>JAUMJJ010000016.1:3627500-6027500 GCA_033556795.1 Tapera naevia
AATATGAAAAGCTTGTATGCGAAGGTCCACTCAACGTCGGTTCATTTTCTTGCTAAGGTGCACAGACAGAAAATGATGCAATGAAAAAAACAGATTATTTTTTTCACATCATCAGTGCTAGCACAGGAAAACAATTTGCATTTGAAAAAAAAAAAACCTCTCTAAACAGTACTCTTTCCTAAACCATCAAAATGAAGATGGGTGAGACTGCTTCAAGGAAGAATGGCTTTTGAGTAAAACAAAAGAGATTAAGTCGTTGGGTCATTATATTTTTTAAATATTTATTTCATTGTTTTGATCTAGTTACAGAAGTAGCACAAAAGGTGATACTCGTAAAAAAAGGCAGGACAGGCTTCAAGAAATCTTCTGCTAAAGAAAGCCAAAAATGTGCAGCAAGAATAAAAAGGCTGCTTGAAGTGAAAAAAAAGAAACCGCATTAGTAATTTATAATTATCAAAATACTCTTTTAAAGAAATAAAACTCCCTTAAGACATGCAGATTTGTAAGAAAAGAAAGACAGTTTTCCGCAACTTACAATCTTAAAGTACGTTTGCTGAAAAACAAAGAGCAGTTGAATTAGAAGACAAAAAAGTTAAAAAGCATGGTCTACGCCAACAAGCAAGAAACAACCAACCACTGCTGAGGCCACAGGAGGGCCCCCCCCAAGACACCCATCAAAATCCACAAGTGGGATTAGCAGTGTGGTGTCACAAAACCCAAGAAAAATAGAAAACAAGAAATACAAAAGAAGTAAACAGTTTTGCCAGAGTATCAAAAACCAACAACACCACATACCACCAGGAACAATAAGTCATTAACCTTTCATTTCCAAAGCCTGTAGATTAGAAGATTCAAAAATTCAGAGGCGTGAGAACTCCAAGAAAAAGAAAACAACAAAAAAAACAACAAAGGGGAAAAAAAATTTCTGTAATATTTTAGGGGGGGGACACACACATAATTCTCAACTTTACAAAGTCAAAAGAAAAAAAAAGGATTGAAGAACAACAAAAATAAAAACATTTTATGAAAGATAAGACAAAAAGAAGATAGTCCATGTTGTCTTCTGCATGTCTGCTACTGTTCTCCAGACCATCTTGGCTTTGGTCCAGGACAAGAACAGCTAAGGAAGAAAAAAAATGATCTTTTTTTGCTCCAGTTGGACAAAAAAAAAGAGGAAGAAAAAAAGAAGGAAAAAAAAAAAGAAGAAAAAGAAGAAGAAGAAAAAGAAGAAGAAGAGGAAGAAAAAGAAAAAAGAGGGACAAATGGTACGCTGTGACTGGGCTATGGCCAGAAGACCTGGATATGCTTTCTTTGAAGCATATCACAAATCAAATTATTGTTTCTTTTTTATTTTTTTTTCCAATGAACAAACGAAAAAGGGAAAGGAAAAGGGAGTGTGCAGAAAGAAAGGTCACAATATGAGAGTCACTGATCATAACCAAACAGGACAAAGGGGAAAAAAAGAAATCAGATGATGGACATTTTTGTGGGTTGTTGTTGTTTTTTTTTCTTTAAAAAAACAACAAACAAACAAAAAAACCCAACCAGGACAAAGATGAGGGGGATGAAAGGACAGAAAGAATGAGTAAGATCATTCTGTGAACGTTAGTTCAGCATTCTTACCTCTTATTGGTGTACCACCTGGGTGGATAATATGAATGCAAATAAGATTAGAAAGAAGAAGCATTAGTACGAGAAGAAGGAGGCTAGGGCTTTGGAAGAAGAATCAAATTAGATTTACAGAATTAAATAAGGTCTTAAGAGAAACTTGAATTACTATACTGTTAAAACAGGAGTATATTAGATAGTATTATCAGGTTATAAAAACAAGTTGCATTGTACCACAAAGGGCAAAGGCTACAATTGGCGGCACTGCCATTCTTAAGAGTAGCATATGAGTTATTAGATGTTTGGTTATATAGGGTTAGATATATATCCCTCAAACACTTAAAGAAAACTTTACAATACTGTACTTATGACATTGTTTAGGAAAGTATTGGAAATTCTATTTAAAAATATATATAGACAAATCTCTCTATATTATGAAAAGAGGATAGATACACTGAAGGCTATCTCAAAACAAACACTGTACTTTAGGCTGGATTATGGCATTTACTATTCTACAGCTATGTGACACGTGTACTGTTTCTTTTAAGTGTTGCTATGACTGATAAGAAAACATTTCTGTGGAGGTGTGCGTGTGCGCCACTATAGGGATCTGGTGACTACACTGACTGTTAGTAAAATGCATGCCATGCATTTTAAGAATAATAATAGTAATCATAATCATAATAATCATAATCATAATAATCATAATATTCTGAATATGGAAATTAGTGGGGGTGAAGTGCGCTTCAGAACTAAGCACTTACCAATAGATTCTGGAGAATTAAATACGGAGAGAAGAAAGACAGCATAAAAATATTATTATATTCCTTATAATTTGGTACAAAGTTTTCAGTTAAAGCTTTATAAACTAAATCATCTACGTCACATGTGAAAAATTCTTATTTTACATTAACAGAAGGTTAATTTACACAGTTCTGCTGACAACAAGCAAAAAGTCAGTTAACAAGACGACTTAACATCACAGGACAGGTCAAAAGCTGAGAATTCTGGGAAGACACGTGATTAAACAACTTCTACAACGATATCTACTACAATTGGCAAAGAAAAAAGCTCATTATATCCCAACTATTTTATTTAGGGACAAGCTTTAAACTTTATAAATTTAGAGGTTTGTTTTTTTTTTAAAAATCTAAAGAGAGGAAAAGAATAAACTAGGGCAGGAAGAGAGTGAAAGAACTGCTAGGGAGGTGCAAGGGGCAAAGAGAGAAAGAGAGCAGCAAAAGCTGGATTCTACACCAAAAGCAGACTTCTGTAGATCCAGAAAACGTAGGATTCATAATGCTTTAGCGTGGACGCACACTACTGTGGCTAAATGTGTTGGAAAAATGCTCAGCCAGTAAAAAACTTATTCCTTAGATTACCCAAGGATTTCTTTTCCTTTTTTTCTTCTTTATAAATTTTCTGTTTAAGATAAAATTGTTCATGGGAAAAGGTATTGTGTTTTATGTATTTGTGAGAGGAAAGAAGATGTGTCCAAACTGGCTAATCTTTGGTGGATTCAAATGTGGAAAAGACAGCACAAAACACATTTTAAATTTTAATTGAAGTGTCTAATGCAGGCTTTAGTTTTGATGAATATAACCATTGGTACTCCTTGCAATTTCTGAATGAAGTCCAATGTTGAAATAAATTTGTTAAAAAAAATAAAAAGGAAAGAAGAAAGAAAGAGGAGAAAATGGATCCATTGAGTACTGCAGAAAGCAGTAAAGAAAAAAATTATCAAAAAGTACAGTCACAGCAGTGAGCAATGTGGAGTAAACAGAAGCTGCAAAACACATAGAGACAGACTCTAGAAAAGGCTATGACAATATCACAGACATGGACAACACAGTAACACAGAAAAGAGAGCAGGAAGAGAAATTATTACCTATAAATAAAAAAAAAAAAAAAAAGAAAAAAAAAGAAAGAGAAAGAAAAGAAAGAAAAAGGTGAAAGAGAACAACTCTGGGCGTTAGTGGAAACAGTAACAAAACCCTACCTGAGCGTAACTGCTTGATGCGACCATTGTTGTTGCTTGTGTCAACAGGTAAGAAATCTTTGAACCAAGTTATTTCAGGATCAGGATTGCCACTGGCTGCACATAGCATGGTAGCTGTACGAGTTCGTTCAACCACCTTCAGCTGTGGGCCCATATCAATGGTGGGGAAACCTCGGGGAATTTGATCCTCTGCAAAAGAAATGTATGATTTGAAGGACTTCATGTTAGTTGCATAGTAACTCATGAAAGCCCCAGTTAGCACCCTACTTAATGATCAAGGGTCACCAAATTGTTTGTACACAAGGAACTGATGCAAAAAACCAGACACTCAGGCAATATTTTTGGTAACTTACAGTGATCAAAATGATGATACAAAATAGAAAGCTCATAAACAAGCAGTAACAGACTTTATATTTACTTATAAAACGCATTCAATTGGTGTAGATACTGCATGTAGTGCATTAGACTTCCACTATGGTACTGTACAACACTGATGTTGCTCTGCTTGCAAGAGCTTTTATTATTACAGGTGAAATATTGAATTACCATGCCTATCAACAACAGGAAAGCCCCTCTTCCTTTATATGAGACAACTACATAAGTGTGATCAAGTGTGCAGGTAGAGCTCAGGGAGCTAGGAGACCCAAATAGATGTCTTGCTTTTATCATTGTCACCTATGTACTGTTGGTCTTAACATTTAATGTCCCTCTTCTCTTCAATTGTCCACCTGTAGGATGGATATGACAGTGCTTTACTGCTACAGGGAACTGCTGTGAGGATGAATGCTTTATAATATCGCAAAGCACTGAGAAACTAAAATTGGAGCAATGAAGATATCAAAGTTAAAGAGACAGGACATGCATAATGATCTTTAATGTGTACAACTGTGCTAACTAAAATGGTCAGATATGGTAAAAAATTCTCACCATAGGGCAGCCAACAGTGAAATATTAAGAAGTACTAAACAAGAGCAATTCACTTGCTTAAGACAATACACGCTAGCAAGGAACACTGGAAGCACCCAGGGCTTTCTCAGAAATCAAGTTAGCATAGGTAAAATAATCTATTTGAATTACATCATCTTGGCTCCTCATCTCCACTAAAATGTCAAAAGCATTTTTATTGCAAAATAATTGCTACTACTTCTGTTCAAAAAGGACAAGCAAAAAAAAAAAAAATCAGATAAAGACAACCAATACTAACTATAAAAGCCATATATTATTATATGGTGGTTATGACTGGTGGTTACCTACATGCAATTGATTAGGGGATTAAATTAATCTAGAAAAAAATATTAAATGTCAAATCTCATTAAGAAATGTGTCAAATTTTTACATAATTTCAGGAAAGTCCTCAGACTTTTCTGAAAAATGTATAGTAAGCAAGTACATTCTATAAATCCTTGCTCCTTGCTGTTCCTGGGCTCTGTTGTGTCCCCTGAGCTACTTAATTGCTTGCAATATAAATGGGCATAGCTACTACTCTGGTAAATATAATTCTCCAGTAAATTTGCACAACTTTTCAGAGCTAGTATTTCTAACAATCAGTGGTTAAGTTTCAAATTCTTCACTAGCTATAGACCCTTACAAAAAAAGGTATGTTTCATATCTGTTTATAAACACAAAGTCTTTGGGTGTAACTGACAAGATTTGACTTGTGACACAGAACAGGATTTTTGTGACCTGACATTGCCTTTCCTACTTGGGTCACACAGAAAACCCTGGTGTCCCTTTTGCAAATACATAAGTATACAACAAAGATAAGCCGATCTTGAATACTAATAGAATGTAGTAGGAAAGAGCTTTCCTTTCTTAATTTTAATAAGGGTAATTAAATTCCATCCATCCCCCTATGCACAGAATCTCTTTGAATAAATGCTCTTCGTGACAATTTCATGAGAAACATCACAATGTAGCAGATTCAAATAGCCAGAGCTGTTATATTTTTGACAGTTGTGGCTTGTTTCCAATCTGGCTTTCAGGTATTCGGCAATAAAACCCAATATTCAACATAAAATGGACTGAGGAAAATAATGAAGTTTCTAATTGGAGAGCTTATCACAGTGGATTTAGTTTTTAAGATGATAATTGTTTTATTTCTTTCTAGGTTTACTAGTGGTTTGTACAAAACTGTCTTTAAACTTTGATGATACCACGTTTGACAGATCATCAAATACACTGTGTAAGAAAGTTGAGCATCAAATCAGTGAACTGCCTCTCCACCACAGTAAGAGATAACTATTAGAAAATTTTGATATATTAGTAGGTCTACAATTTCACGAGTTGAAAAGAAAAATATTTTTTATTGCTCATTAAGCTCAAAACCATAGTATATACCACTGTTCCCTATTACTATTCAGTTATAGAGAATTAGCTTCCAATCCATCAACAACTTAAACCAGACTTGACCTTCTCAAAGCCATTTGGTACTGTCATTTTGAGAGGCCATTAAAGGGCAGATTTCTCTGTCCTTGTGCTTAGTGAGTTATGCACGTAATACATATTTTGTTTAGGATGACAGATACAAGAGATTTAGAAATAGAGCACGTTCTTTGAATTTGTTAATTGCCTTAAGAGTGCTGCATTCCATTACTGGCATTAAAAGTATGCCTTTATTACTGTGCCAGTATCATTTCAATTGATGGAAGACCTCTACAATTTTTTTTTCACTGAATGTATGATCTGAACAACATAGAGAAGCAACTACAAAGGCTGGTTACCACATGAACCTTTAAGAATGAATGATACATAACAGCCTTGCCTTGTTTCCCATCGCAGTAGCTCTTAGTATTTCTAAAGTATTTCTCTCTGTATTCAGTCTGTTTCACATTGCTCATCCGTAAAACATGTCCTTCAGATTCCCACATCTGCTGCCAGTTTTGTCAAAGTGGTAATCGCTTCTCTTCCAAGCAACATGTACGGAAAAAGCATATTAACCTCTACTTTCAGATTGCAGTATGAGTATCCCTACAGACATTGTCCAACACATAATTTCAGATGTTGCTGCAACTGTATTGGAGGTCAGCTTCCCCTCACAAATGCAAAGCATTCAGAGACTCAACCTCAGCTTTTATGTGTAAACAGTGATATTGATGGAGTAGTACCGTGAAACTACGAAGTTAAATTATGCTCTACCAAAAAGAAACCACATTTACCTTTAAGAATATCTGCCATAAAAAAGAACTGTGAACACAGCTGCAACACATAAACTCTCTTCTGCTCATCCTTTAACTGTGTTTTTCTCTCATCTCAAGGATAAAGTCTGCTGTTGAAATTTCTTTGTTTTTACGTGACATAATTCTTCCACAAGACTTCAGGAATTTCCCAGCCCTAGTCTGAAGGTACACTGTCAAGACCTACATACATACAAAAGCTAGATCCAAAGAATAGAATTTGATCCAAATCCAGTACAATGGATTTAACTCTTCATGATAAAACTACCCAGACATAGTACACAGCTAAATGAAGAGAAAAACAGTGATCTTCATCCAACATTTGTGTCACATAAATGTTAATTCTGACTACTTTTTCTGTATAAAGCTACTTTCAGATCATGCCTAGGCCCTACTGGCAGCAAGAAGAGTGGCAGTTTTTTGAAAGATATTGGGACTTAAATTTTTCATAGCCACTTTGCTGAATCACTTCGGTAATCAGAATTGTGTTTTAACAAGAAAGACAAAATAGTGTGAATCATTTTATCACCTACAGCATATTATGATAATATTACTATGATATGGATATGAAGTGCAAATGTGAAGCAAATTGAGACGACTTTTGTAGTGGGTTATGGAGTATAAAGGCAAGGAAATGGCACTAGGGTCCAAGACTGGACCATTGACATGAATACCATGTAATTTTTCTGTTAGGTAGGTTCTTCCACATTGACTACTTGCACCAGCAGAACACCTATGTTCCAGAACACCCATATTAACCTGTAGTTAAATCTGTGTAATCTGCCTAACTAAAACATATACTCAAAGTGTCTTACTGTACTTCTTAAAAATATTGTCCTATGTGAACAAATTATTCTCTTTGTGGAAATGGAGAGTGGTTCTCCAATCTATTCAGGAAGAAAAAAATCGAATCATTTCAAGATTCACTGATAACTTTGCCACAGGCAAATTTTAGTCATTCTGTAGCTCACAGAGTAAAAAGGCACAGAGTGGAGTACACCCAGAAAACACTACAGATACTGAAGATAAACAATTGCAATAAAGTTTATTATTTCAAATAACAGTGTAAATAAAGCTCTTATTTTCACTATTCCAGATGGCAGTAGCATATAATTTCCACTGTTTTGACATCATGACCGTATTATTCAAAATCATTCTTCCTGCAATGGAACTGAATGCAGGATGGCAAACAGTAAAATCAAAGCAAAGCCATGTCTATTTATACATAAAAGACTAATTTGGATTTAAAAGATATAAAACATCAGAAAAGTGTCAGTTAATAAACATTCCTATTGAAATATTTTACACGGTAGATTTTGCAAAAAATGTAATTATGAACATATAATAAATTCTTTTCCCAGCATCCTTTGCTCAAATCTGCTACATACAGATAGATATTTTTACTTAGTGGTGCTTTAAGTCAGTAAAGAAGGGTAATGGGTACACTGCAAGAATAGATCTAACTATCTGTTAGGACTTCTCTTAAATTTCACAAAATTACATCAAACAAGAAAGGGAATTAGACATTAATAAGATGACCAGAGACTCACTAACAGTAAATGTTCAACAAGAGAAAAGCTGCCCCTACCATCCCACTAAAAAATAAAATTTAAAAATATTCTTCATATATTGAAGAGGTGTGCAAAGTAATTTTGATGTAAAAGAAAACAAATTTGGCAGTTCTCAAAATCTGCTAAACTGAAGATTGCACATAGCACGCTCTTTCCAAACTGACCTGTCTCACTCATGTGAACAAGGAAATGTCCCTCACTGTCCTTTAAAAACAGTATTCTGAACAGTAAGAATTAACATTTGGAGAGTTCTCACTTATAAGAAAACACAAGCCTAATGTTAAGGGTTTATCCTCACATATTACTCATGCACTGTTGTAGCTTATACCACAACATATCCTCCAAACATCATACACACAAATTTGGTTATGATGTCTCTTCTGCTTACCAGGAATGGAAAGGGAAATATAAAAGGAGATGTCTTAAAAAAGAAAACCAGGAAAATCAAGAATCCCTTTCAGATGTTCCTTCTTAAACATAAAGAGAAGAATCCACCAGAGTTAGGATAACGAAACAAAGCAAAGAAAGTGAATTGGTGTTTTAAGTGCAGGGAATCACAGACTTAGGAAAAAAAAACCATTAAAATTCTGAAGCCGAGAGGATACAGCATCCCACATATTTGCATATACAGATGTTCACAAGAACGAAACTATGAGTTTTCCACTGGTGAATAGAAGACAACAAGAGAGCAAAGGGCAGCAACACAAATTTCCATGATTACTATTTCTAATTTGTGGCTTAGTTTCCAGACAGGGTTAGGATTTAGATTACATTAAATCAGGGTTAAATTAGGGCTTGCCAAGAATGAGGATTAGGAAAACACATGACTGCTCCATCTAGTCAGTATTTCTAACATTCTAATATTTGGGTTTTTACATCTTACTTACTTTAATTTGAAAAGTAATAAGGAAAGAATAACAGTAGTACAATGATGGCAGTTTTCATTTTAAGCTGTAATTTTTCACATCACATTCAGTCTACGGTGCAGTGAATGAGATCAGCAGCAGGTTCATATGCACACCAGAGCTCACTACTCATGTTGGCAATCTGAGCATTGGTCCAGAACACATTAAGGCATTCTTTTCTTTTTCTTCCGCTCATTTTACTTATTAATACTCTGTGTTAAGATATTGATATCAGTTCATATATATAATAACAAACAATAAAGTGTTATTATTGCTGAGGAGAATGAGAAAAAAAGTTATGTTGTCAGAAAAGATAATCAACTCTTGAAAAAAACAGCTGAAACTCAGTATTATTGAGCATTACACTAATATTACTGGTACAAAATGTGCACAGTTTTTCTACATCTAATGCTGCACTGATCTTCATTGGTCCGAAAAGCATGCTTAAAACATTCTTAACACTTACATGACTGCAGATAGGTGACAGTAAAAAAAGTTAGATACAGTAACTTCCCATTTCTGTGGTTTATTGGCTTTTTTTCTTTCTACGATTATGAACATAAATCTATCATCTAAGAAAATGCTGGATGAGACAAGGAAGATGTATGACAACAAAGCAAAGCCTTACATAATTTGCTTCTAATATTTGGGAGACAAAGACAGAATCCAAGGTCTGGTAAATGTTTAAACAAGAAGCATGTTTGAATCTGAACGAATCTTTCACAGGTACTAAGACATCTAGGGAACCGTTAGCCGGGAAGGACAGGTGTAGGAGAAGAGAATAGAAAAGAATTTCTTTTTTGCTTTCAGTGAGTTCCACCACTTAGGTTGAAATAGCTTTGAGGAAGTGTCCAGTAGTTAGTATCCAAAGTAGTTAGAGGATATTCTCCTTTGCAGGAAACACAGACATTCACTTCTGCTCTGCAAGAATACAAAAGAGCTTTCTCTGTAGCAGGGGACATACACTGCTTACAACCCAGCTAACTCACACTTCTGTGCCCAAGTTCAATAATTATTTCTGATAGACAAATACCCTTTAATGAGTATGGAATTACACAGTAGAATCTCATATTAACACTTTATAGTATACATGTGAATGAAGACACATACGCAGTAACACAGAAATGTTGCTATTCCTAAAACCTACGGCAGCTAACATTTCAAGCTTTTCATCTCAGAAAGACTCACAATTTCAGATGTCACAAACATACTTTTGCTACAGCTTATTTTGCCCCTCAAAATCAAAGTTAAAACAAGCTGTGGCCTGAGACTTTTACCTGAAGTTTAACTGCTGCAATAAAGTGACATAAATGGGACTAGTGTGGCGTTTCACGTTATAATAGGAAGCGTTGTTTTTCTAGACGATAGATAACATTTGTACCCTGAATTATTCCATGGAAGAAAATATTTAACATCCTGTCACATTTTCTAGCACAGTGGAGGCCTGCCTCCAAAGCAGGCACAGTGCTCATTTTGATCCACTGAGAGCTAGCGCTTGTGTTCTTCCAAAACATTTTTCACAATAATAATCATATGGCCTTGAAAGAGCTATGGTGAACCTCTGTGAACTGAACTGAGCAAACTGAAGCAAGCTTTCTGGAAGACTGAGGGAGAGAGATGTACTCTAAACGTGACAATTTCACATTTGTCTAGCAACAGCAGCTAATCTTTCTTACGGAACTATAGATGAGGAACGGTATGGGGATTCATTCATAAGATGTTGAACACAGAACAAAAATGGATTTACGCAGCTTTGCTATAACTCTTACTACAATTTACTTGACCACTTGCACCCTAAACTATATTTACAGTAATTTGGAATAGGAACTTGGCCTACTGTAGAAGCACAGGAAGCTAAAAACTATGCTTTTTAAAACTGCTTTACATGCGTAGGTCAAGTTTCACACATTTAAGCCCATCATAGTTAGTTTAACTAATTATTAAATTCAATGCTATATCTAAAAAATATAACAAAATCAAAATCTGCAACGGGTAATGTAAAATTAAGTTTATTAGTCTACAGCTTGAGTGAATATCTCCAAGTCATAAATATAAAACATTTCTTCAACAATATTTTTGAGCATTTACATAGTAAATATTAAATAGATTTGACATAGAGTATAAGTAAGAATTTTTTTCACGCTTTTCCTTTTAAGATAATGTTATCTTTTCTCTGCCTTTTTAAAGATGTTCCGAACAATGTAAGACACACTTCCTAAAAAAAAGTTCAGAGGAAAGGTTTTTATTGGTTTGCTTTGTTTAATTTCGATTTTTATAAAAGAAATTTCTGCAAATGAAAATGATAATGTAACACAGATACAGCACTGTTTCAGTTCCAGAGGAATACTGTAGTAGCGTGGACATAAGGCAGTAACTGTTCTGTGTAGCTGGAAGTCTTGTGCCCAAATGAGTGCTAGGATAATGTTTGAATAGCCCAGTTTGATTGCCTAGAAGCTCGAGGGAGTCATGACATCAGGTGGAATGGGTGTGGAGGGCGTGGGGAAGTGTATCTGGGCAGGAATATAAAGAAAGTTCCATGTTATGACAGTTACTTGCAAATTCATTATAATCTCTTCTGCGCAAAATAGTTAATAATGTCAAGCAGCTGTGTAGAAGCAGTTCCTGCCTTTAAACAGACATAGTGTGATAGATTAAACTTAGCATAGCATTGCATGTGTCAAGTACATAAAAAAATCAGCATAAGCACAAAAAACCTCCACGCCAATTCTGCAAACGGACTTAGCACATGAGAAGCTGCATGATCACCGTACAAATAAAGAAAACAAAATGGCTGAAAACAAAAGATGTGAATCTATGTACGGGTGAATTACTACCCAGTGAGAGGCCCTATGCCACAGAAGCAACATAAGCAATTGGCTGAGAGGACCAGGGTTGTGTGTGATTTCAACAATGGAAGGGTAAAAGCTGTCATCCATTTTATGACTAAATACAAAACTAATTTCTTTTAGAGAAAAGAGATGGAACTATTTGTCCGGTAGACTGAAGAGGCAGGCATGAAGTTGTACTCTTTAGAAGCAATTGGGAGCAAGTTAGATGTTACAGTAACTGAGAAATAATTTCTGTCCCTAGATGAATATAGAACAGACTAGACAACAGTATTTCAGTACCTTTTTCTACCTGAAGAAGACTTAAAATTCAATCTGTGTACATTAAATATCTTTCGGCTTTTGTTTTATTAAGGCATATTACTTTTAAGTGCTAAAACGTAATCTGTTCTAAGTATTAACCGAAAGGGTAAAACAGGGATTATAAAAAGAAGGGTTTCTGGGTTTAACTTTTCAGTAACTTCCAGCTCCTTTTGCACATGTGCTCTTGCTCTAAATATTGCACTTCTGGAAAAGGCTTGTCTGAACTGTTTATCCTGACACATTAAAACCTTCCTGAAGAAGATGATTTTTAACTTTTTATATGACACATCTAAGCCTTCATATTGTTGCAAGGAGCTGATGCAGGTATATGTGTCTATAAATTCCATTATCTTCAAAGTCTCACCTTAACATCTTCTTTCCCTTTAAAAACCCACCAAGTCACTCTGAAAGAGCACCATCGAGAGCTTTGAGAAAAACATTCCCTTGAATTTTGGCCTTAAAAATCTCTGTACTTCTACAAAGCATGAGAAAAAAATTTCCCTGTTTATCATGTTTTGTAGCCATTAGGCCAAAAGTCTCTAATGTAAATCTTCAAGTTCACTCTATTACATGACTTTTTGGTATTTCGCAGCTGGTTTTGAACCAAAGTCAGTATAAGAGATCACAGCTGCAGAAAAACTTCCACAAAATTCTTCCCTGAACACAATGGAAAACTCCCTCTGCACCAAAATATCGGAGAGTTCTTAGAAACTATTAGCTAGTATCTGACAAATTTCCATATCTCTGTTGCTATGTTTGCGACCATCTTCACCAGCTCACACAGCAAGCAGGATGACATGAACCTGATGCTACCTTAAAAGTCTTCAAAAGAAAAACAAAACAATGTCTTTGCCAAATGATCTCCTGCTGAAGTCTTGAACAACTGACAACAGACATACTTAAGCATTTCTATCAGTTTTAAATGAGCTCACAGAAACCATCTTTCTCACAAAAAAAATCTTAAAAAATTAAAAAAATAAAAATTACTGATTATCACAGGTAGTATTCATTATCTATTTTGTGCATAAATTTAGGCTCAAGGTCTCTCATACTGGAAAAGGAGATAAAAATTCCTTAGAAAATATCTTAGATTAGCCTCCATGAAAGGCAAAAATAAATCCAACTATTAGCTATAACTCATTGCTTCCTTGTTTATTACTTCCTGTTTCAAACTTAATACTAGACATCAGAAAATATCAAGGGTATAAAAGTCAGGATACATTAGTTGCAAACTGGGGAACTATTTTTCCAATGATTCTGATTTAGGAAAAAGCATATATCCATTATCTAGCAGTAAATTCTGCAGTAATGCTAAATAAACTTATGCACAACATATACAAGGACAAGAAGTAACAGTGTAAATTTCATTATTTCTTCTGAGTAATTAGGATTATCTATAGAAGCTTTCAGAGATCTCATTCTCTCCTATCTTTTTCACTCCTGGGTAAAAGTTCTTTTCAATGCGGGTAACAAAAATAATTTTACTAGCTATTATTTATGTGACATGATTTTGCAAAGCATTTTACAAAGCAGACATTCATTAGTTAAAACTGGGTACAATTACATGTCTATATCTCCATAAATTTAGGAGATTTTTCAAGTTTCATAATGAATTATTTTTTTTTTCCCCAGTATTTAGTTTTACCATGCAAAAGACATTGACAGCATTCCTGAATCTAAAAAGCACCCATTCTGGAACAGGTTTAATGATAAAATTACTACATATGAAAAAAAAAAAAGAAAAATCACTCAAAATGAGTTCTGGATCATGCTGTAACAATGCATAACTCTAAAAATTATGAAAAATCAGTATTGCTCCATATTTTTTAAACCTAGGCAATCTGTTCCAAATAATCTAATTCAGAAAATTACTTCTTGATTGCATGCCAATGCCTTCACATTTTTTTCATTACATAATTTATCTAACTTAAAGCAAATGAGTAGTCTCATTGAGAAAACTGACTCTAATGGAACTACTTATATATTGAAGTATGTTGCTAAACCAACTATCACATTTTCTAAATTCATTGCCATTTTATTTCAAGCTATTTCATAACATTTTGTTTTCCTACTCCAAAAGCAAAACAGATAATTTACAAAAATACACACACATGACAAATATTACATTCCTTTTACGTATAAGTGAAATCAACTTGGATGCATATCACTTTCCTGCCTGAAGATCCAGTAAGCGTTGTTTAGAAGTTATGATAAGAACTATAAAAATTTAGACATGCATCACCAAGAACACTTCATTTCATTGTTGTATTTGGGCTAGCTCTTCTGCTAAGCAGATAAAATGCTGCAGAGAAATATATTATTTTCTAATATCATGGGAAAAACAATGAAGCCATTTAATCTATTTTCATATACCAACCATTGAGCCTCTTAGTGTCTGATGCAAGCAACAGTAAAAATTAGTTACCAGAAAATCAAGATAAAAGAGGAAAAGGTAATTTTCATGTTGATGTTTTTGTAATGCAGGTGGACTAGCATGCACACATGTAAACCCTGATTAAAAGTGCCACTCAATTTCATCATGATGCATGGTTAATAACTCTTTTTCTTATATCACAATAGTAAACTAAGACAAACAGCATTGAGCTTTTAGCTTTTAGTATCTGGTATTACCTAAATGGTAAGACTAGTACTTACTATCACCTCTTGCTTTAGCAGATATGTTAGTTGGATTACCTTTGTCAGTTAGAGGTTATGAGGTTGAAAGTTCATAGGTGGAAGCAGGCAAACAACTATGCTCTCAGTGAGTGTGAGATATTAGTTTAATAATTACAGTAAAACACGGTTTCTAGTCTTCTCTTGATGTGCAAATAATATTAACTTCTACACGAGTTACAGAAATGCATCAAAAGCACAGATGCTATAAAATCTAGAATTTTTTAATACATGAAAACAGGATTGCATCTATTTGCACGAAACCCTCACACTAAATGCTCTATAAGTTGATTAGTACTTCTATTACTATTAACAGTGTTACAACTGAGACATTCATTTGATACTGATTTTACTTTACTCTTAGTGTTTTAAGTGATTTCTGTTGTGTCATGTGTGCATAAATTTATTTTCGTATAGTATGGTTCTGGTTTACCTTCCCATATTTTTCTCTACAGAAGTGTAAATAAATTATATTTATTTCTGTAAGACTATGGAGATGAATGTTTAGAAAATGCCTTCGTCTTCTTGGTATTTTACTCTGGAGACAAGTACCTTTTGGAATATTTTTTTGCCCTTTTTTTCTTTTCTCCCCAATTTTCTTTCAGCAGAGGAGTCTTCCAACCAGTGTTTAGTCTTCTGTTCAAAACTGCCTCCCCAGAGAGTTTTAACTACTTGTCAGTCTCCCAGAAGCAAAGATGAGAATTTAAAGTACTCCTTTTGTTTTAGCTACGAATTTAACTCCTTGTTCCCCTTCTGTTGATATACAAAAATTTCCCTTGAACTTGGTACTCTCAGCTTTTGTTATTTGCCTACAGCCTCGGTAGCTCTAATGTTTTTCAGTTGCAGAGGGTGCAAGTACACATCCCATTTAAATACACAGTGCTGGCACATTCTGTCAATGTGTTCTGGTGAAGGGTTTGCTGTGCACTGCCTGTGGTCCAGAGGAAATTAAGACTTAGGAAGATTTTACTGAGGGTTATAAAGTTCTGGTGAGGAAGGATTTGCTTTATCCCCAAGACGACAGCCCTGCCAGTTTTGGTATTGCTTTGGTGTATCACACAAACTGTCTACTTGCAGCGCTGAATACCAGAAAGTCACTGAATGAGATTTGGTGGCAACACCACTGTTCTTCAGTGTGACAATTTAATTTGCCATTTCTTAGCCCATTGCTTATGATAAAGCTCCAACATCTGAAATTGTTTGAGTGTGTACTGCCTTGTCAGAAGTAGGTATAGAAAGCAATTATGATGACATGCACTTTCTGCCTTTTTCAAGATGCTCTTCATGTGCAAAGGGACAGCTAAATTCACTTAGAATTGGGTGAGAAAAAGGTAATGGTGTGTGCCAGCCTACTGCAATGTAAAGAGTAAAATAAAAGTCTGTGGGTAGAACTACCACAATTATAAGCATGCAATTCTGAAAGAAGATGCAACATCTGCAATCTGACTATGCAGGTGAGATACTTCAGCTCAAACTCAAACATGCCTAATGATCACATCTGCATGCAAACTTCAAAATTTAAATGTGATGAAGACAGAAAAACAAGCCTCAGTTTCTGAGCAGTGAACATAAGAATGGCATAATCACTGCACAGATATTAACAGTCATTTCATGCTTTCCAAATTGAGTCACACCATATTTTACTGGGGAGGGGTGTGTATCACTTTTTTAAAAAATAATCTAGCTACTAACAGAACATCAAGACCAAGAGATGGTTTCTATTTCTTTTTATATATCAATGTAACTACTAAATGCCAAACAGTCACACTTCATTTCAGTGATTCATAATGAATAATTTCGTAAATTATGATCAGAGTCACAGAAATTATTTTTCTTTATTTTTCCACTATTTCTGGAATAAAGAAATAGATACATAATCCTATTGATGACTAGTCCATTTCCAGCTGACTTTGGAGAGTCAATATGTCATTGCTACATTTTAACAAAGAAAAACAGAAAGGCTGATGATAATTCCATTTTTTGTAGAGAACCTACTTGTTAGAGAGAATAACCTTCATTATGAGGTACACATCTGCAAGGAGCTCTTTAGAATTCTACAGGACTGTTCTAAAGTCCATCATCTATGAGTAAATATTTTTTTTTAATAAGTAAATGACCAATAACAGTAAAACCCTGATGTTAGTTTAAAACAGTGGATACAATATTGCAAAACATAACTGGAATTCATAGCAAAGACAGTTCTTGCACTATGAAATGCTCTCAGAACCTAGCAAACAGCTCTGAAATTAATTTTCTAAACCAGCTGGTCTATCACAAAAAAAAATGATTCTATGTTCTCTACATAACTACTCATACATATGAAAAAATGTGTTCCCATCCAGGGTTTTCACTCAAATCACCACTTACTACCTTTCACCAATATTTTCTTTCAAAATATGAACAGAATCAGTGTTGAAGCATCTCAATTTGTCTGAAGATATATAAACTGACCTATAAAGGCATCAAAATTAAAGATTAAGAACTCTTGAATTTCTCAGTGTTTGTTGTGAGATACAAGAGTTCATCTAGTTTAAACTCCTCTGCTGTTCTCGCTATTAAATTCAATTTGGCACTCCACTAAAAATCTGGACATAAGCTACCTTTTCGCAAAGATTTTAGAAAATATGTTCTAGTTATTCAAATTGCCAAACTTAATAAAAATTTTGTGGTGCAGAGGTTTTAGATGTAGCCCTGCCTCCAGATGGTCACAGGTAACAGAATATCAATTTGTTGATCCCAGTAGGTTGTGGCTCAAAAGAAGCATATCTGCCTTTCGGTCTGTTTATGGTAACCACTGTGTGCTTTCTTGCTAAATGGAGGAAAGACACTTAAGTGTGGAAGGAAGCAGAGTGTTCAAGACTGACTTTACAAATTCCTTAAACAGCTACAGATTTTTGGTTGAGTGTAATACACATCTATATTCTCCATTAATAACTCATTCTTGCTCTGGAAGTAAAAAAAATCTGAAATGGGTTCTATGTTTTTTAAAGGTCAGGTTTTCATTTTTTTTTTAATGAAGATCCTGTTGCAAAGGCAATTTGTGTCAGCATTTTTTTTTTCTATCTACACAAATGCGTGCAATAAACCATCTTCAATTCTAACACCTCTACAGAAATCAGTATGGTGCTTCTCCCTTTAAAAGCAAGCAGAAAGAAACCAAATAATCCAAATTTTTTATGAAATTAGGAAAGAATGTAACATTACCGGGCACTTTAATTTTTAGCATAAGAAAGCAAGAAAACGGCATATTCAACAGAATAACATAACAGAGCAGTGTTATGCTTTTTCTTCCCTTTATATATTACGCCATGCATAGTAAACTGAATGGGAAGTATGCTACCACTTTTATAATCTCACGATATTTCAAAGATGTGGTAATTCATTACAACTTCTCTGCAGTGTCTAGATCAGCACATTTAACCTCTTTGATCGTATCTTCACTGGAAACTTCTTTTCATCTCTAATTATCAGTATTATTCTTCCTCTGCAGATTCTTTAGCAGGCTTTGTAAATTTAATCAGAACTGCTGCATTCTCCTGTATGATTAAATTTAAGCACATTCTGATTTCATCTTTAGTATGGTTCAAGCTGATATCACCACTCACAATAGCTGATTCTGATTTTTAAGCTTGAATATGCTATGAAATCTAACTGCATACCATGTTTTAAAATCAGCTTTTTTAAGAGATCATGAAACATACAAACTTACATCCTCAGGTGCACTGGCTGCACTGATAGGCAAAATATAGAGAGAAGGGAAAGTGCAAACGAAAGACTCCTATTAACTTACAATGTCTTGTTAGAGACAACGAAAATAAAATATTTTGGTTTTCATAAAAGGCACTTCACTTCTCCACAAGCTGACCGTACGCTTTGTTAGATATCTGCATAAAAGGTCTTACAAATTGAGTGTCATATGAGATTTTAAAATACTTGTTTGCATTTTTTATGATGTAGGTAAAAGAGATTTTCTATCTGTAGGTTCTGAAAAGAAGACAATAAAATGGCAGCTGTTCTAAAAACATACCGGAAGAATACAACAGGGTTCCTCTATAACCACGGGTGACCTGAAAATAATCTGTCAGGACTCATTTGTTTTTACAAAGAATCTATGTTACAAAACCAAGAAAAATCTTCACATGGATTATCTTCCAATATTGAGTTACAATAACAGTGAGAAAGCAAGATAAAAGTTTATAGCAGACTTCCTCAACAAAAGAAAAAGCCTAATGTATTTTTCAGCTAAGGAGAAAATCACTGGGTCACAGAGCATATTTGTTTTCTGTATTGCTCAGGGAATACCCACTTAAATCTCATTTTTACTGCTACATATTGACAAGGCAAAGAGAGTTCAGGAAAGAGGAACAAACTTATGAAGTAACTCTGAAGTAATTTTTTATGCAAACTTAGGAGACAAACGATTTGCTCTTTTAGCAAATAATTAAAACAAACAGCAGCTCAGGAGACAGAGGATAAGCACAAAAGGAGGAGTGGAACGAGATGTCATAAGCAGCTTCAGAAAGTAGCTTAAGAGAGGAAGCACAACTAATTTAATTAGCAGCACAGCGTATGTTTTAAAAACAAAAAGGAAAGAGCAATAACAACAAAACAAGCAGTACTATATATAAGAAAGATTGAAATAGAGGCAATATATGATAAAGATTCTTCGCCAAACTGAAGAATCCTGGTTAAATTAATAACTATGTTTATTCTCTAGCTCTTCTGACTTGAGCTAAAGTAGTATCAGTTTTCTAACTTTTCAGCTAAGCCTTGTTTAAGTAACATCATTTCTGAAAGTTTCAGATGATGTTTCCCTCAAGCAGTGATAATGCTGAGCACTGGGATGCAGAAAGCCATTGTTTATACTTATTCCAATGGAAACCAGGGCCATCCTTGACCTGGTGAAGTGCTGTAAGTAAAAGAAGCCAAAAAGGACTACAGCTGTAGGGAGAAGTAGACAGATCAGGTGACCCAAAACTGACTAACACAGTATTCCATTCTATGTACATTATACTTGGTATAAAACTGAGAGATCATGAGGGTCAAGCTCTGTTCTTCAATGGCCAACGGCCAATACATACGTATTATTATTATTACTATTACTACTATGATTATTGTTTCATTAAAGCTTTTTTTTTTTTTTTTAATTGCCAAACTAAAAGTTGTTTTTCTCTCAATTCCTTTCCCTGGTAGAGGGTAGAAGGAATTGGGATTATAACTGCTCACATTTACTGCTAATCAATATGGAGTGGGGCTAAACTGTGACACTAGCCTTGGAAATGACAAATATAATTTATCTGCATAAACAGACCCTGAGTGTTCCACTTTGATGTTTCAGGATATTCTCTGGCCTATGACTGGCATGCACTTTCCCTCCAAATCTATTTTTAAATCACAGTTCAAAAGTGTTAAGAATTTTTTTATATTAGTCTGCATATTTACTTTCATGTAGACATTTTTGCATTCTGTTCTTAGTACCTGTAATAATACTTTGCAAAATGAGCAACCCAGTGGCAGGGGCAAGTATATGTCAATTCTGATGTCGTATAATGCTCTCTGGACTGTGATACTGGATGTTAGTATTTTACTTCAGTACATTAATACCTGCGTCTTCTCTAGAAGCTTATATCTAGGCCATTTTAATGGTTTTGTGGTAAGAATAGTGTCATCATGTAGGCTTGTAGAGTGTTCAGACAATGGTGCTTCAATTTTGATTTGAAACATTGAAAGCTATTGTAATACAAATACAATATTTGTGAATTGGAATATTAGATAAATACATGACAGTTGATGAGATTTTGAATCCACTGGTTTTTTTTATAAAACCTGAGTGCTGTTTGTGACAATGGAACATTTTCATTAATTCCAAAGTGGAGCAAATGCAAAATAATGACTTAATATATGATAAGAGTATGGCTAGTAAGAATAGCTCTATTTTGGTAAATAAATGACTTTGAGCTATCACATGCCCCTAAGTAAATGGACAGCTGCAACAGTTTTCAGTATGCTATTAGTGTGCAAAGATAAAATGATGTACTTTTTGCATAGACAAAAGCTTGGTACAACAGCCAAAACATCTGATTTGTTAGATTCAAGACTTGATGCAGACCGCTAGGAAAACTGTTTAACTTTACCTTTCAAACAGAGAGATGTGAATCTGACACAATTTAAAAGGCTATTTCTGGGCTGTCAATCAGAGCTAGCCAGGAGATGAACGCTCTATTTGCAAGCTGTTGGGAACTTGCCAAAGGTAGATATAGAAATTAGACTGCTACATTATATGAAATCCGGGTTACAGAAATACAAGAAAAAAGAAAGAAAAGTAACTGGAAAATAGGAAAATAATTTATCACATATCAGGTCAGAACACAAAAGAACTTACTTGTAATTATGCTTTTCACTTATTTGCAGTGATGATTACACATACCACAATCACCTATTGAACAGCTATCAAAGCAAAAGAATGAAAATCATCAACATTTGCCTGCAGTAATCTAAAACCAAGATGTTACCTCTTTTCTTAGAAAACCTAATGTAAACAATATTGTTAGTGTTCTTCAGCCAAGAAGAATTGCTTTTCAGTAGGGTGAGATGTGGAACAATTTTTGTTAAAATTATAATTATATTACAACACAATAAGTTACCCTTTTTGATTCTCTGTAACATAGTCAGATACTTTTAGTGGGACAGAAGAGAAAATATTCTTCCAGGTACAGATTTGAAAACGTTAATGATCTTCTATAATGAAAAAGACTGGAAATAAAAACACCAACTAGGTCAATAATCTGCTTCATTCAGGATTCTTCCCAATGATCTTTTTTGAACTTGCTTTCCCTTATCATATTTTCACTGTTATTTGCCTATGACCTCACATATATTCTGTAGTCCTTTATACTGCCAGATTGTGAATCCTCATGATAAACATCCTCAATGTTTAATGCTATGACGGTTATCAGATTTTTCAAATTAGTGAACTGTGAGTTTACAAGAAACTGTAATTAGCAAAAAGCTCAATTCTACTTTGGCTTGCAGGGGAGTTGGAACTAGATGATTATTAATGTTCCTTCCAACAGCAACCATTCTATGTTTCTATGATCCTACAGCTCTTATGACAGGGGAATTGTAAAAGGAAAGGTCACACAAGGAATGCTGTATTTTCATAGGTTAATAATTCTACTAAGCAAAAAAAATGACACTTTTTCTTCTACTTCATCTTGTTTACAGTAATTAAATATGGATATGTCTTTTTAGAATAACATTGTCGAGAAGCCAGTTAACCAAGGACTAATTCTAAAACAGAAGGTACAAAATACATGTAAAACTAAAAGTTATTTTATTAAAGAAAGAATTAAAGCAAAAAAAAATCTTTGGAAGTCACGCTATTAAAACAACTCACCTGCCATAACAGAAGTAGATTAGACTGTTATCATCAGCCTGTTTATTTTTTCAGTAGTAAATTCTTACACAGATTTCACCCTCCCTCTTCCTTCCCTGAAAAACTATGGCAAGATATAAACTTCATAATTTTGTTTATTCTTTGTGTGTTTTCCACCCTAGCTATTTAGACAGAAAGCTGTTTTCTTCCCATGAATTAGCCTTCCAAAATTCAAGGGTTTGCTGAATTAAAACAGATAGTAACAAATTTGGAAAACCTTTGTAGGTACTTCTAATTCTTCTGGTTACAAGCTTCCAGTCTGATCTATGAGCTTGCTTTGCCATCAATAAGGCTAAATCCCATTTTTCCATCTCACTCCAACTCTTACCCTCTCCCTCTCTGCATTCCCTTCCCCCAACTCTTCCTCCTTTCCTTCTTTTTTTCCTCCCTTCCTTCCTCAATTCCTCCTTCCCAATTTATGACTGTCTTCATAAAAGCTCATGTAAGTGTTACATAACATTTTAAGGAGCTAAGACTTTCAGTAAATCATCAATTAGTTGGTGCAGTTATAGCAGAAGAACTGAAAGCACAGTAGATTTGAAGACTAGTAAGGCCCCAAGTAACACGGAATTTGGATGACTACGAAAACAGAAAATAATAATTTTTAATAATACTAAAATTGTATTCATCGTAATGCTGTTCTTATGTGGTAATGATTATTTAAGACACAGATCTAGCTGATGATCTGTTCAACTATAAAATGCAACCAAATAACTCTCTCCTATTCTGAAGGGGAAAATGTTTTATCCTGAATGCACAGTACAGCTTTCTTTTTGTTGAAGCGGACAGCAACAACAGTGCTGAATACCACTCAGAGACCTCTTGGGGGACTTGAATTACTGAATGATAACAGCTAAACTAACAAAGACAGTGCAGGACAGTTTTCAAAACCACAACCGCTGCATTTCAAAAGGTTTCTCAATTTATCACAGAAAACATCACATCCTAACACCGAAACACCTAACTAGCAATTCCTCTAATTGGATTGTTTAAAAAGTTTATTTTATTTCCTAAGCATATCTTCCTAATCACATATTCCAAATCTATAGCTATACATACAGTCATTGTCTCCAAAGAGGGATTATCATTAATTTGGAGAATGGTCTCTACATTGTCTCTATGAATAGCCTAGGATCACACAGATCTTTATAAGATTTTAAATTTCTAGCTAGCTTTTAATTTACTAGTTGCCAATAGAAATTAAGTAACTATGCAACTACATCTTGTAAATCTCTTTGTGCCATCTCTGATTTGCAGAATATTAAATGTTGATAGAATGCAGCTTTATGATACATCAGTAATTACATGGTGAGTTTGTAGCATGGCTGATCACAGAAAGCCTAAGCCCTAACTGCATAAGCGATGTTCTCCTCACTTGTAAAACTTTTCTGTTCATATATTCATGGTCCTACATGTACCCTTCTGAATGCGAATAATTATCACCTTCATTACTTAACAGTATGCAATCTGTTGCCCTTACAAGGTCCGACCTCTGTTTCAAAAACTCCAAGCATTTCATGTAAAAAATAACTAGTACTGAAATAGAACACATGCAAGAGAGAAAAGGCTTTGCTTTGAAACTGTTGATTGCAAATATGATGCAGGATTTAATAAAATTTTGTTTATATCTGAAATGAAAATACTTGCTTCATAGAAAGTTTACACTGTTCCAGATCTTACTGCATGGCTCAGGCCTTTCCTTCTGAACTGCACCACAAACCTGTAAACCTGTTAAGTTGCACCACCATGAGGTGTGACTGCCAAAGATAAATGCAGCCCTGTGGCTGAAAGTCAGTTGGCAGTAGCCTTTTTCTGCTATCACTCTAAGGTGACGATCAACACAGGGAAAAACAACCAAAGCCCCCTAAAAATGTTTTTAGCCACACACAAACAAAATCATACTAAATTATTCAGAAGACCTGGGGCTCTACAAACTTCTGTGAAACGAATTATGAAATCATAAATGTTCTTGATTTTATGCATAGTATAGAGTGACTTTAGCTAAAAAACATTAATTCTTTCAAGTCTTTCAGTTTTAAGCCTAAATTCCCCAAATTTAATCAACATCTTCCAGTTGTTTATTGGAAGTACACTTAGGTAACTATAATTATATTTCATTTTTATAGCCAGGATACACTCTTTATTAAGAGGTATCTTTAGAATCTGATTGTGGTATTTGTATGACATAGAAAAGTAACCTCATTTTGTCACATCTTTTGAGAATATAACCCTTCTGGGTGCAGGTAAAATAACAAAGGAATAAGCCTGTAATCAGGCAAATGAGTGGCCAGATTTGCCTAAGAGTTTACAAAAATTTAATTCTAATTTAAAAAAAATAATGCAGTGAGGAATGTTATTAGCAATTTTGTTTGTGAAACATTAATATCCCTTAATGGAATGGTGAGAATAGGCCGCTTGTTTAATCTTGCTTCCATTTCCAGCCTTGCTAAAGACTTGACCAACAACTGAGGACAAACCCTTAACATGTTAGTTTCTCAGTTTTTAAATGTTACAATACTCTTTACCTCAACATAGGATCTGAAAGGCTAAATAGTTACTAGAAAGGCCATGTAGGTCATCAAAGATGTCTTCAGCATCAAATTAGTGCCATTAATGTAATTTCTGATCTTACACAGCAGTGCTGTCTCTACAGAGAGCCTTGTTACGTTGCCCTGACTTCAATGGAGGAACCAGTAGATGAGACGGTAGTTTAGATCCTATGTATATTTGATCAGTGGTCTCTTCAGAGAGACAGCTAACAAGAACTGGATTTGACAGTGCTATCACGTGATTGCAGCTTCTGTTAAGCAGACACCTGTCTATTAGAAATTGCAATGTGACTGCAAAATCAAGTACACACAAACTGAACACAATGGATTTTGAACCTGAACTGATCCCCACTGCCATTTTATTGCTATGTTCTTCTATATTTTGTGAGGGATTTTGTTTGATCTGAGGTCAATGAAGTTAGTATTTTCTATTTTTTTGGGGCTGCATTAGAACTTTGGGATGGTAACTTAGTAATACATTACCTGGTCTTCTATTTAACTTTAAACCTATTAACAATCAGCGAAAGGTGATAAATACATCAGAAAAGGCTCAGTCAGAGTGACTGGACTTTATTCTGTGTGAATTTTTAGCATTCTTAAGAGAAATGAAAGTGCACTCCTTTTCAAGGCAGCAAGAGGAATTGCACAAAAGGAAAGAGAGCATGCTTTAAGGTATGTCCAGCCTACCTTATTTCCTCCCATTAATTTTCCTTCCCTTGAGCAAAAAAAGTCTTCATGTGATGGGAAACATAATCTTTCCAGATTTCAGTACATCACATGAAGGAAGAATTAAGATGCATTAAATGTGCAGGAGTAGTACAGTATCTACAGACGCAATTTCCAGGAGGCTTTTCCTTATTTAAAAATAAATTGGCTCTGCTTAATTAATGTGAGATTCTCACATAGCAACATAAAAGAAAATTTATTTGGCCATGAATAGTTCATTAAGAAAATTATTAAATAATGAGATGAAAAATGTTATTACTTGGTGAAGAAAGCAAGCGGATTCATTACATCACACCCTGTATTAATATTACTCAGATAGACTAGATGAACTCACACTAACTACTAAGTACATCTGTACTGTCTTCATATTTGCAGACCAAGCTTTTGTGAAGGTCAGGGAACACCTGAGTAACCCTGGTACGTAACAGCAGGTACTGCAAACTTCAGTGACAGGTTAGAAAAAACATTTTGAATGCTAGACCCTAAGGAATTAATGAGCTTCAAGTTTTCTATAGTTTTCTATAAAGCAAGTGCAATGCTTTGTGCATTAGTTGAAAACAGAATAAAAGCATTCTTTTAAATTTTAAACTTGAGACAAGTTTCAGTTTTGGACACTTCTTCTTAATTTCTTTCTATTATGATCATAACCACATCCAAAATGGGACCAGCAGAATTCAAGATATTTTAACAATACATGCCTGAAAAAACCCTGACTATGAATAGAATGCTATCTCCAATTCAAATATTTTTAGGATGTGGATGCCAGGAAACAATTTCAAAAGTGGGTGAGGGCAGAGGGAAGTGGTTATTTTTCTCCTCTTTCAAAACTGTCATTGACTAAGTTTTGGAACATTTTTTTCTAAAGTTTATTTTCTATAACAGAGTTCTATGAATATTTTTTTTTCTTACATACAATGCACCACATCAATGACCAGTCATCACTCAGAAGCGCATTCTCCTTATCCTCTCCACTGTGAAGAAAGATTCAACTGCACATGAAAAAAGCATGCATGAACCTGTGAAGGGTACCTTTGTAACTTGTTGGTCTATGCTCTTTCAGAAGACTGACTTGAATTCCCAGACCTAGGTCTATGGGGAAATAAAAAACCTTACACAAGTAGTGTATAAAATTTGATAGTGGGTTAGCAGCTAAACTATGCTCTACAAGAGAAGGTGACTGAAGATAAAAAAAAGGCTGAAACAGTTACCGAGCAATCTAGAGAAGTGTATGTTTCTCTCACTTATCAGTTCAGACAGATCCTATCAATACTTCCATGACCCAGTACTGGTTTCAAAATTTGAAAGGAGGTGGACACCTAACTTTGTTGAAGCACAGCTTCTGCTGAAGTGTGTACAGGTTCTGGCTGAAAGCAAATACATGATTATATCTTAGCTGAGAAATCTGAAAAGCCTCATGGAACAGTACTAGATATTTAAGACAGGAAATTCTAAACCCAGCTGATACAGCTCTAGATAATGAAGTAAAAACAAATTTAGGAAAATCCTATGACCTTTATTATACAAGAGGCTAGACTCACCTATTCCTTACGGTTTTAAAACCTATGGACTCAGGAGGACTAAGTCCCTGAATCTGGAACTGTTTCAATGTAGTGTAAAACTGTGCATTGCATTTTCTTTGCCGTTTCTAAATCTCATTCTGTTATACAAAGGTACACTAAAGAAAAAGTAATAGATGACCATATATTGCCCTAAACATGAAACATTGCAAGTGCTTAGTAACAGTAGCGCATTTTCAAAAGGCACCTCAAAAAACCTAGCTCATGTATGGCAAGATTTCATTCTCTTTTACAGCTGCATAATTAAAGTAACCAAGAAGAGTAATATTGAATGGCTTAAAGAGAAAGTAAATCAGATGAAGACGACCTGCAAGATTTAGTCCTGAATTTCCTTGCGCTTATCCATATAAGCAATACCAAATTATTTACATAAAAACCCCTGTTATGACTGAAATAGTCACTGACCTCATCACTGAACTAGTACAATGTTAACAACTGAGGTTCCACCATAAATTTTAAGCATTCCACAGACTGTAATGAATATATGCACATATATAAATATATGCACATATGTAAATGCTCGTAAAGAAACAGGATGTGAAGAAAAACTCATAAATTTTTTCTACCAGCAATAACAGGTCAGTAACCTACAAGAAAATAAATTAAATCTAACCTTGAACTTTTCCACCTTTTCCCAACTCTAGTTGTAGCTGTTCCTACTATAGGAAATGTAGTAGTAAAGAAACTCAGTGGGGCAGGCCGTCAAAAAGTGTGTAAATTAGCACCAAAACAGACAGCTAAGCTAATTTTTACCAGCTAGTGTTTCAACAATAGATGAGTGCAATTGATGTGTTCCATATGCATAAGCTCTCTAGGCAGTGGGAGTTCAGGAACGATGGTCTCCAGCACCAGGAACATTTCAGAATTAGTACCTGTGACCAGTTGATTCACAGCTGAACAGAAAATAGCTTTTTCATACTCCTTAGTCCTCACAGGAGCAACTGATAGATCATTTCTGCATGTGTACCTCCATAATCAGTAACAGAAAGCACCAAGTCAGAAACTGAAAAAAAACCTCATAAAAATTGTGAGGCAAATATCAAAAGATCATTCAGTTAATTCTGACTTCTCAATAGTTTCACATGGGAAAACTTCTTAGAAAAATGAACAGCCACTATTTAGACCTCTGGCAAAGGAAGGCTGTTATGGATTATCAGTTTCAGGTTCTTCTTTAGTAAGTAAACATATCACAAACACCTTATCATGAACTGCTCAAATGCCACATTTTAGCAGGTTAGCATTTTTTTAGCCTTTGGTCCTAGCAAACCTATTTCAGAATATCTTTCCACTTCACATCCTGCGTTCCCAACTTTTCTTGTTCCCAGACAAGAAGTCTCACAGACAGTGCAAAATAATTATTCCCCACTAATAATATTCTATGCCAATTTTCTCTCAGTGGAAATTCTCCTACAAATGTCACTATCAGGAACATACTATGATTCCATAATAAAATTTAACACAGGAAAAAAAAGGACGAGGTGGAGGAAGCAGGATATATTTGTCTACATACACATTATCATACAGGTGCATTTTGTATTCAGGAAAGCTTATTAAAACTTCTACTATTAGTAAAAGACTTACAATTTTGTTGTACTGAAAGGCAGATTTCTGCAAGTGAAACAGAGTAACAAACAAATAAAAAGTGCCTGCAGCTAAAACTATGGTTTATACATTTCAGTACTGGAGCTAAATATAGATTAAAGGGTCCAATCAGTGTAGATTCTTTTAATAAATAAGCTTTCAATAGGAAAAAATGGAGCAGTAAAACACATAGACCTTATTTCTGTAGCATGCTGCAGAATCTAAGGAATCACAATAAATATATTAAGGGGAGGTAGATTTTACTAATAATAGCAACAAATTATTTTTTTTTACCAGTAACAACCCTAAAGCAATGCTCTTAAGTTTACTTCATAGCTGTTGTTATTTTTCAAAGTTCTTTTCATCATTTATACTCTGATTTTTTTTCCCCTTTTAACTGAGTCTTCTGATGGAATCAATACAAATCTGCTCTTAACATATCTGTCTCTGACCTGTGTTTGTTTTAAGCTGTATCATTCATAATGGTGATCGATGGGTAATGCTATTCCTCCTTCTCCACATAAAGCACTGAGCATAAAAAGTGCATATATTTTATGCCCAAGGTCAGGACAAAATTAATGGATAAGAGCTAGACAAAATGGAGTTCAAGCTGAATGGGCTGAGTGCTCTCTACAGGGTACAGCCAAGGCAAGCAGTACAAAGCCCATTATACTCAAATGCTCTTGAAGCATTTCAGAAGTGAAATTGTTTCCACAGGCTAATGCATAAAAGTATGAAGCTTTAACTTTTCTGTTTCACAGATAGCCTACAGATATTGGGCAAGTGTTCCTATTCAGGATTTTATTTAGCATATTCCATTTATCAGTCTTTACCTTAAGCCATAAACCCATTTGGTGTTTATGACTAAAGTTGTACAAGCTACGTTTATTTGTCATTAGTGAACTTCACAGACTTTGCTGTTCATTCTCTCACAAGTTCACTGTCAAGATA
Organism: Tapera naevia; assembly: GCA_033556795.1. NCBI lineage: Eukaryota > Metazoa > Chordata > Aves > Cuculiformes > Neomorphidae > Tapera > Tapera naevia. The sequence goes on from JAUMJJ010000016.1 coordinate 3,657,398, forward strand.
ACAAGTGAACAGCAGAGCCTTTAAAAAAAAGTCCATCAAAGACACACAAAAGCATAAAATATAAAAAAAAGAATGGAATGATTATGTAAATAAGTAATTTCTAACTTACTATAAAATATAATACAAATAACACAAATACTTTTTTCCACAAATATTAAGTAAATCTCAACTTTGTTTCAAGCAGAAGACCACATGAATGGCAGAAGTAATGACAAAACCAAAACTCTCTTAGAGCATTAGCACTTAGCTTACTAATATTTTCCATTTTGACCCTGGTGAATTTTTCTAACAACATCCTCTCCTATGTGAAGTCCAAACTGCCATCACAGTATGCAATTCACCTAATGAAGGCTGTGGTAAGATGCTGAGAAAAGATGCATAATAGAGGTTCTGCAAAATAGAAGAAATAAAGTCATTGTGTCATATGAGTTTATTAGAATTACTACCCTGGGGTTGTATATGAACATGTTTCAGTGTTCTTGCCCTTCATATAATCTAAGGTTAAGAGAAAACAAAACGAAGACCAGAAGAGCAGAGATTACAGTGAAAATACCCCTACTGACCACATTATCCTTGTTATCTCTTAATAAATTGCTGGACAAAAAAACAAGGTAAAAATTCAGCATTGAGCACCAGATTACATAACAGATAAAACTGGAAAGAAGGTGAACTAGAATGCACCACTGTTCTCTCACAGCCTGTATCGGTAGTCTGGTTGCTGCTGGTACTCTGCTGAAAGCAGCTTAGCTTCTGGTGTAAAGACAGCCATAGGAGGTTGTAAGTTAGATATCTAACTGTATGCTTTGTTATTCACTTTTGAAAACACACATACTCATACTGTATTGCTCAAGTTAAACTGAGGGGGGTGGTGGGAAACAAGCCAACTTTGGAAAATGAAGGTAAGGAAGTCTCCTCTATTAAAAAAAAATGGAGGGGGAGAGGTGGGATAAAAAAACTAAGGAATATCCAAAACCTAAAATCTGAGATAAACAGGAAGCATAAATAATTTCAACCGATGTACACCGAGCGTCAAATTTATAACCATAAGCAAAAAACACAAGCAAACAAACAGATAAATTTATTAAGTCTGGAGTGATCACATTGTGAGACATGCACGTCAAATCCTCAGTACTATGGCATTTCACTCAAATATTTTAGCAGAAAATTACTCAAAACCACTCACATGACTTCATAAATGCTTCATAATGCCTTAAACATTATTATGTCTGACTGACTGCCTCCAACATTCAAATAATATATTTATAGGTGTGGTAGTGCTCTGCTGGATATTTCAATCTGTTACTGTATCTAGGTAGAGATGGTTTTGTTCCGTGGAAGTGCATGTTTAACTCTACCAGATTAAGTCATACATTCATGAAGACTTTTTTTTATTTTATTTATATGACAAAATGTAATTACATTGCAATTTTTCTAATCAGTTTCCAGTCTGTGCTTTGGGTACTTGATAAGGTAAACCCAGGATAAAAAAAAAAACAAAACAAAACCAAAAAAACCCAAACAAAACCAAAAAAAACAAACAAAACCAAAACAACACTAATGATTTACCCGAACCTTAGTCTTGGAATTCGGGATTATTTCTGAATTTCTTAACCATAAGAAATCTGAAGGTCAAAATACAACGATACATTAATGTCTCTCTCTGATCTAAATTAGTTGCACAGTGTATCCAAGTAATCTGTGTTACTGTTTTTTTTTACTATAAAACATTTCCAGAAGGTCTCTAAATAATATAAACTAATCAGATTGGGATTAGTTCCTAGACTATAATCAACTGTACTGTCTTTATGTCACAAAGCTATTATATTGCTACATTTTATTTCTGCCAAGTATGTAATGGTAATTGTTTATTACTGTAATAAACAGTAATAGTTTAGTCCCAATGAGAAAAAAAACCAAAAATACTATATTAATTGACTTTGGTATTTACATTACTCAAAATAATTTTAATCATTGTAATTCTTTAATTTAAAAAGATAATTTCTTTCTAATAAATACTGTAATAACAATGTTGAGATGTTCTTCACAATGTTACATTAGCAGGCTGTGCTCTTTATTGCGTAATGATGACCTTAAATAAAAACAAAAGCCCTGAGGCAACACGTTAGGACAAATCTAACTTTCCCAGAATGAGAAGCTTTCTCCAAATCCTATGTATCTCCCTCACTGAGAGTAAGGTCTAGTGCTTCCAGTTTCAGTTTTCCATTTGCCAGTTCACTTTCACCAGAGAGCTATGCAATCTCTTTGGCCAGGGTATAAAGTAGTTGTAATAATTTCTGAGATATACAAAGAAAGTGAAAAGCTCACACAAAAAAATTAAAATAATATGAACTCCACTTTTAGGTGCAGACAAGAAAGAAAGGCAGCTCTAGAGAACTCTGATGACAATCTTCCATGCTGCTCTTCCTGCAGTCAACTCATAATGAAATGTGTTCAAAACGTTTTCTGAAAACTACAATTGAGGATGACAGAATTTAAATGTACCCAAAGCAAGTCAATATATTCTAATTTCACAAGAGAATGCCATTAGAAAGAACTGCATAATACTTAAAAAAAAAATAAATGTTTAGATAATGAGCATTATGTTGTATTACCTTGTGGTTGGTTTATTTACCAATAAAGAAAGTATTGTCCTTAGTAGGGATCTTTGCAATTAAATTAGTACTATAAAGGTTCACGGCAACATTTTCATTACAATCTTCTCTCTTCCCTTTTTCTCTTACCAAAACCAGCTATCGTTTCTACTCCAGGCTTCAATTGACCACACCCCCAACAGCTGTTAAAGCCAATTATTCCACAGATCTTCCTGCACCAATTTAACTTCAGTAGTTCTCTGCTGTACTAGATGTAAATGAGGCAGGGAAGCTGGAACTGGAACTATTGTGCATATAGCGTATCAGATTCTAAGAAGTAATGTGCCTTATCCAAATAAATAAAATTGTATCAAACCAAGAATTTGTACACATTTTAGCAATCTGCACAATCATGACTTAAGTCTCTTGTCTGAACTGACCAATCATGATTTAAGTAACAGTAAAGGTCAAATGAGCTGAAAATGTTTCTAAGATCTTTTCTATTATTCATGAACCATCTTAACTACTTTTGCTTCAGGTGGAAAAACCCACAAAGATCATGTCCTTGACTCAAAGAAGATGACATTTCAATACTGTATATTTGTCTTAGGCACACTTCATACATGTGAGAGTGAAGACATACTTTCCCTGGAGCTACAGTACACTGATGACCTGTGGTTTGTTCATCAGAAGGCTACTACAATTGACTCTTAATATATCAAATTCTTTCACACAGCCAGATTCAGTTATACACAGATCGATTTCCACTTTCAAAACCCATAAAATCTATTTTTTAAATACCCAAGGTTATCTTTTTCACCATGTAGAGAAGACAGAGTGATTGAGAAATAACAGCCCAAAAGTATAAACATTCTGATTAGCATCATTTTGACAAACTTTCTTCCAGAGATGTTACAGGAGGTTTCTGTAGTGGGTACGCAACAAGTCGAAGGTAATCACTGTGTTGGTATGGCAAAGTTACTGAAGAGTCGCCTCTGCCAGTCATCCTGCTAGAGATTAACTCCTCATAATAAAAAAAAGCGATAATAAACACTACCGACTCCTACTCCAACAGTACTATCTTTCTTCTCTGCATACAATGTCAGAATAACACAAAGATCCTGACTGCTTATCATCATTTATCCCTTCATTAGCAATTTTACTTTCGTAGACTTGTTCTTAATATTGCAACTGACCTGAGCTGTTGAAACGCAGTCTTATTCTCAGAGGGAGAAGCTACAAATGATTGACCATTAATGCTGAAAATGGTTTGCTAAAGCAAATGGGAATAAGCAGTCAATGACAGTCTTATCAACTTAAACGAAAGTATATGACTTTATGCAGCTTTAAAGAAGTATTAAATCACCAGAAGTTTACAAATCCTATAAATAAAATATGAAACAAACAAAAAAATCCTCCATTTTTCATTCTTGTCTAGCTCTTGACTGCAGCAATACTGGTATAAACTATTCCCAAATCCCATCCATGAATTTCTGAGCTCTCTTTTCTAAGATAGTCCTGTTTCCTTTATGTAGGAAATCATAATACAGCAAAACACCAAAGAAGAAAACCCCTGAAACTTAACACACATGAAGGTTAGCAGAAATTCATTTAGGTAAGAGAGGCATTATTTCCTTAATGGTGTGTACAACCAGCAAATTCTAAGAATAATAGAAGAAATCTAATTCCCATTGTAAGATAATAACACTTCAAGGAGATCCGTCTTCCCTTTCAGATGTGTGAAAGCTTTCAGAATTCTGCGAATACATTTAAAATTAAGTTACATTTAAACAAAGGCCCAAGCTTTGGGAATTCTCTAAATCTACATAAAATCCAATTTTCACTTAAGCAAAAATATTTTCTAGGTTTTGAAATGCAAAAAAAAAATTTATAGACATGACCTCAATGTAATATAATTCTTATAAAGTAACAAAACCGTAAATCCCACCCATTTTTTTAAAAATCACTATTTTGAAGAAAAGCTCAACTTTTGTTGTAGATTGTTTGATTGAACCTGATTGTCAATATTCACTCTGTGTTGTAGGGGAAATCAAGGTGCAAAAAGTTTTGAAGTTCAAAGAACCTGGCATTTTAATTAATAAACATAAGGATCGTAAATAGATAAACATATAGACAGACACAAAGACTAAAGAGGTCTGAAGTGGACACATAGTTGCCTCACTGTGGGAACTTTAATATTATGCTGAGAAAAAGTGAATTTCTTTCAGGAAAGTCAGCAAGGCTACTCCCAGTCATTTAATCCTCTAATTTACTCTCTGGTAACTCCCTGTCCTTCTTTTACCTGGAGAGCTGCATGAGACATTTTTTAAGCACCTATAGTTGAATATTAACTGCTAATAAAATATTATCTTAATCAATTATAAGTAACTGAGATAATACCTTGAAGTGGTTCTATTGTTCTGTATGCTTTTTAACATTTCCTATTAATCCACTTAACAAAAAAAAAAATTACATCTGAAATGGCAGCTTGAGAAGAAGGCAAAGATAAGACATGTCCAAGATAGATAGTAGAGTGAAGCAGGCAGCAGACAAATCTTTGTTCTGTGCTATAGCAGTTCCATGCTCACGGCAATTTATTCAGAGGATTCTTGTTTGTAGCTTTCATATACATTACAGCAAGGTATATACAGTGCTAAAGTCCGCCTATAGTTAAAAGTCCATAAAAACTATACTACTTTTGAAAAAGTTAGTCCAAAATCATAGTCTACTAAACAAGAATCGTTTTGCTGCTTGAGTTATGCTCTTTATTTCCTTCTTACACAACATGCATAATAAAAATAATTCCACACTTGAAGATGGTGACTTACTCCCAGTTTACCATCCAAATTCCTAAACAAACAAATCTTATGCTATCAAGGATAACTTAAGAGACATACATCGACTCATGAAACTCATTCCTTATTGTTGTAGGTTAGCCTTGGCAAATACCCAAACTTCCACCCAGATGCTTGCACCCTCTCACCCCTTTCCAGCACTGGGAATATGGGGAAAAAATAGGCTCAAAGAGGTGGGTCAAAGCAATGAGATTTCTTGGCTATTACGCTAGTGGTCCAAACAGACTTGAGAAAAACTTGCGTAATTCATTCCTTATGAAAATAAATCTTCATTGTAAGAAATAAACACAGAAATTAAACCAAATTTCTTCCTCCTGTCCACACGGGTGGCAGTGGGGTTGCTTGCTCTACCATGATGCACCTTCCCCTCTCCCCCTCTTCCTCTACCCTTGCCGTTCCCTGTGGTGTTTTCTACTCTGCATTTTTTACCTTCTCCTTTGCCTATCTGGTATTTTTTTGTCCTTTCTTAAATATATTTTCACAAGAGGTGCCATCTGCTTCACTGATGGGCTCAGCTGTGTCCTGTGGTGGGTCTTTTGCAGAGCCGGCTGGCATCAGAAGCCAGGCCTGCAGCCACCCCACCGCCAAAATCTTACCAGATACACCCAAAACACTTTATAATTATTTCGTAATTTAAATTCCAATTTAACAAGACTAACCTGAATTATGAGATCTAAAATTTAACAAATTTTGTCACAGAATTGAAAAATGGTGAAACAGGGTTTAATTTTATCAGCATTTGTGCTATAGCTTGTGACATGGTTTTCAGTTTGTTGCAGGTAGTCATGACAAATCTCAGCATTCAGGCCATCTTTCAAATAACATGAATTAAGCATGGCTACTAAAGCACATGTCTGCCATTCACACTCGGACATTTAAGATTTTCACACAGTTTAAACAAGAGGTTTTTTTTGCAGTTTTGTAATTTGAGCTATGTGAAATAAATATTCTAGTATGCAAGCCATCACATCTATGCACTAATGTCTCAAATTTATATTTTCATAACACACAAGTTGTGCAAACGCCAACATTGTATTTTCCCTTTGTCCTATTAATAAACAGCATTTCACTTAATATCTGAAAAATGTTTATAACAAACATAAGTTATATTTAATTTAAAGCTCTTTTAAGTTAATCCAAGGGCTGCAGGTATTAAGAGATGAGAAAAGAAAAAAATAGTAAAAAAGAAATATTGCAAATCCATGATGGGTTTTTATTTTTATTGAAGCGCATTAGTAAAGGCAACAACAACAACAAAAAAGCCATCATACACTATATTTTAAATGATTTAGAAAATCAGTAATATTTTTAATGAAAAACACTGGCTGGATTACTACCACTTAAAAAACAAGCAAGTGCACTAGCAATGCAGTTATGCCTCATCAATTTGATTAAAAGTAATGTTAAAATGAAAACTACAAAATCTCAAGGCTAGTATAAAAGCTCATTTTTATAAAATTTCTGGAGATAAAGCACAGGTCAAAGGCAATTGCTTTAAAATCTGTTATGAAAGAGATGCAGTAATAAGAATTGAATATTTTTGGCCCAACATCTGAGTCTACAAAATACGTACATGCGTTTTTTCTTTTAAAAATATGAGTAATCCCATTCCCGTTCAGCTCAGATTCATAAGTCCACACTCAGCTGAATGGGGAGGGATCAACCACATGAGGCATTCTGTTGAAAGCTCTACTTATAAGAATTATGGTATTAAATGCGGCAAGAAAAATGGAAGGAAATCACTCTCCATGTAACCTCTGAAATAGAGCTTTTTTAAAGCACTTGAAAGGAGATAGCTAAATGCCTTAATGCACATGTACCTCCAAACAAGCGTGGTAAGTTAGGCACAGGACACACATGTCCTATCATTTCTTCTGCTGACAGCCACTGTATATGTAGAAGCAGCGTAAGGGCACTGTCCTGTCCTGACCAAGTGGCTACCACACTCACTAGTCGTATCAGAGGCTACAATCAAGACGTGCTCTCACCAGTATGGTTTGTTTTCTTCTCCTGTAATGCATTCACTCCCCACTCTTGTTTGACTATAAGAAACAAACATCATATACATATTATCCTTTGCAGGCTTAGGTGAGGGAAAAAAGAGACTGTAAGTCTGCGTATAGCAGTGACATACTTTTGTAGTCCACCATTCTTTGTTTAGTTTGCCACAATGGGACAGTATCTGATAAAGGAACTTTTTCTTCCTGATGGTCCCTGGCAAGTCCATTATACACAGTCTCTTCTATGCAGAGAAGAATCAAAAAGATATAACATGATTTCAAGACACGGGTTTTCGCTATATACATTCAACAGAAGAGACACTATAAGTAAATGCATTTTTAGTAGTCCTTATGCTGGAATTCATACAAAGCATACAAAACAAATACATTTATTTAGAGGCAAAATGAAATAGAAGTGTAATGCTATAGCCCAGTGATAGTGATACGGTACTGCTAGCAACAAGCTTTAAACAGGGTTTGCAAGGCTTCAGCACTGAGGCTTTATGTTTACGTGGTTTATCTGTGACAGCATTGTTTATTCTGACAGCTGGCTATCCCTAATTCGGTTTATTTTTGCTGACCTTTAAATGAAACAGTTACAGATTTTATACAGTCATAGCAACAGGTTGCTTTATGCAGAATGAGGTATTTATGACTTCAATGAAATGGTATACAAAGAGCAATGCAGGCTTGGCACAACAGCAGAGGCTTTGAGAAGTGGAGAGGGGGTGCAGATGAGCACAGACATGGGACTGTCAAAAAAGGGGCCCAGCCTGGCACTTCAGACCCCGCAATGTTCTGGTGCTCAGTTAAAGGCCTGCAGGCCTGCAGCTCAGTAGCAAAGTGAAAAGTGAAGCAGCATCGGACCTACATAAAAGGCAAGATATACAATAAAATCATAGGTAACATGCACTTGCAGATTAGCCGCAAAGTATAAAAGTGTGCTAACAAAGATATAAAAAATGACCCAAGGTGCATCCTAGGAAGATGGATAAATATCAACACCTCCTTTCTCAGACTTGCGATGATAAGAACTTGCTACATGACCCAGACTGACGAACTTGCTAGACTGAAGTCATCAACCTCAACACCATAGGAGCACAGGAAATATAAGCACACTACCAGAAAAAGAAGGAAATATCAGAAAGGGTTTGTGTAAAAAATTAACTTTTTAATTATTTTTAAATCTTATTTTGTATACCAGTATGCCTGCATTTATTTTTTGTAATCTGTTCAGTAATAGCTAATTTGGATCAGACCCAGTCAACACGGGGTTATGAAAGACAGGTCCTGCCAAATCAATCTGATCTCCTTCTATGCCAAAGTTACCTATTTAGTGGACAAGGGAAAGACTGTGGATGTGGTGTACTTGGATTTCACTAAAGCCTTTGACACTGTTTCTCACAGTATTCTGCTTGAGAAACTGTCTGCCCTTGGTCAGGACAGGCACACCCTCTGCTGAGTGAAAAACTGGCTGGATGGCCGGTCCCAGAGGGGGGTGGTAAATGGAGTTAAATCCAGCTGGAGGCCGGTCATGAGTGGTGTTCCACACGGTTCAGTGCTGGGTCCAGTCCTGTTCAATATCTTTATTAATAATCTGGATGAAGGGATTGAGTGCACCTTTACCAAATCTGCAGATGACACCAAGCTGGGTGGAAGTGTTGATCTGCTTGAAGGAAGTGAGGCACTGCAGAGGGATCTGGACAGTCTCGATCAATGGGCTGAGACCAACAGGATGACGTTTAACAAGACCAAGTACTGAGTCCTGCACCTGGGACACAACAGCCCCAGGCAGCATTACAGGCTTGGGGAAGACTGGCTGGAATGTTGCCTGGCAGAGAAGGACCTGGTGGTGCTGGTTGACAGCTGGCTGATTATGAGCCAGCAGTGAGCCCAGGTGGCCAAGAAGGCCAATGGCATCTTGGTCTGTATCAAAGAACAGCATGGCCAGCAGGACAAGAGAGGTTACTGTACCCCTGTACTAGGCACTGGTGAGGCCACACCTTGAGTGCTGTGTTCAGTTCTGGGCCCCTCAGTATAAGGACATCGAGGTGTTGGAGCGTGTCCAGAGAAGGGTGGCGAGGCTGGTGAAGGGGCTGGAAAACAAGTCCTACGAGGAACAGCTGAGGGAACTGGGGTTGTTTAATTTGGAGAAGAGGAGGCTTAGGAGAGACCTCATCACTTTCTACAGCTGCCTGAATGGGGACTGTGGGAGAGCGAGTGTTGATCTCTTCTCTCAAGTGACAGGTGATAGGATAAGAGGAAATGGCCATTAAGTTGCACCAGGGGAGGTTCAGACTCGATATTAGGAAGAATTTATTTACCGATAGGGTAGTCAGGCAATGTAACAGTTGCCCAGGGAGGTGGTTGAGTCACCATCCCTGGAGTTATTTTAAAAAAAATAAAATAGATGAGTTTTTAAGGGACTTGGTTTAGCAGATAATGGGTGTGGTTGGATTTGATGATCTCAAAGGTCTTTTCCAACTGGAAGATTCTATGATTCTATGATTCTATGACTTAAATTATACTAACAGTAAATTCTTGTCTTTACATGTAGTATCCTTTTCACACTTAAGATCCTGACTCTTCTCCTGAAAGGACAAAAGTCTATAAATGAAAGTAGAAAATGACCTAGAATTAACAGAATCCATTTGAATGTAAAATAATAATATTTTACAATTCTTTGTAAACATTTGCACGAGCAAAAGGAAGTTCACCAAGAGAAAATATATAGTGAGCCAAACATGCTTCTGGATTGCCTGAGATTCATAGGCCATGGCAAAACTTAAATTAAATGTTTGTATGCTTCATTAACTTTAGCACTTCTTTTTCTATTAAAAATGCAGAAAAGTTGTTAATAAAAACCTGAATCACTACTGCATTGTCTATGTCTTTCATGTTCTTCACTATGTTATCTTTTTATTTGTAAGTAAAATTAGTAACATCTATAAATTTAAAGCTCCTTTAATGCAGCCTCTGAATGAATCTCATGATTATGCACTCCCCAGAGAGAAATCTTGCAACAGAAGTTACTCATATTCCTTCACTTCAGCAGAAACAGGTTCAAAGTACAGTTCAGAACTACAAGAAAACCCTGGTACTTTGCAGATCAAGTTGCAAATTAAATAACTAGGAGAAATTTATACTAAAATACAGTAACTCGAGAGCAACCCAAATCAAGAAAGGAGTTCCTTGTGTTACAGCTGCTTCTGCAGTCTATAAAACCACCTTAACAGACAGAAAACTTACTCTGTTTCTAGCTATGCTTACCACCATCTTAGCACAGACTAACTTGACAACTGTGATGTAACTGATACATACTAGAGATTATCAAAGAATACATCATGCAAAAGCATGCATTTTAGTACTTCTCTAAATAGGACAGGATTTCATTTTGAAAGAAATGGAAGTATACCAAATAACCACACCTCTCAAATGTACAGCTGATCTTAGAATACTGTATGTGATGGAGAAAACCAGATCTCCAAGACAGGAAAAAGGTGACAGCAGGAAATTATTATTATATGTTTACAATTAGCAGTTCTTCAGGGGAAAGTTTTTTCATTAGCATGAATGGTTTCTATATGAAAATGCATACAGGCAAGATGCATCTATTCAGTATCCTGCTTCCCATTTGCAAAAGCCCTCAGATTTACTCTCATTTCATACCATGACTCACATGGTCACACATTTCTTAGCAATATATATGATGTTTCTATGTGTAGAACCCTTGTCTACACAACGCCACCCCTGTCCTTTCCTTCAGGACTACAAACTAGTTGATTATGTTAGTCCTTTTTCACAGATAACAACACAGATGTCTCCTCTCATCTCCTCTCTTCCTCTTGTATTTATAGGGTCTCTCTTCCTCTTGTATTTATAGGGTAGCTTTTTCACACAGAATTTCTAGATAAATTTAGAGACAAGCTGTAATTTTTCTTTGACTGGTATTTTTTTGTTTAACAATAATTCTACAATACAGAATAACCAGATTGTCAAAGAGTACTTAGAATCACACATGTGGATATGGGAATGTATCTAGAGCTACACCTATCAAGGAGCATTTATCAGCCCTGTGTGAAACAGCACTAGACAACAAAGTTTTTACCAGTATCAATAAAATTTCAAATTTACTATGACATATAACAGTCAACACCTTTACCTACACCAAAAATGTACAGTGTTGAGACAGCTGTAGAAAAGTTCAAACATAACTTTTATTTAAATATTCTAGACTTTTTTCTTCACAACTTTTTGTCCTGTTCAGAATAATGCTGAAAAGTTTAGCTGTAAATGAGATATGCTTAGTAATATTCTACTGTCTGCTTATGATCATAACCAGAGGATTATGATCTTTCTACCTCTTCCATAAAACTTTTTAACTCCTAAGTCTAGTAGTATATAAGACCTAGGCTTCCTGTACAGGCCAAGTATTTTTCCAAATAGATTAAATGAAATATTTTTAAGCACAAAACTGTCCAAACTTTTAGTTCTGCTCTACTGAATCCTCATGTCCAGATTAGTATTAAAGTAGAAAAAAAAAAATTATATCCGGTACGGCCTGACATCTTACAGTCTATCTGTTGATGACCGCATCACTGACTTCGGTGGTTACTGATTAAAACTTTATAGTTTACTTTTAACTGCTTGACAAAAAACCTTCAAAATGACAGTATCAAAGACTTCTATTAACAACGGTGATGCTCTCTCATGCCTCTTATAATTAGATTCACAAAGCTGCAGAAGCTCCTTCTTTGTTGCATATATGTGTACATTTTTAATGAAATAACACTGTGGAATATGAAGTGAAGATATAACCAAAGTGCTATGCATAAGACTAGCATTATACAGAGGAATAATCACACACTAATTTTCCTGGACTGTAGCAAAAAGGATTTTCCTAAGTTTTAGCTAGAATTAAGATTGTAAATGTAACTTGGAAAAAGAAAGAAGTTGTTTAAACTCAAAGTTTTATTCCACAAGGGTGTTTTTCTGTACTTCTGCTGAAAATAACATAATTTATAATCCTCCTGGTCACATTATTTCCGGTAAAAGTTAAAATTTGAGCATTTTATATTACTCACATCTTTATGAAAGCCTTCTTTGCCTGGATAGTTAGAAGCAGTTGCTTATAACACAAAGAATGCAGTGCACCAAGAAAAAAACAATACAGTACATATCTGGATGCTTAATAGTTCAAAGCACAAAACCAAACAGATGAAACTTAGAAATAACTTAATCAAATAATTACAGTGTTTTTACAGGGCTCTTTTTGTTAGCATTTCTGCTTCTTAAATGCATCTGAAGTTCATCTGATAATACTAAAATGTTATGTATGAGTTACTTACCATTTATGTTTTAAACTTTATTAAAAACATACAATTCACAAAAGTTAATAGTATTATAGCTATGCCATTTATGATCTCAACCCTGCCAGCCAATATGTCATTCTCTAAAACCTTTACTTTAAAACTAAACATACCGACATCAGGAGGAGAACAGATGAAGTCGAAGCTAATCATAGATTATTTCGCTGTCAAATTTTACATTTAAATGGCAAATTCTACCATCAGAGTAAATATAAAATTTAATTATTGATTTAAGTAATTAGATGGCTGCCATTGTGAAGGTGCTTTTTTTTTTTCTTCCTTTAAACTGGCTGGATTTAAGTCACCCACATATTTTAGAAAACAATATTTATTTTTGGATCCAAGGCTTATGACCCACACTGTGGACAAGTATTACAGTTTCAGCTGTGCAAAAGACCAAGATATAGCACTGAGAAAATGGCTGTTAATATATACCCAAGCTTATTTAAGAGAAAAGACTCATTATAACTTTATTCACACTAATTTTCATCGAGGTCCCTCCGGCTTTCTCATACAATCACCAAATGACTCATTAATTTGAGATTTAAAATGAAGGTTTGGCACATCTGCTTTCTCAACAGAATAGTCAAAAACACTATCAGGGCAAAGGCTGAAATGAAATGTCTCTAATTGTCAGCTGCAGCTTCAGCATATGTGCCATAAACTGCTTTTTTCAATTGTCTAGTCATGTTCTGAATGCAAAAGGAGCACTCTGTGTTGTGTGTATTGCCCCACAATTACAACTGTTATCAATACAATAAGAAAGTAGCAGACATTATCAGCAGTTTTGGTATCTGAAACTTGTACTTACACATTTCCTGGCTTCTAGAAGCTCCACACCTTTTTAGTGTGTGCGTGCTTAAGATGGAGGCTTTCATGGTATCATATCTTAAAATGCATCACGAAGCCAGTAAAGCAGCCTTTGATTTTCTCTGTTTTTTATTCTGTTATCCATGACTGAAAGCTTCACTTTGGGAAGATTCACAAATAATATGAAAGAGCTTGTTTGCGAAGCAGTCATGAAACATTTGATTTCTAAACAGCTGATAGTTTTTGAAAAAGCTGTTGTGCAAATACTGCTACTGAGAAACCAACGAAGTCCTGCAATGGCAAAAATCTCCAGTAATTACACCATATCTTAAAAATTTCTCCTTTATTGCTGGTTTGGGGTTTTGTTTATTTGTTTGTTTGGGATTTTTAAGGAAAAAATTCTTTGGAGGTGCTTTCCTTGCATTTCCGGATGCTGACATTTCTCTAGCAGGAGGAAAATAGAGACATTGGCCCTTATGCATAGTACTTAAGCATATGAAATAGCTAGAATAGGTTTAGCTGACCTAGCAACAGAGCTCTATGATTCAGAAGACAATGTAGTAATGATTTAACAGTTGATTGTTATGAAGACTGAGATGTTTGGGTTTTTTTCTTTTTATGAATGATTAGAATAACTGTACATTTAGGAAAAGAATCGAATATCACCATTTCACCTGATATTAAAAGCCTCAAAAGGCTGAGAGCAAGTCTGACAACTCATACTTATTAGGCTCACAAATGATCCTATAGCATATTCTAAATCTCTTTGTATGATATTCATACATTTCTTATCTGTAATCTACTGACATCAAGCACAGAATACACTTCCTATAGTTTCATGACACTTTAGAGCTCCCTAACAGCAATAACACCCCACACTACATATAAGGATGATGTACTAGGAGTCCTTGTTCAATTTTAGATCATGTCAGACCTGTAAGTCTTAGGCTGGTTAAATGTTCTGTTTCAGCAATACCTTGTACCTCCTTAGAAGGTTTCAAGAAATAATCCCAGGCCGTTATATATTTTTTTAGAATAAATATATATTTAAGATTTTGATAAATATATATATTTGTCATGTTTATATGTATGTTTGGTAATCAACCACATATACATTCCAGAAAATTCATGATAGTAGATAGACCAATCACGAATACGTGCTAAGACAAATACAATCACATCTAACGTTGTGCTGATTCTCTACAGCTGCTACCATTTTCACCTGCTTTCCACTTAAGATATTTTTATTAATTTTTAGTGAGAATTTGCATTCTTTTTTTCACTTGTTTTTCATCTTGGCTCTTCATGTCCTTTCAATTTAGACTAATTCATTCCTCCTCTTCGAGAGGTTAATCTCTCAAGACTCCGATTTTGTCCAAGATTTTTTCATAAAGAGGTTAATGATATACAGCACTGACTAAGGCAACATCCAAACTGAACAAACATTCACAACTGTATTATGTTTAATGGACTTCTCTTCCTGCTTAGTCTCAAATAAGGCAGAAAGTCAGACAATATATAATGGAAGAGTCATTTCACATACTAGTTTGAAAAAGTTTCTCCATGTAAATATAAGCATTTTTGTTCTTTATTTTACTAAGTGTAGTGACTATTTTTCCTGTTTTAAATGTAAAGTATAATATAATCAATATTTTATCAACTCTACAATCCATGCTCAGAAATACGACTTATCACTACTTGTATCAGTAATTCTCTATGAACTACCCTTAGAAATTCGGTATCTCTTTCATTTTAAATCCAATATGCAATAATTACTAATTTTTTATTGCATGTATGTTTCCTTAGGTTTCTCATTAAAAAAAAAAAACAAAACACAAACCCCACCACCACTTAGCTTCTAACAGAAACATAAAAATAATTGTTTCACTGATAACTCTCATGGCTTTCTGTTTTCCATGATGCCCTATGCGACTGTATTTCAGTCTCATCATTATCTCCAAATCTTTTAATCATGTTCTGCTGTTTCCAGCATACTTTTTTTTCCTTTCTCCATATGCTTCAGAGCAAGTTCCCTGTCCCTAATGAGAGGCAAAATCAATGTTATTTCAGAAGTCTGTACAGATCCATGCTGTATAAAACGTTTCAAAATAATTACACAGAACAAGTGTACTAAAATACACAGAGAGTAGAATAAACTCTTCCTTTATGTTAGCTTTAAATGGTCAGCTAGGATGACACACAAATATAAAGTTAAGCAATGGTGAATACGTAACAAAGTATTAGTATAATTTTAGCCCTCAAAGGCCTAATACCTTAATTTAGCATATTCCACTGAACTAGTGTCAAAATCTGATGCTGCATAATAAAGACACTAAAGGTAATTTTAAAGATCAGTATCACTGAAACAACTAAGGTTAGATTTGTTCTTATCCTATATCTTCTTAACCTAGAGTGTATAACGTTTAATTTTGGACTACCAGGTCATAATTTAAAATACAATTTTAATCAATTTTTTCTCGTTTTCAATCAACACGGAAGTTTAGTGGAACTGCAATACATAAAAAAGTCATCCAGATCAGATTGGTATGTCTACTTGTCACAAAATTATGCTTTTTGCCCATAGTAGATATTATAATGTTTGTTTTCAAAGATCATTGCCAAAGAGATTGTCTCAGCTTTTAGATTTAGAAAATGTATGATAAAATAAAACAAATTCTTTCTAGAACAGCCATTTTCTCTGCACAGACCTGAACAAAGTGATGGGTAAATGAACAATTAGGAAAAAACACTCAGCACACAAGTTACCTGTTTATCTAAAGTATTTATTTCTGAAATCAAAGTAGAGGCAATGGCCAGCAAAACTGAAATTGGATAAAATGCAGTAGACAGGCAGTGGTCTGCTACTTGATAGGAAATACAGAGCTAATATGTTTTATTTTTCTTGCTATGTGAAAGCAGTGATCAAGTAAGAGAAGATAGAAAAAGAGAAAATGGACAACAAACCACCAAAATAAATTTTTTCTAATATTCTGAAACACCCAATGCATCTTTAGAAAAGGGGGATTTGGTGTCTTCGAAGAGTGTTGCCATCACAACAGAACAGCAACCGGTTTACCAGAAAGAACAGTTGTCCAGAAAAAAATCAAGCTCAGATGACTTCCAAGAACCTTGAAGACCTTGGCATCTAAGTCTTTGACTACTAAAGTCTTGGCAACGGTTAATCAGCCCTTGATGTTATGGCACACTGCCATTTCCCAGTTCTTGGACAACAGGAACAATTTGGATCGTGTTGTGAGTACACTAAGATCATAAAACTGACTAAGGAAGGAAAGATGGGTTTTGGACTGATGGACACTTTTCCAAGAGTTTATTTCATCTGAGAATACTTATTACAGGTCCTGGCATAGTAATAAGACACCAAAACCTATTATGCAGTTCTAAAATTTTGGTAAAAGTGGAAACCTACAGATGGAACAAAGTCAAAGCTGGCAGAAATCTGGGCAGACCTCTTTATTATTATTTTAAATAACACTAAGAACACATACCAAGAATAGACTGGGCAGACACAAAAAAAGAGATAAAGACTGGCAGAGACTCATAGTAATACTGTTAAATAATAGATGTACACTGCTAGTCACAGTATGTCATTTTATTAATAGATCACAAGATGGGCTAGTCCAAAGAATTTCTGGGTGCCTATCATTGTATGTAAGAACTGTATCCATATTTTTCTTCATACTGAGGTACCTGAAGACTGTGAAGGCTTCTTGGAAGCAAAGCATTGTAATTCTACTGTGTAAGACAAGGAAAATGCAGACTTGAGTGTTCTGTGTATTGTCCAGTGTTATGCCATTATTTTTTTCTTACTAGAGTACATTGGAGGATAATTAGTCAGCTTGTAACTGTAGGTAGATACACATGTAGCTCTACGTTTTTTGTTCTTGTTTTTTTAAACTTTTCTGTTAAGTGGTATTGAGGCCAAAGCACAGTTCTCATTCCTGCAAAAACATTGCAGAAGAGTCAGTCATTTCAAACACAGGGGCTTACTGACTGTAAACGTCTATTGATTGCATGAAATGTCATGGAATAATATTAAGACCATCAGGGTGGTGGAGCACTCTTCGGAGTTAACCAGTTTATGCAGTAAACAGATACTTCTATATATAAAGCTACCACCTTCTATGTAGCTGCCTATAAGGCATACTTTTAGGCTTGTGCTTCAGATTTGTACAGATAAATCTTGATCACAATCCAGACTAAAACTGACATTTCTTGATTTTGGGGAAGATGAAAAAATCTAAGCAGAAATGTTGATCAGGAAGTTTAAAAGTATTCTGCAGAGAAAAAGGAAAGGAAATGTAGAATATCAGGTTACTGTTACATGACCAGATTTAGCTCTTAATTTATATCAAAATACTCTCTTGTATGAAGCACAGAGTTAGGGGTTCATTTAATACAAGAAGTCAAAACAATGTCCACTAAAAATTGAAGATGTATTAATGAAGATTTTGAAACTCTCCCTTTAATTCACTAGGGGAAAATGTCATTGTTATGTTCATCCACTAAATAATTCTTGAAACTTTCATCTAATCTCAAGTTCCTGTAAGGATCGCCTGCCAAATTTTCTATTAATTACTCTGACAATTCAGTAGACCTACTCAAGAAAGTGATAGCATGGTTTTTGTTAAAAATTATCAATTTAAAGGTGATTCTGTTTTTCTGCTTTTCATAGAGAAAATGAATAAATGAGAAGAGTATTTACAATGATAATGAAATAGTTGAAAAAAGTGCAAAATGTTTTTTTCTCTATTCTTCTGCATGTTTAATATTAGGTAAACTCAGGTAGACATACTACATATTGTGGATTTAGAAATACTTATCAAATATTTTAGAACTGATATTAGAACTTTACCAAATACTCAATTTCAGTGAATGACACTTGTCTTGCTTGATATGCTAGTGCCATCTTGTGAATTAGTCCGCGCTTTCAAAATAACTGTTACAAAATGTAAAAATATGCTTGTATTACTGGAAAGTGAGATACACTGCTTACCATAAAATTTTAAAAAAACCTGTTAAATGTTCAAATGTACTCACATATGTATTTTGATAATAACATTCGTTAAAGAGCAGGAACGCTCAGATAAGAAGAGGAGAGTCTAGATAATATTATCTTCCTGCAGTGAAATAATGCTTCAAAATAAAATATCTCTCAGCACTGAAGATGTAGTCTTCACTGTTCGCACTGTTTGATCACAGAAGCAAAACTCAGACTGCTGACTAACTGTTCTTCAGTTCTTTCAGTCTTCATTTCTTTTTGAGGCAAGATTAGAATTTACCTGAGCATCTTTTATCCTTCCTTCTTTTTTTTTCCCCACAGTATTTTAATATATAAACAGGAGTCTAATTTAAAAAAACCTTACATAGTTATAAACTAATACCTACACATTTAAAAATGGTAATCCCTTCCAGGAGCAACTACTATTGTCAGGTCTGTAAAGCCTATCTCACATAAAAGTTTAAGCAAAACCAAATACTACCGTCTATGAAAATATCTTGTGCAGTATAACAATGTGAGCTATTCTTATTTTACCTGCAACTTTTACATTGTTTTGATGCCTCTTCCCTTCTCACAAGTAAAACATATAGGGTAAAAGGTATGTAAAACATGAATACTTTCTTTGACTCATTCTCTCCTCTCTTTTGGTGACTGACTCTACTGAACTGTGTATACATGCCTCTCAATGACTTTACTCCAATTCATAAGCTTCTTTGAATTACAATAATTAAAGAAATATATGACTATGAATGTAAATCTGCATATAAAAATGCACATACCAGCATTCAGAAACACTGTATACTTGGACTTTTCTAAGGAAATTTCTTTACATAGAAGAAATTGCTGGCAGATTCTTGATTCTGCAGCTTTCTCTCTAGCCTTCTGTCACTCAGAATAGTGTGGTAGAATTTGACAAGAAAGAAAATACATTTCAGTAAGCCTAAATGTTTTTTTTGCCAGAGAACAGTTTCAACGTAGGTTTCAATGCTGAATATACCACAAACAATGAAGCCTACAGCTAATGCTGGACTCATCTACTAGAACAATTACGTGCTTACTTTGAACAAGTCAACCCTAGCATTCCTTAAAAAAGATGTGCATTGCAAGTACTGTGGTGAAAGCAGTGTCATCTGGTGACTTCTGCTGTCTGTTTGTACATCAAAAATTCAATGACCTATGACACATGAAAGGCAGATTGACTGAGATACTATGACAGATAAGAAACATTTGAAAAAGTTTGTTTTCTCTAAATACATTTCTACCTTTGTCTTCAATACTCATTTCTTTTTCTTATGCTGAGATGACAGTATCACCAATAGTTAAAAATCAGGCTTTGAAATGGAGAAAGTGTCATCAGGTATGGACTTTCTTCAAAGAGACACCTTGTCAGATTAAAAAAAAATTATATATTTTTTGTATATTTAGTATGACATGTAACAATACTCCATCTTCTTTGTAACTGCTTTGTTTAACAGGTAATTAAGCAGTATATTTGAATGCTTGATCGTAATGACTTAAAAAGTCATATAGATTTTAAGGCAGTCTTATTTGTTTGTAAATCATTCTAAGTAATATATTGACAAAAAAATCACTGCTTGTTCTTCAACAAATGCAGTAGGACACAGGGTTTTTTAATTTTTATTTTATCTTTTTCTGCATTGCTAATCATAGCAATGAAGAAGTCGCTAACTCTCAAGACTGCATCCACTCTTCTCAGTAGTAATAATACGATCTCTTTTTTAAATCATAACATCTATTTTCATATCAGTTTTGTCTATGAGGACTTTGAAATTAGCATCATACCAAGTTTCAGAAACAGAATGCACATGGTGTTGCTCTCATAAAACGAACGTGCATCTCTATACTGAGATTTTAATTTTAATTAACGAAAGTCAAGAACTGGAGAGGAGCGCTGGCAGTAACACTGGCCTATGAACATTCTTGGATAAGCAGTTTAACATCAAAATGTGTTTTTCTCTAAACTACACAATCAGAGGCTCACTCATACTGGCAGGGACCTGGAGAGGTCTCCAGCCCCAGTCTCTGTCCAGAGCGGGCTCAGCTGTGTTCTCAGATTGGGCTGCTCAGAACTTCATCTAGTTGGGGCATAAAACTCCAATATGGATGAAGACAGTCCAACCTCCCTGGGCCCTGGCCCCACAAGTTGGCTGTCCTGATGGGAAAAAGGCTTCTCCTTATGTCCAGCCTGAGCCTCTCATGTTTCAGCTTGTGCTGCTGCCTCTTGCCTTCCCACTGTGCACTGCTGTGAAGAGCCCATCTGCATTTCCTCCATCACCCCTGTCAGTGCTATGGATGCTGCTGGGTGTCCCTGAAGCCATTACTTCTCCTGACTGAATCAGCACCCATTTCACAGTCTCTCATTGTGGGGGAGAGAGCTCCAGCCCCATTGCCTCAGTAGGTGCTCTTAAAAAAAATATCCCTAGAAAAGAAAGGTGGAGCTGTTCCACACTATTATTTTCTGTTAGAGCTCTATAATCCTGTATCTGCAAATATAATAAACATCTGAATTACTAAAAGTGGGGGGAAGCTCAGATACTAATAACTGGAATACACTTTGCAAATGAAATTCAGTTGCCCCCACAGGTTTTTGACACATCACTTCTATGTAATCTCACATTTACTAACTCACAGGAGGTATTAAAATCCTTCTAAAAAGAACTGCTTACTGACCCACTCAGTTGAAGACATGCTTGCCTTGACACAAATAAATGTACACAGAATGAGAATGGGTAGAATTAAAAAAAAAAAAAAAGCACCAAAATAAGTGGCAATATAATAAAAAGAAATCATGTGTTTGTGATGCTATTTCCAATGGATGGTTCTCCAGTTCCCATTTTGCTTTACAAATGCATGCTTATACTGCCAAATTTCATGGAAATGCGCAGCACAGCCATTTAAAAGACATCAAATAAAAACCCTTTTTATTACAGCGAAATGCAAATATCAAGTCTTAACAAGTAAATCTAGGGTCTGTAATTTTAAAACAGCAATAACAATAACCTCAGGCTACATTTTCATTTTGTGGTTGACTTTATGAGAAGCAACTATTATTTCTGTGTGGCACTTCAATGAGCCACAAGCATTCTCACTCAAGCTAAAACCGTGGTACTTTGGCAGTGCTTGTGATGGAAAGACAATGATTATTGGTAAATCCAATCACACCACCCATCACAGTAACCTGACAATGCATTTAACCCATATCAAATTTAAATTTCAATGTTTGCATAAACATTTCTCAGGAAGTTCAAACCTAAGCAGGAATGTCAGCAAACCTTGTCATAAATTCTGTAAGTAGAAAAGCTCCGAAAGATTCCTTCAAAACCCAGGTAATTATGCCGGAAGTGTCTTAAGAGACAACTAGAAGACACCAAGGAATGGTTTGCCTGTCTGTGGCTGCCCTTCCACCTTTATTTCAGAAGCTGAGAGTTTTACAGATAGAGTTATACTCTACACGAGCTTAAGAATACATAAAAGTGAAGAGTCTGTCACTGAAATAGATGTTTTTGTCTTTGTAGGTATAAAATATTCACTGATTTTATTTCCTCATATAAAAGAAACCCATATAAGGAACAAATACTGATAGATACACTTGATTGTGATTTCCAGATGGAACTAAACTGATGCAATAACTTAAAATAATTGTGATATAAAGACTGCAAACTGTCAGAATTTCAGGATAACTGAATACCTTAAAACAGCAATATTAACTGTAACAAAGTTTACATTTTGGACTCGTGGCAGAGAACAATATGTAAATTTGATTCATGCATTCTATAGAATAGGTACTAGACAAAGTAGATGATTTGAATTAGTATCCAAGGAAGAGCACAATGTTTTAAATTGTATTTAATAATGTATAGACTTCAAAAATATTGTTCTTATGTCAGTATTGCCAAGGTAAATTCTGATAAGTCATATCATCCCCCTGCTAGACTCAGAAATTCCAAGATGAAAAATTTACTGCTATTACTTTAGTTAGAGAAAATTTTACCAAATTTCTTCATAGTCATTTTTCATTTGCAGTAAATTTTAAGGGTCTCAGAGAAACTATGGTGTTGTATAGTTCTTTTGGGGCCTATTTACCAAAAGATTTCTTACTCCTTAGCCCTGAACATCAATTCATTACATAATAAATGTTATTCAATACATCTTGACAAAGTTCTTGATAAGAATCTTCCATTCAGTGGTCACATGTGATATACCAGTTCTACTCCAGCTCTGAAATTCTCTTTTCATAGTTTAAAGAGAAAGCTGCTGTCCCAAAATTCAGAATTACAATGCAATCTGTATGATGGTTGGAATGGGTCATAAGCCTATCACATCTCTTTAGCAAAAATTTCATTCCACTAGCTAACAATCCTTTCGTAAACATCCACCCAGTGTCATTTGACGGACACCAAAAGTCCAGAACTGTCAAAGAATGTGAAAGAAAACGATCTAACTTACAAATCCTGGATAATACACACACCTAACAAATTTACTATAAAGGAAATAACGTTAAAAGTGGGTGATTTAATGTAGATCAATTGCACCAGCAGCCAAATTGGGAAAACAAGAGCAAGGCTGAAGCACTTTAAGCTCATTACCCATTCCTATATTACTATGTTATATAATAACACAATGTGGCCAAGCATAGAAAGTCTGTTCCCTAATTAGCTAGCAACACTGACTAACCTTGCTTATACTGGCCCTTTCAATAATAGAAGGATTTAAGTGCAGCACTTGCCTAGATAACGATATCATGCTATTGGGTATTCACTGTGCTTCAAATATGGTTCTGTAGATACAGTTCTGCCACATTCTGAAAGTACGTGCAGACAACAATTTATGTAGAAAAACTAAGCTTAACAAAAAGGACAATGAGAGGCATCCCAGCCTACATTCACAGCTTGACCATATAATATTAAAAAAAAAGAGAGAAAAATTATTTTTGCCCCAAATTCACTATCCTCTTTTGCCTTAGTCATTTATTTAATGTGTACAAATCACAATTTCTTTTACCTGTGGGTTTGGAGTTTTATATTTTTTTCTTGAGTAACAAAAATAAATAACCTAGCATATTTTTTTTAAATGAAATGAACTTATTTTATGCTATTTTGGACTTGAATGAACTTATCAATTTACCAACATGCACTCCTAGATTCCACTCACTATTCTTCATGTCTCTCATATCAGTTGCCACTCCACAAAACTCTCTACTGTAGGCCTTAAATGATTTAACAAAAGGCCTTTTCATCAGAAAATTCCTGGTAATTACTCTAATATCAAGACGTATCAACTCCTAAATGAAAAATAATTAGTTAGCAGTTATTCAATAAACCTCACCAAATAATTAATAAATTTGTGTGCAACAGCCAAAATTCTCACACACTTCTGATTGTGATCATTCTGTCAAAGCCAATAAAATATTCCTAAAAATTAAAGAGAAGAAATACATTGCTTATACTGCTTCCTGGCATTGAGCTAGCAGATGCAGGGATTGCCAGGATACAATACACAACTTAAGCTATCACCGCTGACTTTGCAAGATAACAAAATCCCTGCTGAGCTGTTGTGCAGCAATGAAAACACTGGAGATATTTCCTGTCAAAATGCAGTATTCTAATACTTTGCTCTTAAATACAGTAGAAAATGTCACAATGCAGCACAAATCCTAGACTATTTAAGATTCCCTATGAGCACATAGGCTATATCTAGTAAACAGAAGTTTATGATGCAATAAGGGGTTTAAGTAGTTTGTCCCAATTCCTAATACTACTAAAAAGTACATCAATAATTCAAATTAATTAATTAATTAATTATTTAATAAAGTAGATTGGGGAAAGAAGGGGATAAGGTGGAATTCCCTCTTTGATACATTTTTCACTGTGCAAGATAAAAAGTACCTGACACAAAAACATAATTTTGTTTCTAAGAATAAAATTTGTACTTTTAGACTGCATATTTAGATTGCATATTTACATATGTTGTCTAACCTCCACTACTTTATTTTCCTTTGCTCTTTTTGCTCACCCCTAAGTTCACACTTTGTGTTTACAGTGATCCCAATCTTTCTGTAAGATATGGTATATGTCACAGACTTTGGTCATAATAATTCTGTTTGCCTCTGGTATGATGATGCAATACCTCCAACTGACACAGGTGTGCCAGGAAAAAAATAAATAAGAATAAGCCTTTTCTAGAGCTAGTCATAATGGTAAGACTTTCTGTTGTTGACATAAGCAATTTGGGTGAGGTGGGTCTGGAATAAATTATGTCAGTGAAGATTTTTAGTTATAGATACAGTAACAAAGCATTCTTCAACTTATTCTTTTTGTCAGAATAATTTTTTTCAAGAAGCAATAAACCTCATAATCTCCAAATCACACCCATTAATATCCCATCTTATGGTAGGATTGCTCTTTCCCTCATCACTTCTGTATCTCATAGTCAGTTTGTTACCTTCAGCTTACCAAAACTTTGTCCCTTGAGAAGGAAGATTCTGCTTGCTGCATTTTCTTAATAGTCTGTCCTCAAATAGACCTCATATCGTCTAAGACAAAAGAACTAGCCAACTTTAAAGTAAAAGCAAATTGTTGTATGGAAGAAAGAAAGCAAAGCATATAGAGGCAAGGAAAGTTGTAAAGAGCTATCTGCCTGCGAAATGATAACCACATCCTTTACCATTTTCAGTGATCTCATATTTTTCTCTGTATTTTAAATGTTTAGAAATATTGAAGGTATCAATATTTAAACTTACCCTTTTTTTTTTTTTGCCTAACTAAAATGTCCTTACACCATAGAATTGTCTCATGAGGAAGAGCCTTGAACTACAACTGTGATCCATCTGAACACAATAAGTATCTAAAGCCATCAAGCCGAAGATGAGCCCAGCTAAATTTCTACCAAATTTTGGAAGAACAAACAATGAAAATAACTATAGTTTCAGCAGAGAACACTCAGCTCGTCGTTCTATGTATCAGATTGTTCTTAGCAATAACTTCAGTATAGACAGAAAAAAAATGAAATCAATTATCGGCTTTCTTGAACACCAAATGAAGCCGTGATAACACAAAACACTATTGAAAATTTTGTAGAATTAGTAAAACTAATTATAAAATAACCCAAACGACTAATTACAACTTTTAAATACTGTTCTGGGGTATTTCAAAACACGAGAACTTCAATTTGATTAGGGAAATATTATCAGTACTCAAGATTTGACCATCATTCTTCTGAAACTTTCTAATTCTTGTTAATAGAGAGAAAAAAACAGAAACAATTCCAACAAGTTCAAAGCTTAAGTTTTAAACATGAAAACAGTCCACTTATTATTCAACTTAGCTCATGATTTCAAAGATACACATTTAAACTTTCTGAGTGCCTGGAAATGACTAAGCTACTGGGGGGGGGGGATGTTTCCCATCCTCTTACAAGCAGAAGTAAATTAAACCTAGTTATTATAGATCTACTGAAAATGAAATTATTTATGGCCCCTAGTCTACAATTTCTTCCCTGCCTCTGTTTCACCTAAAAAAAAAAAAATAGACCAATCATCATGACTTATCTGCAAAGCAGAATTAGACATATGTTTCAGGCATCAGAGCCTAAACCAATCTATACCAACAGCTGAAGATGAAAGCTAAACTGCCCTAAATTATGGTCAGCATCTACATTTTTTCCTATTCTTCCTTCAAATATGAAATCTGCAATAAATCTGTCCATGTGGTTCTCAGCTTTATCTTTGTATTCTTTACCTAAAAGTCCAATCTTAAACAACTTATGCGAACTGATATCCGATCACACCCTTCTCCTTCTCTCATGCAATTAAATCAATTTCTGTAAATGAAGAAATTACACTAGTAATAAATAATTAAAACATTAACCTGTTTATTTTACTCCCTCATTGGAAAGAAACTCAACAATACACACAATGCGCAAGCTCCTATCGTTTAAAAATGGCAGAAACTTCAAATGTACATAAAATTTATTTTAACTATTAATCTCTTTTATAAAATTCTCTCTCATGTGTTATTAGCCAGCATTACAGCTAAAACCACATAGATTTTCGAACTCCAAAGGGCTGAGTTTCTAGAAGAGCTTGTGCAACAAATCACTACATTCACAGCATATGAAAGTAGGCCACCATTTAAGAATATCTGCTTACACAGTCATTTGAGTTTAGGCAAGTCATTAAAAACCACCACCACTCCACCACAAATCCCAAGTATCTCCCATTTGTTTCAGGGCTTAGGCAAAAAAAACCCAGAATTTTGAAGTATTTAGGTATCCATAAAAAAATTAACTGCTCAGTACCCATCAGAGGAACTACCAACAAGCCTAAATTTAGGTTTCCAGGATTGAAAAATGTGAACAGTACAGCCTGAGACTCTTTTCTGTTTGTTTTTTGTAGTTTTGACATTTTTCAACTAATGACCAAACTCAAAATTTGACTGATCTGCCATCCAGGTAAGAAGATGGTTTTCTCACTAACTTCAACACGCCATCAATTCCATCTTCTGTCTGTTGTAGGAAACACGACACAACAACAAATGACTGCTTTTGGGCTTAGTAATGGCTTTTCTGCACTTGCCTTCATCTTCTTGCCATAAATCAAGTTCCAAGTGACAGTAGCTTTTTGCAAAAAAAATCCCTGGCAACTTTTCAGCCTCTCAATTTGCTTTCCCTGAAAGTCATTTTACTGCAGGTTTAATGAAGAGGATTCCCCAGATAGTCTTCTTATCTATACAGTCAAAACCCAAATAAATCTCTGTGTTAACATTAAGATAGAGTTTGTCTATACAGATTTGTTTATCTTAGGAGCTGGGCTGATAATGCCATTTAAGACAAGATGATATATTTTATTAAAATAAATTTACAGGCCTAGTGAAAACACAACAGCGCCACAGTTGAAACAATGGAATATGTGGGAGCTAAGAGGAGCTTTTGAGCTTTTTACAAGCTAAAAGCACAGAATTTCAAATTATTAAATAGAAAATATACTTTATAACTGCTGTTTATAGCAGTGATAAAAGAATTATTTCTTTACATGGATATTCACAGTAAGGAAGAACAGTTCATAGCCAAGTTAGATGGGATACAAAAATATGGTTGTACTGCTACAGCACAAATTCCTTTCAGAGAAAGAACAAGACTAGATCACAATCAGATAAAAAACTTGCATTGGTTGAAAATTGAGGGAATTGTGAAGCTAACATCTTTGGCATTCTCCTTTAAGAGATCTTCTTTGATTACTGTTAAAATCAAATAGAACAAAACAGAATACAATGGAACAGTTCAGTTGGTTAGAAGTGACCTACAAGAATCCCACTATGTGATCCCTTCAAAGCTGACCAAAAGTTTAAGTATGTTATTAAGGACATTGTCCACATGCTTTTTAAACATTAATAGGCATGAAGTACCTACCATCTCTCTTGAAAGTCTGTTCCAGGGTTTGACCACCCTCTCAGTAAAGAAATTTTTCCTAATGTCCAGTCTAAACCTCCTCTTGGCACAGTTTTGAACCATTCCCACGTATGCTGTCACTGGATACCTGGGAGAAAAGGTCACCATCTCCCTCTCCACTTCCCCTCCTCAGGAAGGCGTTGAGAGCACTGAGGTCACCCCTCAGCGTCCTTTTCTCCAAACTAGACAAACCCAGAGTCCTCAGCTACTCTTCATGCAACATTCCCTCTGACCTCCTACCAGTTTTGTTTTCTTCCTCCGGACACATCTGAGGACCGCCACATTCTTCTTAAGTTGTGGGGCCCAAAGCTGCACACAGTACTTAGAGCGAGGTTACACTGCACTGCATACACTTGGATAATCCCCTCTTTTGACCTGCTTGTAATGCTGTGTTCGATGCACCCTAGGATGCAGTTTACCCTCTTGGCTGCCAGGGCACACTGCTGATTCACACTGAACTTAGTGTAAATCAACAGCCCAGATACTTTTTCCAGCCATTCTATGCTTGTATCCAGCATTCCTTCTTCCCAGGTACAGACTACCCAATGCTTCTATCCATCTAGACTCCTCTGCATGTCCCCTTGTTGCTCAAGACGTTCAACAGCACCTTCCAGTTTGATGTCATCAACAAACTTGATAATGGTGCATCCAACTTCTGCCTCCATAGCAATGATAAAAATGTTGAACAGAAATTGAGAGAATTGAGACCTGAAGGAACACCACGGCTGTCTGATTGCCAGGCAGATGTAGCCCCGTTCACTATAACCTTCTGAGCCCTATCATTCAGCTAGTTTCTCATTCAGTGCACTGTGCACCTGCTCATCATCATCCAGAAGGAAGCTGTAAGTGACAGTGTTAAAAGCTTCACTGAAATCCAAAAAACTGCATTCACTACCTTTGCTTCATCCACCAGGTAGGTGACATTATCGTAGACCAGTATCACATTAGTTAGACAGGGGTTTCCTTTATGAACCCATGTTGACTGTTCCTGATAGTTGCATCACTCTCTAAATGACTTTCAACAGTACCCAATATGATCTTCTCCATAATTCCTCTAGGAACTGAAGCTGGCCTAAAAGGTTTGTAGCTCCCTGGGTCTCCTCTCCTGTCCTTCTTGTAAATTGAAATAACAATGGCTAGCTTCCAGTAAGCAGCGACCTCCACAGACTCCCAAGACCTTTAGCAGATGATCAAGATAGGTCCTGCTGTTACAATAGTAACAATAATTCAAATAACAATAGTAATTCATATATGCATTGTTAAGGCAACATCTCTTGAAATATGTCAATTCTCTGTAAGATTATAGTGTTAGAATCTAAGATTCAGATTCATTTACAGTTCTAATACAGACACCTGGCTCTAATCATTACTTTTAGACTGTATTTGACTGAAAATGCTTAATGAAAATCCTTCCACTTGAAAAATCAACCATTACTCTGTTTTGCTGTTGTCATATTAAGCACGCACTGACGCTGTACCTCACAAGGTTCATTCGATATAAATGAAAGTGCTAAAGTGTTACTATTACTATCTAAAATTTTACATCACGGTAGATTCTTTGTATTAGTTCCACAGTAAATCATTTTAATGGAATAACTTAAATCGTGGCAGACTTAAGTCACAATTTTCCACATGATTTATCCATTTATAAGCGAAGACATAGAAACTCCATTTGCTACTGAACTAGTGAGTGGTAACTTCATTAATGCATCTTTGCTATGCAGATAAAAGTTACAGTATTAAGTTAGATATAGAATTCACATCAGTTTACAGCAAGCATTGAAATAAGGATTTTATACACCAAGCCTTAGAATATTTATAAAATTTGTCCCTCCTTATATGGTCACTTAAATCACAGTTCTTTCAACCACTTACCACACTAATGTAATGAAAACTCCTCTGCTTTGTTGCATCAATTAAAAGTAATTTCTTCAGAATTATTATTTGTTCTAATAATCAAAATATTGTTGCTTCAACAAGATCCATTGAATTTCAGCATTTATTTAATATGTTCACAAAAATATTTAAAACATTTTTGTATGCTTTCTTTTTAGTTTTTGCTTCCTATATCAAATGTTGAAAACTTAAAAATCACGGTAATAGATACTACTTTACAACCTATTGCCAGGCTAAGCAAGATGAAGTATTACATAAGCTTTCTTTAACTTCCAAGTTACTTTTTCAGGTATCTGTTGAAAAACATTCTTCGTAGACTTTTCCTATTTGAAGATCAGCACTTATTAAATTAAAACAAATTTAATTTTACTATCACTTCAGTACATTGGTGTCAGATTTGGGAATGACAGTCTAGGACAAGGACTGAATCATCACAGCTATCAATGACCAGGAAAAAAGTATAAACAAAACGTATTTTAAAACTTAACTGCTCAGGGTGGCTTAGTTTGCATTTTCCAGGTAGCTGGCATATACTTGGTATCAAAAATGTCTATCACGCTACATGCAGTCATTAGATACTAGTATAGGAATACTCAAATGGGGTAATGCTAAATTTAGCCACTGAGCTGTTGTCTGAAAGTATTTAACAGGTGTACATTCTTAGCCAGAACTGTTCGGTAAAGAATTCTTTCAAGCTAAATAGAATTGTTCTGTTTTTGTCCTGTATTATTTCAGCTCCTCCTATTAGTTCACAACAACTACCAGACATCTATCTATGAACAAGCACTCACAAGTCTTTTTTTTTATAGATATAAAATAAGAACAAATATGATGCAGCCTAGCGAACTTACTGATTTCAAGCCAATGTTTGTCTCTTAGGATCATCCATATTGCCATGTAAATGTGAAACAAAACCAAGTTTCTACTACTGCTGATATTTCAAAACCTAAAATTGATCCTATGCACGTGTACAAATATGTGAAATTGAACCAGATAATTTTATAGCATTGTATGTAAACCAGAAAATTGGCTGGAAGAAATTCAGTGACATAAGAAACTCAGTGAGGAACAGAAGGAAGAAAAACAAACCTTTACAAATACATAATGGTAGCTGGTACTACTAGATGGCAGAAGGAAAACTTCCTCCATGTAATTTCATTGAGCAAATAAAACTGCACGATCAATCATGTTAAAAGGATATGTAAGGTAACAAAGAGTTTAAAGAAACTTCATGAGTATAAAAAATTATTTTAGGGAAGAAAGCTAGGACCGTTTTCTCAAGAAAACCCCTCATGACTATGGATAATCTTCTTAAGACACCTTAAAAGGTCCTACTCTTGATTTTCCAAAAGTAAATAATCTCTGAAAGTCTTGGCTACAGGAACAATCATGAAATTTGGGATTGCCATTTCATTTTTTCTTTTTTTTTTTTTTTTTAAAGCTACTGTTCTACTTTTTGGAAGAAGCTTTTTAACCTATAGCTTTAAATTTATAATGACTTAGCATGTTCTTTATAATAAAATTGTGTGCAAGAAAAAGGAAAATCTGTACATTTAAAACTAAGAGGGAAAAAAGTAACCAATATATTCACTGGTTGAGAAGAAAAACTTACTTGATAGATTTTGTATCTAGGCATATGTTTGGAAATATAAAAAAAGTACTAACTATAAAAAGCATGAAGTGAGGCACACACCAGAAACTTACTACGATACTTAATGGCAGTTATTCAATCATTTTCATGTTTTAATGACTAGAAACAACTTTTTAAAGAATGACTCAAAAATTAACAAGGATAACTGTGAAACCATTAAGATCAAACGTATATACCTAGAAGTTGAATTCAACACCCTGCATCATGTATTTATAGTAACAGACTCTTACTGGTTGCTAGAGGATTTATATGGTATGGTATGTTCTAAACCATTAACATTAGTTATGTTATACATATATGGCTGCACTATAAAGTAAGTCAGTAATGGGGAACAGTTTTGTGAAATGCATCATCCATTCTTTTATACATCCCAGTTAGGCTAGTGGAAAAATCCTACCCCATCTTTATAAAGATCAATAACTCGTTAAGTATTTCAAATGTTATATTTGCCCAGCATACTTTTGCACACCCAAATAAAATATTTCACAGCAGTTTCTAATGTTTCTAGCTAAATATTTCTAGTACTGTATGACTTGTAAGCCACATCAAGAAATCTGCATGTCTTCCTATAACCTCCTGTAAGGAAGGGTTTTTTTAAGCTGAAGTTGTATTGGCTGCCTCTCCTTTTGTTTCACTATTCCACAAGATCCTTTTGTGTGACTGTCAAACAGCTGTGTTTTGCTCCTTAATCTTCCTTGCACAGCTCCCCAGGAGAGACTTCACAATATAAACTGCAAAGTACCATTTTCACAGCAGGAACAACAGAGTTCCTCTTCGAAAAGAGACATAAAAAAATAGTACTATAATGAACATGCTGATTCTGGTCACAAGGTGCTACATATGGCATGATCACTGAAAGTTCATGGAGCTTGGGGAAGAGATACTACTTTAGCTCTTGAAAAGTTTTTTCATGCAATAGACATCTGAAATTAATGTCTTTCCAGTATATGAATTTCTCATACAGGTATCTTCTTGCTTTCCATTTTTTATTAATTCCACTTCCAAAAGCTTGTGCTCCTAGCAGACCCCTGGTAATAATCACTGTGACTATACAGCAAACAGTTAGGTCAGATAAATACTGGTATACATTGTTCATACAGCTCCAGCTGCAACACAGCAAATTTCTTCCACCATGCAGCTAATACCCAGAATAAGTACAGTCCTTCCTCTCATTCGTCTAGAAATGAGAGACATCCTACAGCACATTTTCCAACATTATAGCTGTGCCATTCCATTTCTCTTATTTCCATACCCTCAAAGACAGCTGTCCCTGATGATAGATTACTTCAAAATAGCTCCTTCTCATTTCAGTACTACTGGGTACAATGAAAACACAGAATGAGCTTCTGTTATCATTGAATCTATTGCTAGCAGCAGAAACCAAAAATGTAGTACCCTAGATTCATCATCTCTGTTTTCTGGTGGGTTGTTGTTGTTTTGGGATTTTTAAACAGTGTGGAAATGTTCTGCACTTCTGAGAATCTAATAAAAGTCACCTCTCAATTATCTCCACCTCAGTATCTGTGTGTATCAGTGGACAGGGAAACGCTGTTCAGTAAATATTTTACTTTTTATTTATGCTGCAATGACTGTTTGACATTAAATCAATCAGTTAATAAAAAGCGTAAAAAAGAATAACTGCCCAAGGTACTCCCTATAGAAACTTTCCTTTAATTTTTCCATCCTTACACAGTGCCCATGCTATAAAGATGCTATATGTCAATATTTCTATAATGCACAGTATGATCAACAATAATAGAGAAAAATGACAGCTAAGAAAACAAGCTGCCTTCTGCTTAAGTACCCTGTGTTGTCTCTCTCTCTACTTCCCAGAGAGCAAAGGAAACAAAGCGAACGGCAGTGACAGTAGAATGCGCTTAGGTATTCTGTTCTACTGGATCTTCTCCATCTTTGCTTAAAAACTTCACTCTGCAATGATGCAATCATATACTTTCTCACAAGGTAGCTGAAGCTAAGTTTCTTGAGGTCCTTATAATCTTGGTAAAACTTTAACAAGGAAAAATAATCAAAAATCATTTACAAACGAAAAGCAAGAATCCTTAAAATTAACGACATAGAATTGTTGCTTATTTCTCTACTAGAAAGAGGCACCTGTTTTCTTCCTTCCTGAACAATTTATATACTTGCAAATTACACCAAAATCCTTGTTCTATAGCCATGAAAAACGTCTGTTAACCACCATTTACAAGACTGACAAACAAAGTTAAATGGCTTTAACAAGATGTAACAGACAATAAAAGGAAAGCTATTCCAACAGTAATGTCACCAGACTATGGGAAATTCCTATACTTTATTGTCTTTCATTGCCTATTGAACACCGAAAGTTCTGGATTAAAAAAATCAATGCACTATTCCACTTATATGGTTCTCAGCACAAATTTTCCAAATAGCTCCAAATCAAAAAGTGTCAGCTCCTCTTGTCTGAAAGGAGACTTCCAGACTTCTCCTTACAAGGCTTATTCTCTTCAAATTCAGCATTTTCATGTGGGTGAATCTGTCCTGCAAAGTAACCTCTACCTTTATATACAGAAAACCAAAAGCAATTTTCCTTTATCTCAGACTGTCACTCATGGTCCAAATTGTCAAAATATTGTGCCTATCAAGTAAGAGTTTAGCCTGGAATGTCTCCTGATTTACTCTGGAAACTGAAAAAAAAGCCCCAACATTTTGTCTCTGCTAAGGCCTTGAAATGTCATAATTTTGTAGCTGCCTTTTCTGCTATTTTTCCTGCTCACATTGTGAAGTTTCAACACTCAGATGCTAAAGACTTCAGTTATATTGACAGATGTTAGAGACCCATGTACTACAGAGTGGTCACAGGGTAAGAATCTCATGAAGCAGAGTAAAACCCCTAGTGCAGAGAACTGTTACTCTGTACTTCCACAGACAAAAAATTA
This sequence comes from Tapera naevia, assembly GCA_033556795.1. Classification (NCBI taxonomy): domain Eukaryota; kingdom Metazoa; phylum Chordata; class Aves; order Cuculiformes; family Neomorphidae; genus Tapera; species Tapera naevia. The sequence continues at coordinate 3,691,973 of JAUMJJ010000016.1, forward strand.
ACAAGTTTAGCTCTAAAAATATGGATACATTAGAAAAAAATATTGCTTTATTGTGCCATGGAAAAGGTTTGTAGCACTTAAATTGGTTTTAGTGAAACAAATAAACAAAAATCAATAAATGTAGGTTTTCCAGCTCCTGGGAACATCCTGATTTCACCATGGTCTAACATTAGGGTTACAATACTTCAGGGTTGAACTGTGAGTAAACTCTGACTTCCTCCCCAGGAAGAGGCATGAATGCCGAGTTGGTTCAATGACAGCATCGTTACAGAAAGAAATAAGGAACATATGAAAGTTAAATGTGTATCTTCTGCAATCCAGAGTCACATACATGTCCAAGAGATAAGAAAAGCCTAAGTGGGCCACAGATCAAACTCACTCCACTCTGTTTTGTGTTTTGATTATGTCTTTAATTCCTATTCACAGCCATGATACAGCAGCTATGTGAGGGCATAGAGGCCCTCTTTAACACAAAGGCATAATTAGATACAGTTTTTTCCACAAGGTTTCTGCTGCAGACTGTGCAAGATGAAGATCTGTGTAAATTCGCAAAGGAGAAGCTTAAAATAGAATTACTAATCTCCCAGCCTAATGCCCTTATTGCTGAAGTATACTTTGTCTTGGAAAGCAACACAGTACGCCACCGTACCTATAGCACTTCAAAATTTTAAGTTTGCCCAAATTTCCTTACAATGCCCTGTTACTCCACATGGTTCTTGCTTTCTCTGATGTTACTCCATGAACTAAATCCACAGTCTAGTATATTCACAAGTTCTCACATGTTCCTAATTTCAGATTAAAATCATTAATCTTTCCCCGGGGCCAAAATATATTCCAGAAGTTGAAAAGTCATATGCCTTATGGCTGCAAACAACACAGAATGTTTCATATTTATTTTTCAATTAGAAAATTAATTTTTAATTAAAATTTAAAATATAAACTGATGTAAATTTTAACTTCATAACTAATAACATACATTTTTTTTCCTCCTGCATGTGTATATGCATATCATTATGCAGGGTTTTTAAAACAAGATCTGATACTAGTTTCTTCTGATACTATACTGATACTAGTATCATTGAGCTATTTGAATAATAAATAGGCAGCAGAGCCACATATGCTTTACAAGTAATTGATTAAATAATCAATAGGACAAGCACAGAAACAAATCACATTTTACAGTCGGTCTGTTTTGACATTCAGACAATTCTTCTGCCTATTTCAACTGTTATGGCCCTTAGTAGAGAGATAATAGCTGTTGCTTCTTCTCTACAAATCCCCAAATGAGAAATTTGGTTGCTTTAGCACAGAACCTTTCAAAATACATGCATTACACATTTTTAGACCAGTCTTGTACATACATTTCAAGAAACTCTGAAAAACAAGAATACTTCTGTCTCCTGAGTGTTTCACAGTTTTTTGTCTTTTACCCCCTTCTCCTTTTTTTCATCTCCCTTGAATTTACGTAATTTTTAATGCATTATGAAAATGTCAGTCTATGTTCATTTTCAACAACATGGAAACTGTGCATAAAAAGAGCTTCTATTGGTTTAAAAGAGAAAACATTATGTTAAGGAGTTAAGAACAGGCCCATGGTACAGATAAGACTTGAACCTTAGCATATATCTTCCCATTTTCATTGGCTAGACTGGCAATAACCATGGCATTAGAAATAAGAATCTGAAATATTAAAAAATTGGCTTACACAAGACTACCTCTAATGAAAAAAAAATGTATGTACCTAGCGTTATTTTTCATTATACATGTACATAAATTGTTATGTTTATTCCAATAGTACTGCTAGGAATGCCCATACTGATTAAAATAACTAGTAAAATCAGAGAAATAAATATTTTCTTTTATATTTTTTGAATAAAAAATCCAAACCATTGAAAAATAAGAGAAATATTTACACCTGAAATTTGTTGGAGGGTTAAAAAAAAATTATACTACTTAAAAATTTTCTGTGAAGCTGTCCAATCATCTTCAGTTCCTAGAAGCACGCTCCTATCAGTTAATTCTGCAAATTAAACAGTGTCACGTAATATCACAAGACAATAATCTTCTGTCCTAAAAGCATCCTGCAAACTGAAAAATGTGATATCTCATGAGCTGTTTCCGCATCTAGTTTCCATTCATCTCAAGGTGACATAATGAAATATTCTCATTGTTTGACTACTAGTATTTAGTCCTCTGGGCAATAGCTAGACAGTAGACTTGGCTGTACCTTCATATCCTCACCCCTACAAGATAGTTGAAAAAATGGATTTTTTTCTTCTAGTGTCCTCAAAAACTTCTTGCCAAAGTAAGAATACAATTCAGGTGACACGTATATTTGATATAGAAGAAGTCCTCCCTTTTTTATGTGTTATATTCTGGGGCGGGGGGGAAATCTTGTGGCAGCTTAACCTCATCTAAAAACAATTTATGTAACTTTTCCAGGTCAATGTTAATTGCACAAATTTCTGTGTAAATGTTGATCATACAAAGCTAAGCTACTCAGGGCAGCACTAAAATATAAATTAATTGCATTCATAAAGCATTGGGTTTTGATCAATATTTGATATAATAACCTGTTCGTGTACAGTACTCTCCTGTTTTGCTTACTTCTTACTACTTTTATTCACCCTCATCTGTTATACATACTCACAAAACCATTTTATGGTCAAAACCAAGAAACATGATATTTAACTATTATGCAAGAATGTTTGTATTTAAGAGAGTCAGGGCTATTAATAAGAGTACGTAACTTTCCTGGAGAGAAATCTCCCTTTTACATCAAAATAGCACTTTCAGGTCTATGAATTATAATTTACGTTTAGATAGAACTTACCACGTAAAACAGTGAGTCTCGTGGACACACTTATTTCGCCAACACTATTGGAAGCGACACATTCGTAAATAGCTTCATCTCGTGGTGTGCGCAGTGGTTGTATTCTGAGAACTGATCCAGATCCATCATCAAACTCTATTACCTATAGAAGGAAACAAAAGCTGTCACAGGTGTTGTTATAAATACCCATCCCCTAGTTAATCTGTTTGTGAACAGTGACCTATTGTAATCAAAGCCAAGTTTATTTTTGAAATAGGTGTCTCAGGACAAATTCCACACTGATGGGGAAAAAGGTTTAAATGGCAATGCTGTGTAACATTCATTGCCATTCAGTGAGTGTTTGATGGACAGTCTTAAGATATCAGCAAGAAAGGACAGGATGAAAAACAATGAAAAAAACCCAGCTAACAAGGGCTACAGGAAAGGATTCTACAACTTAATGCTCTTGAAGTTCACCACCAATCTCTCTCTCCATTCTCTTATCTTTAGTACTCTACCTTCAAATGGCAGTTACATTTGTTTTAATTGCTGCAGGCTATATTCCGAGTCTACCCACAGAATGCAGTTTACTCTTTCATTTAGGTCCAAAGTCAAAAAGGGTCAGCATTTTCTAAACAAGATAGGCCTACTCAGTTTGGTTATGCATTTAACCCACAGAATGTAAGTAAATTTATCCCACAATGTATTAAAAAACTCTGTGACCAGTTTAGAGACTAAATAAAACAGCTGAAGTTTAAGGTTTAGTTTTTAAATTGCAATATTTATATAAAAGATATTAATTTTCATATGAGAAAGAGTTAATTGAATGTCTTTTATCTTCTTCTCATTCTGCAGTCAGAATCACACCAGACAGAGGTAAGTACTGCAGCACTCCAGATATTGGAAAAACCTTCGTAATAATTAAGTTATAATATTAATCTATTTAATCTCCTTTTTAAAAACAAACAAACAAACAAACAAACAAAACCAAAACAACAAGAACACAATAATTCATTATTAGTACTACCATCAGGTAGACATCACTCATCAGTAAAAGACAGTAACAATCATTTTTCTTTTCCAGAATAACTGATATTTGGCTATAAACTATCTCTAAATGGATTATATATCTTTACATAGACTACATAAAAACAATTTTTATATATGCCTATTTGTACATCTTTGCGTCTGTATGTCTGATTTATATAAAAGTAATTTACGAGGTCTCAACTGGGAGACGTCTAAGTGTAAATAACATAAAACCCCACTTTTTTCCTGAAAAGAAATGAGTTTGATAGCCCGCATGTTGTACTACTTTTCTTGTTCTTTAAGTAAAGCCATTGTCCTAAGAAACCTAGACAACACAAAATCTACATCCAATAGCAGCACAAACAAAATAATAACTAAAATCTTGATAAATTGACATTTATCAGGGAAAGGAAAATTTTACAGCCTTAAAGTAGATAAACTAACTTTTTGTAGATAAAAACTGAATGTATATGATCCAAATAATTACAATAGTTACACTTTAAAAGAATAAATTATTTAAAACTGATGCTGAATAATCCCTGCTGGATGGCCAAAAAAAAAACCAAACCCCACAACAATTGGAGAAGATTGGGTTGGGCAAATATTGCAAAGATTAACTCTCACATCTGGTGTCTCCAAAATATATATCATAAAATCACTTTTCATGATATGAGTTCTCCACTTTCCTGCATGTACTATGTTGATATGTCAGTTCCTTCCACTCTCATCTACTGAATGAGATTTTTTTAAAAAAGCATGGATTTTTCAGTGAAACCAGCCTCATGCTATAGGGTAAAATAGTGCAAATTTTTAATCTTAGCTTTTTTTTCCCCCTTCTCTGTTTCCTTTAAAGTTTCTCTGAGAAAGACTTCCTAGTAACTTAGAGCAGACTTTTCCAGTTTATACTACTTGAATTGATTTGAAGCAAGAGGAGAAAGAACCCTCCTGTATCATGTTCATTGACAGTATATACCTGCACTATGAATAAAAGGTGAAAGATTAATAGCGGAGTCCCACAGAGTCTTATCACAGCCTAGAGTTTCAGAAACGATGTATAGTTGTCACTTCTGTTTGGGCAATACTGACTTGTGACAATTAGCCCATGAAAAAGAACATTCCACATTTAATAATGATCATCTTAAAACATATCAACAGTCGAGAGAGGGAATTTATGCTCCTATTGCTACATAAGGCAGTATGTACATCAAGTTCCAGCAAAAAAAAGTGGATTCCACAAGAGGAAAACAAAACATGTCAAGGTCCATGAAAGATTGTAGAAGGCCGTTCAAGTTTATTGCAGAGAGAAATCAGTAACTGTCAGCACCCCTGGGAAGGCATGTGTAGATGGCCCACTGAACTCCTTCCCAGATGTATTTACTAGGTTTCTGTGAAGACATGTGGCCATGTCAAACACTCTGATATCTTGTATTACTAAGTGACCAAACTAAGAGGAGTATACAAAATATTTATGTGAAAAAGGAGGAGAAGAAGCCCAACTAATTATTCTCTTATCGATGTAGCAGAGATTCTATGGCATGAATTAATGGCCTTAATTTGGATGGAAAGGAAAGTTACTTAAAACAGCAATAGCTCTGCATGCTTTAAAACAACTATATTCAATGTTTTTAAGAAAAATTATAAAAGACTTGGTGTTTTCCATTTCCTTGAATTACATTCTATATTACTTGGTCATACAGCCTGTTCAACAGGTCACTATGGAAATTATTAAAACATTTTAAATTCAATTTTTATAGTTCCATTCAAATATTTTTTATGGAAATAAAACTGGTTTATCTTTGATTACTTTCCCTAAAACAGGTACATAGAAAACAATATATGAAGAAAATAAATCATGACATACTACAAAATTAAACTGAATTAACAGTAAACTGGAAATGCCCAATATTTTACATTTTAGGACTCACGAGTGAAAATTTTGTGACCAGAAGGGGTTTATGTACAAAGATGTATAAATTATGTACAGTTTACGACAAAATTTCTATCTCAATCTCTTTAGCCAATTACAGTTCTCTATAGTCTTTGCAAAGTGCAAACAGGTCTTGGCACTAAATGGTCACATTTAAATTCAAGCTTTTATTTTGTACATTATGGTAAATATATAAAACAAAAGAATTGTACTTCTTAATGAACAAATCCCAATACCTTTAAGTATTTTTTGAACAAAGGAAATGCAATTCCTTGATGCTGATGTAAGTCTAACCTAAAAGCCAGGGCAAATGCTTCTAAAAATTCTTCCCAAATACTGCTAGAAATTAATACAGAAGATTTCAATATTCAGCCAACTTTTAATGGGTGTATCTTAGACCATTCACTCATAAAATGCATGTCACATCTGCTTTAAATATAAATTAGTCATCTTCCAAACTGCTGTTTTCTTAATGCAGAAGTGTCTTATTTAACTTTGAAAACAGTGAAGACACACAGTGAAAATGACACACTCTTAGTGCCAGTTCTGGTATCCTTTCTACATGTCCTCTCCCATTTCTGATTTTTTCCTTCACATTAAAGGTCAATTCATATTTGATATTAATTGTTCCTGCCATTAAAAGAGGGAATAATATCTGTTGTCTTATTTCCCCTGAACAACCACTACCCTTTGAACAGATAATCTTCACCACTTCCTTTAATTAAATGTTGTAGAGAGAGAGAGGAAAACAGCTTTCTCTAAAGTCTTCTCCAAAGTTCTTGTTATGAAAAGAATCAAAAGCAAAAAAGTTCTACATTTCCTCTTCAGTAGCAGGAACTACATCGTCCCTTCATCCTTTCTGCAGCTAAGCAATTGTGGCAGCAGAAGCAGGAGCAGCCTAGGTCTGTTCGATGCAAAAGGAGGTGGCTTGCTCTCCGGAGAGATCAATCACAGCTTAACTAACACTCCTCTGTCTCCTCCATGGAAAGGATAGCAATTGAACAGGAGTACATTAAGGGTCCACAGATGGATCATGCTCATTCAGAAAATGGCAGCAGCAGCTTTATCTTTTAACTGTACATAATCAGCTTGCAAAATAAAAGCTCCCACTAAATCATCCCTGATAGTCGTAGCTATTTTGCTTAATCACTGAAATAACCATACGTTTTTGGATAAGAAATGAGGTTGGAATTAATGTTTTTCAGAGGAACAGAACAATGGACCTAATACCTCAAATCTCTGATTGCTGACTTTCTTCCCCTTTTTGTTCCAGACAATTTTAGGTCTTGGGTCTCCTGTGGCTTGACAGATGAATGAGGCAACTCCTCCAGAAACGCCTGTCTGGTCAACAGGAGTTCTTGTAAACTTTGGTGGTGCTGAAACAAACAGAAAAATAACAAAATTAATCTAAGTAGTAAATATAAAAAATGTCATGTTAAGATTTCAAAAAGAAAAAAAGAAGGTATTTTTTTTTTCTCCTGTGGCAGTATTCACCTGCAAGAGAAAGCATTAAAAAAACCTAAAAGTCAAGAAAGTACTTACAGATTTTACTAGTGAAGTTTAAATTAAAACGGAAATCAAATAGCATCAGAATAGTAAGATCACGTGTTATATTTTATCAACACTATAAACAAAAACTCCAATTTTTCTTTTGTTGCAAAAGGAACTCATCAATCAGCTGGAATGAAATCATGATTCATGGTTTGATATTATGATCACAGGATGCCATGAAAACAGGATTTCCACCTTTGAGCCATTAAAAACTGTGACATTTAGGAGAAATCATCTGTAAATTTGCAGATATAGAGCCAAATGACTATGTATCAAGTGACCATGCAGAAAATACTGTAACACAGGAGAGATTTACGCCAAGGCACAGTTTCATATTTAAATCCTGTTCACTCCCAAATTATTCTACGCTGCCAGAAAAAAATAGTGAGAAAAAAAACCCAAAACACAAACAGTGAAAAAGGACTCAACTATTGCAACCAGAGATTTCGGAGAAATCGAGTAATCTTAAAAGTAGGAAAATGTATTTTAATAAATTATTCTTTTCTTCAGTTTCTGTTAAAACATAATTAAACTGATCAGCCCTATGGCAAAATCAAACTTTCGAACTTACACCAACGTAAGTCACGACTTCTAAAGATTTAGTAGAAAAATTTATAAGATCATGTCTAACAACAGTACCAAAATATTAAAGAGTTCCTGTAAATATTTATATTGTTCCGTTTCTGAGCTGAGAAATTTTTACATATTGAATACACTTTAGGATGCTGATTTGATCTGAAGTGAATACTTAAGGCCAATAAATAATAATAAAAAAAAAAGTTATTTGCTATAATCTTTCTCAGTTTTTTTATATGTAGCTGCTCTATAGCAGCTGATGCAATTAAATTTTTATCTAGTCTTCAACTTTCACCAGTCAGCTGTTTTCTGTACTCGGTCTCTTCACTCTTCTTCACTTTCCTCTTTTAGTTCTGACAGTTATATATCTGTACTATACTAGCTTTCATTTCCAAGTTGCGGATTTTTACTTCTGGTATTTAACCCCTTATTCTGCTGAACTGGTCTTTCCACAGCAAATAGTTCTTATCAGCATATTTATGTAAATGTCAGAAACCACGTATGTAACACTAGAAGAAATCCTGAAATAATTTAAAATGCCAAGAAAATATGATGTGGCTATTACTGTAAAACAAACTCAATATGTTGGGTTTATGTTGCTAAATTTAAAATGAGAGTATGCAGATTGTTTTAAGTTTATGAAAGTAAATGTGTCTTTTTTACGCTACTCCTAATGCGTAACATATGAGTTACAAGAGTAACTTCCAAAAAAATGCAGTAAAAATATGTTTCTGAAAATCTGCATTCTTCTTTCTTTAATAGACATACCAGTCACAATTGTTATTGCTCAACTTTTCAGAATGCACAAGGTTCCTCCAACTATCTGTTGTGCTAGTTTTGCCTGGCAAACATGCACCTGAAACCAAACATCGAAACATTGTGGCATTGCTGCCACAGAGAACTTAGGAAAGAACATTTCTTAATGTCAAAAAAATGCAAAAAAAATTGTCAACTAAAATACACTTAGAACAAAGAAACTAAAAATCCTTTCGCCAAATCACAGGCTTTACACCTAGACCACGGTAAAGACAGAAATGTATTCTGAATAAATGCATCTGTTTTTCACCAAAACTGCTAGCTTTGAATCCTTTTCTATGCATGTTTTAAATGAGCACTCTGATATGTAAAGACACGTGAGTGAATCTTATATGCTGATATTCTGTGGCACAAGTTGTGATTGTTCGCCTTCAAGTGAAAAATGATGTGCTGCCATTCTCTTTTTATTCTTTTTGACATTTTTGTGAATTTAATATTGAATCTTAAACCTATGAAACAAAAAACACCACATGGCTAAGTCCATCAGCACAGAGTATCTATGCATAGTAGCTCATAGGCATCTTTTAAATTCTAAGTTTCTTCTCACTCATACATTCAGTGACTGCCCAACTGATAATTTCAACATCCAAAAAGTAACACACTCCCTTAAAGATAAGGTCTGGTTTGGAAAATTTGCCAATTTTGCTACGCATTACAAGGGTCAAGCAGGAAAGTAAGTTTAAGAGCCTTGCTGTGCATTCACTCCTGCAACACTTCGCTTTGTTATCTTGGGACCAAGAGAACTATAGATTTTTAAATAACGCAAAAAATAAGTAATGAAAATCCGTAAGCCAAAATGGTGTTGAACTATGTTAAATTAACTCTGAAAAAAACCCAACCTCAAAAAAACCCTAATGCAAAAACATGCAAAACCTAACCAACCAAACAAAAAACCCCATCCTATTCTACTATTAGGCTTTCTGTCACTGCCATTCACCACAATATCTAGGGCTGGCATACTTTCACTAATATGACATATATTGTATTAACGACAGCAATAATTATTAAAAAAAAAAAGGTAATCCCTTCCCTTCATATCAAACACTCATATTTCTCCATTAGTGCAGCCCAGGCAAACACAAGGGAGCTTGCACTAATTTACAGCGTGCCTTTCCCATTGCTGCTGAATGCAAAAGAAGCAAACAGAATCCCCTTCATCTTCAACACTGCAAATTACAAACCTGTTAATCAAATACTGCATGTAGCAATATATATGAAGCCAAATATTTTCTGCCAAATTCAACTGCTGTTAGAGGTAAAACCAGTCTGTTGATAATTTCTTCATCTAGGACTTGGCCAAACCCGGTAAAGGACTGCAACTGCTTTGACTCCTTATGAAAATTATTTACTGGCTTCAGCCATATCTCCATAGTGATATGGAGATAGCAGAAATATGGCTGAATACCTAATGTGGCTTTGGCAGCTACCTGAAGAATAGTATTTTTACAGTCCTTTGTGAATTTTTGCTGGACTAACAATTAGTACAACTGTTTGTTACCTAACATCACCTGCTACGAAGCAGCAGTGGCAAAAGACAGGCACAGTTGTTACATAATGATGTGATTCCCTATTTGAAGACCTTTTTCAAGAAAAGGTTTTTAAGTTTGTATGTAAAGATCATCCATAAAAAAACTTCACATTCCACTACCGAAAGAAACGTTGATGATTTTTGTGTTTCATAATTTATCTGGAAAAATGAGGTATGTAGATGACCAAAGTTTCCTTTTGCATAAATAGATCATTCCTGTAAGTTGCCACAACTCTTTTCCAATGTCTAATCTTTAAAATAAGATATTTTTGAGGTATCATATGGTATCAGAGAAGGGAATTTATTATTATAACACAGATAATTTTATCTGGAAAAGGAAACTTAGAGTAGTCCTGTAGACCTCATTTTAATGCATACAATGGCTGTTTTCAGAAGTTCATCTTTAATTCACAAAATTAAATTTAATGTGGCAAACAAGTTAAATTCTTCACTTCAGGGTCAGCAGCTGCACCAGAAGGATAATAAAGTCTGCATGTTTAATAGTGTCATGAGGACAAATTCATTTATGGACAAGAGATGCTCAGACTATGGTAATAGAAGCCAGGCAGACAAAGACAGGTATAATGCCATCCACCTTTTCCTTATTCATTAACACATTCACTTTGTTACATATAAAGTGATCATTATCAATATAAGGGTATGTGAAATCATAAACAAACATAACCAAAATTGAAAAGTAATATTCTTCGCCTTTATCAAGATTGTTAATTAAGGTTTGACCCAAATTAGCTCCACAATGTCAGCTTCTTGACTTTGATTCTGACCTAAGCTGCAAGGCACTCTGATAGCAAACACAATTATGCTGCACACACACTTGTGCTTATTAACATGAGGCCAATTTTGATTGAGAACTGACAACTATTTCCAGTCTCCCTTAACAACAGCAGTGCAGAGTCTAACAAAAACTTTGTGCATCACGCTTCATTAACCACAGCAACAATCTACATAAGAACCTTCCAGTGGAATTAAATGTGCCAAAAAATCAGAAGTAATAGGTTACCAACGATGATATTACACCTAGCCTTTCAGCACTTTTGAAACTCTACTTGGCCACATTTCAATAAAGCTGCAATTAAAATAACAGAAGTATAATCAAGACAGAAAAAGTAAACTTTTGTTGCCTAAGCTGCATGCATTTATGTAGAGGTACTTCATCTGGGCAGTTGGCCATATCATCCTCTTAGTGGAACACCCCTTATTTCCCTTAACGTGTTCCTTGGAGGTTTCCTTGTTGATTTCTACTATCTCAGGAGCATTCAGCTCATTGCCACAAGACTCTGACTGTACTTCAGCGTTCCCAGTGCACCCCAGGGAAACAGATGAAGGGCCCATAATACCCCCCCGTGATTCTAACCACCACAAGAATCACTCCCATTTGGTGTAGAGTCCCTGTGTTTTACAGGTCTAGGGACCAAAACTCTAATGGGGTATTGTGGCTGGACTCATTTCTAGTAATAAACTCTAAACTCATTCTTCCCGTGCCAATTATACAATTCTTAGGAAAAAAAAATTAAAAAAAAGGAGGGGGAAAGAATGACATAATCACACTCTGATGACCTCATGCAATCACACTTTGCAATATGCACTCTGTCCCACTGACTTATCAGGAACTGTCATCGATTCTAGGTAAATATACCATAAACTGGTTCCCATTTAATAATGATGAAATCTCTTGTCCTGTTAAAAATGAACAAATAGGCAAATCTTGCATGCAGTCTCTGCCTGATACTCCACATACCTTATGAATTATGTGAGTTATTATTCTTTTCACAATTCCTCTAGAGTTAATACACGAGAAAACCTATTATATATATACATAATATTTAATATAAAAGCATCTTGTGCTCATTTATGAAAAAGAATTTTGAAAGCACACTCATTTACAGCATTCACTACTAATTTGCTCATTAATCATAATTTGTGACATCAGTTACACTGATCATTGTTATAAGCAATTGCTTTACCTTAATTCTAACCTGCACTTACAGTGGACCTGGAAATTGGCTATGTTAGAAAGTTAATCAGTTTTTCATTTGTATAAGGGCGTGCGACAATTTGTATTCCTGTGAAATCCCAAATTTATCAACTAGTATGTTCTAAAGGCTCGTGTCTTTCAGTCATAAACGGGTGACATACTCCTGTTTCTCACCATGAACTGCATCATCCTTACATTCTTCAGCTGTCGCTGTCATACTCTGAGCAGCAGTTTTATTGTCCTGTGAATGAAAATTACCAGTTTTTCATCTTCAAACTACTTAATGCAATCTGGCTATGTCAACTACTTCCAGCTGAAGACCTTGATCCATCTGATTCACAAAAATTATTAGCAGGTACAAACACAAGTTTCTCAAAATCTTGGGGGAGTGAAAACAAAATCTATTTCACTTTATAGGTGTTACAACACCGTCTTAAAAACCCAACAATGCTTAAAGAATCTTTATAATAAACCCAAAATATTTATCTACCCACCTTCTTTTTGCCACTTGTATTATTTGGAAAAAAAAATCACTGAGAAAAAACAATTATGTCAAAAGATATCTTGTTTGGGGATGGGGATCTTCAATTAGCCAAGCATACTCACCCTAAAAATTTAGTAAGTGGCTCAAAAGAAGCTATTACTTTCTGATTTTTTAAAGTCAAATATTAAAAGCCAAGCCTATCTTTACGTTTTCTAATGCACAGTGTCACTTTCCTAGGCTGGCCATTCGGTTTATTCCTCCCTGAAACATGAAATCAAATAGCACACTTACAGGTAAAGCCTTACAGGCAGAATAGACAGGTTATATTTTCCAAAAGGTCTCATGTTAAAGTAGCACGTTCTTAATTTGTACCTCTAGGCTGTGCAAACCTTGGCACTGGCTCATTTCGCTGCAGATTATGTATGCTTTTTTAGAGACATACATTATCTGAGCCCTAGGGACACATGGGAGAAAAACAAACCAACACAGACAGAAGCAGGCATTTATTTGCCAACTAACACTATCCCCACCCCCTGCAACTCCCATACTCATTTACAATTCATAATACCTGGGAGAAAGAAAAAGGCTTTCACAAATACGAGGAACCTATGTGAAAAAACTGTGACGAATCTTTTTATTGCTATTAAAGACCAATATGTTCATACCCTGAGTAGGATGAAGCTGGAGAACTTATTGCTGTGGGTTTTTTCCCATTAAAACTGTTGCACTGTTGCAGGCAACCTCGTAACATTTTAAATCGGTTTTGTGAGACATTATTAAAACACTTCCTGTAACACTGAGACCAGCCATTAACTACTGCCTTGGTAGGTGCTATCACAGTAAGCCTAATGGGAAGTCAAGGCTGAGAGGCCATCGGAGTCAGCCACCTTGATGATCAGGAACAAAGAAGAAGGCTCCCAAAGCGAAGACCTAATCCCACCCCTCTCACCTCTTGACTTCATTCTTTAAGCTGCATACACAGCTTTATCTACAATGCTACACATCCATTACCTTCAGTAAAAACTTTAACCTTTTTTTAAATATCACTACAGAAAATGAAAGTTCTACACATTTGTTTCTAAATCTCCCTGTATTTACTTCAGTGTCTTCTCACTTGTCTTTGTACAAGAATTCAGGTTTACAGTATTTTAAGAAAAGAGACTCAGAATGCTTGGTTGTAGAGTTTGATTAACCTGAGGGCTAAAAGATGTAGACATAGCATTAAGTACCCCACTATGCAGTAAATGCATAGGAGGGCAAGAATTCCTTCTCATCTCTTTCCCATGCCTACAGGAATTTCAACATTTTAAGTTTAACCCAACCACACACATGCCTTAAAGTCATATGCCAGCATATGTGTTCAAACACACAATACAAAACTAAACAGGTATAAGCTTGTGTGTAAACATATACAGAATACGTAAAATTTGGGTGGGGTTTAATCTACCTGAGTTAGAAAGAGAAGCTTGCTATTTAATCCTGTACTAAGCCTTCTTCCAGCACCAAATGAAAAGCAAAAAGTTTCTTGAACCTAAAAGGTTAGTGACGTGCACCACTTCATCCCCCAGGAACATTACATAACCTTGTCATATTCACTACTTTAATGAAAGGAAATTCTACTTCAAAGCTCTCTACTGCTTCTTTTTTCAAATTTTAATATGTGCAGACTGCATATGAATTATTTCGTAACTTAGAGCTGACACTCTTTTTCAATGTGAAAAGTAGAAGCAGTGGATCTTGAAATGCCAAGGAAGTTGATCTCATTCCAAATAGCTTTGCTCAGAGAGCAAAGGGAGAGTAACGAGATCCTACAGGTAAGAGTTTCAATTAGTGACTGAGAGTATCTGGGTTATGACTAGAGAGAAGGCCTTTACTGGTGCTTCAGTCTTACTAAAACCCTCAAAATACAGGTACCAAACTAGAAACAAAAAAACCTGAGACACTGTACCAAGTGAAGCTTCCAGTCAATTTTATATATCTAAACACAACAAAATGCATACACAGCCACTTGTACCTAACATAGATTGCTGATCAGCACCTGTGAAAGCAAAATCACCTATTTAATGATGAGACTGACTCAACAAGAAAAAAAACCATCAAATTCTACATACTAAATATGGTTCAGTGTTAATGCTTGACAAAGCACTCATAAAAGTGAATTCTTATAAATCCTGTTCAAGCAGAGGAGAAAAATCTGCGTCAGAACAGACTACTTGACTTACTTTCATCTAAGCATTATCTTTCTTTTCCAACACTAGATGCAAACTGTCTTGTTACCTATACCTCAGCTTGCCAGCATTCTGGACAGAGTCATGTCCTGTCCTGGTGTTAAACACATAGTTTTATGTGTTTCTTTGTTGGGTTAAACGACAGAACTACTGACAGGCCGACTGGCAGACAATTGTTGCTTGGGACAAATGCCTGTGTGCATGTCTAATCAAATCTTACAGTCCGTATGAACGTATAAAGTTTGAGGCATTAAGGGGTTTAAAATACCTTTCCAATTGCAAACAACCAATATGAGATGGCCTGACTTGACATAACTGTAATTTATTGAGCTAAACTGGTTAATAAAATGTCTATATCATTAAGTTTGCTACAAAACAATATAAAATACTAGTTACTAGGGACTCATAAATCTTCCTTTCCTTCTTGCTATGTTAAAACTGCTTTATCGCAGAACTTGATAAACACATCTCTCTATCAGTTGTAAAATAACATTTACTATTACCCTACAACAATCAATTATATGAAACCTAAATTAGATGTCCAACCAAGTAGAGAAAATATATGTTCCTCTTAACAGCAATTCTGTGAGAGCCACGCAATGCAGCCCAGGTTCAGCTGTACTAAAAGATAGGTTACTGTGGCCTGTAAGACAATACATTATTGATGCATAAGCAGACATTCATAAACTAGGTCAGAAAACTGTTTATAGGTATTAAAAAAGATTCAGTGATTAAAGGCTCCAGTAGATTGTCCCAGTTCTTTGCCCAAAAGCCACTTAGGGATCATCACTATAGTTAAAACAGTACAAGTATCCTGCTCTGTGATACGAGTAGAGATATAAAAACACTGATTAGAATGTATTTACACTGGCAGTATTTTTGATACTGTGTGTTTTCAATACTACAAAAGTGTCCTACTGTATATAGCTGCTACTGTGAATACAAGCTCCTACAAATCCCATTTTGTTGTCAGTAAGGACAATGCACTGCCAGTATGCAAAACATGCAACTCTTAAAGTGCAGTTTTGAAGTTAAAACTGCATCTGCTCTATGAATTTCCTTTAAAGGAGTTATATTGCTCTAACTCCTCTCAAGTAAAGCGATGCCAACAGAAATTCGTATTATATACAATACATTAAAGAAAGTGAGAAATAAAAGCTTATATAAAAGTATAAACAACAAAGTTGTAACTATTGTTGCTGCAACCATTTAATGAAATAGAAGAAACATAATCAAAAGAAACCTATCACCACATAAAGGTAATCGCCTAACTACAAGCCCATTTCTGTTTTAATTCTGTTATGTGACAGCACTTCATTGTGCTCAAAGCAGCCTCGTCTAGTAGAAGGTATCACATGAAAGGAAGGCTGGAACTAGATGATCTTTAAGGTCCCTTCCAACCAAACCCTTCTATGATTCTATGAATTCACCTGGAGTTTACATCCTGTCTCACCTGGGATTGCATTTTCACAGTGAAGGACTTCCCATAAATTGGGACCATGACTGTTCCACTCAAATACCAGTGTGCAGAGGTGATCTTAGGAGGGTCTGAAATTAATTTTTAAGTTAATGATTTGACTAAGTACTTGCAATATATTCCATGACTTCATCCTGTCAACTTTTTTCAAGGTATTGGTGTTTCAGAAGATTACAAAATATAAGCTTACAAGAGTTTTGTAGGACACAATGAACCCTTTTTTCTTAAAAAAAAATAATTTACATTAGCCCTGTCACACAGATCTTCACTCTGAAACCTCCATCATAACTGGAAAGAACAATTCACGCTCATCTCTAAAATACAAGTAAAAATTACTGAAATATGACTACCAATAAGGACTGCATCCTCCATTTTGCTTTCCCAGGCAAATCCTTTATTTCCAATTATAAAACCAAAAAGTAGCATCAGTCCTAGTCATGGTTCCCTTCGGAATCAGTATCTAAATAGTAAGAAGATTCAGAAAACAAATTCACTGAAGTTTAGTCTCAAGAGATAAAATTGGAAGCCAAAAGCACTGAACATGACAGCTGGCTACTGGACAGAAAAGAGGGCCGAGAGCTAAAATTATGTAATTCTAATCCCATCTCTGTTAATTGCTCATTGTTTAGCTTCAGGCAAGTTACTTTCCCTCCCTGTCTCAATTTCCTTAGTTCCAAGATTATGCTACTTACATATGTTGCAAAACACAGGGAGAAGTATTATAGTGGTTACTGTCACTGTACTTACAAAATTTTTGTAGAGGTTTGTGTCCATATATTGAATGAGAGGGCAGAAAAATATTCCAGTTTAACCCCTATCTATGTATAAGAAGGATGACACTTCTATTAGGGCAAAGAAAAGAAAAAAAGCACACAAACAATCTGCACTCAAATCTTTAGTGTCGATGAAAGCTGGTAGCTATTTGGCACAGTTATCAATCTTTGAAAATTGCAGTTCTCTGCGTATCAGTATTGCAAAATGTTGGTTCAATTAACACACTTTTCTCTAAGGAAATTAGCCTACATTGCACAAGCGTACTGAGTAAGAACTGCACGTTTTGATACTGAGAGGTATGCACTAAAATGATTATCTTCTATGAAATTATAATAAATTATTTCTCAAAATATATTGCTTTGCATCATAATTCAAATTCAACAATTAACATTTTGTATGTACATTTAGATAATAGAATCAAACGTTTTCATTATGCAGCCATGTTAATTACAATATTCAACTAAAATTTTCATTTGTATTACACTAAATATGCATAGATATATTTAAATCTAAGCAATATGTATGCTCAGAAATCAGAAATTTAGGAAAATTGTATTTTACATATCAGGCTACGAAAATCTCTTGTGAGTATACTTTAAAATTGCTGAATATTTCCTGAAGAATACTGAGAAGCTGGGTGTACTGTCTATAAACTCAAACTGCTATATGTCTGAATCTCAACAGCATATCCAAAATGTAGAAAATGTCTAGTTATCAAACACTGTACCGCACGATCAAAGCTACAATCTGTTCATAGGAATCATACAAAAGTAGGGTAAAATCTGCACTGCTGCAGAACTTTTTGATTTTTTTTCTCTTTTCCCTTCTGTTTATAAGAGGATAGAAATAAATATTTTTTTTATCCACAAAACTGAAACTATTGACATAAATCCATAAGAGGTTAGACTACTGTATTCTGCAAATAAAATAGCAGGTCACAAAACAGAACACATGATAGCTGGCTTCAAATACCCAAGAACTAGGGGAACTTGGCTGTGGAAATATAGGAATAAGAAAATATGGCTTATTTCATTAAAAAATGCTAAAAGAAAAAAAAGAAGCAAATCGCTGGCCAAGCAATGCAGTGGGATAATTCAAACCAAGATTAATTTCAGATTTAAGATATAAGTAAAAATATAAGTAAAAATAAGATCTTTACATATTAATACATAGCCAGTTGGTCACCTAAGTTTCTTAAAATTGAAAAATAATGTTTGAAAGCTTTGGCTTTGGTATACATAAAAGTTGCTTGCACCCAAAAGCTCTCTGGAAAGTTGCAATTCACCCTCTGTGTTCCTTAACATGCAATGCACTGTATAGAATAATAGTAAAACTTGAATGAATTACTGTATTGTTCATAAATCACAAGAATCAACTACTATGTTTATTGTTCCTTCAGTGAATGCCTTTAGAAAAGCAGACTCTGGAGGTTCAGTAATTCTGCATATCATTGCTAAAAGCTGGCATGCACAATTGGAAAAGGATTCTAACTAGAACTAGAAATAAATATTTAGAAGTTACACTTTGATGCTTTCACATCTAATATCAAACCTCTTTTTTGAAGTAGACAGCTTTAAAAAAACTCTATACAAAATAGTCTTTGAAATTTTTATTTTCATTATTAACATTGCTTTTCACTGTGGTAATACCAAACAATGCAATATAGAGGACCAAAGCAGAAGGAAAGTAGGGAGAAGACTCAATATAATTACTGACAGAGATGGAAATCAGCAAAAAAAAGCCCAATGGAGGGGTTTTTTTTTTAACATGCTTGGCCTTAACCACAACAACACAGTTAATAATGAAGAATATAAGGCTGATTTTTTTTCTAGTGCTTTCTACCCCCTCAATAGACGGTAATATGGTACGTTCATCCATAGATGTTCAACTTTTGTATCAGACTGTAGCATATAATAGGTCTTTTGCTGTGCTTTTTCAAGTAGTTGTACACTGGTACACTGGTATACAGGAATACATTTGCTAGTCAGAGTTAAAAGTACAGTTCTCACTCTTTCTAATACAGTAGACTGTACTGGTTGAGGAGTTCCAACCTGTAAAATTCTAGTTGATATCAGAAACTAGAAGTGTTACGAACTATTCCTGTGTTTTCTGCTTATTTTTAAAGTTCTACAAACTTATTTGGTGTACTGGCTACTCTGCTGTTGTCCCCTGCTAGTACAAGATCAGTAGCATGTCCGCAACTGATCCTTCCTATAAAGAAAGAGCTATATGTAGCTATAGGTAGATGCTAAGAATTAAGAAACAAATACAGTGCACACGGGACTAGTTTGTTCTTATTTTATGTTATATATATATAAACTCAGAAGGAATAAAAACAAGGAGACCCAAAATCTAAGGCAGTTCAGTTTTAGAAAGAAATATTCCCATTTTCATAACGAGGAACTGCTGTTATAGCAAAGAAAATTACTACACTTTGAGAATACAAACTGTCAATACAAAGAATGTTTCTGCTCTGAGTACATACAGTAAACCTAAGTGTGTGTATATATTTAGCACAGGAAAAAAAATCTCAGCACTTAGAATAGTGTCAAAAGCATCCCTCACATTTGAGTTTAGCCTTACTGCAGTCATTCCTACAATCAAAGTCACATACACACGTCAGTTTTGATTCAGGTAAGGCAGCACAGTTAAACATTAGCCACAAATCCCTCAAGCAGGTACCAAAGTAACTACATGGATCTTGCAGAGGGATTAGGACTCACATAGGCAATCAGGCTACCCTACCTGCCTAACAGTTAAGGAAGCCAGAGCATATCTATGTAGTCACAATTCAGAACAGCTACTTCAGAACTCAAAAAACTATTGACACACAAAACTTTTCACCTTCCTTATCCTTTCTCACAAAAAACTATCAATCCATATTGCATTACACACACTGAATTCTCTTGATTATGCAATCCGCTATGAAGACTTTTTTTGTGTTGCCACTATCAAAATGAGATACTGTGAAAGTGTGTAAATCTTTCCATACTGGTAACCTCCAAGTTCAAATTTCTTGTAACACTTGAAAGTCAAATTTGTTTCACAATCCACCAGTACATTTTCTTTTTATGTTATGTGGAATTGAATTCTTTACCCAACTCTCATCTTGAGCCTCCCCTGTTCTCCCAGATCTGAGAATCTAAGTCCTTTCTGATGGAAGTTAGGATTTGTTTCTTAAGCTTTCTGATCATGTTCCAGTGAGTGTTTCCACGATGCCCTCAATTTCTTTCTTATCTTGTTTACTGGTGATACCTCTGCACCACAGCAAAGGAGTATGAAATCCGTCCAACAACTAAAGCATTACAATGTTAAAGGTGGGATGGCTATCACCAAGTAATTTTAATTGCCAAACATTGCAAGTAGAATAAATATTGGATCTCATACTGTGGAGCCAGAGCCAATTGTCTGCATCTTTGTTACTTGAAAATATTTATGCTCTTCCTCAAATAGTCCTTCACTGTGATCTTTCAGGACTGACTAAATTAACCTACTTTCTAAAAGAAATATAAAGGTAATGGAAGTAATGGAGGTATGCACAGTTTCATGTGAATGAACAATGAAGAACAAATAAAAAATTCATACAGTTACCTCCAATGTCCAGACATTTACTTCTAGGAGCAGCCAGTTTTTTCCTAAGATCAGATGAACGTCCAAAAAGAACCTGACAACTGTGTGCTTAAGTGTCTGACATGCAGAGTAGTGAGAGAAACACAACCCTAGATATTTCATGCAGATGACTAAACCTGTTATGGACTTGTCTTTCATTTTTAACTGCTTTTCTAAGAGTGAAGCTATTAGATTCTTACAACCTGACAGGCCACAGACTAAGATACGAATTTTGCTGTAGACAATGGCAGGTGATATCCTGATGCCACAGAAATCAGAGGTGTTCCCTAATGGGGCCAGCCTTTTACCCATACTGCTAGGTTTTCTGATTGTGAATGAATCCAGTACCAGTACTTTTTTTCAGGGCAAACACCTACAGAACTCTTGAAAGATTTCTATAATTATGCTCACAAATTAAGGTTGTGCAAGACACAGCACACTGAACAACAATACAAATTTACTGTTTAATTTACAAATTTGCCACTTTATAAGTAAAAACATTGGAAGAACCTTGCTTTTATTTAAAAAAAAAAGATAACATATTGCTATAAAACCTGACTGGACATGCAACTACATTTTTGATGAAACTAAATTTCCATAAAATATCATTCCTGTTAGGCAATCTTTGAAGATTAGACTGTTTTGAAAATAATTTTGTTCTATTTTGTTAGAAAATCACCTCTCTTATCAGTTGATATAATGTAGCATTCAAGAGGTTTCACACATTTGATATGTCTCTAATTACATAAAATATTTTTCCTCTTTTGAGAAAATATACATATAGTAGAAGTAAGGGGTTTTCTTAAAATAACTGGCTCGTTTCTTTACTATTTTAAGCTGACAAAAACTCAGTCTTCAGTGACATGGCTCAAATTTACAGAAATTGAGGATTTAGACCTCTATATTTAGATTCTGATTGACCAGCAAGCAGCACACATTTACAGTACTGTGATCACATATTTATTACATAATTTCCAACAATAACAGAAGTTTGCAATCTTACTTCAAACTAGCCTTAATTTCACAGAAGTTAAATAAAAATAATTTGGTACTATTCATACCTCACTCCCGCTAAGTCTTGCCGTACCAAATAAATGCAACCAAGTCTTCTTAGATAGCTAGTGGGTACCATCACATACAGAGATACAAGAGAATATAGAATATATTCTACAGGCTATCAAGTAATTGGTCTGTGTTACAGGCACTCACACTACACTGTACAAAAAAATGATAAATGAATGTTCTTACACTTAAATTTTTACCTAGCTTCCAAGCCTACATTTCAAATGAACTGGTTCATATTATGTTTAATTTGAGTCTTGCCAATAAAAAGTCAAAACAGTTAAAGTCTGTGACAAAACATTGCTTCAATAGCAGATAAAAATCACTTTACTAGAATTGTAGACTTGATATTGTTTTTTCTCAGCCACTAAGAACACAGTACTTCCTTTATTACAGTATTTGGATTTCGAAAAGCAGAATAAAGATATTAATTTATCCTATTATTTAATTAGTCTTAGTTGCTTAATTAGTCTTAATTACTCATTCATAATTAAGTTCTAGATCTATATTCACAATGAAAGAATTATTAGGAGGAAAAAAAAGATGTATGAAATGTAAAAGACAAGCATAGCTTATTGTGTTCGGCTTTTTTGGATTACAAGACACAGGACAGATGCCACAGCTGATTTGCAGCAATGAAAGGAAATGTATCATGTTTTTATAAAGCCAGTAAATGTAGATCTGATTCCACAGCCCAAAAAAAATTCACACTGAAGTGGAAATCCTCGTGGACTGTAGTGGAAGTACTTTCTGTGTAGTGATGGGATCTAGGTGTCCTTATACAAGAAATCTCCATATATACTGAGTACAATACTCCGTAACACTTCATCATGCCCCTTGTTTCAAGATGCTGGTAAAAGTCCTCTCTATTATAGTAGAGGGCCTTAGGTTCTCTATTTATTGATACTATCAGTCTCTTCAAGGTCTGAGGGTTCAATTCTCTTCCCAGGAATCTTTGTAGAAATTATAAAAAATTCCAGTGAAACAAAGGTAATAAATGGGTAAACAGTGATGGAGGTGAATCTCTGTCCTAAGATTTTTAAATAATAAACAGTTTTTCTTTAGGCTACTAAGTCCAAACACATCAATTATTGTAATTTTGTCACCACTGCTCAGTGGACTTGTTAGCAAGCTTGTGAGAGTTAATTATGTGATAAGATACACTGTAGTTATTACTTTCAAAAAATGTCTGAGAGTGTTTATCAATTAAAAGTGTTCTATTAAATTCTGTTAAGTACATAGCAGAACTACTATTTTCTTCTGATTATCGTTGCACAATCATTTTGGTGTTTCAAGTACCTTCTCCCCCAACGGCTTATCAATTCATTTAGCACTATTAGCATATAAAGGAAATGTATATGCAAAGAGAAAGATAAGGAAATATTACAGAAACTTTCATTCATTCTTTCACTATACTTTCGCTATATAGTCAAGAGATCAGATTTTGCAATTGTCACATACCAACTTATCAGCATTATCTAGTATTTTTAGAATATGTAGCTCCCTCTTAAAATATGATGTGATTTTGCTATATCCAACAAAAACAGAGAAGAAAGTCTTCCTCCAAGAATGTTTACTATCTTAATCTTCTCCATGAAAATGTTTGCAGTGTAACAATAAGATAAGGCATCACAGCTAGCTACAGCCAGACTTAACACAATACATGAAATATATGAGAGCATTTTAGGCAGCATGAATGGCATTAAAATCAAGTCTACCATCTTTCTAGCAATTGTTCAGTTTTTAGCAGAGCAAAAAGACAACTAAAGGAATAATATTGGAGTAACTTTGTGGATAACTATGGAAAACTAAGTTTCATCTTATCTTTTTGAATAGTCAGCAAAGCAGGTATACAAAAATCTATAAAAGGGTCTTCAGAACAAAACACAGAGGCAGTCATTATCTCTGCATTTTAGCTTTGGAATTGCCAAAGACAACAAAGGAGAATGTTCATCAGCTCATCTCACAAGAAACTGTGCAGCTCATTTAAAGAGATTTAAACTAAAGAAATAATATTGAAAGTCAACCAGCGATCTCGTTTATTAAAAAAAGAGCATATTCCAACCGAGAAATTAAGAGCTTACAATAAATACTCTGTATGTCTTCAAGACGTAACCACCAACCCAAAATACTTCCTGAATTAGGAAACTGACTCCAATCTCCCATTATAGTGTAAAACTACTCTTTAATTTTCTCTTTTGCCCATGGAATGTGACTGGGATTTAGTATCTTGTTTCAGTTCAGGAAATATGGCGTCATAACCAGCTGACAAAACACCCAAAAAGGTCTATCTCATATCAGAACCTCAATTATCAATAGATGTGCTTTCAGTATGTTCTCTTATCTGGTAGAAACTTTCTCTCACATACTCACCACTCGTATATCACACATATCAGTCACCCTGTCAGACAATTTGGGGAGTTTGAATCATTCCAGATTCTACTTGCCAGTGGAATAAACATCCCAGCAATACCACTAAAGTAAAACTGCAGCTGGTATTTCACAGCAGTTGAGACATTTTTTTGCCCATTTGGTACATAATATACAATATCATTTAATATATCAATATATAATGAAACATTTACTAGCTGGAATTGTGAAAGAGGTGCAAGCTGAGCCGCATAACAATAAATGCCACTGTTTTCAAAGGCAACAGGCTTGTAACTTAAATCTGCATTTTTGTACATGTGTCAGGGTAGCATGCTTAAGAACTTCGTTTTTCCCAAAAATTTTAACATTTGAAGAATCTCACAAGTGGTTACTATGCTGTTTACATATGACTATCATTGACCTCCTTCACCCTCAAAGGGCCTACAACATTTCATATGGCTGCTGTAAAATATTCATTTAAGCTTAAGTTTTTAGTAGCAAAAAAATAACCTTGTTTGTGAAGATTTCACACATTTTGAAAAGGCCCCTAAATGTGACAAATACGAGGTCAATTATTGAACACCTTTCCCCGTGTCTCCACGTTCTGCAGCATGTCATCTTTCAAGAACTTCCTAAGCTTTTACTTTCAGCAATTCCCTGATTTGTTCACAGTACAACCTCCATAAAGACTGGAAGATGCAAAGTCCTTACAGAAAAGAGCTTGGTCTACATAACAGCCTGAATACTGGCAGAATGCAAGGGAAAAAAAAGTGTAATTTTACCATCATCCATGCATATAAGGAAAACAGCAAGTTAGAATAATACCTTTGATTCCACCATTTCCCAGTAAATGCAAACATAGACATTTTCACAAACTTGTTTTCTTTCTTCCTATCAAAAAAGGGAATCCTACAGTATAGTACACATTTCTACTTATTCCAAGTCATCAACACACTTCTGCTGATGTGCAGAAACAGCAGCAATGTAATGAAACTTTACTCACTTAAGCTGGTATGGATGTCTGGCAACAGAAAACAGACAACCATTCTTGCACTGGATTTAGAGGCTATTTATTCCCACAAAATCTGGATTAATTTTCAGGCTGTTCCGAACAAGTTTTTATCACTCTTCTTCCTTCAGGTTTCTCCTTCCCCAGCTTCTTTTCTTACTTTACTATATGTACCAAGACTGTGTCTCTTTAACAGTCCTAAACTCAGTCCCAGCTTCAAAGCCTAATCTAACGCTTTCCTTTGGCAGTTACTCATGAGCTACAGCAAACTTAAGCTTCATTCCTGACTTGTATCCTTTCTCCTGCCTAGGCCATTTGCTCTGGCACATAATTTTGAACTACCACACAGCATCTCTACCACTTACTTCTTATTTTCTCTTGTTTCTAAACTATGTTCACTCTGCTATCTTCTTATTCCCAGTTCTATTGTCTTGGTATTAACTGGTCCTTCCACATTCCCACAATTCTAGTGTATTCATTTACAGTCATATTTTGTTTTATAATGAAACTACAATTTTCATTTTGAAACTATTTGATCAATCATTTATCTTCAATTTCACTCCACTGTTAGCAGCTCTTACCTTATATTGTAGTATCCAAAAATATGCTTTCTAGAATAATCATGTCTATCACTGACATCTTTTTTTTTCTTTTTTAAATATCACCTTTTTCCTTCTATTGTTTTAAACCAATAATCAAATTCTATTTAACTCTATGGTATAATTAAAAATGCATGAAGGAAAATTTCCAGTATCCTTTGTCTCTTTGACACAACAAGCAAAAGAATATCAGTTATATGACTTGCTAGCCAAGCCAAACTGCCTTCATGTGTATTTTGTTTGTCAATTATTCCAACGTTAACTACTTACATTCCACTTACTTCAAGCTGTAGCAGCGAGAATACATCAGATGAAGTTACAGGGGACAAGCTCTCTCTTTTTTCCTTACTATTAGTACAATAATACGACATCATTTAACAGAGCTACTCTAGTTTACAGTTGTACATTAGAAAATTATACAAGACAACAGCAATAGACATCTTTCTCATTTGCATTCATAGCAGATAATGAAAGCCTGTCAGCTTTCAGTTTTTAAGTAAGTCTGGGTCAAATAGTTTCACGTCTTAAATAAGAATAAAATACTTTGCTGCATTATTTATTTTAAGCTTCAACTGCTGTATGGCCAACAACCTATGTGCCTTTGCTGTCTACACAGCATGTAACATTTCCCCATTTGACTCGAGCAAAAGCCTAAACACAAGCTTCTTCCTATAAAATAAAATGAGCAGAATAAGAATTCTTGTACTTCCGAGTAAAGGGTAAATGTCAGACACAGAAGTCTTGCCCAGGCACACCCTTTATTAATAGCTTCTCAGTAACGAGTCATCTTGCACAGTCTTACCTATGCCACATAAAGACATGATTAGAAAGAAAGAAGGATAATAAAGTACAGGGAAATTCAACATTATTTGAAATAAACCTCTTTCTAAGAAGCTGGTACAGACTTTAAAGAACCCCTGCAAAAAAAAGCTTTGCATATGTATACAAAGTATTTCACATTTCTAGCTGGGCTTCAATTTTTTTCAGCAGAATCACTCCCTTGATAGAGTCTTTGAAGGAAACAAATCTGTAGTGCGTCTTCCGTCTCTCTCATTTCAGTGTTTCTAATTTCACTGTGCTAGTAAATTCAACAGTTATGAAAACCCTTGAAGTAAGTCTTTTGTTACATAATTACTTGTAGTTTTTCTAATTTTAGTGGGGTCCTCTCAATGACGCTTGAAAAATAATTTTATTAGAATGTGGACACCCTAATTAAGCTCCATGATTCAAGTAGTTTATGTAATTGACTTTTCATTAAACTTTTCATCATCTTCACCAAAGCCATAATTACAGAGAAAACTGATCTGAGTTGCACACTAATTCTCAAAAAAAAGGATTTCGCATTACAGACGGGTCTTCAGGATTGTCTGGATGTTTCAATTCAAAAAATCTAAATTTCAGAGATATTTGTTTAAATATTTGTGGGTTCTTTTCCTTTGCAGCACATCTTACTGAGAGTTCTGTAAAATGACCTTTTGTTTCAGTTCAATTCTTCGCTCTAATATTGATTATAATAATGATCAGTAAGTCTTATCTGAAGCGTATTATGTTTACAAGATGGATCTTATTGTAGATTCAAAAAACTAATTTAAAAGAAAAAAATTATCGCAAACTTCAATGACTTTATAAATCTAAGAAACAGTCCTCATTAAAACATTGTTCCTCAGGTGCAGTACTGTACTATACTAGAGGTTCTGTTACTGGAAAGAATACTTATTAATTTCAAAGTTTATCCAGATGCAAAGAGCTTCTAGAGTCTTAATGTCAGAATTCAAATGCAATTTCCCTGACTAATGAGATTTAAGAGATGACAGTTCACACCACCTGAATTTGTTATGCAGAAATTCTATTAGGAAGATCTTTTTAAAAATAAATTTTAAGTTTGCACAATCTGCCTGATCCAATAAAGTCAATTTAAGAGCATTCTGTATTTGAATTATTATTACTTTAAAAATATCAGAAAATAATTTTCAAAGAGAGTGAAAAACAGTAAGAAAGCCTTATGTGCACCACTGTTTCTTGATTTTAATAATTTTTAGTTTTTAAAAGTTGTGAAATGGTAGTAATATACAGAAGCTTTTCAACATAATAACTTCTAAAATATCCCACAGAGAAGACCAATAACTCTTTTCCACATCACTCCCCATCAAATCAAGAGATAGAAGAGTTATCTTATGAGCAGTAAGAATGAATAATGAAACTTCTAGGTCTATTTAATAAGAATGGCATAATATCTGCTTTATTTTCTGTCAGTACCTGTTAGGTTGTATCTTAACAAGAGTACCTGGCTGAATAAGCTTTCATTTGCACAATATCCACAAATCAAAAAAGTATCGATATGCATTTTTTCAACACAAGACCAGCAGAAGCTCATACACACTGAAATATGAATACTACATGACACTACCCAGAATAATGCACACATTTGACAGAAACATTACCAATGAAAATATGCATAAGGGTCTAGACTCTGAATCCCTTATTGCAGTTAAATCAGTACCTTTCCTTTACAGATGCCCACTAACAGCAGCTAGGCTCTCTATGTACAAAGCTATTCAACATCAGTAATACCACGGCAACCTACCCTTAGGTGGTTAACCAAAATATGCTTCATCTACTTATGTAAACTGTACAAAATCACCACAATTATCAAGAAGACGGAAAATTACCTGTTGAGTGTGATACTTAACACATCAAACCATTCTCTGGCTTCAGCTATGACCTGTGTCGGGACTCATCTGCATTCACTCAGAGCTGCAGAACTCATTGCTTCACAGGAGAACAACAGTTTGCTGTGTGTTTCAAAGTTAATCCTGCATCTTTCAAAACAGTCACAAAATGCTGTGCAGAAATTAATAAAAATGTTTATCGTAAACTACCATTGTGAGGCTAAACTCTATTCTACCCCTCTACTTGTGAAATCAAACCAGTAGTAAGCCTACAACCTAAAAGCTATCTATGATTTAGAGTCAATATTTAATACCCAATTAGGATAAATCCATTAAAACCTCTCTCATAATAGCATTTAGCTGGTTAAAACACATAAAAGACTTGGCTCCCTTGGGCCACTTTACAATGGCAGGACATTCATAGATGAAAAAACACTGCCCACTTGAAGAAGGACAAAATTTAGTTCAACATGTACAGCACTGTGTTGTTTCCCATTTCATTTCCCTTTTTGTCTCTACAGTTCAGTCCTACTACAAACCAAATTTTAAATAGTGGAATGTTTCTATTATGGAGTTATGCAATGCTGTTCAAATTCAGTTGTGTTTGAAATTCACCATTATCCCTGGACATAAAACTCCATCTCTACTGCCATCTATTAATAAACCAACATAATTCTCACTGAAATATATCAGTATCTACATGAAACAGATACAAGACAATTTTTTTTTTTTTTAAATGTGGGACATTGTGCACACTTTTGCACTTTGGAAATGTATTAATATCTAATGAAAAAAAAACCCTCAGATATGAGACAACTTTGCAAGCAAAAGAGAGATAACTTGCAAAGTTTTCAAATTTATGTTCAATTTACAATGTATCTATAGATGACACCATAAACATACACCTGCATTACAAAATAAAGACATAGAGTAACTATCTGAGGTACATTGAGCTAGACAACCATTGGCATGCACAGAAAATGATGGTGTGTTTTTTCTCTAGGTGACAAATTCAAATCCAGCTGCATAAGCAGGAATTGAACAATACAAATGTCTCATACCTGCTGACAGTTACCTGTATAAAATCAGTGGATCTTTGTTTCTTAATGTAATTTATTTCCATGAAGAAACCAACTATCCTCATTAGCCATTTCTCACAACCATACAAACAAGAAGGACTAAAATGCAACAAGAACAGATTTTTGCAGAATATATTTCCGAGGCACTGAAATAATATAAGTTTGAAACATCATATTTCAGTCAGAAGGATTATTAAATCCATCATAATACAATGATAGTAGCAGTGATCACAATGTGATAAAGAACACACAGGCAAAATGCATTTTCTATGCTGCTAGGCTTCAGGAACAAAACATTAGAGCTTAACGGTCTTAAACAAAAATTACTTTGTGAAGTTCCATGTAAGTTCACATAAGATGAAATGAAATGAAAATAGATGCAAGAAGAAGATTTGGAGTGGGTACTATAGCAATGAAAATGTATGTCCACGTATCATCAAATTTTTAGACAAACTACACATTAAAGAATATGCATTTTCCACCTCATAACCGCTATTTGCAACTGTGTAGGTTTTTTAATACAATTGTGTGCAACATGAAGGTTCAGACAGGATTTCTAAAGAATACAGCACAGTGTTTAACAGTGAATATTAACCCTAGCAAGTAAATTTCATTTATGCTAAAAAGCAGTAAGAAAGTCAAGCTTGATTCAGCTTCAGAAGAAATATGCTTACTGTGCCCAATATATTTTTAGGTTGCTCGAATTTCAAACTAATTAAATTAATAGCGGTTCAACTACAAACACATTGACAATCTTAATTTTGGTGCAACATTTAAATGCAGGGAGTATCTTCATGATTTATTTCCTGTGGGATGTCCTGATTCTACCTATCCCTATCACTAAGAAATTTGCAAGCGGAGCTTGTAAGAATAAATAAGCCTGTCCCCACAATTTCCTTAACTGTTATACGCAAACCTACATGCAACTGGCATTGTCTACAAGGTCTCTTTCCCCCTCTTTTTTTCTGTCTCATACACACACAAAAGAACACATACTAATCAAAAACTTCAGTACAGCTCTTCTCAATAAAACTCAGGAAAACACCCATATTTAAAGCAGTAGAGGTGCAAACAGTATGCATGTTCCCCTTTAAAAATAGTCTACACAGCAATCACTATTTGAATAGCACATTAAAGCTTTCTTAGGAAAGCTGAGTTTTCTATCAGTATCCAAATGATACACATTTCCACCACAGGACCAGAAGTATTATCTTCATGCCCGTTTGATACACCATCCAATAAAATGTCACTCTGTACTTAATACAGAGTTATATATATTAACTTATTTTTAAGGCACTGTTAGTGTTAACAATAGAGACAGACATACTGTGACTCAGTCTTGTTATCCTTTTATGAGCTCTGCTGGGCAACAAAGGGACCTGTACTGCAAATAAAAAAAAAAGCAATAGCTTTTCCTGATGGTTCCTCTAAGGCCCAAATGCAGTAAGAAAAATGAAGAATTTAATTGCCACTTAACTAATTATGATAAAGATTTCTAGACTACAAGTTCCATTATTCACTCACAGTGCAGATGATACAGTGTTACGAGCAACCATTCTAGAAATACATTTGTTTTCTCATGTGCACGGCATCTTGAAAGAACTGCAAAAATTCAAACCAGCTCTGCCATTGATTATATATATAGAGTCACATTAATCATAGAATACTAGCATTTTTTGGATGGAAAAGACTTTTGAGGTCATCTAGTCCAACAGCACCTGTCAAATAATTCTTCTTACGAAACAAGTACCCACCCTCACTGGCAGTTTTACCTAGCATATCCGAGCAATTGCTCTCTACCTGTATGAGCCTTTCCTAAATTCCACAAAGAAATGCTAACCACTGCATCAGTGACACTACTGGAATGTGAAGAGCTGTCCCTGAAGAAGAACCATGAACACGTCAAAAGCTTATGGGTGAGAATAAAAGACCAAGGCAACAAAAGGAGCCTTGTTTTTGGTATCTACTACAGGACATGTGATCATGGGGAGCCTACTGATGAAGTCTCCTTCCTTGAGCTACAGGAGGCTTCATGCTTGCAAGATTTCATTCTCCAGGGGGACTTCAGCTACCCTGACATCTGCTCAAAAAGCAGCATGACAAGCTGTAGGTAATCCAGGAGACTGCTAGAGAGCATTGAGAACAAATTCTTAACCCAGATAATAGACAACCTTAGCTGAGGAGGTGTAATATAGGACCTGACGGTCAACAATGCAAGTGAACTCACCAGTGATGTCAAGATTGGCGACCTCACATTGGTGAAGTTCAACGTCCTGAGGGATATGGGACAGGCAAGGAGTGTAGTAAGAACCCTAAAATTTAGGAAAGCAAACTTTCAGCTCGTCAGGGAGTTAGTCTGTAAGACCCTCTGGGAAATGGTTCTCAGGGATAAGAGAGCAGTACAGAGATGACAAATATTTAAGATTGCTTTCCATAAAGCACAAGAGCGCTCAGTCCTCTGATGTAGTAAATCAAGCAGGGAAGGGAAGAGACAAGCGTGGCCGAGTCAAGACCTGCTGCTCAAACTGAAGGAACTACACAGGCAGTACAAGCAGGGACAGGAAACTTGGGAAAAGTATAGGGATGCTGCCCAGTCGTGTACAGATGGGGTGAGGAGCTGAACTTGGCAAGAGAAGCAAAGAATAACAAGAAGGGCTTCTACAGCCAGAAAAGGGTGACCTTGTATTGACAGACAAGGAGAAGGCTGAGGTACTCAACAACTTTTTTTGCCTCAGTCTTCACTGGCAACCGCTCTCCTCAGCCCTCCTGGGTCAAGGAAAAACAAGATGGGGACTCGGATGGTATAGTCTCTCCCACTGTAGGAGAAGGTGAGGTTCGTGACCACTTGACGAACCTGAACATATAAAGGTCTAGAGAACCTGATGAGCTGCATCCCAGAGTCCTGAGAGAATTGGCTGATGTAGTTGCCAAGCCATTCTGCATAATATTTGAAAAGTCACAGCAGTCAGGGGAAGTCCCTTGTGACTGGAAGAAGGGCAACATTATGCCCATTTTTAACAAGGGTACAAGGGAGGACCCTGGGAACTACAGAGCTGTCAGCCTCACCTTTGTATCCAGGAAGATTATGGAACAGACCCTCCTAGAAGCAATGCTAAAGCACATGGAGGACAGGGAGGTGATTTGGGACAGCCAACGTGGCTTCTCCAAGGGCAAGTCCTATCTGACCAACCTAGTGGGTTTTCTATGATAGAGTGGACATGGGAGAAGCAATGGATGTAATGTATCTGGACTTCTGTAAAGCCTTTGACACAGTCCCCCACAACATCCTTCTCCCTAAATTGGAGGGATATGGATTTGATGGGTGGAGATTAAGAGTTTGGCTTGTTCAGCCTGGAAAAGAGAAGGCTCCAGGGAGAACTCATAGTGCCCTTCCAGTACCTGAAGGGGACCTATAGGAAAGCTGGGAAAGAACTTTTTACGATCGCTTGTGGTGACAGGATGAGGGGGAATGGCTTTAAATTGGAAGGGGAGAAATTTAGAGGGTTGTGAAACACTGGAAGAGGTTGTCTAGGGAAAGCTGTGGATGCCTGCTCCTTGGAAGTGTTCAAGGACAGGTTGGATGGGACATTGAGCAGTTTGGTTTAGTGGAGGTGTCCCTACCCACGGCATGGAGCTTGGAACCAGACTGTCTTTAAGGTCGCTTCCAACCTAAACCATTATATGATTCTACTATTCTATTACTCTATGATTAATTGAGAAAGACTGTGAAACTTCATAAGTAGATGCTTTGGAGCGGAAGAACCCGGATAAAAGTCAGATATGGCCTTAAGCATCTGGGAAATACTTCAGGCAGTATGTATTAGCTGACTTGTAGCCACTGTAAGATTATTCTCACATGCTCCTGTTGGATGACAATGAATCCATACAGTCAGAACATCTCCTCATTCCTTGACTCTGAATAAAAATCTATTTTCATTTAATGCCATGATGTTTCCTCAAGTATGTGAGACATAACTTCAGTTCTGGAAGAAACTGTCCTACTGTAGGCAAATATGTGAGTAGAAATATGAGAACTGGAAAAGAATACTACAATTCAAACTTCAAGTCTGTTGCCCCTCTTCTTGCTGGATCTAATGGACACTGACACAAATGTGTGAGTGACCAGTTTCAGTTCAATGTTATATTTACAATGATGCTGATAGATAAAACATTAATACAGTTTAATCAGTGAAAAAATGTTTCTCTCTCATCATGGAAGTACTTACCCTCATTGCCGTATTCTCCAGCTATTATACCACAAATAAAATTTACAATGTTCTCAACAATTCTGACTAGAATCTTCATAATTGCTTTAGGTAACTTTTCTCTAGTTTATATAAAAAGATCTTCAGAAGAGTAGTTTAGTTTAATTTATAAAGTCTACGATCAAAGCAGAACACATGAAATAAGCCTTTAGCTAACCACCACTCTGTTTACGGCACAAATCTGCGAACATTGCAAAAGCGACTACTGAGGAACACCTCACATCCTTCCTACGTGGAAGAGGGGCTAAATAGTATTTAAGCATTCACATAAAACAGTCAAGCTGGTTTCTTTCAAATTTCTAGTGCAGGAATAGTGCCATTATACAGTCTATGTTCCATCATTGTCGAGTAACAAGTTGAGAAAAATGTCTTTAACCACTGAATCAGAGCACACACATGTTCACCACCAATAGTTAGAAAGACAACATGTCAGTTCTAAATCCTTATCCATAATTACAGGAATAGAGACAAAACTATTTGGAGCTAGCTACAATTTTTCATACCTCTAAAGCAACACAAAACATGAAGAGAGAATACGCCTTCATAGAATTTTGCCAAAGCATGAGGTAAAACCCAATTCTTCCAAAGAATCATATCCACAGCATGAGAAATAGTGCTACCCACAGAGGGGAAAAAAGCAAAAAAAAATATCTGTCCTACAGGATAAGACATTCAGCTTTTTTCAAGTCCACATTTTAAACTAGGGTAATCAGGTGGTCTAGGTGCCAGAACAGAGGTGCCCCTGTAGCCTGAGGAGAACACCATGGGTGAAGCAGGTTGTTCCCATGCAGCTCATGGAGGACCACAATGGAGCAGGCACCAGCACTACACCCCATGGAGTTCCCTATGATGCAACAGATGAATGTGCCCTGAAAAAAGCTGCAGCCCACAGAGCACATTTTCTGGCAGGAACTGAGGCCCATGAGGAATCCAGGCTGAAGCAGTCTGTTCCTGAAAGCCTGTATCCCATGGAAAATGCCCATGCTAGAGTAGTTCATGAAGGACTGTAGGCATGGGGGATCCACACTGGAGAAGAAGAAAGGTGTAAGGAGGAAGGACTGTCAGACACAAAGACTTGTGAACTGACTGCAACCCCCATTCCCCATCCCTCCTGAACTACTCAAAAGGGAGGACGTAGAAGAGTCAAGAGTGAAGTTTAGTCTGGGGAGAAGGGGCAGGGGTGGAGAGGGAGATGATTATAGTTTTGTCTTTGTTTCTCACTATCCTACTCTTCTTTTAGCTAACAATAAATTAAATTAATTTTCCCCCAGCCAGGTCTGCTTTGGTTGTGATGGTAACTGGTGAGTGATCTCCCTAACCTTACAGTAATCCATGAGTTTTTTCATCATATATTCTCCCTTTATCCTGCTGAGAAGGAGGAATGACAGATCTGCTGAGTGAGTACCTAGCAGCCAGCCAAGGTTAAGTCCGCACACTTAAGCATAACAATATAACTTATTGGGACTTAAAGACAGCTTAACTTCTACAAAAACATAATCCAAATATAAAAAGTAGTTAATTCCACCATTTTTTTCCCTTTTTTAATACAAATATTCCATTTTCTGAAAATTATTCTTATCTACATCTGGCTAAAAGTGGTCCTTCCTTCCTAATTATGACTGAAATGAGACATTAATATCTCTTCAGAGTGCATGTGTATGCTATTATAAAGAAAGAAGGGGCTAAACTAATTTTCATACACTCTAGACAAACATTAAAAATTCTACAGATCATTCACAAGATTCCAATTATTGTAACAGATAAAGGCATAATACTGTGATATGTTTAAACAGACATTTAACATGAAGCACATTTTTAATCACACTGAATTCCATAAGATCCCTGTAATGGATTAACTTTTGATCCACGGAGTATTTCATATCTTCCTTTAATGTAACCTGGCATATAAAAAGGGTGTAGATAAGAGAGTACACTCTTTTTTTTCTTCCAGCAAGGTGGAGGAGCAGAAGGTCCCTGCGTTGGTCCTGTCTGCTGCCGAGCCTGCGGAAAATTTTTTAACAGGTCGGATTTGGCCATCTGGCTCTCCACAGGGGAGGTGGTGTGGTAAGATTTCATTAATTCCTTACTTTGTTAGTTATTGGGTGTTATAGTTGTATGCCGTGTGTTATATAGATCCTGTTTGTCCTTTTTTCCCATTTCCCTTCCCCTCTTCCCTTCCTCCTTTGCATAGCCTTGCGGTGTAGTTCTTTGTATTTATAAAAATATAGAAATACATATATATAGTGTGATTTCAGTTTCTTCCATACTTTTTCCTTTGAAAGAGGGTAAGGTTTGGGGGAGAGGCAGACTGAGCAGTTCAAGAGCTTGGGAAAGCTAGCTCAAACGAGCTCAATCCCTCAGATATGAATTTAGGCAACAGACTACATTCAGCTGTAAATCACGTGTTAAGAAGGTAAAACGCATTCTTGAAACCATGCCATGAATTTCCCACCAACCAAGAATTTTAGCTTGTAACATCTGGTATCAGAAAATATTTAACAGAGGTAAATATACAACAAAAGGAAGATATTCCTATACTATATCTTTTCACAACAATATGAAGAATGCTTGATTATCTATAATTAAACTCAATATCACAACATTGATAGAACTTGAATATCAGTAAAAAATTTTACTTAATGTAATTGTCTGCCCAAACAAGAAAGAATACTTCATGTCACTATCACGCTGTTGACATGCTGTAAGTATACACATAAACACAGCCCCAATACCGCTGAGTTTTGAAATAAATAATAGGCCCACAAACAAAAATGCCAACAGCATAAATTACAACTGAGATTGGTTGAAACTGGACTATGCTAAATGAATCTATAATCTTTCTTTGAAAAAAACGATATTTCAGACATAGGGAAAAATATACAACTAATCAAATCAAACACGGATTATTGTAAGAACTATAAAACACACAACAAGCTAACCTCAGCTAAGCTGAAAAATACCGCTATAAAACTACATGAAATTTATAAAACTATTTCTGTGGAATCACCTTTGGGTTTTTAACAATTGTAATTATTCACTTTGCTGCAAAAAAAAAGTGCTAATAATAACACAGCTAAAAGGGGCTGAAGGTGTTGCCATCATGAAAGAGGACCCAAGTATCATATTAAAGGAATTGGCTCTAGAGTGCTAGAGTGTTCAAATAATACAAACAAGAAAAGTCTCAGCTGTAAAAAGTACAAGGTAAAGTGCTCAAAGACTATTGCAGACAGTGGTTATTATAATGAGTAGAGAAATACATACGTCTTAATTAGTCATGGAATTATTATGAAAAGCAAAAGAAATGTAGCTTTTTCAAAGGCAAAGAATTTCTGGAAAAAATAAGAATACGCTTCCTCATAAAGTTGGAAAAGAACTAATGCTAATGGTACAAAAAGTACATTCTTCGACAATATTACACTTTTAAGCTTATACAGACCTCAGCTATACACATGCAAGAAAAGTGAGTTCCAACTGGAAAAAGTACACAAAGGGTGTATCAAAGTAAGAAAAAGACATCCTATGTTTCATGAAAGATTCAATAGGTAGCCTACAAAATTAACGAACTGGTACTGAACAGTACCTTGAAAAGGAGAAAACGGGGACTAGTGGCTAAACATGCAAGAAGTTATTAAAATGAGAAGCACACAGTTAGAACCACAGCTTTAGTAGTTATAAACTAATGCTAAATCTGAAATGAAACCAACTTGCCAATTTATCATTTTCAAAACAGTAATCTCTTTGCTGCCTCAAGTAGCTGTTCATCCCTTAGGACCCTCTGGGCATCTTTCAACTAGAACCACAAAATCACTTGGTAGCATATCTGAATCAGCAGAAGAATAAAAGTATGAAAATGTTTCAGGGGGAAGGGGCAAGTGGACATCTGCAACATCAGGAAAATCAGGAACTATAACACACAGCTACCAATACCAAACTTAAAACTTTTTCAAATGCATATCAGCTTCTAGGAAGGTGTGTGACACTTTCCTTTTCCTTAATTCTTCAACAATGCTGACTAATTTTCTGTTCAGATATAATGTGACACAGAAAACTCAGAAGAATCTTTTTTTGCCTCTTCTCCTAATTCCACCTTTTTGATGTTTCACTGGCTGCATCCACAACGTTAAAATAGCAATTCTTATATGAACTGAACAAAAATAAGTGTAAACGATGAATTAGGAAATACGTTAATAAGAGTTATCAACACAGTAATGTTCAAAAAATGATTCAAAATGAAGTTCAATGGTTTAACGTAACATAAGAGATATGGTATAATGCTTAATAGGCAAATTTCACCATTGCATAGCATAACATTCACAACTGCCATCTTTAGATCCCATGCCCCTCCTTTTGAAATTCCATTTCTAAAAAATCTATCTGTTCAAAAACTACAGGAAACTGGAAGAGTCAGGCATGAATCTCATAACCTTTCAAAGGTTCAATCAGCAAACAGAAAACATACATTAAAATAAAAACACAGCAGAAAGAGATTAAGAAAGTAAAAAGTCGGTATTTCAGAGTAAATATGAATTATCAAGTCAGTGTATTTTAGCAGCCTGGTATACTAGTTTCCTATGATAGTTAATTTCATTTTTAATAGTGGCTTAAAGCAAAATAATAATAAAATATGTGATTCTATGCCCTAAATATTTTACTGCCTTACAAAACTACAGAGAAAACATTTAGAGCATGAGAGAGGCATTGAAATGTTACTGAAAAATTCTGATGTCATGGACTGCATCAAAACCTTCAAATTAAGAGGATACCACCAATTTTCTACATCTCAAAGGCAAAATATTGATTTTTTTTTTTTAAGAAAATAAAGGAGTGTGTTTTCTTTAATCTGAGATGTCTTTCATGAGCAGTGCAGGAGGTAAAATACATTTTATACCATCTGACCAGTCTACACGGCAAATATAAAAATATTTTTACCTAGTTGGGGGGGGGGGGGAAGGAAAAAAAGGTTAAACCAAAAAAACTAAGAGTCTCTTAATGAGGAGTGGAAGATTAATTAAAATACAGAAGATACTTGTGATGATATTTGCTAATACTTCATTTACAAACTTTTTAAATGAAAGTCCTTATTCTTCCTTTGGATCTACACTAACAATTCCTAGTGACATTTCTTCATTATTTGCACCTTTGGCCCTAGAACCATTTGCTTAAGTGAAAAAAATGGTTAGTGTCGTTATGTGTGATACCATTCTGTTCAGCTGATTTTCAATAGTGCTGGGAGCTAGCTCACTGGGACGCAACGTGTGTGGAACAGAAGGCTGGCTTAGATGCAGACTAAGAACACACCATTGCAGCTACCTGGCTTTGTATACATGGACCACATTGTGATAAGCATAGCTGCTTCTGACTACTGCTTCCTGGAAAATGCAATGAAAATGTACAATAAATTTTTATATTGGAATACCACAAAAACTAGGTTGACATCAGTATGGTTTTATTCTCATCTTCTTAAGACAAACACTATTGACATCTCAAAACAAAATGGTCTTCCCAAAGCAGAGTTCGAACAGTAAATGTAACACACTTTCAGAAATTCCCCATAACAAAATATGTCACAA
The DNA here is from genome assembly GCA_033556795.1 of Tapera naevia. Classification (NCBI taxonomy): domain Eukaryota; kingdom Metazoa; phylum Chordata; class Aves; order Cuculiformes; family Neomorphidae; genus Tapera; species Tapera naevia. Next base: position 3,731,403 of record JAUMJJ010000016.1, read on the forward strand.
GAAATCCTAAACTGAGAGAAACCCTAAGGCTCAGACCATTTGATGAAAATAATGAAGTTATAGGAGAATACTCAAAAAACCCCACCAAAAATGTATAAGAAAAAGTTTTAAATAATGACAAAAAGTGAAAAGAGAGTTTCACTCAGGTAAATTAGCTATCTCCCTTTATCTAGAAAATTTGCATCAATTTAATGCATAACATTCAAAGAGTAAATCCCAGTTTCTCTTTCTGAAACTTTTTTCTTTTTGATATATGTATAGTTTAAACCTTTACTTAGTATAGGTCTGTTCAAAGTGCTATTATACAGGTATCTCTAAATATCAAAACTTTTCCTTGCTTATGTCAATTTGCTGTTCATACTGGTACCCTACAATGATAAAGGAGTACTTCCCAGGTGATCTACAAAAGCCTTATGTCTCCAAAAAGCATCTATTTCGACATATTGTTCTGGACTTTACTCCATCTCTCATGGGGATCCTGACCAACAGGATTCTAGCAGAAAGAGCAGGTCAATCCACAGGCTGCACACACTTCTTAATACACGGTAGTCTGGTTGTTCTCCAAAACCATGGAATGCATTCCACTACCAGTGTAGCAAAGAAATCCAAGCTCCAACCACCACAGGTTGTTTCTCCAGATGTCACTGGTCCAAAAGGATGTTATAGCGTAGAGACAAGAAGAAAAATAAATTGAGTAAGTGAATGCAGTTATAGTTGTCATATCTCAGATGCAAGAAAGTGAAACTGATATTGGAGAACAGAAAGAAAATGCTGCTCTTATCATCTGGGATTACTACTGCCTGACCTCTTTTTTCATTCTGTGATCTCCTGTAGCACTGACATACCTACTCCTCAAAATGGTAAAAGAAGGAAAATCATTTCCGTGACCATTCAAAGAAACAGACTGTTAAAGATTGGAGGGCCCGAAAAAGAGAGAAAAGAGAAATGACTGAAAGCACAAAAAATTATACTCCAGGCTGTGAGAAGTGAATTACTATCAAAAGGAGACATACCAATGCCACTATTAGAGTAACAGATTAACTGATTTCATGACATAAAAATGTATGTATTCTATAAAAGTGGCTACCAAGAATCTTGTGTAATTGCTATTGTTATGAGTTGTTTTATTAAGGAATTGTACTATTTTATACTATCAGTTGCGCTACTATTTGTAATTATTTTTTATGTACCCCTAAAACAGGTTATTGACAAATAGCATAGAAAAAATATATGGAATTTCCCACTTCCTGAAGTTTCACTTACTATAAGACTATTTGATAGCATTTATACAGCTATATTGTTGCATGGCTTGAGCCTTTTCAGTCTATCTATGAACTTATTTATTTATTCATTTGGAACATCAATTATTTTATGTTCAGTCAATTTGTCTATAAATGCATGTCTAACAAATAAAATTAAGACAAACTGTAATAGGACCCTTAATTTTCTACCAGTACAAGTTTGTGCCTGGAAGACGGACGAACAGCTACACTAGGAGGTTACTAAACAACATTTGTGGGGAGAAGAGGCTGTTTGTAAGACATTTTTACCTAATTCCAACAAAAAAACCCAACAACAACAGAACCAAGGAAGAAAGGCAGAGAGATGGCAGAAGCTGTATCAAAGGTCTGAATATACCTGAAAACAGCATGAAGTGTGTATACTTTGAAGTGACAAAAAGGCACACTGCTACAATATTACTATATTACTGAAGTTTCATCACTGTACTTATTTGCTGAATATTTCCTTGAAATATCTTCAACATTGAGATCAGATTTCAATTACTATGCCTTCATTTAATCCTATTCCTTATAAAGAAAAAGTAGCTGAAGTGGATGCCAGGAGACGACATATGAATAACAAGCATACGTATTGCAACAGAAAATGTATTTCATCTAGTGATTTCTTCCTACTACTGTGATAAGATAATGTCTTTATATTAGAATATTGAGAAATGTTTTTCAAAATGGAAATCACATACTTCAAATATTAAATATCTCAAATTCTCTTTGAAGAAAGTTATTTTAGCATACAATTATGTGAAACACAGTCAGCATTAACTCATTCCATAAGGTAAGATGGAAAACAAATCTGCATGAAAGGTGATAATATTTCTATTGTTAATAATACATATGCAAATGTTGATGTATTAAGACAGTTCCAGCATTTCACAGTAGGAGGTAGGAGAGTAATTAATCCAGTATTTATCTGTAATATTGCTATAAATTCACAATTATACAAGAAGATTTTTATAATTTATGTGCTTTCATAGAATAATATGTGTATTAAATACATATCAACTCGAATAGTAAAAGATCTTTCCAGTCATTATAAGCCTTGCTCTTCCTAAGGGAAAAAAGTTCCTAAATCATGAACATATCATATAGATGGGTAAATATGATTTTAGCAGTCCTGTAGTACAGAAACGGATGTTAAATAGTGTATTTGAGCTCTTAACAGGCAACATTTATTAATATGCACAACGCTTGCATACACACCTCAGAGTATAAATATGTAAGTTTAAAGAAAAGGTTGCTATGGATATCAGATAGCTTGGTTTGCTAATATTAATCTATTTGCGTCTGTAAATTTGCATGTCTAAGTTCGTTTGATGATTTTGTTATCACTATGTACTTCTGACCCTTTTTCACAGATTTGATCTTATCTTAACCCTTCATCATTTATTTACGAGTGGTATTCACTGAAATTCAGAAATCTAGTACATACTATTCTTCTTTCTCTTTTGTAATTAAAAAAAATTATCAAAGGACTTTCTATTGTACTCTCTCTATTCATCAATTTCTACATCAGATGAATAGAAAAATGCATCTGTCCTATTTTCATTTGTTTTTAAGTAAAAGGCGGAGGCAGCAGCAGTACCTGATTAATCATTATTTTGAAACATTATTAAACCTAAGTTCCAATTCAAAGATGATTTTGCATGTAGGAAACACCACAATATTATTAATTTCAGCAGCAGAAACAGTCGACGCTTCAAAATTTTTGTTATCAAATCTTATTCTAATTAGTTCAAATTACCTGCATTTACCTTTTTTTCTTCCCCATCTATATATGACAGTTCACTGATGAATAAGAAAATGTAAGAGAAAATTTTTGTTCTTGTGGTACACTGTTACTTGCACCTGTGGAACCGAGCAACCATCAAAAGGAAAGCAAAATTATAATTATTCACATTTGTTTGTGATCAGACCTTAATTCCTTATGGCACACTAAAATAACTACCCCAGGGGGATGAAGAGTAGGGGGTCTTCCACTTCATAACTGTTTCCACTATCACAAAGCAGTCCCCTTATCATGTTACTGTACTTAAATTCCATTTCTTATAATCACTCACTCTCTTCACAAATGGAATTTTTCAATTACATGGCTCCACTGCATACTAGAGGTCAGTCACTAAAGGCCGAGATGTATTGTGATATGCTTTTATTATCTTTAACCAGTAAGAGAGATAATGTCTTGTATTAAAAGCTTTGGTCATCATAAGGCTTCTCAGTTTTAAAAACAAACTGGCAATTCAATTTAACAGGGAACAAATGAGAAAACTAAATATTTTATGACTAATAATTACAGAAATTAACGGCAGCATGACACATACAAACTAAATAATAAAACTTTACAGTTCTGCTTCAACTAATTTTAAGCATTCTTTTCCACAGAACGGTGTATAACTAAAATAATAAGATTTTGTCTCTTATCTTTAAATATTACTACTCTCTCTCATCCAGACCTTAATTAGAAAAAAAGGAAATAGAAATATAATGCAAAAGGTAAATGAAAAGCAGTTTGGGACTGAAAACGAACTTGATTTGAAAGGAAAAGTTTGGTTTGCCTGTCATTCGGTAGGAATTCATACACTTATTTAGAATGAAATACACATTTTTATTACATTAAAATAACAAGTTAAAGCGACAAAAGAAAAAAAGAGTGGTATTCTGTGCATTACACAATTTATATTCATCAAACAGAGTATATTTTACTTCAATGAAGTTGTAAATGATACCAACATTTTAATCTAAAACTTTTCAACCCAGATAGTTGAGAAAGTAAAACAATAAAGGCACTGCAACTGTCAGGACTTTTGATTAAATGTATACTAATGGCCTGGTAAAAACTTAGTACTGAAATACCCCGAGCATACACAAGAATGTTTTATTGGCTGAAAGACTTCAAGGTTTATTAACAAAGTTTGCTGATGACAAAAAATTGTGAGGAGCCATTGACATTCTTGGGGTAAAGAGGCCCTACAGAGGGATCTGGACAGACTGGAGAGCTGGGCAATCACCAACAACATGAAATTTAAGAATGACAAGTGTCAGGTTCTGCACCTGGGACACAGCAACCCTGGATACATGTACAGACTGGGGTCTGAGAGGCTGGAGAGCAGCCCTGTGGAGAGGGACCTGGGGGGTCTAGTTAACAACAAGTTGAACATGAGCCAACAGTGTGCCCTGGCAGCCAAGAGAGGCAACTGTGTCCTGGGGTGCATCAAGCACCGCATTGCCAACAGTCGAGGGAGGTAACTGTCCCACTCTGCTCTGCACTGGTGCGGCCTCACTTTGAGTACTGTGTGCAGTTTTGGGTGCCGCTGTTTAAAAAAAGGACATCAAGCTACTGGAGAGTGTCCAGAGGAGGCCACAAGGTTGGTAAAAGGCTTAGAGGGGAAGTCGTATGAGGAACAGCTGAAGTCACTTGGCCTGGAGGAGACTGAGTCTCATAGCTGTTTACTGTCTGCTCACAAGGGAGGGAGGTGAAACAGGTGCTGATTTCCACTCTCTTGTAACCTATGATAGGACCTGAGGGAATGGCAGGAAGATGTGCCAGGGGAGGTTTCAGTTGGATGTTAGGAAAAGGTTCTTCACTCAGGGAGTGGTGGAGCACTGGAATAGTTCTCCAGGGAAGCAGTCATGGCACTGAGTCTGCCAGCATTCAAGAAGCATTTGGACAATGCCCTCAGTCATGTGGTGGGAATGTTGGGAATGTCCTATGCAGGGATAAGAGTTGGACTCAATGATCCTTTTGGTTCCCTTCCAACTCGTGTAATTCTGTTATTCTATGATTTTTCAATTGAAATGCTGGGAACTTTTATAGCTTTTATTTTAAATGTACCAAACCAATATGTGTCAGTGATTTACTGACCATATTTTGAACTCTGATGGAGCATTTCACAAAGCGTAAATATAGAGGAAAATACCTGTCCAGGACTTTGTAATCTGGAAAGGATTTTTCCTACCAATTTAATTTGTGTAGGATTTCATTCAAGCATTTGAAGAATTTTATTATATAGATAACCGAAGGTATATGAGTATTTATGGAAAAGAGATCATTCCTTCAGCCAAAATAAATAGTAGGTTTCTTAGTCACAGAATTTCAGACATGGAAATGTACTTAAAGTGACAGTGACACATGGAAGGCAGAGACCTCAAATCAATGCAGTTCTTTGCCTTATTGTAAGTGGCATAAAACTGGAATGTGTAGAAATTGAAAGGCTGGACTGTAGTTTGGTATGTCACCTGTCTCTCCTACTTTTTTTTTTCTGTCACGATCACATATAGTTGAGTTAACACTTTCAAGTTTTGGGTTTGCTTTCCATTGTGAATAATGTGATGTTAATTTTTTTTTTTAAAAGAAACCCAACCTATCACTAACCTGCCAATTTTTCTTTCACTCCTCACTGTATTAAGCAAATAATATTTTTTAATAATAAAAGAAATCCCATTTTTATACCTAATTCCATAAAACTAGTAGGCTTAATAATACTTTATTTCCACAGTTTCAAGTCAATAGCTGACATATAACATTAAAAGTATTAAGGGCACATTGAAATTTAGGTATCAATTTTCAGACAACAACAGATTCACTAATGCTGGCAGCCACATCTGGAGAATGTCTAGTCAAACTCTGGCTAAGTCCTTGGTCTGCTACAAAAACTTTCCGAGTCATGCCTTCTTCAGTTTTAAATATCCCCAGGAAAGAAGGGTCCATAAACAGTCTGAACAACTTGCTCCACTGCTCACTCTTCGAAAAATAGGAATAATAACAATAATAATAATAATATTTCTTATATTGAAACAGTGCTTCACGTGTTTCATTTTGTGCCCACTGCCTCTTGAACTGTCACTAGGCACCACTGAGAAAAATCTGACTCCTACATTAGGTATTTTTATATGCATGGATAAGATGCCATTAATCTGCCTTTCTTCAGGCTAAGCAGTCCCAGCTCCCAGCTTCCCTTTGCATGAATAACATTTCAATCCTGTCACTGCGTTTGTGGTCCTTCACTCCAGTATGTCCATGTTTCTCTTGTACTGAGGAGCCCATCACTGGACCCAGCACTCCAGATGCACCTTACCAGTGCTGAGAAGAGGGGAAGGATCCCCTCAGTCCTGGAAGCTGTTTGCCTTCTTTGCTGCAAGGCCATGGTGCTGGTTTAGCCTTCTTTTCTGCAAGGACACGGTGCTGGTTTATGGTTGACTTTTTGTCCACCAGGACCCCTAAACCCCTTCTCTCAGGCTGTTTTCAGCTCCCAGCATGCAAGAGGTTGTTTCTCCCCAGATACGGGCCTTGCCACTTCCCATTCTTAAACTTCAATGAGGTTCCTGTCACCCCATTTCTATCCTGCCCGGGTCGTTCGGAACAGCATCTTATCCAAAGTTTTGATTAAATATCCTATCTAAGGAAACAAATGTAAGAACTCCTTGTTTTCATTTTACTTCCCTACTAAACCTAAGGACAAATGTCAGTCTTAAGTATTATTTTCCTAATATTGTCAATGTGTAGTTTGGAATAAAACTGCCAACTCTGTCATATAAGCTTGAGACACTGTAAATGATGTAGCTTTCAAAAGTTCACCATGTTGATTCATTTCTAGCTGAATAGTATAAGATGAAGAGTAGTTTGATCAGTACTAGCTGATACAGTACTTGCTGTTACAGTACCAGCTGATCAAAATTACTAGAAACAAATTTTCAGTCACTGAATCAAGTATGCAGACGCAACATTACAATCCTGAATATGGACAGGTGAACACCTAACCTAGTGCCACTAAAGCAAAATATTCATTGCTCTGTACCCAAAACATTTTTATTGAAACACACATCCACAGAAGATTCACAAAACCATGAATAATGAAAATTAATTGTCAGAAACCCAGTCAGGTCTCTACAACGAATTCTATTACATGGTTCATTGTCCAGCATTAATTAGCTACAGTCAGTTTGATATTGTCTTCTATTTTGCATTAAGGCAACACACATCAAGAAGCAGTTGGTCTAAAAGTACAGCCAATGGGTTAGATTGACCCCCTCCCAGTGCTGCTCATATTGGAGAGCTACAATGCTATGCACTGACTTTATGCCTCGATAGCACAAATACCACAAATGAAGAGCTGCATGAAGAACTGAAATGGCAGGTCTTAGGGGATCAAGCAGGAAAACACTAAGCTTTACTGTTTGTTAGCAAGGGATCAATGCCAATCGATTAATGATTTAATTAGGCAGACCAATTAAGATAATGAACAAGAGCAAGACTACAATCAATTATTTTTATCCAAACTTTCTATTTTTGGAATAGGACCCTGAGAAACACATTCTTCTTACAGGTACTGAAAGTAAGAAGGCTGTGCTACTTGAGACTCGGGAAAAAAAAAAACAAACAGAATCAATAAAACATAAGTGTTACATTTAAAAAAAAAGTCCGTGGTGAATGAAAAAAAAAAATTGCTAGCAATTGCTTAGACAGAGCTAGCAATTCTACAGATCCCACTGTATAGTGAGTTAGGAAAGTATGTTGTATTTCAGGAAAATGACTATTCTTTGTAGAGGTAAAGCAACAACCTTTTAACAGAAGTAAAAAATAGAATACTTGTGCACAATTACATACCTCTTTGAAAAGATCTGTCTCATCTTGGCAGATAAAATAATAGAGGCTTGTTTTTACGTCATTTATGAGAGCTCATCATTTCTTCATTGAAATCACTGAAAGATCAGTAGGAACTCTCTTGTCTGTCTGACTTCTTGTTTGATCATACAACAGAGATACCTCTGAAAGGACCTTTATCTCTTTTGGAACCAGCCTGGTCAATTAAAAACAACTTTATATATCCAAAATCAGAAACAAATTGAGAGAGTATGTCCATTTAAATATTAAGAAAGCAAGGCTGCTACTGCTTCAATTTTATGCTGTATTTCTACTTTGCTGACCTCTAATTTTTGCAACATAGATGAGATTTGTTTGATGAATTTTTCCATATGGCTGCTCCTACTTTATCCCTATTTTGTGATGAATAATTGACAACATTTTTGTACCAGATTTCATGGACATTTATGAAAACTGGAGCTTACTTTTGATGTTAGGAAAGGAGTGGAAAAGAGAAAGAACAAAGAAGTGAAAAGGGGTGCATAGGAAGAAGCAGAAAGGGTAAAAGAATGATACAGGAAATAAGAACTGGTGAAATATCAGGGTGAGGCCAACAGGAGATTCACAGTGCAGAGGAGAAGCAAGGGTGCCACAAGAACGTAGAGTTAGCAGTGGGTGGTGAAGTTCAGGCAGGACTTGTAGCTGGGCTTTTGCAAGTGCACAGCAATCCCTCTACATTCCACACAGGCCAGCAGAAGAGTACTTCCTCACAGTAAGAATGACACCTTCTCAAAGCAGGAGATATTCCCTGCTGGTCTCCATCTCCAGTCAGAAAACATTCTAGTTTTGCCTGAAGAAAACCGGGCCACAGACTTGAAAAGGTATGAAGACTCAATAGTACAGGTAAAGAGACAGTACACCCCTTGCTCTAAAGGACTGGAAGAACTTGGGAGCTGAGCACTCAGATTGTGAGGAAAAAAGACTAGAGTATCAACACTATTTTTAGACCGTAAACTCTACTATCTTTGTGTACCGTAGGGTATCTTAGCAAAAAAAGGAAAATCTTGCACGTGCTTTTAAAAGCTTTTATATTAGGAGCATTTAGAGATAAATAATACAGTGCTGAGGTTTAAGTAATTCTAAAATACTGTTTACAGTAAAATTGTGTTTGTGATTCTACTTTTTTATTCACCTTTAAATCATTACTATGTTAATTGTCTTTTCTGAGCCACCTGTGTATTCTAAAGATAAAAGAAATGCACTAAAGCAACTCAACTTCCTCTATGGAATAAAAGTAACAGCATAATTTATTTGTCTTCAATAAAACAGTAGTGCTGTAATAAAAAATGACATCATTGAAATACTTTCACAGAGCTGGGATTTAAAATCTTATCTAAAACTTCAGTTTCAAAGCATTTGAGTATAAATGACTCAGCATATGGTATGAAATACTATCTTTTTATTTTTCTGAACCAGCCTTTTGGATATCCTTGAGCTATCATTGCCTTTATTACTACTGTTCAGTCAAAGACATCATCTTTCCTTGAAACCATGCATTATCATCTGCCCTGCATTTTCCTAGCAGTATTCTCCCAAACAGCAAGGAGGGCTTACCAATTTTAGGAATTCATTTTTCCTCAATTCAGAATATGAAAACTATTAAAATTTACCTCTCATGTCCAGATACACTGGTTAAGGTAAAGAACTAAAAATAAGTATTTTTAATCTACCTCTTAAAAGTTATCTTTGGATAGGGTATCAGGGTGAAACTTGTGAAAACAATTAAGAAAAGAAAACTTCTTCCTTTGAATCTGACAGTCATAGTATATACTCTTCTCTTGCCTACAGTCAGATGCCTAACAGATATAATTTTGGAGGTTGATCTATGCACAAGAGATAGCTGTCCTTTCTGGTTTAAGTTATCTACAGCTCAAGCAGAACAGTTCTAATGATTTGCAGTTGAAGTTTTATATTTGCTCATCACCTATGAAGTAAATGGCAATACACCTAATAAGAAAATAGAAATACGTAATCAAAAAAATTGTCTTGTTGATATAAGGAAGATTGAAAGTGCCATAGATCTGACACAGAATCTAAAAAACTGAGAGTTTCAGATTTAGTCATCTTTACATTACAGGCCCCTTTTATTCTCACTGATCTTTCAAAATGCCTTCTTTGTAAAATGGAAAGACATGACAGGTCTATTAACATCAAAGAGATCCAAACTCCTGTTCTTCAGGCTCTGAGATAAGTGTATCATCATAACAATAATAACAGTACTAGTAGTAATAATAATAAATATCAGATGCTGAAGACTTGGCAGATCTCCTCAAAAGCAGAAACAAATATTTATTAACAATGGCACCTATAAATTATCAGTCAAACAAATGCAGACACTAGACAGGAACCCATACAGAATTACTGGTTTATACGTCTAAAGAAAGTTTGGTGCATTCCTGACAAAAGGGGAATTTTTATGGCTACTGAAAAGGTAAGCAAACCAAGGCATCTTGCAGCAGCTTGGGATAATTTGGCTAGGAAGATCTAATATTTTCATGTAAATAAAATCTACAAATTTTATCCACATATTCCAACTTCCTTATTTCAAAATCAGATAAACAAATCCAAAGCCAAGTTTATTCAAAAATCCTCTCTAGCTTCCATTTACATACTCACATTTAATCAGAAGAAAAAAAGAAGCAGAAAACTGAAATAGCATTTGAAATGCATTTATTAGTTTTTAGCTATAGCTATACGTTTTCTCACAGCTATAGTAAGTTTTCTTCTCTATAGCCTTGAGAATAAATGCTCCTTTTTTTTACATCCTATAGCTGATATACAAAAAAATCCAGAAATATTCAAGGGCCTATACAGACTTTTGTTGCTGTCCAACTGTCTATACATAACCTATCAGTTATCTACATTGAGATAAGTCATGAACTGTCAAAGGCAGTCAGCTGCTTTTCTGAAGACACCAACTCAGCTCCCACTCTGTGTAGGTACAGAGCTACTGTCAAATAGTGTATTTCTGAGAGGATTTTTTTAAAAGACTTTCTGCCATGGGAAAATCCCACACATTTTTTCATGTAAATCTAAGAGCTATTTTAAACAAACTCATGGTATCCACACCATTATACGTATGAGTCTCAAAAGCACTTCATTTCACTGTACTCTTTTTAGAAGTCTATAACTCATGAGTAAAAACCAACACTGAGATGCTAAGCAGAATGCAAATCATCAATCTAACAGAATCACATTCAGTTAATGAAAAAGGGGGAATGAGTAGAAACAAAACTTTAAGGAAAAGGTATTATTTTTTGTTTCTATCTAGACTGGAGGTATTTGTAAAAAGTTATCAATAGCATAACGAGAAGTAATTGATTTTTTTATGTATTAGTAATTTATAAAATAATTTTGTAGAAGTTACAAGGTTCCCCAAAACCTCAGACATCAGAAGCAAGCAGGAATATCCTAAAGATATGACCAACTTTTAAAAGACAGCAACAATGGAATTTGTGATTTTAGATCTGCATTAATAAAGCAACGCATAGCTGCAGTTCCTGATATGGGAAACTGAGAAAAATCTTACTTCATAAATGTCAGAATGCAATAGAAACATAGTCAAAATTATAAACATATATCACCAAAGTAGATCACATAAAAGCAGTTGTTTCAAGCAGCTAGTGTTAATTAAGTAGCCATTGCCTAAAAACATTTACTGAGGTTTGTAAAAGGGATAGAAAACTACTTTTACTATGTACTATTCATATTTTTAAGGAAATTCTTATCCATTTTATCTGAAAAGCTGGACTTAGGAATAGATAAAATGTCATCTTCCTAAGATGTTTCAGGATCTTTCTGAGTTGAAGTTCACTTCTATTTTTTCACACTACATACGTCTTTAGATACTACAGCCTTTAATGACCACAGATATTGAAAAAGGTCAGTGGACATGTTAGACTCCTTCATATGAACGGTATGTCTGAAGTTAAAAGACTACCAAAAAAAGTAAAAAAGGTGACTAGGAATTTCCACTAATGCATTCTGCCTGTGAACTGTAAAGCACCAGAAGACATCCTGTAAAATAAACAATTCTCATGTCTCCTGCCCCACCAAAACATATACACATATTGCCACACAGCTGGTATATGTGTGAGTTCCACGATCTGCAACAGGAATACTGTAATTTTCCACTATTATAAAATAGATTTGATTAAATGCTTGCCATTGCTTTTCATTTCACTCCTTGGTTTCAATTATATCAACAGTGTGATACAAGAACCCCCAGATAAGGTTTTCTGGAAATGGTATCGTGTTGAATGCACACTGAATGATGCTTGCTGAAAATATACATACTTATGAATGCAAGACCAAAACGGCTACACAGACTGGGTCACACTAAGTCTGCATAGCCTACTAGCATGTCTCCATCAGTGTGAAGAGAATGCTATTCTGGGCATATTAGTCTGAGCACTTTTTTTACTCTGGGCACTGTTTGAGGTCCTTTCACTTCATACTTCTAAGGACATTAAAACTGGCATTGTATGCTCTTTTAATACTAATTTACACGAATTTTTTAAGTTCTTTGAAACTACATACACTGTCTGCCTCCACAAAAACACGCAGTGAATTCCATTTTGCATTTGCTTTTAATCAAACTTCCATAAACTACCTTAAACATCACCTATTATTATGGGGTTGGTAGATAAATTCTTTCACTTTACCTTCTACATCTATAATTTTGCAGACCTCAGCTAAAGTCCCCTTACCTACCTCAGCCATTTCTTCTTGAAAACTGAGGACTATCAGCCTTTTCAGTCTCTTCTCACGTGGCAGCTATTCCAGCCTCTGCACCATTTTAGCTGTCAGTTGTCTGCACCTTACATAACAAAGCGTTGTATTTTGGAGTTATGTGTATCAGACTGTATTCCAGTATGCAGGATGTGAATGCACTAAGGTTTATACCATAACCAATAATCTCCTCCTTTCCTTTATCCCCTCAAGTAGAAGTATTCATAGTTTTAAAATTAGTTCTGGTTTTTCTACAACAGAAAAGGACAAATGGAATCTCCCCATCACTTTGGACTGAATCTTGTTCAGTGTTTATAACATGCAAGAAATTAACTTATTTCCAAAAACGATGAAGCATTTTCCCAGTACTGAACCATATTTTTCTCTTCCCTTCACTTTATCCAGTTTGTAAACACATTTTTTGGAACAAGAAACCAGGACTAGATTTGCCCTGCATTATTAGCCCCACTGGGCCCATATACATACAGTTAACTTTCCTTTCCATTCCCATTCATTCTATACTTGCTTTCAAAAACAAAAAATGTTAAATCCTACTGCTTCATCTTAACACAAGGAACTTTTCCACAAAAACTTTTCAGTTTATTTTAAAAATCATTACATTTAAAGATACTAGTCTCTATTTTGGCCCATAGTTTTCATTTTCAGCTCTGTGGCCGTGCATTTGTTGCTGCTAAAATGTGTGCTGTTTCAGGAGACCAAATGCCTATTTCTCTCTCCAATTCAGACATTACCTGCCAATGTAGTGAACAGTTATTTAACAGATTTTTCTAAAGCATACATTAAGTTCTTGGAGGAAAAAAATGAGTCAGGTTGAACTCTCATGAAAATGCTCATAAACAATTAAACCTAACTACCAAAATAAATTTGGCATCAATTTCTTTTTTTCCTTTCTTCTTCACAATTACACGTGCCAAAAAGAACTCAACAGTACTGAAGCCTCCCTTCGATCCATATGCTACTACTGAAGTGGAAAGCACAGAAAGCACAGAAAAATACACAATAATTCAAAAATTAACTTCTTATGCACAAACTAAAACAAAAACTCTCTCCGGTTAAGTTTCATAGACAGTTAGTTGAATAATCTATATTGCTTGAAAAACAGTCTTACTGGGAAACGGCTCTCAAAATTTTTTATAAGCAATGATCTTGACAGTGAGGCATGTGTTGTGAAACTGTTATTTGCTATTACTATGTCCAAAGTGTTGCCTACATTCACATCCCAGAATTTCTTGTAAACTGAAATGATCATACGCCACATATTTGCATTCACCTTCTACGAGTAATTTCAAGTGTGAATTGACTTATCAATACTCTCATCAATTATACAACATGAACTCTTTACTTATCAATTGATACTATAATTCTGCACTCAGACAGAAGGATCCTATGCATCAGAAATTTTGGGGACAAAGTGGTTTCCTGAAATACAGGGTGGAAAAAGAAGCGAACGGTGATCCTCCTATATATTTTCAGATTTTTACATTTTGCTGAAATAGATCCTACGCAAGATTTTCCCTCCATTTCAGCCACTGAGGGTTAAATATCAGCTAAAGAGTGAAAATACTGTAAACCAACACTGGAGTTGTTGTGCTGTATGAATCTAAAAATATCTAAAATTTCTATATTGCTGTTTCTCCTTTCTTGTTCCATTAGAATTGCTCCTGTATTAAGATTAGGGTATCTACTTTTAGAAAACTTTTAAAGCATGCATTCATTTTCTTAAGCAATCTAGCAAAAACACACAAGCTGGAATTCCTGGCCAGCTCTGACAAGGGAATACTGATGAACTACATCTTATATCTGCCAATGGTAGTTACTGATGCTGCAAGGAACTGCAAACAGTGGGTTACCCATACTGAAGTTACTCCAGAAATGCTTTATTATCAGTTGACGATAACCTAAATAATCTTGGTTTGTCCAGCTCTGTCAGGCCACTGAAGTACAGCTCCCTTATCTAGATTTCTTGGTGTCTGGAAAGAAAGACTGGAGACTCTGGAGTTCCTGGCTCTTGTTCTATATCCGCACCACTAAACCCAAAAGATGTAGGGCTTTCATACCTGAGGACACTTCAGTCCTGCTGAAGTCAGCTACAGAAAATATTCCCAGGGATTAAAGGCTTCTCAGAATTCCAGAGCTTGCTACTCAGCTCTGTTCAGTACTTTGCTTTTGGAAGGCACAGGCTTGCAACTACCTAAAGTAACAGCAGTGGTCAAATAGATATGGAAGCGACGTTCACAACTGGAGAGACAAGCTTACAAAAAGTCTTCTGTTCATATTAAATTTTGAAATGTTAGGTACATGTTTAGAGATAACACAAATACTTTCTTAAAAAACATGTGACTTGGATAACTATATTCCTCAAGCAGCTTTCAGTTTTGCTGTTAATACTTGATAATCTAAAGCAATTTAAACAGATATGATGATAATTATGGCTATTCCTGGAAGTAAATTATTCAAATTTGCTTTAATGTAAGGCCTTGAAAAATATGGATTGGATAAATCCTGGTTTATGCAAACATCCGTATTACCTGTAGTTTCTGTGACTAAGTCAGATGTTTGGAATGTAATGTCTTCAATTTCCCTGATTCTGCTCTCAAGTACAACATATACTGCAAAGTCTTCACTTCGCTGCATAGCAAAATGAATGCATCTAGAATGGTTTGGTATAACTAGCTGTCCTGCTCTTCTCTAAGACTAAAACTTTTGAGAACTGATGGGTAATTTATTTGATGAATTTTAGTATCATATTTAACAAGTGCAATGTAGTATTGCTCTCACAATACTAGATGGCATTTTTCATTAAATTAACTGGAAAATATTCTAGGATTTAACTGTAGAGAGCATATGAAAATTCCTGAAAAAAACGAATATAAAAGAAAATGTAAAGCTTTTTTTCAGAAAAGGCAGTCTATATTTAATCTCCCTTACATACATCATCATTATTAAAAGAAATAGAAATGTAAACAAAGGGATGTATCTTAAACAAAATGGATGCTATCGGCACTAAGATTCAAAGATAGATGATACAGAAAAAAAATGCCAAAAAAGAACAGCAAGATTTTACTTTTGGATAAAAAAGTTCTTGCTGCTGACCCTAACTGAAAGTAATAATTCAAATTATCTTTTTAAAGATGTCAGAGTTTAAATCTAAATCCAATATAACAGAAATTTAGTCCTAGTTACCAAAAGGACACTTAAATAAAGTAAATTATTTTCATGTTGGGCTTGCCTGGGTAGAGTTTTTATAAAGCTGTTCTGGAACAGGGTTTTTTTTAGTGTAAACTATGTATGTCCAGTTGCAAGACTTACTATAAGATAATTACTTCCTGTAAGATATTTACTTTAGCAAATCTATTTGGGTTGGTATTGTAGACAAGTCCTAAGAAACAAAAATTTCACTGTGGACTGCGTGAATATGTTTCAGCTTGCTGGAGAACATAAAAAAGAATTAAAGTGGAAGAAAGGTATTAGCAAGGAAAAAATAGGTGTTCTGTAGAAAGCAAAATAAAAGAACCAAGTAGAACAAGAAAAAAATAGACAAAAAAGGGCCACCTTATGTTTGATTTCACCAATACTAAACTACAGTCTTCAGATCCTATTTAAAGAAGAATTTGTCTCAATCACCCTAACACTTCTTGAAGTAATCACTATCCCATCAGCACTAAGTTTTACCCCTCCTGATCCTGGTCTAGAGAAGACTGTGAAGACTTTTCTAATAGATAGCATGATGCTAACTAACGCATATACATCAGAAGACAGAGACTAAACTAAGCATTATTCGCATTTTAGACAACAGGGAATGGAAGAAATATATAATAAATGTATTGTTTATGGCTTGTATTTCAGTTTGTCTTGCTGCACCACTTCTACTGAGTGAAGAAAGAATTGTCTTTGCTTCTACAACAGCATCTCAAAAGAAGCTGCGAAAGAAAAATGTCAGAGCAGAAGCTACGTAACAAAGAATGAAGGAATAGAATTAAACACTCAAAATGTCTGGAATGCAGAGGAGAATCTATAAGTGCTAGGGATCAGGCCTTGCTTGGGGTGGAAAAGGAACAGGAAGTGCGCCATGAGAATCAAATCGATTACAAAAAAAATCAGGATGCAAAATATCTGCAAATAATTATTTTATTCTATTAATACAAATTAAGCTCTTAAATTTCAAAAACTAGGATACTAGGAAACATCAGGAATAACCATTTTAAAGTATCTTATATTTTATATATTTATTTAATCTCAGTGATTTACTTGACACCACATCATTACAAAGATCAGAAAGAGATAATTGTATAGTGCATTCAATACTTTTTAAAGAAATCCGACATGTAAGAATTTCTGACAAAATTTGCTTCCTATTATCTAACAGATGAACATGCAGAAAGCTTTTACGTAGCAACTATTTCACCAGTTCCTTTAGAAAACATGAAAAAACATACATTTTTAAGACAAATAATGTGATATTAATAATTTCTCAGTAGAATCAGAGAAGTACTGCCTTACTACACTTGTTGTCTAAACCACTGAGAACAAGTCAGCCAACAATAAGCACCATGAACTAGCAGATTGTCTTTCTACAAACAAGAAGGCTAAACAAACATTTCCTTTCCTTAGTGAATTCTGTAACGTCATCTCACAGTGTGTACAGAAGCTACAATTATCAAACATAAACGGAAGCAACTAAGGAAAAGTCATTTTCCTTGAGAATTTCCACTTCTTAAATGTATCACTTCATTTTCTAACAACAAAAGATAAAAGTAACGGATTATAATTTTGCCACCTTTCAATTTTGCTTACTTTGCACACACAAGCATAAACTTAGTTTCTGGTTTAATCGTAAGAATCAAATCTTGGTCGCACACATAACGCCTACTAGGCAAGTTTTTTTTCTATTTCCACTCTGTATTGCTTTGAGGGTGACCACAGGAGCATTAATCAGCTTGTGCCAACACATCTCAGAGTTTGGAGCCTTTCCCAATGATGGAGACAAAGAAAGATGTCTCAGTTCCGCACTCATCTACGAGGGTAGCATGTAAACCAAAAACAAGTCCTAAGGACTACCATTGGGAACCTCTTCAAATGCATGGAGCGGGCTTGCTGATTAAATCCCACACACGGTGATTTCACAGTGAGATCTGAAGAGGATGAGTCCCTTATACATTTACAATTACTCTCGGAAGAATGAAATGCAGTGGTAATGTCAGGATTTATCTATTCTTCTGTACTATCTTGGTGCTAGCAAGAGAAAAATGATGAAAAAAACAGCCTTTCCATGATGACAGAGAAAAAAAAGCACAAAAATGTCCCTTTTGTTTCAGGTTCTGTGTCCTGTCCCCACTAAAAGGAAATAATATAGTCCTGCCAACTGTTTGTGAAGAAGTTCAAGAAGAGCCCCGGACAACAGTAGGGTCTGGGATCCTCTTACAAAAAGCTATACAAATAGGAGCATTAACTGCAAGAGCGGAGGGCAAACCAACTATAGCACAGCACGAACTTTTCTTCAAGTCCACAGGAAACCCAGACGAAGAGCTAATCATGCAAGAAGACACATCATTCTCTGTGTCTACACACAGAAGGCTCACTGTTCCTCTGCTATCTCTCACCCAGCCCATAAACTATGTCTGTGAAAATTCAGCATATCTTCTACATAAGCAAGTTACAGCGCGTAAGAGTATAATGATCCTGTAAATCTCAAAGAGCTCCTCTTTAGATTCTTAAAAAAAAAATCACTTTACAACTCACAGCATTAATGCAATATTATGTGGAGCCATATAAACACATACATGGCACACAATTTAATTCATATCGTCTAATGTAAACCATTTATAAATATACTTCTAAAAATTACCATTTATATCGTTTATAAATATATATATGTATATAAAATATTTACACAACTTAAAAGTCTGTGTATTAATTATTTGAAAATCATAATCTCCTCTTATGTTAACAGACAGAGGAATATGCTGTATGGTTTTCAGCACTATATTGTAAAGGAAAAGGAATCATCAAATCTGACTAGAATACAGGAGAGATTGCATTGACATCCATCTATCACAACCTTTTACTTGAAACTTAAATTAAATCAGTGCAAGTGAACAAAATCCTGCATTTTTCTCCCTCTCAGTAATTCTTTCAGTAATTTTTGGAAAGAAAAGAAATGCAGAAAGGAATTCAGAAGAGCTGAAAAATCAGTTTCAACTGTAAAGTTCACCTTGTAAAAAATACTTATGTTGATTTTTGTACAATTTGTACAATTTCTCAGCCAAATCTGTTATTACTAATAAGCAGAAAATAAAAATAAAGTCAAAAGAGAAGCCTTTTTGCATAAAATAGATCCTAGTCAGATTAGATAAAAGCCTGACTCTTTAAAGTGACCATTTCATATCCACCTGGTACATGTAAAAGTTCACTCACTTCTCACATTTCACAGTACCACTACCCATATGGCCAAAAACTCTTAAAACCAACAGTATTCAGTATTTTTTAAATGGTCAGGCAAGAAACTGTACTGCTATTTCTAGAAAGTTATATTCTCCAGCTCCATTCTCTCCTAAGAAAACGTAGAAAGAGTAAACTCAGAGATAACTAGTGTATCATTTCCTATCATATTTGTCTGTTTGTTCTCTATTTTGCAAGGTCTTAATAGAGACTCTGACCTAAAATATTGGCTAGTACATAGCTCAAAGGAGTATGTATTAAACAATTTCCATTTCATTTAAAGCAAAAATACTTAATGAAATTATTATTCTATTATAATTTACTTCCAAAATTATAGCAACATTTCTCAACTTTATTTGAATCTATTTATTAACTTTTTAATTAATTATTTATTAACTATTTATTTTATTTATTAATTTTTTTCCTATTTTTTTATTTGTAAGCATTTTTTATTTTCTTTCTCCTATTGGCTAATAACAAGATGCAAGAGATCCTAATTAATAACTATAGATGATATTGCAATATTCTAAATCCCTCCAAGAAGATAAACCAATGCATCTTCGTTTGATGTCCTCTGTTCTTGTAACTCTGGCCAGTAATACCTACTAATTACAAAGACAGATTACACAAAACCATAAAGCACTCGTTTATGTGAGTGCCTCCAGCGCAAAACTCAGCAGATTTGCGCATTCATGAAAGATGATCAGTGGTATTTAGGGTGGAGTGTTTCCAACCTCCATTAACAGCACTCCTGACATATTATCTAGTAACTTAACCACATTAAACTCCTAATGATCACTTCGTATGACAGTATGATGTAAATCTGTGTCTAAAAGGAACAGAAAAAAGTAGTTAATCTGTTATCTTGACGAGACCTTTGCTGTGTTCTCCAGTCAAGACACTACACCAGTTCAGTAAAAAATAGGAATATTAAGAATTTGTCTTTAAAAACACTACTTATCCACTATTAATTACTCATTGAGAGTAACTACTACTAAAAGATGATCTTTACACATCTTACAACCTTTATTTTGGATGTGACATGGCTGAGATTCTAGCAACACCAAGAAGTCCTCCTAGCCCTGGTCAGCAAAGACTAATAACTGATTTCTATTTTGTTTCATTTTATTTAAAATAATCACAAGTAGAAACAGCAGTTTCCCTTAGATACTGTACTGGGACATCAGCCAATTTTGAAACAAACTTCATGTTAACCTCCAAAAAAACTAACCTACTTCCCCACAGAGAATAATGATGAAAGAAGGAACCTTCTGTTTAGTGTAACATGATTACAGAAACTAAACTTTTTTTCTTGAGTACAGGACTAAAAGAGGAATTTCTGGGGTTTGGCTGCCTTTTTTCAAACTGATACCTGACTGAGGCTACCAAAAACAAAATGTCATTCACTACTCGTCCACAGTAGCTGGACATTCCATTATCTGAAGCAGAAAAAGTATACCAGGTTCTAAAAATATGTGTTTTCTAAGCTATGAAATTACTTTTAAAATATATATACTACAACTGCAGAGATATCCAAAATGTGGGCCCACTTCCCAATTAATTATTTGCTGACTTGAGTGTTAAAATACCCTTGACTTCAAGTTAGACACAATCATCCCAGGTGGTCATCATCTATCTGGAAAGATGCAAAAAAAATCTCAGCTGGTAGTCAAAATATATGTACGGTTTGTCCTCTTTTTCTTTTTTAATTACTTCCCATTCATAGAGCTACAGTTAAAACAAGGAAGTCACATTAATAAATGGAAGTACAAAGATTTTGTATCTATTTTATTATTATAATTTACTATACCTGGAGTGCAGTTGATAAGTGGAGTGACAAGGAATTCTTCAGAATACATTTACTGAGAACTGATTTATCCAACCTTGCCAACATTGTTTTTGTTCTTTCAGGGATCGGTATTGGGTCCCGTCCTGTTTAATATCTTTATTGATGATCTGGATGAGGGGATTGAGTCCATCATCAGCAAGTTTGTAGATGATACCAAGCTGGGAGGAAGGGTTGATCTGTTAGAGGGTAGGATGGCCCTACAGAGGGACCTGGACAGATTGGAGAGATGGGCTGATTCTAATGGGATGATGTTTAATAAGTCCAAATGTCAGGTAGTCCATTTTGGACACAACAATCCCATGCAGAGCTATAGACTGGGGAAAGAGTGGCTGGAGAGTAGTCAGGCAGAAAAGGACCTGGGAGTGCTGATGGACAGGAAGCTCAACATGAGCCAGCAGTGTGCCCAGGTAGCCAAGAAGGCCAATGGCATTCTGGCCTGCATCAGGAATAGTGTAGTGAGCAGGACCAGAGACGTTATTGTCCCCCTGCACTTGGCACTGGTCAGGCCTCACCTTGAATATTGTGTCTAGTTCTGGGCCCCCCAGTTTGGGAAAGATGTTAGGATACTGGAATGTGTTCAGAGGAGGGCAACGAAGATGGTGAGGGGGCTGGAGCACAAGCCCTATGAGAAGCGACTGAGGGAGTTGGGGCTGTTTAGTCTAGAGAAGAGGAGGCTCAGGGGAGACCTCATTGCTCTCTACAACTACCTAAAAGGAGGTTGTAGTCAGGCAGGGGTTGGTCTCTTCTCTCAGGTGGCCAGTGGCAGAACTAGAGGGCATGGACTTAAGCTTCGTCAGGGAAAGTTTAGGCTTGATGTTAGGAAAAAGTTCTTCACTGAAAGGGTGATTGGCCATTGGAATGCGCTGCCCAGAGAGGTGGTGGAGTCGCCGACCCTGGAGGTGTTTAAGGGGAGACTGGATGAGGCACTGAGTGCCATGGTTTAGATGATGGGTTGGTGTTGGTGTTGGTGTTAGTGTAGGGTTATAGGTTGGACTTGATGATCTCAGAGGTCCTTTCCAACCTTGTAATACTGTGTGATACTGTGTGTGTGTGTGTAATTCAACTACTCCTTTGTTTTATGGAGATGTGTGAAAAAACAGGAGTCTTCAAATTCAGAGCTGGAACAAAGTTATTGTTTGGTGCTGTATCTGCAGAGAGTTAGGAAGATTCAATAGGAAAATATCCTTCAATCAAATGAATGCTAACAGTGAGCTCATATCAAGCATCAGGTTGTAGTAAACCTGCAGGTCAACAGGTGGAAAGCAAATGGCTTTTCTCATTTGCACAGTACTTCTGCAAGAAGCCACAGGACAGCTGGGAGTAGGAACACATGTAAACAAGGCAGACCTAATGATTTCCTAATTATGAAGAAGATATGATCTTCCATTAACAGGTAAACTAATTGACCAAAATCTAACAGTTTCCCCGCAGTATTAATAAACATAGGTGCCTTTCCTCACTGAATTGTCACCCATTCAGACAAGCAACTAAGCTGTCAGTTTTGCTGGATTTGTTTGAATACTGTACTCTGCAATAGTTGTCGGAAATAATACATTGGAACAGCTGTTGTGGCAGTTACAAAGGGCCTGAAATTTTAATTGGACCGGATATTAATTGGGCGGGTGTGGGAGCTGGTTCTTTTTTTAAAAAAAAAAAAGTTAAGAAAGAAATATTTAAAGAATGACAAATTCCTTTAAGAGATTTGGCCAATGTCTGGTAGGCAAGGTTGTTTTTTTGCTTTGACTATGTAACTTTGTGACAATGGTCTCCACCATCTGAGTAAGAACCATTAGTTGCTTAAGAAAAGGGGCACTGAAAAGAAAAATAGTAAGGAAGTTGCATAAATAATGCTTTTCAAATCTTAGATGTAATCTAAAGGGGACCTTGCAGTGTTGTAATAATTTCTCAAAAGGAGTAAGACTCTTAGTAGCTAACAGCTGAAAAGAAAACAGTTTACCATGGCCAAGACCTAAGCACAAATGAAAAATAAACTTACTTTCAGCACCAGCACAGAGTAGCAAGCACAGGAGCACCACCACTGGCCTGACTACATGCATCATCCAACAGCTTGGCACCAGCATGCTTTGACAGCCTTGTTATTACTGGCTTAGAAAGCCACTGTGAGTCTGTCCAGTCTGAAATTTCAGATGAAGCCTTTTCAGAGCCTGTGGAACAGATAACAAAAAAGAAAAAAATACAGTTAGCAAGAATACAGCAGAGATTTTATCTTTTTCTAAAAAAAAAAAATAAATTCACAATTTGAGTCAAAACAATTTTAAAAGACAAACGGGTAAGTGAAGAAGTAAAGGAAAGATGATTAATTTTAGGCTACTGGCATATACCATAAGATTTGAGATCTACAGTATATGTTAGCACCATTGTAAAACATTTCTTATTGAACCTTTTCTAACAGAACCAAGCATCTGTCGCATCCTGGATCTTTTGTGATATTCAACAGCATCTACTGAATCACAAGAACCAGCATGGTTAATGAAGTGTAAGTGTAATACATCACTGGAACACTCATGTTGCAAGAAGGGAATTAAAATGGATTCAATATACAGAATCAATAGTCCACCTGCAAGTAGCATACTGGGAGATGATGCCTTGGCATCTGGCAAGAATAACACAGCAAAATATGCTTTCTGAGTTGTTCTCAAAGTCAGACAACAAACGCCAGCATATTGCATAGTTCAACAGCTCTCAAAGGTTAAGATCCCTAGTTGTGATTTCCTGTACATATCTGAATTATGCCTAACAGTAAAACAGAAATCCAGCATTGAATAAAAGACTGAGATTCGGGTTCAATCCATCTCATCTATTATTATTACCTGCATATGAGATACATCATACCTCATTTAAAAAAAGCAATGTCTCACTCATGTCCAAATTTACCATGCTCAAGCAATAGCAGAAATAAAGGAATATAAAAACTGTTAAGGAATATAAAAAATATAAAATCTCTAGTATTTCATATCGCATGAAATACTAGATATATCCCCAAATAGCCTGATACTTTTACTCAAGTAATTTTACTTTTCAAAGGGCCTGTAACATGCCACATTGGGAAAGTTTGATACTATCTTTTTAATCTTTTTCATGTAGGGAAGATAAAAACTAAAAGGTCAGAGGAAAAAAATATGCTAATTAGAATTCCACTAAATACATCTTACAGATTTGTGGGTGGTATGAACAGGCCATTTTGCAGTACAGTATCACACTCAAAGAATATACGCAAGAAAGAAAAGACAGCAGCAGCTGTTAGAAATCTGTGACTATTATGGATGTAAAACTACCTTTCGAATTAGCTACTGCCATCAAAAAATACAAAACCAAGAAATCTTCCGAAAGTAAGTGGTGAAAGCACCAGCTCTTCCCTTTCATCGCTACCATCTTCATGACAGCATTTCAAATGACAGCAATGTCCATGAGACATTAGTCCTGTCAGACTAAATCTACACCTGTGCAAGCATTTCAGAGCCAACCACTGCATAATGATTCCGACGCAATCACAAGGATGGAGAAGTATGAAATGTGCTTTCAAGGAAGAGGTGGTTTTAATTTTGCTTATTCTAGACAAAGGCAGCTCAGTTGTGGACAAAATTGCATCTTTTTACTGGCATGCAAACACACGAGCTGACATGTAAACTGACGAGTTATTCTACAAGCAGCTGGCAGAAATCTCAAAATCGCCAGCCCTTGTTCTCGTGGGCGACTTCAACCTGCCGGATACCTGCTGGGAGCTCAACACAGCAGAGTGGGAGATTCTTAGAATGTGTGGAGGATAATTTCCTGATCCAGCAAGTAAATGAACCTACCAGGGTCGGGCCCCACTAGATTTGCTGTTTACAAACAGAGAGGGACTGGTGGGAGATGTAGTGGTTGGAGGCGAACTGGGGCACAGTGACCATGAAATAATACAGTTTTCAATATTCAGCGATGCAAGGAGGACCACCAATCAAACCTCTATGCCGGACTTCTGGAGGGCAGATTTTGACCTATTCAGAAGACTGGTCCAGAGTACACCCTGGGACACACTCCTCAAAAACAGAGGCGTACAGGAGGGATGGATATACTTCAAGGAAAAAGTCTTGAGTGCACAGAAACAGGTTATACCAATACCCAAAAGGCAAGCTGTCGGGGAAGACGGCCACCTTGGTTGAATAGGGAGATACCGAAGGAAACCAGAGATAAAAAGAGAGCCTACCAACTGTGGAAGGCAGGGCTGACTACTCAGGAAGAGTATAGGACTATAGTTAGATCATGCAGAAGGAAAATCAGAGGAACAAAAGCGCAATTTGAAATTAATTTGGCTACTTCTGTTAAGGATAACAAAAAGCACTTCTATAAATACATTAATAACAAAAGGAGGGGCAAGGAAAACCTCCATTCTCTGTTGGACCTGGGGCTGAACATAGTTACCAGGGATGAGGAGAAGGCTGAGGTATTCAACACCTACTTTGCCTCAGTCTTCACCAGTAGGAGAGGTGGCCCTCATGATAACTGGCCTCCCAAGCTCACAGATAGAGACAGGAAACCAAATGGCTCCCCTGTGTTCCAGGAGGAAAGAGTCCATGAACTGCTGAGCCACCCAGAAACACACAAATCAATGGGATCTGATGGATTCCATCCTAGGGTGATGAGGGAGTTGGCAGAAGAGCTTCCGAGCCACGCTCCATCATCTACCAACAGTCCTGGCTCTCTGGGGAGGTCCCAGATGATTGGAAGTTGGCAAATGTCACGCCAATCCACAAAAGGGCTGCAAGGAGGACCCAGGCAACCATAGGCCTGTCAGCATGACCTCAGTGTCTGGCAAGGTTATGGAACAGATCATCCTGAGTGCAATCACACAGCACCTTCAGGATGGACATGGGATCTGACCCAGCCAGCATGGCTTTATGAGGGGCAGGTCCTGTCTGACCAACCTGATCTCCTTTTATGATCAGGTAACCCGCCTGGTGGATGACGGGAAGCCTGTGGATGTAGTTTATCTGGACTTTGACATTGTCTCCCATAGCGTACTCCTGAATTAACTGGTAGCCCATGGCTGGGACAGGTGCACTCTCAGCTGGGATAAGAACTGGCTGGATGGCCGGGCCCAGAGAGTGCTGGTGAATGGGGCTGCGTCCAGCTGGCAGCCAGTCACCAGTGGTGTCCCTCAGGGATCAGTGTTGGGTCCAGTTCTGTTTAACGTCTTCATCAATGATTTAGATGAGGGGATTGAATCCATCATAAGTAAATTTGCAGATGACACCAAGTTGGGAGGGAGTGTCGACCTGCCGGAGGGCAGGAGGGCTCTGCAGAGGGACCTTGATAGGCTGGAGAGATGGGTTGAGTCCAACGGGATGGGTCCTGCACTTTGGCCACAACAACCCGTGCAGTGCTACAGGCTGGGGACAGAGTGGCTGGATTGTAGTCAGGTGGAAAGGGACCTGGGGGCACTGATTGACAGGAGGCTAACCAGCCTAATTTTGTGCCTCAATTTTAGAGCATAGCCTTAATCACTGGATATTGCATTCACAATTTTCTTATCTGTATTCTTCATAATAAGGGATGAATTGAAGCCGCTGTTTAATAGCCATTGAAAGCTTCTATGAGTTAACCAATCCTGGAGATCATGTTTAATGATAAACAAAGTATCATTTTGGAATAGACAATTGGCAGAACACAGTCTTAAGCCATTTCATTTTATTCTCTGTGACTTGCGGCTTGCTAGTTTTGTTTCCTACAAAAAGGATGAGCTTGTATGTATTTTCCAGAGTTTACACCCCCCCCCCCCCCCCCCCCGTTTTTTCTGAGTTTTGTACAGGCTACTATTTTTAGAAACTTATGAACAAAACATATGTTTGAAATAAGTTCCATGAGTAGCATTTCCTTGATAGGCTGGAGAGGTGGGCTGAGTCCAATGGGATGAAGTTCAACAAGGCCAAGTGCTGGGTCCTGCACTTTGGCCGCAACAACCCCGTGCAGCGCTACAGGCTGGGGACAGAGTGGTTGGAGAGCAGTCAGGTTGGATATCAGAAAAAGTTCTTCACCGAGCGAGTAATCAGGCATTGGAATGGCCTGCCCAGAGAGGTGGTGAATTCACCATCCCTGCAGGTTTTTAAAATAAGACTGGATGCGGCACTTAGAGCCATGATCTAGTCGTCATGATAGTGTTGGATTAAGGGTTGGACTTCAAGATCTTGGAGGTCTCTTCCAACCCAGATAATTCTATGATTCTATGATTCTATGAAAGTGAATGGAAGAAACGTATTAAGATTTGTATCTGAATCACAAACTGTTCCCTTAGGAGGTGAGGAAGCGAAGATGAAACAACACTGATAATGTATAAGGGAGGAGGAGAAAAAAAGGAGCAGAGGAGGAGAAAAAAAGGTGACCAGGAAGGTGCTTGCCTTACAGAATTGTTTCTTAACAGGGCACTGGAGATTACTTCCCAAATTCCAAACACTCTTAACAAAATATTAAACATGATATCTAACAAGAAAAATATTACAATCTGCTTGGGGAAAAAAGGGGAATTTTAAAAATCTTATGATCTTGATATATCAATATGTATTTATCCTCTACGTTTCATCTGCAAATGAAGGGATGGATTACAAAACCTGGCAAAGAAAAATATCAGGTAAAAAAGCAGCTTTTCTTTTTTTTTAATTAAAACCCCCATTCTCACTTCAAATGCATTCACAAGCATTTAGGAATACTGCACTCATTGCCTCAGCTTCAAAGGTGATATTCATTATCACTCAGACTATAAAAGCCAAAGCTCTTGGAACTTCCTTTTTTGCTCCTTTCAAGTGTCATGGCCTTAGCTAAGCTAATAAACACAGTAAGGTTTACAGAATACCCTTTGCCTGTTGTTTTCTCTCTTCATCTGCTTATGCCTCCATAGTTAACTTCTAGTATTTTAAGTCACATAAACAGAAGTAATTAAATAAAGACAGAGGATGGGTCCTTTTTTCTTTCAAGTGGATTGAAGATACCCTGTTGGGGGAGGTGTGCAGGTGATGGGTTGATAACTCCAGACAGAAACAAGTCAAGAGACAATCAGATGCCGTCAAGATTGTCCACACAACAAAAAAACCCACAGCTTCAGCCAGGGAGGATGCCACCAACAATTGTACCAACCTTGAGATTTAACAATAATTCCAAAGTAAAATGTTCATCCAATGTGTTATTAATTCTTAAACGAGTTAAGTTTCTTCCCTTTTCTGTTTCCTCCTGGCAATGGATTTTTAAATCTGGAGTGGGTTACCAGAGACAGTGAAAACACAAACAGCATTAACAGCAGGTTATACTCGACTCTTCCTCAGAGTGCCAACATTTGTCTTGCAGAATGAATTCAAAGTGAGGCACACTCTTAGCAGCTCTTACATAACATTTACACTGTGCCAATGCAGAAATATGGGGGTTCTCTCTGTTAGAAAACTGATCACAATAGCTACAGAGATCAACAGTTATAAACAAAACCCAAAACCAAAACCAAATACTTTATGAAGCTTTATCAAACCTGGTTTTATTTTAGAATAAGAACTCTGTCACTGCTATATTAAGTAATCAAAACTTACCCTTACATCTCTAAATTAGACACCTATGAATAATTTCTTCCACAACAGGTATTTTAATCTCTTTCCCCAGACCAACAAATTACTAATATGAAAGTGAAAACCAAAGGGTGGAACTAGGTAATACATCTGTCATTAGCACATGCATATGTACAAGGATAGAACTTTTCCTGATTAGTAAGTATCTATCAAGAAGATCAGTAAGAGTGGAGATGTCAAGCCCCCAACAGCGTTAAATGCAGAGACACAAAAGAATTCTCCTCAGTGGGGGGCATGGCTGATGATAGCACCTGGGCATGGGCACATGTACCGATTACCCTCAAAAGGATCAACTATTTGAATGGAAGATCTGAATGCTGAACTACTTCTCTGCAGTCTGTTTACTTTGCTACCCAAAATAATGTCTTAGGTGCCAGCACAGTACACAGGAGAAGATGGCTTCTGTTCCAAGATAGTTGAAGTTATATAAAATGCTTATCTGAAGACAAATCTTAGGAGAAAAAAAAAAACAAACAAACCTAATTTTATTTATGTACATGCTTTTCCATGCCTGCATGCACACGTAAATGCTTGATAAGTCAACACAGAAATTTAACACAGCAGGAAAGAACCATCAGAACAGACCTGAATACAGACAAAAAGAGAAGTCATAGCAGATGTAGGGAGCCACATGGAAAAAATACAGTATCTTATAGACTTTTGGAATGTAGGAATGTGAACGTATGAGAGCTCATCTGTGCCATTACACAAAAAAAGGATTTCCAGTTCAACTTTAGTTCTAAAGTTCGAAAATTGTTCAGAGACAGGGTTTTAGTTCATGGCCATCTCTGGTCTACCACAAGGACTTATGGGAAAAAAGACTGGATAAACCTTACATTGTTTTTTGAAAAACAGTGTTCCCTAAGAATAAGTGGCAGGCAAAGACTGAAACAGAAGACTGCTGACATTCTGTTTCTACACACTTACAATCCTAAATTACACCCATTTCCTAGCCATGGATTTCTAATACCATACGTATGCAAGTGAAAAGATACAAAAGATAAACTCAAAATATTACTAGAACCAAGTCAAGGAAGCAGTGCCAACATTCATAACTTTGTATATCAACTAAGATCCCTCCTTAAAGAAGAAAATAAACAGATTTCATAGACACATCCTGGCTGCAAAAAACTGACTGATAGCTGCATCATCGCTAGAAAGAATAGCAAAAATGCTTAAAATTAATGCTCATAAGCACTTTAATCTAAATGAATTCATAAATACCTCTGAGTAGAACAATGTCTTTTAAAGGGAATAAAACTTATTTTCTAAAGCAGTGAGGGAAACTCTTCAAAGTTCTACACCTACCTTGTTTTTATTAATTGATTAAACATGATAAATATTTCACAGTTGACCTGCTGAAAAATTTCCATGCTTCATTCTGGTTTTATTCTTAAAAATGCCGAAATGCAAACACATGATTAACACAGATGTGCTGAGTGTTCCACAGCTTAGTCTTATCAGTCCCTGGATAACAATTGACCTTAATGTTCTTCTATAATTCCTGAATTTCTGTGTTACAGTTATTCCAACACGAGTGAGTACCCACTCTGGAACAGGTTTGTGATTGCAAGCAGGCCTTTGAACTATATTACTATTAAAGCACCACTGAGTTGCAGTGGTATGTGGAATTATGCTTACTTTAAACAACTTGATACATTCAATCTGATTCTACATTGTAATTCTATTTTGGACTTCAAGGATTCTTCTGTTACCATGTGAAACAGAAAATGGATTTCCTCTGGATAACCAAAGAAAAAAAGAAATAAATCAATGAAATTAATTGAGTAAATTAATTCAATGACAGCAATGTACACTAAAAATCACATCACATGGTTGGTTGTCTAATGTAGACATTTTTTTTCAGTTCATCTTTTTTTTTTACAAAAATACTGATGTTCAAATATAATCTCAAACCATACACAAAAAACCCTGCCTACCCTTATTTTCATATAGCTTCACTCACATTCTAAATCATGAACTAAATCACCAGTTTAGAAGTTGTCATATATCTCAGCGCTTATAAATTTCTGCGACCTTAGTCACTTCTGCAGATTATAAGAACTTTACTTATTCATGGTGCAGAAACAATTCACTAGATTCATTCTGCATTCTTAACTCTGTGTCTCCCAAATAATGGATTGAAAAAAAGTATTGTAATGCTAATAGCTCAATTGTGGAGATTAAAATAGTCTTGCTAGAGGAGAAAAACATACAGTGTTATCTGCTGATAAATATTAAAGCAATACACGTTGAGAATCTATACTAAAAATTTAAACTATATCAGAAAGCCACAGATAACAGGTTAAGTGGAAAAGTGAAATGCTTTCTAACTAAGACTGATTTCTAAAAAACACTCTGCAGATAGCTAATAACCACAGAAGAAAAACTCGGTGAAATCCATAAAAACATTTGTAGAATATCTATTTTTTTCCTGCATTTAGAGAAGGGAAACAGCAAATCTAATTTTTATCAACAGGTCTAGTGTCAGCATCAGTAAGGCTGCATCTTGAATACTGTGTTCGGTTTGGGGCCCGTCACTACAAGAAGGACATCGAACTGCTAACTTGGGTTAGCCTGGACTAAAGGATGCTGAGGGGTAGACCTTATTGTTGCATACCACTACCTAAAAAGGAGGTTGTAGTGAGGTGAGTGCAGTCTCTTCTCCAAAGTAACAAGCAATAGGACAAATGACACAGTCTCAACTTCCAGCAGGGGAGGTTTATTAGGAAAAATTTCTTTACTGAAGTGGTTATTGTGCATTGGAACAGGCTGCCCCGAGAAGTGGTGAAGTTCCTGGAGGAATTCAAAAAGACATGTAGATGTGGCATTTAGGGACATGGTTCAGTGGTAAACTTTCACAGTTAGGTTTACAGTTGGAATTGATGATCTTAAGGGTCTTTTCCACAACTCTATGATTTGATGAATCCTTTACTTCCAAAGTCTGCTTTAAGAACATCTATTTTTATACAAAAAGATTTATACATTGATTTTTGCTTTTTTGTTTTGTCTGAAAAGAACAAAAGGGCAAATCACTCGTACTAGGCTGACACAGAGAGTTTGAAGTCTTTTTTTGTTGACTATTGCATCTTTTAGGATACACTAAAGCTATAAGCATGTGAGCGACATACCAAAATATTCACAAAGCCATTCATTGAGCCATATACCACTTACTTAGCAGACACTCCCAGGAAAAGTGGCTCCAAAACCAGCTTTCAAGCAGATGCTCCCAGCAGCCCTTTAGAAAAGCATCACTCCTAAAGACAAGAGCTAGGCTGCACAATGAGTAGCTGAATTCTAGGATCACAGTGACTGCCAAGAGTCTTGCTTCCTCCCTGAGCAGGCATTTGGATGACCCCTAGCAATGAGAAAAAAACTACAGCTCCACTTCTATACACATTACATAGGCTGGCTAACATTGCTTATATCTAAAGGGCCACTTCCCTTTCAGAAGAATTTTGCCTCTCTGTGTCCTTTTAGCATGGAAACAGCGAAACACTTAGGTTGACCCTCACCTCTTGGATCAGGTGCAGTTGAAACATACTTGTTGAGAGGGCTTTAAACTAGGCATGAAGGGGGAGGGGGGAGTTACTAGGCTCACCAAAGATGTTGCTGTGGAGGATGAGCCATCTCAAAGGGTGTTGTCAGTAACCCAACTGAAGTGCATGTACACAAACGCACGCAGTATGGGGAACAAACAGGAGGAGATGGAAGTCCTGGTCCAGCGGGAGAGCTATGATATAGTTGCTATCACGGAAATGTGGTGGAACAACTCTCATAACTGGAGTACTACTATGGAAGGCTACAGGCTCTTCAGGAGAGACAGGCATGAGAGGAGGGGTGCAGGGATGGCCCTCTATACTAGGGAAACCCTGGATGCCGCTGAAGTCGAGATCGGTGATGACCAGGTTGAGTGCCTACGGGTAAGAGTCAGAGGGGCAGTCAGCTCTGACCTCCTGGCTGGAGTGTGCTACAGACCGCCTGACCGGGAGGAGGATTTGGATCTTCTATTGTTTAAACGGCTGGAGGCTGCCTCTAGATCGGCTGCCCTTGTTCTTTTAGGAGACTTTAATCTTCCGGATTATCTACTGGGAACTTAACACTGCCGAGAGGAGGCAGTCCAGGAGGTTCTTAGAGTGTATTAAGGACTGCTTTCTGTCACAGCTGGTGAGTGAGCCCACCAGGGGTGAGGCTCTTCTTGACCTGCTGTTTACAAACAAAGAAGGGCTGGTGGGTGATATTGTTGTCGGAGGCTGTCTGGGGTGTGGTGATCATGAGATAATTGAGTTCTCTCTAAACAATGTAACAAGAAAAACCAGGAACAGAACATCGATGCTGGACTTTCGGCGGGCAGATTTTGGATTATTTAAGGAACTGGTCAGGAAAGTGCCCTGGGAAATATCTCTTAGTGGCAAGGGGGTCCAGGAAGGCTGGATGCACTTCAAGAATGAAATCTTGAAGGCGCAGGAGCGGGCTGTCCCCATGTTTTGTAAGAAGAGTTGTAGGGGCAGATGGCCGGCCTGGATGAGCAGGGAGCTTCTGAAGGAACTAAGTAAGAAAAAGAGGATGTATCGTCGTTGGAAAGAAGGGGATGTAAGCCACGTCACGTTCAAAGACGTTGTTAAGTCGTGTAGGAGGAAAATCAGGGGAGCAAAAGCCCAGCTGGAGCTCAAATTGGCCACTTCTATTAAGGATAATAAGAAGAGTTTTTATAAATATATCAATGATAAAAAGAAGGGCGGCAGCAACCTCCACTCCTTGTTAGATGTGGAAGGAAATATAGTAACCAAAAATGCAGAGAAGGCTGAGGTACTTAATGCCTTCTTTGCCTCAATTTTCAACAGTAAGGATGTCAGCTCGCTCGACAGTTGGCCCTCCGAAGTGGTTGATGGGGGCAGGGTGAAATATGACCCTCCTGCAATCCATGAGGAGGAGGTTAGAGACCTGCTGAGCCGCTTGGACCCTCAAAAGTCTTTGGGGCCGGATGGGATCCATTCTAGGGTGATGAGAGAGCTGGCGGATGAGCTTGCTAAGCCGCTCTCCATCATCTTTCAGCAGTCCTGGCTCACTGGAGAGGTCCCGGAAGACTGCAAGTTGGCCAATGTGATGCTCATCCACAAGAAGGGCCGTAAGGATGATCCAGGTAATTACAGACCTGTCAGCCTGAGCTCGGTCCCAGGTAAAATCACGGAGCAGATAATCTTCGGTGAAATCATGCGGCACTTGCAGAACAGCCAAGAGATCAGGCCCTGCCAGCATGGGTTTAGGAGGGGTAGGTCCTGCCCGACCAACCTGATCTCCTTTTATGACCATGTGACTCTCCTGGTGGATGAGACGAAGGCTGCGGATGTGGTATACCTGGACTTTAGCAAGGCCTTTGACACTGTCTCCCACAGTAGACTCCTAGGGAAGCTGGCAGCCCGTGGCTTAGATGGGAGCACTCTGTGCTGGGTTAGGAATTGGCTGGACGGCCGAGTCCAAAGAGTGGTGGTGAATGATGTCTCATCCAGTTGGCGGCCGGTCACCAGTGGTGTCCCCCAGGGATCGGTATTGGGTCCCATCCTGTTTAATATCTTTATTGATGATCTGGATGAGGGGATTGAGTCCATCATCAGCAAGTTTGTAGATGATACCAAGCTGGGAGGAAGGGTTGATCTGTTAGAGGGTAGGATGGCCCTACAGAGGGACCTGGACAGATTGGAGAGATGGGCTGATTCTAATGGGATGATGTTTAATAAGTCCAAATGTCAGGTAGTCCATTTTGGACACAACAATCCCATGCAGAGCTATAGACTGGGGAAAGAGTGGCTGGAGAGTAGTCAGGCAGAAAAGGACCTGGGAGTGCTGGTGGACAGGAAGCTCAACATGAGCCAGCAGTGTGCCCAGGTAGCCAAGAAGGCCAATGGCATTCTGGCCTGCATCAGGAATAGTGTAACGAGCAGGACCAGAGAAGTTATCGTCCCCCTGTACTCGGCACTGCTCAGGCCTCACCTTGAATACTGTGTCCAGTTCTGAGCCCCCCCAGTTTGGGAAAGATGTTAGGATACTGGAATGTGTTCAGAGGAGGGCAACGAAGATGGTGAAGGGGTTGGAGCACAAGCCCTATGAGAAGCGACTGAGGGATTTGGGGCTGTTTAGTCTAGAGAAGAGGAGGCTCAGGGGAGACCTCATTGCTCTCTACAACTACCTAAAAGGAGGTTGTAGTCGGGCAGGGGTTGGTCTCTTCTCTCAGGTGACCAGTGACAGAACTAGAGGGCAGGGACTCAAGCTTCGTCAGGGAAAGTTTAGGCTTGATGTTAGGAAAAAGTTCTTCACTGAAAGGGTGATTGGCCATTGGTATGCGCTGCCCAGGGAGGTGGTGGAGTCGCCGACCCTGGAGGTGTTTAAGGGGAGACTGGATGAGGCACTGAGTGCCATGGTTTAGATGATGGTTGGTGTTAGTGTTGGTGTTGGTGTCAGTGTTGGGTTATAGGTTGGACTTGATGATCTCAGAGGTCCTTTCCAACCTTATGATACTGTGGTACTGTGAGTACTGCATATACTAAAATAGAGATAGAAGTATATTTAGAAGTCTGGAGCTAACAGGTCAAAATTGACTTCAACATTCCAATGCACCTTTTCTGTACTATATTACTGCACAATTTCTTCCTTTATGGCTTTTCTTTTTCCTTTTCACTTTATAGTTTTGTTTCAATACTATCCAGTATACTTGTTTCATAATCAGATTGACGCATGACTGACTGAGACAGTGAATTTGCAGTACACATAGGACAGTAATCCAACTGAGATAGTTTAGCCCGACTGCACTTTATTATAATGTTGCTGATGGCAATACAATCATATTAGAGAAAGAGATGGAGAGCTGAAATGGTTATTTTTCAAAAGTAGTTGGCATTATAAAATGATTCAATAATAGAAGTACAAAAACTTCCTGGAGCAATAAAAGCACTATGCATTTCTCATACTAAGATGTAGCATAAGACCACATAGCTGTCCACCGTTCTTCTCGAAAAAAAAGATGAGAATTAGAAAATATATTTGTAACACACTTTTAATACTTTTTATTACAATGGAAGAAAAAGTAGAAGCAATGCTATGAATTCCAAAGAAGTAAAAAGTCAGCAAAAGTCTACAGATATTTTATTGTTGGAAGCTTCCTTATTAAGGGAAGTACCACCTTATATACTTCTAGAGACATTATGTATATTCTGTATACATAAGAATACGTATATTCTTCACAGGTTTTACGTCCTTCTCAGGAAATACTTCAGCAAGCACTTTTCAAATCTAAGTCCTGCTACAAAAACTAGCTGTGACTTTACTGTCTTCCAAATATGTTTGCCTTAGAAACAAGGTGATAATTCCTAACATAACTGTTGATTGTATATTGACATGGTGTCAGCTTCAGCTTCTTTTTAGCCTCTTTTGATCAGTTTTCAGCAAGAAAATGAAAATATGTGCTACTTAGTAAAATAATTGCCATTTTCACAACCAGTGTGAGACAGAATAAATTTGAACTGTATTGTATACAACTACAGAAATTCTGCTGTAGCTCCAGAAAGATGTCACCCACATGAGAGGGATACCCAAATTCTACATCAAGCACTGCCACAATAGCCACAATGGTGCAGCTACCAGTCTTCTGAGAAAACTCACATGGAACACTGCAATACATCTTATGGGAGTTTCATCTTTCACAACAGAAACGCTTGAACAAATAATGATAACCTAGTAAAGTTTCTGCAGTATTTCTATTATAACCATTACACGTCTGGACGTGTGTGCTGTCCCAGGAGTATTGTTCTGGATTGATTAGCATCTTTATAATGAAATGCTCAATTACAGTTTTGAAATAGGTAATTATAAAGGGAGTGTGTATTTGCCAGTTAGGGGGTTTGTTTTAATTTTTTAAATTATCAGTGCATGAAAGGCAGCCATAGAAGTTCTCGCTGCACTGTCGCCTATTTGGAAAGACACTGTGTTGTTGCTCTCACTGTGCATAAGCTAAATTGAATTTCTAGTTATGACTGGCATGGGAGTTTTATTTTCAACTGTCAGGATGTGCAGCCAGCTGTATCCAATTTGTCAATATTTTGAAAAGTCTCATTTGAAGTATACAGTTGTGAATGACTTAGGGACCTTATTGTTAGTCAACAGAAAACTTTTTCAAAACACTGTACTTCTTTAGCATTAAAGAAGAAAAAAAAATGTAAAAAAGCTACATAATATGGATTTTCTCCATAATTTTAGCAGCACACGTAAAAAAGGCAAACAAATTTTGGGATCATGTGTATGGGGAAAGTGCTTTCAATTTCAAGGGTCAGAAGTTAGGAAGCAAAAAAAATTTCCTTTGCTTAGTACTTTGCAGGTTATAGTATGTCATCACTTTTAAAAGAGCTTTTCTACTGAAGAAACTTATTCAGCTGTTGAGATGATGTTAGTTTGTATCGTTTCCTTATTGAAGGTGCCAAGATACCAAGATAATAATGTATTTATTTATTTATTTTTAATTTAGAATAACATAAATTATTGGATTAAGTGAAAAATGTAAAGATCTATTTGAAGCCACATCTAGCCCCTTGATATCCAGAGCCAGAATTCCTCAACCCTAATCTCTGTCATATAACAGATCTATCACTGCTGGCAGCAGAAGAATAAAGATGCCTTTTTAAGCAGGGACATGCAGAGTCCAGGTTAAAGCACAAGAGGAAGAAAAAAAGTAGTCATACTTTGTGTCTTAGAAAGAATATAAAATCCAAAAATGTGGTATTGTTCAAGTACCTGTAGATGATTCTATCATGCTTTCTGATGTTCACAGTGTGCAACATTGTTACCTCACCCTACACTGGAATTTTTCCATCACATGAAGTTATCTTCTAGTTATTAGAACTGTGGAATCCAGGTTTTACCTCCATAAATCATGTAACTTTTGTCTCTTCATTTTTTTAAAGACTCTAGAAACAAGAATAAAACGTTTGTTTCAAGCAGTACTTGCGAGTCAGCTCCTTTAAATATCACATAAATGTAAATCACTATTCATCTCTTCTTTTTTTGTGCTTTTTTTTTAGAACATCTAAAAAGTCCAGAATATAAGAAGCCCAGATCCATTAATTTATGTATGTCACAACTATTGTACTACCACATAGACACTTAGATATCAGATGTTTTGTTTGAAATCGTGTAATGGAAGCCTCAAACTTCTAGTTCAATCTTCCACCAACCTTTGTGCCAGAGAATTGCTGGAATCTGGGATAAAGACTGAAGTACTAAATCTTACAATGACTTTCGGAGGATGGCTTGACTTCATCTATAGCATTCATACTATGCCTTGTCTATGGATTCAGGAATGTATTTGAAAGGACTTGTGTAATTGATTTGGAATTGAATTTTGTATCCAGCAACAGATAAATGCTAACTGAAATGTAAGCCTTTCTGAAATGAGGTCAAAGAAACGTTCTTATATCTGCTTTTTCCTAAAACTCTCCCAATAGGCAGAGAGAAGACTTCTTGAAGTTCCTGATATGTAAACCTCACACTTAAAATTGACTTGTATAAGGTAAAACAGATCACTGCACAGAATTGCCACTAGAATAAATTTTCAAATGAGAAATTTCATTGAAAAATTCATTACAAAAAGACTAAAGCAACACATCATGATCAAACTGATTATAATAATTCCTACAATCCTGACTCTTACATATGAATTTATAGTATATGGTATTATTACCATATGGCAAATGTTACATCCATTTACAAGAAGGGTGGGAGAGAGGATCCAGGGAACTACAGGCCTGTCAGTCTGACCTCAGTGTCAGGGAAGGTCATGGAGCAGATCATCTTGAAGTGCTATCATACAACATGCACAGGACCCACAGGTGATCAGGCCCAATCAACATGTTTCATGAAACCAGTCACGAGTGATGTTTCACATGTTTCAGTGCTGGGTCCAGTCCTGCTCGAAGGGATCGAGTGCATCCTTAGCAAGCTTGCAGATGACACCAAGCTGGGTGGAAGTGTTGATCTGCTTGAAGGAAGGGAGACTCTGCAGAAGGATTTGGACAGGCTGGATTGATGGGCTGAGACCAACGGGATGAGGTTCAACAAGACAAAATGTCGAGTTCTGCACTTGGGACACAACAACCCCATGCAGCATTACAGACCTGGGAAAGAATGGCTGGAGAGCTGCCTGGCAGAGAAGGACCTGGGGGTGCTGGTTGACAACCAGCTGAACATGGCCCAGCAGTGTGCCCAGGTGGCCAAGGAGACCAATGGCACCAGAAACAGCATGGCCAGCAGGACAAGAGAGGTTATTGCGCCCCTGTACTCAGCACTGGTGAGGTCACACCTCGAGTACTGTGTTCAGTTCTGGGCCCCTCAGTACAGGAAGGACATTGAGGTGCTGAAGCATGTCCAGAGAAGGGCGACGTGGCTGGTGAAGAGGCTGGAAAACAAGTCCTACGAGGAGCAGCTGAGGGAAATGGGGTTGCTTAGCCTAGAGAAGAGGAGGCTGAGGGGAGACCTCATCACTTACAGCTGCCTGAAAGGAGATTGTAGTGAGGTGGGTGTTGGTCTTCTCTCGCAAGTGACAGGTGACAGGATAAGAGGAAATGGCCATAAGTTGCGCCAGGGAAGTTTGGATTAGACATCAGTAAAAATTTCTTCACTGAAAGGGTAGTCCAGCATTGGAACAGCTGCCCAGGGAGGTGTCTCAGTCACCATCCCTGGAGGTGTTTAAAAGGCGTGTAGATGAGTTTCTTGAGGACTTTGTTTAGTAAGTGGACAGGTAGGGTTGGACTTGATGATCTCAGAGGTCCTTTCCAACCAGATGATTCTACGATTCTATGTCTGCATTAGAGACTAAAATACCACTGTACAGAACAGTTATTCTACTTTTCTGTAGCAATAGCCAACTGTACACACATACAGTACCCACTCCTGTGCCATAACTTTGCAGTTAATCAGTAGAATTTATTTATTTATATAGATATACTTCTATAGCTATGTAGATATATTTACTTACACATCCTTAAATCATCAGAGTAAAATTTAAAAACAACTACAAAAAAGGCATTTGTTTCAGGGTCAAAATCTTATAGATCACTTAACAGTAGTAAATCACTGTTTTATTATTCAGCTTACTTGAAGTGTGAATGACAGACCAGGATGCAGATTCCCCTGCTGGTAAAGTTCACTCTGTCTCACAGAAATTATCTGCAGTTTACAATATCCACTGTCCATTCATGACATGATGAAAACAGGTAGACGTAAAGCTAAATGTAAAAGATACATTACATGTCTTTCAAACAAGGAAAATTGCAGTGGACTGAATCTGGTAAATACTACCTCCTACCCGTTGTGCCTGCTCTTGTTAACAGTTCTCTCTGGAGGATTCTCCAGCGTGCTTTTCATTCCAAAGAACCTAAATGGTCTGTTGAATTTTTATCAGTAGACTGTGACATGACAGCAGATGGGATATACAAGAAATCGAAGCAATGTGCATATAAAGATATATGTTTATTTCCATTAAATTATTCTAAAAATGCTATTGTAAAACTATATGGTGCATAAGGATTTAGATCTTTTTTAAATAATAAATACAGGTAAGATAAATAAAAATTATTTGTTATACATAACATACCTACATATAATACATAACAAATAACATACGTACATTATGTATATAATGTATGGTATGTAATATATGTAATATGTAATGAAATATTTTTTAAATCTTAAATTAGCATTTTTAGGATAATTATTAAATATATTCTATAGGAATCCTGAGAACCTCCTTTTGATGAAAGCTCTACCCACAGCTCACTTAATGTTTATCATCCTTGGGTTCTTTTTGTATTCTTCTTCCTATACGTGAACGTGTAAGTACATTGGTTCCCTACTCCTTGAAGAAAATGTTTAGGCACATTCAAAATACTTATTCCCTTTGCAAATAAACCAGGAAAAGTCTCCAAAGCCATGCAAGTACATGACCTAAGGTCCTGTAAACATTCTCTTTCTAATTCAGAAGTGGAAAAAAATGCTTAATTTTGTCAATCTAAGATGTTGTACAAAGTATATATTACTACCATTTGTAAAAAAAAGAAAAGTCTCATTTGAAGTGTCTGGAAAGGTAGCAAAAGGTCTACACCTCTCTTTCATTCTGTATAGGTCATTACTCAGATAACAGATCTTGGAAAATGAAAGTCATTCGACTTTCTAAAACTGTTTTATCGAGATCTTCTAGACCATTATTATTAAAAATATTTATTAATTATAATAATTTATACTAAAATATTAAAATAGTAATAAAATTAGTAACATCTCTGCACGTCTTTATAACAACAGAACAATAACTTTCAATACATTTGGGCATCTTCCTGATTTTATTATTTGCTAAAGGTGCAATATTGCAACAGGAGTAATCTGAAGTAAATACCAGTGCCTTGGAAATAAACTAGGCTATAAAGAACACAGGTTCACTCTAACAATTACAAATCATAGAAACAAAGGAAAGACAATCTCTTGATTTAAGAGTTTCTTTTATTCTTGTTTTGATTATGTTAGCATTAAAGGTCCAAAGACTAAAGTATCATCCTTGCTTCCCAAAATGAAAACTCACACTGAAATGACACAGACAGAAAACATGAAATAACTAAAATTTAAAATCATATTGCATTTTCTCAGTATTGTGATGGTAACATAAACTTTCAAGGAAAACAACATTTTAATGACAATATGACCTAAAGAAAATGTGAAGAATGTGAAGAAGAGAATACTCGGAAGCACTGAGTATCAAAATTTGTAAAACTGAAATCATAGAATCATAGAATTATCTGGGTTGGAAGACACCTCCAAGATCATGAAGTC
The DNA here is from genome assembly GCA_033556795.1 of Tapera naevia. Lineage (NCBI taxonomy): Eukaryota > Metazoa > Chordata > Aves > Cuculiformes > Neomorphidae > Tapera > Tapera naevia. The sequence continues at coordinate 3,772,845 of JAUMJJ010000016.1, forward strand.
CAACCCTTAATCCAACACTATCATGATGACTAGATCATGGCTGTAAGTGCCGCATCCAGTCTTATTTTAAAAACCTGCAGGGATGGTGAATTCACCACCTCTCTGGGCAGGCCATTCCAATGCCTGATTACTCGTTCTGTGAAGAACTTTTTTCTGATATCCAGCCTAAACCTTCCCTGGCAGAGTCTAAGCTCGTGCCCTCTTGTTCTGTTGCTGGTTGCCTGGGAGAAGAGTCCGACCCCCACCTGTCTACAACCTCCTTTCACATAGTTGTAGAGAGCGATGAGGTCACCCCTGAGCCTCCTCTTCTCCAGGCTAAACAACCCCAGCTCCCTCAGCCTCTCTTCATAGGACTTGTGCTCAAGTCCCTTTACCAGTTTAGTTGCGCTTCTATGGACGTGCTCCAGCACCTCAGTATGTTTCTTGAACTGAGGGGCCCAGAAGTGAACACAGTACGCAAGGTGTGACCTCACCAACGCAGAGTACAGGGGAAGGATCACTTCCCTCATCCTGCTGGCCAGGATACAGGCCAGGATGCCATTGGCCTCCTTGGCCACCTGGGAACACTGCTGGCTCATGTTTAGCCTTCTGTCAATCAGTGCCCCCAGGTCCCTTTCCACCTGACTGCTCTCCAACCACTCTGTCCCCAGCCTGTAGCGCTGCACGGGGTTGTTGCGGCCAAAGTACAGGACCCAGCACTTGGCCTTGTTGAACTTCATCCCATTGGACTCAGCCCACCTCTCCAGCCTATCAAGGAAATGCTACTCATGGAACTTATTTCAAACATATGTTTTGTTCATAAGTTTCTAAAAATAGTAGCCTGTACAAAACTCAGAAAAAACGGGGAGGGGGGGGGGGAAACTCTGGAAAATACATACAAGCTCATCCTTTTTGTAGGAAACAAAACTAGCAAGCCGCAAGTCACAGAGAATAAAATGAAATGGCTTAAGACTGTGTTCTGCCAATTGTCTATTCCAAAATGATACTTTGTTTATCATTAAACATGATCTCCAGGATTGGTTAACTCATAGAAGATTTCAATGGCTATTAAACAGCGGCTTCAATTCATCCCTTATTATGAAGAATACAGATAAGAAAATTGTGAATGCAATATCCAGTGATTAAGGCTATGCTCTAAAATTGAGGCACAAAATTAGGCTGGTTAGCCTCCTGTCAATCAGTGCCCCCAGGTCTCTTTCCACCTGACTACAATCCAGCCACTCTGTCCCCAGCCTGTAGCACTGCACGGGTTGTTGTGGCCAAAGTGCAGGACCCATCCCGTTGGACTCAACCCATCTCTCCAGCCTATCAAGGTCCCTCTGCAGAGCCCTCTTGCCCTCCGGCAGGTCGACACTCCCTCCCAACTTGGTGTCATCTGCAAATTTACTTATGATGGATTCAATCCCCTCATCTAAATCATTGATGAAGACGTTAAACAGAACTAGACCCAACACTGATCCCTGAGGGACACCACTGGTGACTGGCTGCCAGCTGGACGCAGCCCCATTCACCAGCACTCTCTGGGCCCGGCCATCCAGCCAGTTCTTATCCCAGCTGAGAGTGCACCTGTCCCAGCCATGGGCTACCAGTTAATTCAGGAGTACGCTATGGGAGACAATGTCAAAGTCCAGATAGACTACATCCACAGGCTTCCCGTCATCCACCAGGCGGGTTACCTGATCATAAAAGGAGATCAGGTTGGTCAGACAGGACCTGCCCCTCATAACGCCGTGCTGGCTGGGTCAGATCCCATGTCCATCCTGAAGGTGCTGTGTGATTGCACTCAGGATGATCTGTTCCATAACCTTGCCAGACACTGAGGTCATGCTGACAGGCCTATGGTTGCCTGGGTCCTCCTTGCAGCCCTTTTGTGGATTGGCGTGACATTTGCCAACTTCCAATCATCTGGGACCTCCCCAGAGAGCCAGGACTGTTGGTAGATGATGGAGCGTGGCTCGGAAGCTCTTCTGCCAACTCCCTCATCACCCTAGGATGGAATCCATCAGATCCCATTGATTTGTGTGTTTCTGGGTGGCTCAGCAGTTCATGGACTCTTTCCTCCTGGAACACAGGGGAGCCATTTGGTTTCCTGTCTCTATCTGTGAGCTTGGGAGGCCAGTTATCATGAGGGCCACCTCTCCTACTGGTGAAGACTGAGGCAAAGTAGGTGTTGAGTACCTCAGCCATCTCCTCATCCCTGGTAACTATGTTCAGCCCCAGGTCCAACAAAGAATGGAGGTTTTCCTTGCCCCTCCTTTTGTTATTAATGTATTTATAGAAGTGCTTTTTGTTATCCTTAACAGAAGTAGCCAAATTAATTTCAAATTGCGCTTTTGTTCCTCTGATTTTCCTTCTGCATGATCTAACTATAGTCCTATACTCTTCCTGAGTAGTCAGCCCTGCCTTCCACAGTTGGTAGGCTCTCTTTTTATCTCTGGTTTCCTTCGGTATCTCCCTATTCAACCAAGGTGGCCGTCTTCCCCGACAGCTTGCCTTTTGGGTATTGGTATAACCTGTTTCTGTGCACTCAAGACTTTTTCCTTGAAGTATATCCATCCCTCCTGTACGCCTCTGTTTTTGAGGAGTGTGTCCCAGGGTGTACTCTGGACCAGTCTTCTGAATAGGTCAAAATCTGCCCTCCAGAAGTCCGGCATAGAGGTTTGATTGGTGGTCCTCCTTGCATCGCTGAATATTGAAAACTGTATTATTTCATGGTCACTGTGCCCCAGTTCGCCTCCAACCACTACATCTCCCACCAGTCCCTCTCTGTTTGTAAACAGCAAATCTAGTGGGGCCCGACCCTGGTAGGTTCATTTACTTGCTGGATCAGGAAATTATCCTCCACACATTCTAAGAATCTCCCACTCTGCTGTGTTGAGCTCCCAGCAGGTATCCGGCAGGTTGAAGTCGCCCACGAGAACAAGGGCTGGCGATTTTGAGATTTCTGCCAGCTGCTTGTAGAATAACTCGTCAGTTTACATGTCAGCTCGTGTGTTTGCATGCCAGTAAAAAGATGCAATTTTGTCCACAACTGAGCTGCCTTTGTCTAGAATAAGCAAAATTAAAACCACCTCTTCCTTGAAAGCACATTTCATACTTCTCCATCCTTGTGATTGCGTCGGAATCATTATGCAGTGGTTGGCTCTGAAATGCTTGCACAGGTGTAGATTTAGTCTGACAGGACTAATGTCTCATGGACATTGCTGTCATTTGAAATGCTGTCATGAAGATGGTAGCGATGAAAGGGAAGAGCTGGTGCTTTCACCACTTACTTTCGGAAGATTTCTTGGTTTTGCATTTTTTGATGGCAGTAGCTAATTCGAAAGGTAGTTTTACATCCATAATAGTCACAGATTTCTAACAGCTGCTGCTGTCTTTTCTTTCTTGCGTATATTCTTTGAGTGTGATACTGTACTGCAAAATGGCCTGTTCATACCACCCACAAATCTGTAAGATGTATTTAGTGGAATTCTAATTAGCATATTTTTTTCCTCTGACCTTTTAGTTTTTATCTTCCCTACATGAAAAAGATTAAAAAGATAGTATCAAACTTGCCCAATGTGGCATGTTACAGGCCCTTTGAAAAGTAAAATTACGTTTTAGTGCTACTTGAGTAAAAGTGTCAGTATACAGATAAGAAAATTCTGAATGCAATATCCAGTGATTAAGGCTATGCTCTAAAATTGAGGCACAAAATTAGGCTGGTTGGCAAAATTCCATTATTTGTTTTGCAACTACAGAAAAAAGTGCTTCCCTAAAACCTCATTACAAATCAGTCTCTTAGCCCATATGAAATCATATACATTACTACTCTTTGATACCGTAAATAATAACAAATTAATATAATAACAAATCCTTTTTAAAAAATCTCACAATATTATGGGTGCAAGAAACAAATTGATTTTCAACAGAAACTATTCTTTAAATCATGTTTCCATAGTAACTGGATAGTAAATCTAAAAATTTCATATATAATTAGTAAACTGAATTTACAATTCATGGCATTTGTTACTACCCATTACAGATTTTATTTTTTATCTGCAGTTGGAGACTTCTTTCACAAACAGAAGGCAAACTCTTTTAGGCTTTACTTTCATTTGTTTTAATGAATCACTTAGTCATATGTGATAATTTACTGTAAGAGTTTTTCCTAATCTCAGAAAAGAAATTGTTAACACATACACTAGTGTAAAAACCCGGATGTGCAAATATCCAGTCCCCCTGCCATGGACAGGGACTCCTCCCACTAGATTAGGTTGCTCAAAGCCTCATCCAACCTGGCTTAAAACACCTCCACAACTTCTCTGGGCAACCTCTTCCAGTGCCTCACCACCTGCACAGTAAAAAAGTTCTTCCTAAAATCCAATCTAAATCTACCCTCTTTCACATTAAAACCATTACCTCCTCATCCCATGACTACACTCCCTGATAAAGAGCTCCACCCTATCTTTCCTATAGGCCTCCCCCTTTGAGCGGAAGGCTGCTATCATGTCTCTTTGGAGCCTTTTCCTCTCTGGGCTAAACAAGACCAATTCTGTCAGCCTCTCCTCACATGAGAGGTGCTCCAGCCCTCTTACAATCTTTGTGTCTCTCCTCTGAACAAGGATGTTAAACAAATAGAAACCTGTGAGGAATGTTCTTTGTTACCAGTCTCAACTTGGACATTGAGCAGTTGTCCACAACTCTTTGAGTGCAACCATCCAGTCAATTCCTCATCCACCAAGTGGTCCATCCATCAAATCTGTGTTTCTCAAGAATGTCGTGCAGGACACTGTCAAATGCTCAGTGCATGTTCTCGTGGATAATGTAAGTTACTCTTCCCTTATCCACCAATCCTGTAGCCCCATCATAAAAGGCCATCTAACATCAGGCACAATTTGCCCTCGGTGAAGTTTGTTGGCTGTCATGACCTCCTTATCTTCCATGTGCCATAGTTAACAGGAGGATCTGCTTCATGATCTTGCTGGGCACTGAGTTGAGACTGACTGGCTTGCAGTTTCCAGAATCTTCTATTTATACTTTATTTAAAAATGGGGATTATATTCCCCCTTTTCCAGTCAGTAGCAACTTCAATAGACTGCCATGGCTCCTCAAATATGATAAATAATGGCTTAGCAAACTCATCAACCAGTTCCCTCAGGATCCAGTGATGCATCTCTGCAGTTCTTGATTCTCCCAGTCCCTGCCTTTGCCTTCTGTGACATGGGTAGTGTGCCTTTAGCCCTTGCCAGTGAAGACCAAGGCAAAAAAAGTTTTCTTGTTGTTTTTGACATCTTTGGCCAGATTTAATCCTACCAGCACTTTAGCTTTCTAACCTAATCCCTGACTGCTTGGACAATTTCTCTGTATTCTTCCCGGATCGCCTGCCCTTACTTTCACCCTCTGTAAGCTTCCTTTTTGAGTCTCAGTTTGTCCAGGAGTTCCTTGTCCATCCATGCAGGCTTCTTGGCAGTTTTGCCTCCGTTCCTCTTTGTGAGGATGCATTGCTCCTGTGTTTGGAAGAGGTGATCTTTGAATACTATCCAGCTTTCTCGGAGCCCTCTTCCTTCTAGGGCTTCATCCCATGCTACTCCACCAAGCAGATCCCTGAAGAGACTGAAGCCTGCTCTCCTTAAGTCTAGGGTAGTGTTTGCTGTGTACCCTCCTTGCTGCCCTAAGGACCTGAACTCCACCATTTCAAGGTCACTGCAGCTAAAGCTTCCCTTGAGTTTCACATTCTCCATCAGCCCTTCCATGTTGGTGAGATCAAGGTCCAGCACAGCACCTTCTCCTTGTTGGCTCCTGTATCATGTCAAGAAGGAATTTATCATCGTACTCCAGGAATCTCCTGGATTGCTTATGTCCTGCTGTGCTGTCCCTCCAACAGATACTGGAATGCCTGATTCTCCCATGAGGACCAGGGCTTGTGAAATGTCCTAAGTATTCTCGTATTTCGCTGCTACATAATCATAGTGCACTTTTCTGAAATACTTCATGAAATTGTCTCAGAGGATACAGTGAGGTCCTTCACATACATATTTTTACCATGATACCCAATCATTTATAGAAGCAAAAAGTTAAAAATGACCCTTGCTTAATGTAGCTTTAAGTGAATATTTTTAGCTGATAAAGAGCTTTTTTCTCTGATTCTTTCCTCCCTCTGTAAAATATAAAGGAATAATGCTATTCTGCAAACTTAAAAGACTTTATTTAGTTCTAACAAAGAAGAGAGTAAGACAGATCCCCTCCCCTCTGCCCCCTAAAAAGGAATCAAAACCCTCAACCCCAGCAGATTCAGAACAGTTCACAATTTAATGTCACTGTTAGTTTCACATTGGAAGAACGTAATATCTTTTAAAAAATTAAAAACTTTTATCTTGACATTTTCTTAAAGTTTTCTTAGTCTTTATTTAACACGTCCAAAAATGTATTTAAAGTTAGAAATCTAAAGGAACAATCAAAGTCAAACTGAAATAGTCTGGTGTCAATGAATGTTTCTTCTCATCTGAAGTGTAAATTGTTTCAGCTTCCCAGTTTGGCAGAAATAAAATTGCTTCAGAAGCGCTAATGAACTAAAAAATCTATTACTGACATACAGTTATGGCACAGTCGATCACAAATGTCGAGATTCTTGTGGAAAAGAGGGCAAAGGAAGGCATATATAAACCTTTAATACAGCTGCACAAGCAGAATGGCATACTTCAAAAAACAAAATTCCAAATATGCATTCTGAAATTCAACACTGCCCAACACAAGAGGGCAACAAAAGTAATACCTTTTAGGAGCATGGAAACAATCTTCATCCACAGCCTCCAAGAAGAATGTTTGTCTTTCCATCCTGTATGTCCTACCTGCCCTTGTATTGCCACATTTCTGGCAAGATTAACTTTCAATGGGAAATTTATAACATCCACATTGAAATGTAAAATTTATTTTTGACTGAGAAGGTTGATATTTTAATAAGGATATATGGGATTTCTGCAAGTATGTTATGGCTTGGCTACTACTAGATAAACAATGTTTCCTTCTTAAGAGAAAGAGATTTTTCACATAATGAAGTAAAATTTCAGACAAACTACACATCACTTCAGTATAGCATAAAAAGTTCTTCAATTTCTGTTTAGTTCTGCATTCATTTCAAATTTGATACTTAAAATCAAAAATTTCTTGATTCACTGTGTGACAAAACTTATTATAGAAAATTTTGATGCCAAAACACTAACCATATATAAAGAAGTGTATCTTATACATCACAGTTTCCCCTGTGTGAAAACCTCAACACACACACTCATAAGGTTGTTTAGCAAAAATATATCATTCCTTTCTTTGCTCCCGTCAGAACCTGCAGCATGGTTAGCTACCAACTGTTTACCAAAGAAACTCAGCAGACTAGATTTTCACTACTTTTTAAATAAAGTCATTGTGGAGAACTTGAACAGAAGTAATCAATGCTAGAAACTAATTTTCTGGGAACTGTAATGTGACAAAGCAAAGATAACAACTTTAGCTCTCTCTCCAAGGAAAGGTGGAACATATAATACATGTATAGACCTTCAAAGTATTTCCTTTTAATGCTGTGTTCTTACATTAGAAGTACACTACCAGCACCAAGCTATGTGTCTAAACCACTCAAACATTCCTGCATTGTGACAGCTATAGAAAACTTATGTAAATCCGGAAAGAAATTATTAGGATGTTAAGTGTCTCATTTGCATTTGTTGTACAAATAAATCAACACAAAATAAGCATGTCACCTCTTAGTTCTCTCGAAGAAAAACTATTTAAAGCTGATGTTTGCATTCCTTGATTTGTTCTATAATAGCAATTTGTCACTCCATTTTCTATTCTATGTATAGTATTGTTTAATAATTGATAGAAATTATTAATTTTTTCCTTTGACAAATATCACTAAGACATCTTGATCCTCTCTTACTCAGAAGAAGACCTAACTCTAATGGGAAATTAATTGAATATGTGTATCTATTTCTAAGGGAGACTTGATATTGTCTAAATTTTCACACTCATCTAAACCCAGACAAACTGCATGTGAACAGCTATCAGAGTGATTTAGGAATTTTAACATTTAGTTTAATTTTTTGGAGAAACTATGGGACTGAACTTTGTAGCTATGCATAACAAGAGGTCCAAGTTTACTGAGGACAGTATAATGAATCAGTCACCAGTTATGAAAAAGAATGTCAGACTTAGTCTAGTCGAGTGACAGTCAGAAGTATGCCCGCTAAGCAGAAAGCACTACTCTGGTTTCAAACCAAATTTCGCACAAAAGAAAACCAGTTGAAAAAGAAGCCAGTAAGATCTAGTCAGTGGGGTTTTTCTTCCTGCTAGTAGAGTGAGTTAGAAAATAGGGTAAAATCTTGGCTTTTCAACCAGGAAGCTATACACAGGTGAAGAGAGTTTATTGTCTACCTACTGCAAGTAAGCTTCTCAGAATTGTAGCAAATGGAAGGCTGAATCAAACAGATTTCTGAATCACTTTGCTAGGTCCAAATCATGAAGCTATATAAGGTCAGCCAAATAGTTTCAAGATCCCTTAGAGAAATTTTGGCAGTAACTCTATATTATTTTCTTAAAAATCATTAAAAAATACCACCAAACAACACACACACAGACTCCTGTATCACTCAATTTTTAATTAGGCAATAAAAAGTTGGGGGTCTTCAGGAAGACACGAGGTACCTAGACTTCTAAACGTTTCTGCTTCAGGCGGTTGGCATTTCTCCCTTTTTAGCAGTATTCCAAAACTTTGCACAGTCATATAAATAGTCTTATTTACAAAACAGTATTTTCTTAATTTTCTATGAGGCAGTGTACCTAATTGATAAAGGAAGAAGAATAATGATCTACAGTACCTGATAATACCGAGTGTCTGTTTCACCACAATATTAAGACTGTCAAATGTCTTTTACAGACATCCATATTTTATTGTCTTTTTTTCCTTTACTACACAGACAAAACTTTTTCTCATTAGCACTCAGATGTGCAATCATTTCTCCTTATTGTAAATACTCTACATTGTTGTATTTTATAGTTTTGGCAACCACAGAATCCTCTCCCTGCGTATTCACATAATCTTCATTCAAATTGTAGCAGAGCAAGCAACATTAACATCTAGACAAGAAACATAATAAATGAAAAAACCACTATGACCTGATACTGAAAGAGCAGAAGCAAGATCTTTCACCATTACTCCTACCTACAGCCACAACTTCAGTTAACCCTCATATATTAATACCATTCCAGTATTTTATGTCACAGAAAATTTTAAATGTTCTTAAATAATTTTTGACACTCTCATTAGCAGCACTCCTAACAGTCTAATCATAGTGAAAACATCTTTTAATGGCTTAAAAGGGCAACCCACAAACACATATGAACAGCCATGAATTTTACGAATATCAGGCTCTTCAACATTCCTTGCTTTGCAGCATATACTAATAAATCTTTCAGAGATTAATACAGGAAAGAACGTTTTAACAGATTTTGAAACCTGGAATATGGTCTTCCTTTTCAAAGCAAAATATGCTTCTTTTTTTTTAAAGTGATTTGATGCTAGTACCATCTGACAAGTTTCTAAAATAATACTTTTCTCTGTGTGCTGTCACTTTTTAAAAGCTCGTGTGCTTTTCATGTATGCTTTCAGCTCGGTTGCTCCACCTCCCAAACCTTGCACTTCTCAATCCCACTTCTCTTGTGACCATGTTCTGAAATTTTTTGGCATTTTTACCTAAGTATACACTGAAACAACACAAAGCTCAAAGGTGTCTGCCCTAACCAATGAATTATGTAACTAGTCTTCACAATCTATGTAAAATCCTATATTTCTGCATTCATAATATGTCTTCCTTAAACTTCCTTAATTCTAGCAGTAGCTAAACATGAGATACACAGAAATATATTGTCTCTTTGGAGACGTGAAGAAAAAGGTTGCATACTACATTTGCAGTGACAATCAGTAAGGTGCTGATAGAAAGGTGCTTAACTGTTTCTAGCTCCTAGCATGTACTTTAAAGTGAGATTTACATCATCAACTGTGAGAACAACTTTATTACATAGTGTGAGTAAAAACAAGCAACTTCTGGCTTGCACCAAAAGTAGCAAGGCCAACAGGTCGAGGGAGGTTGATTCTACCACTCTACTCAGCTCTGTAGAGACCTCACCTGGAGTATTATGTTCAGCTCTTGAACCCACAGGTCAAGAACAACACCGAGGCTGTTGGAGTGGATGCATAGGAGGGCCACAAAAATGATCCGAGAGCAGGAGCACCTCTCCTACAAGAACAGGCTGAGAGAGCTGCGGTTGTTTAGCCTAGGAGAAGGGAAGTCTACAGGAAGACTTAATAGCAGCCTTCCAGTACTTAAACATGGCCTATAGGAAAGATGAGGACAGACTTTTTAGCAAGGCCTGTTGTGACAGGACAAGAAGTAATGCTTTTAAACTAAGGGAGGGTAGATTCAGACTGGATATAATGAAGGAAGTTTTTACAGTGAGGGTGGTGACACACTGGAACAGGTTGCCAAGAGAGGCAGAAGAGGCCTCATCCCTGGAAAAATTCAAGGTCCCAGCTCCTGCAGGGGGTTGACCAAAATGACCTGTAAAGGTCCCTTCTAACCCAAAGCATTCTATTATTCTATGATTCTACAATTCTGTCTAAATAGAAGGATCCACTCTTGCTCTACCTTTAACTTCAAATGGTTCTTCTGGCTAGAAGAGCATTTGCATACCATTAATAGCAATGCCTGGTGGTTCCAAGACCCATGAGAATCTACAGATCATTTTGTCGAATCTTCTGAAAGCTGTTTGGAATAAAAGCATTACTATGGAGAATGAATTACGTTACCACTCACAGGTTCAAACAACTAGCTTATATATACATATATACACATTTTTAAATATATGTAGCCACGTAACATATATCTATAAACCTTTTAAAAAAAATTACATAAAATGATTCCTAAAGGTTTGTTTCTTCAGATTGTGTTATGCTTCAATGACTATCTACAAGAACAGTGTTCATCTGAGACTTAATGGATAGGAGATGAGAGTGTCTGCATGATTTAAGTAAGAGTTCTTCCTCAGTTTTGGCTGAAAAAACGTAGGAAAAGAGTCATAAGGAAACAGATACCAAAATAATTAATTAACAAAAAAAACCTCAAACAATTGATCAACTTATTCTGTGGCACAGTTGTTTATCCTAGTTATTTAATTGAGTCGATGGGTTGAAAAATGTGAACTGTGCCTTTTTCAATTAGACATCTACCCTGAGCAAGACAGAAAGTTAGTGCACAGTAATGAATGCATACAGAAATAGCAGTGTTGGTTCACACAACAGAACAGCAAAAATGTCAGGAATATAAATTGAAAGAGCAACTGTTAAAATACCCGAAATATTTCATTACAATTATTGTCAGAGTATGTGGTTCATAAGGAGTGTTTAAGGCATAAAAACAAGGATTGTTTAATGCATAAAAACATCTAAATTCCTGGTTGTTCATTACATGACAGAATGTTGGCATGGGTTAGCGTATGTCATTCTAGAATGCATTAAGACTATTGTATCTACAATTTTTCCTTTAATATCCCACAGCCCCAGCAACAGAAGCTATATTTTGTCAAGCATACTTCTACTCCAGCCCATACAAAGAAGGCTGTCATAAACAACAGATCATATGAAAAAATTTCAGCATCCTACCTGGCCAGCAGTGCATATTCACCAGCACTGAGTTTATTAGCATGCTGCCTTCAAATGGAGCTAAATGTTAACATCTGTATTCCCTGTATTCCTTTTAACTGCTGCTATAGTGGGATCCATTTCTAAATTTGGCAACGATCTGAGAAAAAGAAAGCGCTGAAGAAAAGAAACTGTAAGGTCTCATCTTCTGCAGTAATACTGGAAATACTGTCATTTGTGGAACAAAACACTAGAGCAGTGTTATTTATTAATTTATTTATTAACAATGCATGCTGTTATTCCCAAGGTAAATGTGAGAATGCTTACTTCCAAATAAGAGAGAGGTATGCTACTCTAAGTGAAATAAAGTTCAGTGACTATGCTCTACTGCTTATCTGGGACTAGATCTGCGCATTCAGTTACTGTCACCTTCAGGATAGCTGTCTGAATAATACATATGGATGTACTAATCACACATTTCTGAATCACACAGGTAAGAGTGGGGAAGACAAAGTAATTCTATTCAGACTGGAAAAATACCCAGAGCATAACAAATATGAAAGCAATGTATTTTTTTCAACTGCCACTCCCATTTTTTTTTTTCACAAGTGATGCAAATAAGTATGCTAGCATTATCCAAGTATAATATTGAACATAGTACTTCCATCAAATGAACACTAGTATATTCTTTCGATTTAGTCATACTACACTAGGAGGAATGTTTTTGAACTGATGGTACTGATAACATCAATTTTAACTCTTTCTAAAAGTATACAGATATGTTTGACAAATTTTAAGACTCTCTGAAGGTATACAAAAATCTTTGGCACTCTCCTGCATACAAGTAAACCGTTTTCCACTGTCTGTAAAAAGTTTAGGGCTTGTTCTTCACCCTCATGTTAATATGATGTGGTTGGAAATGAATACCTGAACAGCATGATTTTTAGATGACAAAAGAAAACAGATTAAACAGCTCAGAGAGAATAAATTCAGGAAAAGATAGTTAATACAATTTAGAATATGTCAATAACTTTTTGCTTCTGTGATGCACCATTTGACTCTTGCAGAAATCCTTCACCTTCTAGAAAGGTTTTAACTCCTGGTAGAATTATTAAAACAACTTCAGCTGACTTTTACCTAGTACAAAGCATGGTATTTCAACTCCTATTTCAGTATTGAAACAGTAATTTCTTTTTAAGATATATATTTTTTTTAATGAAAACATCCAGTCTTTACAGGATTACTTCACATTAGCAATATTCCAACATATATTCAATGGTTAATTATCTCATTGTTTATAAATATTACCGTATAGAACTGGAAACCTAAAATGACTTCATCATATATTCCCAGCAGTAATCTCCTTGTTCGAACAGGTAATACTTTAAAGAGTTATTTCAAATTATAGTGTTCCAAGTACAAGCAAAGTCTGGATAGCTGGAGGGCACTTCAACCAGTTTTTGCTGACTACCTCATCCCTGCCTCTAAAATTATCACATGACTGAATTGCACAGTTTCACCTTGCAGGGAGAGCAATTATGTTTGCCTGCTCCTCTCCCACTGGCGACAGAATACCAGCCTCCCACATTTCAGACAAATACATAGCGCAGAACAAATTTTCCCATGCTAATTTAAACAATAAAAATTGGATTACATTTAATTGTAGATTTTCTACAGCCACGCTAAACCATCCCCCTAATTCCAATGTTAGAAGAAATGCATACAGGAGAAATGAAGTAGGTAGAAAAAGAAGTAAGCACAAAGCATATATATACTCTCAAAAATACTGCTATTCTGCTTCAATACTGAAAAGCATATTCAATTAATTTATTTAATAGCACCGCGTTTCACGAGAGAGATGTCTGCCTGATTATTAATGATCATCCTTCATATATCCTGATATTTTCTCAACAAATAGGGTCAAATGATGCCTTAGTGACAAATTCCCCACACTATGCCCCTTTAGCCCTTGGAATTTAACTCCTCTCACATTAGAGTATTTATTGAATTTCCAAGCTAACCAGTGTTCTGCTCCATAAAGTTCTGACAAGTGGACTCTGCCAAGCTAATAACAGCTTCATTCTGCTGAAATAAACTTATTTCACTGCAGCAAACAAAATGACATGACCTGGAAAGGTTATTTTTAACTGCACAATGACTCAATTCAAACCAAGTCTGTAAATTCAAACTCAATTCCTAAGTACTGTTAAGAACAGTTTCTTAAATGTAAATACTTGTAACATCAGTTTTCTTTTCTGTTCTAGTCTCTGGCCATGGATATGGCAAGCACCTTCATGTCTGTGTTGTTTGATTTTCTTATACAATAGTTCAGTAAACTTGTTGAACAATGCCTAGTGAGAATACCTCAGTGGAGTGATGAAGCAAGCTGCAAAACTCATCGAAGGAGGTTGTGTCCTCACACGATCTTTTTTCCCATTTTAAATTTGTCTATTTTTTGACAAAAGTGACATTAAAATTGCATACTAAACTGAGGAGTATCGCTTTAAGACATATTAAATGATGTTTTTAATATCTCTACCCTCTTAATCGTTCACTAATTTTGACAACACTGCCATTACAGAGATGTAGAGAATAAAGGATTACATAGCTAATTTGATCATCTGGAAAGGCTACATCTTCTACACATATTTCAAGTTCTTCATAATGGTGAGTGAGATAGCATTCATGAAATGCCATTTTCAAGCTACCTATATTCTCCTACTACTACCATGCTTTTTCTGCAGCCCACAGACTCAGTTCCCAGTCCAATATACATCAAGTTTCAAGTGACTAGAGACCATGACAGAACCTCTGTAACAGCTGGAATCTTGCACAAACATGCTGCACCCTGCCAAGCCAATCTGCTGAGTGCTACTAAAAAAGAAAATCTTTGACTGCAAACAGCCAGCCTCCTTGAGAAGGAATTTACTGAAGAACTATTAGAAATTCTATTGCAAACAAAAGGAGCAGAATAATGATCATTCATCAAAATTATGAATTTCAGAGAATAAAATAAAAAAAAACAGACAGGAAGCCACAAGAACGAAAGAAGGGACATTGTCATTCTGGTAAGTAATGTGATATGGTCTATACTTTATCAGCAGTACTGATGAAGGGGTAAGAATATTGAAATACTGCCTGAAATTACTTAACATTAAACTAGCAAAATACAAAGAGCTATATTTATCAGGAATTTACCTTATTTCTTTCTAATGTTTTTTCTTTTAATGAATGTATCAAATAATTCAAAACACGGAACAATAATAAAGTTTCTCAGATTGCTAAAGTCTCAAATCCAGCAGTTAATTCTGATATTAACAATTCCTGTCCTTAACACTTGCCACAAAGGTGGCTAACTGTATCCTTACCTGTAACAAGAGGAATGCTGACAGATGGTAAAAGGAAGTGATTCTTCCCATCTAACTCAGCCACAGATTTTATACCTGTCTGTTTTGTGAAAGCAGAAGATGCAAATTCATTTATATCTTTGTTTTATCTAAGAAATACTGTACTTCTCACATATCAGAGATTATGTGTCCTATAACTTTAGGAATACTTGTTTCTGGTATCACCTTAAGTTCTTAATTTAAAAGTTTTGCAAAGTTCAGCTCCTCTTTACGATGTCCAGCTATTGGAGTCGAGTGGACAAGCTTCAGTTCCCACTTTAAATAAGGACTTTTTTTTTTTGAACCAACCCGAAACTATATTTTTAGCCATTACAGAATATTGCAATCATGAGTTTTGAAACAGCCACCCCACCAAAGTTTAATGAGAACACAATGTTATTGCTGAGTCTGTTTCCTAGTTTGTTTTCCTGCAGCATAAGCTGCCACAGTCTTTGCTGATGCTGATTTGAAATAGATCTGAGAGCACTTACATACCTCGATTACCCGTCCGTAAGATCAATCTAGGAACGTCAAGAGCATGTTATTCATTAATTGATTGATTGAATTTACCCAGACTTTCATCAAAAAAAACTGATTTTGCTAATCATCTGTGTCTGTCACTACTGGTTTTGTTGGTTGTAAACTACCCACATCATGTGTCAATTGCACACTTTTTTTCTGTGTCATTAAGCACAGAGTCACAAAATGGCTGCAGTTAGAAGGAACATCTAGAAATTATTTAGTCCGACACCTCTATTCAAGTCAGGTCACAAAGAGCTGATTGCCCAGGACTGTGTCCAGAGAGCTTCTGAATATCAGTAAGAATGGAGACTTTACTACCTCTCAGGCCAACCTGCATCAGCAAAAAAACTGCTTCCTAGTGTTCAGCCAGAACCTCCACTGTTTCACTTCATAGCCAATGACAGGACAGTAGACAATGGGTGTAACTGGAGCAATGGTGACAATTACTTATTATTCTGTCACTGAACACACTGAAAAGAGCCTTGTACCATTTTCTTTACAACCTCCTGTCAGATATTTATGCACATAGAGAAGATTCCCCAAGACTTCTCTTCACCAGGCTGAAGAGCCACAGTTCTTTCAGCCTCTTTGAGTTGGAGAAGCGGCCCTTCTCTGGACTTTCTCCATTATATGTATGTCTCTCCTGTACTAGGGAGCTCAGAACTGAATACAGTACTCCAGATTTGGCCTCACCAATCACGGTTGGTTGTACAGTAGAATGCTCCCAGCTTCAGCAGAGGAACACTCACAAGCACACAGTCTGAAAACTCTCTTACAAGATATGTTATGTACTGTTATACGTAGTGTTCAGAGTTCTAGGACACTTTTCCATATTATTAAGTGCGTCGCAAAGGGAAATAATCCTGTTCAAAGCTTTGTAAACTTCATTAGAAACAACAGCAAGCATGATTTAGAAATTACTTACTAAGAAATGCATTATAAAGTTTTCTGTATTTGCAGAAAGCAGATTTGCTTTCTTGCTTTTGCAAATACTGGCAAAGTGATAAATTGTAACAAGTTTATAAATAATAGCTTATAAACTACTTACTATAAACACTGAAGTTGTATGAAGTCCAGAAGCATTCAAAGAAGAACTCACGAAATATTTAAAATCATGCTTGTGACAGAACCTAAAATTATACAGTACACCCTTGTGAGCTTTCTCACAGATGCTTAAAAGTGGAAGATTGGCAGAACCTTTATCTTTCTATTCAACCAATTACCATTTGTTAATAAATTAGGTTAACTGAGATTTATTTTTATCGACTTTATTTCCCTACTGAAAGATGTTCCTCTAGTAGCAAACAAAATTCTGAACTTCTGCTTTGTAAGCACTATTGCTTTAAATATATTGATAGGTCATTCATTTTTATTTTTTAGTGTTTGAAAACTATAAAGGGCATTCACTTGCTTGCAAGACAAAATTTGAGAATAGGGCACACAACTTGTTTTCAGTGTCAACAAATGCACTAATCAACTATCATTCCAAAAGGACATAACAAATACATTATTATTTACAAAACTCCCAATGGGATAGCTACGAAAACTTGTTTATATTTTACTGAAATGGAATGGGTGACTTAAAACTGAAAACCGTTTCCCAAAATAAGATTAGGAAATTAGCAGCATACTTTTCTTTTAGTAAATGTCCTCTTCTTTTAAAAGTTGCTACCCAATAAATCACATTAACTATGTTGAATCAGGTTATATTCAATACAAAAGTATTTGAACTATGAAAAAACATAGAGAATACTTAATGTCAAGTGATTCCAATGCCTATTATGACTGATTTCTCCTCGGATGTTCTTTGCATTAACTTACATTCATGAGTCCTTTAATAAAATTAAAATAATAGAAGCTATCTTAAATGTGATTGCTAACTAGATATATATAAAAAAAAGATTTTGGATAACAAATAAATAGATAGACAGATACTGAGTCACTGAGGGGTACTTATCTGTAAATTTTCTTTATGTTCATACACTTTACTATAAACTATTACTAACAAAGTATACTACACAGGTGGCAAACACAAGGCCTGCAGGCCAAATCCGGGAACTCCACCTTGTTTTATCTGGCCTGGCACCTTGTTTCGATCTGGTGGCAGCACCGAGCTCCTTGCCGCTGTGCTCCTGCCAGTGTACCAGTCATGTGTGCAGTGTGTGCAGGAGCAGGCTGACACAGCGCTGATGCAAATGAGTTTGACGTCCCTGGTACATTATTTAGAAAATATTATAAAATTTAAATTGAGAGATGGCTACACAGTTTTTCCATACTAGCTGTTATGTATTATATTCAGAGATATCAAAGTTAATTTTACTTTTTATAAGCAAAGAAAGAAGTAGCATAAAACAGCATATGAAAAGATACATACATTGATAACATCACAGTAAAATTTCCCAAGAAATCACAGAATTGTTATTGTTGGAAAAGACCTCTAAGATTATCAAGTCCAACCTTCAGCCCAACACCACCTTGCCTACTGAAGCATGCTCTGAAGTGACATGTCTACATGTTTTTTTTTAACACCTTCAGGGATAGTAATTCCACCACTTCCCTGGGCAGCCTGTTCTACAGCTTGACAACCTTCAAGTAAATAAATTTTCCCTCATATTCAACCTAAACCTCCCCTGGTGCAACCTGAGACCACTTCCTCCCATCCTATTGCTAGTTACATGGTCGAGAAAATATCAACACCCATTCCACCACTACCTCCTTTCAGGTAACTGCAAGGATCGATAAGGTCTCTCCATGGACCCCTTTTGTCCAGGCTAAACAATCCCAGTTCCTTCAGCTGCTCATGACTTGTGCTCCAGACCCTTTATCAGCTTTGTTGCCCTTCTCTGGACGCGATTCAGCAGCTCAATGTCCTTCTTGTAGTGAGGGGCTCAAAACTGAACACAGTATTCAAGGTGCGGCCTCATCAGTGCCAAGTACCGGGGCACAATCACTTCCCTACTCCTCTCCTGCTGGCCACACTACTTCTGATATAAGTCCGGATGCCATTGACCTTCTTGGCCACTTGGCAACACCGCTCGCTCAGCCAGATGTCAACCAGCACCTCCAGGTCCTTTTCCACCAGGTAGCTTACCACCCACTCTTCCCCAAGCCTGTCATGTTCCATGGGGTTGTGACTGAACTGGAGGACCTGGCCTCAAAGACTGGACCCAAAACTGAGCCCTGGGGAACACTTGCTTGTGACCAGCCACAATTTATTTTGTTCACCACAATTTTAGGTTCAATATTAAAAATAAGCAGGTAAATTAGCAGTTGTCTTTATTAGTAAAATAAAGGCAGTATCGTGACGAGCAGCTCTGTAAGGGCAAATTTATGGAGGATGATCACTGAGATAAATTTTGGCATGCTGCTTAAACATTGGTTAAGTGACAATTAAAAGAAGACATAACACTGCAAATATTTGAAGGGCATCGGGAAACTGAGAAGCAAGAAATAAAAGAGAGGAAAATGAGTGATTATTGGGAGAATATTCTGGAAATAAAATGTATGATCAAGGGAAGAGGCCTTCTAAATGGTACACAGGGAATCCCTCAAATTTGGGAATTTGAAAACATTCTATACAAACAGAAAAAGGTAGCTTGGAATACAATCACAAGACACTGAGGATGAAGACCAGCAGATTTAATTCTTTCCCACCAAATAAAGCAGATTATTACACAAACTGCCATCGTTAGGTTTGCTGCTTCCTTTGATATAGTGTATCAGTCTTACAGTGTAGTTTTTTAGCATGTCAGCTAATTTTATCCGTCTTCAAAGAAAATACATTTCATGCCTTCAACAACACAATTCAACTCTGTACTCTTTCAATAGTATATACCAGTGACTCTAAATGTTTTTTTCTAAAATAAATATGCAGATGAAGTCTTTTGAGGAAGTGAATGGCAAAAGCAAGAAAAATACCATCTTGTATATGCATAAAAGTTCAAGAGCTCATTGAAAGAAGAGGAAGGTACTGATATGACTCATGAGCAGGCTTTGTATGTTTAGAAGTAAGGAACCGGAGATTAAACCAAATGCCAGAGAATTCTTTTCCTTGAAAGAGGGGAAAATTGATGGAAAAGTCAACAAAAGCCATGCCAACACAGTGGTGAGACTGGAGTGTTGGAGAAAAAAAATCCCATGAACCCCAACAGATGCTTATGCACCTGATCCAGCTTAAGCAGATAGTGCTTTTAAAGCACTTGATAGTGCTTTAAATTGCTTCTGTGTTTTACACCATCAGGCTTGTATTGAAAGATCAAAATTGAACAAGCAGAAGGCCTCCCTGTTTAACAGCAACTTTAACTTTGTCTAATATGATTCTGGATTTCTTTAACAACTCGGACTTTGTTTTTTGTAAGTTACTGGCTAATTATCCCCTAAAATACTGGAAAACTCCACAGACAAAAAAAGAAGGGGGGTGAAGAGAATTGGAAATACTCTGGTGAATAAATCATGTTGGCTTTAGTGTAACCACAAATATCAGCACTACACATTTTTCCTACATTACTGAATTACTAGTTTTCAGCTTTATTTTTCCTGGTAAAATGCACACATTCCTCAACAAGTGTTTTAAAGGATACACTTTTAGGTACCCGACTAGAGCTCTTTCAGTCCCTGACTCAGCTACAGCCCTGAAAAATCTTAAAGCAGCTCATCTTAAAACATCTTCCCCGTTACCCAAAAAGCAAAGTTCAAGAAAACAGACACCCAGAAGACACTATAAGATCCAAAAAACACACACAACAACATACAAAAATCAAGACCAATTCAAAACGCTATATACAAATCAGCCAGGTTAGGAAAAGCAAGATGGATTCACATAAGATCTTTTACTAGAATGTACACTGTTCTGAAAATCATGGAGAAATGCAGCATAGAGGTAAAGAAGAAAACTGTAGGGAATTCACAGACTGATAATAATTAGAAAACAGGCAAAAATCAAAGATGTTCTATGATCAGAGCAACGTTTATTTCAGCTGATATCGCTTTAATATGGCAAAACTTCCACTATTCCTCTGTAAGTTCTGCCCCTTTTCAAAGAGGTTAAACAAACTCAAAATCTAACACACCAACTCAGCCATCAAAGCTGAAAATCTTCAGAAAACATCTCTGATGTTAAATTGTAGAGTACAAACTGGGCACAAATTTCCCTAATATTTGTATCATCAAATGTCTCAAAAATCAACTGTGTTTACAGTTCCAAACAAGGAATAAGGAGCATAAATTAAATTTGGTAACTGCAGTGCCCTAAAGAATGAGTGAAGAACAGAGAAGTCATTCAGCTGTAAACCTAGGTTTCCATTGCAGAGAGACACCAGCAAGACCTCAAGGCTAGATGCACAACAAATTCCAGGTGCACATCTGAATTAGAAGTCTGGATATAGTATTATTTTCCCAGATTAGTACTGTTAATGACAAAATAGCTGGTCTATCTGGCTGAAAGTCATCAAATTTAAGATTTTGTAGTCACAAGCGACATGTTGCTGTTCCACTTCAACTGGGAACAATGCTTACGTACTACAGATGTTTTCATTTGACAAGGAAGCAGGAAGTGCCCCATATGTGAGATTCATGCTCTCAAATTTACCCGACATTGTCTAAAAAAAGAAACATCTCTATGACAGATGAGCTGCCTTCCGTTTCTTCCATTCTCATTCATTCAGTGCCAGATGTGTCATAAACCTACTAGTTAAAGTTAAAGATGATTCACTGAGCCTATATAAATTCAGGCAAAGTAACTCACTGCCAAGTGTCCTAATCCCTTGCTGCTTTCCTGTGCTATGTAGTGGATTCCCTGCTCTACCCCCTTCTCATTCCCTATTGGAAACTTCATTCCCATGCAGAGACTGAAACTGTCAAATAGCATTTAAGGTTTTATTAGAAGAAATGTGACACGACTCTCCCTCCAACACACAACTCAAGTGAAATGAAGAAACTACTTCTGAGATTTTTTTTCCCACTTTCTTAAATTGATAGTCAAAAGCAAAAATGCAGAAAATATAATTCATCAAAATGTACAGGCACTTTAAATACTCATGTATCACTATTGGCGTGTAATGTCCTCCTCTGCCATGTAAACCAAGCACTCTACGTTACATGTCAAACAAAACAAAGTCATAAATAATATTGCAACAATATCAAAAGTAACAAAAATTAAATTGTTAAAATTAAGCATTTCAGAAAACTTCTGCATTATACTGAGGTGTTCTCAACCTGCAGCACAAATAGTGATGTATATAATGATGTTGAGTCAATACAGATGATTTCTTCAATGATTTCTAGATGCAAGGAAGCACATACTGCATACTAAATTATTCTAAATATTGCTGTAATATGTTATTCCACAATGTAGCCACACATATAAATGTTATCCTCCATATATTAAAGCAACAGAAAAATACATGCTGTTCACAGCAACCATGCTCCCCACTGTGAAGAAAAAAAAAAAAAACACAAACCAAAAAGCTGAAGCTAATCTAAATTACAAAAGAAACACAAAGAAAGGGACAGAAAAGCTTCTGGAGATCTTCTGAAAAAACACAGGAGAACAGAAGTCAAAGATGATGAACAAAGCTATTAAAAAGGCATTAGTCTCCTGATAACACTTACTACTCTTGCCCTCGTTTAACCCTTTGATTATCAATAGTTCTTACTTAATACTAGGCAATGATTTCTTTTTTGCATGAACCATTCTTCTTCCCTTCCTTCTACTTTGTCAGTAAAAATCACGGGACAACTTCCTCACCATGACAGAACAAAGCAAGAGGGCAAATAAAAGAAGATCAATAACAATAATGTAAAATAAATGATTTACTAAAAATCCATTAAAAATGGGGCCAGTATACTCTCAGAAATTGTTCTTCCAGAACCACAGAAAATTAATGATACTATCATATTAGTCACAATAAAAGTACGAAAACCAGTTCGGAGATCTGAAATGTTGAAGATCTAACAGTGAAAATCCTTGTTAAGAAATTAAATTTGGCATCTTGAGTAGTTACAACCCTGCAACCAATCAACTGGCATGAATACATTCCAGTCTCAACAAACCAGTAAGTAAAATCTTCAGTTTCTGTGATCTAATATATTGATACTCTATCCTCAAAAGATAAGGTTTGAGTCACATAATTTGAGATAGCTTACACAAGAATGGAAGGGACTAGCAAAATACAGTGCAAGTAACAATATTAGGACTGTGCTTAGTTGACACCAGATGATTTCAGCTTTTAAGTTCAAGGTGCTGGGTGGAACAATGCACTAGCATTCTTCTGTCCTTAGTCTTGTCTTCTTTAGAAATCAAGATATTGGTCTGGATTCCTTGTTCTGTTTCTTCTGACAGCTTTGTTAATGGCCAAGTACTCACCCTTTGTTTTGTACAACTGAAGGGGTCAACAGTGGTACCTCCTCAGCAGACTAATCTCCTAATTACAAATTTAGACTCATGTTTTAAAAGCAACCAGCTCACATCCGTGCTCTGTTTTTCCACTGTACAGTTCTTGTATTGTTGAGGAGTATTTGTAGTAGACCATGTCTGTAAGTAGCAGAGTAACCGTTGTAGTTATGGGGCTCTTCTCAATGTCAAGAAAAGCAATTCTTCAAAGTTTAAAGGTCTAAAAAAAATTCCAAGTAGCAGAAATTAAAGTAGTTCCAAAAAAAAAGAAAAAAAAAAACAAAAACGCTACACCATCCTAATGTTAACACTGGCATTGCATCAGTCTGAAAATATGAAAAGTTTTTCTTTCATAAATGTAGAGCTGAAAACCCAGTCCACCTAATTCTCATCCCAGATAACATTAAGTGCATTTTTAATAGAATGATACTGTTAGGACTTTAAAAGGCACTGCAGTGCAGTGGGCATTCTACAGAGCTAAACCCAGGTATTTCTGTTTCCCTTTTACCTTCTGCCCAAAGTCTCACTCTGCTTCAAGCTACAATACAACAAGACAACATAGAACTTCTCCATCATATTGACTAGACGTCACATAATTCAGGATATAATATTCTGTGCCTAGATCTTTCTCAACGTAAGCTCGGTTTCCTTGAGTGAAGCTCAATTAACATCACAACTTTTTCAGACAAGAGGAAAAAAATGGTCTTTTACAATTTTAATTCAAAATCTGTAATCCTCAAAATTCTTTTAACTAATCTAATCTCTATTCATCTAGCGCAATACTAGCTGTGAGACATAACATATGAGCTAAACTCACATTTTAAAGAAAACGTAAAGTGGCAAAATCATGTCTGAGAACATCAAAAAAGGAAAAATTGAGGCCTATCCTAATGGACTTCTAACTTAGTTCTGATGCATATGCATTAATATACATTCCCAAATTACATTGACTATGACCCCCATAACAACTAATTCAATCTATACAGAGAAATGATTATATTCATGGAATGAGTAGGTATTTGCGATTTCATGTTACCCCTGCAGTTCTGTCAAGAATTCATGCTTTGTTTACTACACACCACTCGAACTCCTTCCTGAGTACCTGAATTCCAAATTTCCTCTTGAGAACTCAATACTGCCATGTACCAATTCACAAGCAATTATGTATTGTACATCATACACCTATGTAATAGGCAATCACATTTCTCTTAACCTACACAACAGGAACTGAGAAAATGAGCCGGATGACGGAAGATCACGTCCTGAAAAGGTGTATTTGCTGATGAATGAAGTGTTGCTAGTTAGGAAAAAAAGTGATGCAGGAGGGGAAGAATGGTTTGTCATTTATTCTGACCCAACTATGGCTTTCTCTTAATCCTAATGCTATGTTCACTGCTGGGTGCAGTAAAGTCTAACACTTCAGGACAAAGATTAGCTAGGAAATGTGAAAACAGCTTGTATTTTGTGATAAATCTGGGTAGGTGTCTCCAGGCTAATATTACCAGCCTATTACCACTAAAGCCGTATATTCAAAATGTCTCAATAATTGATTTTCTTGTTGGAACATAAAAATCACAGACAATGGGGAAATGCAGGCAAAAAGCGTAGAGCGGGCACAAGAAAAGGTAGCTGTGACAATTTTAATGACCAGTAGATTCCTTTTAATAGGGAAATTAAAGTTAGCATTGGAACAGAGGGTAAACTAGTTACATCAGTTCATTGATCCTGCAAAGCCTTATAGCTTGGGACAAAGCCAATAGTTGGAAGAGAGAATCTGTTCCTCTTATTTCTTCTGCAAGGTCACTACCAAAGCAAAGTGTCTTCATCTAGTTGTCCTTACAGTATTTTTTTCCTTTGATTTGTTATGGGGTTTTCCATTTTCAAAAGTTGTTTTCCTGACCTGTCTAAAAACCTAAATATACTACTCAAAAAAAGCTATTTAGCTCTTCTATTTTGACACTTAATAGCAAACTATGATAAAATCCATACACTAATTGAGCTGTTTGATAAAAAAAATCACTGTTTTTAAAGAAAGATTTCTCCATTTCCACCTCTCTTCAAAGATCTTGTGAACAATTACTTATTACTTTTCTCCTTTCTACTTCAGCATACTTACAGTTTCAGAAACTGTTGACAAGCAGCTCTTTGATTGGGACCAATCTAAAGCCTGCTTGAATTAGCAGGAGGTTTTCCATGGACATCATGGAATACAAATACTAACAACAACCTGTTTCTTCTAATTAAGCTGAAATTGGCTCAAAGATCAGTTCTCAATGTACTGAAAGTCTTTCAACAGAAAAAAATAGTGGACTATATAAAGAATATATTATATATTGTGTAAACATGGATTATGGAAGCACAAGAATTCCTCAGCTTTTTAGTGTTTCTGAAGAATCGTAAAACTTTTTTTTCTCTCTCTCTAAGAGTAACCTATTTCAGGTTTAGCTATTCATAGACAAATTCTGATCTATCTGCCTTTCTTTAGGATCCTTTAGTGCTGTCACATGTGGTTGGAAAGCACCACTAACAATACATCTTAGTATGAAATAAAGGTTTGCATTTGTTTAATGCAAATACAAGTCATGCAATGGTAAAAACTTAAAAATACCACCAAATGAGTGGGCTTAAATCAGGAAAATATATTTATCCAAATAAAAACTCCTTAAAGAGTCAAAACAATGTTATATAGCATAGCTACCATCAGGAAATTACTAGCATTTTAAATAAGAGATAGTTCCCATCCTAACATTAAGTACTTTAAATGCACCATTCTGACTCACACACCTGAAAACCCTGAATTTCATTTGAGACTGCCAGTTTACACAAAATTTTGGAAAAAAAAAGCTCTTAAAATTTAATTTTATATGATTACATATAAATTTGTAATTATTTAACAGATAACAAAACTATTCTTCTGCAATCATTAACCCCACATTTCTTTTCTTTTTCAGAGTGTTGTTACTTGTTAATAGGCATCTTGTAAACACGCATTTGGAATACTACTAGAAAATGCAGCATAACTCAGTTAAAATCCAAATGTGCTGATCAAGTTACTGTATTTATTTTGCATTACATTTCTCTACAACTGCAGAGCAGGTGTACTTTAGTAGATACTCTGTATTGAATGGAAATGCAACCATAATTCTGTCACAAAACCAAGCTGCAACTAAGATGACAAAAACGTTTTTGTTAAAAAAGTATCTGCTGACACTATAAAGATATTTCAAGATTAAAATTTTGTCTCTGCACATTGACACTACAGTTTGTTTGATGGTATGAACTGCAGCACATAACCAGTTGCAACTAATGAACATCATAAATAATCACTATAATCAAACAAACAAAGCAACCATAAATTAGGAAGAAATTATACTACCATTTAGAAAGTACTACTATGTTCTAAAGGAGTAATTGTATTTGAAGATTGTAAATGAATTTCAGGTTGCCCTGAAAGGATCGTTTTTTAGACCATGGTGCCTATAAAATCACTATTTGACCTTATGGATGGTACAGAAATAGTTCTGCATTTACCAGTTGTATTCAATTGACAGCCTACTTGGTGAGTCCATCTCATTGCTAGAAAGGAAACGGAAGAATTCGTTTTACTAATGCTCCAGTTCTATTTTTTCCTATACATTTATTTAATTTCAAAGGAATAGCATGACTACTGATGTCAGAAAAAGCGATGCAACAGTCACTTAGCACAAATCATCAAAGAATTATCATATAAATGCATTCATTTATACTGACTTCTTCATCATAACATTACAATAGATGCACAACATAATACTGGCATAAAACTAAACTAACAGCTTGCTGTAGGTGTGCAGCTTTCACTTAGAAATTCATTATTTCAACTGAAAAATGATATGGTATCATATTAATTTATTTCTAAATGTATTTTTGCTACACAAAAATTATGCAGTACTGTCAACAATGGATAGTGAAGCAAAAGGAAGTGTTCCTGGTTTATACCTCAGGCTGGTGCCACACATCGCTCCTAAAGGAGTTTAACTGCTTGTTCTAAAGAAAAGAAAGGAAGCTTATTACGTTTCAAAACATTCTTTTCACATAACTATTTTGTAAGTTCACTTCTACTTAATGGAAATGTGCTTTTACTGAAGGATTATTTCGGCCAGGGAGGAGACAGAAATAGGAAAGAAGGTGGATGAGAAAGGAGTAATACAATTATCACCAAATAAATCAGATTTTTCTTTTATATTCACTATATTCAATCAGTTAGAACAGTGTAGTCAGTGAGCAGAACAACTAAAGGCTTAATATTGTGAGAGGATCTATTTCAAATGTGCCAATGTTTGTTTTATTATCAGTTGTAATCTGCTAATTGTTATGACAGGTGTAAGTCACCTTCTTAAAACAACAGTTGTCAGCCTCTTCTGTTCAGAAGGAGTATCAAGGTTATCGTCCAGTTCAAATAGAAAAGAGACCTTCCATCAACAGATGTCAAAACAGATAAGCTATGATTTGATATGCATTTGTAGAACTATCACCTGCTACCAGTGTTGCAATGACAGGCTTATGGTAAGAACACCACTGAATTTAATCGTGTTCTGGGCTCCAAATATTCCTCAATTGAATATAATAAACATATGTCTTTCTGCCATGCAGTAGTTATTTATTGCTGTAATGTTATTTGTACAGTCAACTTACTAATAAGTGTGCAGATTTTTTTCTTTCTTTGTAGGTATATCCATATTTTATTTTAGCAAGCTATCATAAAATTCTACAGCACACTTTTAAAATTTTTGATTAAAAAGATATTTTAAAAAATAATCTCTTAAAATCTTCTCAAAATATAGAAATTCTCCATTTAATTTCTCAATTAAATAATTAAAAATCTCTTAGTTAAGTATATCAGTTTTCATATAAATTTACATAAACAATAAAAATATATATAGTAGACAAAAGAAACAGACCTGTATTCTCCCTAAGCAATTAAGCCAGTAGTCTGAAAGGAAGAAAAGTTATAAAGCCAAAATTCCTGTGCCTTTCATTAAGAAAAACTTCCATCATTACGGATTGCCTAATGTCTAACAGAATAGCTGCCTTTTCCTCTGCAGGGCACAGACATTGGTTTGTCTCCTCTATTTGCACAGAACTGAAATATCTTTAAGACATGCAGCACTAAGAACAAAATTGGCTATCAGGTTCAAAAGTTACCAATGTAGAGTAGAAGGTAGTACGAATACAAAGAACAATTTTGCTAGCTTCATTTAAGAAACCCATCAAAAATTATGATGGCAATCCTATCATTATGCAGAGGAAGGAAACTTCTAAACCACGGTTACTATAATAATAAAATTCCCTCTCAGAAAACACGTATGAAAATTGGGGTTTGAGAGAGGTAGAAAGGTACTTTGTTTTACAAAGACACCGTGCTAATTAACAGGACTACATGCAATGAAAGTCAGAATACAAAACCAAGACTTTCATTGTCTTTATTTAAAATGTGCATGGATAAGAAATATGATAAATAATATACATATTCATCATTCTTGATTACAATTATCAAGGTTTACTACTGTGTTTTTATATAATATTATGTAAAGAATTAGACTATCTTTGACTAGGAACTTCCCAAGCATGCTACTTAGATAATCTGATATACTTTTTTCTGTTCAAAACTGCACTATTAATGGAGCTGAGATTCACCCTTTAACAAAGGATATTTATACTAAGCTTCAAGGTTTACCAAGATCAAGAATACTAAACAAGATCTGTCTCTCTCTCAATCAGAGCACTGAACTGAGCTGTTCAACTAGCTATTTAATATTTCAGGTTTTTCCAGACAAAAACATGCAGAAAAGCACATTTTTTTAAATGGATGTATAACTGAAAAAAAAAATAACCAGGAACTCAAAGTAGCGGCTGGAGACACTTTTAACGCAGTACAATAGTTAGTCTAGTCCTAGTTTATTTGTCATGTTTTGAAAAATAAAGGTCTTACTGAGTTTCCTATCATCAGTGTACAGTGGAAAATGGAATTGGTTCAGCACTACAAAGAAAAGGAAGAGCAATGCAGTGTTTTGATTGCATAAAATAATCTATAAACACAAGGAACAAAGTTGACCCTGATGTGATCTCTGTTCACCTCTGACAAGGGATGGCAATCTAGAGTTATCGTTATAAGGTACAAAACAGCTTTTAGGAAAGGTTCCTAAAGGAAATCATTCTTCTATTCAGCCACGTTGCTATAGAAACAGAACCAATCAAGCCTGTTCACAAAGGCTTTTATGTCAACTTCTGTTAGCAAACTCTTATGAAAAGTAGAACTCAAGCTAAATTAACCTGATAGTCATTAAGCTATTAAGATAGGTAAAAGAAAGTAACCATTTACAAACAAATACATCACACGTTGTCTCTTAAATACACAGCTTTTAAAGCGTAAATCAGCTTATACCAAAGGTTTACTGCCTACTGCTATATTTCAGTCTCTCTTATATGCATGTGATCTGAAAGGGAATAATTCATACAGAATGCTGTCCACAAATTCCCTGGGTTCCAATCTATACATTTTTTGTCTCGTTTCCTTCTCCCAACATTTTAAATTAACGTTGTATCATAACCCATCAGTCTGTAAACTTCTTTCCTTCAGAGTACAACTTTCATGGAAAGACTCAGCTAAAAACATACACTTATTGAGGAAGTTTACATACGCCCCACAATATCTTTAAAGTACTGATTCTGCAAAAAGCTCACAGGAGCTACCACCAATACATACATCCCAAATTAAAACATGGCAGATTTCCCTTAATTCTCCTCCCAGTGTATATTATTATAGGCAGCAGAATCTGTATCCACTACCTAACATCAGAGATGAGTTTGGTGTCTGTGGCATTGTAGAATGTTGAATAAAACTTATGCAGGGCTAATACTAAATCGCAAGTTTCATGCTCCTATACTAACTACTGCACATTAAAGGAGGTTGTTAAAGACAGATAAGAATCTCTGCCTCCTTTAAATAGTTAATCCCATCTAGTTGTCTAGTCCTAGTTTGACTCAAATCATACTACAGAACTATTTTAATTCGGGTCCCTTAAGGAACAAGCTACCTTTACACTATGCAAATTGAGACATACTTTTGAGATATAAAATATTTCCATGCCTCTGGTATGATTCAAACAAAGCAGGAACCTGAAGTTGCCTATAGTGGATTCACCCACACATTAAATCAATGCCCTGCTCCCAGCAGGTAAAGGTTCTTCACACTGTGAAGACACATCTCTTCCAAAAAGAATTCTAAAACTATTGACTTAGTCTTTCTATTTAATTTCTGAAATGTCAAATCAAACAAATCAAAACAAACCAAAAAAAAACAAACCAAAAAACCCACAGAACACTAGAAAAATGAAAATATTTGCATTCTTCAGTAATATTTATAAATACAAGGAATGTCCAGGACCATTTAAAATTCAGAGAACTCCAGGGTATACTTTGTTTCAATTTTTTTTTTTTAACGTTTACTTACAGGGGGAATAGTTTCAAATTGGAAGGGGAAGATTTAGATTGGACATTCGGAAGAAATTCTTCACAATGAGGGTGGTGAGGCACTGCCACAGGTTGCCCAGGGGAAGTTGTGGATGCCTCTTCCTTGGAAGCGTTCAAGGCCAGGCTGAATAGAGTCTCGAGCAGCCTATCTTTCCTTGTCTTATGGTGGTCTTTGACGGACCAACACCTTTCAAACCGTAAACTGGCCAGAAGCCAGAACTCAAAAGATTTTTCTTTGTTATTTCTACTTCAGTCAACAATTCTGTTGCAAGGAAATATGCAGAAATACGTGCTGACTTTGATTATGTTTGGATGAAACAGAAACTGTTTTATCAATTAAAATAAATACAGCTACACACAGTGATATTATAAATACCCAGCTTTTCTTTCATGCCTTTCTACCAACTTCTTGCTCCTAACACAGACAGAAGAATAAAGCAGAGAAAAGATTTTTCCATCAAAACTTATACATTGCTTCTTAAAATAGGTTGACCATTAAAATACATAAATGAATATATTGAAGTTATTTCAAACAGTTCACACTTCATTTGCTGAATCACAGCAAAATATTTGTCACCTCCCCTTGGATCACCATTCTAAATTTGCGATCTCTCATTCTACAAAAACAATGTCTCAATTGGTTATGTTAATCCATTGTTGTACTAGGTCTGCCTGGGACCGAGCGACAGATTTAATTTTCTTCACAACAGACCATACAGTGCCATCACTTGGACCTGTGACTAAACAGTGTAGTGAATGAACACACTTGTGGTTTGGCTATTGGTGAGACACACTTGCACAATATCAAGACTTCCTCTACTACCTACTCTGCCCTGCAGCAAGTAGGCCAGGACAGCCAAGAAGCTGGGAGGAAAGTCAAAAATGACAGTTGACCTTAACTAACTAGAGCAGTACTCCATGTTATATAACATCATGCTCAGTATGAAAAATTGATGGAGGGTTTTCGAGGGGCGGGAGGTAGCCGCCATTGCTTAAAGAGTGGCTGGACATTAGTACACTAGTGAAAGGTGGTGAGGGATTGCTTTTGCATCACTTGTTTTGGCTTTTTCTTCCTCTTGTTTTCATTTATTAAACTGTCTTCATCTTGACACACGGATTTTCTCACTTTCGGTCTTCCTGTTCTCCCCCACATTACGGGTGAAGTAGAGAGTGAGATAAGGACTGTTTGATGCTAGCAGCTGGCCAGGGACAACTGCCAAGCCACTTCCTCAACAAAGTTCAAACTTCAGCGGATGTTGGTGGGAAACAAATGAACAAACCACCCAACCAATCCAAAACTATGCACTTCTCAGCAATTAAACTAATGTAAAATGTAATTGCCTCAACAATGTATTTATTGAAGCAAAGAGCTCTTCCATGAATGCTCAAAGAAATGACTCAAGACAGAACTGAATATTCTTTTATATAAAAAAATAAATTCAGCAAACTAACATTTTAGAAATAACAGATTCTAGATCCCATTTAGCTGAATATGACAAGTCAGCTATCAGACCGTACATGATTCCAGTAAGCTAGCTTAAATAGAAAAGACAACCCTTATGGAGTATGCTTTTTAGTGTTACACAGATTGTACCAATATAAGCAAGCAACCATATCTTCATTCTTCCACAAGAGAAAATAAAATCCTACAGTTAAATTATCTATGATGATGCATTTCATCAATATAATTGGACTTTGCTACTGACAGTGAGCTTGTTTAAGCGAATTGTGAGGATGGACACTTCAGCGAAGGCACTGCTGATTCAAAGGAACAGAAAGATTGGTCATTCTTATGAAATCTTATACAAAGGGTTTCTACAAAAAGTAAATGAAAGCAAAGATTTAATCAAAAATGAAAGTGATATTATACATGATGTAGAAGCAGTAAATATCTACTGTGAGTTTCCTATTGCAGAAAGAGCTGATGAAGTTAGCAAACTACATTAATCATAATACATATTCTTTCTATTCCTAAAGCTATTGTCATTTGTTCACACCACAAATCAACTTTCCAAACCAAACGATAAACATTAGTCCATTTCTGAAAACTTTTATTTAAGCGAAGACTATATGTCAACTGCTAGTTCTTTTGAGTATATAATGCTTCTCTTGCATAAGATTATTGTCACGGCACAAAACAGTACCAACCAACGTGCTTGGAAACAATGCCATGTATACTACTAAATAAAACGTGTGACAGGGTGCAGAGGCTACAGATTACTTTCAAATCTCACCTAGATGACAAATATTTTGGTTCTCAAGTTAATAAAAAAACAAAGATGTCATTGGTTGCAAACTAGATACCAGACTCTCAAGTGACCGAAGCACTTGAAAGAAGACTGTCTATATTTGAAAAAAAAAACAAAAAAAAAAAAAATTAGAGATAATCGCTCCCAATTTCTTAAGTGTCGGAAAACAGGAAAAAGTAACAAGGAAATTCATTTAATATATGCTGAAGCAACAGCTAGTAATTCAAAGGAGTGTGAAGACCTGACAGAAAATGCCATATACATGCTTGTCATGAACTGTGTAATAGTGTGAATATTTTAATGAAGCACCAGAAAATACGCGATAAATAGCACTGAAAAGGAACATAAGAAACTAATCATATTACTATAAAACAACAAAATAGCTTAATGCAATTTCTAAAGCTTCTTGTAAAAATGAAAACCTTTTAAACAGCTCATAGAGATGAAACAGTTGATTTGTAAAGAAAACGAAAACAGTATAAATCTGTTTCTTCAGAATTAATGCTACTGAATGCAGTCAGATTCCCAAATAAACTGAAATACATTATTTCATTATTTAAAATGAAAAAAATGGGTTCTTCACTCATCTGTGATCCCAAAAGTGGAAAGAAATATGTTACCAACTAATGGCTAACAAATGTATTTCAGTTTACGCCCACTTCCTCTGGTCCTGTCACTGGGCACCACTGAAAACAGCATGACTAAATGCTTCTTTGCAACTCTCCCTTCAGGTATTGGTAAAAATTCTCCTGAGCCTTTCTTTCTCCAGGCTGAGCAGCCCCAGCTTTCCCAGCATTTTCTCATATGAAAGATATTCCAGCTACTTTACCACCTTAGTGGCCCTTTGCTGGACTCTCTCCAATATGTTCATATCTCTCTTGTACTAGGGTGCCCAGAACTGGGCAAAGTGCTCCAGATGTGGCCTTAACAATGTTGATCTCCTCGCTTGACCTGCCGCCTGCACTTCTCCTAATAGCCTTCTTTGCAGCAAGGGCACATTGCTGGCTCATGTTCAGCTTGCGGTCCACTTGGGTACCCCAAGGCCTTCTCAAGAAAGCTGCTTTCCAGCCAGTCAGCCTCCAGACTGTAATGGTACATGGAGTTATTCTTTCCCAGGTTCCAAACTCTGCAGTTTCCTTTTCTGAATTACATGAGGCTTTTGTTGGCCCTTTTCTCCCACATGCTGAAGACCCTCTGAATGTCAGCACAACCCTCTGGCATAATACTGTTCCTACAAGTTTGGCACCATCAGCAAACTTGCTCAGAACACACTCTACTCCAACATCCAGATCATTAATGAAGTTGTAAACAGGACTGGACCCTATATTGAGCTTGGGATACACTGCCAGTCACTGAACTCCAATCAGACTTTACGCCACCGATTAATACCCGCTAGCCCCGGCCATTTAGCCAGTTTTCAGCTCACCTCACTGCTCACCCAGCCACACTTCCTTAAAAGGATCTGTTGGGAGACAGTGTCAAAAGCCTTCCGGTAGACAAGGCAGTTAATATCCACTGCTGTCTCCTCATCTACTAAGCCTGTCAACTTCATGGCGTAAACTTGCCAAGTTAGTCAAGCATGACTTCTTGATGAATCCATGCTGACTACTTCTGGTCACCTTTTTGTTGCTCGTGTGCCTGACATAGTCACCTGGATTAGTTGTTCCATCACATTCTCAGGGATCAAGATGAGGTCTGAATGCTCTGCAGTACCCTGGATGGTCGTTTCCACCCTTGCTGAGGATAGGAGTGATATTTGCATTCCTCCAGTCTTCAGGCACCTTTCTCAATCACCACAATGATTCAGAAACAATTATGAGTAGCCTAACAATGGTGCCAGCCAGCTTCCTCAGCACTTGTGGGTACAACAGGTCCATGGACTTCTGTAAGTACAGTTTGTTTAACTATTCTTTAACCCAATCCTCCTTCCTTCAGACTCTCCACCTGACCTCTGGAGCATGGAATTCCTGAGGACTTGTTTTACTGAGTAAAGACTGAGGAGAAGGCGGCATTCAGTACTTCAGCCTTAGCTTATGCCCTGTGTCACCAGGGTCCCTTTCCCATTCAGGAACAGGCCCACATTTCCCCTAGTCTTCCTTTTGTCCCTGGGTACTTAGAGGAATCCTTCTTGTTGCTCTTGGCATCCTGCAACAGATTCAACTCCAGATGGGTTTTAGCTTTCCTAACCATGCCTGTGCGTTCTTAGACAGTGTCTCTGTATTCCTCTCAGACTACCTGTCCCTTCTTCCACTTGCTGTACACTTACTGCTTATGTTCAGGGTTTGCAGGTACATCTTGTTCTTCTAAAACAATGCGGGTGAAGACTGCAAACTTTTTCCAAACCCATCCACATCTTCTTCAGAAAGACTGCACAAACACTTTACTAGTAGTCCATAAAGCTTTAAACTTTTATCCACTACATATTGTGTTAAAATGCATTCGTTTTCTTTATGAAAAGATGGTGGAGTTTTCAGTTTGGTTTGGTTTGGTTTGGTTTTAATCTAGCTAGCATACGGTCATATGGTACTTTCTTCTAAAGCTTGACCTGGGAAGCAGATTAGTCCTCCATCAAGATATGTGACTTTACTCATTTAGGCTAAGTTATAGAAAAAATGAAGATCTTGTTGTCATATATTATCCATCTTGGTTACAAGACGTATAATGGCTTACTTTACATCTTATTAGGAAGATCAGTGAAAGCTGTCAGTAGTGAAGGTAATGTAGGGTAGAATTTCTTCTTGGTTACTGCTAAAATCATGCACATTAATTATATATATATATGTTTAAATGATACAGCACTCTTTCACGTCACAAAAGTACTTGCCGTTTCTAAACATAGTATATGTTCATAGTATATGATAACTCAGATATATGGGAATATAAGTACATTTGTGTGTTACGTACTTACCAAATCTTCTACCAATTAGTCTGTCACATCTATGCTCATCGTGTAAAGTTTAACCTAGTTTTACCTAGCTAGACAAACAAATATGGCCTAGCTCCTGAACTTTTCTACTTATTTATTTATATGATGAAAAATATCCTAAGATATTCCTTTCTATTTGAACAACTACCATGTTTATACTTATTCTAGATCTACCACTCTACTCTAAAAGTACTGCTGGACTGATAACACGTTTTATCTCACTATAATCATGTGCAACTTTTCCTACAAGACTACAGTCTGAATTTTTATCTTTAATCTCTGATCATCTGAGTAGTTACAAATCATTTTTCAGGCTTCAGAGACAATCCTTGCAGAACAGAACAAGCCACATCAAAGAAGGAGATAGATCTCTTGCCTAGATTCATATCTGAAATAAAGACTGTCCACTTACCAGCACAGGAATTTGCAGAGAAAAATTTACTTCTTTTTAATTAAGAGTTTTGATTAACTTATTTTTAAGACTATTATCTTTTTTTAGAAAATTCTCCACTTTAAAAAGAAATTAGTGTAACACTTAAGTATTAGAACAAAAATTGTAAAGTTATTGTGACTTCTCTGTAATAGAAGGAAATGTAACATGCATTCTGTATTAATATCATTCAGAGAACATACTGTATAAACAAGTGGAAGTCTGAAAATTCTGTAATCTCCCACTTGGAGTTAAAATTATCTATTTGCTCACAAAAAAAAAAAAATTCCCATCTACTTTCATTTCGTTAGTCTGTGCAATCTTGTGCAGTATTTATATGAGTAATTGTTGACAAGATTTTATGTCTTTCACCAGGATTACAAGGCCCGTTATTTTTCAAATCCTTGAAACAATATGAAAACATGTTTGAAAATTATTTTAGTCGCGATGATACAACTGTTATATATCAAATGTGATTAATCTAGTGTGAATTTTCAATTCAGTTACTTTTCACAAAAACAAGAAATTTTCAAACGGAACTTACTAAAAACATATCCTAGCTCCACAAAATCAGTACACACTTCATTAATTTACAATATTTTGATCACTGAAAGGTTTAATATAATACTGTTGATTCAGAGGAAACCTGCAAGTGCTGGACTATAAAGGATGTCTTTACTACAGTAATTCAGCATTGTGCTCTATCACATTTTGCAATATGTAGTAAAGTTGCAGCCCTTAAACTGAGTCAAAATTTAATACAAAAGATTATGAGCTAGACCCTTTCAGACAGCATTTCAAAAGACAGCAGTCAATATATAACCTGAATTCTGATGAATAAGAAAAATGAAGGTGTTCAGTGAGTGTCTTTTAAACAGCACAAGAGAGAACTGAGGTACCTCACTTAGCCTCTTGAGCTACAATATAAGAGATTAAAATCTCACTCCTGAGAATAATCACTTTGTTATCATAACAGTGTCATCAGAAAAGGCATCCACATTTTATTTTCTCGGCTATAAAGTATCTATGATTTTTAATATGCTTACTTAACCACCCAATTATAGACTTCAGGATACATAAATTGCCTTCCCCATGATATAAAATTGTAACTAATGCGTAAGTCAAACAAAACATAATTACTGTGATGAAAGTACAATTTATTATAAATAAAAGGGGCCTACTCGTGTGCGTACCCACATTATTAAGTCTTAAGCAACTTCTTCAGGTCTTAATCAGATGTTTAGAACTATTTAAAGCAATCAGACTCACATGGTCATTCTCAAAATCCAATAATGAAGGAGGTCTTATGACATTATATTTTTAAAGTAACACCACAAAACAAAAAATAACCCAGAAAACGGCTGTCACTGGATTTCTCCAAATCCACAGCTGGTCACAAATGTCAATGACAGAGCCCTAAGAAACCTATTATCCCTTTGTCTTTTTTACCTCTTTCAGATTTCAAGAGGTTATTTATTACCACCTAGTTTCTGTAACCTTAACAAGCATAAACGTCAGAAATTATGCTAAAACTAAATTATTGTGACTTATAAAGAAAATATTTCTTGAAATTCTGCTAGCAATAGCAGATGTCAAAGATATGGTATCACTATATTTATATTTTATATCCTATTTTTCCCTATCATGGAAAAGCCTAAAATGCCACCATCAGTCCTCCTATCAGTACTACAGGAACTGCCATATTTGGGATATTGATCCATGCACAGTAACTAGTTTGGATGTATCAGAAAAAAGCAGTCACAACATGTGCAAAAGTAAAATGAAAAACAAGCAGATATAGATATAATTTTGTAAAGAACTTCACAACACAACAAGGTATTTTGATTTCTACTGAGATTAATTTTTACTCTGTAAAGCTCTGTATTAATGGGTGTTTGTAATTCTAGGAAATTTGGTATAACTGCATTCCCACCTCTACATGCAATAGTTTGAGGTCACTTCTAGGAAAGAGAACTTAAGACCCACTGAAAAGAACCAGCAACAAAAGCATTGCATGGTGTGTGCATGCAGCACCAAAAACTCACGCGTTAGTTAGTTTGTTTTTCTATAAAATCTTTAGAATTAAGTATTACAATCTAAAAGTTAGCAATACTTATTACTTTAGATTTAAGAATTGAAGCATTGTCACCTACAGGATCTTTTCACAACTATCACTGAAGAAATAATGATTTAAAATTCAATAGCCCAAACAGTTTACAGCTAATATATTTTAGTACCTATGATACATTTCTTATCACTGTATTCTTTCTTAGAAATATCCACTCTATAGATTTTACCGAGAACACTGTGTTAAACTAGTCCAATTAGGGCATAGCGAACTGAATGAGAGCTACTTAAAATAACAGGCCTAAAATTTCACTGAATAGAAGCTTTACGTGAATTTATACATTCCCATAATGTCTCATACAATATCCTTAGGCATGTTTAATCAGCACTTATGATGTTAATAATAACAGCAATAATAATAGTACATTAAATCCATTTTGTACTCTTGTTAAGTTTATATAGCACGCACATTACAACAAAAGAGCAAAACGAAATGACGGTTTGTTCAATTTTGGATCCATCCAGTGACAGAGCCAAAGTGCACTGCAAAGGTAATGGGTTCCCTTAAAGAAACAGGAAGTTTTCTGTTGCATGGAGTGATTACCACAACGAAGAATAAGCCTCACTGAGAACTGTGGTTGAGCTGGAAAAAACAGTTTTAAGAGCACAAGGACATCAAAACAAAACCAATATGAAAATAGTTCAGCAAAACTGGAAGAATGTTTTTGTAAAGAAAATTACAAAGATTTTTTAGCTCTCTCTTTTACTAGCAGAAAATATAATCATCCCCACAGTGAAGTAGCTCTGTGAAACACTTAACGTCTGTGTGGTGCAGTGATGACAGTTCAGACAGAGGTATCTCACCTTTGGAGGAACAGGACAATACCAAAAGGCTGTCATGTACAGCCTGATTTCAGCACTGGAAGCAACAGCAGCAATGGGCTGTGCTTCATAGCACTCCTGTTACAATTCATTCTACTGGCTATATTCCTAACTCCTTCCTGAAGCAAAATAGGCTCACATGACACACTCCCTACCCACTACCTTGTACAGGTTCAATCTAGCCCATGGAGAATTTATGCTTTAAGACAGTCTGTCAGTGATTCACAGGAGAAAATTTTTATTTTTAATTAAAAACTGCAGGCAGAGTAAATTTGAAAAGGTCTGGCTGTCACTTTTATTTTAGATTCTAAAGCCAGAAGAGAAACAGCCCAGAACTTTGGATACAGCAGATAAATTATTGTAATTCATTTCAAGCATGCATGTACAGTATTTCCAATAAAATAATTACAGAACTGGTAAGTAAGCTAGTGGTAGTTTAGAAGAAGGATCATCTCGAGGCAAGCATGACATTCTTTCATTAGTTGAGAGCTATATAAAAGTTTATGATCTTTATAGACTTTGGTCCATGTCATAAACTCATAGTGATATCTAGTGAGATAGATTTAATTTCTGAAATTACTTTGGTTGAGAAAGTGGCATGTCTACGTGGGTTTTTTGAACACCTTTAGGGATTGTAACTCCACCACTTCCCCAGGCAACCTGTTCTAGTGCTTGACAACCCTTTCAGTAAATAATTTTTCCTAGTATCAAATTTAGGCCTCTCCTGGTGCAACTTCAGGCCTTTTCCTCTCATCTTATTGCTAGTTACATGGGAGAAGAGACTAACACCCACCTCACTATAGCCTCCTTTCAGCCTCCCTCAGCCGCATGCTTCAGCAGCTCAATGTCCTTCTTGTAATGAGAGGCCCAAAACTAAACACGTTATTGAAGGTGTAGCCTCACCAGTGCTAAGTACAGGGCAACAATCAACTCCCTTCTCCTGCTGGACACACCATTTGTGGTACAAGACAGGATGCTATTAGCCTTCTTGGCCGCCTGGCAACACTGCTCGCTCATGCTCACCCGGCTGTCAACCATCACCTCCAGGTACTTTTCCATTAGGCAGCTTTCTAGCCACTTTTCCCAAGTCTGTAGTGTTGCATGGGGTTGTTGTTACCAAAGTGCCCTGGACTTTTCGTAAAGGTTTTACACAGGTGAGAGGATTCCTGATGGCTTGGATGACAATTATTCAGGATAAGCATGTCTCAAATACTTACGGGTCTCACTTATGAGAGATACAAACCCAATATCACAGTTAGATGGCAAGTGTGCCCCACTAAAGATAGTCCAACAATCGTAACAGTAGAAGCCTATAAAGGGTGTGCATCAAGATGGCCCATAGCAAATCTAAATCAGCCAACCATGCTGATGATGCCCATTTTCCTGAAGAAACTAAATCAAAACACACATCTTGGATAAAACTGCATTATAACCATACTGTGTTTCAGAGTCAAGCAACTGAAAATTAAATAAAGTTGGCTAAGGCTAGAATCACAGTACAGACATCAAATGCAGGATCACATATCTTTCCAGAGGACTTGCAAACCAAATGCACAATTGTCCGAAATGACATTCTGTGGTCTGCTGCAAAACCTTCACTTCTTAGTCTTTAAGTTTACAGCCTAAGTAGTCTTTTTTTTTACTTTCTAACATAGTATACAGTATTTTTTATCTCAAGAAGAATCTAAAACCACTCAAAATATCCCTTCTAATTTAGGTCAGAGTTAATATAAAATGTCTCTTTCTTTTCAGGCTATTCATGGACAAGCTCTTCCTTTCCTACTACAATAGCCTCCCTAGTTAATCCTTTCATCTACTTTTGCTCACCCTTGGTACAATTTTAGGTTTCTTTTCCCAAGGCTGTGATTTATGACTGACATACAGCCCTTTTGCTGTTACAGCTCTCCTCAGTCATCCACTTAACTTTCCTTAAATCACATTTAAAATGTAATTTTCTTCCTAATTTATAGGCAATCTTGTATGAGAACAAGATGTTTTAGGAATGCTAATGAGATATGGGGGCTTTAACATGTAGGTCTCTAGATCAAAGTCATCTGTAAGCACCACAGGCCACTGAAGATTTGGTGGTGTCTTTAATGAACTATGGAAGATACACTGATAATCTCCATCAGATTTTAAGTGGTCGATACACACATCATAATGTTGTAGGAAACAATATGATACTTGTTTGAAACTGGCAGCTGATAAGTCAGTTATAGGAACAGCTATGGAAAACAAAGCTTCCAAACCAAGTAGATGTTACTCTCTCAGATGACAATAAAACTACCTCAGCCCAACAACGTGCAAGAACGCCAGTCGTGCATAGAATCTGCAGTAAATCTCAGATTTTACACAGTGCTGTTGTATTAATCAATACAAAGATTTTCGATTAAAAATAACTAAATTTCCTTGTGTTTCATCAGATTGAATGTGAAAGGCTGCATGCTAAAATTGCAGCGCATATTTGATTATAATATTTAAAAGGTTAACTGTCTGCTGTATTTCTTTTTATTTAATCTTATTCACAAATTTTAATTTAATGCTCATAAAAGGAACAGAAGAAAAAAGTTCACAAACGGCAATAATCGTGCTTCATGAAAACAGATGTCATCTTAAACTGCATGCTGAGTTCTAATTAAACATGGTTTGAGATTGTCACAACATCCCTTGTACGAGAGGTTACGTTGATTCTACTGCTAAAATATCTAGAAAACAATCAAGAGGGTAATTACTATGGAACATTTAAAACATACAGAGCCTATTGTTCTAGGTCAGTTACAGGAGGACAGTAAGTTAGACACTGAAAATAGTTTACATAGAAATGTCGAGTTTCCTACTACTATTTAATGCTACTTTGTAGGTGAAAACAACATTTTTTGAAAGATTTCAGGTCCAGAATATTACCTGAATTATGATCAAATGTGTTCAAACAATGCCACATCATTTATTATCAAAGGAGTACAGGTACAAATAATTTCGTCACAAAAATATCTCTATTGTCCATTAAAACTCATAAATTGTAAAAAAAAAAAAGGCTGTAAAGATCAACACAGACGTAAGAATTTGATTTTTGTAAGCATGAGTTTAAATGTGACTATTACTGTGAATTTTCTGAATTCATCTTTCAAGTGGAAAAGATTCTGTATTAGTCAATCTATGTTCAATTTGGAACATTACTGAAAATCTCCCAAGAGAGCTGAAGGTATACAGCTGGTCAGGCTTACAAGGCAAAGTACTGTGAACTCTATGCACCACCTATACCTGTGCAATAACTGGTTCCTGTCAGATCTACCAGCCACTCATACAGATTTATTATATCCAAACGAATCCTAGTTTTAACATCCCCGTAAAACAACCAAAGGCTGACTGTCACAGTAAAGCAGCATATCCCCACATAGTTTTATAACTACTTAAACAGCAGCAGGTGTAAGAAACTTAAGTTTTAGATTTGTCACATGCCATTTCCAAAGAATCTTAAAATAATTCACCTTTTTGAGTTGTTTTCCTACATGCTATATTCATTCCTCAACAAAATAAACCAGGATGACCATAAAAGGACTAAGTTTGAATCAGCATTATAGTACTTTATAGTAATTTATTAATCAAATATTCTGCAAGATAAGACTATGCTGTAGTCAAAACAAGAAAGAAAATTCGTAAAAGAAAAAACTGGTCAGGAACACCTTGCCCCTGACGTATTTCAAATTTTTGCATTATTATAGTGTAAAATTCAAGGAAATGTAAATTTAAGTTTTACTGTGTTGCAAATACAAAGTAGTGTCACTGGAGACAAAGCTGTTTTATAACTAAACAAAAAGAAATATAACTATTTAATACTTGTGATGGAAACACTCAAACACTTTCTTTTTTTTTTTAAGTATTTGCTAAAATCCATATATAAAAAGACAGAAAACAGAAGAAAATTAAAGAACAATAACAGAAAGCTGATAAATTTCTATCTCATTTGTAATGTAAATTAGAGATGAGAAAATCCTTACTGAGAAATCTTAGATGTCACAACATTCAAAAAAATTTCTGTTTAAAATTATTAGTGCTTCATTACGAATTCGAGTTTTAATACCTGTAACTTCAAACAAGTAATTTAAGCGTCATAAATGTTCAGTCCAAATTCAGTATAAAAAAATATTTAAGAATCACAGTCAGTCATTACTACCCTCTACAGCAACACTGGATCAATAAAGAAATTAAAGATTAAAAAACTGTAAAAGAAATTTGGAAACTCAGTCCCAACCACCTCTTCCTGCAAGAAAAGAATTGTCAGATTTCTTACATTGTGCAGATGGAGTGCTTAAAATCCATTCATTTAGTCAATCTAAATACAGAAATCATATCGTTTACACTATTCAAATCTAGGCATGTATATAAAACCCTATAATCTATCTTGTGCATATTACAACGGCCAGTTCATCAGTGGGCCTGCATGCAGTTTTCAAACACTTCCCTTGTCACCTATCCCCATACACAAGATCACACATGCTGTTACGAATATGCTGTGTCAATACTAGCAGAAAAAAGGACCAGGTACATTGCTGCTATTAAAACTTCTCAGGAAAACAGGGAAGGAAGGAGGTAAAGAAAAAGAGAAATAGCAAAAAGCATCATTCATCACCTAATGGTGATAAAAGTAGAATAATTATTTGGTACAGCAGAACCACATAAATCTAGACGAGTAGTATATTTGAAAAGCACGTCAAGAAATGCCAGAATTTTCTAAATTCCATTAATAAAAAAATAAAATCAGCAAAAAAAAAAAATATAAAAAAATGGTGTTCAGAAAGAGCAACAAAATCTAACACATGCAGTCCCTCAAGACACCATGAAATTCTCATGATTTATGCGTGTATGCATTTGTCTATGAGTAGATATGTAAGCATGCATGAGAACTCAGGAATGAAGAGAAAGAAAAGAAATCCATCATCTGTTTTGCAGCAAACACAATTTTCCCTTGCTAGCAAAACATATTTATCAGTTTAAAAATATAAGTCTGTGTGGCTCAATTCAACAACTGCAGTTGTAAACACGTCAATCCCACAGAGAAAGTTACATAGAAAGGACAATTTACCTATACTAATTTGGCAAAAATTGCTTTATAAATAACTATGTTTTATAGAAGCCATATTCTATTTTTCCTTTAGTGCTTTTTTGACAGCAGAAATAGATACAAGTTGTAATTTATTTGTATCAATTTCCTACTTTACTAGTGTCCAGTAAAATCATTCAAACAGCATGACAGATAAAAGGCAATAATGAAAAGCATTTTCAGTCTTTGGAGACCTATATTGTGCACTGAATATGAACAGCAATTAGGAAATAAAAATTAAAAAAAAAATATACACATACTTAACGAAGTCCTGCTGGTACCTTGTAAGACAACTCCTAAATATATTTCAGCATCCAGCAATGAAAACATTATGTAAAATGATGTGCATTGATCCAGTAATCCCCAAAGCTCTTAGAGTGACTTTAATTTACCTGAACATAGAACTGTTTTGAGAAAAATCATTCTAGACCTTGCCAAAATCTGACTGCAGGGAACAGCATAGTTTTATAGTCATAAAAGCAGAACAACAAAAAAAAGATGTCAAACACAAGGCC
This sequence comes from Tapera naevia, assembly GCA_033556795.1. Taxonomy (NCBI): domain Eukaryota; kingdom Metazoa; phylum Chordata; class Aves; order Cuculiformes; family Neomorphidae; genus Tapera; species Tapera naevia. The sequence continues at coordinate 3,817,490 of JAUMJJ010000016.1, forward strand.
AATGGCAGCTGAGGCCATCGTGTTTTTTACACAAATAACAACCAACAGTGTGAAAATTACCAGTAAAACAGGCTATGAAGTACAAGATGAAAAGAAAGTTGATCATGAGTGACAGTAAAATATTTTCAGGCATAGCAGCCTGCACAAACTAAAGGCTAAAAGATGTATAAAATGGAAAATTAGCACAAACAGTTGCATCCCATACATGCTTATTCCACTAGACGGATGTTGCTGAAGATCACGGTCAAATTAGAAGACCATGAAGTGAGTAATGTTTTATATGTAATGTTCAGTATACAACTATATTCTAATTCCCACTGACGTCAATATAATACAAAATTAGGCCTTCGACATTTTAGTTTATGTTATCACTTCAACATTACTTTTTAAGCTACACTGAATGCTGTTCATGATTAGGGCTCCCATTTAGTACTTTCTTCCAAAGTTGAAGGATGACCTCTAATCATGCGTGTTACAACTACACATGCAAAAAGGATATCAAAAGGGCGATTTCAGTTATATTACTGGTGGAAAATACGAAAATATTGATTCAGAGTATCTTATAAAACTGTTGCTTGAAAAAAATTTAAGATGTTAAAAAAAGGACAAATAATAGATTTTAAACATAACAGGTTCTCTGTCCTATGAAATAAGGCAAAAATGTTAATTCCCAGACAGCTGTTATTTTCACAGAGCAGGAGAAATATGAGTCTCAGTGTCACAATTCAAAGAAACACTCTCCTTGCTCTACGTTTATTTGAATCATATGATTAATATCCCACAATCTTGGATTTATTAATATTAGGGTTTATCACGCGCACAGAAATTCATATGATTGCTTGAATATTTATTCCTCTACTGATAAATTCCTGGACACTGAATCCTACAAAACCATATATAGGATGGAAAACTGCACTTAATTAATGGGGCAAAGAAGAATTTGGAAGACTTAACCCTCACACAGTTCATGTAATTTAACAAAATTCTGTTTTAGAACCAAAGTAAGCCTATGCTATACACATCAGGTCATGTCAGCAATTCTAGCTGTTAAAATCATACTGATTTACAATTACTCTTCTTAGTATCTATAGGAAAAACACACCTTCATACTCCTAGATCTTTTCCCAAGAGCACATATGACTTCTGAAGTCTTTTCATCTTCAGCTCATCTACCTTAACAAAAATGGTACAAAAGCTGTTCAACTTAAAGAAAAAGAAGGGTGTACGGAAGAGCATCATTACAAGAAGATAAAAGCCTTTTAAGTAAAAAGGCTGGAAACTCTAAGAGAAGGCAACACTAAAGCTGTAGAACAATGGATATAAACTCCTGTTTCAAGGAGTATGGTACAGATACATAACAATGTCACATACAAATCCGCGGAAGGTAAATACATCACAATTTACAAGGAAATGCCAACAACAACTCACATTCAGCTCTACAGACTTACACAGAACATCAGCTTCTTCACTGTTCTCAATATTTGCAAAGTTCCTTTTGAAGTGCAAACAAAAGAAGCTGAAATATTTTTACCTAAATTATTCCTCATCACCAAATCAACATAATTGTGAATAACCACAAGGTGCAGAGTATAAGACTATATAAAACAGCACAAGCTGAAAAAAAGAGACTAATTTATCCTGTAATGTATAACTTATTCTGCTAATTTCTTAGCAGATTAGAAATTGTTTTTTACCAGTCACTCTATCCTCTACACAACACATCAGAATTTCTGTTCTGCAATTATTTCAAAGAGAAATCACTACTAGCAATAAGATTACTTTCTCTTTAAAACCTTCATTTTTCCCTCTTAAGTCTTTAAGAGTTTCACCTTTAACATTCTAGTGCCTTATTTTGTTATACTTACCTTGAAAACTAATAGATATGGCAAAGAAATGCAAGAGAAAAAATATTAGAACAGATGCAACAAAAAATTGCTTAGGGTACATCATACCTCTGAACCATTAGACATATTTCTTCACTAAAATATCAGCAAGTATGAATGAGAAGATTTGGCTTGACTGGGTCCAGCATTTCAGCCTTGCACTGTGGTATGGTTAAAGACAGAAACTCCTGAAAGAGTGATGAAAAAGTGTTCGTGAACAGATTATGTCTTGTTATGGTCCTCTTATTTATTAATATTTTTTCCTGGAGTCAAATGACAATGTCACATAATGTACACAAATGGAAATACATCTGTGATTACATCACATTTCAAAAGTTTGGGGATGGTTTACTGGCCCTGTATGCAAACTGAAAAGAAAAACAATAATATCAAACAGAAGTAGTAGTATATTACTTTTATTCTTTCCGTAAACCAAGGAAAGCAGTAAATTATTCCATCTCTTGTCAGCTAAGTTAATAATACTGATTTCAACATTCTGAAAAAAGGTAAAAATAGAGTAAAGCAGAAATTGTATTTTTTTACTGCCGTCACCTCTACAAAGTTGTGTCCAAATTAAAAAAAAAAAATCATATTACTGTGCATATTTATTTTTAAAATACAGACATGCTTACTTTTAAACCCACATATACTCTCATGGATTTCATTATTGTTACATAGTAAAGCTACACAGATTCTAAGGTTATGGTTACAGGTGAGTCTAACTTCTCTACTGAACTGTATCTTAAATAAACAATTTTTCTTTATCTTTTCTATCCTTGCTTACATTTTCATATGTATGTTTTCATAGTTTTACTATACACGTTTACTTTACAGTATGACAGGATAAAGGACCAGCTCCTGCTAACTTGATATGCAACTACATACATTTAGTCCTATGGGAGTATGTGCATGAACACAGTGCGCTGCACACACAGTGCTTATACACAAGGATTTTCCTTCAGCAATGAAGCTTATTTACAAATAGTCCTTCACTAATCTACAACAGAAATTTTTATTCCTAACACTTAAAAAAACTAGCTTACATTTCCTCTCTGATTTGATTTGTTTAACATTAGCAGCAGCCATTAATGTTCTGTCATTTCAGGGGATCTAGTTACATTACTCTCAGCACCTACAGTTATTTTCAGCTATATATGTCTGTAAAGAACTTGCTTTCTCCCAAGTTATCCTTAGATTTCCAGTTAATTTGTAAAGGATAAGAGGGAAGAGTGAAAATTTAAGTGTTTTTACACTAGATTCTTTCAGTAATATTCATACTCTATTAGACAATGACACAAACCAGGGACTAGATTCTAGACTGTAAACTGCAGAAGATGCCTTCAAGGATTCTCTTACATATAAAGGTATAAACAGTAAGTGGGGTTTTACACAGTACAGCTGACTGGACTAGCTTTTATCATTCTGCAGATCTCTGTAATCTCTCTGTCTGGGCAGTGTATTTGTGATGCACAGGTGTACAATTCCTTCATATCTCTGAGTCATCCTAAAAATGCAGCTCCAAAACTATTTTTGATTGTTCAAGTAACAACAATACAAAAGAACATATTACATACACATCAGTCCCATACGTGGACACTCAATAAAAAACTGTGGAGCTATGTAAAATTATGTCCCATTTAATATTATTTATTCCACCTGAGATCCAAGATTCTGCCTTTCTGAGAGTATGAAGTAATTACTCATTGTCATCTAAACAAACAAACATCAACTTACTCCACTAATGCTAGTTCAATTATCAGTTGATTACTAGTCACAGGTGAAGCACCTCACACAGCTCTAACTTTAAATGCAGGCATGCCTTATGATTACTAACATACCCACAAAATCTATAGTTCATATAAAGGGAAGACACAAGACTTTTGAAGAGTAAGATTCACCTACACTTCGAGTTAAGAAAGATCGGAAAATTGCCTTATTGTTTTTACAGACAAATTCGAATTACTGAAAGTAAAAGATATTTTCAGTCCTCCAAAGGAAGACTCCAGGTTTTCTAAGGAATACTCTTGTATCTTCAAGGGAACACTGTAAGGAAGAATTATTTGAAACGGACCTCCTGTCTTTCTTCCAGTCTACACACCTTTAAGAAAAACAGAAAAATCACCAGCATTATAGCAAAATATAAGGGACAATTACAGATGAGAAAATCCAAATATGTTTTTCCTTTCAGAAAGTTTGAAGGCAAAAGAAAGGAAATAGTTTAATGGGAAACAAAGAACTAATAAATCAAAATGTTAATCCGCTAAACAGCTGAGCAATTTGCAAACAGAAAGCCGACAAATCATTGACAAGATCTACAGCACATTCTGAAGTAGAATGTCTCAGCAAGAAGTACTACTCAAAACTGATCTCTGTAAGAACAGGACTCTGAAAATGTGCTAGTACTGAAAACCATGTCCAAGTAGCCTAAAAACTAATTCTGAAAGAAGCTTCGGACTCTGCTAAGCTACACAACTTCTGCATTAGCTTCAAACCGCTACGAAGGGCAACCAAAATCATAAATAAACATCTGTGTCAGCGGTGTGTGGTTACCTGTACTCTCAGCAAAACACAAACTCTCACGTTCTACAGCTTCATTCCCTACGGTGGAACTTTACACCCCTAGCCCCCCTAAGCAGTTACTAAACTATGAAATATGTGCAACTCCAGGCAACACCAGCAATCTAGTGACACAACTGTATCTCTGACTGGAGCAATCATCCACCCTGCACAGGAGACCAAACTTACAAATGCAAAAGCTGGGGAAGATCCTGCATATTGCTGTATATGTGTATGTATATTCATAAGTCAAGAAAAGCAGTCATTGTTAACCACTAATAACATCTCTGAAACTCAGTAGGTGGAATAAGAACTACATCAGTGAAAAAAGCACAGTGAGAACCTGCCTTAAAATACTCGAACACATTAAACGCAGCAAAGTAATACAGCATACTAAGTACAGTGAGTGTGACAATGTCTGAAAAACTGTGTAATGATGAAATGTAATGCTTCAAAACATTAACACAGCAGTTTTGTGTTCTTCTGAAAAATATCTAGCCCTGATTCTACTTTGAAAACCCAGCACTGAATTGAGTTTGAAAGCTTGGGAACCTATACTCCTGAAGTTTCTCACCAGAATATGAACTTGCATCGCTTTTACTAGGTAGGTCATCTGGGAGAACAAACCATCAGTATTGTCTCATAAAAACTAACTCACTCTGACAGAGATGGGATTTAAGAAACTGAATTTAACTGAATAAAACAAAGACTTAAAAGGAAGGTTGTACCTAGAGAGAAGAGAGACAGCACCCATAGTTAATTCTAAACTTGCTACCTCTGCACCTACAAATAAAAGAACCAAAATGGCACCGGAGAAATATATTTCTTCTTGGTTACACTCATGCTGTTCTCCAGACACAACAAGCCAAGAAAAACTCCCGAGTTTCTATTTCTCTTTCTGTGGTCCTTCTTTTAATGTGGAGAGATTTCTGATGTGATAAATATGAAGCAAATACTTAACGCCTCTAGGGAGAACTTGCGACCAGGAACATTGCAAGACGCGTGTGCAAACACGGATGCAGAGGATGCAGAAAGAGAGAGCACTGCAGTTTGCACAGAAAGAAACACAAGAAGGGCCACACGCCCTCCTTACAGGCCCATAAACCAATGCTCTATGTCTCTATCAGGATGGTGGGCACTTGTCTTAGAGTTAAAATCAGTGTTTCTGCAGAGAAAGCCCCTGAGATACCTGCCGTCTTCCACCCATACAGAACTGGTAAGGAATGAGACTTCAATACAATGGTAGGTTGCAGTGAGCACCCAGGCCCTTCTGGTGAATAGGTAAGCACCTGTAAAAGATGCGCATGAATCGATGATCCATTGCATCAGGTGGTCAAGTTGTAGGAAACAGTTAAACACTGTAGAGTATTAGAGACGCTAACAGCTGTAGATACCTACAAGCAAGATCTGTAATGAGAAACTGTACCAGGAGCACACAGTGGATACCGTAAAAAGAAACAATCAGTGCTTGTAGGACGTGACTGTCTGATAAGGGGTACTGAGGCACCTGTCTACCAGTTTGAAAGGGAGTCATGAGAGGTATGATGCCTTCCAGGAGTTAAGGTCCAAGCAGCTGCCAAGAGGGTGCCAAAACTTTGCTACTCTTTCACATGGACATGAATGCAACTACAATCTGGAACCTGAGCAGAACCAAGGAAGACTACCAAAGCCTGAGGATACATATAAGAATTGATGCATAAGTTATATTATCTTCCATTTTATCAGTCGGAGGAAAAAGGTTCAGCCAGTAATTGACCTATAAAGCAAATCAGCTTCTGGCTTCATGGCTGGTGTGGTCATGTGGGTTTTGGCTTTTATGGCAACAGGACATTCTTTGATGACTACAGGCTGTCAGGAAGGGATGGAATCCACCTGTCTAGGAAAGGCTGGGGATCTTTGGCAGCAGGCTGGCCAGGTTGGTGGGGCAGGTTTTACACTGAAGAACTTGCAGGGCAAGGTCCAAAGTGGCAATGCTCACAGAATTTCAACCAACTGGGGAATAAGCCACGCCAACCAAAGCAGCAACAAATGTTCCTTACCTGCCTTCCAAAATGAGAACCAAAAGACCAACCACCTCAACGGTATGTATACATCCAAGTAAAGACAATAAGGGCAATAAAGGAATATCTGGGTCACCTAAGCAAGCTTCAGGTCAAGAGAATGTGGTCCTTCAACTACCTATACCATTGTCAGAAGACTAATACAGCCACTCACATGTTATCCATCAACTGCCGGGACTGTGTAGAGGATGCTTCCTCATACAAAGGTTAAATGTGACAACCAGGAATGAGGTACTTGCTACCCACAAATCAAAAAAATCTGCTTTGTATTATCTCTGTTAGCGATAGCCTTGGCTGCAGCGAGCATGACGTGGTACAGTTTGGGATCCTGCTGAGCATGCTGAAGGTTAGTACTAAGACATATGCTTTAGATATCAGAAGAGCAAATGTCAGATTCCTCAGAACTCTGCTGGGAGGGATTCCATGGGAAGCTTCCACGGAGGATAAAGCAAGTGCTGGAAGATTTTCAAGAACACTCTCCCGAAAAAAAAAAAAAAAAACAAAACAAGAGACCCCCTTAGCTTAGCTGTGAGCTTCTGAGTCTGCTCAGAACGAAAAGAGAACTGTACCAGAGATGAAAAAGCAGATAAATACCCATTGAGAACTATAAGGGTATTGCCAGGGTGTGCAGAGAAGCAGTTGGAAAAACAAAAGTTTTAATTGAAATTGGCCAGAGATATCAAAAATTACAAGAAGAGGTTCTTCAGGTACATAAAAAACAAACAGAAACAGAACAAAATATTGATCCACTGTTAAACACGAAAGGTGAATTAATCAACAATGCTGGAAAGGCAGAGGTTCGGAACACTTTCTTCACCTCTGTATTTACCAGAACTGCTGCATTCCAGCCCTTGGGAACAAAAACCTAGGTTCATTCAAATACAGGCCGACTGTCAGTGAAGGAATAGCTGGCATGTGAACAGAAGCCTGACCCCTACAAATCGATAAGCCCTGACGTCATCCGCCTGAGGCTGTTACGAGAGCTGGCTGATGTCATAGTGAGGCTGCTCTCTACACTCTTTGAGAAACTGTGGAAATTAGAGGACCTCCCAGAAGACTGGACGAAAGTAAATGTCAGCCCCATCTACAAGAATGACTTAGAGGTGGATACAAGAAATTATAGGCCCATAAGTCTTACCTCAGTCCCTGGGAAAGTTATGGAACAAATCCTCCTGGAGACTATCACAAGCCAAATGAAGCACACTATTGTAGAAAACCAGAGCAAGTCATGCTTAACAAATCTGACCACCTCCTACTAAGTTACCTGCTTGCTTGATGTGGGACAAGTGGTGGACACTACCAGGACTTCTCCATGGCTTTCGATACTGTTTTCCATAGTCTACTGTTAGAGAAACTCATGTGCCTAGTTAAGTGGTCTGTGCTGTGGGTGGGGAACTCGCTGACAAGCCACACTGAGAGAATGGTGGAAGGTTCAAAACATCAGCTATGATCCAACAATGAAAAGCAAAAACTGCTACAGAGAGTTCCCTTTAAAGGATATCTAACAATTCATTCAAGACAGAGTGATGTATAGTATTGAAGAGGTGGAGTGAAGTAGGCATTGGTGTTTCCTCAGGAACACACAATTCTCCTTGATTAACTAACTGCCATTTTTCCATACAGAGGACAGATGTCCAGCTGAAATATTCCCAGCAGTGCAAAACCAGGATGGAGAACAACTTGAAGAAAGAAGAGATGGGGAAGAAGCATCCCAAGTCACAGTTGTCAAATTGGCATTGAACCTGTGCCAGCTTTACTTTACTGGAGAACATCTGAGGTTTTAAAATTTCACAGTCTGCTCTTTCAAGTGGGTGAATTCAGGTTTCATCCCTTCCCAAAGGTCTTCAACATTCTTCCTCATTAAACACAAAATAGATACTTACACGATTATTTGAGCAACAGATACAAAACGCAGAAAATATCTCTGCTTAATTTTCTGGCTGGCATCTATGAGTTTAACCCAGAAACGCAAAAAATTCACATCAAAATGGCAAGCTCTTCACCTATTTACAACAAGGACAAAAAGCTGAAAATGCAGCTTGCCTACTAGTAACATAGTTTAACAATTAATACATGAAGAGAATACATCTATTAAGCACTGGTTACTATGTAAGCATTTCTAGCAACTCATTCATCATTACCCTAGAAAAATCCCATCACATCTTTCTTGTAGACACAACTCACAATCTATTTACACTATTTTAAATTAAACTCTCTCTCACTAACCTGGGCTACTGCAGAGATTTGCAAAGATGTAACCATAGTTTTAAGGCCACTGCACCATTCGCAGTTTATGTACTCCCCACTAAAAAGTAGAAAGACTGATTGAGATTATAAAATCAAATTACTCAAAGATAGAGAATTCCTCATCTCTAAGAAGTCCAGTAGTTATTTTCAAGCTTTCTAATACCGTCAGAATAAGATTACCCTTGTGCACTAGATTAATAAAGCAATCCTATGAATAAATCATCCAGGGATACAGTTCTTGTAAGCGTCCTTTTAGGGATTACATTGACTAGAAGGACACATATCTGTTCCATCAAATACAGCCAAACTGCGGAGAATAAACACTTCCTCTTTATATACACACAGTATTTACTCCATTTAGCCCAAAGCTGTCTAGAAATTTCCAAACTAACAGAAATACTACTGCTAAGGTCTTAACATTTTTTGTTTTATTTTTGGTTTATTTTGTTGGGGTTTTTTTGTTTTCCAGAGTCACTGTAACCATGCAAAATTAAACCCAAGGAATGCTAGGATTCTTACAGAGGTATGATTGCTCCTGCAGGCATTCCTTGCCACCTGTTAGCATTAGAAAGTACAATGCTCTCTTCATTATCTACTACCCCGGATATATTTAAAATTTTCATATAGTCAGTATGCTGAAAATTCACATGACCATTTAAAGCAGTTTTCAAAATGTTAAATGGAAAACAGGTGCAAATTCTACATATTTGACTTAGTGACAAGAAAAATTTAGACTGATTAACCATTTCTCTTTAACAAAAAAATTACAACAGCTAAGACAAATATTTATTTAATTTAATGTAATACATTTTCTTTCATACGCTAAGCATGACAGAAAAAATCAAGACACCTCATGTCAAGCAAAAATAATATCCAAAAATATCCAAACTGTCAAACAAGGTAAGCACAACAATTTCACTGCTTGAAAAATCCTGTTAATTAAGAACAGGTTATTGATGTACTTAATGATTATTTGAAAAACTTGATTATTCATGAAACAGGTTAAAAATAAATTTAAAAACTGTCACTACAGAATCCATCTGTTATTTATAGTAAAATGAATTTGTAAATAGTGAATATTTATTACTTAAGAAAAGACAGTTTTCCAAATAAAGTTGATGGCATGCTGCCAATAAGCAGAATATATAGGATTTGGAAAAATGCCATTTCCTTGATGCAAAGCTGTTATAAAGTGATTCTCGCTGGATACATATTTCTCTTTACCAAAATGCTTCTTACTCTTTAATTTATGAGATACTATAAATCAATTCATCAGGTTTTTATTAAGCTTCTTTCTCTACATTTGAATTAAAGCACTTCTAGGACTACCCAAGATAAAAACTGCTACCATTTAAGCAAAAACAAAGACACTATGGATCTCATCCTAGTAATGCTGAAAATGTCAAAGAAAATGTCTCTAACGGCTGATGGCTTTGAGCCTATAAAGACAATTCTTTTAAGGCCTGATAAAAAAATCTACCTATATCATTGAGGTAAAATCTAATACATACAACTCAAAAAATGTTTGCAAGCGTAACAATAAGAAAGCTGGTCTTATTCTGAACCTTTCTCTAACAAGAGTCACTTTTTCAATGTTAATTACATCACCATATATCACAGGCAAATTTCAACAGCTCTAGGAAGGTAGATAGTCCATAAATAAAATCAGAATGTCTGATCTTAACAAACACTTCAAAAAGCACGTTTCAGAGCTATTGGACCTATCCATCTTTATCAGCAATACGGTATGATACCCAAACTAAACAAGGTAACACTAAATACCTTTTACCCTTCCTACCTGATGAACAGCTACCCTTTCATTACTGATGGATATCAATTCTGTCTCAGTTAAGCTTGCCAAAAAAAAAACTAACGTTTTTTTTTTTGTTAAAAACAACCACACACTGTTTTAGGTGAAAAAGGAGAGTACATTCATGCTCGTCAGGCTGTTAAAACGTTTAAGCACATCTGAAACAAATGAAATAGCAAGTCAACAATGTAAATTCCAAATTTGTTGACATACTTTAAAACAGTATGTAAGAAGTTCTAAATAAAGTTGCACCATTGTATTTACTTTTACAGATATTTCTGGGTGTTTCTGTGAAGCAAAAGCACATACTCATGACTAGATCTGTCCTTATTATTCACAAATATACTCACTCTCTCTCACTAGTATGAATAGCTTTCTGAACCATACCGCAATATAGGTTCAGCACTGAACATACCTAGTGTTTTTTTTCTTGGTAAATGCAACTGGTTACATTGGCGCAGAGACATAAGGCTGTAAATTCCTATCCTCCATCAGTATCACTGACCTCAGAGCAAACCCCACAACTGGCTACAGGCATTCAACATCCATCATTGCTCCTGAAACCTAATCTTTCAGGGAAGGACAGCTGCACTAGGCAAGCAGTTAAGCAGCTTTCTAAGACATACTATCACCCAAACAAACATAAATAAATAAATAAAACTTCCTGTCCTACTTTCTGATCAGTGCTTTAGAAATCTCTCATTTCATGTACTTCACACCAAATTAATTACTCTTAGCAAAACACAGGCAGACAAAATTCTAGTTTAGTAACCAGAGATACTATTTAAAACAAAAAAATTGCTGCTTCTTACATGAAAAATACAGCTGTTTGCTTATTGCTTATTAATGAAAAATAGTTCAATTCTGACAAGTACTAATAAACAGTACATCTCGAAAGTGGATTTTAATAAAATGTAGCATAAGAGGCAAAGAAACGATGCATCTGATGTTCACAGCATTCCTAGACTTGAAATCTGTGGGCCTACACTTATCAATTGCCTTTGTTAAAAAAAAATTAATAAACAAAACAAAAAACCCCACAACTCCCTGCCTATATTAAATTGCACAGTGTGATAAAGTCCTTAACTTCAAGAAAAAAAAAAACAAAAACTAAAACCTGTGATTCACGGAAGTTTAATTATGCAGCAAGTGAACACAGATAAATTAAATATGACACAACGCTATAGACCGTGACCCACATCAGTACCATAACCCCACAGAGTACAGAAAATAACTAGATATTTTTGTGAACTACCAGAAGATCAATTCTTTTTTTTCAGAAAAATAAGGTAAAAGTATTGTTCCTTAAATCCAAAAAGAATATGGGTAAGGAAAAGGAAAAGGAAAAGGAAAAGGAAAAGGAAAAGGAAAAGGAAAAGGAAAAGGAAAAGGAAAAGGAAAAGGAAAAGGAAAAGGAAAAGGAAAAGGAAAAGGAAAAGGAAAAGGAAAAGGAAAAGGAAAAGGAAAAGGAAAAGGAAAAGGAAAAGGAAAAGGAAAAGGACAGTAGAAAGGTCAGTCATTTATTCCTCATACACAAATTTCAGCTTTGAGAAGTTTTTATATAAGAATACAGCCTACAAACTGTTCAAAAACACCATTAGTAATATTTAATTCAATCAGCATTATAACGCGAGAAGAAATACTGGGATCAATCTTGCAAACAATTATTTTTTAAAGGTCAGAAAGCCTATGACATTGTTACCACCTCTCGGTGAGTACAAGCAAGTAATGAAGAGCCAAACTTTTGCATAAAAAACAGTGAATAAGGCCATATGAAACAATGAAATCTATATAAAACAACGAAATCTAAACAGAATTGGGCAACTCTTCAAGAGAAATGTATACCTATTTGGAGATTTAGGACCTAGGCCACATTTGTTTCAGTCAGGTTGGTACTGATTCTCATTCTAAATGAGACTCATTTGATTCTGCCATCTAAAAAGCCAGATTTTACATGTCACTTACTTACTAAATTCTGACTTACACATACATAATTTCCAAAACCCCAAACTTGTAAAATAAAAAGCAATACACTTGCTTGCATTATTCCATATTCCACATTTGATATATTGCTTGGGGAAAAAAGTATGCATTAACTGACTACAATAATATGTGAGCAGTTCGACTGGCACTAACCAGGACATCCATTTTGATTGTCTGCAAATAATAAATTAATTTGTGTACCAGTAGAGTGACTCAAATAATTGAAAGATTATTGAAAAAACGAAATAACTCCACTATGCTTAACTATAAAGAAGCACCACACAGGGCATGATAATACATCAGGGTATGTCCTCTGGTATAATAAATCAAACTGCCTAAAATTCCATCATTTGCAGTTGGCTCAGAAGGAGGATGTTTTCTGCTCATTCTTTGTATTTGAAAGATTACACAGAATCCCTGGCAGATATCAGACACATAAATATAAACAGGGGAGTTGATTTTTTAAAAAAATCATTTTTGCTTTTTCTTTTTTTTTTTTTGTTACTGTGCTACTAAGCCTATGGAGAAGGCTATCATGGCATTTAAGCATAAGACACTTCAATTTTTAAGTCTTTTTATCTTAGGGAAGTACAAACTATGTATATCTGCTGATGTAGTTAAAAATAAGCCGATAAACTGAGTATTTAGTGTGAATTGTCGCTTTTATGAATTAATCAAAAGAACCTGAATGAAAATCATGGTTTAAAAAAAGCAACACTTTCGGTATTATGTAATAATTTGTGCAAATTAAGCTAATTTTTTTGCAAGCAAACCATTTCTATTGTTTTATATTTATTTTTCCTGTGTTTTAGCTATCCACTTCCTACAGAAAGACATAAACATGCAGTGGTTTGATAAATATTACCAATCACCAATCAAAATCCACCTGAACTTATGAAATATAAGTTAAAATTGTGCAATAGTAGACACATGGTTCTATCAATGCACGGCAGCTTAAACAACAAGTGAAGTGAAGCTTATTGGAAAAGAATTTACAGGCAAAGCACTCTCATGCAATCTTTTTCTACATCAGATTTCTCCATCTGTAGCGCAGCTTTTACTGTAGTAGATCACCAAGAGAAGTAATGCTTCCTCTCTGCTCCTACTTGGTAAATCACTGATAGCACGAAGCAGTATTTTCAAACACAGATTCTTGCTTTAGGCTGGCAAGTTGCCAGTGTATATTCATTCATTAGTTGCATTTAAGGCCTTTTCCAAAGAAAAAACGATTAAGCAAATAAAGTAAACAACTCTTATAGCATGTGAAATTGAGAGTTTTCATAAAAATACTACATGTTGACTGTGTTATGCCAACTGTTTTTACACAGAATCACAATGTAAGCAAGCTCCTGTTACAATAGACAGCATTATGCGATTTTTTGACACTGAACTTAAAACAGTGAATATCTATAGCTTTTTCTCAACTTGTTAGAGAAAAAAACTTTAAACCAGAATCTTACACAAAAATGAAACACAATGGTTTGTAGACCTGCACTATGTTACTCCTCTTAATAGTCAAAATGCAAATGAAGTGCCGACCCTCTGTGCATTTTGGTGATACTGCCTTGGTCTATGACACTTAGTAAGACTTACAGTTTTGAACAGATGCCTATCGTTTGAGAAGACCTTTAAAGTGGATTTTATTACATCTTACCATGACTTTACCTAAATGCACACACACATTTCAGAAAAATAAACTCAGTCAATATTTGCACAACTATTGTCAGCAATATGACAAAAAGCCTCTTGCTATAACTGGCCCGATACCACCTGATACATAAAGCACCGCTGTTTTAAAAACAGCTTATTAAAAAATTAACATACCATAGGGAAACTGCATTTTGATTGTATGACCTTACTGCGATTCAACTTGAAAATCCTTTTAAATGAGAATTTTCAAAGAGCTTAGTAACGGAAATTCATTTTGAAGGAAATCCAATATGCAAATAGTTCAGCTGTGCTCTTTTACAAACTGTCTGCCTTGTCAGTTTGAAAAACTGAAAATCAACAATGGAACCGTGTAAGCATTCCTGACCTTACTGGTTAATGCCTATCAAGAATGCTACAGCCAGTGGATTTTAAATTTCTAAAACTACACTCAAAAAGGTATAGTGCATCTTCAGCCAAGGTCCCATAAATACTGTCTACATTCCAGCCAAAGTCTTGGAGCAGCCACACTCTGAAACTTACATAACACTTACAAAGCTACTTTAAATACACCATCAATCTATGTCTGTTCCTGCCTTGAAGTAATCCTATTTAGTTTATCTTTTAACCCTACACTTGCATGGAACAGTACCATTACTAATCTAATAGAAGAAAGAAAGGCAACAAATCTGATTTTCACAACTTACAGAAAATACGAAATGCAGGAGACACCCAAATCTGACTTTGGCCCAACTTTGCACCTCCAGAGTCGATGTTCTTCCCCAGCTGCCATAGTAATCAGGAGCGTAGAGAGGAAAGAACTATGCTGGACACCACGCAGAACTGGGTAAAATGGATGAAGTAGGGTAAAAAAAACAAGAAAATCCAAAATTATTTACAATTTGTATGCAACTCCTAAGTAACTGGAGTTTCATTTATTGGTAAGGAATAAATAACTGACATCTTTGCTTTTGAAATTAGGCACCTGCGTAAAAAATGTCTATTGAAAGAATGAGCATATGCCATGTACTGGTATTTGTTGTACTGGAGCTGTTCATACAGGCCCCTAGTGGCTCAGCAAACACAGCAGCAGATGAAGGGGGATTCCTACTCTTCAGTTTCTGTAGTTTTGGTCCCTGCAAGTGTAACGAAGGGTAATCTTAAAAAAGAAAGGTTAATCACTAACTAGACTTAAATCACCAGTTATTCCATTATTTCACATACCTCCAAGTGTGTTCTCTCCTAAGATTAAGCACCGATTTACTGTCACCCATTGAGTTCATTGGTGTTTGAGTTACATAATCATCACATCAGAATGCTTAATTCATATTATTCTTTAGCGCTTATTTTAAAAGTAGTATGACTGATAGGTCTAAAAGGAGGTGCTAAGATCCATTCCTGAAATCTAGAAATACTGACAGCTTGCACATTCACACCATAATAAATTTCTTAGTGCCTTCTTAGAGTAAAAGTCTTCCACTTAGGCAAAGCTTTCAGTGGATACAGAAAAGCTATACATCATTTCTGCCTTGAGAAATCTAAATATACTCCACCGTATTATCACAAGTGACAAAACTAAAATTGGAAAGCTACTCCTGTAAAAAGTCTCTCATTAAATCCTTCTTCCTTTCTATATAACACTCAGTGCTTTGAAAATCCCATGCCACTACATTTACAGCTTTTAGCAATTTTGACAGGGCAAAATTTGACAGCTGAATTTATTAAACTGACCAGTCTGTCAATTTCACACACAAAGAAAGCAGTCATAGCAGATCTCATGAGACTGAATTTAAAGAACCTAACAAAAAAAAAATGCAATCTGAAGTAAGATAAAAGTATATAAGATCGTATTTAAAAAAGAACCTTTTTTTTTCTTCAGAGTTACTCCATTCAGCAACGAGAATTGTAGATGCTTTGTGTGCTCCCAGCCCAGGAGAAAACGATGTCATTCACTACACAGTTTTACAGCAAGAAAAGAAAGTACTGACCACTACAACATTACAAACCACTAGCAGATACTACAGGAAGGAAACATATGCTACATATACATTTTTCCATGTCTGCACCAAAAATTCCAATAATTGTCCTGATACTACACAAGTTGCTTGTGTCTGAACAAAAGGCATGTTGGAAGGGATCTCTGAAAGGCTGAGAAAACACTTATAACTTCCAACATTAATTCTAAGTTCAAAAGAACATGGGCTTCATCAAAAATACTCATGTTTGCAAATAGAAAACTCAAAAGCAAATCAGCATCTACAACTGTGATTGTGAGATGAGTCTCCAACACAATTCCGTCTCAGGCGACAAGTGAAGGAATACATTAGACTCAAAACTATTCTGTGTAAATAAAACGACCCTTCTATTCTTGAAACCAAGAATAAGGACATGGTAAGCATGGTAAAGGAAATGCCATCCTTCCACGAGGCAGTAACTGTACAAAGGCCAGGTAAAAGAATAAAATACGCATGACAGCAGTATGGACAAGTAACAAGGAGAAGCAGACATTCAAAAGCCACACATGCAAAGACGAGCAGTAATGGCTTAAAAAAAAAATTATAGTTCTGTCAAAGAGGGAGGGTACAGAAACCAGGCAAAATACAGAAATCGGTGGAAGAAAATAACTGTTTTATTTGCCAGCCTGGGAGAAGCCGGTTGCAGCTGTGAGGAGTGCCTGCTCGCACGGGCGCAGAGAGAGCTGCTAAGTTTGCCAACAAATTCAACAGCCCTTTTGTAAGCGCTCGGAAAACTGAGTTTCCAGCCCGATGTGCTTCCTTTCAAGTGGTTTTGGGAGAGTAAACAAAGAAATTAAATGCCTAACCTGTGAAAAGCTCCTCATCTCCCTGCCTCCCCTCTCCGCCGAGAGACAGGAGGAGGGTAGGGAGGAGAGGAAGAAGGATAAGGGGGAGGAGGGAGCCCTCCTCGGACTGGCGCCGGGGTCCCTACCGGCCACTCGCCCCATACCCTGTATCCAGCGGGAGGCGCTTCGCCTCTTACCCCTGCTACCCGTTACCTTATCCGTACCCGTTAGAACGCAAAAAAAACCCCAATATTAGTAATTCGCTCGCCAAAGCAAACAGTCAACGTGTAATTAGCGTAGCAACTCCTCCCAGTCCGTGCACAGTGGCATTCGGTGGGAACGTCGCGTCGACTCCGATCCATCACTTGCCCTCACCCTGCCCCATCCCCCGTCCCCGAACCGCGACTCCCCTCGCCTCCCGAGCAGGCCTCGCCGCCAGGCTGAGACTTTGCGGAGAGGACAGAGAAGCCGGCTGGCAAGCGCCGGGGGTGAGCCCCGGGGCATCCAGGGGGAGAGCTGTGTGTGAGGCACATGTGTGCTGGGCTGCACACACGCACGCACGCACACACAGAGGCACATTTTCATGCGCGTTCACTCGCACAAACGTGCCGAAAGAGGTGGCAAAGACGGTAAGGCGGCGGGGGAAAAAAATAGGTCAGGAGCGAGGCAGTTACCTGTTCATGCTGTCTCCCCCGGTCCCAGCAGCAGCCCCCGCCGCTGCCGCTGCCGCCTGCCCGCCCGCCGCTGCTTCCCGCCGCCGCCGCCACCTCCTCCCGCTGCTCCCGCTCGTCTCGTCTCCGGGGCGCCCGGTTTAATCCAAGCCCCGCAGCAGCAGCAAGCAGCACCAACAACAGCAGCAGCTACGAGCGGAACCTCCCGCCGCTGCAGCCTGGCGCTGGTGCGTATCTCTCACAGTCCGGCACCGGGGAGCGGGAGAGAGTCAACGAGAGTCCGAAAATCCAGCATCCAGAAAAGCGAGGTCCCCGCCCGCCTCCTCCTGCCAGCGCCACCTCTCCTCAGCTCTGCTCTGTTCCGCTCTGCTCTTCTTTTTTTCTTCTTCTCCTTCCTGCGGCGGCTGCTGCTGCTGCTGCTGCTCCCGGGAACGCTCTCTGTTCCCGAGTTGCTGCTCCGTCTCCCCTCCTCCTCCTCCTTCTCCTCCTCCTCCCTTTCTCGTCTCTCCTTCTTCCTTCCCCCTTCGCTCTTTTTTTTTTTATTTCTCTTTTTCTTTTCTTCCTTCGTCTCTTTTAGCCGATTCTTTTCGCTAGAAATAGCAGCGAGGTCGCCCACCCGGTCTCCCCTCCTAACCTGCTCCCCACCTCCAGAAAAAGTGCGGTGTAAACAAAAGCGAGCGAAGAGGGCAGGGGGCGGGCAGAGCAGGGAGGGCAGCAACACAGGAAAAATCCCCGAAAACCGTCCCCAAGAGCAGAAACGCGAGCGACCCTCCCCCCACTCCGGCTTGCTTCTCCGGGGGAGAACAAGGGCGCCGTGGATACACTGATGGAGACGACGCTCTCTCGTTTCGTGGGTTTGTTATTGCGGGGTTTCGTTTTGTTTGTTTGTTTGGGTTTGGTTTGTTGTTTTTGTTGGTTTATTTTTTTGTAATCCTCTTACGCTGTGTGGATCACAATATCTGTATGTCCCCAAGAGTTATAGAAAGCTTGTTGCCAAGCTCTGTGCCCGTGCACACGTGTGCGTGTGTGCGGGGCTGGGGGAGTGGGAGGGTGGCGCCTGCCCCCACCGGGGCCGCGGGACGGCCGACAACGTGAGCCACGCGCCGTGCGGGGAGACCCGCACACGCACATCCGTGCGCGGCCGCGCGGTGGGGGAGGGGAAGGTGACGTCACTCCGTGCCCGCACGGAGGGGGGTCCTCTCTGCTGGCGGCGCGCAGAGGTCGCCGACGGCTCCGCCAGCGGAGGCGGGGCGAGCGGTACACGAGTGGGGCCGAGGCCAAGCCACAGGACTGCGGGCGCCGGCCTGTGGCGAGTAATGTTGTCCATTATCTTACCCACGCATACCGCCCCCCTCCTCCTCCCGCCCCAAGCTTCCCTGGGCGAGTGAAATTCACCAGAGTTTAAATACTGAACTTTTCGTCTGTGCACCCGGCCCGTTAAATTACCGGGGGTTACCGCGTGTGGCAGTCCAAGAGGGGGCTACAAAGGGTGTTTTAAAGGAATATTCACTTATTCAGTCATGCTTGTATACGGCAAGTCCCTAATTTTCTTCCTGAAGAATGGTCAGATTTCACGCTGAGAGGCACCTCACTGGTTCAATCGGTTCTGTGCCGTGGGGCTAATCAAAAGGTCGCTGCTTGTCTTATCTACCCTGTCTAATCCTTCGCGAAGAAGGAACAGTGCATAGGATAGATGAAAACAATAGAATTTAGGTGAAAAGTGCTTTGGGAAACCTCAATGATGGCTTCTAAACATCTTCAGAAGCCTGAAGGGTATGCCCTATGCCACAGCTCTTCCTGTGTGAAATGGGAGTTAAGTGTTAGGGATAAACAAGATGAACACTAGTCAATCATTGTGGTGATGGTAGCCCGTTAAGATAGATGCAACATTAGTCAGCTTACTGGCTTCTGCAGGTATGAAGCTATTGGTGTGATATTGGCTAGACATGCTTCTAGTCCCAAGTTTACTGCTGACTTGCTGATACCTGAACATGCTGTGTATACCCTGATACTGAAATCAGTCCTGGTGGTCCATGCGAAGTTCGTTACAGATCATTGCTATTTTTGTGCGGAGGTGAGGGATTTGGGTTTTTTTTCTATCATATATTCATATTTTGTCATCCTCCTGCAAAGCAGTGTTGCCAACATTAAGGCTGGTGGAAGTGAAGAAAAACTTTGTTCTTCCAAAGACCTATACATTTCTATATTCTTTTGGTGCTGGCAATTACACCATGAAAAATGCCCCCCCAAGTAATCTTACAACTAAAGGAGAACTAGTCCTTTCCAAACAGAATCTTTCAAAATAGTGACTTTGTAAAATAATTACTTTGTATTAAAAGGTAAATATATGGAATGTATCGTGGGTGACTACTTTTTATCACGTCAAAAACAACTGTTCAGTATAAGACTAGCTTTTCAACAAGCAACTGTGGCTTCAAAATAAAACAACGAAAATCAAAAGCTGAGCAAAACACAGTTTTATCTTTATCGTAATAAGTGCAGCTGAAAGGAAGCAAGAATCAAATCCTCACCTTTGCCCCCTTGACTCAAATGACTGCAGGGCCCTATTTGCTTTGAAATGGCAATACTAAATAGGTGTTTCAGGGTTTAATGTTATGTCCCACCAGTTTTTATCAGTATACTTAGCTGTTTTAGTACTCTTCATGCTGTGATCCTTGTGTGAAATTAAAGAATTGAGCAATAAACCCATGCATTTTATATTTTTCATGTGGTATCACAATGTAGATGTGAGTTTTGGGACTACATTTAGCTTTCCATTATCTTAGAGTTATAAGCATGTTGTGTAGCTCTTCCTTCTGTTCAGTCAGCATCACAGTATGCATTAGAAATAAATGCGTTCTTTTCTGTAGAAGTATTAAAACCAGATCTCATGTATATTGTTTATACGATTTCCAGGTTTGTAGTGATGCTAAAGCAAAAAAAAAAAAATTAGCCTAGGCTCATTAAAACACCGTAAACTTACTGCTACTCTAGTCTATGTCATCACTTGTTATAAGTCGCATAAGTTTTATAGTGAAGATAGTAGTGTAGACCTACACATATATAAATGTATGTATGTGGTTTGGTAATACACCTTTAACATACCTTCCCTGTTAAAAGGAGGTAGCTCATTGAGAAGCATAATTCATCTATTGTAAGCTACTCATTAAAGTCAATTTTTTTTTCCAAAATGCATAAAAAATTGAAACATGACATTCTTCACCCGTGTTGTAATTCTGCGAAGATTGCACTACTTTAAGGTTAGTACAGCACTGAACTGGAGAAACACTTACATGTTTTATATAACTTTTCAATGTTTCCTTTAAAACACTCTCCACTTTTGTAATTAAATCAAATTTGGAAGATATTAAACTTCTGGGGTTTTTTTTAAGGTGGAAGGAAAAAGGTTCTCATGTCATTTGGAATTAAGTATACTATATTCCCTCAGAGTTTTTATGAAAACAAACATCTTTCTCTTGTCATTCAAAGCAAACTATTTAAATCCTGTTCTTCCTGCTCATGCAGCCACTTTCAGTGACCTCGTTGAGGCTACATACAAGCAGTGTAAGTTTGATGTGAAGCAGAGGATGGTGAGTGCAGGTTTAAAACTCAAAAGTCATGCCAAAGGAGGAAGAGAAACAGGTTGACTTTCGTTTTGTTCATCTGAATCCTTCCTGCAACCACACTGAATGACTTCTGCTATAACTCCTGTAGTAAAGAATCAAGCCATATGCCTTCAGTCTCATGAATTTTATATATTA
Organism: Tapera naevia; assembly: GCA_033556795.1. Taxonomy (NCBI): domain Eukaryota; kingdom Metazoa; phylum Chordata; class Aves; order Cuculiformes; family Neomorphidae; genus Tapera; species Tapera naevia. Next base: position 3,838,908 of record JAUMJJ010000016.1, read on the forward strand.
AATAGTTCTCTGTTAATAGTGTGCAGTATTATTTTCCCCTCGGCTGTTCTGCCTTGGATTGTTTCTTGCATTCCTGGTAACTGCATCCCACTAAGCTCTTTATCAAAGTGGGACACTCCATTAACAACTGGAACCAGTGGACGTTTCGTTGCTACACAGCAAGTTCAGGAATGGGAGAGGCACTGGGCGTGCAGGGGGAAACCAGAAAGGTTACTCTGTAGTTGGCTGTGCTCCCTATTTTTGTTGTTGTGGCATATATTAAGATAGCTATATATCGCAGTTATTTATGATTAACGTAGGACAAGCTATTGTTGAAATCTAATGGATGATTTGTCACAAAACTTCATTAATCCATATGTTTGACATTGACTTATGAAATGATTACAAGAAAGATTTCTGAGTTACTATGCTGGTATTTAAAAATTCTGATTTATAAGCCAAAGACACTGTGAGCTCCTGTTATTGAAGATAACAAAACACTGCTAGAAAAGTAAACATTTGTTGTCTATATGCAAAATGTATTCATTTAAATCGGTTTCAGTATATATCTTATAAATGCTGATTTAGTGTCTCAGCAGACTTTCTCAGTACTTGTCTGTGTCTTGTAGACAATTCTGATTCATATAAATCTTTTAAGTTATGAAACTTAGGCAGTTAGGGACAAAGGTATGGAGAAGAAATTTATTTTAAGTGTCCTTTTTTGTGAGCATTTTTGTCATATTCACTATTTTTTCGCTTCTGTCTTGAAGAGATGAGGCTTTATACACTTATGTGATCCACCTGCCATTCCAAACAACTTCTATATGTGCCGGCATATTTTAAATCCATTTTGGGGAAGGATGCTGGTCTGGCATCCTACAGGTCTCAAGCACTGTTCTAATTTTTATTCTGTGGAAACAGTGGTTTGGTAGATGAAGGAGGCGAGAATGCTGATCTGCACACTCATCCCAGCCCATTTATTGCACTGTCAGTCACACTGAATGCTTTGCCACAGACCCAGGCTAGCTGATGGGAAAAGGATGGTGAAATTGGGTGATGCAGCACAAAAATACAAAGAAGGTTGGAGTCTATTTTTTCTACTTCTCGGGGAACAGCTTCTTGTATTAGCTCTTAGTACTTTTTTTTTTTTTTAACTGAAAAGTGCAAAAGGACTAGAAAACAAGTAATTAATCACACAGTACATGAAAATCTGCAGGGACTCAAAGATGATGAAGCAGGATCAGCTTTATCAGAGTGCACTGGAGTGCTTGCCACGAACTGAAAATAAACCACAGCATATGTAGGGAAAGCTGTAAATAAGATTTGTAGATAGAGAAGACAGCTTTGTCTTTTACTTCTAGAGTATTTGGAGTATCTCAGATGTGGTGAGAACTCTACTAACGATTTAGAAAGAATATACTTAGCATACAGAACACAATCTGGTGGTATTTTTCTTTAAAAAATCACGCATGTGTATATAATGTATGTGCACACACAGGTGCAGGAGGTCTGTATCAAGTTTTGCTTTCAATTTAAACACAGTACAGTGGGTGAGGGTTTTTTTCTTCTTTGTTTTCTTCTGGTTTCAAAATGTAGCCTTCATAGGAAGAGGGTACCCCTAAATTTTAGTGACAGCAGCAAGGACCTAAGACTAGAATTTACAGGAATATTTTCTAATATCAGAAGAAGAAAATGGGATACAATAAAGGAAAATCAATATCCGAATGACAGCTTGCTAATTCACACTAGATACCAGAAACAGATACCATGCGTCACTTACTGTTTGATTATTTCATGATTCCTCAGCATGTACTAGGGAAACTAAAGACACCACTTTGCACCTGTAGGTGAGGGATCAGAGTCTGTGTAACACTACTTGAAGTAAGTCCTGACAGCAAGTAACTGAACTCATATATTTTAAAACTCAGGAACAGAATGAAGATACTAATGCCCTAACTGATTCACAGAGCTGGAAGATTTTGTTAATCTTTTATTTGAACACTGACTTCAAGTTCCTATGGAGACACTGCTATTTAGTTTACATGGCTTCTTTTATACAAAAGTTTTTGAAAACACTTTGTAGAAAACAGAGGATCTCACAAACTAACAACTTATCCAAGTTAAGCCTCGTAAATCTGAATGTTTGTTCCCTCCTGCCAAACCTCAAGGAGGTTTGAATCACAGCATTGAATATGGTGTCGCTGTACTGTCTGGGGGCTGAGCATGGAGTGAAGGGAGGAGAAGGAGAAACCTTAGTTTATTCCCTAACTTTATGTCTTCATCTTCTTGAACATAGGAGTGTTATGGAATAAGCTGCTCAGTCATCTGGAGGAGAGTTTCTCCATTCCTCTCATGTTGCCTCCTTTCTTCTAATAAATCGAGAGACAGAGACAAGAACTAGGAGGAAGGATACAGTCTCCTAACAAAGGTAGTACATTATGAAACCTTCCAAGATAGAATGGGAAAGGGGGAAGGCAAATATGAAAGAAAATTCTTTTCAGCATTTCTCTCCTTATCATTACCTACAGTTGATGTTTTAAAGTCATTGTTGTCATGGACCTATAAATATTTCAATAAAAGTATTGATAAATACCTACAATAACTGCAGAAGGATGTTTTTTACTGGAATGAAACCTATTATGCTCTGTCTTGGCTTTAATTCTGTCTCATGATGGCCAAGTTTATACCTCTTCTGTTGTAATTAGTCTGTTTATACAGATTCAATTACAGTCAGTTTTCCCCTCAAAGTGGTTCCCATGAACTTCAGAAGAACTATTTCCTAATTAAAAATAGGAAAGTGTCTGTGACTTGGTTATCAGTGTATGTCTAGGAAGAAGTTCAGCTCAACTTTTAGAGGGCACATGTCCACAGTATAACAATGTAATTTCTCTCATTTCTGAATAAGTTGCTTAAGAGACAGCTATAAGTTTACTGGCAAGTAAATCTAGATAAAAACTCCTGAAGTCTTTAGTATAGAGTGCTATTAATCGAGCACTTCTTGTGAGCATTGTGTTCACTTTATTTTCGATTTAAAATATAAAATTTTTCAAATTCCAAGAATTCTGACATCAGAAGGAACATAGAGGGAACATTCCTACAGTATGACCTTGACTGACCTGTGTAAAGAGATTACTGAATTTCACTGAATGTTTTACTTATAACGACTCTGTTTATATTATTTTTCAATTGTTTCAGTTTGTGTTTCCTTCCATCCCTTCCATTCATCACTGAGTGCAAGCCCACTGAACATCTACTCTGAATGTAGTATATAAGCTTTGCGCTATAACATCCTTTTAAGGAAGGCTGTGTATTTGGGACAGAACAAGAGGTGTTAAAACCGCAGTATCCAAACAAATCTGCTTACCGTGCAACATTCTCTAATCATTTTCATTCTCAGCAATTCAATTAAAACAAAAATTAGGACCATAAGAAAAATCTGTATTTTAGCCAAAGAAGTTATTCATGAAAAAGTAATGGAAAGATTAAATCTGTTGTATTGAATCCATATTATTAGCAAGCTTGGGTGCCAAGTCTTTTGTTTTTCAATGTTGAAATGCACTTTTACATATTAAACTGTGAGGGAAATCTCGTATTAGTCATGGTTTTCCAATCAGTGGATTTATGTTTCAACAGGGGTAAAGAAATTTTTAAAGTTCTGTTTGAAAAATGGCAACCCAATTGTTATGCAATTCAGCAGACATCTTTTTTTGGGTGCAAATTTAGCTCAAGGACTTCCATATAATTTATATATATATATGTAATATATATAATTTATAGATATATAAATATATATTTATTATATAATATATATGTAGGCCCAAGCTAGCACAAACATGAACTGCTGAAAATCAAATCCATAGCCTAAAAATCTGCTGGTATTTTCTTATTTGTTTTTTTACTGAGAAGGCACAATGAACACAGTAGGGGCAATAAATGTCAACTCCAGTATTTATGGAATGATAGTGATATGATTCATATTTTTAGACTCAAGTAGGTTCTGAATAATCAGGATATAATTAAGATTTAAAGAAAATAGAAAACAAAGAATTAGAGACTTTTCCTTTTCCGGACTTATTTTCACTTCTCTCCTCTTTATGTGGCTCTGTTAACTCGCTTGGTTTGTTCAGATAGATTTCTTGCCTCCCAGTGAAGTTACCAGTCTCTTTTCACTCTTATAACCACTCACATCTAGTGTCCTTCCAGAATCATCTATTTGTTACATATTCTAATGCCTCTACTCTCTGTCAGATGGCTATGCTTTCTTCTCCTTAAATCTCTCCTTTCTCAAATTCCAGCTTCTCTCTTCTGTTCCAAGACCCTGGGTTACCTTTTCATTTATTTCATCTTTCATTCATTTCTTCTTTTCCAGATTTACCTCATCCTCTTTTGCTTCTAACACCCCTGTCATCAACCTTACTATCTCCCAAATCCTTCCACTTTCCATTCCAGAAATACACGTTTGCTTATAAATGTAATGGGGGAAAGGAGATAATGTTACCTTGCTCAACACGTGGAGAAGCAGGCTGTAGCAAAAAACCATACGACCATATATGTGGCCTTACTGCATCCACTACCTGCATTTTTCTAAAGGACATCCTTAAGAAGCTGGAGACACTGAGGCGGAAAGCAGTTCTGATCACAGATTATCCCACTGAATAGTTCTTCTTTGTATGACATTCAGTATGACATGCTTGGTTGCCTGTGCGTTGTTCCATATCTCCTTGCCTAGATCCAAGTCATTTTGGTGCTGCAAGGCATAAGACTGGGCTCAGAAAGAGATAACATATAGCTAATATTTGGGAGCTGGGGTTTTTTTTGAGATTTTGAGGAGATGGAGCATCAAAGGAAATAAAAGGGCTAGTCTTATCTGGTTCTGAGTAAGAAATAGGTCACAAATATAATGTGGGGCGTTCAGGAGCAGTAGTAGAAGGCATAAGCTGTCCCGTCAAGAACTACAATGGTCTTGGGGTCAGAAAGATATTAATTCAAGTACCACTGGTGTGAGTGACCCCTTTCTTCACATAATAAACGAGGTTGTAATTATAGGATTTAAGTAATTCACTATAAACAACTTGCCAAATCTCGGGGCATTTTTAACAGTTTGCTCCTGCAGAGTCTGTAGTGAGAAGCAGCTGGTTTTGTGAAATGACATGAGCAGAAAATATTTGAAAGGTGTGGCTTGAAATAGTGCTATAATCTTTTCCCTTTGCATGCGAACTCCAAAAGCAGCAAAATGCAGTGATAACCGTGATGATGGAACTGTCTTCCTATGATTATGCTTTCAGCACATTCAACAATATACTGCATACCATCAGTATGATCTGAAACAATAAAGCTACCTACCAAGAGATAAAGCAGTATCTCATTCCATCACATGAATTGTCTTTCATTCCTCACACATACTTACCAAGCCCCTTTTCTGAAGAGATTTGTAAAAAAATGACACAAACCAGGGATGTAGTGAAGTACTTTCACTTGGGATATTTTCTGTGCCACATTGCAGTTTTTAAACACAAAGAAGGAGAAGGCTTATACTTGTTTTCTGGACACAGGAAAGTGCTAGATTTATGAAAATTGTTTTGTGTGTGTTTTCACTAAGAAGTAATCAGGAATAGAAAAGGGGCACTTCAGTTACAGGAAAAATAAAGCTTTTAATTCAGCAAGGATTGCTATTTTACTTTATGACTCCTCAAACAGCAGACAGGAAGAACAGTAAGAGTGTTCTTGTGTGTTTAGAACAACATTGTGAATAGGAAAAAATGAAAAAATGTTTGTAGACATTTCTGCCAGTTTAATGCTTTCAAATGTCAGAGGTTCTAATGGCACATCAACCCCATGTCAGTTCCTAGGGTATGTAAACACCACTGCAGTTGGTCTTTTTTTTTCAATGCTACCAGGATGCTGTCCATCATAGCCAAACAAATATTTTGGCCTCTTTGTTCTGGTGTTACTAAGCACAGAAAAGACAGAAACGCCTTCAGTATCAGCAGATGTGTCTCCTCTTCCTACTCCAATAGATCTAGGTGATATGAAGACCATGGTTATAATAAACTGTAACAACTGAGATATGTTTAGAAATGATATTTTAGAGAAGAAGAAAGCATAAGGAAAAATACTGAGTGCCAAAGATTCAAAGATTTTTTGTCATTTGCTAGGATCATAAGGCACAGGATGCCACTGAGCAGGTGAACTGGTGCATGATACTGCTTAGTGTTTTTCAGGACTGTTTCCTGAAACATAGTGATTTGTCATGTGAGGGTGGCCTGTATTTTTTTTTTTCTATCTTGTATTTGGTTTGGATTAAAACAGAGATTTGTCTGTGCTTACTTTACCTAATGATTACCTAATGTAGACCAATGTAGGTTGGTCTACACTAACGATCTGTGCTTTTCATTATTTACTATCTCCCAACCTGCAGAAGCAGAGTCAGGAGAAATCTGCATCCAAAGGGATCTAGAAGACAGAAATCTTCCACCAATGCAGAGAAATGGTTTCTCAGAGTAGGTATATACTTATTTTCATACCATGTTATTTTGAGCTTGTCCAGCAGTACAGACGTTGAAAGTCACTTAGCACTGTCAGCAGTGGTGGCAGTTCTACACTTAAAAAAAAGCACAAGGACTTGAAGTCTGTCCTTTAGTAACTGAAGTTCAAGAAGGAAGTTCCTTGTGTCTTGTGAGTGTGAAAATGCCCTCTCCAGTGAGGTTTTGCAAAGCTGTACATCACAGGCTGCGTACTTAGTGCAGCTTTTCATGCTAGTATTAAATACTGAAGAAAAAATAAACAAAAAGAACTTAAAGAAGGCATAGTGAAGAAATTTTTTTATGCACTGGTATACTAAGAGCCTATTCTTATTCACAGATAGTGAAAATAGAGACTTTAAATATGTAGCCAAGCATACAATTTTGTATTAGATATGATATTGATTGTCTATACAATAAGTATCAAACAGGTTCTTTAGAAGAAGGCTTGTGGTGATGCCTACATATGGTATAATTCTGAGCACACTCAACATTTACGCTACACTAAATGAGGTGAGTCTTCTGTTTAAGGGGAGGCACTTGGATAACCATTTCCAGGAGCAGAGAAATAAAAAAATGTAGTTACATTTCCCTCTAAAGGCTGAATTCTTTTGCTGAAACTTTTCAAAAGCACTGTGAAAAGTATATTTTTATCAGCACAGGAATTGAGTACGTCCCAAAGATATCCAAAATACTGTCATCAAGTGGGAAACAGTTGAAGAAATACAACAAAACAATATTCCCAGAGCTCACTGCTAAAACCTTTACGATTTCCACCTCCTCGTTATTTACACAAATTCACTCCCTTTTCCTCTGTATAAATTACTTTCTTCTGGGGATGATACAGCAGTGTGATTCAACTCTCCTTATAAAACCCCAGCAGAAATCCGAGTGCTCCAAGAAATTCACAGGGTCTGGCTACTCAACATCACTGGGACTACAATCAGTACATAATAAAATTCCCATATATTTTAAGGAGAGCAAAAAGGTTGGTTTTTTTTAAAGGAACACCTTTAAATAGGAAGCAGGTTTTCCATTTGCAAATTCTATTTTTAATCTCCCTTTGCAGTGGATGTTCAGCGATAGTAATAATACTGCGATACATTCTCAAGAATTTGGAGTTTTGTCAGTTGCACTGGTTAAAAGTTTCATTATTTTCTATTGGCAAAGCACACAGGCATGAAGCATTCATTAGTTTATCATTGTAAGTTATCTACGGTATCTATCCTGGTATCTATTTAAATGTGGGAAACTCACTTGCAAAAATAACTTCGTACATTGTGTGCTGCTTATTGATTGGAAAAAAAGTTACAGCAAATGGCAAAGATAAATAACTCTTCTATTCCAGAGGTTAATACCAGATAAAAACAGGTTTGTAAACACCATCTTGACACAATCAATTTCAAAACTATGTTTCTGAAAAGGTTTTTTCTGGATATATGTAAAAGCTGTTTGTAATTTTCATAGTCAAAATACAAAGTAATAATGCAAGTTTTATCTCTTATTCAAAGATCCAAGCATGATTATCATAGGTAAATTCAATTGAAATATAGACGGTTCATTAGAATATCTTCAGAAACTTCTAATCTCCAGCCAATAAGGTGCTCCATGACTCTTTGTTTTCATATTTTGCTATAACATTAGAAAAAAAATGGAGCTGTTTGTTAGGCAAATCCCTTATGAAAATTGATTTGTGACCACAGTAAATTATCCTTTGTATTTTACAAATCAATTCATCTATATTTAATAACGGTTGAGATAGTTAGAAAAACTATTTTTGATCAGTTTGATGATTTTTTTTGAAGTGTATTGTTTTGTATTTAAATGCATTAACTATGAATAACAAGTATTGGATCATATTACATATGTGAAATGTGATAATATTGTATGATAATGTATTCTTTTATATACTTTATGATACAATCATCCGTTAAATAAACTTGAAAGTTAAATTACTTATTTAAAACTCTACAGTGATTACATATATGAGCAGCATTGTCCGTTTCTTGAATCTTTCCATTCTAAGATTGCAGTAGAAAGCATTATAGGATGTCGCATAAGGAAATAATAAAAGGTATTTTCAGAACTTGATATCGTCAGTCTTTTCTCAAAGCTTTTTAGATATTCTTCCATATAAGATTTTTTTGGAACCAAGCACAAGCCTCTGACCTCTGCTAGCCAGGCCTCTAAGCAGCCCTTGAGCTGTAGTAAGATGGAATTTCTGAATAGCACTACCTCACCTTAACTCTCCTATTTACCTCAAATATCTCTAAATCAGGCAAAAATGGTTAATTATGAAAAAAATATTTCCATTCAAGGGAAGATTATGACTATGAAACCTCTTTGAAAAACACAGCACAAAATCTGTGTTTTCATATCTAGAATAGAAAGTATTTTTGCTTTTGTTTTCCAAACTATATTAGGGATGAGGTGGTATGGGTGGAGTAAGGATGTGAGAGGCACTCTTAATTAAATGTAGGACTCTGACCCTCGCATCTGGACAGTTTCTTAAGTGATAAGAAACATATTCCAGAGTAGTCTGTGATTTAGTCTGCTTCTTAGGCTATCTGGTTGAGAACTAGCAGTAGTATTTACAGTGAGTATTCAAACAGAAATTAAACACAGATTAGGAATTTCTACAGATTCAGTCCTCTTTACAAGGTTTCAATTTTCCTGCCTACTTGCAGAAATAAGTAGACATCCATTTGTTCTATTTTCTCTCTTATAATGTGATGGTATTGTACAGTGTGCCATCAAATTCCAATTAATGATTTTAATGCTGTTAGTGCTATTGAGGAAAATCTTATCTATACAAAAATTATGTTTCAATTAAGGTTGTGTGTAAATGTCCAAATGTCTAGACAATGGCATTTTGTGGTATCTTGCATTTCCTATTAATTGACGTATATCTACTATAAGTAATTGATAAGCATGGAAAGAAACCATAATGCAGTTTGTGTAGTAATTAGTATAGCTGAATTGTGTCAGAAGTTTTCATGTTATGTCAACGCTTCTAGATAAAGAGCTGGTTTTCAGTTCTTCTCAGAAATTTAAGAGTACCTAGATATTTGAGTGGAAGTTCTCACTTGATCCAGAGTTCTTCTAGGGCAGATTATAACCTAGGTTACTCTGCTTGAGTGGGGATGGGTAGACAAGGTCACCTCCAGAGGTACCTACCAAGCTTAACCATCCTGTTATTCTGTGATAACCAAGTTTCCTGAAGGTAGTTTATCAATAGTGAGTAAAAGTTTTTGTTTAATTACTACAGGCTGCTACATGCTAGGAGAAAAAAAATAATTTGGATTTTGATGATGTTTTCTTTTTATGTCTTCATGCCCCTTTATGGTCACTTCTGTAAATACAAGAATAAAATTTACCTGTAAGCCATACATTTGAAGTCAACACTGGACAATATCATTAAGAAATTCTGAAACAAATAATTATGAAACTTCTAAATAGTCTGCAACCCAGTCTGAAGAGCTACAAACTCAGAATACTCCGAACTACCAACTGTTTTTATCTTTAACAGTTATCCATCTATAGGCAATCAGTTTTCAAGTGCAGAGAGGCAATTCCTCTAATGTGTCTGAGGGGGCACTTGTTTACATTACCTACTTACTGTTAAGTTAGAATTTATTCCATAAAGAACATCCTTCCTGCCAATAGGCAATCCTGCCTTCTAGCAATAGGACAGCACTCCTTCAACATGAACCCTTTCTCCAAACATATGAAAATGCTGGGAAAAATATTTTATATCCTAAAGAACTACTTAAGGGAGAACTACTGTCCTCATACCTTTCCCAGCAGCACTCAGTTGCTAAATGATGTCCCCATGTGAAATTGCTTTTATAAAGTCTGCTCTAGGTAAAATCATAGAAGTGTCAGTTTTTCCTTTGTCAGATCCTGTGAAACTGCTTCGTGGAAGGGTAATGTTGCAGCATGCCATGATGGCTGTAGTTCTTTAGTGTCTGGATGACTTTTTCCAGTGGTTTCTTGTGCTTGCAGAAAGCGTTGATGCCTTCTGGTAGCAGAGAGCTGTTGAGGGCAGGAGAAGAAATCTGACAGGATAAAAGTGGCTGACAGAAGTTTAAACTCTGCCATTAACTGTTGGTTCACTTCAGAAATGGGTGCAAGTGGCATATGGTTATTTTTGTTCAGCTCTTCTTGAACAAAGAATTTGGTTTTATGCAATTCTGTCATTTCTAGATGTGTAATTAACACAAACTCATCTCAAAATTATATGCTTCAATAAGAAACTAGCTTTTGTCCTTGTAAGGAAAACAGTATGGTTGCTTGTAATTGTGAAACGATAACTTTATGATAGAAAAAATACCACATGAATGTCTACATAAAGCTGAATTTGAGGCAGGAAGTTGGAAATATTTGGGTTCTCTCTGGGTAGTCAAAGAAAACATGGATGAAGGAAAACCTAGAGTGTATGAAAAAGGCATAATCCTGGGTCACCAGGCTTAGGAGAAAGAAGGAAAAAGATAACAATAGAGTAAACATTCTATCCTGAAGAGCCTTGAACAGAAGCCAGAATTACTTAGGCTTTCTGTTCCTCTGCTGCAACAAGTCTCTGAGAAGTACAAGAATAAATATATGTGTACATCTGTTGTTGATTCTCCTGGAGCATGACTACCTATAGTTATCATTTACTGTGTTTGTTCAAGGAATGGAGGTCGGTGCAATGGGCCTAATCAGAGACTCCAGTCATATTCAGAAATTGTGTTGATCAGTATGATTTCCAGTCACAAATTTGATTATGGGAGATGTAGTTTGTTTGGATTAAACAATTCATGAATGTTCCTTCCTGATTTTTTTCGTCACCAGTGGACCACTGTCATGCTAGGTGTTATTTAGTGAAATTCCTTTATGTTCATGTACAGTTGTCAATATCCCTAAGAGAAGGGCATCAAGGTGCTGGAGCATATCCAAAGAAAGGCAACAAAGCTGGTGAAGGGTTTAGAGCACAAAACTTAAGAGAAGCAGCTGAAGGAACTTAGATTGTGCATTCTGGAGGACAGGAAGCTGAGGAAAGACCTTGTTGTTGTAGACAACTACTTCAAAGGAGGTTGTATTGAGACTGGTGTTGGTTTCTTCTCCCAGGCAGCAAATAATAGGACAAGAGGAAATGGCCTTGCACTGTGCCAGAGAAAGTTTACATTAGATATTAGGGATTTTCTTTTTTTGCCAAAAGGATTGTGAAGCACTGGAACAGGCTGCCCAGGGAAGTGGTTGAGTCACCATCTCTGGAGGTATTTAAAAAACATGTAGATATAGTGCTTGGGGACATGGTTTAGGGGTGGCTTGGGAGCTTTAGGTTAATATTTGGGCTCCATGGTCTTTTCTAACCTAAACTATTCTGTGATTCTGTAATTCTTCTGGCAACCAGCAGCATTGTTATCATTGGTATCAAGGATTTGGGTAATTGGTATCAAGAATTATCTTCCAAGGGGGAATAAATAGTATCACAGTATCACAGTATTACAAGGTTGGAAAGGACCTCTGAGATCATCAAGTCCAACCTATAACCCTACACTAACACCAACACTAACACCAACCCATCATCTAAACCATGGCACTCAGTGCCTCATCCAGTCTCCCCTTAAACACCTCCAGGGTCGGCGACTCCACCACCTCCCTGGGCAGCGCATTCCAATGGCCAATCACCCTTTCAATGAAGAACTTTTTCCTCACATCAAGCCTAAACTTTACCTGACGAAGCTTAAGTCCATGCCCTCTAGTTCTGCGGCCACCTGAGAGAAGAGACCAACCCCTGCCTGACTACAACCTCCTTTTAGGTAGTTGTAGAAAGTAGTAACAAGCGAAGAGTAGAAAAATCAGTTTAAGGTCATCCAGGTTTCTGTGTAATACTAGCAGACTGGAAGAACTGAATTTTAAAAAAAAAGAGACAGGTTGATGTGGAAACTCAAGGTCAGAATCTACTTTCTTGAGCAGTTCTATAGCCTATGGACCGGAAATATCTTGCAACTTTTGTGTTGTTAGGTTTGTTATAGCTAATTGGTGTGCCAAGAGAGAAATAACTTCCAGATCTTGTATATTTTTTTACAGTTAAAGATATTCCTGCAAAGGAAAATGAAGTGCTTTATCATAGCAGTATAACAGCAATGAAGTCACAATTGCATGGTCTGAACACTTGATAGCAACAAGATTCTGCACCTTGAAAACAGCTCTGATTGCAAATGGAGGTAACCAGACAGGGAATTTTAACACAGAGTAATAGAAAATCTGTGTTTGAGGAGCTCATTAAAAAAAAACAGAAAAGCCAGAACGGGTCAGTAATAAAATTTATGACCATATCAATATTAAAGATAAACAAATTTTACAATGGTTTAAATGTAAATGGGAATTAATGGAATAGTAATGCAAACACATGAAAAGAATGTGCAAAAGGCAAAAAGGAAATCACAACTAAGAATTAAAAGTCGGCTTCTTCATGCTGGGGAAAGCTGTTGATCTGCATCCACCCATTTGCCAAAGTTGAGGTTAAGATACACAGGAAATCTTTTTCCCCAGTGTTTCTCTTACGCAAATATTTGGAAACTCATAGCAATAGTTTAAAGGCAAGCTTATATCACAGCACCTAGTGCATAAACAAGTTGTATACTTTGTACCACTTCCTGTCACACGTTTGTAGCTGTATCATTTGCGTTTTTCTGAAATAAATCATCTGTATACTGCAGTAACTTTTTAGTTTACCAGTTTTAAAGGTTTGAAATTATGATTATAAATGATCATAAAATAAAGTGATATAAAGGTCTTCTGCAGTATGTTTCTTAGGTGTTAAGTCAGTCTTTCTACCCTTAAAGTCGTAGCAAGACTCTGCACTCCCTCAGAGTTTATTTTTCTTCATAAAACTAGCCACAGTCAAAAGAAGCACTAAGAAGTTAAGGCCTTGAAAACCAGCATGGTCCACCACCAGTTCACCAAGATTTGGAATGACTTTGAGTTTAGAAAGCTTACTTTTCTGTGATTTTTGTACATGACTCATGTGAACAGTAATATTTACTATCTTACAGAATGGTGAGAAAGTGACCCAGCAAGTTCCTTCTCCAATACAAGAGCTGGCAATACACTAACTCAGAAAAGATAAAAAAACCCCAGTTAACTAAAAAACCCCCCACCCTCCGCCATCAAACCACTACAAAAGAAAAATGACTGTATTAACAAGACACACTTTTAAAAGTGTCCTGTGATTACTAACTTCTTGTGATAATTTCTGAGTAAACTTGATGTGCCATTAACAGAAACTATGCCCATATGTCTGCAGGGACTTTATGTTTCATGTACAGTGCTACTTTCACCTGTGCAAATACCAATAAATTTAATTTCAGAACTGAAAGGTCACGTCCAATTTGTCATCTGTGTTCTGTAGAGTCATGACATATGCCTAAGGTAAGCCTGAATAAAGAGAAAAAATAGCAAGGTAGAGAACTGTGAGTTTCTAAAAATACAGCAAAATTGTACTTCCTAAGTCATACCATATTCCTATTTGTCAGATCTGTTCAAGAATCACTTGGCTCTGTTCAATTTCCCAGAGTGGAACAGTTTTTCTTCCTAGTGGGAGGAAATTTCTTCCTTGACATGAAGCTTTGATGAGTCCAGGCTAACAAGGAGAATCTTTTCTTATTCCTGCATATTCTTATTTGATAGTTTCTTTGTCCAAGGACAGATCACCACTGGCACTCTACTTTTCTACCACCTACTTGCTTCTAGACTGTTACGTGCTAGAGAGGCAATTCCAGTAATGCTCATTGGAAAATTACTTGTTAGGGTCATCCTGACTGCTTCCATATATCTGAGTGAATGCATGTGTATTTTGGATTTTATATATATTTATATTTTGCAAATGATTTTTATCTCACATGTATATATTTGTATGTGTGCGTACATGATGTATGGTCTCATCAGAATTCCATGATGATTCATTACATTGACAAGTTGATATATTTTTTTAAAAAGCTCTGAACAACTCTGGAAATAAGACATGTTGATGTGAATTTCAGCTGACAACTATGTAGACAACTGAAGAGTTATATGCAGATGTAGTCTGCAGTGTTTTCAAAGTACCAATGTGTTTGCATTGAGACTGCTTATGTTAATGAGAAATACAAGATGAGGTCTATATTTTAGAATATTTTGCATTCTGCTGAATTGGATGGTGTCTATAAACAGTGACTTTCATTGCTTCCTGTAGATCTTTGTAAAAATAATTCCATAAGGGGAACAGAAGGCACAAGGGTATAATTTGGTTGGTGCACTTAATAACTTCAAAGATTAAACTAAAAAGATGTTAAACCCTCTTTGATTTACCAAACCAGTTCAATAATATTCATAGGCTCCTTACTGCTGTGGCACATACAACGTAAATGTGTAGGACCCTCCAGCATTTGAGAAATCTGTTTTACAAAACCAAAACAAAAATGAAATCATAATTGTAACCACAAAGCAGTCATCCAGAATCAAAATATTAAGAAATTTAACCACTCCATTTTACTAACATTTTTCTTTTGGAGAAGTGATTTTTGCAGACAAAGTTTTCCTAGTATAAGAATTGAGAAAAACGCAAACAAACAAACAAACAAAACCAAGGATCAGTGAGTGCACAGGTGGTAGAGCCAAATTGTATCAAAATAACCTAGCAGTCTTTTGCTACATTTATTAAGTTCAACTTGTTCTTGCCATAGGGTCACAATAGCTTGAATTTCAGTGTTACGCTTGTTGATGAATCACAGAGCTCATACTAAGTTTATAATTGATGTTAGCTAAACAAACCTCTGTGGAAAAAAATATTTCAAGGAGATAAAATGTTTTGTGAGGACAAGAGAGCCTGGTTTTACTATATAAATGTGCATACGGGCAAAGGGTAGTACAGTAGCTTAAATTTTGGAGGTGCAGAGCTGATAAGAAAAGCAAAAAATGAACACAGTAATGAAAAGAATTTAGTGAAATTGCCCAAATGTTGCAGGAAAAAAAAAAGTGCTTTGAAAATAAGATACTGACCAGTGCCATTTTAAATGGTCTGAAGACACATTTAAACCATACTAAAATAATTTGTTGTAATTAGTTACATAGTAACAAGTCTTGACAACTAATTTCCTAAATCTACAAGATACAGTACACAAAAGCACTCCTAATGGAGTCATGTTGATTCTATGTGAGGCTTTCATGTGAGGGCTGGTTAATATTTGCTGCCCCCTGTAGTTTAATCTGACAAAGTTTCTATAAAATCATCTGAGGTAACTTTAAAATTTAGAAAGTCAAAATTTAAACCAACTATCCTGATCTTTTCTCCTGATTATCCTTTGATTATTTCTTATTTCTATCACCCTATCTGAATTGTTGTTGTGTTGAGAATTGGGATGATTATCAATGAGGTTTTGTTCAAATGTTATTTGATAGATTAAAATGAACAGATATTTTCAAGCACCCAGATCATATTTTAGACACAACTCTTCTAAAATAAACATAATTTCCTTTAAAGAGACAAATCAGGCAAATATTTAATAAACTGGTTTGTAAATTATTACAGTGTATAAATATGGACATACTCCTTGTGGTTCCTTAAAGTCTATTTTGAGGGAAAATTGTGAAAAGTGGTAGTTTGAAAGTTTATGAAGTATCTAAGGTGTTTGTTCATTTTAAAATGTTTCAATCACTAACTAATGAGATATCACATTGTGACACAGAATTTAATAACCAGACTGCATGGTTATCAACATCTTCCTAGTGTTGAAAGACAGGGGACTAAAACAGCTTAGCAATAGGTTACATGAGAAAAGAGGACTACTGTGAGGTACAGCTAGGGGTTTTTTTAATCTAATAATGCTAGAACCAGCTCATGATCAGCTTTCTGGAGGCATTATGAGCTTCTGGAAGAGTTACAAGGCAACTAAACACGGGATGTATGTACTTATTTTTGGTTCAGTTCAGAAGAAGGAAGCTCTGAATTCTGGAAAACTAGATCCTGAAGAGGTTTAAAGCACATTGTTCTGTTGACTGCAGACTATCAGCTCTTGTAAAACAAGCACTTATACGTAACAATAAGCAAGAATGTCATCTGAGCTAAAAACCTGCATTTAATGAGTTGAAAGTCAAAACCTCCCAACTAGTCAACATGAATTTGTCTCATTTACAAGTGAAAAGTAATGGAGTTAAAAGGCAAAGTGGGAGCAGGTAGGAAAAAGAGCCAGAGGTGTCAGCCTCTGCCAGAGATCAAGACACAATAGCAAATCTAATGTAGTTCAGGAAAATCCTGGTACAGACAGAATTACCTCAAAGCTATATTTGACTTTCAGCAAAGATGGTCATGCCATGCTTAAGGCAAAATCAGCCAGGGAGGAATGATATAGGCAATTGAAAACTGTTCTGTGCTTGCAGAGTTCATCAATCCCAAGTGCTAGACCTGAGCAGCTCCAAGACAGACCAATGCATGGAGAGATTTTTGCTTTAATGGATGAAGGCACAAACTTAAATGTCAGCATTCAGTTTACATGGGTGTAAACGGGTTAGCATATATGTCTAAGGTAGAAATTTGTCTTAAAAAAATAAGCAAACAAAGTAGAAAGCAGGAAGAGGTGATGGAAAGCAAAAAGAGGGGAAAATACCGTTTAAAAGTCTTTATTTTAAACAGAGATTCAAGAATGTAAAGGTTAGCACAAATGATAGTGAAACATGCTCCCTTAACTTCCTCTGCATGCTTGCTTGAAATTGCTGTTCCAAGTTTATGGTTCAATATGTCCATGATATATTGAAAAATGGTTGCAAAAGCAAATTTTAGATTTATACTGGGAAAGACTTACAAAGTTAAAGGTGACACTTCCTTAAAATAGTAGAAACTATTACTCAGTCATATTGCTTATGCACAACTATGTTATCAACACATAAAGTTGAACTTCAGAAAAAAAAGGTCTTTTTGATAATTTATTCTCACCTACAGTGTAACAAAGGATACAGTTTCTCTTCTTGAGCCCTGCTTTGGTAAAGACATGTATTTTGGAAAAGCATCTAATCTTTATTTTAAGACCTTCTCTGTTGGGAATCCACAATAATCTTAGAAACATCATTTTAGTGTCTAAGTAGACTTGCTCCTTAAAATAGATCTATTATTTCTCATCTCCAGTTGTCTTTTTGGTGGCATTCATACACCTGAATTTGAGACCCATCACCATAAAAATTCTTCACTTACATACTTATGAACTATATAGAACTGAGTTTTTAGTTTCCTCTGTTCAAGCTATATAAGTTGAGTCCTTTAATCCCTGATGATAAAACAAGCTTCCCCAGTTCTTGTGATTTTTCTAAGGAGTAGTTTAAAATTCTCATGCTTGTTTACATTGTGTGTATGCTATTTCATAATAGATTTTGTTTCCAGAAATCTGCATGTATTGTTTTGTACAACATTCCTCTACCACAACCCACATTTTTCTCAAAGCCCCATGGTGAGTTACAGAAGTTTTAGTAAATTCTAAATTCACTTTGTGTGTTAGAAAGAATTACCATGTGTCAAAGTAGCTTTCTTATTATTACATGATGCCATCCATTTAGAGATATTATTATGCTTTCCTAGACGCAAATGCTATGTGATCCACTGGAGTACTGGTAGTGTCTATTTTAATAATGGAAATCTATTTTCTACTCCTTTTCATTGAAAGCTGTTAATATGCTTAAGACTTAAGTTAAGAAACACTATCTGCAGAATTTAATAAGAATGGAACTTATTTGGCTTAGATAAGGCAAAAGAGGAACTTCAGGTTTAAATAATATTTTTTTATTTCCAAGAAGATGTTTAAAATGAAAAAAACCCGTCTTTTGGAAGTTCTCTGAGAGTCCTTCAGGACCTGAGAAATTAATGGGCAAAAGGCAGAGAAGGCAACAAATACTGCCATTTTCATTGTAATATACAACACATTCCTCATGGTGACATTTATTTCACAATTGAACAATTGTTTGCAATGATTGGAACACTGCTTTGGGAACCCGCAAAAATTACCTGTATTGTAAATATCTTTGATCATTCATAGAGAATGCCTTTCACTTTTGTGTAGTAAAATGCTACAACTAAGATAATGAGCTGATTGTCCCTCAACTTAAATAGCGATAAACAGAAATTTAAATGAATGAATGCATGTAGATTGGCATTTTTTTATTATTTGGTAGTCTATCCTAATATCCTTTAGAGATTCTTGGGAAACTAGACTTAGATTTCCCTTACCTGTGATGCAAAATGCAGCCATGACCAAGACACTTGCTCTCACATTTCACTAACCAAAAGATTTTCGGTAAGAAGAGCAGATTATCTTTCCCCATCGAAGTACTTCTCTGCTATGACACATAATTTACTTGCTAAGAATTACTTCTGCATTGTGAAGAATTTTTTATCATAAATACCAAATGCCTGTTTATAAACATATAAGAAGGTACTTATAGTTAAAAATGCTTCAATGTTAAAGAGGGATACGTGGCCAAATGAAATTGAAGAACAGAAGATCAGAATCAAATGAAACTTAGAAACATTTATGAGTTATTTAAAAATTACTTGAAAACATGTTTGAATTAACTTTCAACTAAAAGAAAGTAAATCACATTGTTCCAAACATATTTTAAGAAGTGGATGCTTATTTTGATTGAGGGGAAGAAGGCCTAATTCTTCTAGAATTAATTTTCCTTTCAAAGTAACAATACTACCAAACTGTGATACAATTTACTTCTTCCGTGAACTATAAATTTCACAGTACTAGACAGAGTGAGGAAATGTAACATGACAACATTAGATAAATATTTTTCAGATTTTTTTTAAGTATTTATATTTTACAGCATTAATCTTCAAGGGAGAGAATATTACAATGCAAGAAAGAAATGAGTCAATAAATAAGTCACTCAAGAAGATTCCTGCCAGAGAAATACTGAGGAACAAATGGTGATTAGCTGCTAAAGGCTTATTTATAAAGTGTGGTGTCTGATAATTTTTAGTAAGGAAAGACAGTCACTGACTTGAGGAATTGTGTTTTGCATGGTAAGTGTATTTAAGTAAGGGGAAAAGACGAATATAAAAAATAAATGTTTTACAATATAAACTGTCAATGAATGTATCATTAGAAAATGTCATAATTGAGAAATAATTAATATAAATAAAACATTTAACCCTAATAAATGACAGTTTAGTGACCATTTCTTGAGATGCAATGCTAACGGTGAAAATACCTAATTTCTTTGACTGTATTGGTCAGTTTGTCTATAGTATTCTTGTAGATTATAGATCAGCAGTTCTGATAGCAGTTCTCTGATACAGTTTTGGAGACAGGAGTGACACTGAGCAGTCTTGATTTTCAGTATAGAGCTGAGGAGGATGGTAATAAAAATACACTGAAAGGTATTTTTCTCCTGAAGACTCTACTGAAGCATATGGAAAATAAGGAGGTGATCGGTGGCAGACAGCATGGCACTTTACTAAGGGCAAGTAGTGCCTGAAAAATTTGGTGGCCTTCTGCAACAGAGTCACAGTATAAATGGATAAGGGAAGAGTGACTGACATTATCTACCTGGACTTGTGCAGAGCATTCCACACCATAATACATGACATTTTCATCTCTAAATTGCAGTAGCACAGATTTGATGGATGGACCACTCAGTGGATAAGGAACTGGCCAGATGTTTGCTCTCAAAGAGTTGTGGATAACGGCTCAATGTCCAAGCAGAAGTTGGTGACAAATGACGTTTCGTAGGGGTTGGTATTTGGACCGGTGCTGTTTGATATCTTTGCCCAAAGAAGGGCCACAAAGATTATAAGAGAGTTGGAGTACCTACCTTATGAGGAGAGGCTGAAAGAGTTGGACTTGTTTAGCCTTGAGAAGAGAAGGCTCTGGGGAGAATTTACAGTAGCCTTCCTCCAGGAAAGATGGGGAGGAGCTTTGTGTCAGGGAGTGTAGTCATAGGATGAGGAGGTAATGGTTTTAAGCTGAAAGAGGGTAGATTTAGATTAGATATTAGGAAGAATTTTTTACTGTGCAGGTGGTAAGGCACTGGAAGAGGTTGCCCAGAGAAGGTGTGTTTGAGTTGTTCTCCATCTACCACCACATATTTTCAATAGCTTAGTATGTAAAACTTTCTTACTAGGCTTAATGTCTCCTTGGATCAGTTGGCAGCTTTGACCTGTACTGTGAAGTAGCTATGACCATGATTCTGCAGCTGTTTAGATACCATCTCCTTCTTGTTTGCATAATTATTCTTGCATTATTTAGTTTTTGTTAGGCTTCAGCCTCTCAACTGCTTAATGCGGAGCAATAGCTGAGGATTTTTCATAAAGGACTACAGTTCTAGTTAGATAAGTTTAAATAGTATCATAGAATCATAGAATCATCTGGTTGGGAAAGACCTCTGAGATCATCAAGTCCAACCGTACCTGTCCTCTTACTAAATAATGTCCCTAAGAAACTCATTTACCCACCTTTTAAACACCACTGGGGGTGGCAACAGCTCCCTGGGCCGCCTGTTCCAATGCCTGACCACCCTGTCAGTGAAGAATTTTTTCCTGATTTCTAATCCAAACCTCCCCTGGCACAATTTACGGCCATTTCCTCTTATCCTATCATCTGTCACTTGGGAGAAGAGACCAGCACCCACCTTAACACAACCTCCTTTCAGGCAGTTGTAGACAGTGATGAGGCCTTCCCTCATCTGCCTCTTCTCTAAGGTAAACAATCCCAGGTCTCTCAGCCACTCCTCGTAGGACTTGTTCTCCAGCCCCTTCACCAGCCTCGTCGCCCTTCTCTGGATGCGCTCCAGCACGTCGGTGTCCTTTTTATGCTGAGGGGTCCGAAACTGAACACAGTATTCAAAGTACAACATGGCCTTAAGTAACTGCTAAACTAGTTAAAATTGCCTGCATTTGGCAGATGTTATGTAGTGGGGATGATATGAGGAAGGGAAAATGGAAATTGCAGAGGATTGGAGGATACATCTGGGCACAGAAAAGGGAAGATGTTGAAGCTGTATTGTCCTATTAGAAGGAAGACCTTATTAATATATGTTCACAGATGCTCTGGAGAAAAGGAGTCGAGTTATAAATATTTGTACATTCATATTGGGGGTTTTTATTCTTCCCTTTCCCTGTGTTTCTTTCTAATATAACAAAATTTTTACTTAGTTCCTTAAAAGAAATGTGCAGACACACTCCTGCAGCTCAAAACTACAGTGATAATTCAGAAGTTATGCATATTTAGGCAATTTATATTTCCAAAAGGCTACATGCCATGATGCACAGTGTAAGTGTCTTCAAATCCTATCTACCTGGGAACACTCAGAAAAATTGGGTAAAGTTGTGAGGATAAGTATATTAGATCCTGTGAAAATATTTTCATTCAAAATTCAAGAAACTTTAGAGCTTAATTCTTGTTTGAGAATGCGTGAGAGCATCAAAACAGAGGTTTAGTGTGCTTTAATTAAGCATCTTAGGCTTTGCACTTTCAGAACATTGGTCTTCGCTTTTCTAAGTATTCCTCTTATCCTATCACTTGCTACTTGGGCGAAGAGACCCAACACCCACCTCACTACAATTTCATTTCAGATAAGGGTGGTAAGGTCTCTCTTCAACCTCCTTTTGTCCAGGTTAAACAACCCCAGTTCCCTCAGCTGCTCCTTGTAAGACTGGTGCTCCAGAGCCTTCGCCAGCTGCATTGCCCCCTCTCTGGATACACTCCAGCACCTCAATGTCCTTCTTATACTGAGGGGACTAAAACTAAACACAGTATTTGAGGTGTCACTTCACCTGTGCCCTACTCCTTCTGGCCACACCATTCAGGATGCTGTTGGCCTTCTTGGCCACTTGGGAACACTTCCAGGTCGTACTCAGCCAGCTATTGACCAACACCCACAGATCCTTTAGTGCTGGACAGCTTTCCAGCCACTCTTTCCTATGCCTGTAGAATTGCATGGGGTTGTTGTGACCCAAGTGCTGGACTTGGCACTTAGCCTTACTAAAACTTGTACAATTAGCCACAGCCCATTGATGCAGCCTGTTCAGATCTCTCTGCAGAGCCTTCCTACCCTCAAGCAGATCAATATTCCTGCCTGATTTAGTATTGTCCGCAAAATTACTGAGGTTCAAAACTTTACTAATTCCATTCCTCTCTCTAGTAAGCATAACTTCTTCAAGACATTTAGATAACCTTAACAGATGACTTGTAATTTCTGATGTATTTTTAATGAAGTGCTGGATCCTTGTTGATCTTAAAAGAAGTGGAATGTGGCTTTACTTATTTTAAGAGAAAAGTGGTGCTATCCAAATAGATTTCACTTTAGTACAGATAGCTATAATATTAGATGGTGACATAACATGAACCACCACAGAATGACAATTGTTTAATGATAAAGCAGAGGGAAAATAGGAAATTGAAAAACTCCTTTATATGTTTTACTTTGTTCTTTAGAAAGCTATATGGCTGTGATCAGTCTGAAGAAGTTTAATGCTGCAGCAAACAACACACGGTTCCACAGCCATTGCACTAGACTAACTATAGATTTTCCTCTGTGCCGTGGGCAAGTTTTCTCATTTCATACATCATTTGCAAGTTGTTGCAGTAATTCTGTGAAGTCGTTGCCTATCTCACAAAGTTAGGAACAAGCAGCATCTTTCCCTACTCTTGTTTTGCACAACTATTACAGTATACATCACAGCCAAATTCCCGTTTCTTTCTGCTTACAGTGAAACACCAGCTATAATTATATCAGCTAAAATTATACCAGCAGCACTTCACATTTTGTTCTTGAGTGTCAATGTTAAGGAGGTTAAATCCTTCAGCAAAGCTTTGTCTGTCAGGTGATATAGATTGTTACCCTTATTTCAACTGCCTAAAGGTCTCCAATGGAGTGCAAAATCTGCATCCTGAGAGGAAGCTCCAGATGTAGCCGAATCTGTCAGATTTTTTTTGTTTCTGAAAAGCCATTCAACAAAAAACAGTGTGAGTTATTCTGACTTTCCCACTCAGCAGTATAGTAGCTTAATGATAGTATAACACTCAGAGCACAGACCTGAGACAGGCAGTCACAGCAATCTCATTTTCATCCTTGTCTCCATCCAGTGAACTAAAACTGTAAGCACTAAAACTACAGCTAAGTTAAAACAAGTAAAGCAATATTACCAGCCAGCACAAAGGGTAACTGGACCTCCTCCTTTGTGTGTAACAGAGTGGGGCAGTCTTTGATATTGCTAATTTCACTGGACTAAATCCTTATAACCATTTTTTAATACAGCTGACAGTAAATGAATTTTAGGTAAAGACTGAGCAGATACGGTATACTTCAGTGTAATTACAGATTTATGTTTACTTTTGTTCACTATAATCTAATGTTTGGATAAGGTTAATGGCTTAACGTACAGTTGTTACTTATCATGGAAAGAGACACTTGCAACCAAATGAATTTCTTAATTTATTATTTTTTTCTGGTCTTTTATGATTTGGGATTCCTTAGTATATGCCTAGGATAGGCCACGTCTGTTGTTGCCCAAGTTCAATCTTATGTCAGTTTCTCTTTCTTTTATAAAACAGCAGTGTTTAAAATGCAAGAACTTAAGCAGTTCCCCTTTGTATTGTCAGGAATACACTGGGCCAAACCCAAAAATAGACTTTACAACACCTTAGTTGTTTACTGTTCTGTCAGCCTCGGCAACCAAGTAGAAAACAGCACTAATACACTAAAGGCTTGATTACATTTGTTATACTTTTGATATTTAGTCAGTTCCTGAGAGAATGTGGCAAAATGTGGATAACTTGTTCTTCTTATTCTTTTGTTTTTCTTTTTTAAACGCTGTCAGAAAAAAATAAAGCTTTTCTTTTTCTTTTGAAACGTACTTGGCATTCAGCTATTTTTCTTTCGCTAAAAAGCAAAGATTTTTTAGAGAAATGGAAAGATGCAACTACCTCTGCGTTATGTTCTGGTTTCCTCAAGTCAATAGGCTGCAAAGAAAGCACCTACTTTGTTTTTGTCTTCTGTAGAATATTGGGACAGTGTACGTCCGACACTTCCCTTTTCTTTTCCGTAACAGTGAAACTGATCTGGCTTTACTGTTTCTTTTTGCCATGATCTAGCTTCTTAATGCTCAGAAGATGAAGGAAGTGATGGGTCATTTTAAGCAGCCTCCTCACTCCGTGATTACAGTGAGCAGCATATACTGATGCCCTTAAAGGGAAAACATACTTCTCTCTCTCTTTCTTTTCCCATGCCAGGGAGTAAAGAACAGTATAGATCAAAGGTAGTGAAGCACAGTAAGAGCAGACACCCAACAGAGCCATTATTAAGCAGTCTCTAAAGCATAGTTACTAGCAGTAGAACACAGAGTATTAGTCCAAAAAAATAGCTGAGGGGAGATAAATAAAGTAAAATCTCTATAACATATGTGGGATCTCAGAAATACCCCTGAATAACCATTCTCCATAACCCTGTAGGCCAAACTGTATTAAATGATCATCACTTACGTAACCATTACCTCAGGTTTCACTGACCTTGACAGCAATGCAGTAACCATATATTTGAATGTCACTGAAGAGTTTTTACAGTGTAATGCGGCTGACAGATGGAACATGCAGAAATTTTTCTACTCACTATTCATAGATATATATGGATTATATAAGCCTATTACAAAAGAAATCCATCTCATGTCAAACTTCATTTTTATGAAGTTTTTTGACAATGTTGCAGATTCTTACAGTATGCTGTTATTAAAGTATGTGGATATCCTTCATACATTTCCCACTCAGCTAAATTTCTCTGATCTTTTCTGCTACATTGAAAGAGCTTGAGCAATGGTGCCTGCTTAGAAGCATCCACATTTGGCATCACTGAATATTAAAAAAAAATGATAAGTCATTGACATTACAGAGCTGTTGTTAGACCTCTATAATCATTGTAAAGGGTTGGTTAACTGCAAAAAGAGCTTGTCAGAAAACCCTATGGACTACATTTCAAAGATCAGGAAGTTCAGCTCTCTCAACTGACTTAGCAATGCAGATCCATAAACAGTCTCACCTAATATGAGATGCTGTACTTGAACC
Organism: Tapera naevia; assembly: GCA_033556795.1. NCBI lineage: Eukaryota > Metazoa > Chordata > Aves > Cuculiformes > Neomorphidae > Tapera > Tapera naevia. Next base: position 3,864,481 of record JAUMJJ010000016.1, read on the forward strand.
AATGTGCCATGTACTTTGGCTTGCTTATGGCCAGCTGTTTGCAATGTGCTTCTTTGTACTTCTAATAAACAGATGAGCAGATACAGTGCAGTTACATCCCAGGAGATGATGAACAATAAGAAGTATGAGCTCCTATGCTGTCTTCAGGTTAGATAGTAGTCTGCACATATGCAGTGCTGGTACCAAAAAAGTTGAGCAGCATTTACTCTTTTAAAGGATTTGATGGTATCCAGATGAATGCTTCATATTTGGAGGAAAGATCTGAAAGGAACTCAATAAAATTTGAGCTCCAGGGCATTATCAGCCTGAGATTATTAGAATCCAGAGTTTCTGCTTCCTAAATAGAAATCCTCTGTCGCAATTTAATTTCCAGCAGGGTGGGGCTGAAAAACTGAGGTTGGGAAAGTAGTGATATTATTACACAAATAAGGTAAAGAACAACTGAATCACACACACACACAGAGAGAGAGAGAGAGAGAGAGAGAGTAGTCCAATGGAAAAACTGTGTAATTTTTTGGCTGAAAGCTAAAGCGGACCTGGTTTCTATGTCTTTAGGTACTGAAACACCTAATAATATTTATTTATTTATTTTTGCCAAAGAGAAACAAGTTAAAACTCAATGATACTAAAAAACTTTCATTCAAAATAAATGAGACTAAAGAGATTTTAGAATTCCTTCTGGGAATCTGCACTTAAACAAAAAGTATACTGGGTCATCTTTGATGAGATCTCAGTGTTCTGAAGGTTGAACTGGGAATGAAGGTTGAATGTTTCTCCTGGGGTGACAGTCTTAAAAATGGGTAGGAAGCAGAGAGAAAAGATTGCTGGTCCAGTTTGACACATTGCTGCTGTCATTTTTAGGAATATGTATAAGGAGGGTGTGTGTATCCACAGGATTAGAGAAATCTTAATAAATATATGTAAAAGGTTTCCTTCTGTTTGTTATTTGGTTTAGTATCAGGAAAATACTTCCACATTAAAATAAAATAGCTGCATATTACCTAAAACACAGGTTAGTTTTCTAATTGTTGATTTGATAAGAGAGTGAGAATTTTTTAAATTAAAATGAAATAATATTTAAAATAATACACCAAAAATTAAGAAATCAAATACAGTCAACAAAATTTTTCAGTTTCCTTAAACGCTTTTCTGTTTTTATGATGGAGATAATCATTAAGAAGTTCTGTGAGACATCTGTTTACCAGTGTTGATTGTGACTGAGCTGAAGTTCTGATCTGTTGTTCAGTACCTAGCCACTAAAGAAGAATTGATACTTGTTAGATTTAACTGCTTTTTTTTGGTCTCCCACACAAAAAAATATGGAAAGCTTGGAATCAATAAGAAAATCCCTGAAATAGCAGAAGAGAAAAAAACAGAGAACTAAATTCACGGTTACAACAATTCTGATGACAGTGTTTATTTTATATAGAATCCAAATCACGTATTTTCTGTGTGTGTAGGAAGGAATAGGAGTGTATATTTTTCCAAGGAGCAGGACTGGTGTGTATTTCCAGATGCTGCTCTTTCTATGGATAGACAGGTCAGTGTTAAAGTATATAGCTCTTTGAATAACTTAAGTACTTACAATTTTTCCTTTTTCAGTGATTTTTAAACACTGTTTCTGATCACTTCTCTATTTCACTGTATTGATTTTAGAAACTGTAGTTTTAAAGTAATTATTTGGAATATAACTTTCAAGACACTAATGTTAGAGGTCATTCATTATAATGAGAACAAGAATTTCAATTTAAGGCAGTTATAAATTCCGTAAATTCCAGCAGAATAACCATTAAATGTGATAACAAGTTCACCTAAATGCCATGTATTGTAACAGCCATCTAGATCCCAGTATTTTAAATTTATAGTATGTGAATCTTGCTTTCTCTCAGTCTCCCAACACTCACTATGTCCAATATCCTCTAAAATTCAATATTCTTCCATGAACTGTGAGAAACAGCATCAAATCAGAGACAGAAATAAGTGGTAGCAGAAAATGTCATATTGTGCAATGGAACAAGCACTGCCAGCATTGTGGTTATTCTTCCTGAAATGGTACAGTGCAGGCCCAGGTACTAGATCTTTAATGTGAGTTTAGGAATATGAACTTCCAAAGCACTTGCTTTGAGTCTCCTCAAAGGGCAACACTACATGTCAGGATGAGTATGGTGCATTGTGATAGGGTCTGCTATCATCCATGACCCCTGTTCTTTTTCATACTTTAACAATGCTCATGTGTTTCTGTGCTCTGTGAATCAGGTTTTACTTCTGCTTTACTTTTCTCATTCACTGCAAAATGTAGTCTGGGTTCTTTTTTTTTTTAAGCTGAATGTTGTTCTTCCTCTACATTAGGTCCAGGTGAGATCCTGGCTGTGTTCTCAGCTGGATTTAGTGGTTCTCCACTATGACACATACAATCTTTGCAGTTTAACACAGGAAGAGCTCACAATCTGCCTTATTCAACATATTTTGCTTTGTAGGGATTTAAAAGGCTTCTGAAAACCGCAAACTATGGAATCATTAGCTATATAAAAAACAGTTTGGTCCCATAGCAGTGGTGTTTTGCTGTAACATCATCGAAGACATCTACATAATCTTCTTACAAAAGCGTTATATTAACCTGTGCTTTGGTATGGTTTCCTGAGGTAAGAAAGCACATGAAAGATTGAGGTGCTGAATCTCATGTTTACTTTGTAGTTGGTCTTTTCCTCTGGCTCAAAAATTCTGCTGTCACAAAAAAAAAGCAAAACAACAATAAAGAAGGTCTGTATAGTTTGGGGATTTTTTGGTATCAGCTTGTACACACATCATGTATGAAAATGTAGGGCCCAATCAAGATTTAATATTGATTTTAATAATTATGGGTTGGGCACTTAGATAGGAAATTTCACAGGAAAGGAAAATGGTACAAATCTGATCAGATATCTGTTCTGTTCTGGCCATGTCTCATGTCCCCAGAATGCAGGAACCAATCAGAAATTGAAATAAGTTAGCTGAATTTTGTCTCTATGGTTCATGTAAGACCAACTACTTCTATGACAGTGTCAGTACATACCATGTTAGTAAAGAGAAAAGTAAGCAATTACAAAGCATTCAATAACATACGCATTTTCCCACCTCACACACATGCATGCAGAGAATAGAAAAAGTATTTTTTTCTAAGAAAAAAAAAGTAGAATGTTTAACTGGAAACAAAGTTGAGTATTTTGTAACTTTCAAAACTTCATTACAATAGAAAAGAACCTAATGATGTTTTTTTATTTACTGAAACAATCTAGTTTGTAAACATATTAAAAATAGCAGGGAGAAAAAGACTTCTGGAAAGAATCTGTTTGTTATTTTTGATAGCCTGATTGGACAAATAGACTTGGGTGTGCATTCCAACAAACAATTTTCAAAGCAGGTAACAGGAAACAAAGATAGAAATAGTAATGAAAAAAGCTTTATTGGAAAGTTTGTCACCAAAGTCTATGGGAACAGATGACACAAAATCTGCTATGAATGCTGCACATGGCCTGCCTTGATACACAGGATGGGTTACATAACCTCACAAGACCCTTCCTTTCCTCATGATTCATGCAGAGGTTCTTCAGACTTTCAAGACAAGTACTGGCTTAGGAGACAAACAGTTAATAAAAGAGGTTGCAAGTGTAGGAAGAGAATTACTGTTGTCATTCAGATGGAATATGAATTACTGAAAAACTGTGCCCTGGGCCAACATCCTGGGCTGGCTTAGAGTTAACTGGTGTTTAAAGCATTTTCTGTTTGTTCCTTTGTTTGTTTTATTTTTTTTGTTTTGTTTTGCTTTCTGTAGATAAAGGTAAGCCCTGGAGAAGAGGCAAGTTTCGATTCCAAATGTGTACTCTTTGTTTTAGAGCAGGTTGGAAAGACAGGAGCAGATGGATAACATTTGGGACTTTTTGTCAATTCGTCTGTTAATAAGTGTGACACTCACACTTTCTGAATTAAGCAAAGTCCTTCTGTGTGTAGCACTGCCAGCAGCCCTGAAGATATCCTCTGAGAATGTTTTTCATGATGGGCAGCTGAGGTAAAGATAGTAATATTTGCAACAGCCAGTAACTACAGCTGTAACTACATCACAGCTCCTTGAATCAGGAATTGTGTTGTGATCACACCTGGAGTTATTTCATCACAGAGGCAACTTTTTACCAGTAATAAAGCTTACTGAGCTTGCCCAGACAGAACTAATGCAACATATGGCTTACAAAATATTTTTTTGCTGTTTCTGGGAAATAAAACAAAAATATTACCAGGTTGTTGCTGCTGATCTAGCTGATGTCAACCTGCCTGTTACTTCTTACTGTTCCTGGATGTTCCTAAGATATATGTTGTTGCATAATATGTACGTATGGCCTCTTCAATTTCTCATTCAACAGTTTCATAGAATGATGCAGCGATTTACAAGATACTGTATGCAGAGGAAATAAAATAGAGAATTAATTGTATTTTGTAATTCAAATTAGCGATTTGGAAAGAAATGCTAGCATATGAAAACAAGTATTATTATAATTCTTTTGAAAACTTTAACTTTCTCATTCTTTGGGAGCATTGCGAATTACAATTTGGACTACTATTCTAGCCACACATTCTAGCTTAATGTAAGTCAACACCAGAGTATGTAAACTAAATATAATCTCTTATATTATCAGATGATGTGCATAGAACAAAACTGCCAATTTCACCACTTGCATGCAGCATTTTCAGTGTTTCAGCGTTGTCAGAATAGTGAAATAATGCTGCCAAATAAGAGACAATTTTTATTAATTAGCATGTAGATATTGCAACGATTTACAGGCATGCAATTTGGTATACTCTTCAACATACTGTTCAATATGCATGGATGGGATTAGAAAAGTCAAAACTTAGATGTTGAAACTAACAAGGTGAAAAGCTGAGGAAAATGTGAGGCCAGTGCTCCATGGAGAAATGAACTTGGTGACAAAGGACAGAGAAAATGCTGAGATACTTGATGCTTGTTTTGCATCATTTTTGGTGGTAAGTTATGCCATTTCCTTCCCCAAGATCCTGAGCTTAATGATAGAATTTGTAGGAGTGTATCAACAGCTACAGCAGAAGAAGATAGAGCAAGGAATGCTTAACCCACTTGGACATAGGACAGAGGGTGTTGAGACTGATGACTGATGTCAGTGAAAGGCTGTTTCCTGCCATCTCTGAAAGATTATGTTGGTTGGGGAAATTCGTGATGGTTGAGAAATCCAAATGTCTCATCCACCTTTACGCAGGGCAAGCAGGAGGACTCAGGGAACAAGAGGCTGGCTAGCATTCCTTGATCTCTGGGAAGATGAATGAAGAAGTCTTTCTTAAAGCCATTTCCATGCACTTGAAGAATAAAGATGTGACTAGGAACAGCCAGTGTGTGTTTGCCTGACCAATGTAATAGCATTCCTTGAAGACCAGCTCAATGGATAAAGGAAGAACACTGGATGTTCTTTGTTAAAGCCCCGGGTGATGCGATCCAAGAAAGTCTGTGGACATCATCAAACTGAGGGCTAAAGGTTAATGTACTGGTGGGCAGTGCTGCTATTAATGGCGGATTTGACCTACTGGGGGAAATTGTGAGGTTTAGCAAAGGTGAATGATTTTGCCTTTACAGGCAATACTGGTAGGAACACTAGAATTTGCTCCAGAATATTTATTTTTCTCTTAAGCACAAAACCAAGGTGTGGTATTTTTTGAAGAAAGGCAGTAAGGTGATCAGCTGTTGTCACTGTATGGTTTGCTGGAAAATATTTTACACAACGTCATCTATCCATCAATCTACCCCACAATGTTATTATTCTGAGACAACATACACATATGATTCACATTTTGGCAATCCTATTTCATGCACTGTCACTTATATTAGACAAATACTTGAGCTACAGAAGCTCTAGTATTCAATTTTTAATACTTTTAAAATGGTGTATATTCTAATGTGGCTGGTAGGTGTTACTGGAACATAGCTACAGTGTCAATTCTAACTATTCATTCTAAAACAAACTGAAAATGTTGTCAAGCACTGGAACAGGCTGCTCAGGGAAGTGCTGTAGTTGCCATCCCTGAATATATTTAAAAGATGTGAGATGTTTCCCAAGTAACAAGTGATAGAATGAGAGGAAATGGCCTCAAGTTGCGCCAAGGGAGGTTTAGACTGTACATTATGAAATAGTACTTTAACAAAAGGGTTGTCAAACGTTGGAAGAGGCTGCCCAGAGAAATGATGGAGTCACCATCCATGGACTTGTAGATGTGGTGCTTAGTCTAGTGGTGGACATGGCAGTGTTAGGTTTACAATTGGACTTGATGGTCTCAGAGGTTGTCTGCAACCTAAACAATTCTGTGGAAGGAAAACATCTTCATTGTAAGTTGTATGTCCCTGCTCTTTTTTTATGATGGGATGTAGCACTCCATTTCCAGCGACATAGAAAATCTCTTCTTTCATTAATGAATCAGAGAAAATAACATCTCTTCATTTCTACACTCCTTACATGCAAGGTCAGCATCAGAATCTTCATATATCTTCCCTCCCTTACGTTCCCCTAGGATTATGTCTTGAGGTAACTCCCACAATCTTATGCTCAGTCTCTTGCATTTCCTCGCAGGCCTCGCTTGCATTATTTCTCCTAAATATAGTTCCACAGTCGCTATGTGTCTTTGGATTAAAATCTTCCAAACAGATTTACTGGATCTGTACAAATCGGTGATAAAGAATATAGTATATGAAACAAATGTAGAGATGAACAGAAATAATTAGTATTTCTTATAGTACATTACTTTTTTCTGTGGCTTATAACTCTATCCAAATATGCCCAAGTAGTCACTTGGTTTAAGATAATCTGGTTCTAGCAGACAGATAAATTATCAGGTGTTGTTTTCAAAAGGCACTTGACTGTGTTTAGCATTGGCTTAGTAAAAACATATACTTTGAATATGCAAATATATAACATACATAATAAACAGACAAAAAGCATGTGGTTTCCAGAGCTGGAGACAAATATAACACTTTTTCAGAAGATAATGCAATTTGGCTGATGTCCACTTCTCCGACAATCACGGAGGATGAACTAAAGGCTGATTCTTTTGATGTCTTTTTTTGGGTAACTTGGTTTAAGAGACTGTAAAAGACTCTCTTAGGTGACTGTCTCAACCTTGCTGAAACATGAAATGATAAATCAAGCTGGAGTTTTATGGTCGTGCTGGTATCTGGTGCAGAGCTCCCCAAGAGACTGGAGAGGCTATCTTCTGTTTATGCAAGAGATAACCTAATCCCTCTTGTTAAGCACCGAGGTGCCAGAGAGCTGGACAGAGGGGCCTGGAGATCCCTGAAGACCTCCCTGATGATGCATGTGTATCGTGACCAGGTGGAAGGGGTGGTTAAGATACTACAAATCAGGAGAAACGATCAACATCGAGTTGGAAACGCTCCTCCACCGAACATCGAAGCAGGACCTGCAGTACACTGCTGGATCCGTGGTGGTAGCTATACTTACTCTCCTTCTTTCTCTCTTTTTCTGTCTCTCTCTTTTTCTCTCCTTCTCTCCTTTCCTGTTCCTCTCATCTCTTTCACATAGATTATAATAAACTATAATATTTGATTGTGACATTTGACATAGCTTGTGTCTTAATTTCAACCCTCTCATTTCAAACCCTCTCAGATCAGTAATGGATTGAGACTCTTGGTGCCCTCCTGAAGCATTAGCATTGGATTTAAACCCAAGTACTAATAAGAATTAAAAAATTAGGGAATCTGGTGTCATGTGTAAAATACTGCCAGACTCTTTTTCCTTGTGACAAGAAGACGTATCGACTGTGTAGAATCACTGCATGTTGTAAATAATTAATGAAGTTAAAAATTCTTTGCCCAATGCACAGAGAGAACACAGATAATACCACAGGTACTTCTGTGTTGTGGTATTTGCAGTGATGTTTGACTTAGATACATATTTTTACAAAAAAAAAGCAAGAAAGCAAGCAAAAAACCCATAGCAGAAGTATTAAGCAAATTGTAGGTGGAAGGAATCAAGATTAAGCTATATTTTGTTTGTTCTTACCACCTCTTCACAATTTCCTACATACTTCCCGAACAAACTTCATTGTGAAGAACATCTTACATGGAGAGCTGGATTGTGGTCGAATATCTTACCCGTAGATAGCTCCTGTGTGCTTATGCATAATTCCATGGGACACAGACATAATTAAATGATCCACAGGTGGGAAGAGGAGGGCCAAGAAAAAACTCACCCTGAACAGTCCAAGTTAAAAACAGGTGAGGAGATGAGTTCAAAAGCTGTACTACGAATTGGCCTCCAGGTTCTTCAGCTTCCCAGCCTTGCTAACAAAGGTAAATAGTTAACCATTTTAAATATAGTCTGTAAATGTCTTTTAGTTTTGATGAAGTGGATGAACAATACTCTTATCCAACACTATATGTTGAATAACTATGGAAAAAAAAAAAAGAATAAATACGTGTGAGGAGAAGTCCAAGTGAGTGTTTGGCATTTCATTTGGTGTTTCTGATGTTGCTTTATTTTACCAGAAAGGCACAGAAAACACCTAAAATTCAGTGTGTTTTGATGTGAAATATACTGAAATACATGGTGAGAAGTATTTAGTTACTCTCTTTTTCTCCATTTAATAAATTGTTACCCATTTTTTTAAAAAATAGGTTTTTATCTTGTATTTTCAGTCTGCCATCCTACTTCCCTTCTATTTTGCTTTACTAATCTGAGCTGATATCAGTGCTTAGGCTCCTGCCTTATGAGTAGCTGTTATGCATTTGTGACTTTCTGGGTTATCTGAAAACAATCTGCCTTTAAAATGGTGTCCTTCCATCCACTATTTTCCATCCTTATATGAAAAACGTGATCCCGAGTGAGATTATACTGAGTACAACTGGCACACAGCCTAGTAGAAGGTTCTGTACTAGGTGGTGTTTATATGGTAGACTAGGAGTCCAGCATGTCACAAGACAGCTGGCCTAGGAATACTGGCATTATATGACTGGAAAACCTGGAAACTGATTTCCGTTCTTAGTAACAAATAGAATAAGGTTCTAAAACTTGCTATTTAACTATCAAATTCATTTAGGTCACTGAGAGGTTTTGAAAACACTTTTTGTTTCATCAATAAAATGAAAGTAACTCTTTTAAAAGTTTCTGTAGTATAATGTTGGTTTAAAAAGTAATAGAATAGCATATATGCTGGGCCTTGATATTTTATATTAGGTTTACTTTGCATGAATAAATGTCACCCAAGCTAACACAGTAATACTCAGAACACACTGAAGCTTTATGTACAACATCAGATGTTATGTATAAAATGGAAAGAACTGAAAAAAAGGTTGTAATAATACATTTTAGAAATGAAGCAATTATCTGGTCACTACACTAGCATATTGATAAATGCTCTTATATTTGGAAAACAAACTACTGCACATAACAGTATAGATTACACATAGTCATTATAGATATCATGAAAATTGAACCGGTTATCAATAAAAGATTATTAATTAGTTCTGTACTCATTGCCCATCCTAAACTAAAGTGAATCTGTCTGGTATTTATCCTCCGTTGACATCAAACCCAGATATATCCTCTACTTCCCTAAGTTAATAAATATATACTACATAAACAGTGGGAACACCAGCCATATATGCAAAAATAGGATTATGGACTTAATTTAGATGGTTGTTTCCTTCAATGTCATTAGAGGCAGAGTGTGTCTAAAATTACCAGTGAACCTTCACATCTTGCCAGGATCCATAGTGAATAAAAATTTAGAAACAATCATGTTTCTAGGCTATCAAAATAATGCAAGATGTACTTTGATTCTTCCCCTTTAGCTTGATGAAGGCTTAGTCATTTAGGTTTTTACAAGCATTTGCACTTTTAGAATTAAGCAAACTCAGCAGGGAAATCTTTGTAGGGTCGAAGACATTTTAGGAAAATTATTATATATAACACAATTATAGACCTGAACAAATAACTAATTTCTTGGTTCATTGACAATTCAGAAAAGAGGAATTCAGCCACTGCAAGGTGAATTTTAATTCATCCTTCAGCTCAATCAGCAAATAAAGAAGGAATTATATGAGGTGATATGAAATATTTGCTACAAAATGAGTATTTCATTTCAAACACGAGCATTTATAAAGGTTTAAAAAGATAAAGGAAATGTAAAGCCAAAATGTTAGAGTATTTAATTTTTAAAAAATTCTGCACTGCTATATTTTTTGACATGTGCTATTTTGTCAAACATTCTGACAGATGAAACATTTAGATGTTTGCAAATCTATATTTTCCACTAGAGGAAATAGAGTCCTGCTGAAAATTGTCATCCGTGGCTAATATTTCAGTGAGTACAAAACTTGATCCTAAGCTAGTGAGAGTTAGAACAACTTGTGTACTCACTTAAGATTACAAATCTTCAGAGGCATATTTGCATACATTCAGTAAGTGAAGTCACACTGAAAAACAAAATGAACATGTAACAGGAATCCTAACGTAAAATTTTCCCTGACTCACCTCCTTTTAAACTTCAGCTGCTCAACATCAGCTTGGACTAGATGTTTATGCAACAGGGCTTTCTTCCCTTGCTCCAAATTGGGATGGACTTGACCCATTCCCATGACTCAGAGGAAGTAGCAGTTATCTCACAGTAATTTTCAGGGTTCTGACATTTGCCAGCAGACTGCAATAACAAGAAATATTCACAACCTTATCACATTCAGGTTGATCTGAAAGCCATATACTTTTCTTAGCATGCTGCCTACTTGTTCCCAGTGGAGAAGCAACAGGGGTAATTTTCTACAGCACTACAAGATGTGCAAAATCTTTGAAGAGGAATGTTTAAATTGCTAACATCTGGTGGAATTCAAGTGTATTCTTTATACTCTCTTTCAGGAACTCATTGGTAGCTGCTGAGGACTACACTGAGTACACACAGAATAGAGGGATTTTTTTCACATTCATTTCAGAAAACTGTTGGCTGTGAATCTATCCCCGGTTTTGAGATCCTACAGCTGTTTCACTGTTCTGGAAAAAAAGTTAGCACTTTATAATATTTGACAAATCAAAGAGTTTGGCAAAATAAAGATGAACATTAACGTCTGTATACTACCACGTATTCAGTGTTTTGCTAATTTGTGCATATGAAAATCTAATCAGTTTGCCCCACCAATTGTCATTTATGTGTATGAATGAAGACATTGTTGCAACACCAAGGAACCTCAACATCGTGCCTTTCTTGTGCATTTATTATTATTGTATTTTCTTTCACTTTTACTGATGCATGAGACAGTAATGAAACAGTTTTTTGCAAGACCTATGAGAACTAAGAACTGGATGTTAAGAAGATATAAATGACCACAGCAATTCAGAAAAATTACACGAGACTTTTTTCTTTCTACATCGTTTTTTTTAAGCCTAGATCGTAGGCTGTAAACACCTTTTATGGTTGTAAGTCAAAAGTAATTTCCTGGTTCCTTTATTAATAAGTCTTAGCATATTATTTGAGAGTATCATATGCCCATTTATGGCAGAAGAGTTTATTCACTTAAAAATGTATCAGACCAATACTGAGAAAATGCTCAATATTTACAGGGTTTAACATTCTTATTGTGCTATGCTACTTAATAGATTTAAATCCATGCAGTCTCTTTCATTAGTTTTCCATGATACTCATAATAATTTATTATTTAATATGGAGATACAGTATGCTTAATATTTGCAAGGCTTATTAAGAAATCTTAAAGAATTCATTAAGCCAAATGCACTTGGAAAGAAGGCAATTAAAAGATTTGGATGCCTTTGTGAGAACCTTCAGTGGTGTTCCTACTGCCTAAAAAGAATAAATTGAATTTAAGAATTTCAAAATTACCTACAACTCTGATCCTGAAAGTATAATCTCTATAAATACTGCTTCAGGAAATGGTTGAGTGGAAGATCTGTTCTTGATAGTCAAGATGTACTGAAGATATTATTGCAGAATTATGTGGTTTTCCCATCAAAGCAGAAAATAATGATCTCCATTTTTGTTCTTTTTACAGTTCCTTCATGGTTTTGCAATATAATATATGCACAGTTTTATATGGAGGAACTGTTACAAACTGTGATGTGGGAAGCATTGCTTGTGTTGGCTATATAAGAAACGGGTTCTCATGTAGGAAGGAACAGATAAATTCTCTTTATCTGTGTTTATCCTTGACTGTGTTAAGTTTTCCTGGTCTGTTTAGTTACTGTAGTGAAAGTGATCTTTTGGATACACTCAGTCTTTTGGCTGTTACTCTTAAACAATGCTAAATCAGAATGGCCCATCTGAACTAATACTCAGGCATCTACACAATGGGACCTCTAAATATGAGAGAAGAAAAAGATAGAAGAAATACGTTGATTAGGGATGTTTCTCCTGTAAGATAAACAGGTATGTGGGCAAATCTATCAATCATGGCTAGTGTTCATAAACAGAGGATAAACTTGGTCTATGCAAATTCCAACCCCCAAAATAAAAAAATAAAGAAATAAAATACATAGCTAAATTTTAGGACTTACTAATATCCAGTATTAATTATAAATGTTATTTTGAACAGTTTGCTTTAAATCAACCAACCAAAAAGCTGAAAAGGATTGTTTACAGAAAACTGTTATGAAATTTCAAGATTTATAACTTGGGAATTTACAGTGTTTGACAGGGTGTATCTATAGTATGGCATAATGACAGCTTCTGGTATACTCAAAATTGTGTTGTTTCCAGGAACAACACTGAACGTGTTTCTAAACAGCATATTTTATTCACTTCATGTGTATAACTGAAGATGAATGATATGGATAATCTTATGTGATGCAGATTGAAATAAATATCACTCGTGGCAGAACTGCAAATGTGGAGGTAGAATCAAAATACCTTGCAAACTATGGACTTCTAACAGAATCAGGTAAATGGTAGGGCGCTTTGCATTCACACAGAAACGCATACATATGTGCTTGGGACACATATTGAGTTCACATAAATAAGCAAAACAGGAAAATAAATTATTTTAAAATAATCTCTAGTCTCAGATGATGACTCTTTCTGCAGGACCATTTCTAGAGCAAGTTGAATAGATTTGCCAAGAGTATAGGGAGTTGCAGTATTCAGATGAGCAAAGATAATGTGAAACTAAATATTGCAAATTTGAAACGAAGTTATAGATTGTTGTTTGAATTCAAAGGTGAGAAAAAGTAGAGATAATTTTTCCAAAATATTCCAAATACTTCCCCTTCCCCTCAAAGTAAAAGGTATGTACTTTTTTTCTCTAAGTAAGGCATACAGGTTAAACATTAACAGAACACAAATAAAATACTCCTTATACTCAGAGTTCCCTGACAAAAAAAAAAAAAAATCTTCTCTACATGCACACCCTCCCACATGTGTACATCTCATGGAATATTTTAAGGCAAAGTTGATAACCACAGATTTCCTAATTTATTGAAGAGAAGGAATGTAAAGGGATGAAATATTCTAGAAGCAATAACAAGAAAATGTTTAGTTACTGTGTATGACTCTTTAGAGTGGAATGGAATGGAATGGAATGGAATGGAATGGAATGGAATGGAATGGAATGGAATGGAATGGAGCAGAAGAGAATATTTCAGTTGGAAGGAACCTGTAATGATCATATAACCTAACTGCCAGACACTTCAGGTCTGACCAAAAGTGAAAGCATGCTATTAAGGGCATTGTCCAAATGCCCTTTAAATGCTGACAGGCTGTCGACCACCTCTCTAGAAAGCATGTTCCAGGGCCTGACTGTCAGTAAGAAGGGCTTCTTAATCGCCAGTCTAATCATCCTACGGCGCAGCTTCGAACCCAAGCCATATCCTTGGGTACAAGGAAGCAGAGATCAGCACTTCCCTCTCCAATTCCTCTCATCAGGAAGCTGTGGAGAGCAATAAGACTGTCCTTCAGCTTCTTTTTTCCCAAACTTGACAAGCTCAAAGTCCTTAACCACTTCTCGTAGGACATGCCTTCCAATTCTTTCACCTGCTTTCTTGCTCTCATCTGGACACAATCAAGGACATTTCCCATCCTTCTTAAATTGTGGGGCCCAGAGCTGCACACAGTATTCGAAGTGAGGCCACACAATGCTAAATATGTCTGGATAATCCTCTTTTGACTGGCTGAAGATGCTGTGTTTGCTGAATCCTAGGATGCAGTTTGCCCTCTTGGTTGCCAGGGTACACTGCTGACTCATACTGAGCCTGCTGTCCATGAGCATCCCCAGACCCCTTTCTGCAGGGTTACTCTCCACAACTCCTCTCCCAGCTTGGATTTGTGCCCAGGATTACTCCATCCCCCTGTACTTCCCCCTGTACTCGGCACTTCCCCCTGTACTCGGCACTGGTCAGGCCTCAGCTTGAATATTGTGTACAGTTCTGGGCCCCCCAGTTTGGGAAAGATGTTAGGATACTGGAATGTGTTCAGAGGAAGGCAACGAAGATGGTGAAGGGGCTGGAGCACAAGCCCTATGAGGAGCGACTGAGTTGGGGCTGTTTAGTCTAAAGAAGAGGAGGCTCATGAGAGACCTCATTGCTCTCTACCACTACCTGAAAGGAGGTTGTAGTCAGGCAGGAGTTGGTCTCTTCTCTCGGGTGACCAGTGACAGAACTAGGGGGCATAGACTCAAGCCTCGTCAGGGAAAGTTTAGGCTTGATGTTAGGAAGAAGTTCTTCACTGAATGGGTGATTGGCCATTGGAATGTGCTGCCCAGGGAGGTGGTGGAGTCTCCGACCCTGGAGGTGTTTAAGGGGAGACTGGATGAGGCACTGAGCGCCGTGGTTTAGATGATGGGTTGGTGTTAGTGTTGGTGTTAGTGTAGGGTTATAGGTTGGACTTGATGATCTCAGAGGTCCTTTCCAACCTTATGATGCTGTGATACTGTGATCCCAGGTGCAGAGTCCGGCATTTGAACTTGTTAGATTTCATGTCATTAATCACTACTCAATGATCCAGTCTATCTATGTGGATCTGCAAGACATCTTGTCTCTCAAGACAGTAAACAGCACATGGTATCATCAGCAAACTTGCTAATGGTGCTTTCAAGTCCTATATCCCACTTACTGACAAATGTTAATAAACCAGTTGAATAAGTGATGAAAAATGAACAATAATCCACACCGTTGAATTCAGAGCTTCTCCAAACAAAAGGGCTTCTGAAAAAGACCAGCAATTTCAGATGCCTGAGTATGAATTTATGGGCTTTATTTTACCTTTTTATCTCCAAACACAAATAGGAGTAGAGCATTATTCTCTTCATTAAAGTGCACAAGTTGGACTATGGAAGTAGATAAAAAAATAGCAGCGTTTGTTTTGGCTGCACATGTCAAACGGAAGTAGGGGTTTCTTAAAGTTGATCTGTGTCTACAGTGGGCGCTAGGCAGCTCACTGTAGATCATCCGTGGCTCTACTCATGAGCACTACTCATTCATTATGACTGTTTAGTCGAATGCACCTTAAGATAAAGTTTGTAAAAGAATTATTATTTAGTAAGATATTTTGAAAAAGTTTATTTGATGGTCTTTGTCCCTGCCTGTCAACCTTAGACAGTGGTTATAATAGTAGTTAAGAATTACTTATATAAAGCTATTAAAAACTGTTGAGTAATTCATGATAGAAAGGCTCTAATTTTCATTCACCAAATATCTTTTTTTTTTGCTGTAAGCACCTCCCCCATCCTATCGTCCCCCAGAAAAACACAGAGTGGTTAAACAGGCTGCCCAGGGAAGTGGTGGAGTCACCATCCCTGAGGGTGTTCAAAAGCTGTGTAAACATGGTGCTTCAGGACATGGTTTAGAAGGCAAGGTGAACTTGGGCTGGAGGTAGGACTTGATGAGCTTAGAGGTCTTTTTCAACCTTTGTGATTCTATGATTGTAAGAAACACTCTGAGTCTCGTGTGGCCAAGTTCACTGATTTAGGGTATTTTTCTCCTCCAGACCACTATTTTGAGTCCGTAACAGATCACTATTTCCCTTGCACAATTGTTTTTTTATCATAGTATCACACTATAAAGAATTCCCTGGAGTATATGAGAGATGGTTTTAAATGGCTTGTATTCCAAGTTTTCAATATGGAGAGCGTGGGGGGGGAACGAACAAGGGCAAAATACGTTTGCATATATTCTGGGAACAGAACCTGGATTTCCTGGATGTCTTATATGTGTTCCCTCTAAAATTTAGGTAATTCTTTCCAGAGGTAGGATTTCATAGAGTTTTCCTGTGGAAAATCCACCCTGAGACACTCTGGAAAACATGGAGAGGACACATTAGTTTTTCTCTACTTGGTCCATTTTTTAGAGTTTTAGACATCTTAATGAAATGTAAATGCTTAAATATGGACTTTGATTTTACAAATACTCCTTTCAAATGCAAAACCTCACCAATGCGTGTGAGCAAAGACATGTATGTGCCTAGGCCCTAGCAGAATCAAACCTTCTTTTTCATTTACCAACCCAATTGTATTTAAAAAAACTGGGTTAGTCAGTGGTGGAGTTTTGGTCTGTTTCTTTGTTAGACCTAATCCTAGTAAACTTGGAAATCATATTTTTGACAGAAAAATAATTTAAAAAATCTGATTTTAAAAAAATATTCTAAAATATGCCAATTGGTCTTTCAGGTGCAAGGTTAAATTTCTTCTGGTGATGGCTTGAAGAGTCAGAAAGATCAAGCAGAAGATTTGGTCAACTCAGACTTAAGCATATTTGCCATAGCAGTGTAAGAGTAAACCTATACTTGAATCTTTTGTATCTTTACCATCTCTGTATGAAGAGAACATCACAGTTTCCAGTATCTGGTGCACATAAACTTTCCAAGTAAAGACAGTCACAAAATCAGAACCCCAAATGCTGGTATTATTTGGACAATGACACCTATACATAACTAGATGGCTTCTGGAAACATTTAGTGAAGAAAATAGATTTGCCGTTGTAGTTTACTTATTAGGAGTGTCAGGTATGCAGCACTATATAAAAAATGTGCACATAGAGACAACTTTTAAAAGCAAAACAGCATAGAGAGTTAACTGGAAATACACTGTACAAGTAATGCAGCAAAATTGTGTTCTGAAAGACTATTTACTAGCACTGTGTGATTTGTGTTTATGTCCATAAGTGCAACTTGAGGCCATTTCTCTCATCCTATCACGTTACTTGGGAGGAGACACTAACAACCACCTTCCTACAGCCTCCTTTCAGGTAGTTGTAAAGAGCCATAGGGTCTCCACTGAGCCTCAGTTAATAAGAGAATTGTTAAGTTTTCAGTGTTACGCTGGAAATACATTGTGAAGAATTCCATGAGGATAGCTTTGGAACAAAGAAAAGATTTTTTTTATTGCAGAAATAAAAAGCTCAGTTATTGAATTAAGTAGAACCAGTTACAATGAGAATTTGGACAGCTGAATTCCCCATATCTGGAATAAAACTTGATGTCTTCACTGTATAGGAGATACCTGAAGATAAACACTATGCTTACAGCTGTTTTTGATGGAACAAGCCATAGGAGGTAGATACAGATTTCCACTTGAATTGGGCAGAGTGAAGGTCCTCACAGGGAATTAAACAGAGAACAGATATGTAAAAAATACTGCCAGGGACAAGGTAACGGAGATGAAGGAAAAAGGTATTTGTAGAAAATTCTGTTTTGCTCATTTCACCTTATACTAGGTACTTTACTGAAGAACAGAAGGCATAAAAGTAGTTTTGAAGTTCTTCCATGAAGAAGAGAGAGACATTGTATGAGTTAAAAATGGGCATCTTCAAAACTTAGCTGAGAAATCCAGTAGGCTAAATTGTCACCTGGAGCTGCATTTTCTTAAGATGGGCATCAGCTCATGTACACCACCTCTTTCACATCATGCCTGGATCACATATATATATATATATATATATATACCAAACCTGGTAGATTTCTTGGTAAACATGGTCTCAAAAGCCTCTACTATGGCAGTTTCCTTGATATGCATTTAGTAATTTTCAAAACAATATATTTCCTGGACTAATATTTTAGATTTTTAGTTCAAATTTATTTTAAATAAGATGATCCTGTTGTGTGTTTATATAAGTTTATATTTACATAAAAATACTGTTTGGTATTTGTAATTGCCTTGACACAGGAATTTCTTCCGACTGGGACAAAGAATTAAAATTTCAACAACTCCTAGAATGGTTGGAATTTTAATTGTTGGAATTCCCATGGAAAATGCATTTTTAAAGTCCTTACTGTCTGATTTTTTTCTTATATCTTTCACTTTTTTCCTGTGTTTGCAGAGTGAGGAGAAAATTGAATAGACTAGAAAGACATAAAAAAGAAATAAGCTAATGGTACAAGGGTTGTGCTACTGACTCTTCTGCCCATGTTTTTGTGTGGTAAAATATAATAGCATTCTGCGCTTTGATTTCGATGTTACCCACAAGTATTTTGCTGCAACTAACTTCACTTTTTTGTTAAAAAAGAGTTTAGTTAGGATGCTAGGTTTATTTCTATGAACCCAAGCTTTCACATTTGACTAGAAACTGTCATTTATATCTTTCATGTCCTATAATAGTTTTTTCAGTTAAGGATCTTGTGGAAGAAAAGAGCATATTAGAGAGAAGTTATAATGAAGTGACATCCTAGGGTTCAAACTGTAATATAACTTAAAATTTTACTGTATGTCTGTTGGAATTGATACACCAATATTAATTTATTTACCCTCTTTTAACCTGAATTTTCATGTTGACACTAACTAAAAAAAAAAATCAATTCTTTTAAGAAGAAAGGAAATACGCATTCATGAATGGATGGACTTATGATATCGTTTGGTTTGTGTGAACTTTCCTGGAAGTATTGCAGTGATGGAATTTAGTGTCTTTAAAGTAAGTTTGGAGATGAAGTGCACTCTACAATAATTTTTAATCAATTCATTTTTCTGTCATCAATTGATAAAGCATCTGATTTTGAGATCTTACTACAGATCTTACTTTGCACAGAGAAATTTAAGAATTACGTTTCTTTTTACAGGGAATAAAGATCTACAGAAAAAAAGATTGAAAGGTGAGGACAGACAGGCCTGTAGTTTATAGTCCTTTATATAGTCTTTTTATACTTCTGGATAGAAATATTACCCACATTTCTTCTGTCCTGCATTTAATCCTGGCATTTTCTATGAAAATACGCTTTGTCAGAATGCCTTCAGTAATTTACCCCAACAAAGCTGGGGTTCTAGTAAGATGTAATATTTTCATTGGGCCAGCTGTTAGCAGTCCTAACAGATTCTTTCGGTTGTAGCTGAAATAGCAAATTTTTAGGTACTCAGGTGGACACTTTCCCCACAAAACACATGTCCTGGAAACATATGCCCATATTTATTGATGAAGTTTGCCAAGGACATAGAGCTGGGTGGTACTGTCAACACTATTGATGGCAAAGAGGCCCTGTAGAGGGATCTTGACAGATTTGAGAGCTGGGAAATCATCAACAGCATGAAATATAACAAGGGCAATTGACGGGTTTTGCACCTGGGACAGAGCACCTGAGATACGCTCACAGACTGGGGAGTGAGAGGCTGGAGAGCAGCCCTGCAGAGAGGGTCCTGGGGGTTCTGGTCATTGGCAAGGTGAACATGAGCCAACACTCATGAGGGCTCCCTCACTGAGGGAGGGTCTCATAGCTGTCTACTGCCTTCTCACAAGGAAGGGAGGTGAAACAGGTGCTGATCTCCTCTCTCTAGAGGCCTATGATAGGACCTGAGGGAATGGCGGGAAGATGTGCCGGGGGAGGTTTAGATTGGATATCAGGAAGAAGTTCTTCACCCAGTGGATGGTGGATCACTGGAACATCTTCCCAGGGAAGTAGTCATGGCACCGAGTCTGCCAGCATTGAAGAAGCACTTGGACAATGCCCTCAGTCACATAGTTTGAATGTTGGGGTTGTCCTGTGTAGGGATAGGAGTTGGACTTGATGATCCTTTTGGGTCCCTTCCAACTTGGGTAATTCTATGATTCTATGATATTTTTCCCCTAACATTGTAGTTGTTTTCATAAAAGACATTCTTGCAGAAAATTATGTCTGCTGTATACTATTAGGTTAAACAGAGCTACTGCATTCTTAGAATGTCTTTACGTTTTGCTTAACCTCCCAATATTTCTCATTTTTTCCTAATTATTATCCTTGACATTTGTTATGGTAAATCCTCTAGGAATTTTTTTTTCCTTTTGGTATTTTCAGCAAAGTCCATGGCTGTGGTCTCTTCTTAAACTTACAGCTGCATTGTCTTTGGACAGCCCTATTTGTGTGCAAATTTTAAACTGCATACTAATTATTCCGTTGTAGGTATTTTTTTGAAGGCAGTTGCCATCTTTGCTTTTGCTGTTCCTGTTGTCATGCTAATTAAGCTGATTCTACCATATACTCTCTTTTGAATGTGATAAACTCCATGTATTGAGAAATAAAATTGAATGTTTCAAGTGTAGCTGATGGCAATGATCCTCTCCACATATTCAGTCCTTCCTTCACACAAACTACATCTTCAGAGTTCAGCCCTACAATGTTTTAGTAGAAGGTGGGTTAGCAATAATTAGAAGGATGATGTATCTCTGTCCGAAGTCACAGAATAACAGACAAAGACATCAATAAGGATCAAAAGGAAAGAAGCATATGTTTATTTGACCTCTTTTCCTATACCTAAGTGGGTTGAAGAGACTGCAGTTTCAAAAAGCACTGAGGAGTATTTTGGTGTTATCTGAGAAGGTATTTGTCTACACTGCAGAATGCAGCGTTAAATTTGAGAGGTATCACAGACAACTTCAAATACACTGCCTTAGGTACAGGAACAACCTTACCATGACAGAAAAAATTAAACATAGGCCAGAGAACC
This sequence comes from Tapera naevia, assembly GCA_033556795.1. NCBI lineage: Eukaryota > Metazoa > Chordata > Aves > Cuculiformes > Neomorphidae > Tapera > Tapera naevia. The sequence goes on from JAUMJJ010000016.1 coordinate 3,885,383, forward strand.
ATTTCAGGTGATTGAATGCCGTAAGAAATTATGAGTAATAGCATAGGTAAACACAGGGTAACTCATCTGGGTGGTGGAAGCACATCCAGAACAGAAGGCAGTGCAACCCTCGCAGCATGCCCATATGTCAATATGAGATGTCTCACCCAAACTAAACTGAATGATTCTACATCCACACTCTTTGCAGAAATTAAACTTGTTCATGCTTGAAACTACATCAGGTAAGCAAAAGAATAAAGATAGCAATCAATGACTTTACTATCTGTATAACTTTAGCTATCGAAGTGCGCAAATAGGTTTTGAAAATTATACTTTTCTTTAAGTCCGTTAGGTTCATTTGAAAACTCTTACCACCAGTGTCGGCTTAGAAACTGTCAAAATGGATGTTTCTAAAAAAAAAAGTGGAGAACTACATGAAATAAGTACTTACATCAAGGAAAATTTTAGTCTTGCTATTAAATCATGTTTTATTGACTTGCTTTTGTTAAATGGAGAAAGTGAACTCGCCTCTACAAGAGTCTTCTCTCTAGTAAAGTCTGCTAGTTTAAACTTATATTTAGTGAAACTCCTAACTACATACTTAGGCTCATTTTTTGTTCATGACTGCCTGTAAAATTGCAAAACTAAGATAAATTCTTGATTTACTGAATTTCTAAAACAATATCTAAAATTGTTTAGGTATATCTAAAAGTATTAATTAAAGGTACAGCTAGTTGAAAAATGAAACAAATTCTACAAATGGACTTCAGCACAAAATTAAACTTTTCTTTCCTCTTTCTCTGTTTTTCTCTTCTTCTCTTTCTCATTCTTTCTCTCTCTCTTTTTTTTTCTTTCATCATTACAGCTTCAGCGATATGGTTTGTGAGGAGTTACTCAAATGCCTACCCTGTCAAAAAAGGTTGGACTTTAATCAACAGTGCAGTGAGGAATACTTCAGAACATATAAAAGCTATACAAAATCTTTGAGGTGATCTCCCATGGCATATCTGTACAACAGTGTATTTTCACTGTATTGTAACTGTACTTTAAAGATATTATCTTATATTTTTTACAGTAATATTCAAAACTGCAACTATCTCCCCAAACTTATGTCTGTGTAAGAAGTAAAAAAATACCTCTAATAGATGGCATTATTTGTAATCTTTAAATATTGATTAAAGTGCAATATTAAACCAAGAAGATAATTTTTATGGAAATCTCATGTATAGTACTTATAGTATTAGTATGCTAACAAAAATAAAACTTTTGGGGGTGTATATACAATGCTGTATTTTTGCTGTTCATCTTTCTAATCTTATTCAGACTGTAAGAACTTAGCAGGAATGTCTGCTTAGAAGTAAAATACTATCTCAGTAATAAATTAATAAAAGTAAAATAAGAGAAGGAAACATATGAAATTACAATCTCGGTCTCATTCCATGTGACACATTAAGAAGGATCTTGCCAAACGGGTCTGGTGAACTAGCACTTAAGGGGTTCATTGTTCTCAATAGTCAGCAACTTGTAACTGCCATTTCTTTTCTTATGTTCGTATTTTTAAAAGATGTGTTGTCATGTCAGTGGATATAGAATCTTCCACTGTGTGTACATGTCAAAACAACTCTGCAGAAACATGGAAAATTGTTCTGAATGGGAGGTTTGCCCAAAGGAGCACTTTAATTTGAATCCCTAAATAGAATTTTCTTCTGGGACTCATGTATTTTACATGGCTAGTTAGTTTCAGGAATAATGCATTAAATAAAGTCTATTCTTTTTTTAGCATGTATTCCCTTTCTCTTTCAGTCAAGAAAGTAATTTGATGATTTTATATTTTAAACATTTTTTTTCTCAGGAGTCATTTTCTATGGCCTTCAGAGCCTGACAAGAAAGCGAAAATGATAGGATTCTCAAGAAAACAGGTTTTGTGACCTACTTCAACCTCTTTTATGCAGTGCCACTTTTCCATGTTCTCCATGGGCACAACATATGCAGAACTGCTAGTAGTAGTACTGTTTTTAAAAATTATTATTCAAAGGTATTTGAAATGGCCTTATAAAGTACCTCAGAGCAAAAGGACAATTAAACAGCAATGATAGGATACCTTGGAATCTAAAATAGTAGAATATTTAGGTTATCAACACAACAGAGTAGATTTGGCAGGGATACTAGGAGAACAAAAGAGACATTGCAAATTATATTGAAATACACATATTTCTGCCTCCACGAAGTCCTGCAACATTGTCTTATAAACTCATTTTGACCACAAAAATGTCTGACTTTAGCCCGTAATTTTAATATTATGTACTCTTTGCATCTATATCGTTATATGCTCTACACACAGAGAGGTAACATTATTCAAGTAATTTAAGCATGTTCTGATCATAGAATCATAGAATCATCTGGGTTGGAAGAGACCTCCAAGATCATCAAGTCCAACCCTTTGTCCAACGTCCTCATAATTACTAGATCATGGCACTAAGTGCCACATCCAGTCTTATTTTAAAAACCTCCAGGGATGGTGAATCCACCACCTCTCTGGGTAGACCATTCCAATGCCTGATTACTTGTTCTGTGAAGAACCTTTTCCTGATATCCAGCCTAAACCTTCCTTGGCAGAGTCTAAACTCGTGCCCTCTTGTTCTGCTGCTGGCTGCCTGGGAGAAGAGACCGACCCCCACCTGTCTACAACCTCCTTTCACACAGTTGTAGAGAGCAATGAGGTCACCCCTGAATCTCCTCTTCTCCAGGCTAAACAACCGCAGGTCCCTCAGCCTCCCTTCATAGGACTTGTGCTCAAGTCCCTTCACAAGTTTCGTCGCTCTTCTCTGGACCCGCTCCAGCACCTCAATATCTTTCTTGAACTGGGGGGCCCAGAGCTGAACACAATACTCAAGGTGTGGCCTCACTAATGCCAAGTACAGGGGAAGGATCACTACCCTCGCCCTGCTGGCCACACCATTCTTGATACAGGTCAGGATGCCATTGGCCTTCTTGGCCACCTGGGCACACTGCTAGCTCATGTTTAGCCTCCTGTCAATCAGTACTCCCAGGTCCCTTTCCACCTGACTGCTCTCCAGCCACTCTGTCCCCAGCCTGCAGCACTGCATGGGGTTGTTGTGGCCAAAGTGCAGGACTCTGCACTTGGCCTTGTTGAACTTCATCCTATTGGACTCAGCCCATCTCTCCAGCCTATCAAGGTCCCTCTGCAGAGCCCTCCTGCCTTCCGGCAGGTCGACACTCCCTCCCAACTTGGTGTCATCTGCAAATTTGCTTATTATCCCCTCATCTAAATCATCAATGAAGATGTTAAACAGAACTGGACCCAACATAGATCCCTGGGGGACACCACTGGTGACCATCCGCAAGCTGGATGCAGCCCCATTCACCAGCACTCTCTGGGCCCGGCCATCCAGCCAATTCTTAACCCAGCTGAGAGTGCACCTGTCCAAGCCACGGGCTACCAGTTTATCCAGGAGTATGCCATGGGAAACAGTGTCAAAGGCTTTGCTCAAGTCCAGATAGACTACATCCACAGGCTTCCCTTCATCCACCAGGCGGGTTACCTGAGCATAAAAAGAAATCAGGTTGGTCAGACAGGACCTGCCCCTCATAAAGCCATGCTGGCTGGGTCGGATCCTATGTCCATCCTGAAGGTACTGTGTGAACAATTTTTTTCCTAATATCCAATTTAATCCCCCTGGTGCATCTTGAGGCCATTTCTTGTTGTCCTATCTCGTTAATTGGGAGGGTGAAAATATTCTGTTCTGGTTTTTTCCTCATTTTTATTGTGTTTCTCATTTTTGTTCACCATCTTTCCTGAAACACAATAAGATATATTTCCATTGAAAAGACAGAAAAAATATTTTATCTGTTTTAATATGAGATATTTATTTTAATATCTGTCTATATTAACAAAAGAATGGCTTGCATTTATTTTAGTCCAAGGCTTGCGAACATTTACTTGCATATATAATCGTACTACTGTTAAAACAGGACTACGCATACTGGTTAAGGCCCTGAATCACTGCAGCATCATGTTTTTATGTAGAGAATGGTGCAAGAAAATTGAGAATTTAAAGACCATCATGTTCCACATAGTTTCTCTACAATCTTACCTTAACATATTTGTATTATGAATTAAGAAAAATGAATCATGTGCATTCCACACATAAATAGCAGAAGAGTACAGTATTTTTTATATTTTAGATTTCTCTAGTTGGCCAATTTACTGTAAGAGTGATCCTGGACAGCATGGAAATACAGCTCTACAGGGAAGGAAAGAAGACAGATGGGGTCAGAAAAAGGTATTTTCTGGTGAATCTAATATTTATTTCATCTCTTATCCATTACGTTTAGTAAAAGTGATGCACTATGTTTCTTTCCTGTACTAAAATGGCACTAAGAAGATTTTACACCAGGTTTGAAACTGTAAACACTTATTTCTACTTAAGTATCATGTTATTATAAAAAAAGTGTTCTCATACTCTTTTTTTATTATGTCGTGGAAACATCACAAATAAATGCTTATGGATTTCATGCTATGGTAATCATACCCAGAATACAAGCAGGACAAAACCTGTGAAGTGAATTAAACTTTGTCTTCCTCATGAAATGTGACTTTATCTGCACCAATTGCTGTGTTACAATACCTAAATCGTTAATAAAAATTTTGCGCTTAATGGTAACAGATTTTTTTTTTTATCAGTAGTTTAAAAACCTTGTAGGGAATTAGAAGTTTACCCACCACCACTGAAAGAGGTAGACAAAAGTGAAAAACTCATAAAGTTAAACAAACTTGTAAAATACAAGCCCATGAAATTCTGACAAGGCTCTGAAGATTTCTACTTCTTTAAGGTCCTTCTGAGCACCCAAACCAAGTTGAAAATGGTGACATATGATATGTCTTTGGGAAAAAAGGGCCTTATCTCATATTCTTACATCTTTCAGAGTGTCAGATCGGTAAAGACACAGTCTTTCAAGTTAGACTATATCAATGCCATACACTTTTAGAGTAACATGAATTAGTATCCTAAGAAACAGAAGTTCCAGTGTGACTTTGTCTGATTCCTATCCTGAAAAAACATGGTCTTTTCAGCTTTGGAGAAGCAACTTACAGAGTCTCACTTTGATTTATACCCTTCCTTATCACAGCATTGGATCTGTTTGCAAAAGATGGAAAGATTGTCAGTATCTTCCTCCATCATTATACACTGTGCCAGGCTAAGATGCAGTCTGAATCTTAACACATTTAGCTTACAACTATGTACTTTAAGGTATTCCATTGCTGACTTTTTTCTTACTAGATCTTTAATAAACTTAGGAAATCTTTTAATTATTTTAAGCTGAGAATTCCATTGTAAAGCACAATAATATAAACTTGCTTCCTGCTTTCTTTTAAAGAAGAAGAAAAAAAACCTCAAACCACTGCTGCTCATTTATGTCTCTTGTTTCGGAGCACGAGTCAACAATTGGTAAAGAAACCTCTTGGCATGAAGGACATCTCTTTGACCATTCTTATGAAAAATTAAGAAAGTTGTCTAAATTATAAGGAGCTCAAAAATTTGTGTTTACCCATCATCAGGACTGGTTTTAAGAGCTTGGCAATAAAGTTCTTCAAACATGCCATCTGCAATAAAATTCTTCAAACATGCCATCTGCCTGTAGGGATTGAGCTGCTTTCTGCTGTGGATGACTTGGTCCTGGGTGTCAGTATGAAGAGCAAAAAAAAATACCGTGCTAAATTGTTCCATGTCATTTTGCTAGTAGCCAGATTGCATGGCAGATAAAGTAGAGAAATGAAAGGCAGACCTGAGAATGGTGAAGTACTGGTGGAAACAAACTGAAAGGCATAACTAGGACTGAGAGTTGGTAGGAAAATAGGGACATAGTGGGATTAGGGGCTTTGGTGGAAAAATTTGAATGTAAGGTGAGAACAGAGAAGAGGAACAGAATAAGAGGCAGTAGAGAGAAGAAACTGGTAGCTAAGAAAAGGGCAGACTACAACAAATAAGGACAAAGAGGGTGTTATAGGAAAGAAAACCATATTATTACTATCTTCCAAGGTCTTCCATAGCTGGGAGTACTTCAAGGTTCATGAGTCTTGGCTTAATTTTTTTCTAGGAAAGCCCTGTGGCTCTTGCTGCCTTAAAAGTGCGTTACAAAAAGTAGCAAACAATTAAAGTTTCAAATTTAATTTCTCTTTACATTTTGTAGTATGGTGGTCTTTTTTTTTGGAGTAGTTTACAAGAGAGAGACTTTACATAAAAGTCTCTTCACTTAAAAACGAAGGAGAACAGCTAAGAGGCAGCCAAAAAAAAAACCAAAACCCAAACAAACAAAAAAAAAAACCCACAAAACCAGATACAAGGTTTCACATTAAAATACCTATGAAAGCAACTAAATATCAAACTCTTCAATTCCTGGAGTTAATTCTTGCTGAAAATACTGAATCTAGAAAATAATTATGACATTGTAATCAGGAATGAGCTCTCATTCCAGTAGGAAATGAACAAAGCTAATTGGAATGCTTTCAGGACTGCCAAGCAAGTGCTTTATAAGATTTTTTTCCCTAAAGTGTTAATAATTTTTATTTTATACTGTCTCCTCAGAGTGCTAAAATGTGAAGTTCATTTTCCCATGGGAAGTTATACTTTTAATGTCAAATGTAATTATGCATAAAGAAAAGAAACCAAGAGGAATTCTTTATTCAGAGAACTAGGGCAGGCAGACTGGTACATTACTAAGAGAAAAAACTCCAGTAAGTGGATGCTATGTGCAGCCATGAAATACTGTCTGTATATGTGTGTGTGAAAAGATATTTATTATATCTTTAATAAATGGTTTGTTGTCTTTTTTTTTTTAGTTAACGGAATACAGGCCGGATTTATGTGCAAAAGTGGCCATTCAGTTTCGATAATTAAATCTACCTAAGCACTAATCCTTGCCATAGTAAGATCTGATTCCAATAGTATTTTGGGAAAATCATCCTGACATAGTTAAAAACTCTAGATTTAAAATCTATATTGTCAATGAAATAAAAACAGGTCTTTTTCTTGAGATACCTGTATATTTCTTGAAAATACAGGTTACATGCCTTTTTATAGTACAGATCTTGTTTTTTAATACACGATGATTTACTCAAGAAGTGAGCACAGGAGAATTTATATAAATTATGATTTAATAAAAGTTGAGTTTAAAAAGTATGCCTAGTTGCACATGCATCCAAAAGACCAGTTTGGGAAACTAGCTTCAGATAAATAATATAATACTTGCAGAGTCTTCCATGAAAGATTTACTTTAAGGGAACCACCAAGCAAATTAAATACTTTAAACGATGTTTAAGTACCATGAAGGATCTTACTGAAAAAAAAAAAGCCCAAACAAACCATAGAAAACACGTAGTTAGGGCTGCCCTTGACTAACCTTCCAGTTCACAGCAATGTGAACTGGAGTGTGTCTTGCTTAACATGAAACTGCTTGATTTTGTTAATTTAAGTCACATTATTTCTGTTGTTTACACAGAATTTTTGAGTATGCAATATTTATATATGGACTCAATTCCTACATGCTCAGCAGTTTTCTGCAACAGCTGAAGCATTCTCAAGATTTTGACTCTGAAATGCTGGCTTTAGTCTGTTTTGAGGGCATGGTACTGCGAAATCTATGCTTTCTGGGGCATTAAATTGGTGTGCTATTTCATAATGCACATCCCTCTAATACATAATTTTGTTATCTGAATAAAATGGTGGTTATGGTCATGCTACTATAATGTAGTAAGATGGAACTCTGCTAGAAGGTGGTAATAATGACAGACTCCATTTCTAGGGAAAGAAAAAGTACTTTCAAAGGTCTGATTGAACAGACAGGAGATGTATAAGGCCCATAGTCAACAATTCGTGAAGATACCAATTAAAACACAGAGAAAGTTCATGCTTTTTAGGCAACGTGGTTTGCCTTCAGTACATGGAAGAAAGAAACAAAGAAAATGTTCAATTGGAATGTATGGTTGATTTTTTGAGAGGTCTGAATATGCTCCTCTGTAAATTTCAGTTTAGGTGATTTACCTTAATTGATACACAAAAGAGCCATAAAAAAAAGCCTTGAAAACCAAAGACTTCAGCATACTCTCTGTTCAATAATATTTGAAAGGCAGTCTCATTAATTCAAACAAGAAAGTTAATACACTACACTAACAGAGTACAAAGGTACAATTTAGGGAGAGAGTGAGTGGTTTTAAACCAACCATACATTCAAAATTAATGTTAGTCCCTGGCACGAAGTTGTAGAAGAAAACAGAGCACAAAATATTAGAACCAGAAATTCCTGTACCACAGGTCTCTGTTTTATTTGTGGTCACAGTTTTTTAGAGCAATTTGTCTCAGTCTTCTCCTTTTAAAAATAGTATATCCATTCTGTATGTTTCAGTTCCATTTATAAGTATGGAAATAAGTGATTTTTTGATTGACCTCTATTATTAGAGATTTTGAAAGTCTTTACTTTCATTATGTGTATCCTACTTATTTCAAATTGTGGAATGTTTGCTGTTATGCAATCTTTCCTGGCAGAAAGTCAACACACAGATGACTAAGTTCACAGTGCTGCTGCTAAGTAGAGTCATAACTGTAGCTGTTGAATCACTGTCTCCCTTTCATCATTAGATATGAATCTGGGTTCATGAATTTACCTATATTTGTGATTAGGTAGAAATCCAGTATTAGTTTACTAAGTACAGAGAATAAAGCGTCAGTAAAAATACAAAAGTCAACAACCTTCGAATGCCTCCTTCTTCACCTCGTAGATTAGTAAAGCAACATTGACAGCAGATATTGTAGCCTGGCAGGGATTCGTAGTCTGAGATATTTTGTGTATTCCATGCCACCTATGGGTCAGAGATATAGAGGTATAGCTCTTGAGAGGTTGCTCCATGCAACAGGATTTTCCATAGGATGAGTATACTTATCTCTTGCATGTCTCTCATCTTGCCAACATATCTGGATTACACACCAAGAGGAAGGAATTTGCCGTTTATGTTCTATAAGTTACTGTTCATCACTGTTCTCATGCAGTCCAAGGGGTCTGCCAAAGACCATATTCCTACTATTTTTCATGTATCATCACAGTGCTAAGCCAGTTAACACAACTATGTTACCAGGAATGGCTGCCAATCTCACCTAGCCCTTAAAGGCCTGGCTGATGAATCTGAGCATGGAGCATGATGCTCTGGCTCACAAAGCCTTCACTAGTGCCAGGCATCCTTCAGCAACTACCACAGCAGCTGCAGAGCAGAACTTCACTGTGCTTCTGATTGTCAACAGTTCTTGCCATAAGAACTGTATTTACTGACCTGGTTGCTGACATTTACCTATTGGATACTTCGTATTATCTAAATAGTAGAAAAAAAGACTTATCTATGTATTGGAACAATCAGCTCTGTGTTTACATCTTCAAGGGTGAATTGTTTTGTGTGGGGAAAAATATTAAGCAGATCCTGATGAGATATTGGGGATAAAGGTCAAGGCCAATTAAAGCGTTCAAGACAGTTACAGTTCACATTTTGATGATTCTTCTTCCTTGACAAAATCATCTGGGATCTAGATCTAAGGGTAGATACTTATAATTTTAAGATAATAACTATGACTTTAATACTTTTATTCTTTGTCTACTTGTAATGTCATCACAAATTATTGCTTGAGCTTGTTGCCTATTAATGTGTTTTTTGGGGGCTGTAGTAAAATAATAAGCCATTTTATTTTGTTAATCTGTAATAAAAATTCTGTACCTGATTACTCTTTCACTGTTCATTTGTAGGAGAACCACTGCATGTATGTCTGCATACGTTCTTAATTTTGTGGCTACGTTGTCCAGGAAGAAAAATGCACTGCATTGCACTTTTCTGTGTAGTGAGCAAGCATGTGACTGAAGAAAAAATTGTTTCAGTAGCAGGAAAACACTGTGAAGGGAGAAATTGTTTCTTTTTGAACAGCTTGGTTAACAGGCAAAGTAAAAAATAAAAGGAAGAATTTTGCTGGTGTTTGAGCAGGAAGAGGAAGTTGCCATTGACATGGTGTCTGTGCTATGCACTGTCACCAAGGCTTGATTAAGAACAAAATAAAGAAGGAGAGAATCAAAGACCTAATTTTTCTGGTTGTTCCTGAATCCGTACATCCCTGAATCCAGTTCCTGAGTTTAACTCCCTCTTAGCAGTGCACCCTTTCCCCTCTGTCTGCTCTACAGCATTTGTGGTGATGTATAGTCATTGACGGGTGGGGTTGGAGGTGTGATCTTGGGTATTTGTAAATATTTCTTTATTTTCTGATTATTTTAATCATTTTTACTATTATTATTGTAATTTTATTAAAGTTGTAGTTTTAGTTTCTAATCCACAAGACTTTTCCCCCTCATTTTCCTCTCCCTTTCCCCAGGGGCTAGGGGTTGGAATTTAGGAGCCAAACTGCACAGCTCTCATCTGCCAAATTTAGCTGCGTCAGTGATAAACCGTGACAAAGTGGAAAAAATTTCATTTTGAACGATTCACATAGGAATGTAAACTCCAATAGAGAAATGCAGATGATATCAACTAAGCACTAAGACATGCTTCTGGGTAAGAAAAATAAAAAAAATCATATGTGTAATTTGATTGGTGATACCTGTAATAGACTATTAAAAATTTCAGATAATTGTGATTAATAATTTAAACTTTCTACTCATTAAACATATAGAGGATATGCAATATTGAATGAACATTTTTTATTTATTTATTATGGCAGATTAGTTGACTTACTGAATTGTGCTTTAAACTAATGAACTTACTGGGGTCTAAAGTTGTGACAATTGTGTACTCACAAGTAATAGGTTGTGTATATGCACCTACTGGAGGAGAGAGGAATTCCCCCAAACCCTACAAAAAGTTTCTGCTAAAAAGATGAGACTGTTGGCATTTCAACAGATACATTTCTGCACCAGTATGTGCAGCATGGTTAACAAAGAGAAAAAGCAGGAAGCCAGTATTCCAGCTGGAAACCTATGATCTGATCCCTATCACTGTAACTTGGTGGGATGAATCACATGATTAGAGTGCCTCAGTTGATGACTATAAGTTGTTCAGGAGGGACAAGTATAAATTTCCGTATATGTTCAGGAAGTATAACGAAGGAAAAGTGAAGGAGTTGCCCTTTATGTAAAAAAATGGGATCGCATGCCCTCTATGACTGCAAACAGTGGGGACTATGCACCCCAGAGGCAGGTCAGAATATGCAGGAACAACACAATACAAGCTCAGAAAATAGGACTTCATTTACCTCACAATCTTCCCGGGGCTCTCCAACGACAACTGAGTGGAGGTTCACAACAACAGGGAGATGTTCATAGTGTCACCGAGTTTTGACCCATGGTGAGGAGCACAGGGTCTAGTGTATCTTAGGTTTTGTGTATTAGGTGGGTGTGTGATTGGCGTGTGTAAGTGGTGGATTGGTCTAATTACTGTTTGCGTGTTCATATGATTGGTGAACAGTAAAGTCAGCTGTGTGATATTGCTTACATTCTAGTTGCTGGCTAAAGGAAAAATAAAGTTATTTTTGCAACATGTTTTGTCACAAGACTGTGGGAAATCTGAACAATGTGCGTCACCTAATCTCATAATTCTCCCTCAATGGCCCATACATACAATGTTAAAAAAACACAGCTTTCATTGAAAACAGCTCTAGAGTTTATCGGTGAAAATTACAGGCCAAACCTACAAAGGAAGTCTTATGGTGGGTGTTTACTAAAGGCTACCTGATCAAAGAGAGGATGTCAGTGAAGTGTTATTTTTCAACTATATGAAGCATCCTGTTCAGAGGCCTTTATCTTAATATCTGCTGGAGAAGCAGCACAGAAAGCTGCAAGCTTGTCTAGGATACTCTTGGAGAGTATTGAGGATTTGTTCTTAATCCAGGTAATAGGCAGCCCAAACAGAGGAGAGTCGTTATTGGACCGGTTGTTCCCAAACTCAGAGGAACTTATTGGAAAGGTGGTAGTCTGGCCTGTAGTGATCATGCCCTATTGGGATTCAAGGGTGTATTAAATGGTGGAATTGACAGACAAAAGTCAGGTGAGAAGTATGGTCAAGATAACAAATTTAATAAAGCAAACATTCAGTTACATAAGAAACAGGCAAGGAAGGCAGGAGGTGAGCATGGCTGAATAAGGACAACTTGGTCAAAGAAATATAAGAGGGAAAAGCATAGGCAGTGAAAGCAGGGACATATATCTTGGGAGGAATCTAGGAAGCCTTGGAGTGTAAAGATGGGATCAGGAAAACTAAGGCACAGCTGAAGCTAAATTTGTGAAGGAATGTGAAGAAGAGTAATACAAAGGGCTTCTACAGATATGTTGCTCAGATAAGCAGTTGCATCCCTGTAACAAATGAGATGGGGGACCTGTTGATAACTGAAACGAACAATGCTGAGGGACTCGACAACTCAAGGCAAAGATAAGGTTTGAGATCATCTGAGGAACCTGAACATACACAAGTCCATGGAATGAAAAATATGCTTCCTAGGGCCATGAGGGTACTGGCAATTACTAAGCCACACTTCATTACAGTTGAAAAGTCATGGCAGTTAGGTAAAGTCCTCAGTGACTCCAGAAAAACGAATATTGCGTCCATTTTTAAAAAGGGTAAAAAAGAGGACCCTATACAACTGGTCAGCTTTGCCTCTGCGCCTACTAAGGTCTTGGAAAAGATTCTTCTCGAATGTAAACCAAGGCACATGGAAGACAGAAAGGTGATTAGGGAGAGCCAGCATAGCTCCAGTAAGGACAAATGTTGCCTTAATTTTATGATTACACTTGCTCAGGACGGTGGATAAGGGAAAAGCAGCTGATGTTGCTCTGATGTCTATAAAGCCTTTGGTATGGATGTTCATCATGGTAGTTGCTGAGGCAAAGGGCTTCAGAGAGGATAATTGCATTGGGGAACCTTTTCTAAAAGTGGCAACACCTTCCTGAAAGTGGCAAATCTGCAGCCAGAACCGTGAAGGTGTTTTAAAAGCCTGGCAAGAGGGAGTGACTCAGTCCCCACCTCCAGTGCAGGTAAAATGTGATCTCCTTCTGAGCTCTCACACCACATTGTCTCTTTGCAGGTGGAGTGAAGGGTGACAGAGCCAATACCCATGCCACACAAGAGCAGCCCTTTGGGAGTGTGAGCAGCAGAGAGCAACGAACAAGAGTGGGTAAGCAGGGGTGGGTGAACAGGGGCAGGCAGGCAGGGGTGTGGCTAATCAGAAGGACAGGGTAAAGCAGTTTGCAAGGCAGTCCACGCAAGCAGTTCATGCAGGCAGGGCACAGTCTACGATCAGAATGCAAGTTCAAATGGTGAGCAGCGGCTCAGACATGGTGTTCACCTGACGAGAGGCTGCATCCTCTGCAACTGCCAGAAGGGATGCATCAGCCCAGACTGAGCTCCCAGGAAAACATGCAGAGTCCAGGTCTCTGGATGTAGGGAGTGCGACATGCTTGCACTGGAAAAAGAGGGCAGCAGAGGCAACAGCTTGTGGAATGTGTGATCAGGTGGACTGTCTCCTCAGCCTAGTGGCATGGCTGCCAGAAGAAGTAGATAGCCTAAAGAGCATCAGAGAGTCTGAGCAAAAAATAGACTGGTGGAACCATATCCTGACTTCCCTGAAAATGAAGAGAGATAGACCCCAGAAAAAAGCCCCTGATCAAAGGATCCTTCCCCAACCAAGATGTTGGCAGGGTCTTAAAGGGAAGTAGTGAGTAGAAGCTAATCCCCAAACAGGACAGCAAGCAAATGCCCTCCTTGCCTGTGCCTCCCCAGGTGCCTCTGTGCAATAGATATGAGGCTCTAGCTGTGGAGGACCAATCAGTGGACAATTTGGATGTTGATACACCTGCACCAGAGGAGGGGCCAAGACTAAAACAGCATACACTCCAGATTACTGCAACTGCCTTAAGGAAGAAAAGGTCAGTCATAGTCATAGGAGACTCCCTGCTGAGGGGAACAGAGGGTACAATACGTTAAGCAGACCCTACTTACAGGGAAGTCTGCTGCCTCCCAGGAACTCAGATTAGGGATGTCACTAGGAAACTTCCCAGTTTGGTATCACCCTCAGAATACTACCAGTTACTACTCTTCCAAAGTTGCAGCACATAGCCCAGAGGCGATCAAAAGAGACTTCACAGCCTTGGGATGGCTAGTGAGGGAGTCTGGGGCCTAGGTGATATTTTACTCTCTCCTTCCAATTGTGGGAAGTGGCACCGGAAGGATCAGATGAACCCAATCTGTTGATACATGTCTCCAGGGCTGATATGAACTTTGAAGCTTTTGACAATGGGATGGCCTTCACAGTACCAGACTTACAGGCATCAAATGGAAGTCACCTTTCTCAAAGGGGAAAGAAGGTCTTTGCTCTGGACCTTGAAATTCTCATTGACAAGGGCTTTAAACTACATGTAAAGGAGACTAATATCAGGCTTGCCTATGACAAGCTACAGGAAGACACACTGGTTAGAGGCACTAGCTGCTACTATGGGCCCCCCACCTGTTGCCGTGGGGTGTGTTGGAAATGCTGCCGCACAGCTGCAGTCTTGTGGTGATGAGCTGAGGGTTCCTGAGATAGAAAGAATCAACAAGGAAACCTCCAAAGAATGCCTTAAGGGAAATAAGGGGTGTTTCACTAAGAATGTGTTAGGGCCAACTGCCTGGATGAAGTGTCTCTACACAAATGCATGCAGTTTGGGCAACGAACAGGAGGAACTGGAATCTATTGTGCTCCTAGAAAGCTGTGACCTGATTACATCTACAGAAACTTGGTGGGACAAATTCTATGACTGGAGCGTGGAAACCTATGGCTACAGGCTGTTCAGAAGGGACAGACTGGGAAGGGGCGGCAAAGGCATTGCCCTCTATACCAGGAAACGGATAGAATGTGAAGAGCCATCCCTGAAGAAGAGCCAAGAACCGTTTGAAAGCTTATGGGTGAGAATAAACAACTAAGTCAACAAAAGAAACCTTGAGGCTTGTGTCTACTACAGGCCACCTGATCAAGAGGAGCCTACTGATGGAGCCTTTTTCCTCCAGATAAAGAGGCTTGATGTTCACAATCTCTCATCCTACTGAAGACTTGAACAACCCTGCCATCTACTGGAAGAGTAACATGGCAAGTTGTAGGCAATCCAGGAGACTTCTGGAGTGCATCGAAGATTACTTAACCCAGATAACAGACACCTCTTCCCAAGGGGATGCAACACTGGATCTGATGGTCATCAGTGCAAGTGAGGTCATCAGTGACATCAAGATAGGAGACAGCCTGGGCTGCAGAGATCTTGCACTGGTGAAGTGGAACGTTCTGAGGAATATGGGACAGGTGAGGAGTATAGTAAGAAGCCCAAATTTTAGGAAAGTGAACTTTCAGCTCTTCAGGGAGTTAGTCACTAGGACCCCGTGGGAAATGGTCCTTAGCTACAAGGGAGGAAAACAGGGCTGACATTTAAGGATGTTTTGTACAGAGCACAAGAGCACTCGGTCTCCAGATGCAGATAATCAAGCAGGGAAGGAAAGAGACCAGCATGGCTGAGTTGAGACCTGCTGCTCAAACTGAAGAGCAAGAGGGAACTGCACAGGCAGTGAAGGAGGGACAGAAAACCTGGGAAAAGCACAGGGATGCTGCCCAGTTGGTAGGGATAGGGTCAGTAAGGCCAAGGCACAGCTGGAGCTGAACATAGCAAGAGAAGCAAAGAATAACAAGAAGGGCTTCTATAGGTACATCAGCCAGAAAAGGAAGGTTACAGAAAGTGTATCCCCACTGATCAACAATCATGGTGACCTCATATCAACAGACTAGGAGAAGGCTGAGGTACTCAACAACTTTTTTGCCTCAGGTCCAGAGGAGGGCTACGAGTATGATCAGAGGGCTGCAGCATCTCTGCTATACGGACAGGCTGAGAGAGTTGGAGTTGTTCAGCCTGGAGAAGGCACCAGGGAGACCTAATAGTGGCCTTCCACTAGCTGAAGAGGACCTACAAGAAAGGTGAGGAGGGACATTTTACAAGGGCAGGTAGTGACAAGATGAGGGGGAATGGCTTTAAACTGGAAGGGGGAAAATTTGAATTAGATATTAGGAAGAAATTCTTCACAGTGAGGGTGGTGAGACACTGGCACAGGTTGCACAGGGAAGTTGTGGATGCCTCCTCCCTGGAAGTGTTCAGTGTCAGGCTGGATAAGGCCTTGAGCAGCCTGGTCTAGTGGGAGGTCTCCCTGCTCATTGCAGGTGGACTGAAACTAGATGGTCTTAAAAGTCCGTTCCAACCCAAACCATTCTATGAATCTATGACTATGTGATATGTATGACATGGAAACATGGATGGATGATGGAATCATTATTTGATCAATGAATTTAACTGAATGGCTGCATCCAAAGTGTTGCCGTCAACAGCTTTGTGTCCCAATGGAGATCAGTAACAAGTGGGTTCTGTTAGGGGTTGTACTGGGACTACTACTGCTCAGTATCTTTATTACTGACACGTACAGTGGGATTGGATGCGTCCTCGGCAAGTCTGTGGCTGACTCCAAGCTGAACATTGCAGTTAATACACTAAAGCAATCTATGCCACCCACAGAGTCCTTGAGAGACTCAATACATGGACTGATATAAACCTCATGAAATTCAGCAAAGTCCTGCACCCAGGCCAGGGCAATCAACAGTATCAGTACAGAATGGGTAATGAGAAGCTTTTGCAGAGATGGGCTTGGGGATACTGACAGATGAAAAATTAGATACGAAATCTGCAATATGCGCATGGAACTCAGAAAGCCAGTCATATCCTGGGCTGCATAAAAAGAATCATGGCCAATAGATCAAGGGAGGTGGTTTCCCCCTCTACTCCTCTGTGGTGAGACTCCACTTAGAGTACAGAATCAAGTTGTGATGTCCCCAGCACAAGAAAGGCATGGACCTGTCAGAGACGGTCCAGAGGAGGGCAACAAACATGTTCAAAGGGCTGAAACAGTTCTATGAAGAAAAGCTGAGAGATTGGTTATTCAGCCTGCAGAGAAGAAGGCTCTGGGAAGACCTTATTATTGTCTTTGAGTAAATGTAGGAACTTATAAGAAAGATAGGGAAAAACTTTTTATCAAGGCCTGTAGTGACAGTAAAAGGGGCAATGTTTTCAGACTGAAAAAGGCTAATTTTAGATATAAGGAATAAAGGAGAGTGGCAAGAGACAGAAACAAGTTCCCAGAGAAGTTGTGGATGCTTCATCATTGAAAGGGTTCAAGGCCAAGTTGGATAGGACTTTGAACAATCTGATCTAGTGAAAGATATCCCTGGCCATGGTAGAGGGTTTGAAACTAAATGATTTTTAAAGGTCCCTTCCAAACAACCACTCTATGTTTCTATGATTCAATGGTTCTGTTCTTATTGTTTTGGTTGTCTATGGAATGCCTAGTGCGTTTTAACACCTGTACAAACACAGTATAATCTGTTGGAAGCAAAATTGTCTTTAGCTGATTCAACAAGTCTCACTAAAACAGGTAATTAAGAACATCATCAACTAAAAAGCATCCACAGCCTTACTTCATTAAATCAAAATTTCTAGGTTAAAGTTTTTCTTGCTTTGACAGTCCAGGACTGCCAGAGGAAAAAAATATAATGATGTCTCATGGACCTTCCCATTGCCATCCAACCTACCCTGCTTTAGGAAAGAATGAGAAATCCATTATTTTTAGTTAGTTACTTGTTTTGGGGTTTTTCAATTTTTCTTCAAATATTGTTTAGGTTTTCTGTGTAATTTTTTTTTTAATCTATTAGAGTCACAGTGTACAAATTTTTTTTTTAAAGTAGAAGAATTGTTATTATACTGAAGCAAATCTCTATGTAACTGTATGCAACAAGTATTGTAATCTTACATCCAAATGTTTTTTGGTTGAAAGTTGCCAGCTTGTTCTTTAATTACTTTTTCTATGCAATGAGAGATAAAGACAAAAATGACACATAAGATTTAAAAGCAATGAGTGTGTCACTTCTTCAAAGTTTTTTCAAAACAACACCTGATAAAAGGAAAAAGAAGATATTTTAGAAAGATGCATCATGAAGAGGAGATGATACAAACCTGAATGAAAATATTTATACGTAAGAAATTTAACCTGGGCTAAAATTCAGGCTCAGGTATTTGGTTAGAAGTACAAAGAGGGCACATGTGTCATTAGACAAAAGAAAGGATGCTTTGATAAATAAGTGTACTGAAGAAACAATGATTTCAGGTGCAAAATATGTGTATATGGACTTGTAGTGTGCACATTTTCAGCTGTTTATGTAACTGTGTGTTTTAACATAGAATTCCTTTTGAACTGAAGTCCAAACAGCAGATGAAATAAGAAAGCCAAAAAATTCTAATTTCTACTGCCATTTGCACTGTCTGCCAGCTGCCGTACTCATTATTACATACAGGCCACAGTATTATTTGCTAGACATTATTTGAAGCAGGTCTCAGATCACTAATAGTCTTGACAGATCAAAGCCATGAGAAGAGAGCTCTCACAGAGATGAAGCAATTTACAGAGGATTATAAGATGGTTGCAAGTTTCTGAAAAAACACAAAGAAACAAAAATAATTTTGTTGGCAATTACAAACCCTACGTGTCATGAATTGTGTTTATATATAAGCCACCTTCGTAAACAATTACTGTGTGAGGAGAGCACTGCATCCTCTTCTTTGTCCTCGGTAACAGAACAACAATACTAGCAGCTATGGAACTTGTGAACAAATCACTAGCAATACGGAATTTCAGAATAGAAAATGTACCTTGTAGGAAGTATTTTAGAAGAATTAGGGCATTTTGTGATCCTTGAAGCCTGTATGCACAACTCTGCCTACATACAGTGACCTTGGTATGTTGTGAGAAAATGTAATTTTAGCTGATAGATAAGAAAGAGAATGTGGAACAAGAGGTTTCAGCTACAGGAGAAGGGGGGCTGCAGGGTATCAGGTAACAGCGCACTAACAGATCTCATTGACCAATGATGAGGTGACAAATGGTACCACTTAAGCACAGGGAAAGCATATATATACGTGGTAAAGAAGGCAATAAACGTCTGCTTCAGCTAACTCGTATTGAGTCGTCTGATGCTTTCCACAAGCCCGTCTCCCACAGTACGCTGTTGGAAATGGATTCTAGAAGCTCATCTAATATACTAGCTTTTTTTTTCTGTAGAGTGCATTTTTTTCTTCTGGTCTTAATTAAAACCTGCTTTTTGCACTATTTACTGTAACAGTGCTCTTGTACTGTCTGGTCACTTTTATATAGTACAATCGACATGAAGGTACTGTGGTGTTAAGCCCTCAAGATTTTCGTTCAGGGAATGTCCCTGACCTGTAATAATGCAGTTTGAGAAGAACAAGGCTCTAATATGGATTTTATCCAGATGCTTATAAATGTCAGGACTAGAAAATTACAGAAACTTGTTCAGACTTCGGCCAGCATATCCGTTTCAACCTCTCCAGTTACTTGCCAATACACAAACACAATTCAGAATTATTGAGTGCAACTAATGACAGCAACTAACACTCAGTCAGAAACCTTATTTAATATGTGATTTGCATATTTGATAAAAATTACAGCAGAAAATTAACTGCTATATTTACAATAGTGCATGACAGGGAATGACACAATTTAACAGTGAGCAATTCTTTGGTTTTCCACATATTTTTTGATATTTATCTGCCTGGGATGATAATACATAAAAAGAATATGTGTGAAGTCTGAACTTCAAAGTGTTGCTGAAAATGTACCTGTATACCTCTCATTAAGAGTTTATTCCAGCGTTTCTTTCTATTGTAATTAAATGGAATCTTGTGAAACAAAAATCCTCATAACAGTGCCATTAGCATCAGGGAATAGCACGTTATTTTTCTTGCACACTTAAATCTGCATAGTTTATCCTCAGATCTATTTTAATGACATCTACTAGAAAGGAAAAAAAAACATTAACCTCCCCGTATTCTCATATGTCAGTAATCAGCAAATACAGGTGGCTAAGAAAACACACTGGAGGTAATTTATGCCCTTTCTTTCCTCCCTCATTAAAAAAGTAATTTGGGATTAACAAAACTATGATAGAAAGGTTTTCTACAAACCTCAGTATTAATATAAATGCTGATAGCTACTGAGAGAAATATGGTGTGTAGTTGTTTTTTAATTGTCTTATACTTTTCGTTCCTAAAAAATTTTACATAATAGTATCATTTGTGTACAATATACATATTGACAGATACAAACACAGGACCAAAGTTACTATTAGACAATACTTCTGCTGAAAAAGTATTTTAACCATTTTTATCTGTGTTGGTGTTTAGGGAAGTGAGAGAAGGAACAAAATATTCAAATCCTGTGTTGCACATCCTCTTTTCCTTTCGAAAGGTTAGTAAAAAGGAACCAAACACTGAAACTCTCCTTTGACTTTTTTAGTTTAAAACCTTTGGTCCTCTTTACTTACCCCTCCTCCATGGAGTTTTCCCTTTATCAGTATTTAGAACACGAGACCCTGGACCAAAATAACCATGCTATACATGAGGAGCTGCTTTGACAGGACTTTTATACACATAAATCAAAGCCTCTGTGCTTAAAAAGCGTGAATAGGAACAATTGGATCTGAATCACCTAAAGCCACTGTGTTAAAGATAGAAATACACCAGTTTATTTACTTAATATAAGAACCATTATTTATCCCTTTCAAAGACTGTTTCTAACACAACACTTTCTACATTGGAAATACTTGAATAAACTCCCTTTATGTATGCAACCAGTGGAGAAGAGTAGGAGAGAGCTGAGGACTAATGAAATTCTCTGCACTAGGGTACAATAAGACTTTATACAGATACAGATGTCTACATAAGAAAAAGAGACGTAAAATTAAAGGATTTAAGGTCATGTTAAAGGACTGTTATTACTTTTTAAAGACAGCTTCTGTCATGATCTGCAAGTGCAGCTTCAGCTGAAACTGATGACTACAAAATGGTGGTTTTGATGCCATTAATTTATTTAGACAATAAAAAGCTTCCAAAGCCTGGGATATATTCCTGAAAAGGAACTTGGAAGAAAAAAATGTGAGAAGAAAATATTATCTATTGGAAAAATGTAATGGTGTAAATAAAACATCCTCTCCCACTGTTTCTGACACATGAACTTTGTTTTACATTGACATGAAATGATTTGTCCTGCAAGTTCT
The DNA here is from genome assembly GCA_033556795.1 of Tapera naevia. NCBI lineage: Eukaryota > Metazoa > Chordata > Aves > Cuculiformes > Neomorphidae > Tapera > Tapera naevia. The sequence continues at coordinate 3,906,586 of JAUMJJ010000016.1, forward strand.
TCACTTTGGAAGTTCCAGAAAAATTAAAGAACACAATTTATACAGTCTAGTGATGATTATACTACTTAAAGACTCAGAAAAATACTAGATCTAATGAAGGAATGAGTAATGAAAAATAACTTCTTGGTTTTTTTTCATGGAACTAAAAGTAGGAAAGCTCAAAGACTGCTAGAAAGAGAGATGACATTTGATTTTAAGAACACATGATTCTGTTTGTTATAAAAGAATACAAATGCATTATTTTTCACTTATGGGTATTTATCTTGCCCTTTAAAGGCCAGCTAGTGAGCGGAGCTAAAGTTCATACCTAAAATAAAATATACAATATGAACCACACTTTTGCCTTACCATTGATCTCAGAAAAAAATTAGTAGAAACAACAACAAAAAAATCTCTAACCATTCCCAGCAGAGCTCACAATGTATATACAAACTCATACTTGATAGGCAGTAGATGTAGACATCAAACTTCTTACTATTTTCAGAATCCCACAGAGACAGTTATAAGAGTAAGTACTGGAATGATCTATGGATAAATAAAAGTATTGAAAAGATAACTGGTATTTCCTATCAGTTGTCTAAGGAATTGTAGTGGAGAACTTAGAAAATTGTATGTTTTTCCCTCCTCCTCCCTGCCTTGTCACCGATCTCAAGAAGATCTGCCACAACAAGTTAGTCTTTAAAGTAAAAGCAGATTAAGAAACACATAAATTCTAGTTTATATAGAAACTATCTATATACTCAGCCAAATACAGATATTATTTTCTTACAAATATTATTTTTAGTTACTAGTGGAACTTGAGAATATTTTTGAGAAAGACGGATAGTTTTGCTTCTGGAGCTCTGTTGAGTCCCGTCATATCTTGGTTTTCTCCTTTCAAATGTAAAATGTTCAGCCATTTCCCAGTGTGCTGCTAGAGTCAGAATAACTATTCTAAAGAAGAATTTCTAACAAATGTTGGTTTAGGAAAAAAATTCTGGAAAGGTTTTTACATCAATTTTCAAAATGCACTTAATTCTTATATTTCATTAAATATTTGCTTTCTGTAGCTCAGTTATGAGACACAATGCTTATACAAACTACCAGTTTTTTTTTTAAATAAAACAATTGCAGTATTGAAAATAATTTTTTATTCTTTTTAATGAAATTGTAATTTTAAAAACATTTTTTAGGCAGGAAATATCATCTATGCATATATGAATAAGTAAATGTCATGCACTTTTAGATTTCCATCTAGTTCTACAAACTATTTAACTGGTTGGATATATGTGAAAAACTCACAGCCCCCAAATTAGTTATACATAATTTAATCTATTCCAAATGCAGTCCTTATTTAATTTGGCATCTGTACGAAATGTCGATGATCATTTTAATGCAATGTTGAGATATCATTTCTGCTGCAGTATAGCATTTATTAAGGACTAGCACAAGGAGTCTTTTCTCCTATAAAAAAGGGACTGCCCACACTGTAGCAATCAAGACACCTGCATCCACTTCACCCATCCCAATGTGATCATTGCAGCACCAGGGACCATGGGAGCTGCACAGAAGCCAAGTCTCATCTAGAAGCAGTGTGCCTCTGCTAGCAAGACACAGTCTGTAAGCTAACAAGCCCTGGCAGAGGGCTCAATAGCTCAGGGGCAGTGCTGCATCAACATGCTGTGCTGCTTGTACAGCCAAGCAAGTTCACCCATAAGTCTCTGCATCATGCCCCATGGAATTCCTGGTAGATATTCTTGTCAATGGAGGCATCTCTGGCACAGTGACCTGGACCCTGTAAACATGCACCTCTTTTTTTTTTGGTGTCACTGTGAAATATTTACTTATTTATTTGAAGATAACTGGCTTTACCACTTTCAAGAGTTGTGTTTTATAATCAGAAGCATTTACTACATCTGAGACTTTTATTTGTTCATACCAACGCTGGCACATATCTTACGTTCAGCTGTTACAACTAAGTTCAAAGGTCTATTTTTATCTTCATCTTATATCTTCTTCTCTAAAACAATGCGTGCGTTTGAGGTGGAATACTTATGATGAAGGTGAGATATTAATCATAAATCCTTAAAATGAAGATCTTGTTTTCTCAAACCCTTTCTCCAAAGTTACATGCGCTGAGAATTGGGGAGGTTTGAGTTAACTATTATTTTAAATTATTGTTAAATATTTTTAAAATAATGCAAGGTATGGAAGAAAACCTTGAAGTATTTAACAATTTTCTTATAGAAGATATTTTATATAGATCTATTTAAGATCTTGACTGTGTTCAAACCACATCACTTGAGATTTAAAAAAAGAAAAAGCCTAGTCTGCTGAGTTTATCACGTATGTGTATAATTAAAAATTAGATACACATTGCTCTCAGACATACTTTAATCAGTCTTTCAATGAATAATTAAAACAATATAGTATTTTTTTAACTTCAAGCATACCTTTCTGACATACTAGCATCAGTAATAATGGAGGGTCAGAGCACGGGAAGTATATATGACAGGAAGACATGAACAATTTATAGCGTAACACTACAGCAGATCAGAGTCCTTACATACTCCTCCAAATTCGAATATAACCGTGTTAAGCCTGTATGGCCCTCATTGCCAATATTAATATTGCAATTATATATGAATTTATATTCACAAATCTGTGACTGCTTTTCTTCTAAACATAACTGCAAATTCATCCTTTGTTTTTCATGGACATTCACTTTTCTGTAGAGAGCCTTTAGCTGAAATGTAAAATCATAATGAGAGCCAGAGATAGGACTTGGCAGTGATACCATCTTGCTAATTTTGAGCCTAAACCAAAATAACTTAGTCATGTATAATTAACTAGTTGCCTAACCACCTCCCTGCAGAGACCAGTATATAACCTAGATTTTAAAAAAGACTAAAACCAGAAAATTCTCCATTCCTCAGATGCAAAATATTAGTGTTTCTTCCATTAGAGGAAGAAATACAGGTCTTCAGTGATAACGATGTTTATGTGTTCTGAAGTAGTGTGCGCATGGGTAATAAGAAGGTACCAGGAAAGAATGGGAAGGTGTAGACAATGACTCTTTCACACCTGCATCTATTTATACTTACTTTTTTTAGTCCGTATATTTGTGTCATAATGGACATAAATATTGGCAGAAAATTGCAGTTTGAGGGAAATGCTGTTGTATCTGAGTTATGTTAGCTCTCTGGGATAATTCAAGAGGCATATTTTGAGCAAGGTACCTTCAGGAAAACATGTTTAGGGATGGAGTGTAACCGTAGAGATTCATGTGAAGCAGTGGAACATTGGATTGCCAAAAGGTGGATTCCAGCAGCGGCACTTTTTCAGTGGAACTTATCTGGTGCACTATAGGAGAACTTCATGTAATTTTTCTCACATTCAGAGTTGTCAAGCACTTTGACTGAAGTCTCTGCAAGGCATTCTTTATGGTTTAAAACTTATTTGCTTCTTCCGAAAATATTTCACTTGATCCATACTAGCAACTCATTAGCCTTTTCATGTTTATAGTGCATCTGAATATACTCTGCTTATGATCAGGCATACATTCTTGCCCTCTTCTTCAATTAAATAAATGACAGATGTTTTTGTGCAGAACAAACACAAGACCTTAAAAAAAGTCAATAATTCTTCTTCTCTTATTACAAGGCTTCATGTTACGCGGCTGAAAACCCTGCTCTCCTACCTCAAATATACACTGTTAATGATTATAAAGAAGTATTTAGTGATGTACTGGTCTTGAATCAAAGACAGCTTACTTCAGAAAACATTTCACACAGAACTTGGACAAATGGTTACAGGAATAAAAAAGAAAAGATTTCTCCATGAACAAATATTAACATCAACATTAAAGTATATTATTAAGCAGTCTGATAATAGTCACTTTGGTTGCTGAAAAGAAGTCGCATAAACTAATGCCTATGATTACAGCAGGATGAAAAAATATTCCAATAGCAGCACCCAACCAAGGGAAACAATAAGCTAAAACTTTAAACATGTTATTAAGATACACAGTGCCCACAGTCAGAGAACTGACTCGCAACATTAATTGCTGATGTCTAGACAATAATTTGTTTTTGAGGCTCCACAAGTTTAATCCATACAGAAGAGAAAATAGCATATTAATGAAAGGTTCAATAAAACCAGCATAGAATCATTCCCAAACATGTTTAGATTCACAGCTTCAGCTAATTCCCTGTCTTATAAACACAAATGGTTAAATATTCTTTTTATTTTCATTGGAGACTTAGTCCCTGTTAGTTGTGGCAGAGGAAAGTTTGCATTAACAGTGCTTAGGGCCCAGAAAGCCAGCTGTTTTTACAGAACCTAAACTCAAGAAAGAATTAGTCAGTAAAGTTTCGTCTTGTTCAGTAAGACACTGAGTCTTTTTCATCATCTATAATGTCTTCTCAAGATAGGCATCTAAGAAAGCTAGAAGAATCTAGATTATTATATGATTAGATTTTATGATCGGGTTATATGATCCTTATAGTGTATGTTCTGATTAAGACTAAATCTTCTGATTCATTAATTATTTATGCTCTCTGCCTTCCCTTTGCTTCTTTTACCTTATTTTCTTGTTGTACGTTTTAAGAGATATTAATTAGCTCTGGAGTGTTAGAATTTTTTTTAATCAGGCATACTAGAATAATTTGTCTAATAAAAAAAATCCCTGTTAAAATCACTGCCCTGGTTTGCTAATTGATCTACAGGTGAGACTTTCTATAATACTTCTATGATTTATAGTTTTTCTTGACAAAATTTGGCCGCCTATCTCTAAATCTAAATCTCAACCAGAGAGGAAAGAATTCTTCTCATCCTATATTTTGCATAACATATTGTGCTAGGCTACAGCAAAGAAAAAAGTGTACTATAAACCTGTTGAATTTTGTAACATCAATATCTTTTATGAGGATTCAATGTTCGAAAACATCTCATTGCAGTAACAAAGTATGAACGGTTTCAGAGTAGCAGGAAATAGAAACACTTAAAGAATCAGAGTTCCCTGAAATTTCAACAACACTTTTTGAAGAAATTTGAGGCTTGCTTAGAAAGACTAAACAGTTTTTTTGTCATGGAGGATCCCAAAACAAATGACATCACAGGTGTTATTTATGATTTTTTGAAAAGTGTTAATCTTCTACATTGGGTGATTCTTCATTCCCTGCACCTGCTTTGCAGTGTTCTTCTGGAAAAACTGGCTGGATTGGACAGGTGTACTCTTCACTAGCTAAAGAAAATGTCTGGATGATCAGGCCCAAGGAATTGTTGTGAATTGACACAGTGGAATCCACTTAGTGGCTACTCACAGTGTTTTTTCCCCAGGGCTCAGCGTTGGAGCTGGTTCTTTTTAATATCTTTGTCAATGATCTGAATGAGTTCTCCACCAGTAAGTTTGCAGATGATACCAAGTTAGATGGGAGTGTTGATCTGCTTGAGGAAAGGAAGCCTGTACAGGGGCATGTGGGCAGGCTGTATTTATTGGCTGAAGCAAGTTGTATGGGATCCAACAGGTCCAGGTGTCAGGTCCCGCACTTTGGCCACAACAACCCTGTGCAATGCTACAAGATTGGAGGTGAATGGCTAGAAAACTGCCCAGAGGAAAAGTACCTGGGGGTGTCATTGACAGTTTGTTAAACATGAGCCAGCAACTATGCCCAGATACAATGGCATCCTGACTTGTATTAGAAATAGTGTGGCCAGCAGGACTAGGGAAGTTATTGTCTCCCTGTACTTTGTGCTAGTGACGCTGCACCTCAAATACTGTATTTAGTTTTGGGCTCCTCAGCACAAGACATTGAAGTGTGCAAAGAAGGTCAGCAAATCTGTTGAAGGGTCTGGAGCACAAGCTTTATGAGGAGTATTTGAGGGAAATGAGGCCGTGTAGTCTGGACTATATGATCTTTAATGTCCGTTCCAGCCCAAACCATTCCGTGATTCTGATTCTGTGATTCTGTCTTTCAGTAAATAGACAATGAGATTTCAGTGGATAATTGTAGCTGATTATCTATTAGATTTATTTTAGTTTTTTATATAAAAAGTCATCTGTATTGGAAATATCAGTACCTTTGAAGGATCCTGTCTTCTACAAAATTCAGAATTTGAGTAATCCCTCACTGTGAGATTTATTTTTGTCATAAGGCTATTATATAATCAAAGGCTGCTGCACTTTAGACATCTCAGTGTCCTTTGATCTCCATAATCATCTTCTTTCTACATAATATGCACTTCACTATAATCAGTAAATTGCAAGCTCTCAAGATCAGCCACAGAGAAGAAATTACTACTGCTAGAATTAACAGAGGACCTTACAGAATAAACAACATGTTGGCCCATGGTCGTCATGACACTGAGTTTCAGTTTACTGCACTGGCATAAGTGTAATTCAAGATTTGTTTAGTAATGTTGTGTAATTGGGCTTAAAAAATAAAATGTTACTTGTAAATATGTTTCTCTTTAATATTAAGCCACAGACCATCTTTCACTGTGATTCTTGCTCTTGTGAAAACATGTTGACTTACATTGCCCAGCAGACTGTTTAATAATCAGGCTTCTGTTAAAGGCTATAAATGTTTCTAAGCAACCACAACCCACTTTAAATATGCTAGTCAATTAGCTCTAGACGCCATTTTCCAGTGTTTGTCTCTATTGTTTCTTTTTTATTTGAAACATAAAGAGACACAGAGCGAGAGAGAGAGAGAGAGGAAATTTTAAAATAATGGCTTGTACTAATCAAGGTTGATGCTATAAAGTAGCAGCTACTGCAAATAAACCCAGCCTTCTGACAGCCCCTGTCCAAGAGTACAGTGCTGTGTATTCATCAATCAACATGTAAGCCAGAAAGAAGAGCAACGTATGTAACTAAAGTTAACATGGAAAATAAAAATCAAGGAAGGTATCGGCTGTTGTACTAAGAATAGCTTCTACCATTTTGTCTATTGTTTTTATACTGAGATTGTTAATACCCACTTCTTTCCCCAGAACAACAAATAAAAAAGGGAAAAAAAACTCCCATAAAATAAACCTAGTTGTTAAACACTTTCTGAAGAGAAGACTCTAGAAAATGATTCTTCTAGTCAAAAGTTAAATATCAGTTGAATTTTGATCACAGAGGGATGTCTTATGTAGCTTTTTCCTGGTAATCTATCGTTTTCACTTTCTCTCTCTCGTGTTCATAAACATCATCTTATTCCTAGAGTTACAACAACCTTTCTTACTTGGTATGTTGCCTCTCTGTAACAGTTTCCACAACGTATTATTGTGTGCAGACTCCTCACTGAGGAATGTCTGAGAAAATACTGACATATAATTAAGTCTCTTCTGGCTTAGAATGACTTCTTCTCTTCAGGCCTGGACAAAACATAGTTTGTGTTTGCTGTGAATCCCCAGCACAATTTAGCTAAGCATGGATGAACATTGCTGAACTTGATACATAACACAAGCCTTTTCTGGGCTTCTGGTATTGCCACTGCCATTTAACATAAGGTCGAGGATGACAAAATTGCATCAAAACAGGGAGGATGGAGAGAGATTAAAGTATGTGCGTTGTAACTTATTTAACTCACTAACTACATATCTATGTGTTATTTTCCATTTGGTAGCATATTCTGTAAGTTGTACCATAAAAGAGGTGAAGTTTTTTGAAACACAAAAACTCCCCTGGGATATTGAGTAACTAATAAGAGAAATTTATTTAAATATAAGAACAGCACAAATATGTAGTGATACTCTTGGGCGTGGAGGGGATAATACACACAATCGAACTTTAGGAACTTTGTGAAGCCAGAGGGAGTATCAATGTATTTGCAACTTCACAGGATTTTTCTTCTTTTTTCTGGCTCTCCCTAGAGTCTATAGAGAACATGAATCCTCAATAATCTTTTGCAGGATGTTTTACGTATTCCTATGTTTATTCAGGACCTTACACTTGTTACTTTCAGGTTTTGGGCTACAGTTTTTGTACTGAAACAAAAAAAAATGAACTATTATTCCCTTCTTTTATTTTCTACAGACCAGACATTATTTTGTAAACTTCCAACTGATCTTTTCCTCGTTTATCTCTGTTGAAGAATGTGAGGTGTATAGTCATTACCCATACAAAAACCATTCCATTATTTTAATCATCCATTTTGGCCAACTTGCTCCTAATCTTTCCCAATATGGTTGTATTTACTTTTGGGATGAAATATGTAATGGTGAATGGAAACTAACCACCTTCAAATTATGAGTGCTTGTGATACGAGAACAGTTTTTCTCATGGAGAATCACTTCAGATTTACTGCATGATGAATTTCACCTGGCAATTTATTGTCGATTCACTCATTCATCCTCGGATGCTTCTTTCTTTGTCCACAATGAGGTCAGCAGTTTTACTTCTCTAAATAGTTTAATAACTCAAAGAAACAAAACCCCAATATTTTTCACCAGGTTTTTCAGCTCTGCTGTCGATGTGTTGAACGCAATGGGGTAATGTATGAAACCTGAAAACTCTCCTTGAATACAGAAACGATTAGCTGTTACACAATATGATCAACATCCCTAAATCTTCTGTACATTATTTTGTATTTATTATTATTATATATGGGATACACTATAAATTGCCAAGCTGTCTGTTCACATAGAAATTAATAAATTTTCAGTGATGCATCAGTGTATGCATGAAGTGTTTTCTTGCTAGGGACTGATCTACTTCATAGCCAGGTTAATTAACATGCTGCCTTACTCACCAAAAGAGATAGATCAGGTCATATACGCCTAACAACTCTCATATTACAAAGTAGGTAGAAAGAGCATTAAAGGTTTGGGTATCTTTTTGATATAGCTATGCCTTGTGAAACACTTTCTCACAAGAATCAGTGAAATGTTTTCCAGTGTTACTTTACCTTTAAGATGAGTATTAGTCACTATTGTTTTAGTCTAACCCTTAGCTGGCAGCTAGACAGCACACAGCTGGTCTCTCACTCCTGGCTAACCAATAAGATGAGGAGGAGAATCAGAAAAGAAAAGGAAAACTGTTGGGTTGAAAAAAACCCCCAGTTTTAATGGAACCATATAGGAGGCTATAATAATAATGAGAATGATGATGATGGTGATGATGATGATAAACTATATTAAAATACAAATGGTCACTGCCTGATGTAGCTCATTTTGAGTGGTGATTTTAGCAAGGATAGAGATAGCAGCAAGCAGAGAAATCACAGCAATCAACAACAGCAGTGAAGGCAGAGATCACAATGAGTTCAGTGACAGCAGCGAGTAGAATGCTGAAAACAGAGTCCCAATCACCTACCTATTCCTGATCAAATTCCCATTTTTGTACTGAGCATGGTATTACGGTATAGAATACTCCATTGGCCAGTTTGGGTTAGCTGCCCTGGCCTTTCCCCTGTGTACTAGCAAAACATGGGAAATTGAAAAATCCTTGATTTCTTAGCAACAACTAATAACATCAATGTATTATCAACACTGTTCTTACACTACATTTAAAACACAACTACTGGGAAGAAAATCAGCTTTATGTCAGTCAAGCTTAAACATTACCAAGCAACAACTAAACAACATATGTTACCAACAGTATTCCCATACTAAATCTTAGACACAGCAGTTACTGGGAAGAAATTTACTCTATCACAGTCAAAACTAGGACAAATGTACAAAGGGTAGTGTGAGATAACACAAAACCGAAAAGCTAGAAGTGCTCAGTAGTGCTGTTACTCATTTAATGCAGTCCTGAAATTTCCATTCAATTTACAGCATGCCATAAGTTCACACCGCAGCAGTAAGGCTTTCTCTCATTGCAACACTGCAAGATCTGAGTCATTATCCGCACCTTAAGATATTATATACAAGAGTTTATTACACGATACACTGATCCAAGCATTATTCACTCTTTCCTGAACTAGTAAAGCCTCTTGGCATTTCAAAAGGGACACACTTTCCGAAACATACTCAATATTGTGAAGTATGGGAATGTTTGAGTTGTGTAACAAAAAACTCAAAATAAAAGAAGTTGTAGGCCTTTTAGAAAAAATAACTAACAGTATAAACATCTGCAACAATGAACACTTAGGGAACGAGTGCATGTGATATCTTACTTTGAATCTTTGTAGATTTTGCTGCTGTCCACTGAATTTGTCACCTAATGAAAGAGAAAGAAGCAAATAAAAACTTTTTCAAATGCATAATATGTTATTCCATTAGAAAATTTAAGTTAAAATTGTCACAAAGAAGGTTTATTTTTGCTTTCTAATTTATAATCCAATTGAAGAGAACATCCTGTATAATGATAACTCAGTCTCTAATAGCAGAGAGTTCTATACAGTTTAAAAGGACACATACTTTCTCTTATTTTAATCTATGTAACAGAAAATCTATAAAATATAAAAGAAAAAAGTCCTTCAAATTCTGACTTATTAAAACATAAACTCAGTCTTTACCAGTGCATAGAAATGAATATTCAGTGTTATAGTCTGTGGGAAGAGAAATATTTTTATAGAAAAATGACAGAGGATTCATCAGATTCAACACATAGAAGCAGAATCTCTTCAGTTTAAATTTCTGCTCTAAAATGCAGCTGAAGGTTTTAAAACCAATATCTTTTTATTTACTTATTTAATTTAAAAACAATTAAGGAACCATTCTCCATAATTTTTGGTAGAGACACAGATAAGAAACTTCTGGGTGGTTTTGTAAATAGCACAGACAAGGACTTAAGCTGGTTAGAAACCTTTCAAATCTTTATTTTGGTTATAATTTCCATAGCAGAAGATATCCTCATCTTAATTTTTCTACCAAAGCTTGTAGTGATTTCCTAGTCACTTTTAAAAGAACCTAAGTAAAGAGGGGAGCTGTTACTTTAACATTTCTAGATACAGTTCTGGAGCAGTCAAATTCTTCGGCTAAATGACTCTTCTACTCCACACACTTTACAAAGAAACAAACACACAGTTACAGTGTTCCTCAGGAAACACCAATATACTTCCAAAAATAAAAGTCATGTTATGGAAACTTGGTCAATGAATTGTCTGGCTATGCAGAGAAATGGAACTGGCATGCTTTTATCCTCGCAAAAGATCTCTGACACTCCTGGGTTTATGTCTAGCACAGGACAATCAGGTCTTCCAGTCTTCCCTGATGATTTTCATTCTCCTATTGCACAGCAGAAGATGGGTTGGCTTACGTACGTCTCATCTTGCTGGACCTTGGGCTGGAAGCTTGCCCACATCTGAGAAACAGAAGATACATCCTATGTCCACCTTGCTGCCTTCTCCCATCTTCTACCCAAATTGCAGGCCAAAGAAGAAGAATGAACGGAAGAGATATGGCTAAAGCCAATTTTCATTCAGTTTCTGTAGTTGCAGCAGCAAACAAAAATGGAAGGAAGGAAATCAAGAAGAGAAAATCCAAGCATCTCTTTTCTGTGCAGCAGATGCATCAGGGCCCAAGAGGGGACACTGCAAAATCGACGTGTTTTTTTTGTTCGCTTTTGTTGTTTGTAGTTTCATTTTTGAGGAAGATTCTATGCCAGGCTAAGCCAAACAAAATAGCTTCCATGCTTTCGTTTTAATTTGACCCTGGATCTAGTTCTGTTTCATAGATCCTGAAAAAAAATCTGATTTTATATCTCCGTAGTACATTTTTTTTGATAATGAAATTGCGTTAGGAGACCCATGAAATCCTAAAAGAGAGAATATGTGAAAGAAATATTCTCTGCACAGAAATATTGCATTGATGCTTCCCAGAGAAAAAAATCTCTTTCAGGAATAGTTAAAAAATTAACACCATTTCTCAGGAAAATTTTTTTATATATCTCTTCAGGAAGCATGTTAGTGTGATTCCTAGTTTCATTACGGTTTCCACTCTTTCACCACATGGTTTCAGCAAAATGTGCTATAAAGAGTACTTTCCATGTAAAGAAAAAAAAAGGTGTTTTTAATACTCTAGCTATTCTTTACATCAATAGGTTCAATAAAAGGGAGACAAAAGTCAATCCCCAAAATACTGCTCACCCACTAACCGAAAAGAAAGATTTTCAAAAGGTTGGATGAGTGAGTAATTCTTCACATGTGAATAGTCAAAAAGAAGATCTACTGACAGGATAAGATCCATAATCATACATAGTTTAGCTCCTTCAGTAAGCATTCAATACTAGTGGCCAACTGAGTGTCATATCGAGCAAACGAATGTCACAGAGCTGTAAGGCAGCTTAGCACATGCATTTCCAAAAACACAAAAGTAAATAATCCAAGTCTATTGAAAAAATAGCTTACAGGCATATTTTTAGAAGAGTAAGTTGTATATGCTGCCACTAATAAAATATAAAATGGGCAAATAGTGGGCACAGCTTTTATTGTACTTGGAAGCTAAAATGTAATTTGGATAAATTAAGAATTCTCTCTCTACTCCTGGAGAACTTTCTGTTCTGCTTGTCAGAATCATTTCAAAGCACCAGTTCAACTCTTCTTGAAGACCTCTGCTGCTGAAGAGGTTTGGTCAAAATTTGCCCTTTGAGTATTTACTTTTCCAGTAAAAATTATGCAATGTGTTCTCTTTATCATTCATCAGTGTTTGCTCTCCCTCATCATCTTGTATTTTAATAGTCCTCATTCTCTCTGGTCATGGCATATAGCATTTTAAAAATATGAATTGGCTTTGGAGCAGCTCAGTCTTTCTAGTCGTTTCCTTTTGTCCCACAATACTCTTCCCTTTGAGTTTTTTTTTTAAAAAAATAGATTATGTCTTCAGCATTAAGTTACCTGTCCTCTTTAATAGGTCTTCTAACTCACTTTTTGCTTTCAGGCTTTTAATGACAATCTTTCACATAAAAACTGATACCCCCGAATTTTCTATCATTTTTATTGTATTTATTATATTTATTATTGGAAAAGCCTAAAGATATAGTTTATTTGAAAGAAATAGTTTATTCAAAAGCACTAAATTCTGCCATTGTAGTCTAGTTCTAGTACAAGTTGTTCGTCACTAATCCACTAATTTAAATAGTATTACACTTTCACATCTTGTTCCACTTATTGTCAGTAAAATAATTCCTTTCAGTCAGATGTAAGGGCATTAAGATCATAATTATTTTTCATATTGCATATTAATTATGGATTCAAGCAACTGACTTTTTTACATTCATACAGAACAAACATTTTACTTAATGGAAATTCACCATTTCACTGAGGGCCAGTACGAGTTAAATGCATCACACATTCGTAACACAGTCTTTCTTGACAGTTATGCTCAGAAATACTATGAAACATTTACGAATGCTGAAGCTTATACACATTAGCATGCTTGCTAAAATTGAAAAGAGCTCCTTACTCATGCAAAAATAAGCAGATGCTTAAGTGTTTGAAGGAACAAGTTTTAATTTCTCTCCATGGGTACTGGACAGGTCCTCTGCACAGGGATGAACTTCAGTCAGTAAAATGATTAAAAACAGCAACATACTGTGGGAAAGTGTATCCACTCTAGGAAAACCAGTTTAAGTCATGCTAACCACTGTCTGATCAGTGACACGCAAAACCTTAAACCTCTTGGGATATATTGCATTATAGAACAATGTCTGTAAGTATTTTAAAGCTATCAGTTAGTTTCCTTATGTGTAGAATGTGGCAGGACTTCTCCACTTAATGTTAGGTTGCTATTTTGGTTTATTCCCCTAAAAAATATATTGCCTGCTTTTCCCATTTAAAAATATGTTTCCAGCCATCTAGAAGTTTTAAATACTTCTGTATCTTCTTGTGTTATTTTGTACTATTAATTTCCAGTGTGATGATCCTCCTCAAATCAATCTATAATGAAGAAAACCTTAGAACTATTTTGAATATCCTATCCTAATTTGGTAAATTATTCATAACTGCAGATACCTACATAAATAAGTATCTTTGCTCTGAATTCATAGTCTATCTTGACATCACCATATTCATAGTATCAGCATTTTAATCTTTCATTTTTCCTATACAAACTCACGAACTACTTCTAAAAATCTTAACTGTAATATCAGGCTTTTTTCCTGTTGTGGCAGAGATGGCACAGAATTGATTCCAAAATTTACTGAATGCAATGGATAAACTTCCCTGGGACTCAAGGGGAGATTTGATTCTGTTTGAATACAGAAAAAAAACCCAGAACATAGTAAGTCATATGGTAATAAGACATAATTAAACTCTGATTTCTGCTTCTTTGTGAAGAAGTCCTGAGTTAAGACTTCACAATGTATTGCCTGATTATCCTGATTATCTAACTGTTGTCTGTATCTAAGAACATATAAGTGCAAAATTTTATGGATTGTTATGTGTTATACTTATTCTTTCATCTGAAAAAATGTGACTTCAGGTGATAACGTGAACCTAGTGCATAACCAGATATGCCAACATATATACAGATGTAAGTATACAGAACTGTCATACCAGAAATCACATTTTTGTGTAATGCACTAACAGAATTTCCATATCTCAAAAAAATTGCACGCAAAGATAACATGAGTGACTGAAGTGTAATAATACAAATAAAAAATAGTTTCACCACATTTTGTTACGTATTTTCTTATTTAAACAAATACACTCCTTTTAATTAAGAGACAATTTGAGGCCTTTTCTTGTGCTGTGGTTTATTGTTGCTGTGAGGCTACTTTATGATCAGAAGTGTTTTGTTTTAAATAAGCTGAAATTGAGTCTTGTTAAGTGGAAATGACTGCGGAAAATGAAGACATTTCAAAGGATGCTCGTGGTAAGAACGAGTGATGGCCTCTGTGTCTGGTTGATGGTGCAGAAAGGATATGGAGAAACTATAGTGGATGCAGAAAAGTATTGTATACCCTTCCAGTGTGTGCAGTGAAGATAAGAAGACAATTTATAGATAGGATTTGGAAACAGATCAGTGCTGCATGATGAGCTAAGAGGAACAGCATTACTAAGCATGTGGGTAAGTCCTAAATTTTAGTACTAAAGACTGGATTATGAAACTCCCTGAAAATTTACTGGGATTGTGAGTCAGATTACTTGCTTCTTTCAAGTAACTTAACAGTGACAAAGTATTTTGCTTTATTATTAGGTCACATGTCCGAGCATGTAAATTATTTTATTGTTTAAAAAACTCATACAAAGCCTATCAAGCTGTGTAAGCAAAATTTTGCACTAAAAAAAGAAAAAAAGGAGAAAGTTCTCCCCAGTGCAGACTATTAACTGTATCTGTTTATAAATATTTATGGGCTTTTTTAAGAATACAGTAGGGGATAATGTATAAAACTACTGGGCCCAGAAGGCTCTTTAAAGAGAAGAGAAAACAAGTAATTTCAATATAGTAAGATACTAGTACAAAATGAGAGATACAGTATGCTAACACACTAAGGAAACACTGCTAGGCTGGTAACCACCACAAGATAAGGATTGACTACACTACAGAAAGATTGCTGAAATCCAACAACAATCAAATGTGATGTTCATTGTATGGGACTAACTGTGCTAGTTTAGCAGATACTTCTGTACCAATAGATAAGAAGATGCGATGCACCTGAATGGCAAGAAAATGGAAACTTACTAGTCCCCAAAGGTAGAAAGCATTTTCTTCTCAAAAATTCCAGTAAAAGAATAAGTAAGCTTTTTTTATCAAGTATTATAAACACATGCTCCAGTAGGATGCAGCAGCTTCATAAAAGCAATTTTTGTATGTGTATGATATTAATAAAAAATTGAGAAATAGTGACTGTATACAACTATGGATAAACAATACACATGCACAGGCATGTATATAAGAAAAACAACACTAAAATACAGCTTTATCGTCTTAGCTTTCATAAGTCTCAAGCCATGACATACTGCATAGATGTAGAGCACTACTGTGCAATATAGAATTCTGCCTTTTGTCTTAAACCAGGAATAAGCAAAACACTGAATTCCATTAAAAGTCACAAGGGAATCCTCTTAATTGTTCCCAAGAGGCAATTTTGAACAGGAAAACAAAATACATTCAGAGTTGCTAGGGAATAAAATGATACTGTTTCTAAGGTGAAAGAAAACCTGGAAATTCCTGACATACATCGTCCAAAGGTTTCTATGGTCTGATCTTCCATTTTGACTCAGTGTTACTAATGGTCTGAACACATATATGCTGATGCTAAGGACTGGTGTTGTTATCAGGTGAAAATAGCCCATATTAACCTGCCATGAGTATCTAAATATGTTGATAGAAGTATGCTAAGAGATAGGAGAAACAAGTCCCGCAAATTGGATGATCTGTTATTTCTTATCCGCCATATAACAATGAAGTGACTTTTTTTGAGCTCTAACCCCTAAAAGTATCAATGAAGCACTTGACTTAATAACAACAGTGCTATTAAATGAACATTGCATGCTATAGAATATAAATCCTAATCAAGCATTCAATAGAACCTATCAAATTGTTATTGAGGCGATATAACTTAAGTCAGCTGGTAGCTGTGTGTCATCAGACAAGCAAAGATTGATTATTGCACCTGCACCTTTAAAATGGATCCTTTTGGGCTGTTCTTTCTCCTTTAATGTTATTAAATTTAAGTACCATTACCTCAAAAGCAACTAGAGACCTGCCTCAAGTAAAATAATGAAATAGATACTTTGAATGCAAATTAACAGGTTCTTTAATTGTTGTGTGTCACATATGTAACAAACATTGTTTCTTATATGATAGTTAAATTGCAGTCTAATGCCTTTCTGGCAATATGCATAGTATTGCCAATAATACTTTGTAGTATAAATTCACCTGTAAAATCTTGTCATTGGTCATTTCAGGAAACAACCCCTAGCTTGGAGAAAGGAGACCATCAGAAGCCATTAGGCAAAAATATTCACACAGGAGGGCCTGAGAAACAGCTGTAGTATCCTAGCAAGATTAAGTCTTACAATGCACCATCCAGATACAGTTTCATTTGTCAGTATTGAGTACAAAGCACTGACCAACACTATGCTACAGAAAAATGGATTTTATTGAGATGAAATAAAAAATTTGAAAAAAATTAGTTTACACAAGGGAATGAAATGGCCAAGTTGCACTTTGCACCTGAAAAGCTTTTCCCCTCCTTAGGAGCCTTCCTTGAAACCATTTTATCATCTCTTATGTCTTCCATGGCAGCTTTGTTCTTACTTTTGCCAGGCTTTAAGAGAGACTTGCAAAGAGTCACTCAAGGAGTATGATCTCTAAAAAACATCTGTCTGCTGTTCTTCCCAAACTCAGAAGTAACTGCTGAAGTCACAAAAGCTAAGAAAGCACATGACTGCTCTTGTGTTGTGGAAGCTTATGTCTGTATGCGTAGCTTTGACTGACACATTATTTCTTCTCTGCACCCCAATCTATTTTCTGCCTCACTAGGCTTACAAAACTCTGCATAAATTTTCCTTCTTGGCTTGTTCTGTAATCCTGTGCACACACTGTATTCATGTTCATTCCTTCAGCCAGTAAGTGCCAGCTGTTGGTTTCTGGGAACAATTTTATTTATGTGAGGAGAAAATGAGGGAGTGGGGGAGTAGCCGGTCAGAAAGCTATGAGAAAAACAAAACCTTGTGACTGCTCTGAAATATTCAAGTCCGAGTAAAAATTTACTTTGTCTCAAGTAAAAGAAATTATTATGGTTTCCATCAATCAATGTACAAACCAGCTTACACTAGATGTTTTCCATGAAAGGATAAAATTTTGAGTGTTTTCAGTCTACAAACCAATCAATTTTTATTTTTTCTGTTAGATATGAAACAGAGGTCATGCTGAGAAATGAAAAAACCTTGAATTAACACAAACTAATTATCTTAATATATTCTGCCATATTGCCTCCATCAAACATGTCTTAATTTTTAATGGGAAGCATGCAACAACTCATGCATGCACCCTTCATGTGTTTACAAGTTATAAAACATGTTTGCATTTTCAAAACCTAGAATGGAAGTATGTAAAATACAGTAGCGGAAATTAATTGATATTATGTGCGTATGTGATTAAGAGTGAGAAGATACTTGTATGAATTACAATTGCTTCCAGTATGTAGTGCCTCCACAGAGTAGCAGGAGAAACTAGTGTTTATGGACATGCACTGGGAGGGAGGTTCACCTTCACATGGATCTGCTTTTCTTGCTACAGAACTTGAAGTTACATTAAATTCTTATGATATGGAAGGAAATTATAATACCAGGTAGCAGTGGATTAAAGTTGTGCCTTGTTCATGAGGTACATAGTCCTTACCAAAAGAGACACACAGAAAGACTCACTGACATACACAGCAGAAATCATTTCTCATGTCGAAGTTCTCTACGATTGTAGATTTTGCATAGGCTAAGGAAGTATCAGGAATGGTAGCTACCTTAGAGAGTCCATTATGTTCTTCCTGCTTGGGGAAGAAACAATATTACAGACAAGAGTCGCTTGTATAAAAGGTATCATCTTTTCATACTCAACACAACCTGGTATTCCAAGTAGCAGCTCTGGAGTGTGTAAGAACTGCCTACACCTCACCTCATTGAGTGTTGTCCAACCCCTGCTATCTGATGACTGGAGTGAAGAATACGTGCTGGTCTTTTTTTTTATGCATAGGATACAAAACCTCAGAGTTCATTCTTCTCCATGTTTCCAGTTGACCTGTCACTATTTATCAAAATCAGATACAAGTAGCAGATTTACTATTGCTTGAAGTGTAGGCCTATTTTGAGAAGGCAGATCCACTTTTCCTCACTTTTTTTTTATAAACAGCTGATGCCTGAGCAAAAAACAGAAAGTCTGAAGAATCCAGAAGGACTTTCGAATTGTTAGCAGAACATGTTTACTTCTTTTTGAGATTTATGTAGCAACACTTGGCCAAACAGAAAAGTCACTTCTACAGTACCACATGCCAACAGCTCCACAGTTCCAGTAACCTAGACCACCAAGGTAATATCTTGAAATTCTTGTAGTATCTGAAGTCTGGAGCATGTGATTGTTATTTTATTTTCCAATCCGTAGTGTCCAATGCTAACTGTCAGCCTATTTTTCCTGCTCTCATAAGTGGTGTTTCCCAAGGAAAAAACACTTGGAAATAATAGCACAACCCTTCTGTGTTGGCTTGTAGAGATCAATGGGCTACTAATGTGTAAGGGAAAAGTGTTGTTTTAAACTCAAAATTGCTGTAACTTACCATCAGAAGATAAGCAAACTTAAACACAGCGTTCCTGCTGTGTTCCTCTGTCTTTAACATGTGTGCCATTATAAATTATGTCTTTGTGATCTGTAAAAGAATAGGAGGCCTAATTCAATGTACTGCGGTGACTAGTTGGTGCGATGGTTTGTTGCACAAACACTGGACAATTATAACACAGGAACTCTGAATAACAAGATTATGATGAATTCAGAAGTCTGCTGAAGCAAAATACTAGAGATCCAAACAGACAAGGGTACAGTGATAAACCCCCCTGGAATAATCTTACTTTACAAATAATTTCAGTCTCAGTGTGGGGAAAAAGCACTGTTTACTATTGTGGATATAAGAATTCATTGGTAAAATTTAGTATAATTTTAGAATTTGCTACTTAGAGGCAGAAAATTGGTATGTCCTCTATCGCTTCTATCTATAATTTCCACTTTCAAGGCACTGGTGGAGAAGCTCTGGTATTCTCTAGAAAGACAGCAAGGGGATATTATGGAGAGAAGACTAGAGGGGTTTTTCTTGTATTTTTTTTCTGAAAATACTATGAGAGCACACATACAATTCTCTTCTTCATTCTTTCAGCACAGAGTAAACCATTCCGTTCTGACAGGACATATACATCTCTGTCAAACATATACATACCTACTGCACTTCCATACGCATAAAACATATGTGTATACCATCAAATAAATCATCTGATATATTGAATGTTATGCTTTCCCTAACAGATGGAGACAAAGTTTGGGTAGATCTCATAATTAAAACCAAACCAAATCAACTTTAATAATCCCAAGCGAAAAATGAAAGCAAGCAAGAAATTAATAGAACATCAAATGAAGAATATTTTGGTTTTAAGAAGTGAGCAATACCTTAATATAATAATGAAGTATATAGATTTATATTACAAAGAGAAGAGTAACGCACACAGCACATGGCAGATCCTGAGGCTTTTGAACTGTTGGATATAATTCTTTATCTCAAAGGTCGAGTCTCAAAATTGACTGGCTTTCCAAGTAAACTTTGGTAGGCAGTATCTACAAATATAAAAAACTCCACAATATTGTATTTTAATTTAAATCACTGAACCAAAAACAGCTAAAAGAAAAGAATTCAAAAGGGCAGAATTCCCCTCATTTTAGCTTTCTAACATAATGTCATCTAGAACGGCAGAATATCTGTGCTATAATTTATGTATTTCCCACTTGTAAGGGGAAAAATATTTTAATGTTGAATTGCTAGGACATCATCATTTTTTCTCTTATTTAATTTCCTTCCATAAGATTTCACACTCAGTTTATCAGGCAATTAAAACTCAAATCACCAGCCACATAAGAATTACGCTGTAAGGGGAATATATAGTAAAAAAAGGCTTGATTAACTCCTCAATATGACAGTCAAAACTGTAGCTGTGCTGTGGTCTGTGTATTATCCTGACAACAAAACAAACTGTTTTTTTCTTGAATTGTTCTATCTGGAGAAGAGAGGAAAGCAAGGGATGTACAGGGAATAATAGTAATTTATGGGATACATCATGGGTAGTCAATTTAAATAGAGTGACTAAAAGCAACCGCTGCCTCATATCTGTTCCATATTCTTTTCTAAAGAAAATGACTACATCATCTTATTGTAGATTCTTATGCAGACTTTTCTACAATACAGATTCTCGACTGACACTAGCAGGGATTTTTGTATATCGTTTTAAAAGAAGGCATTAAAAACAATGTCAAGGAAGCATTCACTTTTGGAGATTATTACTGTCCAAAGTTCTTGCTTAGACAAAATTTTACGCTCTGTTTCTGGGTATACTGAAAAATTGATAGTCAGTTTGGTAGCCTAGTTTTTCTTATGAAGGCCTTATCACTTTGAATATCAACACCAACATTCAGAGTTGCATAATAGATATCTCACCAGAGTCTGGGACTCCATGAATTTCTCATATAACTTTTATTCTATAATCCCTTTTAAAGTGCATTCCGGGTTACATGACCTCTAGATTTTGCAGATTTTTTCCAAGTGTGGAGCAGTTAACCAGAGAAGTGTGAGAAGACTTAATCCAAATACTGTTTTTTTGATGTGTTTTGCAAGTATGTCCCAAGACAAAAATGAAAATCAAATGTTTATTCTGGATCCACAACAAATTATTGTAATATCAGATATGGCATACCTCAGGTGCTGTTTTCATGGCTTGAATGGCACTCTAGGCCTATTGAGACTGAAATAATATGTAATTTCTTGTTTACAAGTTTGCAATTTATACTCCTAAAATATTTGTTCTACAAGACAACTCTGTTCTGAGACTGGGAGCAAACATGACTGGGCAGAGAACTGTTGAATTCAAGAAAGCTCAAAGAGAATGGGTATGAAAGGCACAGGTCACACCATGACGTCCCTGGCTAGGGGACAATCCAGTTCCAGACTGGATTGTCTCTGCTCTTCAATCTAAACAAACATTCTTTATAGGTAAGGATATTCTGATACACATTCTATTTCATAAAAGCAGTCTTTGTGAAAGAGTTCAAGCCGTGGAAATACAAACAGACATGTTGTGTTCAATCTCTTTGATGGGCTTAGTTAACAAGGACCTTTAAAAATCCAGTGAAGGTACCTGCAGTGTTGGAATTCATCCCAAGTGGATGTGGGAATAACACCCTTCTTCAGCTGAAGTTAGGTTGCATGAATCCCATTACTTACGGCAAACAGTATGCAGCTATCACCTTGTTTTGAAAGTAAAGGGAGTCTTTGAAATTACTTTCCTAGCCTCAGTTTTGCAGTTTGAAGTGTACATTCTTGTAGTAGCTTTCCATATTTCTCTCTATATTGTTATTTTGCCAGCCCAACCCACACTCCAGAGAGGTGTTCTTCCTACTGGAGGCTCATATCAGGGACATCACAAAAAGACTACTATGCTTTATACAACCTACAGCCAACTGACAATTGTCTGCTCTTGTTGTTTCACTTGGGCACCAGTAATACAGCCTATCAAGAGGGATCACAGAGCCTTGGGAGCAGTGGTAAGGACCTCTGGGTCTCAGGTAGTTTTTCATCAATCCTCCCAGTCAAAGGGATATGTTTTGAAAGCAGCAGTTGATTCCGGCAAAGAAAAGAATGGCTACAGGACTGGTGCTGCAGCCAGAAGCTACTTAGACCATGAGACTCGCTTTGAGAAACCTTGTCTACTGCAGGTTGATGGGGCCATCTGTCAGAGAAGAAGAGCATTCTTGTTCATAGGCTTGCCAACCTGGTGAAGAGGGCTATAAATTGAAGTTGCTGTGGGAGAGGAACATGAGTCTATCCCACTGCTACTAGTTCAGTGCCAGAGTCAGCAACAGATGCCTAAAGCCTGAAGGTCAGCAGGAGAGTACTTAAAAAGAAACAAAAGGGATCCCATCCAGTGAGACAGCTTCACTGGGGGCCCAGCTGAAGTGCCTCTATGCAAATGCACATCGCATGGAGAATAAACAAGAGGAGTCAGAGATGTGTGCATATCTGCAGGACTATGATATTATAGTCATAATGGAGACATGATGAGATGGAACATATGATTGGATGCTGGGATGGACAGGAAAGGAAAATGAGAAGGGGGTGTTGCCCTCTACGTCAATGACCAGCTGGACTGCATGTTACTCCACCTGGAAATGGATGATGAGCCGAGAGAGAGCCTATGAGTCATGATTAAAGGTTAAGAAGGGACACGTGACGTTGTAACGGGGGTCTGCTTGCTACAGACCACTGGACCAGAAAAAGCAAGCAGATGAGGCCCTCCATAGACACACAGGCACAGCCTTGTGTTTAGAAGCTCTGGTCCTCATGGAGTTCTTCAACCTATCTGTTGGACGGACAACACAGCAGGGCATAGGCAATCCAGGAGGTTGCTGTAAGTGTTGTTGGTAAGTTCCTTTTACAAGAATCAATGAAAAGAGGTGTTATGCTGGACCTGTTCTCATCACGAAGGAAGGGTGGATGGGGAATGAGAAGCTTAAGGGTAGCCTTCCTGCATTGACCATTATATGATGAAATTCAAGGTGCTTAGGACAGCAAGAAGGGTGCACAGCAAACTCAGACCTTGGAATTCGGTAGAGCAGAATTTGTGCTCTTCAGGGATCTGCTTTGTTGTGTTCCATAAGATAAAGCCCTGGAGCAGAGAGGGGCCCAGGAAAGCTAGTTAGTATTCAAGGATCACCTCCTCCAAGCTCAGGAGTAATCACAGTATCACAGTATCACAGTGTCATAAGGTTGGAAAGGACCTCTGAGGTCATCAAGTCCAACCTTTAACCAACACTAACACCTACACCAACACTAACACCAACCATCATCTAAACCATGGCACTCAGTGCCTCATCCAGTCTCCCCTTAAACACCTCCAGGGTCGGCGACTCCACCACCTCCCTGGGCAGTGCATTCCAATGACCAATCACCCTTTCAGTGAAGAACTTTTTCCTCACATCAAGCATAAACTTTCCCTGACGAAGCTTGAGTCCATGCCCTCTAGTTCTGTCACTGGTCACCTGAGAGAAGAGAACAATCCCTGCCCGACTACAGCCTCCTTTTAGGTAGTTGTAGAGAGCAATGAGGTCTCCCCTGAGCCTCCTCTTCTTTAGACTAAGCAGCCCCAACTCCCTCAGTCGCTCCTCATAGGGCTTGTGCTCCAGCCCCTTCAACATCTTCGTTGCCCTCCTCTGAACACATTCCAGTATCCTAACATCTTTCCCAAACTGGGGGGCCCAGAACTGTACACAATATTCAAGATGAATGCATTCCAATAAACAGGAAGCCAGGAAAAAATCTCAAGAGGCCTGTATGGATGCACAAGGAACTCCTGGAAAAAATTTAAACACAAAAGGGAAACCTACAGTGGTGGACACAAAGGCAGGTAACCTGAAAGTAAAGCAGAAAAATTGTCCCAAGCAGCCAGGCATCAAGTTAGTGAAGCTAAAGCCCTGATAGAATTAAATCTGGCCAAGGATGTGAAGGACCACACGAAAAGTTTCTATAGGTATGCCAGTGCTAAAGGGAAGAATAGGAAAAATGTGGGTCCTTTCTGGAAGGAAATGGGAGACCTCCTTGCCCAGGATATGGAGAAGGCTGAGGTGCTCAATGACTTTTTTTGCCTCAGTCTTCACTGTTAAGGGTTCAGGCCATACCGCACAAGTTACAGAAGGCAAAGGTGGGGACTGGGAGAATGGAGATCCACACACTGCAGGAGAAGATCAGGAGAAACACCACCTAAGGAATCTCAAGTTGCACCAGTTCATGGGACCTGATGAGATGCATCTGTGAGTCTTGAGGGAGCTAGCAAATAGAGTTGCTAATCTATTATCCATCACATTTGAGAAGTCATGGCAGTCTGGTGAGGTTCCCATTGACTGAAGAAGGGAAAACAGAGCTCCCAATTTTTTAAAAAAGGAAGATGGGAAGACCAAATGAACTAGTGGCTGATCAGTCTCACATCTGTGCCCAGCAAAATAATGAAGATTATCCTGGAAACTCCTCTGAGGTACAAGGAAAAGAAGGAGGCAATACATGATAGCAAACATGGCTTCACTAAGAGTAAATCATGCCTGATAAATTTGGTGGCCTTCAGTGATGGAACTAAACCATTGGTGAATAACAAAAGAGTAATTAATATAATCTACGTGGACTTGTGCAAAGAATTCAACATTGTGTGGCATGACATTCTTCTCTAAATTGGACTGATACAGATTTGATGGAGGGAACGCTCAGCGGGTAAATAACTATTGCACTCAAAGAGCTGTATTTAATGGCTCAATGTCCACGTGGAGATTAGTGTTGTGTTGCATTCCACAGGGGTCAGTATTTGGACCAGTGTTGTTTAACATCTTTGTTGGAAACATACAGTAGGATTGAGAGCACCCTCATCAAGTTTACTGATGACATTAACTTGTGTGGTGCAGTTAACACACTGGAGGGAAGGAATGCCATTCAGAGAGACCTTGACATGCTTGAGAGGTGGGTCTGTATGAACCTCATAAAGTTCAGCAAGGCCAAGTGCAAGGCCCTGCACCTGGGTCAGGGCAATCCGAAGAACAAATTCGGGAAGGGCGGAGAAGACATTGAGAGTATCCCAGAAGAGAAAGACCTTGGTGTGTTGGAAAAGAAGCTCAACACGATGGGGCAATGTGTGCTTGCAGCCCAGAAATCCAGCCATACCCTGGGCTGCATCAAATGTAGTAAGAGCAGAAGCAAGGGAGGGAGTTCTCAGAATAGGAAGAACATAGATCTGTTTGAGCAAGTCCAGAGGTGGGCCACAATGAAGATCAGAGAGGTGGAGCAAATCCCATGTGAGGACACGCTGAGAGAGCTGGGCTTGTTTAGCCTAGAGAAAAGAAGGATCTGGATAAACCTCATAGCAGCCTTCCAGTATTAAAAATGGGCTTATAGGAAAGATGGGGAGGGACTCTTTTTCAGTGAGCGTAGTGATAGGACAATGGGTAATATTTTTAAGCTGGAAGAGATTTAGATTAGATATTAGGAAGAAATTTTTTTTCTGTGAGGATGATGAGGCACTGGAAGAAGTTGCCCAGAGAAGTTGTGGATGCCCCATTCCTGGAAGTGTTCAAGGTCAGGTTGGATGAGGCTTTGAGCAGCCTGGTCTAGTGGAAACTGTCAGTGTTCATGGTGGGGGTGCTGGAACCAGATGATCTTTAAGGGCTTTCCAAACCAAAACTGTTGTACAATTCTCTGATGTTATTTTAAATAGTTGAGGTGCAGCATACCTAAAATCCAGTAATTTTCCTCTGCTTACTGCTATCTTGTTCTTTTGGATCCTATAGCATAAACAAGAGATGTTGAAAGCCTTTCTATCTATACTTTATTCAGTTAAGTGAGAATGAAGAGTAAGTATAGAATGAAGTGTGGAGGGATTTTTACTACAAGAACAGTACTAAGTTGCAAGATTTGAGAATCACAGAAAACCTGTTTGAAATCATTTGGATAAATTAATTGGTTACTTGCTTGAAATGACCTGAAGAAATTAATGAGTTTAGAAATTAAAATTTCTTAAATTAGCTTTTGGATTTATTGGTGTATCTAATCAGAGATGTTCCTGATTTATATAAGCATACTTTCTGTCAAATGGCTATTTATAGTAATCAGAAACCTCACATAAATAAATCTGAATAAAAGTTTACTGACACATAATGATATGCAAATTGCAACTCAGTTTTAAGAATGGAACTGACACTTCCATAATAAAGAAATGAGCACACCACTTATGTATTTACACGTCAATACTACAATGCTTTCTATTGCTCTAATATTTTGTTTTGCAAGCATTAATAACCATCTCTCACAGGATTCCCAGACATAGGTAATGTAAGTTTTTAATACCCCTAGTGTTCAAAGAAGAAATAGCATAGTCTTTTATCAAAACCTGTATGATAAGGTAGCAGTTGGTGAGGAGTGAAAGTGGAATTGAATATTTTATGGCAGCAACCATTTTAAATATTTTTCAGAAACATAAAGACCTACTGGGATAATTCTCACTTTAAGATATAGTTACTTCATTCAAAAAACAGCCCAGAAAGTAAAAATGATCACTTAGCTACCTGGAGGTGCAGCTCTATTTTTCTTTTTCTAATCACAAAATAAATTAAATTGTAAATCTGAGTTCTTAATTTTATTGAAAAATATTGTCCTCCTTATCAACTGCATTTTAGTATGAACCAAAACCTTTTACAAAAATTCTTGCAATTGAACGAGATCACCAACACCTGACATTTAGTCCTAAAAGTTTTACTCTATAGTTGCCTGTTTGTCTCACAAATACACCAAGGCACTTGCAACTGCAGTCCTTTTTTTTCTTCCTTTTGAAAAAGTTGCACAGGTATTTCAGTATTTATAGGCATAGAAGACCTTTTCTTGTTTTTGTACATTGAAATTTTTACTTTTTTTCTAAATGTAAGGTTATCTACTCAGGGCAAAGTTATCCGTAGCAAACCTCTCTCTCTCTGAATCACTAGATTCAGAAAACATGCTGCTTGCTTTCCAACATATTCTACAAGGTTTTAGGCAATAAGGAACCTCATGATCTAGCTTTGCCTTTCAACTAAATAAGAACAAACTTTCTAGGTGTCTTGATAATGAAGACTTCAAAAGGCAATAAATACATATTAAAAAATACATCAATTTTGGAAAAATCAAAATAAAATAAACAAGATGAAGCATCAATTTTCTTCTTGCTATTTGAACACACACAGCAAATTCCCTCCTTGTCTGATAAAAACTCCTCTCATTTTTTGGAAGAGCCCTGCTCCTCCTTGAGAAACCCAGTTAAATATGTGATGCTCATGTGGTATCATGATTGCACTCTGTCTCAAAATCTTTGAATAAAAAAGCTTTGACTGCACGAAAGAAAAAAAATTGAAATTCAAAAATGAAACTCTGATACTGACATATAAAATCTTCTGGCTTCCACTATATTACATTTGCAAGCAAAATGATGCATGTGTCAAAACCACAAATCATAATCATCTATCCCCAGTAATCCTAGAACTGCACCTATGGGTGCTGTGTATCCTTTTATAGAACGGCTGACACAACAGTTGCCAACTATGTGAGAAATACATAATATCCTTTTGAATAGTTTTGAAACCCTTTATTAGAGGGCTAGATTTAGTCGCTGTAGGAAGCATATGTCACTAGACTACTTATGTTGCGTGTAGCTGATAATGATGAATGAAGCCTGAACCCATATGTTCAGTACAACTGTTTCACACTCTACCCTATATACACATCCAGAGACACAAGGAAGACATTCAACACAGAACTTGGCTTTCCTTTGCTCTTCCAAAACACAACTCTTTTAACAAGTATTGTCACATTATCAATTCTATAATCTCCTGCTCCTCATGTTTGTGAAAAAGCTGAGCATCAATTGGAAATTAGTGGAGATTTTTTCCCTCTAAACAGTGACTCACTAGCTATGGAGTTCTCAGCACCAAGATTTTAGAGCAAAACCTGATGTGAATCCTGTTTGGATCTGCACATTCCTTTCTTAGCCTTCCGGTAGAATGTATGGAAGTGATTCTTGTTTAACTAATTGCATAGCTTGTAGTTGCATACTATATATCACACTTTAGCTCATGTAAGACTCAAATTTTTTTTCTGTGTATTGATAATAATGCTCATACTCCCAAATTACCAAAATTTACTAATACCACACTTATTTTTATATGAATAATATTCCTACTCTAATGGTGATGATGATATGATAATGATAATAATAGGGAATCTTAACAGAGTTATAGTTAATTAAGAAAACAGCATTTCATATAGTTAGCCATATAGAAGTGATTCAGACTGCTCTCTGACATGGGCCAAATGCTATATCAGATAATGATAGAGCATTGAATATTCTCGGTATTTTATTTCATAAACAAAGATAAGGGGGGCAGGGTGAAATATGACCCTCCTGCAATCCATGAGGAGGAGGTTAGAGACCTGCTGAGCCGCTTGGACCCTCATAAGTCTATGGGGCTGGATGGGATCCATCCTAGGGTGCTGAGAGAGCTGGTGGATAAGCTTGCTAAGCTGCTCTCCATCATCTTTCAGCAGTCCTGGCTCACTGGAGAGGTCCCGGAAGACTGGAAGTTGGCCAATGTGACGCCCATCCATAAGAAGGGCCGTAAGGATGATCCAGGTAATTACAGACCTGTCAGCCTGACCTCAGTCCCAGGTAAAATCATGGAGAAGATAATCCTGGGTGAAATCATGCGCCACCTGCAGAACGGTCAAGAAATCAGGCCCAGCCAGCATGGATTTAGGAGGGGTAGATCCTGCCTGACCAACCTGATCTCCTTTTACGACCATGTGACTCGCCTGGTGGATGAGAGGAAGGCTGTGAGGTGGTATACCTGGACTTCAGCAAGGCCTTTGACACTGTCTCCCACAGCAGACTCCTAGGGAAGCTGGCAGCCCGTGGCCTAGATGGGAGCACTCTGTGCTGGGTTAGGAATTGGCTGGATGGCCGAGCCCAAAGAGTGATGGGGAATGGTGTTTCATCCAGTTGGCGGCTGGTCACCAGTGGTGTCCCCCAGGGATCGGTATTGGGTCCCGTCCTGTTTAATATCTTTATTGACGATCTGGGATGAGGGGCTTGAGTCCATCATCAGCAAATTTGCAGATGATACCAAGCTGGGAGGAAGGGTTGATCTGTTAGAGGGTAGGATGGCCCTACAGAGGGACCTGGACATATTGGAGAGCTGGGCTGATTCTAATGGGATGATGTTTAATAAGTCCAAATGTCGGGTACTTCATTTTGGACACAACAATCCCATGCAGAGCTACAGACTGTGGACAGAGTGGCTGGAGAGTAGTCAGGCAGAAAAGGACCTGGGAGTGCTGGTGGACAGGAAGCTCAACATGAGCCAGCAGTGTGCCCAGGTGGCCAAGAAGGCCAATGGCATCCTGGCCTGCATCAGGAATAGTGTAGTAAGCAGGACCAGAGAAGTTATCGTCCCCCTATACTCGGCACTGCTCAGGCCTCACCTTGAATACTGTGTCCAGTTCTGGGCCCCCCAGTTTGGGAAGGATGTTAGGATACTGGAATGTGTTCAGAGGAGGGCAACGAAGATGGTGAAGGGGCTGGAGTGCAAGCCCTATGAGGAGCGACTGAGGGAGTTGGGGCTGTTTAGTCTGGAGAAGAGGAGGCTCAGGGGAGACCTCATTGCTCTCTACAACTACCTAAAAGGAGGTTGTAGTCAGGCAGGGATTGGTCTCTTCTCTCAGGTGACCAGTGGCAGAACCAGAGGGCATGGACTTAAGCTTCGTCAGGGAAAGTTTAGGCTTGATATGAGGAAAATATTCTTCACTGAAAGGGTGATTGGCCATTGGAATGGGCTGCCCAGGGAGGTGGTGGAGTCACCGACCCTGGAGGTGTTTAAAGGGAGACTGGATGAGGCACTGAGTGCCATGGTTTAGATGATAGTTGGTGTTAGTGTTGGTTATAGGTTGGACTTGATGATCTCAGAGGTCCTTTCCAACCTTGTGATACTGTGATACTGTGATAAGCAATCAAACACATGAAAATGTGAAAAAGAGGAAATTTTCCTTTCATTTTTTCTCTAGACGTTTGCAAAGTCTGCTGTGGTAGACTACAATAAATGCAAATCCAAAATGTGTGACTTGGTAGTGAAGACTGTACAATTTTCCACACAGTTTTATCACATATAGTGAGGTTGGGCTGGAAGCCAACCTCTTGCATGCCCACAATAATTTTTCCATAAGGAAAACTCCACATAGAAGGTAACTTTCACAAGCACCTACTTGTTTCCCGATCTGAAACTAATTTTCATTGGTCTGTGTTACGAGGGTATCACCGGAAGTTGCACTGATGGAGAGATTATCCTGTGCTAAGTGATTACCTTTCTCACAAGTACTTCCTGCAAGTGTTCTTCACTATCCTGAAAGAGGAGTATACTTAAGTAACTTCCTAGGTTAATCGTAACCTGTTGTTTAATTCTAATACTAAATTTAATTGCACAGTTAATCAATAGTTTCTCCATGTATTGTGGATGAATGTCTAAACTATAGCTGAAATCCGTTTAAATGACTCTATTGCTTCCAACTGTGGCTCAAACTTACCTTAAACATTCTTAGATAAAGTTATTCTTAAAATAAAACATTCTAGTTCTAACCTGTCTGAAGATACTCATGCTCAGACTTGATTACAAAGTCTAAAGAAACCTTTTAAGTAGTTATATTTCTTCCAAACACCACAAAGACTGATTAATTGATAACATAATTTCCTCAAAGGTAGCAAATTTTCAGGGAGCGTTTATAGAAGGGTATTCGCATATCAAAATTCATTTCTGCTGTACTGAGCTATATTTTCCAGAATAAGAGTGACCAGTTTTGAAGCACAACAGAAAGGTTACTAGAATTTCATGTTGTGTTGTGGAAGTAAAGTTCACTATTACGTAGTGTACAGTTTATATGAATAGAATTACGTAAACACCAACTACCATCTTATTGACTGTATCATTCACAAGTTGAAATTAAACACAGCACATTTTTTGTCTGAATTAATTAGATCTGGAGACAGTAATATTCATGAGTCTGGAAAGCATTGCAAAAAATAATGAACGGTGTTTTAGAGAATGAAATTTTATTTTGGCCTTATGTTACACAGAAATTGGGAATATCCACTTGGATAAGTTCATCAGGAAATTGCCAGTGGTAGTTTCCTCATCCCTACCAGGAACTACATTCAAAATTAATTGAGGCAGCTGGCCTAGCAAGCAGATGTCCAATTATGTCATGGAAGAGGAGTCTCAGTGCCTCTTCTTAGGCAAGACTTGTGAAATATTCAAAATACAGTGTGGTATGGATGTGAAGCTTGCATAGTTACACTTAGCATATTTTTAGGAATGCACTTCAAAAGTGTTAAAATGAGGCTATTGAACAGTATTATTTCTAGGAATAAATACAATTTGGCAAACATTCAGCAAATGCTTTTAAATCTGGCAACTACTCTGCTCAGAGGGGGATCTCTCTTTACTTGAAGATGTATCCCTAGGTGGTGAGTAAAGAGAGATGCTTGGCTTGCTGTCATATCTCTAAACACATCAGATAACTACGCCCATCAGCCTACTTGGACACAGCAGTGGGTTTGACCATCTGCTCACAAATATGACTACAACTCTGCAGCTCCTCAATCTTGGCACTGGAGTTCATGAGAAAAAGTAGGGAGCACTATGAAATACTTGGATTCAGACAGGTGCCGTGGCAATTTACCCTTGGTAACATGTGTTGTTGTAACAGTGATATGCATTCATTTCCTCAGTGCTTTGAAAGTGCACAATTTGTGTTGGCACGGGACAGCAGAAGGTTGTCACTTCTGGTTAGTATTGTTTTCCGTAGAAGCTACTGTTCATGTAATGTGTACTTTAGAGCAAAACATAACAGAAAGCCTAAAACAAAGTAAATACAGCCCTCTCCATAATGCTGCGTATTACGGAAAGGATTATGTAGGAGCCAAATTTTCATTCTTTGCTACCTTCTCGAAAATGGCTAGGACAATACAAGACACAACTACAATGAATTCTCTATTCACTTAGTTAATCAAGAACTCTTTACAAGTGATTTTGCAAAATAATGGGTAGAGACCACTAGCTACAAAGCAGTCATACAAAAGTTGACGTTAATAGTCAATCATTGCTGCCTTTTTCTTCCTTCAAGAACCATCACTGAGAACCCTGACTTTTCTGACCTTCTAGCAGGCACTGTCTTGCCCTCTGAAAATGAAGCACAGTAGTACTCTTAAAGTTTACTTTATAACCCACTTCTCGAAATAAGAAAAACAATGCTTAATGTTTCAAGGAGGAAGCCAAGTCTGCTTGAATAAAGGAGAAAAAGCCAGTTTGGGAAACTTCTTTCTGTTTGTTGTTTTTTTTTCCGGTTTCTCATGGAATAAGTTTAATTCTGCTGTATAGAGTAAGTTATACCTCAAATTTGAAATATCTTGTCCCAGATTTTCTAAATGTGAATAAAACTCAGAAAATTTAGATAATTATCTAGAGAGCTTAACCTCAAGAATGTCTGTTTTAGAAACTCTGAACCTCTGTGTAAGATATAACTGTAGTCAATCCTAATTATTTTTTAGCTGATTACTGCCACTGTCGGAGAAGAAATGTACCTCTATTTTCTTAGAAGAATTCAAAGAAAAACAGGAAAAAAAAATCCTTTCAAGACAGGGAAACCTAAAGTGAAAGTTAATATTTTTTCTGTTAGACAAAACTCT
The DNA here is from genome assembly GCA_033556795.1 of Tapera naevia. Lineage (NCBI taxonomy): Eukaryota > Metazoa > Chordata > Aves > Cuculiformes > Neomorphidae > Tapera > Tapera naevia. The sequence goes on from JAUMJJ010000016.1 coordinate 3,939,483, forward strand.
GTTATTTTGAGGTGAAAAGATTTCGTTGCCACAGTCAATAGCTTGCTCTTAAATCACAAATAAGCTTGATACACAGCTTCAGAAGACCTCAGAAATGTGTTGAAATGGATTACATAAATAAAAAAAACCAAACAGTAAACTAAACTGTTGACTAGAAAAAATACTCTGTAAGAGAAAAACATTTCCAGCTCAGATGATTTTGTTACCACCTTATATAACTAAATGAGAAATAGGGAAAGGAAATTCAGTTATTATATTGGGCTCCCATAGTGGTATAAAAGATCAGGAAATGGAGAAAATTAAGGAAATGGAACATACAGAATGAAAGCAAGAAGTTAAGTGAACTCACTCCAAACATTTGTCTGTAGCTTCTAACACTCCTATAAGTGAAACACACAGAGCACTAAATATCTTAATTACCTCAGCAAACTATGTTTTCAGCTGCTCCACCCCATCCCCATTTTGTGTCTATTATTTGATTTATTTTGGAATCTTCTTCAGTTTGCTTTCTCATATCACTTTAAAGATCTCCTGTAGCTAACTCAACATGTATTTTTTATTTTTTTTGAATAAAATTCTTCTTTTAATAAAGAATATTTTCATTCCATTAACATACATGCACATACACACATACAGTTTTGTGGATGACATCAAGCTGAGTGGGGTAGTTGTCACCCCAGAAGGATGGAATGTCATCCAGAGAGACCCGGACAGCTGGAGAAGTGGGACTGTGTGAACCTCATGAGGTTCAACAATACCAAGTGCAATGTCATACCTTGGGGTCAGGGCACTATGTGGTTTCAATACAGGTTAGGGGACAACGATCTAGAGCAGCCCTGTGGAGAAGGACTTGGGGGTGCTGACTAATGAAAAGCTTGACATGAGACAGAAATTTGTACTCACAGCCCAGAAGGCCAACTGATCTTGGACTACATCAAGCGTGGCCAGCAGGGTGAGGGAGGTCATTCTCTTGCTCTACTCCGCTCTTCTGAGATCCCACCTGGAGTATTTTGTCCAGTTCTGGAATCCCCAACATAAAAAGCATATGGTACTGTTGGAATCGGTCCAGAGGAGGGCTATGAAGATGATCAAAGGGCTGGAGTACATCTTTTTAGAGGACAGGCTGAGAGAGTTGGGGTTGTTCAGCCTGGAGAAAAGAATGCACCAGGGAGACCGTATAGAGGCCTTCCAGTATCTGAAACGGGTCTACAAGAAGGCCGTGGTGGGACTTTTTACAAGGGCATGTAGTGACAGGATGAGGGGGAATGGCTTTAAACTGGAAGGGGGAAGATTCAAATAAGACATTAGGAAGAAATTCTTCACAACGAGGGTAGTGAGACACGGGCACATGTGGCCCAGGGAAGTTGTGGATACTCCTTCCCTGGAAGTGTTCAAGACCAGGATGGATGGGGTCTTGGGCAGCCTGGTCTGGTTGGAGGTGTCCGTACCCATGGCAGGGGCGTTTGAACTAGATGATTTTAAAGGTCACTTCCAACCCAAAACATTCAATGATTCTATATACGGAGGTTGAGCCACACTGCATGAGACAGAATAATAGCTGTGTCATTGAAATTGCATGCCAAAGGAACTTCTCTTACCTTTTTTTTCCGTCTGGCCCAAACCCTAGAATCAGTTCCTTGCAAAATGTACTGAAATAACAAAATCCAGAGCAAATACTACTCAAACCGGATCATCAGTAATGATTATCAGGACTTGAATTATTATGTGGGGACTTGACCTCCCAGGTGGGTCTTGGACCTACCTCATCATTGTGGACCTACCTGGTGGTTACTGGGTTTCTGGTGGCCCTGTCCACCCTCAGAGTCCTGCTGGTCTGGTCCTGGGCAGGCACAAGGTTCTCTGCTACCTGCACCATCTCTCATCTCACTATCGTTTGCAGTATTGTGTCTACCTTTGCTGCTACCTAAGTTGCTAAGGAGGGCAGAAGATAACACCAGAAGCAGCAAAAGAGAACATTAGGATGGAATTTAGTAAAGAAACAAGGAGGTCAAGTTGATGAAGTATTCTTTGTCATAAGTAGAACAAAAGTCCAGTGGACACTCCAGTTTTCCTGTGTGTTCTCAAAGCTGGGAAGGAGCTGGGAAAAGGTAATGCTCTAAGCTCTGTGATAGGCTACATTTTTCCCTTTTAGGAAAATACATCGATGAGAAAGTGTTGCACCACTTTCCATCAGTAAGTGGTTGAGAATATAGAAAATTTTGTGGTCTGCTTTTTATTTCATGCATTTTGTTTCATTTCATATTTTTATAAAAATAATACTTATTCTTAAGCTTTTTAAGCACTGTGTGTCTTTCTAGTTTAACAAGTCATTCCAAGCAGGCTAATTGATTTTATGGGCTTACATAGGTTATATAGGTAATACAACATTTCAAGGATTAAGACCTTCCATTATTGTTCCCTAAAGAAATCAGATTAATTAAACTTCCTGGCTAAACTCCCCTGAAATAATCAGTGAGTCACTTATTTCCATATTTGATCTCAAATGAAACAGAGAACAAATTTTTGAAGAAGCAGCATTGTGCAAGGCCTATTGCGATGGCCTGAACTGTCAATTTTTTTACTTTAAAGATTACTCATCACTGTGGATCACAACAGAGGAAATATCAAACCACAATAAAGCACTCAGCAAAAGTATCACTGAACCACATGACTATGTGAAAAGCAAACCGTACATGCATGTAGCATGTGCACATTTACAGGTCTATGGAGATGTGCCGTACATGCCATCATCTTGACTACCTTAGATAAGGAGAAAGGTTATAAAAAGACCTGTCCAATAAGCCTGGTGTGGATTACCTGTCACCGATGCATCATGACACTCAGACCCTTAGGACACTGTGGAACCATGGCAACTATTCTTGTCAATCTTTCCTGAATCACTGCTTGATATCTATCTTTGTTCTACTCTTTCCTGTTGCTATACCTTTTGCCTTTGATAATTAAGCAGACTTTTGATGTATAGTGGCTGACTTCGGCTGTGTCCTAATCTCATTCTGGGGGATCTTATTAAGAACTTCCCAACTTTCGATTGGGACACTTTTAATTGGTGTCATAAGTGAAATCCCCATCGAGACAAGAGAACTGTACTGTTTCTCAGACACTTGAGACCTCCCAGGAATGTAAGCGGTGTGGGTTGTTTGAGTGTGATTAAAACTTACCTGTTGCCTTCCTTAGATGGCCACTCCCTGTCTCTCTTGAGCAAGACGTGCTAGTAAAACTACTACTTTGGGAAATATGTGTTTCTTGACTTTATGGAAAAACGTAATGCATCACCCTCAGTGTCTAGGTTTGACTGGGCTCATGGGAAATGGGTATAATTTACAAAGTGTAGTTGATCAAATAAGTGCTTTGCATGAGTAAGATCAGGAAAGGGAAAGGCAGTAATTGGTGCTGTTTTGGGCACTAGTTTGGTTGCAGCCACAGAAGCTAGGGACTGTCATAATAGTATGGTGTCTTAAGTTATCAACTCACTTCACAATCTCATTCGGTCCCTTCAGGGACAAATAACAGATTTAAAACAACAACTTGAGGAAGAGAGAAGTCAGGTAAAACAGCCACAGGATGCTCTTAAAAAGCAACTCCTTGCGGATTGTCTGTAAGGTAATGTCTCCTAGATGTGAAAATGGCAGTATGTACTATCGTCTTGAAGAGTTAATGGTGCCAGAGAGAGTCTAGAAAATGTAGAAGACCTTCCATTGCACTTCGGTTAAAACCCAGTACATCTATGATGATGGACAAGTTCTATGACCAGTGACAGCTAAGGAGGTTCCGTATAGAGCTACAGAGTTGGCTAAGTTAAAGCAAAGGTTTGGCAGGACCCCTAAAGAAAGAGAAATGGAGTATGTTTGGAGGTTATGGTTGACTAGGGGTGACCAAATTTTGCTGAGAGAAAGAAGCGGGAGTTTATTGGGGTCCTGGTGTATTTCTCACAACAGGGGATCTTACCAAGACTTTCTTGACATTGGATTGGGATATCTAACTAAGAGTTTTAACGTAGAGTTCTCTGTCAGCTCAGTGGGCTGCCCTGGAGATTTAAATGCTATCTAGATCCTTCAGGAGAGTGTTCAGCCAGATCTCAGAACGTCCACATGCTATATTTGCTCCAAGAAGGCCTTATGCCTTTTCCATTTTGCTGAGAGGTTACGAGAACAGCTATTAAAATACCTCACAGAGGAGCAGACATGTGACATTCTTTCATAGATTTCCTATTTAGGAATCACATATTTTTTTTGTTCTCTCTTACACTGACAAACAAAATCTATTTGTTTTTTTCAGTGTCATCACTGTCTGTTGTGAGTCCTCTGACATTGAGACAGACACCTATGGGAATAAAACATAACTTTTCCTGTATGAAATTGTACTTAAAATTACCCACTGCATGTGTAGCCTGAATAGAATATGCATTGTCCTCTGTGTCAGAATTCTATTCTGAAAGTCTAATCTTTGTCTTGTATGAAATCACATCACTTTTAAATTTTCTTGTTGTTCAAGATACACATAGAGAAGCTAAAGGTTTCTTTCCTCTTTGATTTGTGCCTTCAGTTAAATGATAACTTGTATCAAAACCACTCATCTCTTTTTTTTCTTGTAGAGCTACTTAGGACTGTTTTTTGTCCTGGATGAAGAACAGACAGTATATTTTTTATTTTTCTTGTGTCTTTGCATGTTACTTTTATGTTTATTACTAAAATCTAAAAGGCCAACATTTCTTATTCTGCATGTTGCAAGACAGTCTGGTTGCCCAAGTTTAAGCCAAGTCGGAACACATTCAAGCATGACTGTGAAGAACATTTCTACCCATTGCACATTGTATGATTGCAATGCTCTGTACAAGGCAATGGAGAATCAGAGTCCAGGATATCTAGCCTGAGATAGTGAGACTATCGGGATTTATGATCCTGACATGGGTTGTGTTTTGACAATGACTATACAAAGTATTTTTCCTCAAATTCTGCTCACAAAGATGTGTTTTATGAGTATCTATTGCAAATAGGAATGAATCATTACTGAATTATTACTACTCTGAAACCTATGCTCCAGGAATATTAATATCCTTATCCTATTAACTTTATGTAGGATAAAAAAAAAGGTCAGGTAATGAACTTTATTACTGTAAAACCAACCTACTAATGTATATATATATAATCTCTGAAAGAAAATATTTTCTGCTAATCTTCTGTAACTTCTTCTGGCTGGTTCCACACTACTATATTCCTCTTAGGAAGAACACTATATGACAGCAACTTCTGCTAGCAAGGTGAAAACACTTCTTTAATGATCCTTTGGACTGTAACAGGTAAAATGGTTGCTCTTAATACTTTCTATTGTTGAAGTAAAAATACAATTATGTCAGATTTCTTTCTTTTCCTATTGAATTTCTTTTTTCTGGTCAATCTATCACTTACAGCTCTAGTCTATTGTGGCTCCCAGAACATCAAAAAACAATATCATTAAGTTAAAACAGAATTTCCCTTGACACAAAACACGACATATTCCATAATGATCAGCAAGAGAAGATTAAACACACAGAAAGAAACAGATATACACAGAAAACATTCAGTGCAGTACCAGTTGAACTTTTCAGGTCAGTTCAGAGAAGTAAAAGTCATGTTATCTAGAGTTAATATGTAGGTAGAAATTGTCATCCTAATCATTGAGTTATACTTTTTCATCACATGTGATTCATAAAATTAATAAATTAATTATATGTAAGTGGGACATATTTCAAAGAAAAGTTAAGAACTAATTCATAGCTCCTTGTGGACAACTAACCAATTCTCCTGGTAAAAATTGTCATGAAAGTGGCAGTACTGACAATCTAAGATAAGATCCAGTGTCCCATACTGGAACAAGAAAATCCTAGAGTGACTGTATTCTATCTTCTGGTACAATCTTCTGGTACAAAGATGTTACCACAATATTTCAGCATTTAGGCCAACATACTCTACAAAAAAAAAAGGAGTAACATTAGATAGAACTTAAAAAAGACAAATATCAGTATAAATTAAACCAGCCCAAGACCCTTTCTGGATTTTGCATTGAGCAGAGGCCCATTATGTTTCCTTGCACTGTACAGAAGTCAGATTTATTTATCTCAGCCTCTCTCCACCTCAATGGAATTTTCTGCTTGCTGTTATGGCTGGGACTGATTCACTTCCCAGAAGAAGAATATTCAAAGCACTCAGGTCATAAATGAAAATCTGTACCAAAATCTTACAGCATGTCTGCTTGGCATATATTTCTGACAGCAAACATGCAACGGTGATAGTCACAGACAAGTAAATAGCAGTTGTTCTGCTCCAGAGGCAAATATGTTTCAAGTCTTATTGTCATCTTATGTTGAGTGCATTGTTTCACAAGGTGTGCTATTCTGAAATGATTTAGTGTCTTTTCAGGATTTATTTTTGTTTTCATTCCATTTAGGTAGTTTTAAAGTTTTGAAGTTTGGGACTATTTTTAAGTATCCCGGAAGAGAACTGGTGCAGTAAAATATACTTTAATTTAGAGGATTTTTTAACACTGTCACTATTTTACCCAGTGTTAAATGGGAAGTTAGTGTCAGTAATTTTGTTGAAATATACTTCTAACCTAGGGAACTAAAGTATCTGGTTAAACAATATGGGAAATATGAATGTAGAAAAATTATCTTTCTTCTCTGTGGTCCTCCAGCAAAAGCAGAAACTGGAATGTATTTAAGATAAATCCAAATACAGTCATCTAATACCATTTTAGTCACATTTTCTCCCAGAATAATTGATTGATTAGACAGTGTTCTAAGTATCCATTTTTCAGCTGTCTCCAATCTCAGGCTTCTGTCACTGAACACCTTTATTGTTGAGGGTTGTTTGTGAGGCTTTACAAACACAGAGGTGAAAAAGTCACAGCTGGACAGAACAGCTCATTTAGGAGCACAATTCTGATGAAAATTGTGTAGTGAAGTACTAAAAATGCTCCAAGGCCCCTTTGTATGTTTTTGGGGGCATTGGGATAGTGAATATATACATTGAAATAAATAAAGCATGTACCGTACAATTGTTTGCTGAATTTGAGAAAAGTGGGTCAGTGATGCCCGGTTGGCCTTTTGTATTTCCTATTTCCCCAGTACTTGAGATTTATATGCAAAAGAGATAGCTTCACACATGCAATAAATATACCAACACAAAGGAAGAGACGTAGCAACGTTCACTGAATGTTCTAACCTGAACGAGAACAAAGCCATGTGAGAATACTCTTCTTAATTCCAAATTGTCGTATTCGCCTTCAGACTCATACTTACCATAACTAACTGTGTGCTTATGTTTAAACAACACTAAATGGAGCCTCACTGTTAAAAGTTTTGCATGGGAATACAAATATTTTACTATAACTTTATGAACCAAGGTACATCACATATTAAATACAAAACAATATGAATGTCCTGAATAAAAATACGCACCTGACAGCTTTAGGTACTGCCACACTTGGGCCTTTGTTCTGGTGCTGCCAAGCCAGCTGAACACAGAGGCAACATTGTAACACTGCTGTCAAGAGGTCTACGTCCTGCTCTTGGCCTGTGTGCACTGCTGAATTGTAACATGCAATGAACGTTTTTTCACCTGCCTTTTCTGTACTTCACTCTGTTTGTTTTATTAATTAATTAATTTATTAATTTATTAAATAATAATATATATTTAATATCAGAAATAAATACACAAAAGGAAGAGTGAGGAATTCACATGCTTTTTTCTCCTTGCTTTTAAACAATGCATAGAGCTGATGTGATCAAAGAAAAGATTAAGCATATAATCTGCCCTTTAGTGGAACGAAATAAAAAATAAGAATGATCATTGTAGCATGATTGTAAAAGACAACAGTTCTGTGTCTTAAATCCTGCATTTTGTTTTGCTTTATAGTCCCTCATGCCCTGCTATACCCACCTGCCCTGTTCTCTGTTTCCTGTTGACACTAACTTTAGACGAAATTCAGATTCCTTCTGACTACCTTCCTGCAAAGGCAACACTGGTATTAGTCATGTGTTATGTACCTGGCATCGATCTTCTTGGTGTGAGATTTGGTTAATGTTGTACCTACTTCATATCTGCTTACACTGACCTACATAAGTTTCTTTCCTTCAGCTAACATCATATTTCTGCAGAGCTTCTTCAGATTAGCTGCATGTACGGTTGAAACTGTTAGTTTCCTTGCTGTAGCAGTATTAGATGGCTGTTTGTGGAAATTGTCACTATTTTCCTTCCATTCACTTGCATTAAGAGTCTGACTGGTATTTCATATTGCATGTATTGATAGATATTCTGCAGCATATCTTTGCTATTTAAGGCACAGTCAGTGAAAATATAAAGACTCATTTTTGCAAGCATTTACTATTATGAAGAACGATACTGAAATCAACAAAATTTAATTACATTGAGAAGTTTTATCACCAATTGCAAAAGTCTATAGGGTACTACTCTAAGGTGTACAGAAAATAATCTTAGTTGAATTCCAGAGACTTAGAGTGTGATGTATATTTACAATAGGAAAAATCATGCAAGTGTGGAATATTTCACTCCTCACTGAACTTCAGTGAAATTAAGGGCATTGGATAGGTACTAGTAAGTTTGTTACACTGTAGGTAAAAATGGCAGAACATTAGTATCTGCATATCTTTTTAAGTGATATGCCACAGCTAAATGTCACATGTAAGGATTTCAGACAATAAACTGGGACGTCAGTGGAAGAAAAGGCTGAGTATTCACTTAGAGATGTTAGAAGATTTTTAGTCAAAACCAAATAATATTGCAGATATATTCTTTATCTCTTAAACACTATGCATTGACTTTTCATGGCAAGGTTTTGGTAGTGGGTGGTCTCCCTGGGGTTGCTTCTATAAGAAGATGATAGAAGCTTCCTCGATGCCCAAAACAGCCAATGGCAGCTGACTCCGAGAGACCTGCCACTGGCCAAGGCCAAGCCAATCAGTGATGGTAGTAGCACAACATAAAGGGGAGGAAAAAAGCCCTATGCAATGCCAACTGCAGCCCAAGAGAGGAATGAGAATATGTGACAGAAACAGCTACAGATGCCAAGGTCAGTGAAGAAGTAGTGGGAGGGTGTGCTCCAGGTGCTGGAGCGGTTTTCCCTGCAGCCTGTGGTGCAGAACATGGTGAGGTAAGTTATCCCCTTGCAGTGGAGCAGATATCCACCTGAACCACATGGGAGGATCCCACACTGGAACAGCTGGATGTGCTCACAGGAGGCTCTCACCCTGTGGAGACCTTATTCTGGACAGGCTTCTGGGAGGACCTGTGGACCCATGGAAAGAAGAGCCACTTTTGAGCAGGTTTGCTGGTAGGCCTTGCGGCCCTGTGGGGTGCCCAGGCTGGAGCAGTCTTGTGGAAAGGAGTTACACTGGAGCATTTCATGCACGACTTCAGCCCATGGGAAAAACTCATGAGAACTCTCTCCCACGAGATGGACCTCACCTTGGGAGCAGTGAAAGAAAGTGAGGGAGAAGGAGAAACAGAGGCAATGTGTGATGAACTGACCACACCCTCATTCGCCATTCTCCCTGCTTGTGCCACTTGTCGGTAGAAGGTAGAAAAAATTAGCAGCAAATCTGAGAGGGGAAAAAGAGAGGGGTAAGGGGAAGGAGTTTTAAGATGTAATTTTTATTTCTTATTATCCTATTCTGATTTTGATTGGTAATAAATTAAATTAATTTTTCTCCAAGTTGAGTCTGCTTTGTCCATGGTAATGATTGCTGAGTGATTTCCCTGTCCTTATCTCAACTCATGAGCCTTTCATTGTATTTTCTTTCCCTTGTCCAATGAGAAGCGGAGTGACAGATCAGCTTTGGTAGGCACATGCTGTCCAACCAGGATTAACGTGCCATGCATTAAAGCACTCTTCCCCTTGCAGATATGAATGATCAGGTAACAGCTAATGATCTCTAGCCTTCGAACATTTACTTTAAAAAGGGGCAAATACAGTCTCGTAACCATAAAAGAGTTATTATAGTTTTAAGTATGTTCTTTTATATATGCTTTTATTTTTCACAGAATTGAACACAGAACTGTGAAATAAAAATAAACAGCAAGGACTTGATAATTTTAGATACCATCATTTTTCAACTATAGCTATGAAAACCAGCCTTTTTTCTGATGTATAAAGTTGTAGACTTTTCCATTTGTCTGAGGTAAGGATTAAACCATGTCAACCAAAGGGCAGAGCTTATAACTATCTTTTCTAGGTTACAAAATTTTGCACATGCCCAATATTGTTTTGCATTTTTTCCCCTATTTTTAAGTTGGGTTGGATGCCTTTTATAAAATAAAATCAGAAAATGGAGCAAACATCAAGTTTGGAAGCAGCAAGCACTTCCATTGCAGTGACTGCATTTTTCACATTACTTTCTGCATATAGATGTGCCATAGACAGGGAGACCTCTTACCTTTCTTTGATATATTTTTCTGAATCACTGAAGAAGTATATTGAATCTGCCTTTTCTCTTACATTGAATCATCTTTGAACTGCACTGGAGATTAAAATCTCTCCCTACCCTCTTCTTCTAACATATTAGTTCATATTCTGGGTTGAATAGTCAATGGACTCTCTTCAGCAGTAAAATTTGACTAGAACACAGTTAATGTTTGAATACTGCCTCTTTGTGCTTTAATACATCCTAATTGTTCTATGCATACGTTCATCTAGTTTAGGAAACTAATCCATCTCAGTAGTCTTCATACTTCACTTGCTACCCTACTGCCAATCTATTGCATACTTCCTTTCCTCGTCCCTTGTTGTTCCAATGTGTTCCAACATGCTGTTGGAAAAAGCAGTATGCAAAAAACCTCGGGTTTCTGATGGCCTCTGGAGATGCAGAAATAGCCTACTGGGGACATTCAGGAAGCTTTTCTTCAGACCAGTATCTTAAAAAATTGTGCCTGGACTTACAGATCTGGAGTTTTACAGGCATATATCTTGGAATGAGACCTAGCCTGAGGACATCAGTGCTGGAAACAATGCTTGTTAAAAGCAAAAAAAATGTTGGACCTAAGGACAGCCTCCAAATATATAAGCTCGCAGTTAGTGTTGCAGGTAATGGATTTCACTATTACCCCAACAAGATGCTGCAACAAAGACCATGACATAACCCAGCAACAGGACTTTCCTAGTAAAAGACCTGGAGACCAGAGGAGCACAGATATATACTTTTGTTGTTCTTGGTTTCTACAGTTGACTTTTGGAATAAGCTATCTCTTCTTGTTTCCCTTTTTCAGACTAATTTTTCTCCTTGCTTTAAAAGTACCAGTAATTGCTTTCAGAGTGTGATTTGAATACCGTTAGAACCCATGCAGCATGACAGCTTTTTCCTGCATGTATTGTATGACTGAGGTAATGATCTGCTGACTTGTTCAGGGAGCTCATGACGTTAAAATTTAAGGATTGCAAAAATACATCAGTTGATTGGCAGCCTATGTTGTTTTTTGACAAGGTATTGGGTAAATATCTATGAGCCTGAATAAATTTATTAGATCCTAACTGTTTTTAAGGCAGGTCAGGCATGTGGTTTAACAATAATAGTGAGCAATAACATAAACTCTGGTTGGGCAGCAGAGAAGTATAAAGAACAAAGCAGAATAAGACTCCAAAAGAACTGAAAGCTGTAAATAAATTTAAATATTCTTCTGACTTCATTCCTTGTTGTGAGGCACCTAGAAACAGAGAGATGCACTTAGCCCCTGCTGAAAGAACAACTGTCTAATGCTGGCAAATGTCAGTAGTCCTCTGCCCGTTCTCTGATGAACTGTCACATAAAGCCTCCAACTCAGGTGTGGAAACTCAGCAGAATAGGATTCGGGGGAGCTTGTATCTGCACGCCTCTTTGGACTTCCCACTCAGCGGTGACTGATTGAAGATGAAAACCTAAACTGTGGCCACTCTGGTCCTGTCACCACTGCTCACATAGTAGAATCTTCCAAAAGGAACTCTGAAAGCAGACGAATTCAATGCGCTTTTCTTGAAGTCACCATTCCTGCAATTCCCAGGCGGTGTCACATGCCAGCTCTGCTGATTCCAAGCTCTCTTCTGCTGAAGGTGCTATCAGCTGTCCCAACTCTGCTCTAGCTCTAGTAACCCCTGCTGGTTTGCCTTTTGCAAGTCATGGCTCACACAGAGTTTAAGACTATGCAATGCAGGAAAGCTGCTGGCCTCATCAGCTGGCTTGACAGCGAAAAAACTCCCCTCTGTGGCATGCCTAGGGTGACTGGGTACCTGTTTCAATCCACTCTTCTCAGACCTGAATATTCATGGGTGTTTAGATGGCACTATGGAAGCATAAATGATGCAAAATTAAAGGAATTTTTATCAGTTGCATTCTTGACTGTTTAGTTATTTTGGCAAAAATAAATCCCAATGAATAAATGCAGTAAATGCAGAAAATTCTCATAACATTCTTGGAAGCCAGCTCTGAAGCATACTGAATATTGGAGTCCTCAATGACGACAACAGATGCCTCATAAGCTCAGGGTATTGTGAAAACTAGAGTTTCATTTTCATATCTTTCCATACCCTAATTCCAGCTCCTTTGTTCCCAAGGAAAGTTATGATAACATATATAACAAAGGTCTCTTGCCTGTTACATCGATGTCCTGTGTTTCCATAGATTAAAATCAGGAAGTGTGATTTATGTTTTTTTTGGTAGCAAAAGGAGCAGTCCATAGATACCAGTAAATTATGAAAATATGAAGCCCCTAACTTTAGAATTTTGACTGCTAAAAGACAGCATTACATGAGCTTTTATATAGTGGGGTGAGTACCGTGGGATATAAATATAGTCTATTTGTCTGTTTGACATCTTTTTTTCTACAGATGTAAGAAATGTAAAAGAGTGTCCTTCCTTAGCCACTACACCTAGTTTAAAAGTGAAAAGATAATCAGTAACAATTTTCCTTATTTAAACTTGACTGGAAGCATATTTTAAATAGATATACACAGAACTATAACATGTTTTTAAAAAGAGTCCCAATCACGTATTAGCAACAAGAAAGATAAAGAAGCTAGTAATTGCTTATTAGGTGTATAAAGTGCATTTTCTAAAGATAGGAAATTAGTTTTATGTATTACAAGGAGTACTTCTTTCCACAATACCCCAGAAAAATCTTCCTATTAGGAAGAAAATAAACTAAGAAAGAATTATCATTATTTGTTTAAAAATCTAAATGTGCCTCAGCTGGAAATGTAAGTTAATAAGCCATTCAGACCATTAAATATTATGCAAACCCTATGTGAATCCATTTTGCAAAGTATGGTTAAATTATGGTGATTATCTGGTTCTGAAAAATAATACGTAGCTCTAAGCTTCATAAAAGCTTGTGGAGAGTCAACATATCATGGAACCATGGAGATTCTGTCTCACTACTACTAACAGTATTACTGCTAATAATAATCAGATTTAAACACCTCCTACCTTGATTTGAACAACTTCTTCTATTAGTTCAGTGATATATCTGAAAAATGAACCTAGACCTCTAACAATACACAAAGAACAGATGCACCTCTGACAAAAAAGCCTTTTAAATCCCTGAGTCACATAACATTAAAATATTATGTTTCCTCTCCGTGTTTTTTTCTAAAATGCATTAGTATAGGTGTAATTATTATTTCATATTTCTGAAAATTTTACTTTTTAAAGCAAATTAAAATTTGTATTTGTGTTACTGTCAACTTTAGAAATTAAAATCTTAAAAAGAGTAACAACTGATTTGGAAAGAGTATGAGTTCTGACTTCTTTCTAGATCTTTACATACATATCCCATATTGCTTTATCAAAGTCGCATATGTCTATGTGTTACTACATGTAAATAAAAATAAACTTTGGTTATACCATTGTGACAATACCAAGTCTGATCACACTGTTGATTTCCTGCAGCCTTATAATGCCATATACTTTTAAAATATGTAACTTGAATTAAGTTGCTTTCATTTCAGATTCTGCAAGCTACATCTGACTGATTGTTATACTTCCAAAATAGTGAAGCATAATAAGGTTTAAATGTCAGCTTTTCTGCTTCAAATGTGTTATTATTGTACTGGAAGGCAATGCCATAAGGTATATATCAAAATATTCCCAAGAAACCTTTGTGTATTCTAGTGTGGCTATTTAACTGTAGACAGTTCAGAATGAACTCAAATCAATAGAAAGGTTTGTTCCAATTTCTGTAGGAACAAAACTCTGCAATTGAAACTCAAAATTTTTGAAGATCATGAGATATGCTTCAATAAGGTATGAAGACTCTTTGAAATACGTCATCTTAGTTTATTTTCTTTTGGTTTCTGTTGTTAGTGTACACATATGTTACACCATTATTACTTTTATAATAGTAACTCTAATATTTATGTAAATGTCATCACTACTTTTTTGTTGTTGTTTTTAATACCAATATATTTTAGGTATATACTGCAGGGTTAAAAAAAAAAGCCCTGGTTCCCACATAACTCTATGTTTCTAGTAACTGGAACTTTCAGAAAAGGAGTACATTCCTGAAGGGCTTATAATGTACAACACCTAGCTCTACTGGGCCTTGTTAGGATAAGATAGAGTCCATTTTCTTCAAAGCAGCATATGTGTTAGAATTTTTAACCTAAATGGTATTGATAACACACTGATGTTCAAGCTTCTACTGAACGGTCTTTGCGTAGCGTCAAGAGCATCATAGTCAGAAATAAAAGGGAAAAGAAAAGGGTTAACCTTCCTTTGCTCAGGAACTGGCTGGGGATTAGTCTACCCATGCGAGGTATTGGGTGATTAATTTTGCATTGCTTGTCTTGCTTTGTTCTGTTCTCTCCTCTTCCACTTATCTTTCACTTATTCAGGAATTATTTTCATTACTATTATTGTTGTTGCTACTATATATTTTAACACGCAAGTTTTCTTGGTTTTATTCTGCTTTCCTTTGCCCCTTTCTCTGCAGGGAGTGAGTAAACCAAGGTTAAGCCACAACATTGGCTCATTCTTGCAGACACCTCCTCCCTCTCCCTTCTCAGTGCACTGAATCTGTCCCTCTTCCCAGTTAATTTTATCACAGTATCACAGTATCACAAGGTTGGAAAGGACCTCTGAGATCATCAAGTCCAACCTATAACCCTACACTAACACCAACACTAACACCAATCATCATCTAAACCATGGCACTCAGTGCCTCATCCAGTCTCCGCTTAAACACCTCCAGGGTCGGCGACTCCACCACCTCCCTGGGCAGCGCATTCCAATGGCCAATCACCCTTTCAGTGAAGAACTTTTTTCTCACATCAAGCCTAAACTTTCCCTGACGAAGCTTAAGTCCATGCCCTCTAGTTCTGCCACTGGCCACCTGAGAGAGGAGACCAATCCCTGCCCGACTACAACCACATATATTGTTTTAGAGAAAGGGAGAACTATGGCAAGTAAGGATACTAATTAATGTATACAGAAGATCTGAAATACCCAGTGTGTGCTGAAAAGTAGGTCCACATAAATAGAAGCACAGCGACATTCTTTTCATTGTACAATAAAATGCCCAAAGCGGGAAAAAAAAAATGATTTGTGATTGGTCACTTTCCAAACAAAATTAGTACTTGAATACCATTTTCATTCTTTGTTTTTTTTCATTGGCTGGAAGAGGGGAAGGCAAAACTTCCAAAGTCCTCATCAATGATTTTCTATAGAATTCAATGTGGTCATTTAATTCCGACTTAATGGACAAAATAAATGCAGACAAGGATGGAAAAACCTTTGGTAGTGAATGACTACCAAACATAACCAAAATGTAGGCAGATCTTGTTGGTTAGAAGTATAGTACTGAATCCCAGAGCTATTACTGTTGTTCTTTTGTCAAAATACATACACACATGTAATTGCTTTAGACACTAGAACATGTAGCATCTGAAACATATAAAAGCTAACAATTATCTTTTTTTTGTTCACGTTTAACTGTTTCTTTTGGAAGTTAAAGAAATAAGATGAAAGTCACACAGTTTTGCATTTAATGCACGCTCAAACTGTCATATGTTACCCTTCGGGTGTCTCTTAGACAGGTGTTTATATTTCAGGTGGTCTTTTAATAACACTGGTGCAAAATGGATTTAAGCAGGTATTTCCCCAATATTATTGAATGATACCCTGCACTTTTGATAAGAGTCTCCCAAGTGTTTTCTTATCCCCATTCCATTTTTATCAACAAGACTCCTGACCTGTACAAAGATATAGTCTTGCTTTGTTAAGGTACAGATTCCCTGATGACTGAAGATCTGAAGAGGAGAATTGACAAAATTTTCTTAGACAGACAAAGACTCAAAACTAATGAAATCCTTTACAAATTTAACACATCATTTTTAGTATTTCATGTCTTCCAAATGTTGCTTCAGTTCTGTCTACAACCAAGGATTAATTAACAAGTGCAGTCCATTAAACGAGTAAACATCATAGGAAGAGATCAGATTGCTCTCGTAGGCCCTACATTTAGTTGGTCTGGCAGACCTTGAATGGGCCTGGTCACCTGGTTTTCCTGCATGTGCTGTATGACAGCACTCAAGATGATCTGCTCCGTGATCTTCCCCAGCACCAAGGTCAGAATTACAGGCCTGTATTTCCCCAGACCCTTTCTCCAACCCTTCTTCTAAATGGGTGTAACATTTGCCAGTCTCCAGTCAAGCAGTACTTCCCCAGTCAGCCAGGGCTGCCGGTAGATGAGGGAAAGGGGTTTGGAGAGGACTTCTACCAGCTCCCTTTAATACCCTTGGATGGATCCCATCTGGCTCCATAGACTTATGTATGTCTAAATGGCCAAGCAGGTCTCTGACCAAATCATCCTGTGTCAATGGAGCTTCATTCTCACTGTCTTGTGGTTCAGGGGGCCGAGTACCCCGAGAGCATCTGACCTTACTATTAAAGACTGAGGAAAAGAACGCTTTAAGTACCTCTGCCTTATCCTCATCACTACCATTCCCCCTGCATCCAGTAAAGGAGGGAGATTCTCCTTGGTCGTTCTGTTGTTGTTTATATACTTGAAGAAGCACTTTTTATTATCTTTCACTGAACTGGAGAGTCAAAATTCTAGTTGGTCTTTTGCTCTTCTAATTTGCTCTCTACATGATCTCACCTCACCCTTGTAGTTGTCCGGGGATACCTGCCCCTTCTTCCAAAGCTCATAAAGTTTCCTCT
This sequence comes from Tapera naevia, assembly GCA_033556795.1. Taxonomy (NCBI): domain Eukaryota; kingdom Metazoa; phylum Chordata; class Aves; order Cuculiformes; family Neomorphidae; genus Tapera; species Tapera naevia. The sequence continues at coordinate 3,956,683 of JAUMJJ010000016.1, forward strand.
TTGATATAAATATAAATATAAAACTGAGATCAATATAAAACTCTTTACTCAAGCAAGCTGGTTTTCTTCCCTGCCAACTCATTTTACGGCATGTGGGCATGGCCATCTCTTGTACCACTAGGATTTCCTTCTTGAGGTGCATCCAGCTCTCTTGTTCTCCTTTGTAATTTAAAACTGTCTCCCACTGGACTTTATCAGGTAGCCTTCTAAACAGTTCAAAGTCTGCCCACCGGTAGTCCAACGTGGCAGTTCTGACCCCTTCCTTTCTCCTCCTAAAACTGGGAATTCTATCATCTTGTGATCACTGAGCCCCAGGTGTCCTCCAATAGTCACATCTCCCACAAGGCCTTCTCTGTTCACAAACAGCAGTTCCAGGTGGCATTTCTCTAGTCAGTTCACTCACCAGTTGTGTTGGGAAATTATCTTCCACACACTCAATGAACCTCCTAGACTGCTTCCTTTCTGCTGTATTATATTACCAGCAGACATCTGGAAGGTTAAAACCCCCACAAGAAAAATGACTTCCAATCACAAGAGTTCTCCCAGTTGCTTGTAGAAGATCTCAACATTTTCTTTACCCTGGTTGGGCAGCTAATAACAGACTCCCACCACTATATCTGCCTTATTGGACATTAAGCTGATTTTTACCCATAGGCACTGAATCTTATCATCACCATTATTAAGCTCCATGAAATCAACACTTTGTCTAACATAGATACCCCTCTACCTCTCCTTCCTAGCCTATCCCACCTGAAGAGGTTGTAGCCACTCATGACTGCGCTCCAGTTAAGAAAATCTTCCCACTATATTTCTGTGATGGCAATTACATTGTAGTTTTCTTGCCTTGCAATGGCTTCCAGCTCCCTCTGTTTGTTTCCCATGCTGCATGCATTACTGCAAATGCACTTCAGCATGGTTATTGCTTCCAACATTTTACTGAGTGGAATAGTCTTACATCCTAAGTGTCTTCTAGTTGTGGTTTGTAACCCACCAATTTGAATTCTGGCTGCCACTTGGAGTGTTATCCCCCACTTCCACTGAGGTGGCAGACCAGGGGTGCTCACTAATAAACTGTCCTTCAGAACCCAAACATTCCCAAGTTCTGTTCCATCAGGCGTGGTATTGTCCCTCTCACCCTTTCTATGTAGTTTAAAGCACTATTGATTAGCTCTTCCTACTTCATGGAAAGCATCCTTTTGCCCCCTGGGGACGACTATACCCCATCATTTGCCAGCAGGCTGGAGTGTAGGCCAACCCACTATCAAAGAACCCAACGTTTTTTTGTTCACACCAGCTTCGGAGGGCTCTTTCCTCCCCCACCATTCCCTATGACAGAAGAGAGAACTACCCATGCATCTGAACCCTTTACTATTCGTCCTAAAGCTCTGAAGTCCTTTTTAATTGTCCTAATGTTTCTAGGTTGTTTTTTTTTTTTGTTGTTGTTATTACCTACCTGAGGAATTAGTAACAGATAATAATCTGCAGGCTTAACAAGAGCTGGAAGTTTGCTTAAGATATCTCTGACAGAAGCCCTAGGAAGGCAGAAGACCTCTGTGTGCAATCGGTCCCTTCAGGAGGCAGCTGCCAATGGCAATGACCCTCCTCCTCCTCTTTACTGAAGATGTTGTCATTAATGGTTTTGAATGTCTCAACCTTGGGAAGGTTTCTAGGCTGTGTGGCTCAAGTCAATGTCAGGGTCCAGTTCCACTTGCAGACTTTCACATCTATTATGCAACGGAACTTGGGAGGCTTAGGTTGAAACTGAGGGGACCCACCTGCAGTGCCTGGCAGGGACCTGCTGCGATTCCCCTCCAACTTCTAATTTACGCTTGTCAGCTGAGCAGATCGAGGACTCCTCATCCACTACCACATGAGGCATACCTGCCTTCTCATTGTGAGACAGGAAACACAGAGTGTTATTCCATAGGTCTATTTCCCTCTCATGTTCCCTGATTGTTCTGAGCCTGCTCATCTCCTCTCTGAGCTCAGTAGCCAAAGAGATAATTACGCAAAACGTATTTTGGAAATAAATCAAAGAAAAATAGTTTTTTGTTCAAAATAGATGCTGTATATATATTTGTGTATGTGCGTGTGCATGAATTAATAAATGTAAGTGACAGTCTTCAGACTTAACACAGTAGTATTAGATTATTACCATTTACCTCACTGTTAGACCAAGAATTCCTTGATGAGCTGTCCTTAGAAGTCTGGAGGATAGTACACTCAGCTAGTACACTCCTACGGAGGGAATATCACATAATCCTTTAGACATAACCATTGACCAAGTCTGAGGCTAAGGTCAGATTCAGCCACACCTAGACTCCTCTCCTGAACCGTGTAACTCAACAGGAGGGCCTCCTTCAGCCACATATCAGAACTGCTATCTATTCATGTAACACATGTGGAAAGAAGAGTTATCTTAAATTTCTGTACTGAGGAATAAGCATAACAAAGAATTAGGGGATCTTTATCTACAAACGGTTTTATAAATACTGAGTAAAGGAGCCTATCAGTACTGGTGCACAAGAAGTACAAGAGCATTTCCATAGAATTTTATATTCAGTTTCTTTCCCTTTGCCTATTTGACTTACTGTCCCAACTCCAAAACCACTTCATGGTTATGTTTTATCTTTTGAGAAAATAGTGCTGGATATAGACTTTTCCAGGTTACATCACCACTGCTTGTGTAATACAATTAATCCATTCGACAAGCAAGAATGAGTAAGAGGCAGCTGCACATACATAAGTAACTGTCTATGCAAAACAGTATTATCCTATGCAAAACTTATAGCTATGAACACAGGTAGTTGTTTAAGTAATGTTGCATATGTAATTATCCATTCTTAAGTTTCAAATAAACTATTATTCTGCAATCAGCAACATTCTCATAAGCCCAAAGCTCCTGTTAATTACATCACCCTTCTCTGTAGTGAGTTTAGTGTGAAATTCTGAACACACATCATAATTTTCTGTAAAAAATATCGTGTCAATTATATTTCATTCAATGGATTACGATATATACACTCAAAATAAGTGTGAGGGTCAGGTATAATCAGACAAAACTTTTCTTAAAAGGAATGTTAAGTAATCTAATTAATCTAAAACAGACTGAGCACAAAATCTGTTTCTTTGGGTATTGATGTTACTTTACTGAAAGATATTGAGGCAGGTACTTGCAGCACATGATCAATTTTTCCTTTGGAGATGTTGAAAATTTCAAATATATCTGAGATAGTACAAAAATTTTAAGAACATTCTTGGTGAATACATGTTAAATTTTACTAAATTTTATTAAATTTTTAGGAAATATTAATGTGTAAATATGTCCAGTAAGATAAAGGACTATGTGGACATTTACATGGCAGCTTTGTTAGAGGGTCATGACGCCAAAGAGCTGCAGCTACAAAGTTATGGTGTGAAAAACACTACGTACAGTTTAACTATAACTAGTATATTTTTCTGGTCATAGCTCACTCTGCAGATCCTTTCTACTGGCTGGATTTAAAATATTCTATAAGAAGGTTCCATGGCTCTTTTTGAATGGAACAAGGCACATATAACTTGAGGTACTGAGTGCACTTGAATCCAAGTCTCCTTTTAATCACTTTTTAAAGTGGGCACTACAAAACTCTAGGAGAACTATTAAAAGCTTTTTAACAGATTTCCCATTAAGTAATGTTGGTCTGAGAAAAAAAAGATCGAAGAACACAAAAGAGATTTTAAATTTCTCTTTCTCTTTGCAAAATGTGTTACTTTTACTCCACGTCGATTTGCATTAATAAATAATTTTTATTCTGCTGTCCCATGTCTCCTTCAGAGGATGACATTTTCATGAATCACCATGTCCTAATCACAATTTTAGTAAAAAATAGATAACCTCTTCCTGTGTCTGTAAGCTTGTGTCAGTTTTGCCCTTTCCATGAGAAGAAAAGGTTTTCAGAAATGTAGCTGTTGACCTTGTGGGACATGAGCAAGGTTGTGAATATTTCGAGGACTAACATCCTTTGGTGAATGTTCAGGGTGGTAACATGTGGGCTTTGTTCAGGGCTTCTAACATGTGACATTAGACTAGGGAAACTTTTGCTTGTGGCAGAAAATTAAGAAAGGAAAAACGCTGCAGTTCCTCAATTCCTGCTATTGATGAATGAATCGGTGAAAATATAGCTCTCTTCATGTGTCTAATACAGTTACTGAAGCAGCTCAATTTCTGGCTATTAGTTTATTCTCTAGGTTTAAATGTAATCTTACAACCATCCTTCTTAATTAGTTGTATTTTAATAAATATGTTTCATTCTGTAGACTTTTGTGTCACTAACTTTGCCTTGTTAAAGAGGTCTCTGCATGAGCCCATGACTTGACTGGTCTGTGGCTTAAATTTCTGCTGGCTTAGCAGGGTTGAATAGAAAAAGTCAAAGAAATCTCAAAAAAAAATGGAAGTAGTCTATTTTGTAAAATCTTTCTACTTCTTAGCTAGAGTCTCTTCCTGGTATCAGTTTTTATCACGCAGAGAATGGACCCAGCAAGAACATCATGAACTCCAGGAACAGACTGAAGATTTTAACACAGGCTTTCATTTACAATCCTAAGCTTTTATGTTGCTCCATTCTTCTAAATACTGAAATGAAAGATATTCTTAATACCGTAAAAACAGGTCCTGGCTTGACATATTCTGATAAGGAAATAAAAGATAGAAAAGAGATAGTTCATTTCAGAACAGCTGTATAACTAGGAAAAAGCCTGTGTATTGAAGGGAGCACATTCAAACAGAATGTACCAGCTATATATTATGTATGAGGCAATAATTCCTACTACTTAGTAGTCTTTTTGGCCTTCTCAGGATCCTATTGTAAAAGATCAGTCTAACAATGAGGTGGATGCTTAAGGTATTGGCCATCCAGATGAAAGAGACCTGGTACAAAAAAGAATCTCTCTGAGAAAATAGGAAGAAAAGGAACAGGATATAGCTGTAATATATCAAATACCATAAATCTAGAGAAAGTGCAGAGTACTCCCACAGACCTCAATTGCTTCTCATACTTAAAACTTTCAGAACATCTAATTTAATTCCAAATCAGAAAGCAAATATTAAAAAATAAACAGAGTTTGCCATTCTTCAGTCTGTTCTCTTTTGAGTTTTCAGTTGTGAAGAAGTACATGGACCTAAAGCAACTTTTTAAGGAGCCTTGCCCCATTGACTTCGCTGGACGATCTCTTTCAAAATAATCAGTGACTGATGACAGTGAATAGATTCAGGGCAGTGGTCAGAGTACTAATGAATATTCTGATTATGTAGAATATGGCGTAAGATGTTTTGCATCCTGGTCTTTGTGATATACATTACTGGTCGTTTGACATTTTTACTGTTGATATATTTAATAACTCTCAAAAAACAATCTTCATTATATTTCTTTTCCGTGTGTGATAAGCAAGTAATTTTACTGGATATTTCTCAATGATCTGTGCATCTACCTTAATTTATAAAAGAATGAATTCAAGGCAACTTGAAATGATTTGGAATATTTGTCTGTCAAAGAGTGTAGCAGTAAGATGAAAAAAGACCTGAAACTCAGGGAACTAACATGACCTTGTACAAAATGAATATCTTTAATCTCCAATGAATCTGGGGGGCTTATAAAGTTTAGCACCCTTTACAGAATGCTCAGATTATTTAACAAAAACCTTCCCATTAGCATGATTGGAAATTTTGTGCATTAATCTTTGAAAATAAAATGTTAGAGTTTTGAGGTATGATGTATATTTGCAGAACTTGTGGCAGGAATTAAGGATGGTCAATCTACTGAAAATGTGTAGTAAATGACAGTAAAAATAGGAAAATAATTCTGTAAAGAAAATTGGCCTTTTCAGACCTAACTGATTTAGATAATTCTGAAAATCCCAGCTTAGTTTAAGAATACCCTTGTCCATTATGAACTGTTAAATATCTGTTTGATATGTTACTGTAGACTGACTGTAAGTTTTAAACCTTAAAAAACCTTTGATTTTTCATGTTTCTCATATAAAGTTAATCTTTATGATGTGCTTAATCCTCCCTGTATTATTAAAAACCAAACAATATCAGAAAAGAAACAGAACCCTGATTCTCCAGTTTAATTACTGAAATGTTTGAATTTGAATGCCTCACTGCTTTCTTTGTACTTAACCAAATGCAAGATTACCGCTTCATGTACTGCAGAATCTAAATTCTATTTCCTTCCTACCACATGCACATCCCACCCCGAAAGAGAAAGATGATACTTTAAAACCACAATTTCTGCCACCACCCCTAGTTATTTGTTTTCACCTTAGCATACCATTAGAAAAAAATATTCAGGCAGTAAACCGTTTTTAGTTTTCTAAATGAAGGATCAATTTTACAGATGTCTACTAAATATTTTGTCTTTATGTGTGTGTAGGCTACAACAGTAAACTTCACTTAAAAATCTGCAAATGTTTGTAGTTATTTTCATAACTAAAGTCAGATCTGTAGCAAACCAATTGAATTTAGCACAGAAAGCTGTTTTTCCCAACTACTTTTCTTGCTGTGGTATTTTAAAAATAATTCAAGATGAAAACTTTTGAAAATATATTAGATTCTTCATTGGACCATAAAAACAACGTGTTGTGCTCCCTCTTTCGGCTTCTCCAAGCTGCATTTGACAGATAAACAAAAGACATCTTTCAGTGCATGTAGCCCATTCTGTGTCAATCTGTTGATGAGAGATGTTTTCATATAGTAAGGCATTCTGTGCACCAGGAAATAGATACACGCATTGTTGTAAAAAAAACCTGCAGTATCAATTTTAGGACAAAAAGCCAAAGAAAAATCAATGCCAAATATAAAACTATAAAACTGGCAGGCTTGGATGAGGTGAGAGATACTTTTTTTCAAGCTTTTGAGAAGGTAGCATGAGAAAAGTTTTTGAATTATTGCTATTTTCCGAAGAAAGGGAACATTACATTCTCTTTGTCTGTTGATGGTCTTCGTGCAGAAGATGCTCACAAACCCAGATCCTACTAGAGGCAGAAACATATGATTAGCTATTCATTTTCTGGATCTAGTGGCTAAAATGAGAACTCAGAATTATTGTAAAGTTGTATCAGAGACCATAACCTCACTGTCATATCAGAAAAAGCCATTGCTACCGTAAAGAGCATTAACTAAAAAAAACCAAAACAGACAGTCTGCTTTCCAGTCCCCTCAGGAATAAGCTAGGGAAGGGCATTTATAGGCATGGGACAAAAGAGATTTCCTGTGTTTTAACCTATTTAAAACTTCCTAAAACAAAGCATTCATCTTATCTTGTTCGCTTTTCTTCTATTACAGGAGGGATTAAAGGGGATAAATTGTGACTGGTGACATTACAGTGTGTTTTACAAAGGCTGAAAATGAAGACGATGGATACTACTCAAACAGAAAGAATACAGTGGTGGTGGAGTTTCCCCCCACGAAAATGTATGATAAGGCCCTTAGTATTTAACCCATTTAGTATTAAACCCATATTTGATGTGGGAATATTGTTTGGCATGGATGTTAATTGCTGCAGGTAATATTTTCAGGTCTGAAAAATTATTTTCTTTCTTTTTCTTAATATATACAAGGGAAATACTTTTCTTTCTCCCTCCTTCTCTGCTCCTCTGTGAAGCTAGGCAACATAACGTTTCCTTTCTTGCATGTGAATGAAACATTAGTATTAATCCCTTGGTGTTTTGATGCCTGGAGGCTTATTTTCAGCTTTCACTACTTCATCTAGTGAGGTATTGTAAGTAATTGACTGTGGCAAGAAGTCAATGCTCCTGTTGCAGAAAGAGACAATGGCACCACTATTGCAAGTAGTTTGCCTTTCAGATTAATTTTTAATATTTGATTAAAATAACATTGTGAGAAAATATATGGAAAAGTAGCTTTTTTTACTTTAATAACTATGTTCAAAAAATTGCACATAAGATGCCAAAACATTTTGCATTCATTTGTTATGCAAGCAGGAGATCAATATACGGCATTGTGCACTGTCCAATCTGAGGAACAGCCCTGTCTTGAGCCTTTGCAAATGAAAGACAAGCCTGAATTGAACCTCAAGCTGTCTGACTCAAGCCTTCACTCACAGCTTGAAAGAGTCTGGACCCCTGACTGGGGTAGAAGAAAGAACTTTCCCTCTCCCCTAATGTACCCCTGCATAAGATATAACACTAGGCTTGAAGAATAAAGAGCATGATCCAGGAAAAGAGAACAACACAAAGTTAATCCAGCTACTAACCCATGTTGGAACCAGTGCCACCATAAAAGTATGCAAAGTATCAGTAACTCAGTAACTGGAGATTCCTTACGGAGAGGCACTGAGGCATCTGTTTGTCATCCAGGACAATTTCTCTAAGGGAATGTTCTGCCTACATTTGTGACATCACCAACAGAGTGTCAAGCCTGCTGAAACTTACGTGTCTGCTCCTACTATTCTACGTAGGGTATAATGTGATGAGACAATTTGGAACTATTAAAGAAAGAGTGCTTGCCCATTCGAGCAATGTATGTTAAAAGGATCAAAAGTACAAGGAGGTATTCTCCTATCTTCAGAATCTCCAGGGATGGGTCTTCCACACCCTCTATTGTCAATGTCTTCTGGTACCTCACCCACCCTCTCAGTAAAAAGTTTCTTCCCAATATCTAATCTATATCTTCCCTCTATCAGCTTATATCTGTTACCCCTTATCCTATTGTTACATTCCCTGATAAAGAGCCCCTCCACATCTTTCCTTTACCCTTTAGGGGTACCCTTCAGGTACTGGAAGGCTGCTATAAAGTCTTCTGGGACCATTCTCTTCTTTGGGATAATTAAGTCCAACTTTCTCAGCCTGTCCTCATATGGGAGGTGCTGCAGCCCTTTGATCATCTTTGTGGACTTTCTCTGGGCTTGCTCTAACAGATCCATGCCTTTCCTATGCTGAGGACTCCAGAATTGAATGAAAGACTCCAGACGGGGTCTCATAAGAGGGAAGTGGAAGGGCAGAATCACCTCCCTTGACCTGCTGGTCACACTTCATTTGATGAATCCAAGGTATGGCTGGATTTCTGGGCTGCAAGCACATATTGCCCCATCATGTTGAGCTTCTCTTTCACCAACACTCTCAAGTCCTCTCTTCTGGGCTACTCTCAATGTATTCTCCGCCCTTCCTGAATTTGTTTTTGAGATTGCCCTCACCCAGGTGCAGGACCTTGCACTTGGCCTTGTTGAACTTCATGAGGTTTGCACAGGCCCAATTTCTCAAGTATGTCAAGGTCTCTCTGAATGGCATTCCTTCCCTCCAGTGTCTTGACTGCAACACACAGGTTAGTGTCATTCGTTAACTTGCTGAGGGTGGCCTCAATCCCACTATAAGTCTCCAACAAAGATGTTAAAAAACATTGGTCCAAATACTGATCCCTGTGGAATGCAACACAACACTAATCTCCACGTGGACATTGAGCCATTAAACACAGCTCTTTGAGTGAGACCATGCAAAAAATTCTTACCCACTGAGCGTTCCGTCCATCAAATTCATGTTTCTCTAACTTAGAGAGCTGAATGTCATTTAGGACGGTGTCAAATACTTTACACAAGTCCACCAGTGCTGTAGCACCATCATTGAAGGCCACCAGATTAGTCAAGCACAATTTACTATTGGTAAAGCCATGTTTGCTATCACCCATCACCTCCTTATTTCCCCTGGCCTCAGCAGAGTTTCCAGGAAGTTCTGCTCCATGAACTTGCCTGATAAAGAGTTGAGACTGACCATTCTTACCGTTAAGAGTTTGATGGATAGAACTGGCTGGATGGCCAGTTCCAAAGAATTGTAGTCAAGGATATGAATTAAGTATTATGCGGAAACATTGTCAAATCAGGGTTGAAAAGCAGACATGAACTATTGGTGAGACTGTGTTCAGATTCCCAGACCAAAATAACTTCATCTGAGTCTGCTGGTGCAGAGAGATGAGTAGAAAAAAAAGCATTCCTCAAAATACTGTTATTTCTCTGAGACTGAATCAAGCTCAGAAGCACGTGTGCATTTTGGAATTTGAAATTGAGTCAATATCCTAAAGCATACTCAATTTAAATAAGGCACACAGAACTTTTATTAGCAAATATCTTTGTTTCAAATTAAAAGGTTGAAAATGAAAACTTTCAGAAGCTGGAGGAGATCAGTAGAAGCAGAAAATTCAGTTATGATTCTTCATATCCTTCTGCCACATATCAAGTTTCTTTTTCAAACCTCAGAGGTGCCAAAAACTCTCCAGGAGATTGTTGTATTTTTAAACAATTTAAGCATGTTGAGAAATTCACGTTTTCCTCTTACACATGCTTTAAGAAGAGGTATAGTTCTTTTGGTGTTTTTTTTTGTTTAAAAGTAGTTTATATTTAATTTGACATGAGGCACAAGATAGTAATGAAATGTTCAGGGCAGTTAGTATGTTAGAGTTAACAGAAAAATTAAGACTAAGTTCTTAAAATAGGATATATTGTCAGTTTCTCCTAAATAATTCGACTTAGTTCAATCTATAACAGTTCCTTAAAATTAATATGGCATAAGTAACAGACTCAAGCCATAAGTTTTGATACCTTCAAGAATTTTCTTTGATGTTTACATGCTCTAAAGAGAAACAGAGCATCTGGGTTCTAATTTCTTACACAATGGTGTTCTGGAGGTTGTGCAAATTTTCTGATGTAAGCAAATATATGAGTGGGAAAAAAATAAACACATTTTAAGTTCCTCTGTGAATGGCATGTGCTGGGCAAATACAGAGGTCAGTATCTGTAGGAAGGACACATTTGTAACCATACATAAAAAGCACAAACTAGGCAAAATCTTGATACTGCATATCAAACGATTATCTTCCTCCTTAGATAAAAATATTAGGAAGTGTATTTCTGATAATTAGATCTACTATGTTTTCTACAATATTTTCTACTTATATACTCTGGGTTTTCTTTCAGCATTCAAGATTTCCTCTATTTTCTGTACAGAATGAGAATGTCTTTTGACAAATAATTTTCTCAGGATGCAATTTCATTTTGTTGCTTTTTTGTCCACTTTACTAATCTGTCCTTTACATCTGTTTTCTGTCCTGACTTACAGTCACAACTCATTCCAAGCTATTATTATCTGTGAATTTTAGTAGTGTCTGTTCATTTCTACATAAAAATAATTTCATATTTTATAAAGAACTAAACTTGAAACCAAACCCTACCTTTCTATTAATTGTAACAATTGACAAATAGTAGCATCATAACTCTTAGCCTTTGGCTGGTATGTGGAACAAATGGAATACTTTACAAATTCAGTTAAGATTAAAGAGGGAAACCTGACAAAAAGCCTCATTTTGTGGAGAACAACTACTTAGGAAGTGTATCTCCACGACAGGAGAAAAAATTTGAGAAACTGGGATTGCTTTGAAGAAGGCAGATAATTTGGTATTATAAAAGGGGGTTGAAATTTATTTTTTTTTAAATCAGGTGGCTAATACCTGAAGGTAATTGACTCAGAAAACCAGAAGGAAACCTCAGAAAAAATTTCCACATGGACAAAATGACTCCAGAGACATCTGATCATTATAATAATCATTGTAAGCAAATCCCAGACATCAGGTATGTCTAATAAATTAAAATAAAATGAATGTACTCAGTCTATGCTGAAAACAACATTTATTGAGATAAACCACCTGATATCACTGATATTTTCACTATTAAAAAACTTATTGGAAAACAAATGTACGTGGTCTACGCTGAAAACAGTGTTTACTGAGATGAAGCTGGTATCACAGATTATTTAATTATTTTAAAACTCATTGGAACAATAAAAATGCTTTCCTTACTACACTTCCATTTTTCTCCTTTTTTTTCACCCAGATTTCATAGATCTTCAATGTAAGATCACTTGCCTCTGTCTTGCCTACTCCCTTCCAATTACAGTACCAGAAGGTACTTAAAAACAGCAGCTGATCTGATAGTTATGCTTCTCTTGTACACAGTACAAACGACTTCTGTAGGAAAAAATGTGATATATCATGTAGTGAGCAAACATATTACTCTTCCTCTAGCCTCATGAAATACTTTTGATGGAAGTTGAATTCCATTCATATTATTATTTTCGTAAGCCACAAATGTCAGAAAATCTTCCATTCTGGCAGGTCAGGAAGGTGTCTGTGTTGATAAATTAACCTGGAGTGTCTGCTCTCTCTCTAAGGAGGCAGGAGTAGTTCTCCTAGGAACACAACAGAAATGGCGACCATTTTTCCTTTTCTGTGCTCATTATTACTTTTGGTACGTCCTGTCAAAAACACTAGCAGACATTAATTCCCTGCTTTTCCTAAAAGACAGTAGTAGAAGTAGAAGTCTACAAGAAGCCATGCTTGCTTCCTGATACAGCCATAAAGTTTTTAAACAGAAATTTTCACAATGGCTCTTGAGTAACATCTGTGAAGTGACATGCATAACATTCAGTTGGCCTTGACCTTTAAACCAGACTTTGGCTCAAGAAAAGACAAACATGGATATTAAATTGTAGGCAGATGACAAAATAAATATAGACCCCAAACTTTTTTTTTTTTAAAGTGTTATCATAAATTGAGTGGTAGTCCTGGGATAGTTATCCATTATGTTTCATTGTATTTTTATTTTTCAGGCAAACTACAAATAATAAAGTTGTACTTCATAATATTCTTAGTGCATCTTTGTACTTACTGTCTGTATCTTTTCACTGAGTGGTGGCAAATCATACCCAGAATCCAGTGGAAAATGGTTACATGATATTACCTAGTTTAAAAATTTTTGAAGGCAATGAAAATGTTTCTCAGTTTCTATTGCATATGTTTTCCAGATTAAAAAAATACAAATTTCAGCAGTTTTTATATTATAATTAAGGATTTTAAATAGTTTTAAACAGGCTTTCATTGCCTATATAATTTAAAAAACTGTTTTCCACTTCTTGACTATAGTTTTTCTGTGTCTGAAAACTGCCAGCATTGCTCCGTAGGGAACAATAATGTGGTCACTTTTTCAAAGAAGACTCTGACATCACATCATTCAATATAATTTTCTCACAAATTAATTTAGAAACTAGCTCTTCTCTTCATCATATACTCGTAATATGTCAAAATAAGAAACTGTTAAACAAAGTGATATGATGGAAAAAGGAATGTTTCACAAAGACAGATTTTTATTTCTGCTGCTTCTGTTATGTGACAGAAGAACAAGTTGATATGCAATCTGGAGTGATTTACAAAGCATTTCATAATACTTTATAATTGTAGCAATGGTGCTGGGATGCTTCAGAATGATTTAAGACTATTTGCCACAATTTGAAACTATTCCAAAACAGGCTGGTGACATATAATGAAGAGCTTTCAATGAAATCTGAAATGGTTCATCTGTTATGTCAACTGGAAAGCATTAAGTGATATCTGAAAATCATTTTAAGATTTATCGAAGTGATTTAAAATATCCCTTAATGATAATTTGGCACACTGTATGGACAGCGTTTTCATTAAGCAAGATAGCAAAATAATTTTATCATATCTTAAATTATTCATATCAATCTGTGGTTGCACTAGCACTGCCAGTATCACTTTAAAAACACACTTGCATTAGGACTGCAAAGGACTTCTGTCAACATCAAAATGGATGAGTCATATGCTGAAAGGGACTGATATTACATATGTGTACATTAATAATACAGAACATGTACTGTTCAAAGCAAATGATATGTCAGAAATTGCAACAATTGATCATTTTTAAAAGCACTTTTTAAAAACAATGCAACTGCTTTTAAAGTCAACTATGCTGCCTTTGAACAGTGGTGATGCTACTGCTCCAATAGTAATTTACACAACAATTTCTTATTGCACCAAAAAATTAGTAGCTCTCATTAATATGTTAACTTTAAGCTAAAACAATACAGAAAGAGTTGCTTCATGTTTTGCCATATGATGTACATTTTTTAGTCTATTCACAAACATGCTTCTAGCTAACATGAATGTTCTCCATCCTTTAACCATTTCTATAACAATATTTAGGTAATAGATGGTTCTTGTATTGAAAATGCATTCGTGCATGTGCTCCCCAGTATCTTGTACCCATACCAGTATTTACACTTCAAGTTCAACAGTGTGGGAAAACCATGTGCATCTAGGCTGTTTATAAATGTGGTGTTAACTAGTGGAATAGACTACACTGACCAGCATGTTTCTAAAAGAATAAAAATCATAGCACATAAAATCACACATTTGTAGAAAATGGATTAATTCTTCAGTTTTCACCTACAGACTCATTGTAAAGCAATGAAAAGAAATTAGCTCTTAAAGATGGTATTAGGGATGACAATTAATTACAATAATTTTAAGTAAAATCTATTTATGTTAGTAAAATTTTGGACAAAACATTTTCCCATGGTAAAAATATTCTTTTCTTTACAGAAATTGCTGAAAATATTAGTGGGCACAGATTATTTTTAGCAATTTTGCTGTTTTTAAACATTCACCATTTTGATAGCTAGAGTATATACGCAAGCACAAAAAAAGTACTGAGCTGTCTTTTCAGTAGCAACAAGAAAAGACAACCAGGCAGTATTTATGGGAGAAAAATGCGACATAGGCACACACATATTATTTCACATTTCCTCCATGAAACAGCATCCTGCTGAGCAGGTTAGAAGGCTTTTCTATGAAATGTTCTCACATTTGTTAATTTCTGTATGGCCCAGAAACTGGTGACAGATGCACATAAATATAGTGGCGTGTTTTATTGTTTTCACTAAAAAATTTTATTAGAAACTGCTTTTCAATGAAAGAGCCTGTTTTAGTAGCAACGGGATGTTTTAAATAAAATAGAATTCTTCTTAAAACAACACTACTTTTTTGACTGTATGAAATAAAGCGACTCCTTTAAAACTGAAAGCTGTTCAGTTTTCAGTATTACGAGAATGGTTTGGAACTATGGAACATTTTGTATTCACAGGAATAATTTCTCTGCAACAGATATGAGCAAAGACCATTGTTGGCAAGCTTTGCACTTTTATCAAGCCATATGTGAATCAAGAAGTATCTGAATTAATCTAATTAGAGTCAGAGCATAATCAACTAATTTTTGATGATAATAGAATGTTTCTTTATCACAAAATTCCTGCTTTATATTAAAGACAAGATTTTTTTTTTTTTAAATAAAATCCGTTTCCCTTAATAGCTAAGATTCCCTTTATAAATCTTTACCTTTGAACTTTCCCTAGAAAAGGGAGAATTCCTTTTCTACTGTATATGATTTAATATATTTTAATATTCTCACAGTACCACTGCACGGAATCTACACTGTAAATAGACAAAAATACTGTAAAAATAAACTAAATTTCCAAGGTACCTTCTGGAGCATGCAGAGTCAAGATGCCTCTCTTATTGCTCCTGTTCAAAACTTGTTTCCTTCTTTCTTTTATTTTTTTCCCCAGTAACATGGCAGAATACTGCAAACAAATGATACTGAAATACTTATGCAATCAAAGTCCAAAGAGTGCATGTAAAACTACCTGGACTTCTTCAATAAAAAACTCTTTTATTTGAGGAGGAAGAACTTCCACATGCCATCTTCAGTCCCACTTTTCTCAGCTCTTGGTAGTCCAAGATTAGCCTTTCCATGTTGCCAACAATGCCTTCAAGAATTTCTTCTAATTTGACCATGCTTTTAGGTCAACATAGTGAGTGTCATTGTATTGGGTACTTACATTGCTAAAAAATTGAGAGAACCTTGCTATGAACCATGATATGTGAAAAACTGAGGATCTTCAAATTAATTTAAACTTTATGCTTCAACGGTGTTTATGTTTTGCGATTTTGAGACTTAAAGGCACTATTTCCCTGGCTACTGTTTAAATAAAACCAGAGATTTAAAGCAGATTGTAAAAACCAGAGCTCTTGAATGATAAGTGAATAATAAGAAATACGGAAATTCTCAGACACAGTAGCTTGTCTTTTAAGGGACTGTTTGTGAGAAATACTGCTCTTTTCTGCATGCAAAAAAAGTCAGCAGTAGATTATGACAGGTTTGCTCCCTGTAAAATGCTTCTTGTGTGTACTTCTAGGCTTTGTTAGGCTATGACACCATTTAACTAAAACTATTTACAAGTTTTCATGCTTGGACATCATAGAATGGATACGGAATGATATATTCTCTAATACACCTTATCTTTCCACAAGAAATATTCACTCTACTCTGTAAAGTTTACAAAAGAAGAGTATTTATTTCAATTTCTCAACATTTTTGCAGACATTCATCCTTCAGATTCTACAGGGGTTTTTTCTGTTTTAACATCTGAACTCCAAATTGTGAATAATCTTCAGAGTTGTGTCAGGTTACTGTCTCCTATTATGCCATTATTCATCTTATAATAAGTACTTCAAAGACACATTAGTAACTCTACTACAGTACTACTTGCTAACTTGTTTTGGCCAAAACCAAGACTTTACATTATGCAGATGGTTATTCAACAGGAGTATTTTTAGAAGAATCGAGTAAAACAAGGTTTGGAGTTAATGTGTTTGAATTTTTGAGATGATAAAATTTTTCAGGTATCTAGAAAGATATTTTCATTATTTCCATTACAGTTTCTGAAGATTAGCATATTAAAAACATTATTAGTTTCATAACAAGCCACCTTCGGGGTGAATAACCTATTTCTGAGTTCCTCTCCATACTGATTGATGTTAATACTGGTTGAGGTTTCTTAACTAACAGGAAGTCTTTCAGATAGGAAAAACCCCAATGTCTTTGTGATTTCCCGAGTACCACTAAAAGGCCTTAAAGATATTTTGAGAAAAATAAGGAAATTGAAGAAGTTTTCCTTGAATTCTATTCTACCCACAATTTTAATCCATATAATATTTTCTGATTTCTTTACAAAAAGGTCTGACAGTTGTTTTAAAATAGTTGCTCTAGTTCACCTGGAGATGATCTTTTATATGCAATCACACTCTGATCCTCCAGGATAAAAAGAAAGCACTATATAACTGTATAAGCCTGACTGGGGTGTGTTATAATCTTATCTTTCGTGATGGTGGTATCATCATGTTGTTAGTTTAAAAGGGAGAGAGAAAGAATAAAGAAAAAAAATCACAGGAGGGAGAGTCACTTTCATTAAGACATCACGAATCATGTGCAGTGTGTGCACTCTAGTGTTATATGCCCATTAAAATATCATAGAAAGTTATTACTATATATATTTAAAACAAAATACACTAAAAGGAAGTGTACTAAACTATCAATAAGGTAGTTTAAGGTTCTTTATATTAAAGCACTGAAGGCATCCTTTCAAATATTTTAGCCCCTGTTCTTGTGGGGGATTTCAACCTTCCAGATGTCTGCTGGAAGTATAATACAGCAGAAAGGAAGCAGTCTAGGAGGTTCATTGAGTGTATGGAAGACAACTTCCCAACAAAACTTGTGAGTGAGCTGACTAGAAAAGGTGCCCAACTGGAATTTCTCTTTGTGAGCAGAGAGGGCTTTGTGGGGGCAGGAAATGTTGGAGGACACCTGGGGCTCAGTGATCACAAGATGACAGAATTCCCAGTTTTAGGAGGAGAAAAGAAGGGGTCAGAACTGCCACGTTGGACTACCGGAGGGCAGATTTTGAAGTGTTTAGAGGCTGCCTCATAAAGTCCAGTGGGAGACAGTTTTGTGGTACAAGAGATGGCCATGCTCACATGCCATAAAATGAGTTGGCGGGGAGGAAAACAAGCTTGCTTAAGTAGAGAACTTTGCATTGATCTCTGGTAGCAGACGAAAGTTTATGAGTTTTGGAAGAAGGGGCAGGTATCCCCGGACAACTACAAGGGTGAGGTGAGATCATGTAGAGAGCAAATTAGAAGAGCAAAAGACCAACTAGAATTTTGACTCTCCAGTTCAGTGAAAGATAATAAAAAGTGCTTCTTCAAGTATATAAACAACAACAGAACGATCAAGGAGAATCTCCCTCCTTTACTGAATGCAGGGGGAATAGTAGTGATGAGGATAAGGCAGAGGTACTTAAAGCGTTCTTTTCCTCAGTCTTTAATAGTAAGGTGAGATGCTCTCGGGGTACTCGGCCCCCTGAACCACAAGACAGTGAGAATGAAGCTCCATTGACACAGGATGATTTGGTCAGAGACCTGCTTGGCCATTTAGACATACATAAGTCTATGGAGCCAGATGGAATCCATCCAAGGGTATTAAATGGAGCTGGCAGAAGTCCTCTCCAAACCCCTTTCCCTCATCTACCGGCAGCCCTGGCTGACTGGGGAAGTACTGCTTGACTGGAGACCGGCAAATGTTACACCCATTTAGAAGAAGGGTTGGAGAAAGGGTCTGGGGAAATACAGGCCTGTAATTCTGACCTTGGTGCTGGGGAAGATCACGGAGCAGATCATCTTGAGTGCTATCATGCAGTATGCACAGGACAATCGTGTGATCAGGCCCAGTTAACATTAGTTTATGAATGGTAAGTTCTGCCAGACCAATCTGATCTCCTTCTGCGACAAGGTTACCCATTTAGTGGATAAGGGAAAGGCTGTGGATGTCATGTGCTTGGATTTCAATAAAGTATTTGACAGTGTTTCTCACAGTATTCTGATTGAGAAAGTGGCTGCCATTGTCCTGGATGGGCACATCCTCTGCTGGGTAAAGATCTGGCTGGATGGCTGAGCCCAGAGGGTGGTGAAAAATGGAGTTAAATCCATTTGGAAACCAGTCATGAGAGACGTTCCCCAGGGTTCACTGCTGGGTCCAGTCCTGTTCAATATATTTATCAATGATCTGGACAAAGGGATCGAGTGCACCTTTAGGAAGTTTGTGGGTGACACCAAGCTGGGTGCAAGTGTGGATCTGCTTGAAGGAAGGAGGGCTCTGCAGTGGAATCTGGACAGGCTGGATCAATGGGCTGAGATCAATGGGCTGAGGTTCAACAAGACCAAGTGCAGAGTGCACTTGGAGTACAACAACCCATGCAGCATTACAAGCTTGGGGAAGAATGGCTGGAGAGCTGCCTGGAGGAGAAGGACCTGGGGGTGTTGGTTGACAACTGTCAGAATATGAGCCAGTAGTGAGACCAGGTGGCCAAGAAGACCAATGGCATCTTGGCCTGTATCAGAAACAGTGTGGCTGGCAGGACCGGGGAAGTGATTGTGCCCCTGTACTCAGCACTGGTGAGGCCACACCTCGAGTACTGTGTTCAGTTTTGGGCCCCTCAGTTCAAGAAGGACATTGAGGTGTTTGAGCATGTCCAGAAAAGAGCGATGAGGCTGGTGAAGGGTCTGGAGAACAAGTCCTATGAGAAGTGGCTGACGGAAGTGGAGCTGTTTTGCTTGGGGAAGAGGAGGCTGAGGGGAGACCTTATCACTGTTTACAGCTGCCTGAAAGGAGGTTGTGGCAAGGTGGTCTCTTCTCACATGTGACAGGTGATTGGACGAGAGGAAATGGCAGCAAGCTGTGCCAGGGGAGATTCAGATTAGACATCAGGAAAAATTCCTTCACTGAAATGGTAGTCAGGCACTGGAATGTGCTGCCCAGGGAGGTGTCTCTGTTGCCATCCCTGGGTGTTTAAAAGGCTGGCAGATGAGTTTCTTAGGGACATGGTTTAGTACAGGGACAGGTGCGGTTGGACTTGATGATCTCAGAGGTCTTTCCCAACCAGATGATTCTATGATTCAATGATCCTAATTACAACAAACAGCATGCCTGATTTATACAGGCTATTGTATAATCGTTCGCTGAAGAGTATGTATACATTATTTTATCTGCATAATTATATAAAAATAGAGAAAAAAATCTATACGTAACTGAGAATTGAGCCTTTCATTACACATAGATTTCATCAGAATCTAGCTGATTAGCAATGACGAACCATCATCAGAACCTGGGCAGTTTTGCAGCTTGAGAATAGTGCTTTGAATACACAGCTCTGGAAAGGGAGAACTGATTAGTATATTAGTAGCATTTGTTTGTTTTCTTTTGTTTTATTTTTAATAGGATATATACTACCCACCTAGCTAGTTGGTTATGGGGGACATAAGGTTTTCATGAAAGCAATCATTTAGGTGCATGCACTATGTCAAAGGTCTTCAACACTCAGGTGAAGGGGGGGAATAAACAGAGCACCGGGACCACAAGGCTTTAGAATTCAACAAGACTGAATCCTCTCTTAAGTAGAGCTTAGGCATTCCACAGGCACAGATCTTCAGGTTAGGAAGTCATAGGCATTCAAATAACAGAGTTTAACCTTAAGAAGTTGCAAGTATCAAGAATTACTCTTTTACATTTTTCTGTAATTCCGAAGAATTTATACCAATATATTTGAAGTGGAATACTGTTGGGGTAGACAAGCATGCTGTAAAAGGGACATAAATGTATGTGTAAATTTAAAAAAATAGATAAAATATTTGCTGTAATACATTTAGTTTTAAAACATACAAATATTTTTTTCAGGACTTCCTGAATTTCTAAGATTTGGAAAAAAAAGACTGGGAAAAAAAAAATCACATTTCTCTATATTTCCTCTGATTTTTGTCAAAATAAAAGAAATTCCAAGTCCCTCCAGATACCCTCCAGCAAAACAGTATTGCATTCGAGTACAATTCTATTAAGTGCTGTCACTTCATTTATCTTTGAATGTAATATAATTTGTGCAGTCATTTCTATCTATCAGTCAGCTGTTAACTGAGAAATATTTCTGATTTGTAGAGGAAGTCCATCTGTCTGGCAAGAAATTTTTGTGTATAAAAAAGAGGAAAAAACCCCTGTGGTTTCTTCTTGATGGAGGAATATGTACAAAACCACAGGTTATGATTTCTCTCCTTCTTTTTTTTGCTTATCATATTCAAATATTCCTCTCTTTTTCTTGTGATCTTCTGGTCAAGTTTTCTGCCCTATATCCTCACTCCATTTAATCACGTTTGTCTTTCATCCAGGATGCTGATTCAGAAAACAGTCCAACAAAAGTTGTAGCCCTGAAAGTTAAATATGTTTCCAAACTACTTGAGAAAAACATGGTGTTATTGTTGCAAAGCAAATCATCTTTGGTCGTATTTCTAGGAAATTAATTATTGACTCCCGAAATATAGAATAGTTTAAAGAAATTGATTTTGCAAAACTGTATTGATTTAAAATCTTTTTGTAATCCTTCTCCATCATATTTTTTTTCGGAAACCTCTCCTAACTTTCTAGTAATATCTCAATTTTTTTACTAAGAGTTTATTTAAGATAGGAGGTCATGTTTTCTACATGGAAACTTCATTTCTTTTTATCGGCAGAAAAGGATTCTGCTTTCAATAACTACTTTAAAATTTCAATTTCCAAGTCAGTATTAGTTTTATCAATGTCATTGATTAAAAGAACATAATGTAATTAATTACATGCTAGGAACTAAAATTCCTAAAATTTATGCTTTATTTGTACTCTTCTGTATTTTTAAAATAACGACAATTAAAATAAGAAGTAGAAATCCTTTTCTAGTGCCAAATGTTTTCTTCAAAATAATAATCATTTAAATTCATAGATGGAGCTTTAATCCACATTGTTGATTGTCAAGGAGAGATGGCATATTTTGTTATATTTCTTGGTAGTCATTTCTATTGGCATTTACATATCTAATTTTTTTTCAATGTGTAGAAGAGGATATGCTATTTAGACTTTCCTCTGCTTATAGGACAAAAGGTTTTTGAAAGCAAAGCCATAGTAGAAAGAATTAAAAATATAAAATCAATAAGCAAATGTATGTAGAAGATTCAGCTTCTAGTTCAGCAATGGAAAACCATCTGTCTCATATTATTTTCCTTGTAGTATTGTGTGTTACAGGATAGATGTCCAAGAACAACTGTAGTAAGTTCACCACTTACTTTACTTTTCAAGTATTCTCCATATTTTTGGAAAAACACATAGCATAATAATGGATTTTAAAGTGCTAATGTATTTTGATATCTTTAATAAGGTGTTAAAACTAGTGAGAGAAAGATGCATTACAAAATGTCGTAGAAAATATGTACTTGAAAATACAGGCACTCAAGATAAACATATACAGCAGCTGTTGGGCCAGCTGCAACATAACACTATTTTCTCCAAGCCGTTCACAGAAGCTTAACCATACAGTCATAATTTTAACCAAACATCTTTAGAAATACATATAGAGGAACATCCTTGATTTGGTGGAACTAGTCCCAGGACTCAACAGGAAGCAAAGATTCTTAGTGTAATTTCAAAATGTATTTGTATATTGAACAATTTCTTTGGTAACAGTATCATCACATGTGCCGTAACTGTGTCCTTGGGTTTGTACTCTGAGCTAGCTGTTTTTTTAAAAAGAAAGCTTTTTTAAAGAAAACCAACTCCGATTAGTCCCACAGAGCACTGGCACAGTTAAAAGTGAGTGAGCTGGAATCTATCCCTACCTGTGTATTGCCAACAGAATTGTTTCTTGAATTCCAATTATAATGTCAGTCAATTCTGTTGTTTAATTCCTTCTGCTTTTCCCCCACCAGGATGAAATGAGAGGTATTATCAGAGCTTAAGCTGAAGACAGAATTGCATCACTAATAGCATATATGTCCTGCATATCTTTTCCTACACATTACTGCAGTTCTAATGAAATAATCTAAAATAAGTTTTGGATTCAGAAACTACTACCCTCAACCCCCAACAGTTAAATTCATTTTGATTATATACTATACATGTCTAATCAGTCATTAAGACACAATAAATAAAATCCTACATTTTTACAAGTCAATATTTAAAGGGGAATTGCAGTGAGAGGAGATAATAGTTGGTGTGAAAGATGAGCATGTTTACTGTGAAATAGAATGAGGTCTTCTGGATGTGTGTTATTCAGGTCTGAGATGAAAATAAGAACTGAAGAAGATTTTATCTTAAAATAATAATGACAATTTTTACAAATATATTTAAATTATTATTATACTCATAACAATAGTAATAATAATGATAGGTTAAAACCAGATAGAACACATGTTCACTTGCATACAGTACCAGCAAAGCCAGCTAAGAAATCTTTTTTTTGTGATGTGTGTTGAGAAAAAAAGTGTTGCCACTTTGCTGTGACAACTGGCTCCACTATATTTGAAAAAATAAATGATGTAGACTATATATTAGGCCTTCTGAATTACATGAAGCAATCCATTTTCCAATGAAAGTTTTAGTCAGGTGTACCTAAGTGTGTCTAGGGAATTGGTCAATGGTTGTCATAGAGAGCAGAATCTTTTTTTCCCGTAACAATATGGTCTTCATATTGACTGCTTGGAGTACAATGATAAATTAAAGAATGCTATACAGTGTTCTGCCAACTAATAGTAGCCAGGGCAATTACAGCCATTTATTACACCACTATTTTCTCCCTGACAAAGTGAATCATCAGTGTATTAAAGCAGAAAATAAAACATAAAACTCTAAGCATTTTTTAATCAGACTAAATTTCAACACAAAAATCTTTTCAGGATATGTGGCAATATACAGGATATGTGTATGAAAGGTTTCTGTCTGTAAACTGAAATGTTTAGCAACTACATTAAATAGTTTAACTAAAATCAACTGTAGTTTTCCTTTGCAAATACAGATTAGGTTATGCAAAGTCAGACTAGCTCCCTGCAGTGGCCAAAAACTTTAAATTGCAAGGCTGAAGAGTATGTAAAATTAGCTGTGGTGGCTTTCTCATACTAACACTTAAACAACCTTGCTCTTGATACTTTCACGATACTTAAGTGTTACAGGGTAAATGTGTCTGAATTTTAACTCTATGCATCTGTGCAGTGTAACGCAGATCGTTAAAACACTTATGGAATACATGCACACATGGGAACTAAAAGACAGTAATAGCAAGTAGTTGTTCTGCATAGAATGATCTGCCTATGACTCTAGAACAAAAATGCAGGCCAAAGAAGCCCAGGCATGGGAAAAGATCTTGAAAGGCCAGAAACAGCATGATACCAGAGACTCTGGGCTACAAACAACTCTCTAGTGGCCCATTGCTGGCCACCAAAGGAGAGCAGACTTGAGACTGGGTGAGTTTTTGGTATGAAAAGAGGAAAATGGGGAACCAATGGAGAAGCATAGCATGGGTCAGGATAGCCAGAAACAAAATAACTGACTTGGTCAGCTGCAAGGTGAAAGAAGATGAAGTTCCCCTATCAGCCTCAAGGCAGTACTAGTGCTAAAAAAAAGAAAATAATTGATACAGTAATCTGTATTGGGGAAGAACTGATGCTGTTACTGCATATACATACTCTACATTCTGCTGTTGCTCTGGGTCAGCTACCACAGACAGTAGGAAAGAAATACAGGTACAGTACTGTCAATTAATGTATGACTGTGATTCACGTGTGTATGTAGGTGCATAGATGCTTGCTCATATATATACATGTTTAGAGACGGAACAAAAAGAGAAAGACAAGGTTTGTGTACATTACAACTAACCGTGTGACTCACCCATTGATTTTTCAAATTATCTATTGGTCTATCTAAACTATATCTAAACTAACTCTATATGGTTAACTAGTAAGTCTTAGTTAACATCTGTACTGAGGTGGGCATTTCCCTTCTTTGCCCATCCATGATCTCTTTTGGATTTTGGTAACCACAAACCAAGTTTGGATTCTATAACTTGGATTCAGAAAATTGGTTAATATAGAAATTTAATTTAAAAAATAATATCCAGAAACCAAAGAAACATGCAGTTCAGAGCATAGTCTTGCAAAATTAAAGATTACATGTCTCTTTTGCAGTAGTTGCTCTTGTATTGAATTGTCATCAGTCCCAAGAGGTATCACTTATTTTTCATGACCTAGCTCTTACAAACTAGTAATTGCAATAAAATCTGTGTTTGTAATTAAAAAAAAACCCAGACTACGAAATATTATTGCAGTTAAAAAAGAAATCTTAAGTATTTTTGACCATCAGTTGGAAGTGAAAAATTACTAAGAAAAAACCTCAAACCCGAAACAGTTAATATTTTTTCATTTTCTTTAAAATAATTGTTTTTTAAAGAGAATCAGGGAATGAAATAGATTTTTTTTCATTCTTAAAACTGACAATACTTCACTCATATAATAGAAACCCTCTATGTTGCACTGTACACATCAGAAGCTGGTGAATCAGGCAGCATATATAAGAATCAGTATAAACTGGAAGGTAATATGTTTGTTTAATCTAGAAAATGGGCAATATTTCATATAAAATCTAACATCTATCTTAAAAAATGCTATTACGTATCAAAAGATAGGCAGAAACCATAAAATAACTTTAACAGGGTGATCACCAAGATAATTCCTTGAGTCACGTTTACTGTTGGAGGCTGCACAAAAGTTAAAAAAAAAAGATTCGTGGTCCAATAGCTGACAGTTTTTTAAAGGTTTGTTTTTACTGATTTGGGAATTCAGGTCTTTAGAAAGACTGGTTTGCTCTTTCATAAGATAAGACTGGCATATTTTTTTTTCTCCATTATGGTAGCATTCTGGGCGCCTTGTTCCAAGAACAAAAAAGCCTTTAAATGAATTTTCAGTTTGTCTGCTTTTGCTACCTCATTAATCGTAAAAGATGTCAGTCAGTAAGTCTAATAGCTATGAGTGTTAGTGTTGTGGTCAGTTCCAAATTACAGTATTGATTAATTGATTGTCTTCTTCCAGTTGTGAATTATATTAGAGCTGGCTCAGACTGGCTGGCTGAAGGCCAAAACTTAATCTCTTGTGAAAGATAGCAAACTGTTCCACAGTTTCACTGCTGTGGTTAACTGAGTGATTGGGAAGCTAAAACTTTTTGAATGATTATCTGATAAAAAAGAATATGCAAGATATAATTAATATATAGTTGGTGATAGTATAATTCCAGATGCTGAAGCAAGAAACAGGCTCCTTTTGTCTCCAGACTTGTACACCCTGGAAAAAATACTATAGCTGCTGAATTTTGAATGTATATGACGGAAGCATAGGATGATGAGGAGAAATAAAATAGTCACTGGGTGAAATTACTCTAAGGAATTAAAACAATGAGTTTTGTTGTTTCAAACTAAAATTTAAATTGGTGAAAGGAAATTCAGGTCATGACTAGAATCTTATTAGCCCTACTGCCTAGAGAAATGGTGGAACACTTGCCTACCCTGTGAATCCCTGGCTTTCAAGAGCAATAGGCATTCTGAAAATGAACATAGAGGAAAGCAAAAATTTATGTGTTGTTCAGCTTTTTGACTTAACAGGAATGTAAGGTAATTGAGATAGTCACAATTTCATCTCCACGCCTTTCTAATAGCCTATAAACAACAGGTTTGAAGAAAGGTTTCTCTTTTCTCCAACAGGGAGACATTTGTTCATTACTGGCAAATTATATATCTGTTCTTACTTGCTTTGGTACCTATCCATACAATCTTTTTCCTCAATTAAAAACAAATCATAGGAGGAGTAAATAATAGTTTTATTTTTTGTCATTTTTTTCTTATTAATTCAAGCTTGATAAAGCTCATGGGAACTATTATCTTCTCCTTTTAACTCTATGGACCAGTAACGTTACTTTACGTCATAGAAATGTTCTCATTCAGAGGAAATCCCTCAAACCCACAAAAACTTGGGTAGGAATGAGGCTGGAGTGCATCCTGTATAAGGACAGGCTGAGGTGGTTGGGGTTGTTCAGCCTG
The DNA here is from genome assembly GCA_033556795.1 of Tapera naevia. Taxonomy (NCBI): domain Eukaryota; kingdom Metazoa; phylum Chordata; class Aves; order Cuculiformes; family Neomorphidae; genus Tapera; species Tapera naevia. The sequence goes on from JAUMJJ010000016.1 coordinate 3,983,347, forward strand.
GAGAAGAGAAGGCTCTGGAAAGGTCTTATAGCAGCCTTGCTTAAAGGGAGCCTATAGGAAAGATGGGGAGAGAGTCTTTAATAGGGAGTGTGGTGAGAGGTTGAGGGGTAATTTTTTTGAACTGAAAGCAGGTAGATTTCAATTAGTTCATTACTGTGAAGGTGGTAATACACACTGGACCAGATTGCCCAAAGAAGGTGTGGGTGCCTGCATTCCTGGAAGTGTTCATGACTAGGTTGCTGAGGCTTTGAGCAACCTGACCTAGTTGAAGGTGTTTCTTAAAGGGATTACAACTAGATAATCTTTAAGGTCTCTTCCAATCCAAACCATTCTATTATTCTGTGCAATAAATAAATATAAAAAGGAAATTAATTTCTGTGACATTATTGTCCAAAATACTAATTGTTTACAACACGAGACTTCTTCATTTGCATAAATGTAGAGAAATCAAAGCAAGCTATCTTGGACATGAACAACAACAAAATTCAAATTCAGTTCTGTCAAATTGTTTATTTTTCAATTGAAATCACCATCATTGCTAACAGTTACTACTAAGGTTTATTAAAGAGCAGCGGACAAAATACAAACACTATTTTTAATGAAATCAACATTATTTGACACAACCTGTAATACCAATATTGCAGATTAAGATTAAGATAAAGGTTTTGCTTTGTCCCCTTCCTCCACATTAACAGGACATTGTATAGGGATATTCTTCTCCATTTCTGAGGAAAGAGAAGCAATGGACACAGATTTGGATGTAGTTTATTATAGTGCTGACTGAGAATAACAATCATTTTTAGAAATATGACATCTTTGTGTTTGCCTTTAATACCTGTCTCACGTGGTAAAAGAAGGGAATTGCAAACATAGGATACACAAAGCGCTACAGCAGCTTGTACTGGGAATCCCATGGATAACAACAGCTCATCAGGGCAGTATGGGTTTCTATATGACAGGCAGGAGTCATTTGCCTAAACATAGATGTCTGTTTGAGTGCCTTACCTACCCTCCAGCTGACACTCAGAAGGGGGACAGTCCCCTGTAGTACTTTTGTGTTATTTGTCAGTAATGCATAAATGTTCACTTATTTAAGTGCTTTTGAAATGGCATCAGTTGCTACATTAGGAAACTGAATCCTACCTACTATATATCTATGACTTGTTGGGAACTTAGGAAACAAATGTGATGTACACCTGTAGAGCAGAATGGAGGTTTAATAGCACAAGTTGTGCCATGCATGTGCATCAGCCTGGAAAGTGCCTTGCTTATGGAGTGAGAGGCAGAGTATTCAGTCAGGATCACATGCCAATATATTAGTCAGGTCAGGGTGCAAACATGCAACTAATGTATTATATAATTCAGTTATTGTTGGTTAATGGAATTCAGAACACTTGCAAATATCTTTAATCTATGAATGATTTCTTTTCTTGCTTTATTTCACTCATTAAAAACAGTGTTGTTGTTCTAAAGCACCAAAATAAAGGACGCAGTTGAGACTACTGCCCAACTCATAAATTTCATAAATGCAGCTACTAAATTCAACCTTGAGATCTATAGGCATCTGCTGCTTCTCTGAAAAGCTTTAACTCTTCGGTTCTCATTGCTTTTAGTTTACCTGTATCTGTGTGAAATCTGTTTACCTCTTTTATTTCTATTTTTGTTTTCTTTTTGTTTTCTTATTTACAGTAAGAAAATACATGTTTGCATCAGAAAGAAGCAAATACTTCTAAATACTTTTATTTTTTATATTGAGTGAAGAGAATGTAAAAGAATGAAATTCCTAGCTTTCAACAAATTGTGACTGATTGTGTAAGATGAAGGATATGCAAGCCAGCCAATAAAAAATAATTATGAGAAAGCTAGATTTAAAATATCTCTTTCCTAGATAAAGGTACACACTAGAGACATATGTTCAGAGCCAGAAACTTCCTCCTTAGCTAATGTGCTTACATTGTCTTCCTGTGCACATTTTTTGTCTCATTCTTCCCTTATGAAACAGCTGATAATGCTCCAGAAACTGCTGAAGCCCTCTATGTAAGAGGGAAACATCACAAGCACTTTGTCAAAAAATGGGTTTAGCACAGTCCTCATCTAAGTGGGATTAAATCTACATCTCCTAGGGCTTTTCTAAAGTTTGACTGGTTGTCTGTAGTTTAATTATACTGAAGAAGACCAATACGTCCAGTTGCTAGAAGGGTATTTGAAGGAAATCTTTGCAGAATTTTTTTTATGGTCTTACAAAATGGAACAGAAAACCTTAAAACCAGAGGGGAGGGAAGGTGGGTGCGTGGAATTGCTCGTTGCCAAGGAGTCCCATGTCAATAAATGGCTCAGACCACATGTAGACAATGGAATGAAACCAATAAGGGAGAAGAGCATTTTCTGGGCTAAATTATCACTGTTCGTTTTCTGCCAAGCGTTAACACAACAGTAGCGGCTTGAGAAAACGGAAATGCTACAGAGCATAGATATGCTTCCAATGTATAACTGGGTAAAATAAAAGCTTCCTTTGTTTTTTATACCATGTACAGTAATTGAAGACTTAAATGCCTCTAGTGAGAAGAAGTCCATGAAATTTTAAAGTTTTGGTTTATTAGAAATCTAAATCACCAGATGTGTTACTTTTCTTGGGATTTATATGATGAAGACTGAATGAAAACCTGAAAAAGCTTAATTTGACAATTTTGCCACTTATAAAGAAAACTTTTTAATGATTACTACTTCATCCAATACATTTTAGGAAAAAAAGAAGAAAGTTTACGAGCTTTGGAAGAGGGGCAGGCGTCTCAGGAGGACTACAAGGGTGAAGTGAGATCATATAGGGAAAAAACCAGAAGGGCTAAAGCCCAACGCTAAAGCCTAACTAGAACTTCAACTGGCCACTTTGGTCAAAGATAATATAAAGAACTTCTTTAAATGTATCAGCAGTAACAGGAGGACAAAAGAGACTTTCCCTGCCTTGCTGGGTGCAGAAGGGACAGTAGCAATGAGGGATGAGGACAGGGCAGAAGTGCTTAACGCCTTCTTTGTCTAAGTCTTTAAGTCCAAGGAAGAATACCCTAGGGACACTCAACCCCCTCAGCCAGAAGATAATGGGAATGAAGCTCCAGCTATTTGGGAGGACTTGGTTAGCGACCTGCTTGGCCCATTAGACATACATAAATTCATGGGACCAAATGGGATCCATCCAAGGGTATTCAGGGAACTGGCAGAGGTCCTTGCCAAACCCCCTTCCCTCATCTACCAGCAGTCCTGGATGACTGGGGAAGTACCGCTCGACTGGAAACTGGCAAATGTGACTCCCATTTACAAGAAGGGTTGGAGGGAGGATCCGGGGAAATATAAGTCTATCAGCCTGACCTTGGTACAAGGGAAGCTCATGGAGGAGATCATCTTGAGTGCTATCACACAGCACGCATGGGACAAGTGGGTGATCAGGCCCAGTCAACAAGGGTTTATGAAAGGCAGGCTCTGCCAGACCGATCTGATCTCATTCTGTGACAAGGTTGCCTGGTTAATGGACGAGGGAAAGGCTGTGGATGTGGTGTGCCTGGACTTCTGTAAACCCTTTGACATTGTTTCTCACAGTATTCTTATCGAGAAACTTGCTGACATCGGAGTGGACAGGCACATCCTCTGCTGGGTGAAAAACTGGTTGGATGGCTGGGCCCAGAGGGTGGTGGTAAATGGAATTAAATCCAGCTGGAGACTGGTCACGAGTGGTATTCCCCAGGGTTCACTGCTGGATCCAGTCCTGTTCAATATATTTATCAATGATCTCCATGAAGGCATTGAGTGCACCCTTAGCAAGTTTGCGGGTAACACCAAACTGGGGCAAGAGTGGATCTGCTTGAGGGAAGGGGGCTCTGCAGAGGGATCTGGACAGGTTGAATCAATGGGCTGAGGCCAACAGGATGCGGTTCAACAAGACCAAGTGCAGAGTCCTGCACCTGGAGTACAACAACCCATGCAGCATTACAGGCTTGGGGAGGAATGGCTGAGGAGCTGCCTGGAGGAGAAGGACCTGGGGGTGTTGGTTGATAGGTGGCTGAACATGAGCCAGCATTGTGACCAGGAGGCCAAGAAGACCAATGGCATCTTGGCCTGTATCAGAAACAGTGTGTCCAGCAGGACCAGGGAAGTGATTGTGACCCTGTACTCAGCACTGGTGAGGCCACACCTCGAGTACTGTGTTCAGTTTTGGGCCTCACAGTACAAGAAAGACGTTGAGGTGCTGGAGCATGTCCAGAGAAGTTCAACGAGGTTGGTGAGGGGTCTGGAGAATAAGCCCTATGAGGAGAGACTGAGGGAATTGGGATTGTTTAGCTTAGAGAAGAGGAGGCTGAGGGGAGATCTCATCACCGTTTGCAGCTACCTGAAAGGAGGTTGTGATGGGGTGGGTGTTGCTCTCTTCTTGCAAGTGACGAGTGACAGGACGAGAGGGAACGGCTGCCAGTTGTGCCAGGGCAGGTTTAGACTGGACATTAGGAAGAATTTCTTCACTGAGAGAGTGGTCAGGGATTGCAATAGTTTGCTCAGGGAGGTGGTGGAGTCTCCATCCACGGAGGTGTTTAAAAGACGGGTAGATGAGTTTCTCAGGGATATGGTTTAGAAGGGAAACAGGTTTGATTGGACTCGATGATCTCAGCGGTCTCTTCCAACCTTATGATTCAATATATAGTCTGTTGCAAAAATACATTAACCATTAAAAATTTTAATTAAGAAAAATATAAACTACTATATATTTATGATGCTTAATATAAGACCAAAATCTTAATTAGAGAATTGTGAATATTTAAATGTTCAAAAGACGAAAAAAATGAACTACTACCTACTTAATTAAAATGATTCATCACACTGCTAATTTTGACCTGGTCACTGTCGTAAATAGTGAACTGTTTGAACAGTGCAAAATTTTGGTTTTTTGTTCTATTACACTTAAATGTTTGAACTGATTAAAAACAAACATAATACTTTATCTGTTTCTTATCTTTGTACCAACAAGAGTTTTCACTCTTTTATGATCAATACTTCCTACTTACTACAGCCATTCAGCCTGCTACATCATTTCCTGGTTTTCCTCCCTCCAGTTCTGTACTTGTCACTGCTCAGACGGACCAGGGAATCTATCACAAATCATTACGTAGAATCTGAAAGGCAAAGCCAGATATGTATTTCTTTATCAGAGAAATCAGAGTTTCAGTAGGAGTCTTCTTTAGGTACCAGGGCTGAAGTTACATTCATATAAGGAATAAGTGTACACGATCCTTGCAATGAATGGGATAAAAAAGGCTGGAATCCTGACTTTCTTATTTCTACCTACAACACCACTAACACTGAGGAAAGAATGGCTTCCTCAAGGTCTCTCTCCTAGTGTGTGAACATTTCCTTTCATAGGGCTCATCCATCTTAGCCCAACTGGAATATTTATGTTTCCAGGACTCAAGAGAGTTCAGAAATGTCCAACCTTTCATTATAGTACAATAAATAGCAATGTCAGCATTATTCTTTTTCCTTTTTTTCTTTCCAGTAGAAGATGTCTCATACCCTTTTGTTTTTGTAGAATAGCAGCCATGTAACACTTTTTCTCTACTTATTATCACATGTTTTTTGACAATGCAGGCACAATTTATCAATGAGTAATGCCTTTTTATAAACTGAACTGAAAAACTGACCTGAAAAAATGTTTTTCTTTTGTGTGCCATTCACTTTTCTCACAGATTTGTTTCATATATAAAGAGCTTCAAGCAGTATTTTGACATGAACAATCTTAGGCAACTACATAGCAGGAACTTTAGAATATCACCTTGAAGATGTAAGGAATACAGTAAAAAAAGAAAGCAAAAATGTTTTATATAATCAGTTCTCATGGCAGGAAACGATCTGAGATCTAGTGCTACCTCCAGGAACAAAACATTTTGTAACACGGTTCTTTTCTTTTCTGGGTGGACAATGATATTTTAAGCAGCTGGCCAAGGCTTTTCTATGCTTTATAATTTTCTGATAAATATGATACCTTTTCTAATATGGTTTATTATCCTAATTAAAAATGGGGATACATTATAAATCACACTTTTCGATTTCTGCAAGACTATATAAAAAGCAAGAAGGGGGAAGACGTCTTTTTTATAATCATTGAAAGACTAGTTGCGGAGTAATATCTTACAGGACTGTCGATTTTGTCAGCCATGGATGTAGGACATTCATGTTCCTAGGACAACAAGCTGGCCTCTAGTTTTGTAGTAGATTTCTTGAAGATACTGTATATAATACTGTGTATCTTGCAGCCAGCTCTGCCTCTGTTCTGTATACATCTCTACTGAATATTACATTTTATATTGAAAACGTAATTAATCATTTCTGTATTTTCCTGCATTGACTACAAAATCTCAGTCCCATAGGCCTTGATATAAATGACCAAGAGATGGCTGGGTGGGGGAGGAAGTAGAGCATCAAATACAGTCTGTTATAAGCCATACATGGAACCAGGGCTATGCTAGCCATTACAAATGCTTCTTGAAAGCCAGTAATAAAATAACCTTTAAGGAAATGACAATTAAAAAGAAGAGCAGATGTGTTTTTTGCGAAAATAATTTATTGGTGCGATAGGAGAAGAAAAACAGGAAAGAACAGAATCCACAGGAAATAAAATGTTAATAAATATCAGAAACTGCAGTCAAGTGACAAGATAAGCTGCAACATATGTTCCTCCAGCAACAAAATGGAAATCATTTGCTGTAGAAGAGATGCTGATAAGCCTGCCTTCTCCCCAAAAGGCAATCATTTTACATTTTATATTATTTGAAAAGAGCTTGATTATTTTCCTTTGAATGAAAAAAGATTATTTACATTTACCTGTCAACAGAATTTTCAATTCCTGTGTTTTGCCTGCATACTTAAAGGCGTATGACCCACCCACAGCATGCTAGGAAGAAAACTGTAATTGTAATTGTAATTCATAGCCAGAAATAATCCTTTACCTTTGTCCTGCTTCAAATTACTGTAAATTAAAACCAAAAATCTATTACATTTTTTCTAGTAATGAATAGCACTTGTGTATAGTATTCTTATCAAGGTCAGATGAGGTACCCCCCCAAAAAAGATAACACCCACAATGGAAGGCAACAAATGAAAATTACAATAATGTCATTTGAAATCTAGATTTAAAAGGAAAGTAAATATCCCTGTTTATTTTGCAGTTCTCTAAGCAACATTGGTGTGCAATCACAGGGTCTGAGAGGAGGTAAGGAAGAACAAGTATAAAGAATAGACAGTAAAGAATTTATTTCATATCCAGTTTTTATTACCAATAGATTAGCATTCTAACCAACCTTTTATCAAGTAAGAAAGCTTAGAACTAGAGTTTGATTAGGAGTTAAAAGGTCTATAGAATGTTCAAATCTTGACAACATTACAAAGATCTCTTTCAAGACTCACGATGCCCTGATACCCCTACTTCTTGTCATATTTTAAGAAAATTAGGAACAGAAAGACAGATAAAAATGCAAAGAAGGCTTTAGTTTTTTTCTTTAGAAGGTGTCTATAAATCAGTAACTGATTGACAAGAGTATTCTCTTTCTCCCAGCACACGAGTCAGAAACAAGCACATACTTTCAATAGAAAGGTGGAAATCTCAACAAAGCAATTTTTCAGAAGACCAAACTCTTGGTCCCTGTTGATTTACATAGGAGTTTTCCAAAGAAGAAATCTTCTACCTTTATCAGTGGTAAGGGTACTATGTCAGCAGAGTTGCCGTTCTCCACCAAGCTCTGGGCAGAGAGCTTTCGTAGTGGATGACCCACTCCCTGTCTTACCTGCCCAGCACGCACATCTATTCACCTCCCTCTCCTACTGGTGCTGCCCCAGGCCACTGCAGGAGGCTTCATACCATAAAAACTCTGCCCTATTCCCACTTCATCTAGGATTTTCCTATCTCAAACAACATGGGAAGCATTTGACCTCAGGAATCTCTTAAGTACAATTCATGATTGATAAAAGTTAAGGGGAGAAAAAGATCCATTAGTTTCCTTTTGGTTGAGCCAAGAACCACACTGGACAACAGGGATTAGCATAGGAAGCTAGTGAGTCATGAATCTGTATCACAATAAGTCTGAAGACACTTGCCTTTTTTTTTTCAAACATGCTTCATTTCTATAACAAGAAATAATGAAAATTGTGCCTACATTATTTTGTTTACTGAACCAAACAACTGAACTTACTAGACCTGCAAAGAAGTGACTTTATGGATAACACAAAAATTAGTACTGATATGAACAGTAATATTAAGATGAATATTAAAGTTTCCATAGAAAAATAGTAACGCAATTTTCCAATACTACTTATCCAGTATCTTCTTCTCCTTACAGAGCTTGACAAACAATGTTACCTAAATTAAGAAAGAGCAACATTTGTGAAGTCAGGTTTGAATCAGTTTTTACAGCTAACTATTTTCCTTCACTGACACTGACTCTGGAGTTCTATAAGGACAGTCCTCAAAAAAACCAGAAAGTCCTTCCCTAAACAAAAAATGCTTTTCAGAGAGAGATAAATACAAGAACTATTTAGCACATCAGTGAATTTTAATGATACTTCACCATAATTACATAAAGATGGCACTTAATTTTTAAGAAGACTGTATGTAGGTATAACTAATGCCAAATATTTCTCGAAGTTAATGTATAACTACTCCAGAAAGGATTTGCCCATAAAAAGCGTGATGCAAGGCCAGATTCTGAATGTCAAAATTTTATAGCTAGAATCTGGTTGTGATCACCAATAATCATGCAGATTTGGGTGAAGCAGTTAGCAGAGCAACTGTAGAATCAACTACTTGATGTTTTGTCTAAATTCTACAAAACTCTGAAAGGTCAACAGTCCCTACCTTATATCCACGTTCTTTCCTGGAAGAGAGACTTTGTAGTACTTTTAATTGTGATGTTCTGATTGAATTTGCAACTTGCCCCACCATGACTCCATATTTTTACTTTACTTTGTGTGTGACAATTTCATCCCCATTGAGATATCCCACAATCACCAATACAATACTTTAAAAGTGATTAATTGAACAGGGAATTTATTATTGCAATTATTCTGGAAAACACCAGCACTGAAGAGTTTTTCAAGATGAGTTAATTTCAGGAATGTAAAGACATCGTGTCATCACTTTGTTCATAAAACGTTAAACTTCCTATCCACATAGTCAGAAATGTTTTAATTCTGCCTTTGGGGGCATTTCTCAAACATACGTATAGAATATAACCAGCTGTGGCAGAGCAAGAGAAGTTAAATTGGTGTGCGTTCTCACTGGATGCTATCTCTTTACACACTCTACCCGGTTAGATTTCATGGTGAAAAAGAATGGAACATACAGAGAGATCTGTATCAAGACCTTCATTAGGTAAGAATAATCTAGGATGACAGCACACTCAAGGAATGTTAGCAAGAACTGGAGGCAGAAGTTCACGTACTTTTTTTCCTACATTACAGTGAAAGGTGTTTCTGAAATGGAAGTTGGACACTTCCTTTTTAATGTCCTGAATATTTCTGGGTCTTTCTGGCTTCACACTGTCTCTGTGCTGTGTTCACTTGTATCAATTTTCTATCAAGGAAGGAGGAGTAAAATCAGCAAAAAGAAGATACTCTGTGGATAGAAGGCTTTTTTTGTAGCCTTACTCAAGATGACATTACAGGGATGAGTTCTGATCTTGTGGTTTGTGTTTGAACACAAGGGAAACAAAAAAATTGCTTTACAACTTGGAGTCATGTAGTTCTCTAACTAGTCCCATGGTTTCTCTTTGGAGCTTTGCAGCCATCTATCCAAACTCTCTCTATCCAAGTTGTACTGTGCTTGTCTCAAATCAAATTTCATTCATCTACTTCTCTCTTACAAGTTTAGAAGTGACCCAAGACAAAGACCTTTTCTTGCTTTTACGTGCATGTCTACTGTAAGAAACAAAATGGACAGGAAAAACAAAACCACAGCTCCTTCATTCTGTGTGTTCTGCTTCAAAAGTTGCCCTGTATGAACAGGAAGAGGCGAGATGTTTGCCCATTTTTTCTTCTGTTATTTAAAAAGGAAGAAAATCAAATGTTTCTGTTGCACATGACTGTATAGCTAAGTGCAACTGACTCAACTAAGCTTTGCACAATGGAATTACATCTATTTTTTTTCATTTTCACTAGAAAATCAAATAATTTTTTTCATATAATAGTAGCAGATACTCTGAATACTCTGGTTTCCTTTTCAGCTGCCATTTACTTCAAGGCCTTGTAACCTAGGAGCAATATAGTAGTGTTAACAATGGTTCAACATTACTTAAAAGTAACACCCAAAAAGCACAGCAAGTAGAGAGAAGTGTTTGTGTAGAAGCCTCTCAGATCTGCTTCTGTGGTATCCTAGCAATTCCTTTAGGCACCTTGGGTTGCTGTGGCTTCCTGCAAAATGTCATTACAGTGTCATTACAGGAGGATTTTTTCCTGGCAAGATCTAACACTCATTTCTAACAACTCCTCTCTGCTGTTTTCAAAAAAAAGTGCTTTGAGGTTTAGTGTGCAAACAGCTCCTATTGAATCAGGAACCCAGTGACTTTTGGATGATGCTAGGGAGGGACATAAGCCTTGGCAATGTCTGATGTCACATGCAGAGTTGTATTTGTGCTACTGGGTGTGAGGAAGGGGCTGCTCATTTTCAGCAGGCCCATGCTAAGCAGCAGTAGGATGTGCTTCAGTGCATGACCATGGGACCCATTCTGAGGATCAAGGACTTTAGCGGGCTGATGGGATCCATGTGCTCCATGTGTTGAAATAGGACAAGAGTATCTTTGCTAAAAGACTTAGTCAATGTTGTGAGGAGAAACTTAAACTAGTTGGACTCGATGATCTTGGAGGTCCTTTCCAACCTTGTGATACTGTGAAACTGTGAAACTGTGAAACTAGTGAGACAAGGGAGGGAGTTTACAACTCAAAGTCAAACAAGAAAAGAGCAGATGGCTTTGATGGTGAAGAGTGCAGGATGATGTGAACAAGGGAGACCTCAGGAGTGTTGAAACATTACAAAGCGACATTTGCCTCAACTGTAAATACATAAATGCTCTCAGCCTGGGAAACAAAACAGGAGGTACCAGGGCTGCATGTGCAGCCAGAAAATAATGGAAAAGTTGACATAAAAGATGTGGTGGGTCAGCTTGCACAACGAGCTGGATATAAGCTCTTCAGGAAAGACTGACAATGAAGACAAGGATGGGAGCTGCCCATGATGTGAAGGGGAAACTCAGATGTGTGCAGCTCATCTATGAGACAGATAGCAGGCTGTCTGAGAGCTTGTGAGTCAAGGCTGGAGGACAGGCTGATTAATGTGCCTAACGTGGCAGGAGTGTGTTACAGACCACCCATAAGAATGGAAAAGCAGAGAGTACCTTCTTAAAATAACCCTGTCACAAACTCTTTTTCTCGTGAGTCCCTTAGGAACAGGCAGTGAGTCCCTTAGGAACGTATTTCTGCACTCAGGGAATAGAAGATGACTTGAAACAGTCAGCATGGATTTTTCCGACTTCTAACCTCTGGTGATAAAATAGCTTCATCTGTGGACACAGATGACATTTACCTTGACTGCAGAAATGTTCTTGCATTTACATTATGAGATTACAGCCTGGATGTGAGGAGAACCAGTAAACAACCAGTTGGATGGCTGGGCTCAGATGGGCATGGTTAACTGAGTTATACTCCGCCTGGAAACCAGCAGCAAGTGTTTCAGCACAGAGGCTATCCTGGGGCTTGTCTTATTCAACATCTCTATCAGGGACCTGGAGAGACTGCAGAGAGCAGGCTCATTAAATTTTCTCATGACACCAAGGGGGGACCAGTCAACATGCTTGAGGTCCAGGCTGCCTTCTGTAGACCTGGATAGAAGGGGCTTCAAGTGACCCTGTGAAATTCAGCTGAGACAGAGGCCAAGCCTTAAAACCAGAGCCCTGCAGCAATAGCACTCTATGGCTTGTTGGGCTGGCGACTGATACTATGGAGATTACCCTGAGTCTTGCTGAGGTGTGAGATGGGCAGGAGCCAGCTGTTCTGTAACGGGAAACGACAGCAGCACCTGAGATGGCATAAGCTGGGGTATAACATTGAGAGCTCACCCTTCATTCGGTGTTTGCTATTTCACATACACATTTTGGGTTTTAGGTTTCCGGTACAAGAAAACAGAAAAGCTGCTATGTGGGTTTTGGTTCCACTGGGAGAAACGAACGGCTTTGGGGGCACCAAACAACATTGGTAGCATTGGTGGGAGGGGATAGAGGAGATGCAGTCAGGCTCTTGACAGTGGTGTGTGGTTGAAGGGTGAGAGGCAGTGACGTAAACTGGGACATGAGAGGCTTATGACTGAGATGAGGAGAGCTCTTTTGTCCACAAGAGTAACAAAGCAATGGGGCAGAGGCCCAAGAAGTCTGGGTTATCTCTGGCTTTGTGGGGTTTCACGGCCCAATTGGCTAAAGCCCTGATCATTTTAGTCTGAGTCCAGAACTGGCTCTTCTCTGGGCAAGGAGTTAGACTAGAGATTTGAGTCTCTTCTAGTCCGAATTATGCTGAGATCTGAAGAGGTCAAGCTAAGACAACTAGTCAAATTACTTTTGCTGAAGTTGAAATTATTATAACCAAAATAGGAGGATACATTTTCAACATCAAAGATGTGTTTTTACCAGGAGAACATGTCCTACAATAATCTAACTGAAAACAGCAATATTTGTGTACAGTCTTTTTAGTTGAGACTGTGTTATCAATAGAAAATAATCAGGAAATTTAATGCTGTAGGGATTTATTTTTTCTTTAGCCTAATGCTTTATCATGGGTATCTAGTGGATTTATCCTTTTTTTTTTTATTTATCTCCTTGTCAACAGGAAGTGACAGAATGCATCTGTTCCCCAGACAAGCTGTATTGCAGAGCCTAGATATGTACAAAATCTGATTAAACATGCACAATGCCAGTATTCAGTCTTTTAATGTACAACATGGTTGACTGTTGTTTTTTACAAATCTGAGGACATTTTCAAGGCTGTGAGGTTCCAGCTGCTGGGTAACAAAGATAATGACAAAAGCTTTTCCCACATGAGAGCCAGGAGCACTGAACTGTTACTGTACATGTATTTAATAGCCTGACTCAAGGCTTTTACTATTCCTGTAGGAATTCCTAGGACTAGTATTATTATATCCTCTCTTTCACATCATTTGGGAGAAGTATTAGGGACAACTGTATTCTAACAGCTGTGCAGATCCTGAGGTCATGTTTACAAAGGGTATTTAGATACCTAAACAAATAGAGAAATACATAATTCTATTTTCAACATGCTAATGCTACCGTATTAGACACAGTCAAAGCACAGAAGTCACAAATATTAGAAGATAAATTGTTCAAATACACTAGGAGTTAATTCTATGAGGGCACATAAATACTGTAACACTGTACATTCTGTTGGTAAATTTCACATACCTAAACACAAGAATGAAATCCAGTGTCTGTGGGTAGGTATAGTCCTCTCATTAAATCCATGCAGGATTTGGTGACTCTCAATGACTTCCCTGATAGCCAGGGCTCCAGCTGACTTGAAGTGTAACTATAAATCTTCCAACCTTTTGTTCTACTGTTCTTGCAATTCCCCATCTAATTCTTCCTGAGTCTACTGTATTTTGTCCTAACTGTTTATAATCGTTTGCATACTTAGTGGCTAAGCAGGAAAGCAGGCCCATGACTAATTTCACAGAGGTTGTTGCAGTGTGAAATACACACACTTCATGACAAGATTGAATGGATTTTCAAGAAATATATTTAGAGCAGAAAGTTTAAAACCTGTTTTGTCCAGGCTTTAAATCAGCTTAAATCTAAATGAATATATTCATATCTAAAAATATGTTTATTATTTTTTATTGTGGATGCCAATATTAATGAGGATAATAATAATAACAGAAACAAAGATCTTAATTGATCCTTTAAATTTGAATTTACAGGGTACATATGAGTGTCCTTTGCTTGTTGTGGCTTTATCTGAAAAAAACATCCTGAAAGAAGATTTCTTGAAAAAACACTGATACCTCCAAGACCATGGTCTGCTTATGTGTTGCTGCAATTTCATAAAGTACCATGTGAAGCAGTCTTTTGTGAAATAGTAGCACTCAGATACAGAAGGGGTGTCCTCACAGAAACCTTCTCACTCCCTTCTCTATTGGGTTGTAAACTCTTCCAGGTGGTCATGGGCATGTACTATGCATGCGAAGAACAGAAGTTTATATATTTGCTCTTCTTTCATTTTTAGTTCTTGTATGTAAGACACAAATTTTTATGTTTTTTCAGACTGTAAGAATTTCAACCCTGATTTTATTTCATTCATATATGGTAGCTAAAAGTATTTTACAATGACTAAAAAGTGCTGTTGTTCAATAACACCCTATTTTTCAATATGGAGTGCCATGTACCCTGATTTTATACCACACACAACGGATGTCAGATGTTTGGAAAGTTAAAGAAATACCAGCAGTTCATTAAAGAGAAGGAGGAAAAACAGATAATGAACAGATAATGATCATATCATTGAAACAGTTTATCCTGGAAAAAACACTGACAGCACTAAAGGATCATAGCTATGAGGAAATGTGCCTTCCTACCTCTCTGCCATGCATATAGAAGTAAACAAGAGATGAAGTATTTCTTCTTGATGTAGAAAACAGGCAAAGTGTAAAGATCAGAAGTGACCGAGAGAGTTAGGAAGAATTTTGTAAAGAGCATGGTGGTTCTGTTGCTCTAAGTTTGATTTTACTTTAATACACCATAGATCAGAACCAGAAATAAAATCCATTTGCTAACTAAGGTCTTCTTGATTATATCAAGAGAGAAAAGCAATACCAGTGGTGTTGTGAGTCCATTAAAAAATTTTGTAAGAAAAAGTAAAATTATGTGTTCTGTGTGTAGAAAAGAGAGAATAGATGGAAGGATGGCAGGCTGACTTGACTTGAATTAAAAGAGAAAAAGAGAAAAATTGTCTTGGAGATGTGTCCTTTACTACCTAAGCTACACAGGTATCATGATTCAACAAAACATTTCACTTAGTGTTTCTTAAGTCAGCAAACACAACGTATAGAACATATTAATCCTGACATATATTAATTATGACATATACATACATTTAGAAACATGAAAACGGAACACACTATATCCTGAGGATTACTAGACTGATAAATAGAGCACAGAGACCAAGAGCATTACGTAGCTGGCAGATTTGCAGTGCCTTTTTTTCTTCACTTGTTTTGGCGTATGATTTATCTCCAGCAAAACTCTTCTTAAGAAGGCCGTCAAATTTAGTTAATGGTTTACAAAACACTGGTGGTAATCCATAGAAAACCAGCACCATTTAAGAGATGAATACTCTTGTATTCCTTAGATTCTACAGGTGAACCAGTGCAATTAGCCTATTATGCCACTACATTCTATGGGATTATTTAAACCAGAGAGAGTTATTTTAATGCTTTCTTTCATCCACCAAGACATCTTAAACAGAATCCAGAACTTGTTGAGAAATAATAATAAAATTGAACTAGTGGAGTTTTCTCCTTGCTTCAAACAAAAATACATTTGTAAGTTCTTCATGGTTAGTATAAGGTTGTTAACTTCCACAGATAGCAAATTTTTAACTTGTATATTATGCTTTACATGTAAAAAATTTACATAAATAGATATATTAAAAATGTAAAGTACTGCAAGTGGTACATCACACTGTATGCCAAGATTTTAAGGTTTGTATCATTTAAATGAAAAATAGGATTTGATAGATGTCACCAACAACTTACAGCAAGAGCTCTTTAAGAAATACGTTGTATCATAAGTCAAGAAATACTCATTTGACAATGGCTTACGTAATTAGGGTGTTATGAGCTAACTACACATAATTTTCAGCACACACATGCACATACATATACTTATACATGCACATATATAGCCAGAAGTAAGACAATTTATAGATCTTCATGTTAGCTGCAGTGTAAAAACTCTGTGTTTTAATGTTCTTTGTGAATATTAATCTCTAATGTATGGTATCTCCCTACATTTTTTAAATGTTGGAGAGAAGTTACTCCTGCTATTGCTCTGTGAAGGCATATCCCAGGTTTCAGACAACTCACGTAGAACAAAACATTCTGTCATCATCCCATGTTTTTTTCTTGTTTCTGAGAAGAATTTCAAGGGATGTAGATTCATAATCCAGTAAAAGCAAGTCAAATCTGTTCAAGTTCAAGAAATGTCAATATTTACCACAGTAAGATATTCAGCTCACTCACCTGAGATTTAGAATAGGCAACAAAGGAAAAAAAAGGTGTGTATTTTCTCCACAGTGATAAGGAATTGGAAAAAGTCTTATAAAAACGGCTGGAAAGAGTGCTGCCTTTATAAGAATGCTGCAATTCAGAAATAATGAGAATGACGCATAAAAACGTTTTTGGAGGATGCTAGACTGTCACTTGGCCCAGTAAAGTCTGGCCAGATACAGATGAAGTGTAGGGGTTATTTCATACTAGACCCCAGCCAAGGAATCCTCAAACTGAATTGCATCTTATTCCTGTATAGAAAGGACCTTTAAGAGAACATTTTATTTCATTATTTTCTTCTAAAACAAAGATTCAACCATGACAATATGGCATATAATCTGATGTAAGAGTCTTGGTTTTAAGGTACAGAGTGAATAAAATGCTCTAGCGCAAACCTTAAATTTACAAACTTTTGTAGAAGTAAGTAGACACAGATTAATTTGGGATAGTTTTCTATATCTCTAAGGCTGGTAATTTAGTATAATGGGAATTTAATAACTCACATTAAACACATTATTAATCTGATGTTTTGCTTACAGTAAATTAGAACTACTGAGATTATCAATCACTTATTTAAAAGGAAAAGAAATCTTGTAATTCCAGTGAAAACCTCTCTTAGCTGACAAACAGCAGGTAGGAAGAAGTCTTGCCATCTTCAAATGACTTTCAGTCACTTTTGTTTTCATGTTTTGTACATAAGTAAACACAGTTAATTAAGGCATCTTGCTTTGTTGTCTGTCATATTGTGGCTGTAAAAGCTAGATTACTGCATTTAGTGATAGGCCTGAGCTAGGGTCAGCACAGTGCAGCACTGTTTCAGGACGAAATTTAGACAATTTTTGGGAGATATCTACACAAGACAGTATGCTGTATCTCTTGGAAGTGGGATAAACAGTCTTCCCCTGGGCACTGTAAGATCTATGTAAGATCTACTTTTGATTCCCTTTACCCCTCGCTAGCATTTTTTATGCTTAAAAAACGTGTGCAAGACCCTCAAATCAAACTGCCATCAGCGGGTGGTAGCCCACTGAGAGACCAGGGGAACTGCTCCTACCCACTCACGTAGGATCCTTACATAAACAGAAGAGGTTATTTTAAACATGCACAGAAATACACCTAATACTTGCATAAATGAAAGTTGTCTCTATGGCAAAGAATTGATGTTCAGGCATCATAATTTTTACTTTGTGTAAGAGATGTGTAACTTAACACAAATTAAAAGTTCAAACAGGTTAGTATAGACAATACTTAGACCTAATTCACTTCTGTGTGAAGAAAGTCAGCAGCCTGTATAATGTTTCCATGAACTTTCTTGTTATCAATCTAATACATAAACACATTAGACTAAAGTATTTGCAAAATACCAGCCTTTGATTCAATTATTTTTTCCTATTCCTTAGATTTTTCAATACTAGCTGTTTAACTGTCACTTCTTTAATGCGTCCATTGCAAGCAAAAATTTGTTAACTGAAGATAGAGGCATATTCATTAGTGCATTTTTATTTTATTTTTTTCTGGGAAAAATTTTAGTCACATCATGTTAGCATTTTTTTATTTTTTTGCAAAGATATAGTCACACAAAATATACTTACAAGTACGTTGTTGTTGAGAAACTGTTATGAAATTATTTAATGTTACCTCCTTTTGTTGGGACATTTTTTGAAGAGCTGTGTATATCTCTGCTCTGAGAGATTCATTATAGATGTCTAAACCATGGAAAACATCAAGATGTGTAGTGCATGCCACAGCGTTGAGAGTCTGAAGGCAAATTGTGAGATCTGTGTTTGCTGCTCATGTTCATACAGAGATGAACAGTCTAGATGAACAGTCTAGTTTGAAACTAAACACAAAATAAATAAGTTTATTTATTCTTAAGTAACATGTGGCCTGAAAGAATAAGACAGTGTCCTGCATGCTTGTAGCTTTTTGACCATAAGGCCATGCTCTAAACCTGTTATGAACTTCACAGTTTGGACTAATTTTGTTGAAGTTACATCTGTAATGATGTAATTCACCTCAGGTAATACTAAAGCCTGAAGGAATAGGTTACAGAATCTGTAGGGCTGAAATATGTGAAAACTAGTGACAGAAGTAAAGCTAAATAAACTATCAGCTTCTTTTATTTGATCAAAACTGTCTGCCTTAATAAAATAACATGTTAACTAACAAGCCCCTTTCACACAAGGAATAAATGTTGTGAAAGGTCATTAAAGTGAATTCTAATCACAACTCAAAAAAGGTGAATGGGAAGTATGATGGTGATACTACTCATAATCCAGAACATCAAATATGCACTACTTCTATTTACTTCATTTTGTCTCTCTGCAGTGCAAAATAACGTTTCTACAATATGGGTAGCTCTAAGATAGGCAGTGCTGTGTTAATGTATTCTTAACACCAAAACATAAAATTCAGATGTATCTTGGACTCTCTGAATTAATAACAATGTGGATAGGTATTTGGAGTGTAGTTACCAATATCATAACAGTTCCTTTTAGGCTTAGAAGTATGAATTGAGAATGTATAGTGTTGAGTTTCTGTATATGTTTGCAGTGTGATTTTTTGTGGTGCGTTTACGTAGAAGGATTCTTAGGACTTGAGCTTCTCTGAAACAGCTTATCCTCTTGTAATTCTTACCTAAAGCTACTTTATGAATGATGAATGACAGTACGACAAACTAATACACAGATGTAAAAAGAAATGTTTATCATCTACCGGAAAAATAATGGTTGGAAATGGTAGTCACTGTGAACACTCATTTCCAACTTAACAGGATTTGGGGGCACCCTGCTAAGAAAAACAGTTTTAGATATTCCCATTATTTGCTGATGGACGTCATGCTTGCTCCAGCTGTCAGGAACACAGCTGTTCTGTTTCCCTTTGAGTGATCAGTGCTGCTGATGCCCTCCAGCTAGCCTGTTCTTTGACAAGGTCCAATGGAGAGCTGTGAAAGAGCTGACTACTGGGCTTCTAACAGCAAAATGCAAACCCAAATTTCTTAACAAATTGCATTTTCACTGCTGCCTGATGTCAACCAATTAGAATGGGATGAATTTTTTTCTAGTGCAGTGGCTTGGAAAGAATCACAATGAAGCACTTTTTTCTTATAATTGTTAAAACCATTTAGGGAAAGTTGATGTTTATTAAAGAAAATGTTGTCATAATTTTCTGTCATAACTTTTTAAAGATATCTAAAATTAAAGAATAGGATCCAAAGGGCTACATTCTGCAACTTTGTTTTGAAATGTATATAATCTGGATCTGACTGCATCAGTAGCAAGGGAAAATTTTGATTACAAATCATTAAAGCAATCCCTGTGTTTTCTTCCTTAGTTATCTGAATTTTTTATGTCTTCCTGCTGCTTCAGAGATAGATGCTCAATTATTTAGCCACATAGATGTAGGTAAGTATATGATGCTCAGAACAATTTCTGAAGTTCTGGTTGGGTGGAAGTCATGAAGAAATCTTATTGTCAAGGAAAATAGTTATCTGATTATGGAGATGATATTTGAGATCTACACAAACCACTAACACTACAGCAGTTACGTATGTCATATCTGAAAACAGTGTATTATGCTTACTGTGAAGATAGACACACCTGAGGAAAAAAAAATTGGTTCTCCTGGTTCTTTAATCTGAATATATTCTGTAAAACTTAACAATAATACTTCTTCAAATGCTTTCCCCCCAGTGCATAGGTTTTGTAGTCTGAAGACTTTTGTGGGTCAAAAAGTCATGTTGCCTATATCAGGGCCAGTCTGTTCATTTACAAGTAGAGTATTTGTGTGACTTTCTCTGGTGTAATATGTGACGCTCTGAACTCTCTGGAAGTAGTTCTAATTCAGGTTTGTGTCAAGGAATTCAAAATCTTACTCTCTCAGAAGTAAGCATGTTCTTCAATATTCATCATATATATTTTCCAGTAATACAATTGATGAGCTCTTCGTGGAAATAATTCTCCAATTATTTTCTCCTTCATAAATATTCCAATTTTTCTGCAGTTAAATTCCTTACCTTAAAATAAACTCTCTGAGCAAGATAAGCTATACCTTATTTCAAAGTGCATCCTTCCTCCACGTTTTTGTCTCCTTTTTTTATAAATATTCTAAGAATACCCACTGTTGGTTTGCTCACAGATTACTCCAACACTGATTGGAATGAATAATTATTTCTTATAAAAGGTTTTCATTTAACCAGTTAAATAAAAACATGGAAAAATTATGCCTTTAAGTCTATCCCTTTTTCAGTCTAACAGAGAAATGTATTTTATGGTTTCAAACATCCTTTTCAGATAAGGATAACACCCATTTGATAAAAGCGTGTTTGAGATTTTCAGAAGTATGGATATTTTTCTTATTTGTTAATACTACTTCAGTACATGGGACATCATTATGAACTTAGACTTAGTTCTCAAAACCCCCCCATCTACATTTAATTTAGGTTCTGACTATAACGTTGAAGACTTCTGTTATTTCTCTCAGATATGTAAATTCTGTCCAAAGAAGTTCAGGGCTGAGCTGTAGATGGAAATGTCAGAAAAGCAGGAAGTTGCCAAAAAGCAGTGGATTACTGTACGCAGTTTGTTTGTGAATGCATTTGGTTCAGGAACAAATCCGGGATTCCAGAACTGAGATATAATGTCTCATTCTAAATATTTTTTTTAAATTTAGTATTTAAGACTATAGTATTACCTACATACACAATTACAAAGTGCTATGAGGAGAAGCAAGTAGGAAAAGACAACAGTGTAGAAGGCAGTGTAAGTCCAAAAGGAAAAAAAGTTTAGAAATAAATAATGCTCAATGTCTTCTGGAAGTGTAAGATAGTACTTTTTGACACTTTCTGAAGACAAGCTTTAAGTAACCTCTGCCCTTGTGTATTAAGGCACATTAGCTCTGTCCTCTTATGCAGTTTTCTCAAACCAGGTGCAATTGCAGATGCCAGAATCATATGTAAGCAAATACCCTAGACCTGGATATATCCTTCTCCCTATCAATGTATCTGCATTCTCTCTTCTCCTGCAGAGAGGATCTTATAAGATGCATGGTGCTGGGCTAGCACGGCAATAATAAACAGTGAGTGTTGAAAGAAGTAGCTCCAAACCACAAGCAAGCTATCCAACAGTGCCAGCAATTGGAAAGTCTGTCTTGCAGAGATCGTGACTGCTTCTGTGCAGTTTTGCAGTGTAAACCTTAGCAGTTATAAATCTATCCAGTAAGACAACACATGAAAGTAGGACAAGATTTTGAGTTCTAAGTAGAGTACAATGTGCAATACGATCAATAAAGTCTCTAGCAATGTAGTAAACTATCAAGCCAAAGTGACTTGGTGTGGGAGTCAAGGAACACAGTAATGATAAATGAGGAAAGCACTTCATTGCACGACTTTTCTCACTACAGTTGCTTGCAATTCCATCTAATTCCACTAACTCTTCAATAATTTTTCATTGCTTTCTTCAGCATTTGTAAGACATTTAAGAAAATTTTAAAACATTAGTGCTAGCTAGGTGTTTTTCCATGTTCTCTGATCATTTTGTACTCATTATTATGGTTAGTATAAGAAGCAGTATTTCTTATTAGACTAACTGTATTAGTTCTATTGGTTTAATATTTCTAAACAGGGTAACACTCTACTTTTTTTTTGGTTTTGTTTTTTTTTTTTTCCTTAATTTGTTTGTTTGGTTGGTTTGGGTTTGTTTTTTTTTTTTCATTCTCATAAATAATGTCTCAGAAGATTTACATTTCATTCTAGACAAGTAAGATATAGGTAATATTCCAGGCCTGAACTTTCTAATAACCTAAGGAAATCATAAAATTTTAGGATCATACAATGAATCATATGGAAGGGACCTCTGCTGAAGAACAGAATAATGTACTGGACCTGAGCAAGATGCTCAACTTGCTTGTTAAGTCAAGTTTTGAATATCTAGAGAGATGGAAATTTCATGAAAACCCCGATAAATCTCTCCCAATATTTGATTAACATATTCAAGTGATGAAAACAGCAAAAACAACAACTAAGTTTTCCTGTATTCTAGCCTGTGTCTGCTGAATATTCTTGTGGGAGAATAACAAAAAAAGAGGGGAATGAGAACTCCAGAGTTTCCCCGAATTTTCATTTTACTGTGATACTAAAGAAAGGTGTGGTTGTCGCTCCCAGAAAGGAATGCGGTTGCCATGGAAAAGGCCTGTTCTGCCCACTTGAAATGTTCCATGGCTGTGAAATGGAGCATGGGGCATGGCTCAAGGTAGTGCAGCTGGTCTCTCTTATCAGGATGGGCATGGAACTGTGAAGTAACCACATAGCTGCTATGAAGGAAGATGGATCACAGCTGCTGTCTCAGCAACTGTGATACGAACCTGTCTTTTAGCTGAACGTTGTTCATTGTAATGTCATTATAATACTAAATCACATCTCCATCCCAAAGGTTATGTACCTTCGAGTGATGACGTTCCACAGCTGGACATGCACTCTGAATTTATATTGACTATACCTTTAAACACGAAGTGAGAGATTTTTACACCAGTCGGGAATAAAAGGATATATTTCTAAAGTCACTCGAACTTCACTGAAAACTATAGAAACCTTATGAAAATGAAACACAATCGAGGAAGTTTGGGGAGGATCTCCATCGAAAATCTGGGACCAGTTGACAGGCTGGGTCCTATCTTTCCCTGCTGAGGGAATGTCTATTAGGTAAGAAGTCTGTGTTATATTTACCTATAAATATCACTAGTGCTCATCTGTGCGTGGGGTTTCACTGTGCATCACTCCAACCCTGTTTTTGCAGTCAATATCTTATTACAAGTTACCCTTAAACACTTACCATGTCATGAACCTATGTAATAAGATCAGAACCTATGTAATAAGTGCAAGTTTCTGGAGACAATTCTATGAGACAAAAGAATTTGTCATGGTTCCAATGTCAGTGCAAACCTGGCTGACTGGACAAACTATAGTGGACAAATGGTAAAGGACCTCAAGTGGCCACCCCTCTTACAAGGCTTTGTTGGTGACACTGTCAGTGTGATACTGACAGACTGGTTAAATTGTGAAGAATCCAAGGGAGTTCATCTGTTTTCCCTTACTTACACAAAATATGACACTTCTCTTTGCATGTCTCTGAAAAGAGTTTGTCTCCATCTTCTCTAAAGTCCCTCCTTAGATAGTTAGACAGTAATAAAATCTCCTCTGACTAAGCCTTCTCTTCTTAGAGTTGGACAAATCCAAGAGGACTTGCTTCATGATCTTCCAATGGATGGAGACGAGGCTGACTTACTATTCCCTAGGGAACTGCACACACGGATTTTGACATTCTGCAAAAATTATAACTTGTTTGGAATCTGTCCTCCCAGTCTAGACTTCGTTCCTTCATTGAAGGTGTACTGAACATAAAGTTTTTCTTCTCTCTTCCTTCCAGCTAAGAAAAACACAAAACTGAATCAGATACTGAAACGTTCTTTGCAGATTATAGGAAGTATCTAAAAGAAACTCTTGTAGTTTCTGCAAAGTCTCTCATAGTTTTCTGGTGAACTTATATATTTTGTGCTGTATGGGAATGCTGTAAAATCACTGTTCTATTTCAGAAGTGTAATAATTTTTAGCGAGGTTTCCTTTTTCCTTTATGAAGTAGGTTTGGATGAACAGGTATAACGTGAGGAGGAGACTATTTAGGTGATAGTGACCCATAAATGCTCTCCGCCCCCCCCCCCCCCCCCAGTAAAACCATAAATACCTGCAGAGCATGAGAAGATTGTGCCTGCTTGTAAACTGAAACAGAGGCATTTGTCTCAGGTCCTGTAATGGAAGTTTCCATAGATACACAGTGCTATCAGTATTGCTAAATAGGAAACAAGTTTATCCTTTCATAATACGCATATTTCACATAGACCTGCTTTTTTTTTTTTTTTGCTAATACACAACAAATTATTTTTTTTAAAAGAACATAAACAGTCTTTTTCTTGCTGATGACATTTATAGACATCTGCTGACTATTTCTTTAATGTTCTATGTAAACATCACATTAAATATTTATGAAATTCAGGGTTTGAGGCTGTACTGTCAAAGGCAAGTAGATAAGAGACTAAAACTCTTGATTTCTAATATAAACTAGGAAGGAAGGAAGGGAGGGAGGGAGGGACGGAGGGATGGAGGAAGGTAGGAAGACAGGAAGGCAGGCAGGCAGGAAGGAAGCAAGGAATGGAGGGAGGAAGGGAGGGAGGGAGGGAGGGAGGAAGGCGGGAAGGAAGGCAGGAAGGCAGGAAGGAAGGCAGGAAGGAAGGCAGGAAGGAAGGCAGGCAGTAAGGAAGGCAGGCAGGCAGGCAGGCAGGAAGGCAGGCAGGAAGGCAGGAAGGCAGGAAGGCAGGAAGGCAGGAAGGCAGGAAGGCAGGAAGGCAGGAAGGCAGGAAGGAAGGAAGGCAGGAAGGAAGGAAGGAAGGAAGGAAGGAAGGAAGGAAGGAAGGAAGGAAGGAAGGAAGGAAGGAAGGAAGGAAGGAAGGAAGGAAGGAAGGAAGGAAGGAAGGAAGGAAGGAGCCATGTTCTTAAAGTGTGAGAATCGAAGGAACAGGTAGGTATGTTTCCACCTACAAAATTAGAAGCATTTGTAGGACTTATTTTTAACATGCATAAGCAACTCACTTCACAGAGCAATATTCAAATTTATAGCTGAACTGTCATGGATAATTCACTGATAATACTATGCAGATGAATAGCAGTATGGCCATCATAAATGTACAGGAAACGGTATCAGACTTGTAGAGGCTATGTCATTAACAAGCTATTCGCTATTCATTGGTATTTAACAAGCTATATGGAAGTGTTGTGCAACTTGCAACCTTGAAGTCTCACAGTTAACCTGTGGAACAAATTATCTGTTGTCAAAAGCACAGCACTTGTTACAGAGTCCCTGCCTTCAGGGCATGGGGCCAGAGTTAAGGTGATGTTTCAGTAACATTCAGCCAAGGAATGGGTCACATGAGCCAGACAGATCATTTGGGACACGAAGGATCAGATCAGATGAGACAATACTGGCTGAGCTCCATAAAGCTATCTGGTCCTTGGAGAACCGGGATGTCAGGAAGAGATCTGGGTATAATCTTTCATACAAAACACAGATTTCTTTGTAGAAGTCGAGATAGCTGCAATTCAGTTTTTCTACCTCTATTGAAATCTATCTAAATATCTATTTATCTACCTGCCATCTGCCTATTTTTTTGCATATAACGACAGCAAATGTGAAGCACAAAAAAGGTCACGTCACATTTTATGAAGTTTAATGAACTCTTTGCTTACCTAACCTTAGACAAATGTATAGACATAATGTCCAAAGTAATGATTAGGCTATAAAGTTGAATGGAATATGTTGGATATTGCCATACACTCATGTCCTTAGGGAGTTGTGTAATGCAAGACAAAACATCAAGTATTTCAAAGTACAAACATTTCATGATAAACCTTCTCCACAGAGACATCTTATTGCTATTACAGAGTCTTTATTAAAGGAAGTTTTTTGTACAAGAGGATGAATTCAGCACTCTAGCATGTTAAACGGCAGTTTCAACAGAGCTGTGTGGTTCGCAAAAGATTAATCTCTCCCCTTGGAATATTCATGAATCAATTAGAATATTCCCTAAGTCCAAGCAATATTACTGCTGTCAACTAAGAAGGGTGCTCAACATTCTGATGAACCAGAAGTTTCTCCTCAGAAATTTATTTTTGCATTTTTTTTTGTTGTTGTTGTTTTGTTCTTTTTCTTTTGAAGCGAAGGGAAGAGTAGGACCTCCACAGTATGTTGTATTGGATTATCTGTGTCATGTTATTATTCAAAGGACGCAAGTCTAACGAAAGAAAGTCAGGTATAATATTTGCTTCTAAAAAAAGAATTAAAACTAGGTGCTAGCTTCTAGAAGAGGTCACTGTTAATGTTAATCATACATACATTTTTCCATTATAGTGATACACTTTAAAAAAGAGGGATTATAAATTCTGTATTTCTGGTATAGAATTAGACTGAGTAGCTTTGTAAATTAGTTATTAATTGATTCCTTACTTCTGTTCTCTAGAAGTACAGTTTCCTAAAAGTTGGCTTTATGTGTGCATGACTGAAAGTAATGTATCATATTAGGACTAGCATGTTAATACAATGAAACTAATTAGAAATACAGCAAATACATGCTAATCCAGATACTGGCATCTTATTAACAGAGCAAGATACTTCTCTTGTTTGCTGTCCTACATTCACTTCAGTCAAAAATGTTTAATAAGTGTACTTCACTCAACTTTCCCTTTAGAAGATTATTCTAGTCTGGGTGGAAGTTCTATGACTTATTCCAGATGAGGGTTGAAAAGAGGAGCAATGCATCAAAGGGTCCCCTTTGCTCATTCTCAGGGTAAGTCATGATTACTTCACAATATGAAGAAAATTTCTACTGAACTTCATTTTCATAGCAGCATTTCTCTACTGACTTTGCAGAGCTCTTGGTCCGTAACAGGAAAGACTTACGAGGTCAGAAAAGATCATTTTATTAAAGGAAGGGATCTTGATTAGAGAGCCACTATGTGTTGAACATCCACTGGGGCTGTATTTTTCCTTTCACATTGGTAGTACATGAAGGAACACAAAGGGCCAAAGCTATGCTAAAATGTTTCAGCGATTTAATATTACCAGGGGTACTATACAAGAAATTTTAAGTGTCTGGTAAGGTCCAAGGCAACTCAATAACTTAAACTGCTGAAAACCACAGAAAAAGGCAGGATGCACTCAAGGGGAAAGGAGGCTTGCATTCATCCCCTGGCATATGCAGAACAGTATAAAACATGTAAGAAAATAACTAGCAGACTATGGTAGGTGAGTGTTCTGGGTAGTCATTCAGTTCCCATCTGAATTTCAAAATACTCTGCAACAGCAACAAAAAGTTCCGGGGAAGGGATTCTAGATAAATGAGTGCTAATTAGAGTGGCCTTCTATTAGATATTCTATGCAGTTAACCATGGGATTGCCAAGGGACAACATGAAAGGCAGCTGTGGTCTGATACCATCTGTGAAAATGCCTGTTCTATCTAATCCATGTGCTGCTACTACAAAAGTTACAGATTTACAGAGAACAAAACAGTGAAACAGACTGAAATGGCAGTGTCTCCTTTCTGAATCCTGCTTGAAGTGGTTACCCCCTGCTCATGTAAGTGGAGGGGACAATCTGGGTATAAGTGTCTTGATTTGCTATTACTGAATTGCTAAAAGGGAAAGGCAAGCTGAGCAGGAGGTGGAGTTGAAGGCTTTCATCTGGTTTCCAGGGAAACCTATTTTTTTGTTATTTGCACGTTCAGCACATCTGGTTCATTTGGACTCTGGCTTTTAGAAAATAATGAATGTGTCATAGGATAAATGAATGGAAAAATAATCTAAGGAATTAATGGGATGGAAGGAACATAGAATTCTTTTAAAAATGCAGCTATGTTTTCCCTCTCCTCTTTCTCCCTCTTTTTCTTTCTGAAATACAAACTTCTGGATAATATTTCTTCAGCATTTTGCGAGGCCTGAGGACAGTCAAGTACGTCCAGCCTCTTAACTGAAATAATAGATTTAAAAAGTGGGTATATATATATTAAAATTACTAAGACAAATAATGATAAGTTGACTCAAGTGGCTACTACAAGAGGAAACCAATGCTGAAAAGAAATGGAAATTTGAACAATATACGAGTATACTTGTTTATATGTTGAACAGGAAAGGTCCTCTTATTCTCAAAAAAGAAACCATTTTATTTTCAGGGGAACAACTGCGCTAAAAGATCACTGGTAATCCAGAAATAAACATCTGAGAAATACAAGATAATTACCTAGTCAATTGCTCTCATATAAGGACTACACACTTCAGAAAGATTCGTCTTACACAAGTTTTGAAGTACCTATTCTTTTTATTGTAAATACTAACTGACTTCACTTGACCCAAATTCTGTTCATGTCAATGGGATTCTATATTCTACTACAACAGCTTCTGGCTCAGGTGCTTAATGACCTTATTTCACAACATAGTATTGAATGCTTTATGCTGTTCTGTTGCTATGTGTGCAGAGCACAACAAAAGGCAAGAGGTACAAAAGAGACAGAATTTGTAACTGTTATTTTCCTCTTATGGAAAATGATAAAATAGTTTATAACAAAGAAAGGCTGCCAAACCTACTATTATTTGATAAAGAAAAGCCTTTATAAAAAGCCTATGGCTATACAGACACCACAGAGGTTTCAGTAATTCATGTATTTAGAGCTTTTTTATGGATACTAAGTCCTCAAATGTATGGTTAGTTCCTGGTTTTGAAAATCCTAACCTGCATGCAGGTGGCTATTTCTGAACTCTATTTCTATAACATGACATAGACAATGCAGATTTGAAATATGCAGATAGGGTGCCATCATGTCAAGAATGCCTTGCTCATTTAGAAATCTTAAATATTTAACATTAAAATTTCAGTTATTATCTGCTATTTATTCAAAACATGATGCAGAGTAAAGGAAAGACAAAAGTCCCTATCCTAAGCTGTCTGCAAGGTGTAATAGATTTATCAGCCACGGTGATACAGGCCAGTGATAGATGTACATCAAGCCTGCATAAAACTGTGCTTATATACTCAAATACTCATATTTGGGTTCTTTCTCCTCTCCTCTCCTCTCCTCTCCTCTCCTCTCCTCTCCTCTCCTCTCCTCTCCTCTCCTCTCCTCTCCTCTCCTCTCCTCTCCTCTCCTCTCCTCTCCTCTCCTCTCCTCATGCTCTCCATCCTTTCATTCTTTTTTTTTTTAAGTTGGGAGGCAAACATCCTTTAAGCAAAAATTATGCAAAATGAAATACCTCAAGAAAAATTACACATATTCATAATTATGATCACAGTGTTTGCATTACAATCAGAGATATCTAGCACCACATAGGGTCATAGGAGTAATCATTAGTCACGACATTGATTAAAGGGATGTAATAAAGGAAAAATTAAATCTGTGACTTTTTTAAGTTTATGTACTTCTAAATTATCCTTTCATTTCTCTTGTGATTTTTAAAAAAATATTTTATAAACATGCTTTCACTCCTTGTCACACCTTTCTTTCCTCAATTTTTAGTACTTTGATTTTGTTTAATTGTATTTCATGACTTCCAGGCCCTTGACGGCTGTGAATTATTGAAGAAAATGCTCTAGAAAGACCTTGAAAGGTGTTATTCTATGTAGTGTTCTGCCCAAAATCCTAAAATGTTTACAAATGAATAAAAAAATAGCTTAAAAGAATAAAGTTTATTCACAAAACGAAACCATGTCTTAGTAAGTCACAATGAAAAAATTAATTTAATACTCCTTCCTAAAATTAGTGTCATATTTGGCTGTGTGAAATGTTTGTTATTCTTTATTCTTCTTTTATTTTATTCAACTGAATATTATAGCTACTAATCAATGCACATTGTTCTCTTAATTGTAGTATGATAATTACTCAAGAGCCCTAATCACAGTATCACGGTATCACAGTATCACGGTATCACAGTATCACAAGGTTGGAAAAGACCTCTGAGATCATCTAGTCCAACCTATGACCCAATATCAACACCCACTCGTCATTTAAACCATGGCACTAAGCGTCTCATCCAATCTGTTTTTAAACACCCCCAGGGACAATGACTCCACCACCTCCCTAGGCAGCTCATTCCAATTGTCAATCACCCTTTCAGTGAAAAATTTTTTCCTAATATCAAACCTAAACCTCCCCTGATGAAGCCTGAGACCATGTCCTCTTGTTCTATCACTGGTTGCCTGAGAGAACAGACCAGACCCTGCCTGCCTACAACTTCCTTTTAGGTAGTTGTAGAGAGCAGTAAGGTCTCCCCTGAGCCTCCTCTTCTCTAGGCTAAACAAACCCAGCTCCCTCAGTCGCTCTTCACAGGGCTTTTGCTCCAGCCCCTTCACCATCTTTGTTGCTCTCCTCTGGACACACTCCAGCATCTCGATATCTCTCTCAAACTGAGGGGCTCAGAACTGGACACAGTACTCAAGGTGCGGCCTGCCTGGTGCCAAGTATAAGGGGATGATAACTTCTCTGGTCCTGCTGGCCACACCATTCCTGATGCAGGCCAGGATATCATTGGCCCTCTTGGCCACTTGGGCACACTGCTGGCTCATGTTGAGTTTCCTGTCCACCATAACTCCCAAGTCTCTTTCCACTTGACTACTCTCCAGCCATTCTGTCCCCAGCCTATAGCTCTGCATGGGGTTGTTGTGTCCAAAGTGTAGAACCCGGCACTTGGACTTGTTAAACTTCATCCCATTGGAATCAGCCCATCTCTCCAGCCTGTCTTCACTGCTTCACTGATCTCACCCAAATATCACAAAGTCTTTCTATTGCCTTAAATTAATGTTGCTTTAGACTCACCCAATTCTCTTATTTTATTTATAGGATCTGTAGCTCTTTTTATTTTTTTTTCAGCAGGACCTAGGCTGCTTAAATAAAAATATGGCTGTAGATTTATGCTACTAACACACAGATACCATAATGCTGTTAAAATACGACATAAGTTGATAGCAAAAAGTTATTAAATACATAAAAAAGAAGGCCTTCTAGGGAATCAGTGGCACTACTTAATGAAAACCATATAAAAGGAGTACTTCAGAATAGCACTATACTAGAAAAGAAGTTCAGAGAGTTCTTTCTACAAGTTTTTACTTCTGAAAACTGTGAAAAGATTTCTATATTAGTCCCACCCTTTGCGGGCAAATTATTGATGAATTAGACAAAATAGAGGAGATGGATATTAGGATCAGATGACATTAACTTAAGAAACTAGAAGGAACTCAAACTTGAAATTGTTAAGTTCCTGCCCAACATGTACAACATACAAGTGGCAAAAGAAATGCTGTCAGAGGATGCCAGATTGTTGAAGCTGTTTGCATCTGCCAGCAGAGCTTCAGAAAGCACCCTGGGATCTAGAGACAAATGACCCTGACCACAGTCCTTCAAAGGACCTACATTAAACAAAAAAAGTCACTGAGTGCATGGATGGATACTGTCTACTGGTAAAGAGGGAACACAGTTCCTAAAAAGGGAAATGCTGCCACACTGACTTGTTGGAGCTCTGGGAAGCTGTTAAACCTACCTGTGGATACAGGCAACATAATGATCATAACACATTTGGATTTTTAAAACCCCTGATTTTTTGTCACCACCTAAATATCTTTTAGAAACTGGATAGCTGCAAGACTGAAGGAATTCTTTTTTTTTGACTGAAAGCAACTAAGAGATTAAACATAAAGGGGACAATTTAGTAGTCACTACTCAGGGTGGAGAAAGTCCTGCATGACATTCCCCAAGTCTTTCTAGTGTAAATAACTTCACTCAAAAGTCTTTCAGTGACCTGTAAGTTTTTGGAGCTCATTTGAACTGAGCTCTCTTAGAGCAGCCAAAGTCCATATTGCTGGTGAGAATGTCCTAAAGGACCTCACAGGATTGAGTGTAAAAGTAAAAAGGTGATAGGCTTTGTTGTAGATAAATGTAGAATTTCTTGGGAAAAAATAATCGAAACTCTAATTACAGGATGCTGAATTTGGAATGGTGGTAGGGATAACTTGGAATTACCACTTCCAGCTTTCTGAAATCAATAATTTACTGCATAGTGGGAGTCACAAAAGCCAAGAAAATGGTCGTAAGAATCAGAAGGTGTAGAAAGGAAAGAATAGAGGATGTCATTTTGATGCCATATTAAATCTCGGTATTATCTTATTGTGAATATTCTATACAGCTCTGTTCTCTGCATCTCCACAGAACTAAAGCAGAGTTAAAGAAAGTACAGGGCATTAAAACAAAAAAAGAGAACAGAGCTTGATGAGGAGAGACTAAAAAGGCTGCAGGTCATTTAATAAATAAAGACTACAATTGGGCCAAGAGGGTGAAACATAAGGTAATGATAGCACTGTTATTTACTAAATGCTAGAATTAGTTGACGTGAGGAGGTGTAAATGAGTTGAATAGAGGAAGTGATCAATTAAAACAGATTATTTACTTTTTTATAAATCCAGTAATGAAGTTCAGGAATTTCATGCCACAGAATGTTTTTGAAGTATTTAGCATTAGCAGGTTCAAAAACACATGAGACATTTAAAGCAAATTGGTAGATGAACAATAAAGAGAATAGGTAGGGAAATGTCCTTTAACTTCCCTAATCCTATGAGCATAGAAGCAAGGGAAGCAGGCAAGGAATTATTTCTAAAATGAGATGCATTCTAGGGTCCTGGGGGCACTAGCAGACAGAATTCCATCTTATTTGGGAAGTCATGTTAATCAGGCAGATTTTCCAGTGACAAGTCAAAGGGAAACATCACACTTAGTTTTAGAAACAGTAGCAAGGAGGACTTTGGGAACTACGAGGAATCAGCCTTATCTCCATATCTGGTAAGATCATGTAGTAGATCCTTTGGAAGACATGTCCATGGAGTAGATCCTTTTGGAAAATAGGAAGATAATTACAGACAGCCAATATGGCTTCACAAAGGGCAAATCATGCCTGACTAATCTAATGACCCTTACAATGGAGGAAGTGCATCAGTGGAGAACAAAAGAGAAACTGATGGGGTCTAGAGCACAAGTCTTATGAGGAGTGTCTGAGGGAACAGGGATTGTTTAATCTAGAGAAAAGGAGGCTGAGAGAAGTTTTTATTGCTCTTTACAACTGTCTGAAAGGAGGTTGTAGTGAGGCAGTTTTGGTCTCTTCTCCCTAGAAACAAGAGACAGGACAACGAGACATGACCTCAACATCCACCAAGGGAGGTTTAAGCTAGATGTTAGGGAATATTACTCCACTGAAGGAGTGTCAAGCATTAGAACATGGTCCCAGGGAAGTGGTTGAGTCACCACCCCTCAATGTATTTAAAAGATGTGTAGACATTGCATTTAGGAACACGGTTTAGTGGTGGTCTTGGCAGTGTTAGTTTTTTGGTTGAACTTGATGATTTAAAAGGTATTTTCCAACCTAAAATATTCTATGATCCTGTGATTTTCAGAGGTGCCTTCCAACACAAACCATTCTATGATTCTGTGAATGGATGGAAGCATTTTCTATTATCATTACCAGATAAAAAACATTTATTTTGTTCTTTTGTGATTTTGTAGAAAAACTACACCATAATGAAAAGAAAAACTGTGGAAAATTAGTACAAGAAACAGAAAAGAATATAACATTTTCATAATGCATAATTTCTTTCTTTGCTATTTTTGGAAAAAAGAAAACAACAAAGAAAACCAGAAATGTTTGGCAGTATGAATTATTTAATTTTCTATAGCCGTCATTAAAATCTTCTTTAACTCTTTTATTTTCTCTATTTACATTGACTATAAAAAAAAATATTTTTGCAACAGTTAATGTTCTTAGTTTCCTTGGGCCAAAGGTGGAGGATGGAAAAATCCTGTTCATTTGGTAGTTCTTTAATAATTTTGCTGTGGAAATATGAATATTTTTGAAATGAGGAACATTGTTTTTCTTCTATAGCAAAGTTAGACATTTTTCTGACTGATTTAGTGTGCTTTCACAAAACTTCTTTAGAAGCAAAAGTTGACTTGAAAGAAAGAAAGAAAGCAAATTGGTCTGAGTAAAAACAGAATTAGTCTACTAATTTGTGTTATGAAACCTGTGAAAAAAAGATAAAATAACATCCATAATAAACATCTAAAGAGCTTTACCCTCACTTATCTTTTAGAATCGTTACATTTATATAGTGCTATGCATGTGATATTGAATAAAACATTAGGCTCAAATGAGACATTGACAGAATGCAATTTGGTACTGAAATAGCCTAAAAAGGATGTGCAAAATTCCAGAATATTCAATAAGTTGAGGTTAAATTAGCAATGCAAATACAAAACATTGGTCTTGTTACTAGGCTTACACTTGCAATTGTTGGGGTTTTAAAGATATCTTTTTTACAAAGAAGCCATTTTGAATTTAATTTTCAAAATAATAACAAATTTGAGCATATTCCTCAACACACCAACTAGGCAAAGTATCTTGAATTTGAAACGAGGGATTTTAGGCAAAAAAAATTAAAGGTGAATTTAAGACCGCAGTTCCATATATTTATTAATAGCAGCTAAATATAACTGTTGAAAGTAAAAAGCTGAACAGCATTTCTGAGTGTGCCACTGAAATATGGACTGTGAAGTAAACAACTCATTTAATGCATAGTGGTTTGACATTTTCATCACCTATTTAATTATAATTTTGATGTCAAGAGTTTAAGTATATTTCAAAATGTAGGAACATAACCTTGATACAGGATTATGTTAATGTTTGGATATGTAAACTTTAGTGAAGAACAAGGGAAAAACTCTCAGACAAAGCTCATTGACTCAGCTTTGAGTTGAGGACTAAAGTATGGGTAAATATAGTACAATATTTTTGATGGATTTGCATGTGAACTATGCAACTCAGAGAAACAGAAAGCAGAAAGGTTTTGAGTTTAAACATAGCCCACATGATTCTCATTTCAGAGCAGAAGACTGCAGTGCAGTGGGTTGCCGGTTTATGCTGTCACGCTTGCTCACGTTTTATTCCTTTAAAGTTCGTGTTCTGAGATCAGATTTCAGAAGACAATACAGAGATGAATACTGAGAAAAGTACCATACAACTATAAGTGAAGTGGAAAATTATATGCTCGCTGTGTAATACTATTTCTTCATAAATTTATTCTTAAAAGAGAAAAAGCCAACCACAACTGAGCATTTCAAAATAAGTGATGTGCCTTTCTCTGAAGGTGCAATATTTCATTTTTTGCATATAACAGAAAAATCAATGGTTCAAAATAATTATTTTAAAATGAGAACAAAATATGACCTACATTGTACAATTATTTATTTTCCTTAAAAGATCTAATTTAACAAATGGTTTACTGGGACAGAAACAAACAAACAGGCAAACAACAACTACAAAGAAAAGGACTGAAGACTTTTATCTGATTCCATCTAACCGGACACTTCCTTGCTTTCTATTGTCATTTTATTTTAAATAGCCTATTCGGAGCATGAAGCATTAAGTCATCACAGCTCTTACAATTCTGATAAACTGAACACAAGAGACAATGCTTTTACATACAAAAACATATATAATAATACGTACTAAATGCAATAAGAGAAATGAAGACCTACTATTTCCATGACTGCAGAATTTTATTTCATAATATGTAAATTTCTTTTTCTACTAAATGAAAGGTCTGGAAGGACAGGGAAAGCAAAAAATTTTTGTAGTATTTGGTACCCATTTGCAACACAGGAACGCTTCCCCTAACATGGCACTTTTACAGTCCCCTGTGTTTCAGGGACTGGCTATTTTCTCACTTAATTTCATCCAGACCACTCTAAAGCAAACTTGTTGTTACTTCAATATTAAGGTTAAGTAGATTACAAGAGCTGTAGATAATCATTCATCATGTAGATATTAGTTCACACCTTTCCTCTGTCTCATCAAGAGAGCAGTACAGAAGCTACATTTACTTTTCTGAATATTATAGCTCATGACTCCACCTGCCCTGATAGACATTACTATCGTGTAGCCGAGTTACTTGTGCAAAGCATTTGACTGTTGTGTTTTTCTAGTTGGTTTCTATCATGGATAATCATACAGTCAAAATAATTTCTTAATCCTTGTTGCTTTCTTCACTAGTCATTGTGTATATATATTAAAACTCATTTAAAATGGCTTGTGTTTCCTTCTGTAGCTTTTCTGCAGACAATAGGAAAAAATGTCCAGGCTACTGTTCCCACACAACTTTTCTGTAGCATGAGTAAACACATGTAGGCTACTCCACAGAGAAAGAGTTGAAACCTAGTGTAGGATGACATCTGGGACTTATTTCTCTGTAGGTTGAGTAAAACTCACTAACGACAGAAGTGAAGGTAAATGGAAAGTTTTTCTTAACGATTGGTTGAGTTTTGTTGGAGAAACCTTAGGTAAGGTTGTAAAACTTTTAGGTTTTGTACTACCTGGAGCTTCTTCTATAAGCAAATAACCTGAAAAATCCCTTTACATTGGTCTCAAAACACACCACCAGCTTTCTTTTTGTTCAAATATGTATCAAAACCCCAGCTGAATTCTTCCATGACATGATTTCAAGTTCTTGTAAAGACAATTCCAAAGACAAATTCAGGTAAATTCAAAGAGCACAAAGAGTTGGTTTTAGAATATTTTTCTGATTTATAGTACTTTTATTTCTGCTTTTAGATGACCTTCAATCATGGAAATGTTACAGAGCACTGACTGAAGCAAGCCTCACACAGCCAGTGAACGGCTGCTATATTTTAGCTGTGATATAAAGATAGGAATTTGTTCTGCTAGATCACAACAACTATAGGAAGCAAATGAACACCACTGGAAACAAAATGTAAGCAATGTCCTTGCTACATGAACAAATCCAATGGACAGCAGCAAACATTTACACATTTCTGTAAATTGGAGTCACCGGAACATTTGTCGCTGCTTTTAAGTCCTCAAGATAAAGGTAAAACTATTTGTAATTGTTTGTGGTTTACAAATTACACCAGTTATTTTTGATTTATTTTAAGCCAACTCAAGCATATTGTGAATCATCACTTTATTAGCAACACTTGCTGTTAAAATTAATCTAAATTTTCCACTGATTTCCCATATATGTATAAACTCACATAGAAAGAATTTTATTGTCAAAACCATGGAATTGGTAAATAGTGTATATAGGCAAGAGATCCACCCACAGACAAGTGAAGGGAGAAAAATACACAGAATGTGCAAGAGTAAGATATTTCCTAAGTAACAGATATCTGAAAGGAAAAAAATATACTTGCATTAGCATTTCACTGCTATGTATAACAGTACTTGTAATACGTTGTCAAGAAATTGTTGATAGGAAGGCTCATGACTAGATGCTAGGAGTCAATTACTGTATTAGACTTTAATGATACAAAATATGGTCTACTACATTAAAGATACATCTTTTATGTTTTATGTGTGGTCAATTAGGCTATTTTCCCGTGCAATGCAGCTGGGAATTTCACATGATAGCAGAAGCGCTGATGTACTTATTGAGGACAATTTTTTGTTTTTCTTGTAAAAGTTATGTAATAATACAGAATGTCTCCTCAAATGGCAGTTACCATAAAAGATGGTATATAAACATTCAAGCTGGCTATTTTTCTAGAAGAACGTTTTCTTTAGGATTAAGGGCTCACTAAACCCAAATGTGGTAACAGGCAAGAAATCACTCTCAAGTCATATTTCTTATCTCTTCTTCAATGATTGCATATTTATTGATATACTTCAAAGAGGAAGACAATTATTCTGTTAATGTTTCTGGAAAAGACATGAATGCAGAGATGAGATGGAGTAATAAAAAATAAGAGAGAGATAAAATAATTTTTTTTTTAAAGTCTGTAAAAACTTAAGACTTTCAGCTAAACAAAATCCCCATAAACACTAGAATTCCTAACAGCTGCAAGAACAAGAATCTACAATGTTGGTAGCCAGTACTATACAATACTGAACAATGTAATTTGCATCTCAGTGAAATTAAATATAGTATAATGACTTAGCTTCCAGGCAACAATACTATTAAACTTGTTGTAGCTGATTATGACATCATCTGAAACTCCAGGATACACATTCAAGCCACATATTATGCTTGTAATATGTACTGGTTTTCTGTTTAGTTTTTCATTTAATTTGTTGCAAGGATTATATTTTTCAAAGGCTCCAAATGCCACCCAGCAGAATGGCTCTAGAATATCTGTGAGCCATGGCAACACCACTTAGGAAACAGACGGGATGTTATTGTAGGGGGAAAGAACACAGAGGTCAGTAAATTACTTGAGAACACTCAAGTAGTACTTGTTTTACTGGTAATAAGCCTTCTCCTAAATTTTCCTAACCAAGTAATCTTTCTTTTTTTTTTTTTTTAATATCTTACACATTTTGCCAAAATATGCTTCTGAAATTTCTAAGCTTTTAAATTCCTACTCATATAGAGCTGCTTATTAATTCCTAATAGAACTACTAGGAAAGAAACAAGAGATCAAAATGCAAGATAAATAAACACTCCTATGCCCCAGAAATCTGGTGAGAACTAGATGGAAGTGGAAGTATGGGTTTTCTTCCTTGACAGCAGCACCACGGTCTCACCTAGGAGGTTGTCCTGTGATCAGGACACTACCAGTGTCCTGTCTTAGCTGCTCGTTGTTTAGGATTCTGATGATCTGCCAACAGTAGTTCTACAACATGAACAAGATTAAGAGTGGTGGGGCAAAATACTGTAAATAATTCAGTATTGTAGTGACAAGAATGATTAACATTATGTCCTTGCAAACATTTATACACGTGCTTAATGGTACTCATCCAGGGAGTCAGTGATCCTGCAGAAGGAGTAATGCTTGAATATGCACATAGAAATTTGAGACAGATTCTCATATTATCTTAAGGATAATATTCAGAAATATCTTAAAACAGCAGCATCTAACTAACTGAATTTGGCAGTCTCATCCTCTATATTTCTTGCCGTAAACTGCAAATAAACTTCATGCTGAAGAAAATTTTTATGAAGTACCACAATATTTCAAAGTTATACAAAACTCCAGCTCTACAAACACCTGTAGGCATGTCATATGTTTATATGATCATACATAAAAATCTATAAATATTTATGTGAATCACATTGAATTTATTACAATTTCTCTTTATTTTTATGTTTAAAATTTTAGATTGAACATTGAGTTGATTCATTCTTTATATATTTACAAAAACTCACTGATGGAGTGAGTTTTCTTCAGCTAATTGTCTAACTGGATTATTTAGGATCCAGAGATTTTACTATGTAACAACTTCTGCCTTGACCTGAGGGAGAAAACAAACTTTCTGGGTATGGCTTACAGACAAGTTATTAGCTTTCTGTTCCTTAGTAACGGATTAGTATTGACTATAAATCTAGGAGTCTACAGACCTGGTCTTTACTGCCACAGAACAAGTTTGACAGAATTTAATTCTGTGTCTTTGGCCAACCCAATGCCTCAGTTGGTTAATCAGGCAGTTAAAAATGTGGATACGGTTTTCCTCAGAGTTCACTTGCCAGAAAAGTATTCATCAAAATGTGCCTACTTTTTCATCCATGGTATCTGTTACTCTATCAATAATTTGCCTTTTGCAGACATAGTCTTGCAAAAGTAAAGAAACATTTAGATCCAGTGACAGAATAATGGGAATTTGCAGTCCAACTCACTAATGGGCCTGTTTATTTTTTTCACAGTTTCCTGAGGCATAAGCAAAATACTTTTCATAAAATCATAGATGGGTTAGGGTTGGAAGGGATCTTGAAGATCATCTACTTCCAACACCCATGCCACAGGGAGGTACAACTTCCACTAGACCAGACTTCTCAAAACTCTGTCCAATCTGGCCTTGAATAATTCCAGGGATGGAGCATCCACAACTTCTCTGGACAACCTGTTCCAATGTCTCACCAGCCTCTTAGTGCAGAATTTGTTCCTTATGTCTAATCTAAATCTGCCCTCTTTCAGTTTTATTTTAAGCCATTAATCCTTGTCCTACCACTACACGCCCTTGGAAGAAGTCCCTTGCCAGCTTTCTTGCAACAGCTTACTAAGTAACAGTAGGAATTGAACTGTAAATTGATGTTTTCATGTACTTTCGTACATGCAATTATGTTATTAATCTATTGGCATTTAATGAAAGTAATGGGTAAAATTAGTTCCCAACTAGTTATCTTTGCTTTATACCTCATAGTGATGCTTTTCCATGTTGGTCTTGACAGAGTGATGGAATTAGTCCTTTTACTAGAAACAGCCCCATGTACTCTAAGAATGCATCTAGTGCAAGAACAGACTAGAGGTGGTCTGAAGCCAGTCCCCTTTCAGTGCACATAATGTCAGCTGTCTACCTTTAACAAACTAATTGTATTGGTCTGCAATACTGGATTAAAAGACATATGTTATATTGGCCTACTAGATTCAGAAAGGTAATTTGTCCCTCCGTTGAACTGCCTGCTCCAAACTGCTCTTCATGGGTCAAACAATGCAAAAGGACCGTATATGCAGTCTCTGACCATAGGTCAGTGTAGTGCATGTTTCCTACAACTCCTAAGAATAATGAGGTATCTTACAGCTCTTGTAGCTGTCACTGTTATGTAAATAATTGCAGCTGATGCATCCACTCTTGTTCTAGGACTTCTTTCACTAGTACAGTTTGCACATGGACAGAAACATCTGAATATAGAAACAGTGCATTACTCAGAAGAGGTCTGTTGCAATCACAACAGGAAAACTCCCTGTGAGATTTTTAGCTCTCAGAAGGAAAACAGATAAATCAAAGGATGAATCTGGAATTCACCACCATTCCATACTTATCATTAGTTCTTCCAAGTTTATGTGAGAGTACTGAAGTCCTAGTTCCTAAACCATATAATAATAAATAAACATGAATAACTCCCTCCAACTAGTAATTGAAATGTGTGTTTAATAGAAGAGAAATAAACACATCTACAAGTGACTGAAGGACAGCTAAGTCTTCCTGTTACTGTTCCCAAAGTTGCTTTTAAGCAGGCTTATAGGAGAGACATTACAGATATTTGAAAGCCGACAAGTATAAACAGCGTAACCGATGGCCATAAGCAAAGCCATTACTGCTCTATACTGCTTCCTCTTCTCTCTCCTTCACTGCAAGTGACACAATAAACCACTGACACTTTTTGCTAATTCTCTGATATTTTTCTTCTTATTACATTTATTCTTTGATAGCCATTGTTGTTGAAACTGATGTTTGCAACAGTGACTGAGTTGATTAATAGATATTTTATACATCTGGTATTTCCTCATAAAAGACTGGTAAACTTATTTCAATTATCATACCACCAACAAGGATACAATCTGTTCACAATGGTTGTTTACGAATGGCTGCTTTAGGTAATGGCTGTTTTCTTAGCATGGGCAATGAAAGATAATATTATTAAACAGAGATATGCAGAATGGTGTGTCAACTTATCCATCTTCCTGATGTTTATAGGCTTAATTTTTTTATAATGTTTATTTTGTTTTATTTTATGGGATCAAACATTAAAGTATCACTTATTTGAAAGGATCTAATTTCTTGTATTTTTGTTTTAATGTCCTTGAATATTAACATCCACAAATTCATGTGCAATCAGTGCAGAGAATCTGTGGTAGGTACTTTGTTAATACTATTTAGACAAACTTGTTATAATGAAAGAGATAATGAACAAAGGAACTTATTTTTTTTAGGTGAAGTATAAAGGGTTTTGCCTACCAGATTAAGGTTGTCTTGTTTTGTGGTCTTGTTTTAACAAACCACCTGCAAAATGCCTTAAAATAATACCTGATAATCTCAAAAATGTCATGAAAATTCAGCGTAGGTGGGAAAGCGGGAAGTGCTTGTGTAAGACTGTATGGGTGGAGGGGAAGACAGGAATATTGTAAAAAATTTACACATAAAAATAATTAAAAGCATGTTAGATTAATACCTCAAACAGTGGCAGAAAGCATTGTAGTACAGATTTATTATCTCAGAAATCATTAAAGAAAGAGAAACCCTTTGTGTTTGGACATGGGAACAGCTTTCAAATATACCCATCAAAAATATTTTTTTAGGATTCAAGAAAAAATATTTTAAATGTTAAATATATCAGAATAGTTTTATAGACCACTTAGATATTGTTCTCTTTCAGGTAGTAATTTAAGCCTATCATACGCAGATTCAAATTCCTATTCAAGATCAATGTGGGGAAAAATGAGAGAAAATCATACTTCTTCAAATCATAAATAGGTACTGGAAATATACAGTCTTATAAAAGTTTTAAGCTTTAAAAATTAAAGTTTTTAACATGATATCTCAGAAGAAATATAGTCATAGATTTTCCAACAGATGTTACAGAGGTGCTTCTGTTGCCTGAAAATTTCTTGCTGCCTACCAAACACTGGTATTTCTAAGTAAGCTATTTAAGACAGAAAGCTTCCTTTATCTCCTTCCCTCTTATACAGAAGGCATAGGTTGAGTTCTTCACCACTTACCATCACGTATTTTCACCAGCTCAGTATGTAAAACTTTTAGCCCTGATGTCTCCTTAGATCAGTTGGCAGCTATGGCCATGGTTCTGCAGCTGTTTACCTCCTTCCCACTTGCATAATTTTCTTGCATTACTTGGTTCTTGTTAGGCTTCAGCCTCTCAGCACCTTAATACAGAGCAGTAGCTGAGGATTTTTCAAAAAAGACTGTAATTCTAGTTAGATAAGTTTAAATAGTATGAGATGATAAATCTATTTTCTAAAGCACTGAAATCACTACCTCTAAATTAGGTCACTCTAAACTTTTCGATCACTCTGAATTTTGTCTCTGAAGAGCTTAGTTTTAGTTCGAGTCCTGCAAATGATTCTTTGCAGTTGTTACAGTTTCCTGAAACCCCACTGACTTCACTAATGCTTGCCTGAACTCCAAAGACTTCAACTAAAAAATGTAAAATGATACATCTAATATGACACATCGTTGCTTATTGGATAAGGCTGAGTCCTTCTGACTGTAGTTTCTTGATATGAAATTATTGAAAATTTTAGTCTCTTCTATATAGCCAAAATGTTGGAAGGGCAAAGAAGGGGTATAAATAGAACCATTTAAAAATAAGCAATGAATAGAAGTAATTAAATTTATTGGGTGAAACAATTTAATGAAGAAAAATACAATTAAATTACTAAAATCTATATTCCAAGTAGTGATTAAAAACACAGTTGCTATGCAACCAAAAGGATTTTGATG
Organism: Tapera naevia; assembly: GCA_033556795.1. Classification (NCBI taxonomy): domain Eukaryota; kingdom Metazoa; phylum Chordata; class Aves; order Cuculiformes; family Neomorphidae; genus Tapera; species Tapera naevia. The sequence goes on from JAUMJJ010000016.1 coordinate 4,026,508, forward strand.
ATGGAGTGCAAAAATATATATGTTAAGTACGCTGATATTTTACTTTGACATTTTTCAGTCGCACACCTGCCCAGTCGGTCTATAAATTTATTTTGGTAATGGTAATATTAAAGACACCTACAGGATTAAGAAGAAAAATTCCTATTTGAACCAGTTAATGACTTCTATTATGCTTAATAGTTTAAGGGTAGGAATTAATGAGATTAAAGTACGTATATATAATTATGTATATAATTCCTATGCTGAAGTTTCATCAGCTCTGATGGATTAATTCCTATACCATAAACAGGTCTTGACCCTATAAGGCAGAGGAACATTAGTTTTCATAACACAGTGACCTAACCCTGCCCAGTCCCAGTGCCCCTAAATGACAATTAAATTCTTTACTTGTATTAGAAACTTAAGCAGCTGTTGTTTGTAATAGCTAGAGGTAACTTTTACTTATCCAGGAACACCTAGTGGGAACTTCTGCTTATCCTGGAATACGTAGACGAAGATGCAGGTTGGTTTCTGCTCGAACTTTCTTTATTACATATGAAGACCTCTGATGCGGTCATATGATACAAATATATATGAGAGATACCCATATGCAGATACACAGTGAGAGGCAAAGAATTTTATTAGGGCACATATATGTTTCTACGAAGAGACATAAATTGTGCCCAAAATATTCGTATAATGTTCCTACATATTTTTGACAGCCATAGAATATTGAAATCCCTTCGTCCTTTTTGGACTGTGCTATGCAGCTGTGAGGGAGACCGTCTTGGCTGGACTGGAAGTTCTCTGTCCAGTGGCGAAGTCTTTTATTTCTCAAGATTGATTACTGACCATATGGCCAACCTGAATCCCATTTTCTTTCATTCGCGTTAGTCCTGCATTTAAATCATAAAACATTAAACCCTTTCTTCTGGCAATAGATTTTCTTTTCCAGGAAATCAGAACTAGAACTAACCAATTGACAACTAACCAATGCTGGATGACCACTAGCACCCTGCATCAAGAAACAAGGGCTTACTTTCTGGTAAATCCTGTTCTCTGCACTAGTGATTGCTTTCTATTTGTACTTTGAATTCAAATCCTGACATGAACTTATTTAATTTCTATTTTCTAGCTGGCTGCTCTTCACACAACCCTTCAGCATAAACCTTAAAACCTCTCTGCAGCTGGTGGAGTAGAGGAACTATGAGCCCTAGTGCCCAAGTCTATTAGTAAGGTAGAAAGTTTCCTAAAATGTCCCAAGGGAGGTTTACTTGACATTGGACACGCCACTCTAATGCACTGTGAGTGCAAATTCATGTGAGCGTCTATGCACAGTTACCATTTTATAGAAGGAATCTAGGTGGAAGTGTTATTAAAAATAGATTTCTTTTTGTTTTCCAGAGACAAACACTGTTACAAGGATTTAATTATTCATTGGAAAGATATCAACTTTAATTTAAAATTACTCTTGTTTGTGAGCTTTTGAATGAAATGTAGAACTCAAGTTTACTAGATAGCATGGGATTAATTTTATGGATAAAAGACTAAAAAAAATACCCCATGTTCTCTCCGTATATTAAATATTGTGAAGAATATGGTTCTATTAAATAGATGCAGAAAGTGTTTTAAGGATGCACTCTCATGTCAGAGAAAATTGTATTTTTAGCATGAAGAACAGAAGCTTGTGTTTTCAAGAAGGGTGTTATGGTAGCACACAAAGAAAGCTCTGAGCTATGAGATAATAAAATCATAAAATAAATGAGTTTTGTATTCCAACAAGAAAAAAGTAAGAACTGGGAGTTTAGGGCAGAAATAAGACCAAGATTACACTGAGTACACAAATTTTGCAGAATAATGAAAAAATAATCTTTAGTCCACAGGAATAGAAATTGCATCAGGAATGGTCTAACGAGCAGGACCAGAGAAATTATTGTCCCCCTGTACTCGGCACTGGTCAGGCCTCAGCTTGAATATTGTGTACAGTTCTGGGCCCCCCAGTTTGGGAAAGATGTCAGGATGCTGGAGTGTGTCCAGAGGAGGGCAACAAAGATGGTGAAGGGGCTGGAGCACAAGCCCTACGAGGAGTGACTGAGGGAGCTGGGGCTGTTTAGTCTGAAGAAGAGGAGGCTCAGGGGAGACCTCATTGCTCTCTACAACTACCTAAAAGGAGGTTATAGTCAGGCAGGGGTTGGTTTCTTCTCTCAGGTGACCGGTGACAGAACTAGAGGGCATGGACTCAAGCTTCGCCAGGGAAAGTTTAGGCTTGATGTTAGGAAAAAGTTCTTCACTGAAAGGGTGATTGGCCATTGGAATGCGCTGCCCAGAGAGGTAGTGGAGTCTCCGACCCTGGAGGTGTTTAAGGGGAGACTGGATGAGGCACTGAGTGCCATGGTTTAGATGATGGGTTGGTGTTAGTGTTGGTGTTAGTATTGGGTTAGAGGTTGGACTCGATGATCTCGGAGGTCCTTTCCAACCTTATGATACTGTGAAACTGTGTGAATGTGAAGTTACAGCTTATCTGAGTGTCCCTAGCTATGTTTTTACATCTAAAATGAAGGGGTTTTTCAGTTTACTCTCTGTCCTAAATATTTTTCGTATTGCAGAAGGCAATACAGACTGTAGTTTTTTTTGCAAAGACATGAAAACATCCTAAAGACATGAAAACATCCTAAAGACATCAAGCTCCGCAACTAAGGTTAAATATTATGATTATTGTTTACCTTCTAACTAAATGGGTTCTTATTGATAAAGTAGGATTTACTGTGGTCAAATATACAACAGGAAATTGTTGCCAAAATACTGAAAATAAAAACTGACTTCTGAGAGGCTGTATTTAAAAAGCTATTTTTTTTTTTCAGACAACTTCACTGCAACTACTGGGCTTCTTGATTTTAGGATATTAATGGGTGTTTCCAGTTCTTAAAATGAGACATAAATACAATACCACATGTTGCTTTTATTTGTGTGCAGTGATAAACTCAGCTTTATTACTAATTTGTGTAGTCAATGCAGGTTCAGAACAACCATTAGTCAAAAGTACCTTTTTTCCTCTACATTTATAGAGCTCTGAAAAGACAAAAGTGTGCTCCACTGAGGTTACAACTCCCTCAAAACTTTTTGTTTGGCCCTTAGATTACTTTCAAATATAAATTACAGGAAAATTTCAGCTTTAGTAGAAACATAGGTTTGGAATACGGCATTATGCATCAGAATTATTTGCAAGCTTATAGACATAATTGACTATGTGACATGAACATTTTACCCAACCCAGCACTGAGAAAATCAACACACAATAGTTCTCTATATCGTAGAAAAATAGATTTTGTTCTGACTGTAAACCTTCAGTGTAAACTACCATAATGAATATCTACTAGATAAAAAGCATAAGAAGTAACACATTATCAAGCTTTAATACTCTTGATTTTGAGAAAAATAATTGAATTATCCAGTTAATTAAATGAGTTTCCTACCTCAACTTCGAGAATTCCAACTCCTGTTGGAAAAAAAAAGAAATAAAACTATTTTCAGAGAAGGATATCTAGAAGACATTTGAATTTGCTTAGCAAATATATCACAGAAAACAAGTCAATAACTTTGATAAGACAAATTACACAAACTAAAATATTCCTCTTTTGTAAACACAAAGTAAATAAATACTTATTTTTTCTCTGTGTAAGCTCTACCTGTAACAAATTTTTGCAATTTATTAAAACATTTTTAATGACACTTTACCACATAAAATGAGATAGATAGAAATGAAAGGGAGGAGAATCTATGATCCCATTTGCAGATGAACAAAGAAAGTAAAAAATAGATGAAAATCAAAGTTCAAACAGAGTTCTAAAAAGCCAGTAGCCTAAAGTTCTATCCCTGTCTTCAAGAAACCTAAGGAACAAAATTTATAAAGTTTATTCAGTTAATATGTATTTCTCTATGTGTCCTTCACAGTCCTTTTGTCAGTTATCTCCAGTTCTGAGTTGCTATGAATTCTGATATTATTTTGTATATTATTTTGTATATTTTTGATAATACTGCTGCTCTTACAGTTACTGTACATTTCACACAGGTTACAAAGCACTATCAGAAGTCTAGAAAAGTAGGAAGCAAAGGCCAAGAAAGAAAATTACAAAAGATAATTTTCAATAAAATAAACATAGAAGTGGTATTTATTAATATTTACAACAAATCACAAACAATTTCAAGGAGTTTCCAAAAGGATTTAAATTTGGATAACCCTTGAGAAATTGCTAAGCTATGTAGTCTACAAACCACAGTCTTGTCTTTTTCTTTAAGAAAACTATTCTCTCATCTTTAGCTACTTGCTTGTAAGGGAAAGAGAAAAACCCTGTAAGACAAGGGCGAGTTCTAAAGAGAACAAAAAAAAATACATGGAAAGTAAAATTTAGACAGTTCTCTCCTTTTTGAGGGTCTCAGGCACTACCAATACCAGAATATCCATATCCATTTTCATCCTTAAAACCTTCTAAATTTGTTTGTCCACTAAAATACTTTCCTCTGGCATCTCATAGTTTTCTAAAAAGTAAGAGTTGATTTAACTTTTTTATAATGTTTATTTTCAGATGATAAAAATTCCACAACTGGAATACTTGATGTGTGTCTTGATTTAGCACTTGTCCATGACATGGTCATCAGCTGGGTAGATGACCATACATGCACAGAAAGGGGAAAGAGGAATGAGGGTTAAAGTGGACTATTAAAAACTACTTTGAAAGTAATGGAGGGTGGTACATTTGAAAACTGGGATAAGCGTTTGGCAGAAGACACTTGATTAGTTAACACCAAGGTATCTAGCAGTTGAGCTGGTCCTGCTCAATCAGATCTCCAAAATATAGTCGCTGTGGTGCATGTAAAGAATTTGTTGGGGAAAGCTAATTTTCTCCTGCTTTGGTCAAAGGAAAACCTATCTGTGGGGTCGTCTTTGTTTGAGGACCTGGACATACTCAGTGGGTAATGTTGATGGATGGTGAAGTCCAGTGTGTCTCTCAAGGAAATCTGATCCTGAGTGAGAATACTCGAATTTAAACTATATGATATTGTTTTACAATATCAACAGTAGTCACTAGATGTTTTTCAAGATAGACAGTTGGCTTCATCATGTGCCATCCAGCAACCTCCTCGAGGCTGACATCTCTAACCTGCAACCCACGGGCATGAGCTGTGACAAATCCTTCTGTATGTATAGATGTGAAAAGATATATATTTTGAAGGTAAAAGTAATAGTGATCTGACCATCAGGTAAATGGGAGTGGTGTGTTCTGGTTTGAGGTAAATCAGAGTAAATTCTCTAACTTTTCAACTAGGTCTCTTTCTAGTAACTTCATTTTCTGAAAAATTAAGAACAAGTTTTTCAAACAGTGTCTATGTCTTCAAATGATAATACATGATGTTTATAGTTATGGGATGAATGATTTGCAGGAAAGCCGTTGTTTACACTTATTCCTATAAAAAACAAGGCCATACTAGAACTGGTGAAATGTTGTAAGTCAAAGGATGAAAAAGGGTTGCATCTATAGGAAGGAGTGGGCAGGACAAGGACCTAAAACTAACCAGCAGGGCATTCCACTCCATACAAGCCATACTCAGTATAAAACCAAAGGATCAGGAAGATCATGCCGTCTTCTTCAATGGCCAACAATCAGTGAGGACCTTGTCTATTCATCTACTCCCAATTCTGATCCATACATTCCTAAATCCATTTCCTGAATCCTGCTCCCATTTTCCACCGAGTCCAGTCTCAGAAGAAGAAACATACAGAGTTGTGGTGGGTTGACCTTGGCTTAATGTCAGGTGCCCACAAAAGCCACTCTCCTCATCAACTGGATGGGGGAGAGAAAAAGATAACGAAAAACTCATGGGTCGAGAACAAGGGCAACGAGAGATCATTCACCAATTTCTCTTACTGGTACAACCAGCCTCACCTTCAGGAAAACAGTTTTATTGATTATCAATCAAATCAGAGTAGAATAATCAGAAACAAACAGTAATTCTTATCCCCACCCCTCTCTTCTTCACTGGTTTAATTCTACTCCTGAATTCTCTACCTCCTTTCCACTCCAGTGGGGCAAGGGGATCGTTGTTGCAGTCAGATCATCACACATTGTCTCTATCATTCATTCTTCTTTAACAGGAGAGCTCCTACTTCAACACGGAGTTTTGCCCACAGGAGACAGTTCTTCATGGCCTTCTCCAGCATGAGTCTTTCCCACAGGCTGCAGCTCTCTACAAACTGCCCCAGCATGGGTCCCTTCCACAGGATGCAGTCCTTAGGGAACAGACTGCTGAAGCATTACATCCTCCATGGGTCAAAAGTCCTGCCTATACATCTGCTTCATTGTGGGCTCCTCTCTCTGTCAGTCCACAGGTCCTGCCAGGTTCCCCTCACCTCCCTTCTTAAATATAGGGGTGCTACAACCATGGTTGACTGGCTCAGCCTTGGCCAGTAGTAGCTCCATCTCGGAGATCACTGTCATTGGCTTTATCAGACATGGCAAAAGCTTCTAGCAGCTTCTACAGAAGCCACCTTCTTAGCACCCTACCCCACTACAAAAACCTTGCCACAAACCCAATACAAGATTTTGGTGAATATTTGAGGAATTACTCAGTTCTTGGAAAAATATTCATTTGCAGCAAACATAGATGCAAACAACTCAACATGCAAGTAACAAGAACGTGTATTAAGTGTGGTTGTAGGAGCCTTAGTTTATACTGATATTTCTTTGGAACATACTCCATATCTGTCCTACAAAATTAAAAAAAGGAAAACCACTAACCTCCAAAACCAGAGGCATGTTTATCAGAAGTCATTTGACTCTACGTTTTCTGGTTTGCAATTCCATTATTAAAAGACAGAAGGGAGGTCACATTCTGCAAATAATGGAAAACAGTATAGTAAAAAACTCTTTCTTTCAGAGTGTTTTTATGAAACACATTATGAAAAATATTGTGCAGGACTTTTAGCTGTAAATCAAACTGTGACCAGATTGTATTGGAAGAACTGATGATGTAACTGGCTTTTCATTTCTGGGGTCTTAGATTCATTATCCTAAATCATAAGTATAGATAAGTTATTTAGCCAGACTTTAGCAGTCATCTGTTATGCTTAGATTTCATCTGATGCTAAACTGTAACCTTGCGAAGAGGTATGAGAGTCTAACATTAATAATCACATGTGATTATTTATGGGACACTAGTTAACTCTTGAAATCCTGGTCTTGATTTGGGAATTAATCAGTCTTGCAAATATTTTAAAACTTCAGTCATTTGAGCACAGTGGTATTGCCAGATTAAAGATATTATGCAGCCTACAAAGCCTCTAGCCTTCTATTGAAGATATATTTAAAGATAAACCAGGATACCAATACGCTTTTGTTTAAAACTTAAAATGCTGCCACAGTATAACCGTTTTAAGTTTCTTTTACGTATTATTTATCTAAATTTGCATTAGTGTTAAGTAGGAGCAAACTGGTTTTTTTCTAGCAAGACAGCTGCTAGAATTGTGTCATTACTGCCAAGTAATACATTTTCAAATTCTTTTACGACGGCTTTTATTGAATTCAGTTGCGTTACTTTAAACTTCATTGGCATACATATGACAGGATCTCTAGCACTTATTTTCATTGATCTTATGTTAGAAACCCTTGTTAATGCCTTCTTACCGAGATATCTTTGTAGCAACTGAGATAAAAATGTGAAGACACTGTCTTGAAAATATTTTACTGCATTTGCAGATTCTGTATACTATTCTTTTCTGAGATTTGCAACTGAAAAACAGGGTTTATAATCTAGTCCAGAGTCTGTAAGCCACATTAGTATTCAGGGAAAATATATTTTTTTTCAAATCTAGACAACAGCACTTTTCAACTGATTACTTAACTACTTCATCCACTCACAAATGGAGATATTACTCTTTGGTACAGCTAGTCTCAAATGCGATGCAAACTAACCCTTCCCATGGAACTGAAAGATAAGAGTTGTGTTGTCACTGAATTTTTCCCTATGATATTAATGAAATTTCTTCTTGTGTGTACAATAAACATGGTACAACAAGCAATGCTTTTATGCATACAACACTTTTTGTGAATATGTTTTCAAAAATTTCATGGAAAAACCTGCCCACAAACAAGAATATCAGGAACATTTTCCTTTATAAAATTTAAACCTCAATTCCTTAAGTAAACTTCAAATATAGACCCCCTCTATGCAAAGTAATACTTTTCAAATGAACAGTTAGAGTCAGAGGACTGAACCTTATACAGAGGCAAGACACTACTAAGCAAATTGATTTGAAGAATTAAAACATTACTATTTTACAAACAAAATCTTTCCTACCTTCTCCCTAGTCCCTTCTGGACAAGTAATTCTCTTACCTCTGGTCTGGCAAAACAAAATACGAGCTATTGTGTTTCCTTTGAGAAGTCGCTGACTTCTGTGTAGGCCACCTGTTTTTCATAATGGTGTAAAACTAACAGGGTTAACTTTCTCTGAAATGCAAAATCCCTTCTCATCCTCTGAAGACTCTGAGTAATACCAAAACAACAAATGCAGGCAAAGTGCTGCAACAAGCAGATAAACAAATACCAGCTGAAACATAAAGTTACTGCAGTAGACTAACAGGAAATAAATGTGTGGAAGTTTGGTTAAAGATTTATTGTTATCAATCAAAACAGAGACTCCTAACTATATATGCATCAGTAAAATGGTAATTATTCCTTCAATAGCACCTTCGTGTATATTAAATGAAGAGAGCATATAAAAGGATCAAAGATTAAATAATTAATAAACCATTTAAGGAAAATATTCCATAGAGTAGGATTGTTTACACAATCTATCGCAGCTCTCCCATTAACTGCAAAGACAGAAGCTGCTGTAGCAAGTACCATGCTTTCTTACAGCTTGCTTAGCAAGCTTTCAGTACCACAATCTTCAGTCTTATTCTCTTAGTAACTGTTTGAAGGAGTATTATGTAGGGAGCCAATTAATTCTAGAAAAGTGAAAAATATTGCATATATTCTTCTTTTCATATTAATTAAAACACCCAAATAATCAGAGTCAAGATAATGAATATATAGAATAAAAAATAGTCCCTACCCTGAAGTAGATAAAAGCTTATGAAAAGCTAGATTTTTGAGCTGGAATTTTAAACATTTATACATTGATATAAAAGGTATTTTATAATTAGGACTCAATAGAGATTGATAATTACAGATGAGTAAAATTTTCCAGGACTCATGTCTCACTTGACTACAGGGAAGAAGAAGGGAGTAAAACCTCCAAACACAAATAAAAGTCTGAATTAAGAAACCACGTAAAAATTAACATGGAGTACAAAAGGGTTTTCTTTTTCTTTTTGCTGCTATATTCACTAGGACTCATAACATTTCAATGACAAGTTATTTGGCACTTTATTACTTTACTCAATCCTGTTGAGCGAATACCTATTTTAAAAAAAATCCTGTTAAATATGAAAATTGTAATAATTTTTCCAATGTTTCATTTTATGTGAATCTTGAGATCTGAGACCTAAAAAAAAAAAAAAATAAAACACAAACCCCAACTCAAACCAAAAAAGCAACAAAATGCAGACATTGTATCATTTTGCCATTTTTTCTAAACCCCAGAGCAGTGTTTCAAATAGGGAACTGACACCTAGTTGCTAAATTATTAGTATTTCTTAGTATTTGTTTAGAACTGGATAGCTATGCAATTAGTTGCAAATATTAATTTTCACAAAATAAGAACAAGTAAGCTTTCCTTCCAGAAAGGTCGAGACTAAAGATAGTCTAGGATGGCTATGCAGACAATTGCCGATATTATATCCTAGTCTTTCTTCAGGTTTAGAGTCATGAAGTTACTTGTACAGAGACAGTAGAACGCCTTTTCCATTTCCATTTGGGAATTCTCAGTCAACTAGATTATTTGCCTATACTTTGCTAATTCCATGATAGTTTTTTTTTTTTTTTGTAAAGAAGTTAGCTATCTGGCTTCGATATACTTTTAAAAATATTAAAACCATATAAAATTGTTAGAAATAGTAGAAATTCTGATACAAGCAGTAAAGTGTTGCTTTACTACTGCAACTACCACTGCCTTGTTTTGGAGATGTGTGGTTTTCTTTTTTTAATATCAAGAAACAGCAGGAAAGGGAATGCCACAAAGCTGGGTAAGCAGTCAATGTTTTTTTGAAAAGTAAATACTAAATCTGCACCTAACCACGGGAAAAGACTGCCTGACCCTGCAGGATCATTCAGGACACTAGAAAACCTCTCTTTGACACATCCTCTCAGAGACTCTAATCAAGGAAAATAACTCTTGCCAGCATAATATTTATGATCATGTTATGGTACATATTTGATGTGTGAGTCTTGCCACATAGCAGACTTAGAAATGTATCTAAGCATAGTGCTGAATTGTTTTGTACAATAGCATGCCTTAATTTTAGACATTATTGTTTAAAAGTCTATTTCTTGTTGCAGATGAACACAGCATTAAAAAAATAATGTGGCCATGGCTCACCAGCTCATGTGAATTAGTTTACTTTTTACAGAATTAGTAAAAGCTTTCACTAATGAAATAATTTTGCAGTGAACTTTGTTCTTAGGAAGTGCATTTACGATCTGCTTACATTCTAAAGAAAAAGAAGGAGAGGAAGAAGAAATGAAAGAAGAAGAAAAGCGAGGCAGGTAGGAACTCAGGAAATGAAAGAAGGAAGATTCACGATCAGAAAACTTATTATAATGCATATATGTAAAAAGGACTAATTCAACTGAGATAGATTTGATTTGTGTTCTGAATGGCTAATCAACATGACAGAATACGTACTTTTAACACTAAACCTGAAAAGATCCTCCAGAATAGTCTGTCAGATTTTCACTTTGACCAGGCATCCTTTGTTTTCCTCGGTTCCTTTCCTCCATCTTCTGCTTCTATTCCTTTTATTTTTGATAAGAAAACTGATGTCTTTCTCAGCTTCCAGCCTTTGTCTCTATACCACCTTCACTCTCTTCCAGGCTGTTGTTCTCTTCTCCTTCTCCTTCTGAATAAAGCTCCTAACTCTTTTCTTATTCCATAAATGTACTGTATACCACTAAGAGGAATATTTCAGGTCACTGAATAACAGAGTCTTGTTATTACAGTCTAAAGTGCTACATAAAACCTCTCATAAAATTATCACTGTCTATTTTAAAATCCATTAGCTTATTACTTCTACGAAATGCTGTTCCTAAACTCCTGATGTTTAGACATCTTCACATTTTCCAGATTATATATTCGCTGTAGAAGACTCGTGACTATGTATTTACACACTAGCAACTTTTGTTTTCCTTTAAACCCTACAGAATCCACTGATCTTTTTTATTTTCCCTCAAAACTACGGGCGTTAAGCTCTTTGAGTCTCTTTTCTTCAATATGGAGTTTCCTTGCACCTTTTATATTAATCTTTCAATAGCTCTTCCTCTAAGACTACAACTTTGCCCAGAGTTCTAGCTGAACTTCCTTTCAACATCAACAGATTGCAATACTCTCTTACTCCACTCAATGTACTTTGTATTTGCCTATTATTCAGCTACAATAATCATGTTGTGATGTATAACTAATCAGATAATGGGACTCTCAAAATCAAATTCCTGCACTTTTCTTCCCCTTCTTCCTTTGGGCTAAAGAAGAATATTTTCTCTGGGTTTTCAGTCTGATAACTATTACCAAGGTAATGGGCCATTGGTGCGTAGAGATGCCACGGTTCACACCTACTCCTATGTAAATTAAGGCCACCCCAGAGTTATTGGGGAAGGCAGTGAGTCAGATGTGCTGGGAGAAGCACACAGAACAGGTGACCCAGCTCACCAGGAAAGTATTCCGTGCCATCATGTCACATTCAGTATCAAAACTTAGAGATCACGAGGGTTAGCCCTCTTCTTCAATGGCCAACATGCAGGGAGGACCTCGTCTGTCTGCCTGCCCCAAAAACCATCCACATGTTCCTGAATCCAGTTTCTGGTTCCAACTCCCACTTACCACTGAGTCCAGTCTGGGACTTCCCCTGCATCAGCCCTATGTCTTCAGCAGTGACATATAGTCATCAGGGGAGTGTGAATTCTTTTTGATATTTACATATATCTTATTATTACTTTATTAATATTATTATAGAATCATAGAATGTTTTGGCCTGAAAGGGACATTAAAGAGCACTCCCCTTGTCAGGGGCAGGAACATCTCCCACTAGACGGGACATTATCTTCCTTTTATTATTATTGTTGCATTAAAGCAGTTTTAGTGTTATTTTCCAACCTGTAAATCTCTTTCTCTCTCATTTCCCTTTTCCCTTTCCTGAAGAGTTGGGAATTGGGACTAAAATCTACCTCAGTTTTAGCTGCTGATCTGGCTGGGGTGAGCACTAAATGAAGACAAGACTGTTGATAGCCTGCTCCTATATGAATGAGCAGCCTAACAGTGAGATCATGAATCCACTCTGTATATCAAATGGCACTCATCAAGATTTCTGCATAATTCATATCTGTTCAACTGAATGACCATGACATAATGAACCTGTTGCGTCATTTCAGCCTCTAGCATGGAGGTGTTACGGCTTCTCAAGAGAATATTTCTATTACTACTGTTTTTGTAAAAACAAACCAGCATTTTTTGAGCTAAAGCCTCAACACTAAAAACGTCTGCACCTCTCTTCCACCTCAGCTGCCAGTTACCAGGAAAAAAAAAAACAAACTATCACCCAAAAGAAAGAACATATATGCATATCCATCTGAACATTAAAGCCTGGAAAACATTTGAGCAGAAATGCAGTATAATAATACAAACAACAGACATCAAAGTATTGTAGTATTATACAGAAGAAATCACTCAGATATGGTTTTAGACCTCACGGTTCCCTAAAAAAAGTTTTGTTCAAGTTGCAAAGAAGATACAGGCAAGTTTGGTACTTAAATCTATCTCAATTAATAAGACAGAATGCACTGTTTACTGTTTATTAGTATCTGTTGCTTACAATTAAAAAAATAAAGGAACAAGTGCACAACCACATTTTGATGATTTTATGCTTGCTAAACTAGTGAAAAGGACTTTACATTAGATTTGCCAAGTAGTAATGATCAAAGTGTGATGAGAAATGGAAGCATGGATAGCACTGTGGAAGTACACAGAACACTACACCTCTGGGGTGTGTGGTGACCTTATTGCTACCTTGGGAGGTTATTGCTCCTGGAAGGCTACTATCCAATATGGTGCAGAAAAAACATTGAATTCAGGAAGTCTTCGTGCTGTTAGACCTTGCTGATCATCTATGTGGTTGATCAGTGATATTCTTGGATTGACCCTTAGCATGGTAAGAGTGAATGCAGAGCTGAGTGTAGTATAAAGGCATATCACACACAGGTGCAAGTAGTATCTCCTTGATTTTTTCAGTGAATATGTTCCAGCTCAAGAACACTTATGCAAATATATGTGGCTTAGAAAACAGGAGGAATTAAAAACCCATGCATGGCTGTAGATCTATGATTTCCCTTGGATTAGAGAGCTGTTGTAAAGACTATTCATGACTGAAGTGTGGTGAAGGGTGGAAGAGGGCTTTCTAGGAGTGACAGGCAGATGAGGTGAAGAAGATCAGTGGTGCACTAGCCTAGGGAGAGAGTATGGGATGGGTAGTGAATATATAGAGCATTTATAGCTAAGGATCAGAAAATGTATGACCCTGACTAACACTTTAATGGGTATGGGCTACAGGTCACCAAATCAAGAAGAAGAAATAAATGAAATCTTCTCAAACTCAAAAAGAAGTTGCAAGACTCATGCTCTTTTGAGAAGCCAGTGCTGAAGCAAAAAGTAAGCTGAGTCAGTTTCCTCATGGACGGTCTTGAAAGAAGAGTTGCAGAGGGCATGGGCTAATATTGGGAAGAAATATTTACTTCCCCTTGTCAACCAGTAAAAAATTCACTCATCATTAGCACGATCCCCAATTTTAGTCTTTTTTTGTTTTAATAAGCTTTTAGGTAGTATTACTCTGTCAGCTTACTATATGTATATCTTATACCAAACTTTTCAGTTGAAATACATATTTCTCAGTCTGGGACCTTCCAGTTTGCAGCACAGTTCCCCAGATCTGGAGCTAAGGAAACTTACAGGCCTTGATTGTTATTCTACTGAAACACAGAAATAAGAAGAGATGTTATGTGGTGAAGTAGTTTTGGTGGTATGTATACTGAGTCTCTTGGCAAAGAGTGCAAAATAGCTTTCTTGGCAATGAAGGATGTTGAGTAACTTCAGGATGACACATATCTAATTTAGATTTAATGAAAGTGCTCCTGTAGATCCACATCATTGATAAATGTTAACTAAAAAATCTTTCATTTAAAAAGTGAAAAATTAGAAATACAAAGATCCAATCATAAAATAATGTAATTTGATCTAAGAGACGGAGACTGGTATTTGTTATAGTAAGAATTACAAAGCATGTTGCAACTTTATTTACAGTTTCGCAAGTTGATGTTTCTACACATTGAACCAAATGACTAATCATAAACACTGTAGATAATGAACAGCATAACTGTTCGCGTTCTTTAAACTGGGAGTAATAAAACATTTAAGGCTTTAGCTGGTTTTCCACGTGAGAACCAAGGTCTTAGTTCACTACCAAATTTCCCAACCTACTTCACATATTTAATTGCTTCCACACTCAGTGAGCTACAACTTTGAAGGTATTGACTTGTTCAGGATCTTTTATCTCACAGGAATGACCTTTGTATATCTCTCAGATAGTGGTTGTTCCTCATGTACATCTAAGTTGTAAACATTTATGGACTAAGTTCTTCAATCATGACTTTGTTTTCCAGATGTTAAGAAGATGCTTACCTTTAAGGACTGTATTTTTCCTGAGACATATTTATTTTTACCAAAAACATCCCCTTAATTTCTACTAGCAAACATAAAGGAGTGTATTCTACCTCATAAATTCAGACTCTTGCAAATCGGCTTATTAGGGAGAGGATTAGTAGTCATTGTTTGAGTTCCTGAATTGTCCAAATTCAAAAAAATTACAGACATAGAGACTGTATCAGTTTTCAGGCTGAAACTCCTTGCTTGCTGGTTCATCTACAAATAGTCCCACAGTTTACCTTCTTTGTTGGCCTGACCAAGTCTACATCTGGATACCAGCTGACTACATTCTGCAGAGGACATAGTGGTAATTATACTTGACAAGCAGAAGACAAGTGAAGAAAGGAGTTACTGACTGTGAATAGTGGAATGTCTTATCACTGATCTGAATTTCTTTTTACAAGAGAGCTCTTAAATTTGTCTCTGTTTTTCTCCATTTACGGAACAGTTTTAGAGAATGACTTCGAAATATTCATTGCATTCAAAACTGTAGCAAAGTAATCATTTTATTTAGATCTAGATTTATTTCAGCTGTCAATTTGCAAGGATTTCTTCCTTAAAATTGTCTCATGATCTTGTAATCAGATTAAAATTAGGAGTGAAAAAGGCCTCAAGGATGAAGTTCACAAAATGAATTAATTCTCCTTTGAAGGGAAGAAAAAGGAGCAATTAAATATTTACAGTCTCAGATGCTAAACATTTAGAGATTGATTAATACTAAATGAGTAAATAGAAGTTATACACAAAACCTATAGATTAAGACTGTATCAGAACAGAATTATCAGTTTCAGGATTTTTTTAACTAACATTCATAGATATGGTTATTATGTCTACAGGACTCCATTAAAAGCTTATACAGACCAAAAAAAATCTAAAACATCTGGAACATAATATTCTGCTTTGTAAATCACCTGTAGAAAGTGTTACATCAGTATTCCACAAATTATTCTGCATATAAAAGTGAGGTCCTTCTAGTATTTGTGGCATACCAGGAGGGTCATGTTATACAAACAGAATCAAGTTCTGAAACTTCATGCCCTACTGCAGCCTACATCAAACCGTCAGATGATCACTGATTAACACAGATGGCGTAAACTCCCTATGTATGTTTTAATGATGGATTACTATACTAATAGAAAAAAAACACATACTGTAGGATCTCAACTATGCAAAGGTAAGAAAAACAAGCAAACAAATTTAACACATATATGAGACACATAAGTAAATGTAAGATAATTACAGGCAGCATGTTAATTTGGGGAGGTTTTTTTATGAAAGATTATATCTCATACAAAACGTGGGACTTAGGATATCTCATATTCTGGACAGATACAAATACTGATTTTGGACAAGATATTTGTGATACTTGAGAAATGAAGAAGGAAACATTATTAACAATATTGGAAGCTCTATATAATTTTGAAAGAAACATGTCTAAATTGGTTTGACTGTGTAAATTGATTACCACAAGGGGGTAACTGTTAGAAATCCTTAACAATACAAAGTCTCAGTGTGAAAGTAGATAAATTGTACTTCAGGACAGCAAAATAAGTCCTATCTAAACCAAGAATGTCTGCTAAGTTGTATTTTGCCACAGGAAATGCAGAGAAAGAGCTGCTACCTAGTGGATTAAATTTGAACTGGTAAGGCTTGCTATGTTTTTGGGAGAAGAAAAGCAAGTAGAACTAATAACCAATAGTTAGACTAGTACAAAATGTTTCAACATAAGGTTGTAAACTAATTACAATGAGAGTAAAGTAATGTTGTGATGAAATAAGAAATCTGCTAAGGACAAAAAAAACAAACAAAAAACCCCAAAATAACCACCCCCCAAAAAAAAAAAACCAACACTACAGAGTGAAAACGAAATATTCAACTTTTTGCCAAACAGGTTACAAACGAGTGTAAGAAGGAGTAGGGTTGAGGTCAAACATTCCTAAGCTAATGGACAAGCAGACACCAGTTGATTTCAGTGACCTTTGAATTGTTCTATTATACAGTGACAACTTGGCTAGGAATACAAACACATTTGTTTGTTTTAGAGAGCACCTGGCTCTCTAAATTTTTCTATTTCTGTCATAGCCAGCATGCAATTACCCTAAGTCTTTCTTTTATAGTGTCAGTTTCTCCAGGATATTGAAAGACTTCTTAATTTTAGTTTATTCAGATTATTACTTAATTATTTGTATACATATGTGCATTATTCACTATTTCCCCTAATTTCAGTGGTGATATGTTATTAACGGAAATGGGCTAGCTTAATACTGGAGATCTGTTCTGAACAAGGTAGATACTGATAAATATATGGATGATGCGAAGACAAGTTAGAAAAAAGGAGCTGTGGGATGCAGGAGGAGAGCGTCACTATCCAACACTTCTTTACAAAGTTGTGCAAAAGTCAATAGTGAAAATACCTTTTGTTTTCCCACCTCCAACATTTGAGATAGGAAAAATTTGGTGTCAGAAGGGGTAATAAGCGTAATTTCTTCATTGACAATAACTACCAGATTATGGAAGAAGTATCTCTCTGTTTCTTGAATTTGGCTTTAGAAGCTAAAAATTTTTCATTCAGTGTCTAGTAATCATTAAAAAAATATATATTTTTTTGCAAAAGCAAACAAATAGTTCCATAAAGAATGCACTGATTAATTACAAGAGTTTGAGGTCCTCTAAATATTCTGTATGTCCTCCTGTTGGATCATTTAGAACTAGACATTTGAGAAATTTCAGTCTGAAAACAATATCCTATTTTTGGTGATCAGAGACTACTTTATCCAGCAACTTACACTGCATAGAGGAAGTAAGGGTGAAACCTCAACGTAAATTCGAGAAATTTTGCATCACAACATATAATTTTAAAGCCTCTCCAAACGCGAGGGGAGAATGCAAAAAGATCTTTTCATGTGCACATTCTTCCCATAGGATTTGGGGTTATTCTAAGGCAAACACAGGATGACAAAAAGTTACTTCCACTGTGGAAGTCCTTTCGTTTAGATGATTAAAAAGTAATACAGTGTGACACCACCTAACTATGCCACAGAGAAGAGATGAGCTAGTTAGAAAACTAGACTTGAATATATTATAAATTTTTACATTATTGTCTGGATATTAAATTCATACAGAAAACAAGCCGAATCAAAATCATTGCTAGCAGGTGTATTTTATTTCAAAAAAAATACTGAGTAGGATAAAGAATAGGGATAAGAAAACTTGAATTTGCAAGATATTCAGAAACTGGATAATGTGATTGCCAGAACTTTTCTAGCTCCATGCTAAACGTATAGTTCCATACAGGATCAGTAGAGGGAAGAGCAGTTCCTGCTCAACTGCTAATACTACTCTTAGTGGTATTTTATGTTCCTTGAAGGTCACCAAATCAAGTAACCAGTCTGAAGCTGTTTAGCTTCTTAGATTTAACAAGATCAGAATGCAGGTAGTCTGACTGCAGGCCATTAGAGGAAGTAATATAACACACACTGGTGACTTGAGGTTAATTTTACATTTGTCATGAAACCTCATCAAAAGTATTCTAAAGCATTACTGCAAATTGCTTTGCAGTGGCTGATTGTTTCCAAAAAAGGAAATACAATTCTGAGATGCTGTGAATTCCTGCACAGCCTTGGATGGTGTGACATAAAGCAGTATTAGCACTGTATATTTACAGAGGAGACATGTAAGAGAAAGTAAAAACACTTCTTTTCTCCTGGATTGATGGTCAAAGCTTCAGTGAAAATGAAAATGGGTGTGTGTAAGTACCATTAACCAGGAAATATAAATGCAATTTTTTATGAACTAATATTATTATTAGTACAGCGAGGGTATGTGGTCTGTGGAGTACATAATTCTGCATTTGCTAATTAAATAAATACTATCTGGGTTGCTAATTTATTGATGGAGAGACCCCAGACAGGCATGGACTCAAAGTAAAATAATTATATTTTTATATAAAATAGGCACATTTTAGAAAATTATGGCCAATGATAAGATATGAAATGAAAAATAGTGACAGTTGACTTGAAGTTATGAACACACACAGACAAAAATTTGTCACTTATCATTTACAATGCAGTTATGTACATATTAGTTATTTATTAATAAAGTTGGGGTTGCATGTTTTTTAAATATAATTATTTTACTTTCAATTAAAATTAATTCTGAAGACTTACCTAGCAACATACTATTTTTATGGCATTTCAAGATTTGTATGGCATATTTTATTTGCCTACTTTGTAGCAGAACTACTTCTTCCCTTAGCTCTGGGAAATTTCACCCTTCACAGAAACTCAAAATTATTTCCTTTAACTATGTGGGACTAAACTTTTCTTTCTGTTCCTATATATATGTTTTCTATTTAAGTTTCTTAAAAATACAGTGGAGTATTATTACCATATCAAAACTAAAGGGCTACCAAAAGATTTTTAGGTACTCAAATTACATCTGGAAATAATAATCTCCCTGAAAGCCTTGCTTTGCAAACACAGAGAAAAGAAGAGTTGAAACCCTGTACAAGCCTAGAATAGAAGAAAAGAAATGATCTAACAAAGGCATATGTCTCACTTCCAAACTTTTGTGTTACACCATGCTTCTATAAAGAAGGAAGGGGATTGAGTTCACAGTCAACATATGCATGGAGGAAATTAATGAAGGAACAACAAAGCAAAAGCAGTCAGGTAGGATTTTACAAAGAACTATAATAGGATATGAAAAATATTGAAATAAAAAAAAGATAAAGTAGAAGTAGGAAGAAAAACAACAATTCTTTCCTTTTCTCACATTCGAGAGAATCTGAAAGAAAGAAAGAAAGAACTCCTATGTTAATAACAGTGTAGACTGAAGAAAGGGTGGAATCAATAGAGAAAAAGAACAAGAGAATTTAACGGGTGAAGAGACTAAAGTTGGAGGTGATAAAATGGAAGATTATAAGGAAAAACCTAATTGTAAGAAACATAAATGAGAACTTGAGAAAACTACTAAGAGCTAATACACCATTAGGAAGAATTCAGAATAGTAAGACAGAAAGAACCAAATTAGTGGTTGGAATTTGAGGACAAAAAAGGACGAAAAATTAAGGAAACCATGACCAAGACTGACAGGATAGTATTACCCTTTTTTACATGATCTGATAATTTCCACGTTATATTTCACTTATAAAAAGTGATTATTGCCAAGCATATGGCCTAGTATTGGACATGACCATGTGGAGGACCTAATATGGTGACTCACTGACCCACATCTTCCACACTTTGCTTTCATGGATGATGGTAACTGAATTTATTGTATTATTTCACTGATCTAGCAAGTTTCTGATTTAGAAGGTTTTTTTTTTTCAATGTCCTGTCAGAAAAATGCTCTAACAATGGATATTCTTGAAATCACTGAACAAGATTTGTAAACATACAGACACAATGCATGGTAGCCACTGTATTTTGTGTCAGTCTGTGACTTAGTGTATAAGAGACTGTAGTAAGATGCAAACAATGAGGTCATCCCTTGAAACTTTTCCCTAGTTCAGTGTTTCACATTTTGCATGTGTTTTACTCTTCCTCTCGAAAAGACATATTATCCATGAGTCATTCAAAGATCCCCTCATTGTAGTTACTTGTCATATTAACCACTGATGAAAAAGCCGTTCATCACCTAACTTGTGCTCCTATTTAAGACATCTGTGCAAAATATGTCTTTTAATGTACAGAAACACATTATTCCATTAGTATAGATAATATTGAAAGACTATGAAGTTGCATTATATTGTTTAAGTAAGTAATTATGCTTTTGGTTTTCTGTTTAAACATATTCTGTAATAAAGCATGTCAGTTATCCAACAGACTCCAGTCATGATTACAATATATACAAACAGTAAATAAATTTAAAATATACATAGATGGTAAAAGCTGATCAAACCAAAGTTTTGTGAACAAAACAAGAAGAATCCAAAGTCTGGCTGATGTTCAATAAAAAAATTTCTTTCGGGATAACTGAAATATATTTTTAAAAAATAATAAAAAATTGGAAATATTATTTGTATTACTTCTAGGCTGTTGTAGTTTCAAGTTTTTCAGAATGTTTTTTCCCTTGCCAATATTGGGACTGGTGGGGGCAGGGCCTGGCTGGGAGCAGCCAGTCTGCTAGGACCATGAATTTCCAGGGAGGCAGCATTACTGGGGACATCCCGGGAAGATGGGTGGCTTCCAGTATGGACTTGCCGCCACAATTTTTGGCGGGGAACGGAGAAAGCCACGGCTCACGTGAGTTTAGTTTTGCCCTTGGAGCCCAGCTGGACCATGGAGGACTTACTTACCTCGTTTGAGGTGTTGGGTTTTGAACTGTTGGGTCACAGTGTTGCTGTCTGTTCAGTTCTATGTTTGGTTATATACATATTTTGCAGTTGAGAACTGTTAATATAACAAAATATATAACTGTTATAATATTATATTATTATATTATTATATTATATTATATTATAAATTAATATATTAACAGTTATATATAATGTAACTGTTAATATAATAAAATATTTCCTATACAATCTCATATTCTCCTCTTGATAAAAGTCTATAAATTACAAAGGGCTGTGGTGATTTTTTTGTGGGAGATATAACCCCAATAGACATCCTAGATTTCCTTTAGACTAAGACATTTATTTGGTGCCAGACGTGGAGTAAAGAGCAGAGGAAAGATAACAGTTTTGTACCATCATGTGTGTATTGATTTTAGGGTCCATACGGACCATACTGTACTATATGTTTGTTTTTTGCTGGTATCGAATCATGTTGAAAGGCCTGGTGAACTTAATTCATCTTGGCATGTCGACTAATAGAACCCAGGCATCTGTGATTGTTATTGAATTCTTATTTTGGATTTATAGTGTTATAAACTCAGTGCCTGTGAGTCTCATTGGGTATGTGTTTTCAAGGTTTTATTCCTGCCCTAGTCTGAGCTGTTACCTCTGGGGATTTAATGATGATACCCATCGTTGGGCTGGAACACAGGGTAGTATTTTCAATAGTGGGGAAGTTCAAACTCTCCCTAAATGCCAGAGATATCTTTCCTTTGGTAGTTTGCCTGCATTTTTTTGCCATTATGGCCTGTGCCATTATGGCCTACCTTGTGTATGAATTCAAGACCAGGGGCCCTCGAGAATGCATCCAGAAGCAACCCCAGGGAGAGACGGAAGAGAATAAAACACCTGATGTCTTTGTGACTCAGGATGTGGCTGAACCCAGCGAATGGTTGATGCCAATGGAAGTTGCCCCTGTCCAAAAAAGGAAATGTAAGACCAAATCAGTTCACCCAGTGGATGATGAGAAGGAAGCGGTACCTTCACAGGCAGCAGACCCAGAACCAGTGATTATGACTGAATCACTGTCATTTGATAATCTCCATAGTCTGCAGAAAGACATTACTCGACATCCGGGTGAGCCCACCCTGACTTGGTTAATCCGAGTTTGGAACCTTACAACTTGAGGGTACTGAAGCCAGAGTTTTGAGGGCTCTGGCCTAGGATGTGGGTATTGAGCAGGTCTTTGTGAGGGAATCAAAACTCGTTTCACTCTGGGCGCAACTTCTAACAGTTGCAAGAGAGAAGTTTGTTTACAGAGACAACCTGCAAGAATATCATCACAAGACAATTTGGAAGATGATGGAAGAAGGGATCCTGCTTCTGAGAGGAATGGCACTGTTAGAAGTACTTTTTGGAAGGAATGGGCAACCCAATAGTAACCCAGACAAGGTCAGGTGCATATCACAGATGTGGTGGAGCCTCTCACTCCAGAGGCCAGCTGTATACTCCAATCTCCTGGCGTCCAGGTATTCAGGAGGAAACCAAGAGACAATGGGCTCTGTAATAGGTAAACTCAGGATATATGAGGGAATCGTCCATGGCCCAATACAAGCCCATATCTCTACTGTAGAGACATTGGTGGAGA
The DNA here is from genome assembly GCA_033556795.1 of Tapera naevia. NCBI lineage: Eukaryota > Metazoa > Chordata > Aves > Cuculiformes > Neomorphidae > Tapera > Tapera naevia. Next base: position 4,049,316 of record JAUMJJ010000016.1, read on the forward strand.
GTCTCAGGGATGAGCAGAGGGAATTTAGAGAGGAGATTAAGAAAGGACTTCAAGTGGCACCAGAGTGGGTCAGAGTCTCTGAGGTCAGAGCCTGGTGGCCCCCTGTAACTGTTGAGTTACAATGTTGCTATTTGTTTGGTTCTGTGTTTGGTTACACATATATTTTGCAGTTGAGAATTTCCTATACAATTTCATGTTCTTCTCTTGATTAAAAGTTTATTAATTGCAAAGGGCTGTGGTGATCCTCTTGTGGGAGATTTAACCCCAACAGACATCTTAGTTTTTCCTTCAAACTAAGACATAGGTTTAGCATTTAAAGGGATGATAATGTGTAAATTGCTATGTTAGTATGGGGTTTGCTCAACATGTAGGACAAGTATATAAAAAATAATTCTGGATAGTTTTTTTCATTTTTTCTTTGGTAAGATGGTGAGTAAGCAAGTTGTGTAATGAATTGTGATTAAGGGAATGGAATTAACAAGCTGAATATCAGGATAGTATGCTATCTAAAATTCCCTTATCAAGAATTTTTTCTAAAAAAATAACAAAACCTTTTCGAATATGATGATTCACAGGTATAATTAATAAAGAATTTCTATAAAACATGACTCCAGTCACAGAATGTATGCCAGGAAGGATCTCAACCCTGACTTTAAAGCAGAAGTACCTGTGGTTGTGGCATTCTGAGAGTTGATGTGCCACTTAAATTTTCATTACCAAATAAAAAACAGGAAAGTGAGCCTTTCATTGACTCGTTTGTCATGATGATTGCCAAATAGAAAATAAAACAAAGTTTCAACTCTGATAGATATTTAACCGCTATTTAGGAAAACTCCAACAGAACAGACAGAAGAAAACATAACAGAATATGGTAAATTGTGCAAAGCACTTGCCAGAAATGCTGGAGACTAAGACCACTGTGGTCAAAGAATGAAAATAGAATGCAAATGCATTTAAATTAGTGGGACATTGGCAACTTTGAAACAGGCTTTTCACACGCTGTTATGCTGAAGCAGCGTTACTTTTTATTTTATCTGATTTTGACTAAAATATGCCCTCTAAGATTATACAACTGATCCAGCTTTCCTTAAGAGATTACAAGCAGTTTTTGTGCAAGGAAAATCGTGCTTTTCTGGTCTGTTAGGAATCTTCCCTGCCTGGGGAAATCATGATAGCAAGAATTACTGCTGAAATGAAAAAATGCACATTGAAAATATGAGGGGAAGTTATTAGGAGAGTGACGTAATCAGGAAAGGAAGAGTAAAAGTAACAAAAAGAAATTACCAGAGAATTAGGGGAAAAGGGTAAATGCTTAAATAATTCCTATTTAACAATGTCAAACTTCAGGTATTTAGGACTTAAGCTACACAATGAAAATCCAGACCATGACTAAGAGGAAATCTCAGGGTTTCAAAATTAGCACTGCAGTGGTTCTTGTAATATGCAGCAGGTCACTGAAAAGTTATGAAAATGTGCAGGTGACAAACAACTAGATTCTTCAATCTTCACTAAGATTTTGAGATACTCCAGTGACACATCTAGGCAATGATGCTACGAATTTTAATCTTGAAAGTAATTTTGCTGACACATATTTTATTGTTTTAGAACAAAACTTTAATAAGTGGAAAGATAGATGAACTCTGTTGTAAGTAATCAGTCAAATGCTATACTTCTCATCCTTAAATGCTCTCCATGAATTGAAATATATTTTAGTCATTTTTATTCCACCCTAAAAAAAAATGGGTTTTTTTAGAAGGATAACATTAGGATAGCAATAAAAGTTTATGCACACACTGAGACTGTGCATTGCAAAGAAATAAGCATTATGGAACTCTTTCACATTATTTTCAAACTGTGTGAAGGTCAATTTGCACACACAAAATTTGCTGCATTTTTAAAGAGCCTGAGTGCATTTCCTGTGAAGAGAACATGATCTAATTTTACAGAAGAGCTTTTACAATGAAGGCATTCAACTTAATAAAAAGGTGAGCGCCCATCTACTGACTGTATAGGAAGAATCATTACAGATTTGTTTGAGAATCTTAAACTAGTACGGTTTGTATTGTTTTGTTGGTTTTATTTGTTTGTTTTTTTTCCCCTCAAACAAAAGTATTAAATACAGCTTCACACACAAGTAACAAAAATCGCTACGTTTAATCTTAATTTGGAGACAGACAATTAAGTCCTCTGGTGAAACATGAGAATTCTGTCGTATCGCATTGTAAGATTAAAAATCATATCTAAAAATCATAAAACATGTTCAGGATTTGGGCATGAATTTCCCTTTCTATTTCATACTGGAACAACAACATTTGGTCTTATTCAAAGAGTATTTCCTAAGAGACAGGGAATTTAACATGATACCCTTTACTTTACTCCACATTACTTGCAGGACAAAAAGAAATGTAAGGATGGGATAAAAATAAAATTTAATGTAAATTGGAAATTCAGGGGAAATATGTTCTAGCTCTTACCCTAAGGGTTCTAGTGTCAACTGTAAGCCTTGCTGCGCTGTTTTTTGTGAGCTCATTTTCGACACAGACCCTTTGTTAGAAGCCAAGGTCTTTAGACAGCCAATTTAGGACAGTTTTCCTGACTATTTGCATTATAACACCTGCTGAGTAGAGGGAAACGGTGGCACATTTGTGTTGCCCTAAACCTTTGATGTTTCACAAGGCCCAAACCCTAGAGTGACAATTTCTCTATCAACGGTACAGAGGCTGAATAACAAACTGCAGAAGTCATGACATCTTCTACGTTTCGCTTAATCTGAGGCATCATTCTTGGATGTGGTCTCAGAAGTCTGTAGTACATGTTATGGTATGATGGCTCCTCAGAGTGATTCCACCATTGCTGCCTATTGCTGCTAAACGCGATAGTGATTTCCAGTACCTGAGCAGAAAGAAAGACGTTTTTCGCATACTTTCTGTAATTCACTCAGTGAAAGAAATCTCATGAATTTAAGGAGAGATTTGTAGGCTTGTATGAAAATGATATTCGAATAAGGAGGAAGAAATCATAATGAAGTAAACTACATAATAAAGTCAATAACTATACGACTTAATATAGTAAAGATAGGACTGCAGAAGAAATAAATCATACTAAAGCAATCACGTACTAATTAATAGAAGAGAATTGTATGAGTCATAGGCAGCGTATTACCATAATAATTACAAAAAAGCCCTAATCTCATTAAACTAACCTGTAACGTGATTATCAACTCACATGAATTAGTGATGTCTGCTTCTCATATAGCAGAGGAAACTTCATATGAATATGAAATGGAAGAGACATGAATGTTATTATTTTTTCACTGTTTTTAAGAGAATAATTTTCCTTTCTTTTAACGAGAAAGTAGGAAGTTGGCTTTTATTAGTATCTGTAAAGGTATCATCTTAATTCCATTGTAACATCAGATTTGTATGGGAAAACCTATATTTGCCCTGGAACACTTTGATACTTTCTGAACTACCAGCTACATAATGTCAAAATTCATAGTTATGACTTTTCAGCAGAATGACTTTGGCAGTAATATAAAAGAAATCTTGAACTTCCTAACACCACCTGCATTTTACCTGTTTTGTATAAAAAAATCCCAAACGTTCAAACAAAAACCAAGTCAAACATGCCTAGGATTCTTAATATTGTTGAAAGCTGATCAGATCCTCTCCTTGATTAAAAAGTTAAATTATAAAACAGTTTATATACACACATATATAGCATGCAAAATAATACTCATACTTTCTAACTTTATTGGGTTTTGTATCTTTTTTTATACCTCTGAAGGTATGCATTTCTATGCAACTATTGTTTGGTAAAAAGGAGGATAAACAAGAAAATATTTATGGAAAATATTTCACTGCTTTTTTTGCATTCTTGCTTATAACTGGAAAGTTATTTTTTAAATCATGTTCTTGAGATACTACCAAATGGAAATTTTATGATTAATGTCAAGTGGGAAAGCGGTTAATCTACTTGTTTCTCTCATGTCTTTCACTTCTTCAAAGCAGTTTTAATGCACAGCAATTCTATGACCAACATTGAATATTTTGATGGGAAAGTACTTTCCTGCTTTGAAATAGTTGTGTCTGTTTCATGTGAAATACTGTTTTTCATAAATGTCTTGACATTCATCTTGCAGTACGAGAGCATTATCAAGTTACAATGTTCAGTTCCTTTTGACATTATCTCCTAAGTAAAATAATAACTAGAAGGATAAAAGTAGATTGCTAGAGTGGTCTCCTGTATTACAGAAATCAACAAATATAATAGCTGGAATTAGTTTTCTTGATTATCTTTTTAGTGAACATACCACACAAAATCAAGATTTAGCTAAAAAACAACAAAAGAATCAAAAATACAATAAACCTTGTCATATTTGCTTCCTCTTTTGATTTTATCAATATCACTAGTACTTTCTGTCAGTTTTTATTTCTTGTTCATATTTCCCCTTTCTTTTATGTACTTATGAAAGAAAGAACGCAATGTACTCAAACATCTCAAAAGTTAATGATATATCATTATACACTTAAAGGGTAGAACTTTAAAAGCTGAAGATTTCTATTCTCAGGGGTGATAGAAAAACCTAATGATGAAAAAAAATGACAGTAATCAGAATTCAACCAAGTAACCAAACAGAAATATAACCTGAGAAAAGGTAGCACAACTTTTTGTGTAATTCAAGGCTGAATGAAGTAGATACCTGATATAACTGATACCACTGGATGCTAGAGGTAAATCTCTAAATGGACTGCCAAGAAAGCTACTCCCTGCCACACATCCGTCAATCATAATGAAAACCATTGCTAATTTATCAAGGAGCCTGGGCTCTTTCTCATAAAAAACTCAGTAAACTTCAACAAACTATTTAAAGTCTTTGGAGATTTGCTCAGATGGTTCTTGGCATTCCAGCCAAACCACTCCAATTACTTTAAGATTCTGTAGTCTCAGAGAGGTCGTCTGTCTCCTATGTGAAACAAATACAAATTTTGGTGTGGTTGTGCTTTTCCTAACATTTCTTGACTTCTCATCAGGTATTCTGTAGATTTTAGCTAGCAAAGGATTTAAAATTGCCTCTTTAAAGTCTGGCTTATTTGCTTTTTATGCTCCTCATGATGCAAGGTCTTTATACTGTAGCAAAAATTAGAATTTAAATGGAATAGGAGTAAAAGAGTTGTTTATAAAAGAAAACGAAGATGCTAGAAAATACTACTATCTGGACTGTGTTTTTGACTCATTTGAAGCTAAGGACTATCATAGGAGTGCATGCAGGGAGAACTTCCTAAAAGAGTTTTTTCAGGAGTTACTGTCTCTACAATTGAATTTTGCGTATGTGAGTAACAGAGAAATGTTCAGTGTTTTAAGGTATTTTCTGGGGACAGAGTACAAGCAGCCTTTAATATGGATATAAAGCTGCTGCTCCTGCCTTTTCTGCATGATGCTCTTAAAGTATGTTTTCAATCTTACAACATCACTTCTTTTTCAGTAATTTTCAGAAGCTCTAGTCAAATTAAACTCATGTTTGCAAAAAATTCCTACATTTTTAGTTTTAATTGGATAGCTAGAATTATCTACTTCAGAACCAAAAAACATGCTCTCTCCATCTCACATTAACTAACAATGAGGATGAGACTGACAAGTTCTATTTTGCAATGTATATAATACCATTGTGAAAGTATATACTATTTTACAGTCTGTAATATAGAATATGTACAAATGCAGAACATTTCATTTTCACATTAATCTTCAATTAATACATTAAAATTTTCTTACTGTAATACATATATAATTTCTATTCATGTATTCTGCTAAAATTTTAAAGTAATGCTTGTCAGACTGAAAAGACTCAAAAATGCCTTGACTTGTTACCTATGTTTGACTCAAATATAGATCTTCAACAGAAAAAAAAACCAATTATTTGACCACAAAATACTATAGAATATATTTATGTCAAAATACGTTAAAAGTCATTTAATAATTTGAACTAACATGATATCTTTGATGCAAACAAATGTTATTTCTTAGAATTTTGCACTTACCAAGCTAAGAAATGTGCATTATTAGGTGTAGAAGTTGATTTTTTCAACTAGTAGAATACTGGGTTTTTTATAATCTGACAATTAACATATATTCTGAAATATTTGGATAACCTCAAAATGTACTTCCGATTTCTTTCAAATGTAGAATAATGTGATGAGAGGAAAAAAGATTTACTAGATTGGAAGTCATAAGGGAAAATATACATAATAGAGTCTAAGACTAAATGCAAATAACAGTTATTACATCCGCAATGAAGAAAGAGTGAAAAACATACCAATATTATTAATGAGGAGGTATATTTTTGTTGCTTATAACTTCTTGGCTTTCTAGGCTAATGTTTCTATGCACTTATGATACTGTAAATGAATATTGCTTCAAGTACTTAGTCATGGCATCTATGCTTTTAATATCTTATAATGACTAAGTATCAACTTTTGCAAGATTTTCGCATTACATTTGGAAGGGAAGGTGTCTTCAAGCAGAAGCTTTTTCTTAATATTTGCATACCTGTAAGATTGTATTTGGTTAAGATGAAACAATTTACAAGTTGTAAAGCAAATTTTTTTTTAAAAACCTCTGAAACACATATGTTATTATACTGACATTGACAAAGAACTGATTGTTTTTTACGCGAAAAAGGTGTGTGTGGTTTTTCTTTCTATCTATTCAGTGCCCCAGCTAAGGATTTGTTACACAGTCTTGTGAGACAGAAAATAAGAACAAATTGAGGAGGACTTGTGCATGAGATTATGTTCAGAGTTTCTGATTAAACCAGTACCTTTTGAGATTGGAGTACCATCCATTAATGTGATTATGCTTATTATTCCTTAATTGCATTCTGTTATAGAAGACATAACAAAAAACTAAATTAACACAGAAAAACCCATAATCAAAGTTTCATGTGTCCAGGTTCACAGTTGCACCTCTGTTAACCTACATGTCATGCGGACCAGACATTCCCAAAGTGTATCAGAATGTAAAAATCAAATCTCCTTCAACTTTGTTATGACTGCATTTGTTATGAGTTTTCAGGAAATTATCACAGTATCACAGTATCATAAGGTTGGAAAGGACCTCTGAGATCATCAAGTCCAACCTATAACCCAACACTAACACCAACACCAACACTAACACCAACCATCATCTAAACCATGGCACTCAGTGCCTCATCCAGTCTCCCCTTAAACACTTCAGGGTCTGCGACTCCACCACCTCCCTGGGCAACGTATTCCAATGACCAATCACCCTTTCAGTGAAGAACTTTTTCCTAACATCAAGCCTAAACTTTCCTTGACGAAGCTTGAGTCGATGCCCTCTAGTTCTGTCACTGGTCACCTGAGAGAAGAGACCAACCCCTGCCCGACTACAACCTCCTTTTAGGTAGTTGTAGAGAGCAATGAGGTCTCCCCTGAGCCTCCTCTTCTTCAGACTAAACAGCCCCAACTCCCACAGTCACTCCTCGTAGGGCTTGTGCTCCAGCCCCTTCACCATCTTCGTTGCCCTCCTCTGGACACACTCCAGCACCCTGACATCTTTCCCAAACTGGGGGGCCTAGAACTGTGCACAATATTCAAGCTGAGGCCTGACGAGTGCTGAGTACAGGGGGACGATAACTTCTCTGGTCCTGCTCGCCACACTATTCCTGATGCAGACCAGAATGCCATTGGCTTTCTTAGCCAACTGGGCACACTGCTGGCTCATGTTGAGCTTCCTGCAAACCAGCACTCCCTGGTCTCTTTCTGCCTGACTACTCTACAGCCACTCTGCATGGGATTGTTGTGTCCAAAATGAAGTACCTGACATTTGGACTTATTAAACATCATCCCATTAGAATCGGCCCATCTCTCCAATCTGTCCAGGTCCTTCTGTAGGGCCATCCTACCCTCTAACAGATCAACCCTTCCTCCCAGCTTGGTATCATCTACAAACTCGCTGATGATGGACTCAATCCCCTCATCCAGAGTTAGTTTCTAAATAAGCCTAATAGAAGCAGGTATGATTTCAAATGCTGAATTATGCTTTTAATTTCTAAGTCAACAGATGTTGACCTTATAGTGGTAAAACATCCCTCAGTGATATACAACCTTTCACTTGCATTACACCTTTCACTTGCATGAAAAGAGTACTATCTAATTAGAGAAAATGCTTTTCAAAAATGAAGGTTGAAGGTTAAGATTTCATTTAGGATGGATTAGCTTAAATATGCCTTTGAGCTATTCCTGTTAACTAAGCTTTCCATGAAATCTCTTAAAAACCTGTGGAAAGGACACTCCTAAAACTAAAAGGATATTGAAGAAATGATATGCAAGAATTCAGCGTCGGTTTTTGAAATAGTTGCCCTTGATGATTTGATAGTTCAGATTACATCTCCCGTTGAATATCAGTGTTGAGCTTCACAGAATTACTGGATAAACAATATTAGTTTTGAGATAAAGCCATTCATAAAAAGACACGTATTTCAACCTTGATCTTATACAGCAGAATCAAGCATACAGGACCAAGACATCTTGTGCCTTTTCTCCAGCTAAAACTTGATATTCTACACCTGTATTACCTGGCACTCTGTGGCAGCATGCCTTCTTCTGATAGTCATTGTCACTGGAATCACTCTTTCTCAAAAGATGTTCCATATACTGTTACAACTGCCACTTTATTTCTTTCTCTTTATTTTGTGTGTGGAGGAACATTGCTTCAAGGAAAAGACTGACAATAGTTCTGTCCACAACAAGCCAGAACACTTTTACGGCAAACTCCGTAACATCCATGATGCCAATAAAATGTAGATCATGTTCTTGTAAACCTACTACATAAATTAGGAGATTTGAAAGAGAGAGTTAAATTGTCAATGTGATTCGTTCAGGAAAAAATGTGTGTGCATTTAATAGAAATACAAACCAGATGTTTGGCTACTGGTTTGCTGCAGGTAGATGCAGGTGGAAACAGGAGATTAATACTATACAAAACCCACTTCTTCATTTGAAACTAATAACCAATGTTTTGTTTTCCCTGTTAGCAAATGGACGTAAATTTTAATGAAGCCACTTCAAATATCACAGTATTAGTTGAATATAGTAATTAAGAATTCCTTAATATAATAAGAAAACCCCAGCACACTGGGGAAAAAAGGTAAACTCTTTTCATAAATAATAGCAAGGCTATGTTAAAAGTACCTTATAAAAATGAAAAAAAACAAGTCCAGTATGTTCTTCTACTGATAAATGCTTGTAATCGCTGCAGAAAATTTGCTTTCTTTCAAACAGAACACCTTCATATAGAAAACTTATTTCAGCTTTTTTTTTTTTAATGGCTGGTTTTCTACATGCAGTACTCAGAGAGAAAAGGAAAAAATAAATCAATATTTTCTAACGGCATTTCAATTCCATCTGTCTCAAAGCAATTGTGTGAATTGTGGCAGAGATATTAAATTGCGGAAAACAAAAAAAAATATGTATAGGGAAAAAAAGGATTACATGTTTTCTTTTATTTCCTTCAAGAACTGAATATATTTTGAGATTTATAATACCAGATAGTCTGATGAAAACCAGAGAACCACCTAGTGCAGAAACTGTGGTTAGCCCTCTTCCGTTTGAGGATAAATACAGAGAACAAGAACGAAGATTTTTTGTATTTTTTGTAAGGCTTCTCTGTGTCATTTTTGCCTCTTAAGGTAAGATCTTTTACTTAGTCTAGCTGCTATCATAGCATGTGTTTTTTGAATGTCAGGATAATGATTCAATCACTTTAAAAATGTGTCTCAACGGGTTGAGTTATTATTATGACTAAAAGAATATAGTACATTTCTCATAAATTTGTAAGAAACTATTTTGGAGTCATTAAGCAACTATGATCAATTTGCCACTGAACTTTAGTTTATGTCTGAGAAGAACAGGAGGTCATCTTAACTGAGTTGAATGTACATCTGGAACACATTCATACAAGCCTTTCTGTGCTACTTGTGACATTATTCTTTTTTGCTTGAGAACTCTGACGCAAGAAGGTTTCCAGCAAGTGGTTAGAAATTCATGTCATAAGTGCAACATATACATAGAAAAGTGAGATTTGTGAACATAAAAGAAACATGGTTTGGTTTCGTTTGGTTTGAAACAGGTATTGTTTTAAAATGGTGTTGTGTTTCTTTCACCTACACAGTTAACATGGACTTCTACAACGACAATTTTCAAAAGGAGTTAACAAATATCTGGAGGCTTGTATAAAAAAGATAAGAACTAAACTTTTGGCACTCATTATTTAAATGATCTGCCAGTTGAGGAATTCTGAGGTGAATAAGTAAGTCTACAGAATATAAAGTACTGCTGTGCAGGATATTTCAGGTAACTCTATGTAAGTCATCTCTATGTATCCATTTATGTGTTTAATGTTTGTAAATTAATCACACTATGTTTATAAAATACTGTGAGAAATGATTGCATAAAATTGCCACTGCCAGGTTCTAGGTGGGCTTGGCTGACAACACTCTAGATCAAAGTATGTCCAGAAGTGCAAACCTGAATTTTTAGCAGGACTATTACTGCTATCACAGCTCTGCAGATAGAATTCAGCCTCAATATTGCGATGTTCACTGCATTCACTTGTATTGCATTAATTTCAATGAAAATAGAATCAGTTATGAAATTCATCTAAGACAACATACTGTTTTGATTATAGAAGTGTACCTGCAGAAGTACAGGTTCTACAACCATGAGAAGCATAATGGGGAAAAATAACCCAACTAAATAAAACAAACAACCGAACACAGAAGGCTAATTATGAATACTGGTAGCAAACAGTCAAGCACGAATGATGAAAAAATGTCTCTTTAGGAAAGATTCAGAATTTAGAAACAAAGAATCTTTATCAACTCAGTTTATTTCTCTTTCAGAGAAGGAAAAAGCTATCTGTGTTCAGATCCGACATAAACATGAAGAAGTATGTGCTATATACCTCTAAAAATACGTATAATTTCTGGTATTTTTACATGGAAGAAAATGAATCTTACGAGGCTATGCCATGTTGATATTGTCAAAAAATCATAAAATAAAATGCTTTGCTGAATTTTATATTTAAAAGATGTATCTATCTCTGATATAATTTGTCTAACATTCTTTGTCCTTGAAACTGCTTCATCCACCTGGCTTCTCCTAACTGTTAGGACAATAATACTCAAAAGTAAATAAAAAAGATAAAGAAAAAATTGCCTCTCCCAGATTTTTCATATCTTTTAATTTCATATCTTTTCATAGATAAAATAAAATCAATGCCAGGAATATGGGATCCAAAGGAATATTTTATTATTTCATATAATAACTTTCTCTGAAAGGCATTATATTAACAGAAAGTAAAAGAATAAATGACCGAATTGGTGTTAGACACTGTCTTCAACAGTATGATAATACCGTGCTAGGATGAAGAAACCACTGTGCTCCATACGTCTTCATTAAGCTTAAATATGTTTAATTCTATTAAAGTTCTAGGACTGAATCCTGGCTCAAGGATTTTTAGGACTGGCAGCATATAGAAGATTTACTGAACTGCTCTTCTTGATAACATACAACAGATGTTAAGTTCTACAGTGCAATAGTTCATTGTTTTACTACTGCATTAACATTTCTTCAGCAAAATTAGAGTGGATGAGACATCAAAAAGCAGTACACTGCCTGCATGAGTTGTCAATAGAGAATGACCCTAACACTGATCTAGAAGAATGTACTATAGGCTTTCAGAAAACTAGACCCACTTAGTAGAGGATGGACATAAAATTGTCTTAGGTAGAAAGAGACTATACAGTAGAGCACTTACCTCACTGGTCAAATTACTGTATTTTTAGTAACTCTATGAATATTGGGTTAATATCAAGCATATGTCAATTTAGAATCTACTTGGTAGGGAGAGATATTTTCTAAATTTTAGAAAAAGATGATTTTGCCTTATGACAGCTGCATTTTATGTGTTTTGCAAGAAGAACTGTAGAATTTACTTAATACTTTTGCTTTAAAAATATTTCAGAATTATAAAGTACCTTTTCAAAACTGTACATATTTAGGAAATTTCTCATGTCAAAATTGCACATCAAAAAAAGATTTTAAGTGGGAAATGGAAGCTGTTGTTGACAATATAGCACAAGTTGAAAATGTAAAAGAATAAAACTATTCACAGCAAATATTAACTACTCTATTTGATGTTATCTACCACAGCAATAACAAATAGACTTTGGAGAGAAAGAAGTCACAAGGTTGAAAAACATGAAGAATCAAACAAATAGCAATATTACTATGAAGAACTGGACAAAATAATTTTGGCTCCTTAAGCAACTTAATAGACTACAGACATCATTATGAACAAGTCTGCCAAGGGCTTGGAAAGGTTAGCTATAATACCTCAGGTATCTTGTCTAAAAAAGAGAAACCGTTATCTATAATGCTGACTAAATAATTTGCAAAACAATGTAAGATTATAGAGCTGGACTAATAAGAAATGTTATTTTTTCACTTTTTTACAACAGTGGGAAAATATAGCATCATATCCCATTACTTCCAGTCTGAATCATACTATCTCGAAAAATAAATTGCATCAACTGAGGCATAAAACACTTAGCGAGTTATAATAAGGCATCAAGTAGCATTCCTAAATTAGCAGAAAATTCCAATTGCTTATGCAAACTGGGTAAGCTCTCTAGAGAGTATGACAGTAGTTAATTTCAACTCTTTTGAGGAGGCAAAGACAGTCCTGTGTATTCCGAGATGGATCATATTTGGTTATATAAGACAGTATCATCTCTCTGTCAATCATTGGAGCTATAAGAAAAGAAAAACTCTCCAAATCATACATAGAAAAAAAAAGAAAAAAACTTCACTGTCAGACTCTATAAATAACCACTGAATATGGACAATTTTATTTTTCAGAACTTTACAAACATTTCTGAAAGATTTCATGAAACAATGAGTAATATCCAGAAAACAGCATGATCCATTTGTTGAATTCTAAGTAACAAGCAGTTAGACAGAGCAAGATGAGAAACTTGTCTAAAGGTCAAAATTAATCTCTTAAAAATATAATATATTATGAAAAGTTTCTTCAGATTATGCTGATTGAAAATCATAGTATAAATATAGAAGACTGGCCTAAAGTTTTGCAAAACAAAAAATATTTTTTTATTTTTTAAAAGATACCAAAAATCACAAGGCTGACTGACGCAGTGTTTTCAAGATAAGTTGCAAAGATTTTGTAGTTTTCACTTTTTCAAAATCCTTCAGTTTCCTTGCCAGATAAAATGTTTTTCTCACCTGCATCTTGCACCATTAAATTATGCAACATAAACTGGCATTTTTCACCTGGAGAAATTGAAAAATATGTCACAATATCCTTATCAATCTTATTCTTTTGAATTTTCATTTTGGAGACATGACATGATTTGCTTCTGTGAGTTTTCCATAGCAATAGCTTATCATTTGACAGATCTACCATATTTTCAAATTAGTATCAATTATTCTCAGTATGCTTCTCACATGGAAGCTCTTGGGAAGTTATTCTAGACACACCCTTACAACCTTTAGACAAAAGATCTCTATTATTAATTCTTAGTGATATTTACAAGTCTCTGTCCCGAGAAGATTGGGGGCTTGGATGTTTACTCTGTTATATATTAGAGTGAAAATCATATCTGAGAGTAATATTTTTGCCTCTTGTGCATTTGCAGCCTCACACATAAACTTGTCCTTGTAGACCACTTCTTCTAGCAATAAAAGGCCAAATTCTGACTGTTTATTACCCAGATAAATGATCACTAAAAAACAAACTAACCATGTAATCAAGGCAGTTGAGAGAAGAGAATAAAAGAGAAAAATAAACCCCTTGCATCACCATTCATGGATACTGCATTTGTATTAGTGCTCAAAATAGTAATTTTCAAATATGACCTTCTATGCTTTGGAAAGGTACTGAAATTCAGCTATTTATTTGAAGGTTATAATCTCAGGTTAGTGCACAGTAATATATCCTTCCAATCACAGAATTCATCAGACATACTTTTTTTTTTTTTGATGAATAAATAGGAATAAGTTTAAAAGGACTGGTTGGAACCTAATGAATTTCACAATTAAGATTAAATACCAGGTGTCTCTGGCTGCAGCTGCAGTGTAAATTACTGCTGTGTGCACTGCCGCTCAAGTAATGCTGCCAATACAACATGCTATAGTATAGTAACTTGCCTACCCTGTCTGCAGCCTGGGTAAGGTTGTAGCTAACCTTCAAAGGGGTTAGTACACCTTCAGAGATCAGTACCTCACCACAGCTTAAACAAATGGGGAGACAGATGGCTCCTGTGATTGACCTTAAAGAGCACCATTCGACATTATGGTGCATTATTACGATTCTCTGCCCTTCTTGCAAAGATCACACTGCATCTCAGAACAATAAATATACACCTGTGGGTGTTTGGAAGTTCATTTTCCCATCTAGAAAGAATTATCAGTTTTATGAACTCTAGATAATTCTATGAATTCTAGATAATTCTATGAATGTCTATGAATAAAACAGGAATCTAAACTACAATGTTTTTCTCTAGTTTACCTTCATTAGTGTTGTGAGGAATCCTTTATTTTAATGTCAAAATCACCAACACTTTTTTTTTTTTAAATTAGTCTTTTCTTGTCTGCTGGAATGTTTTTATGTTAAAACTAAATTAATTCTAACATTATTAAAATATATGTACAACCTAATATTACAATCTCAAATATACCAGTCAGATAATCATACACTAAAGTGGTACAAAAAAAGACAAATATTTTAGACGTCAGGTTATATTACTTAAGGATTGAATGAAGCTGCGAACTAGACTCTGTGATATTTTATACATAAATCTCAAAACCAAATTAATTTTTTGCAGATGTTTCCATTTAATATTAAAATATACATCTCAGATAAATTAATTGTTGGAGTGCTTTCCATATTCAAAGTCATAAGCCAAGGCCATTGGTCTCTTTACTATTTCATGCACAACTCTAGTTTGAAGAGGTAATGGCAGGAAGATGTGCGAAGGGAGGTTTAGACTGGATCTCAGGAAAAGATTCTTCACCCAGTGGGTGTTGGAGCACTGGAACATCTGCCCAGGGAAGTAGTCATGGCACTGAGTCTGCCAGCATTCAAGGAGCATTTGGACAATGCTTTCAGACACATGCTGTGAATATTGGGAATGTCCTGTGTAGAGGTAAGAGTTGGACTGGATGATTGATTTGGGTCTCTTCCAACTCGGGTAATTCTATGATTCTATGATCAGACTTCTTAAAATGAGTGACTGATTTCAAGTTTCAGCTAAAGCAGAACAAATTCTCTAACTTTTTAACTAAGTCTCTTCTGGTAACTCCAGTTTCTTAAAGTTACCAACACATTTTTCAAAGTGGTCTCTCTAGAAGCTGTAAGTTTGATGTAATGGGGCGTTGGTATGTAAAGACACCATTGTTTATTCTTATTCTAATGCAAATCAAAACTGTCTTAGAGCTGGTAGAACATCAAATGTCTAAAGGTCAAAAAAAGTAGTTGCACCTGCAGGGAGGAGCAGACAGCACAGGTGACCCAAAACTCTCCAATGAAGTATTCCATTCCATGTATGACATACTCATATGTCAACTGCGGGATTGTGAGGGTTAAGCCCTTTTTTTCAATGGTTGATGTCCAGTGAGGAATTTATCTGCCTCTTTGCCCTGCCCCCAGCCCAGTTCCTGAATCCAGTTCCTTAGACCACCTCCCCGCTACAGCTGAATCCAGTCCAGAACGCACCCCGCATCTGCCCTGCAGTGTCAGTGGTAACCTATAGTCATCAGGGAAGTCTGATTTGATCTTATGTTTTTGTATATATTTTATTATTCTTCTATTAGTATTTTCCTTTTTATTATTATTGTTTCATTAAGGTTGTTTTAGTTGTAGTTTCCAAACCACAAGACTCTGTCATTTCCCCTTCACCTTTCCCTAGAGAAAACTGCCCAATTTAGCTGCTGACATATAGTTGAAGTATTGTAGTTCTCAGGGAATACTTAAGAATTGAAAGTAAATGTATTTTAAGGTACCAGTAAACACAACAGTAAATAAAACACGTTCTTACTAGGTGTATTTTCAGAACTCACGTACCTGATGTTTGTGGTTCTTGGCGATACTCAAAATGATACTTCATTATACAGAAATAACTTGTAACATAACTGCAGAATATTTATCATTTTATTTAATAACAAAATAATAAAATGTCTTTGAATCTTTTGGTTTCACCTTTCAGTAGGACAGCTCCATATACTTTAATAGAAATAGTCATGTTTTTCATAGGTGAATTGAACCCAAAAGTTGTCATTATTTTGTAACTAAGATTACAATAAAATCAGAAATATATATTACTATATCTGCAATATAGTAATTTGCATATAGGTTCAGATAATAACAGTAGATCAAGAGGTTTCAGAACAGAAGAGTGCTGTAAACTTTCTCTGAATGTACTGAACCACGAGATTGACGTGAAATGGTCTACTTGTCAAGTGAAAGATGAAGCAGCTTGAGATCTGTTTTGTCTGATACCACCTGTCAACTGCCTCAAGGTTTGTCACAGTGAACAGGAACTGAAAGAGTACAAAAAAAACACAGGCAAAGGTTCTTCCCCTGAGCTTTTGTATTCCCAAGTATTACATGGATGCTGCGCAAGTGTCTTGATACAGGGTGGCAATATGCCATTTGACTGTCTTCCTACACTGAACAGAAAATATCTGGAAGTAGCAGCATGTGGACTGCAACTTGTATACCAAGATTCTGTGGAATAACACAAAGCATACTGCCCAGCTTTTTGTTCATGTGCCTGTGATTCCTTTAATGTTATTCTCAGTATAGGAAAGAGCACTTCCTTTTGAACATTCTCAGCAGTCTTGCAGCTGTCTACATGTTTACAATAAGTGGACATCTCAAATTCCCAGAATGTTCAGAAATCTCTTGCTATAGCTACCCCAGAAAATGTTTTAGTAATTAGAATTTCCACTGAAAGACACCAAATAATGCAAGATATTTTACTGGAACCTTAATTCCCATCTGCCAGATTTCACAGACATAGACCTAGCAAAATATATCTTAGAAGAGTCAACATCAGAGCAACAAATTCAAAAGTTGGGAAGAACAAAGCTAATAAAATTCTTAGATTCCAGAGTGTAACATGATGGTAACTGTGGAAGAAGATAAGAAAACAACAGGAGCTAGACTGAATTCAAGCAGGGAGCAAATAAAAGACAGTTATGAAAGAGTATTTCTCACACTTTTTGTTGAATTCTGACTTCTTGGATTTGTTCCACAAGGAAGATCAAATACAAGAAGCCATAGAAGTAAAATCCATGATCCCAATGAGCAGGATCAATACATATACTCATTTTATAGACAGTGGAGTTGTTTTTCACCCACTCCTAACAAACATACCAATGGTGCAGAAGTAGTAACTTCAGGGATCTTTCTTAGAAATACAAGGCTGATGATGATACTGAATCCCCTTTTTCTATCTCTACTTCCTTTTCTTTGACTAGTACTTTTTTGACATGCAACCAAGTGTTGTCAAATCTGCTTGGCACTGAATTAATTCCTTCTCTATTAGTTATTAATATAGGATTATGTAATCAAAAAGAGTTCTCAAATTGTAACAGTTTAACTAAGATATACACACACTTGTTTTTCCAGCTATTCATGCCATGAGATACTAATTCAAAACTCTACTATGTGTGAAGGTAGCACCTGACTTCTTCAAGTGTTTTATTGAGGGGTTGGGAGTGGTTTTGCTTGATTGTATAGTGGTTTGGGGCTTTATCGTCTTTTAATTTAAAAGAAAGAAAAGCTTAAAACCAAACAAATCAGACTCATCTTTCATGTCTGGGCATTGCTACAAGCACTTGATACAAATATGAAGAAATTGGAAAGCCTCTTTCCTCTTAAAAAAGAACATTGACAACACTTGTATGAAGAGTACTTTAAACTCAGCAATAGCCCAAATTTTGAATCAAGCTTTATAAATATCTGATTTTGTTTCTTTTAGCGTATCAACACCAAAGTGATAAGAAAAGGATATATTTTCAAAACTGTTCTACAACATGAAAGTGCAAACTCCTACAAAAACTTACGCATTCATTGCCTGAAACTACACAAGTTTTCAAATATGGAAAGTACATTTTTAAAAATACAGTTGCCTACATTTTGAAGGCATTATGAAAGAGGTTCAAGAAACACACAGAACTTCTAAGCCTTGTTTGTGTATAAACTTGTGAATGTTGTATACCCCGTTTTGTTTCCAGAAAGGCTCGAGACAACTGGCATGAACAAACACACATGAAAGCATAAGGAAAACTCTGTAGTGAAACTGAAATTTTTGAGTGGCAAAAAGGCAGTATTTTTTTTGTGAACTTTAATGAGTATTTCCTGTTTAACAGCATTTCAGAAAGGGAAAGATACGTTATTCAAAAAGAATATGTAGATTTACATTCTGGAGGAAGACTTGGAAAGTTATTGTCTTTCTTCGCTTCTAAATCAGTTACTAGTTGTTATGTAACCCAACAATTTGGGCAATTTCCAACACATGGGAACAAGGAGTATTTTGGTTCAAGAACACAGAAAATAAAAGGAATTCTGTGAAAAAACTTGGAACAGACTTGAGAATTTTGCTAATCATTTAAAAATATGAAAGTTGTATTGAGTTAGAATGCTACACTAGCCAGAGAATGGAAGACCCCACCTTCTATGACAGCGTATGTGGATATTGCTCCACCAAAAAGAGTAGAAGAGTTCTTAAGTTTAATAGCAGTCATCTGCTGTCAATACTGCACTTAGTTATCATTTAGGCAGATATAAATCTTTAAAAATAATATATTGTTTTATTGTTTTTATAAAAGAACTTGAAGCAAGCTAGTTGTAGGGCTTATTATCACCTTCACTGCAAGGGGAGAGATATCTTTCCCACTGAGACCACTGCAACATGTTAATGGATGGTATGTAATCTAATCATATATGCACTAATACCCACAAAGATTTTTAATTAAAGAAGTTACAAAATGGAAAAATACATAGATAGTAATAAAGAACAAGAAGGAAATCCAGGCAGCCCTTCTGACAAATATAACTGATGTACGTTTTTAGTGGGAGAGGAAATCTGAATTTGAATGACCTTTTCCATTGCATTAACACAAAATTTGTGAAAAAAAAAAGATTTCAATAGTGTCTGTCTTTCCTGAAAATTACAGGTAAGGCAGAATCTTTATTTGCTTAGTACTAAAGTAGCCCTAGCACTTTTCTTCCACATCCATAAAGTAGACATACAAAAATGAAATGTGGTGTTCGCCAGTGGCAGATGTTAACAATCATGCTGATGAACACTTCCAAATCATAATTTCTTATCTAGCATTATATTCCAGACTAATTATATCAGCATTTTTTTGTTGATTTGGTTTGGTTGTGTTCTAAAATATGCTCTCCATTAATCAGGACAATACTGATGACATTGTCATTGTAATGAAGAAATTTTAAGAGCACTGAACCCTCTCCTAGCCAAATGCTGCACATTTGTAGCAGATAACATAGGTAATGTGAGAAAACCACAATGGTACTCTTATAGAGGAGTTCAAGATGTTAGACCATATGTTCATAGTAATGGTAAATGCCTTGTCATGTAGGTAATTTTTTTTGCCAAGGAGAATGTCATAGCCTGAAGACAGCACGAAGCGGAGGAATTGTGATTGTCTAAAGGAACTTGAGATATTCAGAAGTGCTTCCTAAATCTCTGATGTTTGCTAGCAGTTGAAACTCCAAATTTTTTTTCTCTCTCTTTTTTCTTCCTCTTTCACTTTAAAATTTAATTCACTTCAGACAGGAAACACATCTCAAATTTTCTTGAATGTATAAACTCAAAATATTGTAGCCAAAAAAAAGACTCTACAAAACAACCACCTCCACCTCAATCCTCTATAGTTGGTGCTCTGAAGGGATAATTAGAAACTGTAGTTATAAAATAAGAATTGACTTTATTTGATTAGTGAAACCATTGTGACTTTGTCTTATTTTATTTTATTAATGTTTTATGAAGAAATGCACTAATAGGAAGAATTTTGTCTCATACCAGGAAAAAATTAAAAAAGGGGGAAAAATAGAAAGAAATCATCCTAACAGATTTACAGCAGATACCATAAACCAGTATAACCAATTAGAAAAAATACAAAACCAAAATCACCAAACCCCAAATCAAACCAAACTCCAGAACCAAAACATGTGAGCAAGTTTGATACAACTTTTAAGTGTGCTCTTGGACAAACTTTTATGGGTTTTTGCTTCATTCTCCATGAGGACAAAATTATTCTGTGCATGTTTACCCATTTACACATTTCTGCTGCTGAATCTCTTCTGAAAATTAAGTTAGACCTACCTGCAAAAGGAGAATATATAGTAACTATATAATACTGAAAATATTTAAGGGTATCTGCATATAATCTACAGGAGATAAATCAAAGATTTTAATCCACATTTATAAAATTGAACTGTTCTGACAAAATTCTTTACTCGTAGAACTACTCCTGATAGTTCATTTTACAAACATCTTTTGTTTTTTTCTGAATATAAGAATATTTAAGCTTTTTTCAGAAATACCTTAAATGCAATGGCTTGATATATTTAAATAATTTTCCTATTCTCTACAAGCTACAAAGAATAAAGATAAAACAACAAGAAAAAATACAGATTTATAAAAATTAAGTGCAATTTTTATTACTACTATTATAGGGAAGAAGTATACCTCAATTAGAATAATACTAGGAATTATTATTATAATAATTGGAAATCACATAACAGCCATTACATATGATTTATAAATATATTTTTATTATCACTGAAACATACAGGTACATTACAAAAATCACTTGATTTTTAAGTTTGCTCTTGTCTGTTCTAATGAATACACTTTCGTCCTAGAAAACAGTCCATCTGTATTTTTACTTGGGCTTATGTGAGAATTAGTGAGAGGATTAGTACATGCACCCAAAACAATAGACACATGGAAAATAACGTCTTTATCATTTAAAACTTGGTGAACACGGCATTTTACCAAATTTGCTGTCATAGTACATAGAATAGAAATTCTGGATGTTTCTAATTCCATCAACATCCAGATAAAATAGTATTTTGAAATAATGGAGTAAACATATCCATAAGATTTTTTCAAAACTGAATAGAACTTCATAAAAAATGCTACATCATGAGCAATCTTACGTGTTTACAGATGAAGTTATGTTTCTATTTATTTACACATTGTCATCTCAGGTAAATGCATTCCCAATGCACACAGTCATTGTTCAAAATTCTGTTCTTTTTCTCTGAAACAGCCTCACAAAGATTATCATTTTTATTGAAAAGAACATGTGCATAAATTAATGACAGAATTGTGGGAAGTTTCATCTACTTGAAGGACAAGAATGATGACAGGTTTTCTGACAGTAATTTGACTAGTGATCAATTCTCAAGGGGGTTAGGTGACTTTAGATGGTGATATTTGACTTTGAGGTAATTTTCTCTGTCATTATGGTTGAGAAAGATGTATTACTACTTTGACCAATGACTTCTAAAGCCACTGGTCAAAGTTCAGATTTCAAGGCTTGGCTCAGGATCAGTTGCAGTTGCCCCCTTCTCATACACGTACATCTGACCATGCAAAGACATCTCCATGATGGGCAAAAGGGCTCCCTGGGAAGCCACAGGTATTATTCACATTTAACAAGAGATGTTTTTTGTTACTCACGATGCCAAACTTTGGAATCTAATACCTACTGATAATAAGACCCTTAAGTCTGCGGAAGGGAGATGTCTATCTAAACCTATGCAGGGGGACTGTGTTTAACACAGAATTCTTGTACTGTCAATGAAAAGATGAATTTAAAGCTAGTAGTCATGGTTACACAATGCTTAATGAAATGAGACCCTAAGAGTTGTTGGCTGTGAAATTAATATATCACTAATGTCCTTTGGAAAGCTTCGTTTAGCTTTTTAAGAAAATCTCTTACGGAAGGAACTTTAGAAAATCGAAAGAAGTAAACCTTGTCCTCTTTTATGGAAGATACATGCATAGTGGGTTCAGCCATTTAGCCCAAACAAAACATTACTTTTCTTACTTCTACAAGAAAAGTAAAATCTGATCTTCCTGATAGAAATAACACTACAAAATAGTTCTGATTTCACTCCCCAGTAAACCCTGCTATACTGTGTTCTAGCTTACAGCATCAGGAGCTGACTGGTTAACGGCAATTCTTTGCTTAGCATTTGCCTGAAAAAGAATGTTACACATCCTGATACATGAAAAAGTGTTCCTGAGTTCCGCTGTCCTCTTATTGGCTGACTTATAGCCAGGCATACAAGTAATCCAGTTAAAGGAGGCCGAATTTTAACTCAGTCTTGAGATTTGAAATAAAAGACTGGGAAAGAGACTGATGCACTACACATTATATTTGGCACTGGCAACCCCCAGTTCATATCGGTTGGTCCTATTTCTCCAGGCCAGCCCTGAAAAAGGCAAAGTCCTTCACAGGCAGTGGAACGACCTAGAGAGTTCAACACACAAAGTGGGAACACAAGTGAAGAATAAATCTTGTGGCTGGTAAAACACTAGATTTTAAAAAAATATCAAAAAGCATTCCTGAACACATGGGGAGGAATATTTCCCCATGGCATGTGTGAGCTGTTCAGCACACTATCATTCCTTTGAATTAAACTTTAGAAATTTGATATATCCCTACAATACAAAGAACTCAGATGACCCATTACCTAGAAAAAGATTCAAGCTATTTTTGTCAGGTAGTCAACACAGCCTACCTCTTACCAAGTGGATGATTTTGTGGATGTCTACAGTATAACTTGGAGGTGAACACATTGAAGCTATTGAAAAGAAGAGTGAATTTTCAAATCAGGAAGAATTGCTATGGTAACAATTCCCTCTCCTGTCCAGTCACATGCACTCCCTGCAACCGAATCAAAAAACCAATAGTGTTTACTCATTTAGGTAAATCCCTGTCCATGGATTTACATATAAAGACACTAAAATTTTCTGGACAACTTACAGAGAGCAAGAAAGACCTAGAAACTGCTACATGCCGTTCCTGTGAGATTTCAGGCTTTGGAAACAGGTTATTTTACATAGATTTAGGTGCTAGGCTCAAGGAAAATATTTTAATAACATAATAAGGATTTCTTAGAAAAAAATATCTCCAACATTCAGTTATTTCTAGTTGTTATTAAAAATGATATTAATTAACTTTCAACACTGAACATTTATCTTTCTTCATCATGGGGAATAAGCAGTAAATACTACAGCAATAATCACACTTTCCAAAAGAAATTAGTTCATACATTAGTATGGACACAGCAACAACATTTCAGATCCTTCAAGAAAAGTATTGGTAATATGAGATTGTATTTTGTCTTCTAGAAATAGAAAAGAAAACATCTCCTTAAGGACGACGATGGAGAACCTATATCCTTTATTAGATGTGTAGGGAAACATCATGACAAATGAAAGGTTGGCATATTTAATGCTTTCTTTGCCTCAGTCTTTAATAGTAAGACCAGTTGTTCTCTAGGTACCCAGGGCCCTGAGCTGGAATACAGGGACAGTGAGTGGAAAGAAGCCTCCATAATCCAAGGGGAAATGGTTAGTGACCTGCTAGGCAACTCAGACATGAAGAAGTCTACAGGGCCAGAAAGTACTGAAGGAGCTGGCAGAAGTCCTTCCCAAGCCAGCATTAATCAGCAGTTCTGTCTAACCGGGGATCCTATTCCCAGTTAGCAAATATAATGTCTCTCTAGAAGAAGGACTGAAAGGGGATTCAGGGAACTACAGGCCTGTCAGCCTGACATCAATGCTGGGGAAGGTTATGGAGCAGAACTCTTTGAGTGCCATCACATGGCACTACAGGACAGCCAGGTGATCAGGCCCAGTCAGCATGGGTTTAGGAAAACCAGGTGGGTTTAGGAAAGGCTGGTCCTCCTTGACTAACTTGATCTCCTTCTATAACAAAATCATATGGCAAGCTGTGCTCTTCCTTCCTTAAGACATGAACAGCCACCAGAAAGAAAAAAAAAAGAAACGAACAGCCAGGAGGTAGTACCTCAGAGGAAGGGAGTGAATGGAGGCAAGTCCATACTTGGGTTGGACAATTCTTGGAGAATTGAGGATGGGGGTCAGCAAAGCTGCCACCTTAGACCTTCAGATGTCAGTCTTTGGCCTATCTAGGTGACTAGTTGACGGAGTGCCTTGGAAGGCTTTCCAGTCACTTTTCCCACTATTGCAGGGAGTCATTCTTGAAACTCATACAACTGACTTTGACTGATTGATTCAACCTGTCCAGATCCCACTGTAGAATCTTCCTATCCTGAAGCAGATCAACACTCCAGCACAACTTGGTGTTATCTGCAAACTTACTGAAGGTGTGTTTGGTCCCCTCATCTGAATCATTGCCAAAGATCTTAAACAGAAATAGTCGCAACACTGAGCCCTGGGGAACACCGCTTGCCAACTGGATTTAACTGGACTCTCTGAGCCCAGCCATCCAGCCAAGTTTTCACTCAGCAAAGAGCACACCCACTCATTTTTTCCATGAGACTGCTGTCGGAAATGGTGTCAAAGCATTTAATAAGTCTATCCACAGCAGAAAAAGAGCAAGGGGTGTTGGTCAATAGCCAGCTAAATATAAGACAGCATATTCATGAAGCTAGAACTCCGCTTAAGGACTACGTCCTTTCAAAAGCAGCTATATGCTCTATAGAAAGAGATATAGTTTTCTGGATTTGGATATCAAATATGCAAATCAAGTTTCGCTCTAGTTAGGTCATGTCTATTAGATCCATCACTGGCCAATTTCAAGCAAAGTCTAGCATAGTGTCTTGAAATCACTTGCTAATTATCTAGAAAAAAGTGAAAACAGGCAATGGGACAAGAAGTAAGGCAGCTGGAACATGAGAAGCCTGATTTAGAAATAGTTATGTTTATGAATAACTTATTTTCATGTAGAAAACTGACTTCAATTAGAATGTGAAAAATTACAGCTATTCTGTTCTTGTAATCATTTATAGTTCACCACAGTGGACCAATACACTTCATACATTGATAAATAATTTTTTCTTTAAAATACTCACAAATTTTAACTGCTTTGTGTGATATGGGACCAATAAAGGAATGATGAATAAATATTGATTTCAGTTCTAATAAAAGTTGCGATTCCTGCTTTCTTGAATGGGGATGAAATGGAAATATTGGCAATTTTCCGAATTGGCTGCTACCATCTACTTATTTCTTCATCTGAAAGTTCTGAAAGAAATCATATAATATGAAATAATGTTGATTGGTCTTTTCCCCCGGTATATTTTACAGATGCCCCCATGAATCTTGTCTTCTAGTGAATGACATTAAAAAACTTGTCAAAGTAAAATGCCATGGCTCAGCCTAATGGTTAAAAAAATATTAAGCACATTTTTGCTTTTGCATCATTGGGTGTAGTACACAAATTTTATATCAATTGCCCTAGTAAATAACATTGAGGCTTCAAACCTGGAAAAAGAAAGGCCTTCAAATCCATATCAGAAGATGAATTTAACTTGATGTCTTTTATTTCCTGTGATCTCATACTAAGAGTACTACCACAGTCACATAGACAAAGTTTAATTTTCAACTTGATTGCTACTATTCATCCTGAAATTGAAGATAAAGACTTGTTTTCTCAGAGTCATGTACTGTACTCTTGTGTACCGAAATTGTAATGTGCATATTTGATGGAAGTGACAGCTATCAGGGACAAAATACAAAAAAAAAAAAAAAACAAAACCCCACAAAATTATTTTTATGTCTACTTTGTCCTTCGATATTTTTCCAAGAATTCTCATCTTAATTTTAGTTAATTTTGTGCAGTGTAAAATTCAGTGTATGGCTAACAGCAGATTGGCTTTTTTTTAAAAAAAAAACCTTAAACTGAACACAAAAGTCGCTCCATAAAGTGAAGAAACATCAAACAATCAAATCCAATTTATTCCTGCCAATTATAAAATATTAAGTAACTTCCTACAGCAATGTTTAGATGAATTCAACTTAAGAACCTAAAAAAATGTCTGCATTAGGTCAAGGTAAGAGAAGTACCCAGACATCTTCTTGGCACAAGAATGTTGCTTTTAATATTACTCTCAGATTTCAGTACTAGAAAGCACATGAAAAAGATAAAAGCCATTTCCCATGAAATAGCAACAGCATTCAGTTTTTGTCACTGAATATTTCCTACTTTGCTCTACGGATTGGTAGAGGACCTTTCTATGACTATATAAAATATGTTCCTTATTTAACCAGTTGTAATCTCTCTGGAGCTACAAATACAATGAGCTCTTCCAGCATTCATGTCACCCTCAGGGTATTAGGAAACTTTCAGCACTATGCATGGATGTAGCCTCAGTGTGTGTTTTGTGAACTCAAGTATAAAAAGAATGACATTAGTTTTCTGCTGGCAAGAAAACATACTTGCTTGCTTTCTGGCAACCACTGAGAGACTTGGCTAGTGAAAGGTATAAGAAGGAGGGACAAGCTTTTCCATGTTTTTTGGAGCTATGTAAATCTGACTGAACCTGCAGTGTTCCTGAAGGCTGCGAAACTAAAAACTGTCTGTGAACTTCCTGAGTGGAATTTGTTACTAAATTACATTCATAAACATATGCTTTTCACTACCATAACTTTAAATCATCCTTTGTTGTTGAATCAAATATGAATATATCGACTACTCAGAGATGCTAATTCTGTTGAATTATCTTATACATAAATCTGCATTCATCTTCCAACCATTAAATATTCTGAACTTTTAAGAAGTAACATTTGAAAAGAGAAACAATCTGAAAATGCATTAATGCAAGATCTCAAACTACTTTCCAGGAAGGGAGGTAGTGATATATAAAGTCAGCAGGGAACAGCAACACTTGCATCTCCATTTGTTTATTCTTTCCCAAAGCTCGCTTGAGTTAGATGCTGCATCCATGCTTATGCTGCTTTTTACTCATTCACTTGCTCATTCACTACCAACAAGGGGCAGATTCTCTGAAACTGAATATGTGGGATAAGTGCTGGAATTTCTATTGAATGCATTCACTTGGCTGCAAATGTATGCATATGTGCAATATAAAATTTAATGATCATGCTCAATATTTAAGTGTTAGCAAAATAAACCAACACCTGCCTACTTCCATATAGTACTTGATGGCCTACATATTGCAGTTCTTGTGTTTCCTAAAGTACTTTTTATAAATACTTTTTAATCACAAAATAAAATTAAGCAATAATCACTTGAGCATCTGAAGTATTTGGCAAATGTTTTTCTGTCATTTACTTTATGTACTCTTTCCTGGTTTACTCTAATGTAACACTGTTAGCAGATGAATTATGTTTCATGGTTTTCACTTTTCTTTCAGAGCCACAAGTGTCTTACAAATAAGTAACTTGCTTTATATTAGATGAAATGTATAAACAATACAGAGCACTTCAAACAAATATTACTAAATGCATATGTTAATGTATGGGTGTAAATTGCAATCAGTTACATTATTGTGAATCATGTACCCTTCCAAACAAGTCCTTTTGAAGAGGCTTGATTAAAATACAGTGTTTGCCTGTCCTATCATCCTCATTTTTTTATTCAACACCACTAGTCTGGAAAATATTTATTATAATATACATTACATCTCTTGCAATGTTAATTTGCCACAACAAGCATTTGGCAAATACCTACCTAGATAATGGAGTCATAGAATCATATATCAGATTGTGTTGGAAGGGATCATTAAAGGTCATCTAGTCAAGTCCCTCTAAAATGAGCAGAGATATTCTTCAACTAGATCAGGTTGTGCAGAGCTGGATCCCAGCTGACTTTGAACATTTCCAGGGATTGGGTATTTACCACCTCTCTGGTAAAACTGTTGTAGTGTATCATCACCTTCTTTGCAAAAGGTTTTCTCCTTATATCTAGTCTAAATTATGCTACTTAAAAACACATTGCGTCTTGTCTTATTGTAACAGGCCCTGCTAAAAATCTGTCTCCATCTTTCTTATAAGTCTCCTTTAAATATTGATAGACCATAATAAGGTCTTCCCAGACTCCTCCCCTCTCCAGGCTGAACAAGCCCAACTGTCTCAGCCTTTCCTCACAGCAGAGGTGTTGCAGCCTTCTGATCATTTTTCTGGTACTTCTCTGGGTCGACTCCACCAGTTTAATGGCTTTTCTGTGTTGAGAGCTCATTGGATACACTGAATTCACTGGAGTCACGGTACTGTCGGACACAGTACTCCAGATGGGGTCTCATGAGAGAGGAGTAGAGGGGGTAAATCACCTCCCTCAATCTGATGGCCACGCTTCTTTGGATGCAGCCCAGGATACGTCTGGCCTTCTGGACTGTGAGCGCCCATTGCTGGCTCATGTCAAGTTTCTCATAAATCAGCACCCCAAACTCCTTCTCCTCAGGGCTGCTTTCAGTCATGTTATACTCCAGTCTGTATTGGAACTGTACCCAATATTGAACTTGGCCTTGTTGAATCTCAGGAGGTTCACAAAGGCCCCCTTCTCCAGTTTGTCCAAGTCCCTTTAGACAACACCCCATCCTTCTGGCATGAAAACTGCACCACTCAGCTTGGTGTCATCTGCAAAGTTGCTGAGGGTGCACTCAATCTCACTGTCTGTATCATTGATGAAAATATTAAACAGCAGCAGTCACATTTTATCTTTGAAGAACTGGATACTATAAAAAAGGTTAAATTTTAAAGCACATATGAAGTTATTTTATCCTCCAGATAGGTAAAAGAAACTAGAAGAAAACTGATATGAGTGTTTGGAAACTATTTACTTCGACCTTATACACACCTGTAGCAATGCTGGGATGTAGTTCAAAACTTCTTTACATTAATGAAACTATTTCTGTACTCCACAGCTATCCTGAGCAATAAGGAAAATAAATGTTCTCTGATATGTTTAGAATTCTGCTGTGCTGCTGCTTGTGGCTCCTAATTTTACTGGAGGCACAGTTCCTGAATGCCTCAGCTCATTACAGAGACAAATATGTCAGTGACAGGTAACTTTTCATTCTAACGTGCTTATGCCACTGATGTCTGTACTTCAGAGATATTCCATTTTGCACCTGAAATTAGTTTCTGAGTTACAGCTATGAAGTGTGATAAAAATAAACGATACTGTAATTTAGATAAACCCCACTAAATGGCTCAACTGAAATAAAGTTGAAAATGAAAGTGTAAATGGTTTAAGTGATTAAGACTGTCAAGTTCTCCTGGGTTCTGTTAGAAAATGAACTAACTGATGGATTATTATTTATCCCTGAATGTGAGTTTTGGGGATTTAATTAAAGATGTTCTATTATGTTTTTCAAAGCCTATTTGAGGCTGTAAATCAAAAACTACAATAACAGAATGTGCTATTACTAATGGAAAAATGGGTAACTAGGCACCTCAGAGATGTCCATCTTTTACAGTCCTTAATTTTACTGCTTGGATTTTTTCCTTTATAGAAGTGAAAGAAATTGGTGATTTTAATAATGTCAGAGTTTTGTGAAAAATGAATCTTCTTTAGGTACTATGAATCTGGTTTGCTCAGTGACCACTATTGTTACCATTATAAAGAAAGTATGTAAATGTATCTTAAAATAAAAAAAAAGAAGAGATTCTTACAAAACGCACGTGTTCAAAGTTTGAAAATAGGATCATAAACCAGGGATTTGTGAAATAGGAAATTTCCTGAAGAACCTGGAAGTGCAGCTATGGCACAGCATCCAAAAGAAGAATAGACTGTACTTTCCAGTGGAGCAGAATTAGAAATAAAAGTTCTAGCTAAGTTTGCAGATCATGAACAATATTTTTCAGTGTTTACATACACAATTATTGAAAAAATAAGGTGGAAGACAGGTGAAATCCAATGGCAAACTCTCCAATTCTAGCTTAGCTAAAAAAAAAAATGTCAGAAAAAAAAAGACAAACCAAACAGAATCCAGAGTAAATTGTGATGAACTGACTACAGTCCAGAGAAGGCCAGGATAACAACTGCTACTTAAGACAAAACTTTCAACCTTCAAGTGCAGCTCACTCAGTGATCCAAGTGAAAGGACAAGAGAAATTTTGTCATTTGTGAGAGGGATGTAACTAGAAATTAAGCAATAAACCTATACTCTTACCTTTAGGGAAACATTATGTCACTGTTCTGTCTTGCCAAAGAGAGAGAATAGATTTACTGAAGAAAAATAAGCATTATATAGAAGTTGTCCCTGAGACTCCCTATGAAGGAACCTGCCGGAGCAAAATAGACTTCCAGTGGAAAACAGATCTATATCTCCTCCTACTAGTTTTTAGGAGCTGAGCAAGGAAATATAGTATGGTCCCAAACCTGTGGAATCTCTTTCTCACACTTTTTTAATTTCTGCTAGAGCATGAGCTTTGGTGTGGGAGAGTCATTGACCTAAGGGGAAAATGGCTAGAATTTCTTACGAGACATAGGGAGACTATAAACTATTTTTCTTAACTTAGTACATCCTTCCGTTGAACAACTTTTATGCCTCTCAAAAGACGTAGAACTGAAAGAGTATATATATCAAGACTAGATTACATCACAGTAAAAAGTAATTTAGTTAAAGACATATCTAGACTATCTTCAAATCTTCCTTTCCTTTTATCAAGTTGAAGATTGGGTTGGCTACAAAGAATTCCACTTCAGAATCTAGGCTGAGAACCTGATGCTAGGAGCTAGGTTTTTGTTTATTTATTTATTTATGTATTTGTTAAAAAGTAGACAGCTATAAACAAATGACTGTAGCTGACACTGCTTTGGTAAAATTGAAACATACATCTTCGAAAGGATGTGTACAAAAATTGCTATGTTTAACCCAATCCAAGTATTCTCAATTACTTTGAGCTGAGGGACATGACCATGTGTGATAATACCTTCTGAAATAATAAAGATGCAGGGTAAAGAGTTTTATTCTCAATTGTGTAAATCCTTCTTTCTTTTTCTATTAAAATAAATATTTGGTGCTTCGGTTTTCTAATCTGTAAAAAACTTAAACCAAGGTTATTTTTTCTTTGCAATTTGGAAATTGTAAGGAAGAAATTCTGTATGTATCATAAGTTTTAAATAAATATAACCTACGTAGGAATAATTATTTGTCTAAAACCACAATCCCTTCCTGCCCCCAAATACATTACATTGTACTGCTGTAACCAATTTTCAAAAGAAAAAAGTACTGTCTTGACCAGCCAACAAGTAATAGAAAATGCAGAAAAAGCGCATTTAAGCCCATATTCACTGAAATACCTCAATACATAAGGAGTCAAGCTTCTATTAGGGATCAAGACCATACTTCAAATTTAAACTGTCCTATGATAGGAGCATAATTTGTGTTATTTTAAAGACAAGCTGAGACATACTTGTTATAAATCTAATACCATTTATGAATAGTAATGGTATTGTAAGCTTCTCATTGTAATTTCACTTCTCGTTATTTGACAGAAATTCTAATTGTACATTCATAATAGGAAGAAGGCTAAACAATAAAAATGGAGAAAAATGGAGACTGTTGGTTCACCTAAATTAGATAAAAAATCTATTTAATGTGGCTAAGGTATTTCTAGTACTTGCTGAAAAAAGACATCTATTGGAAAACATTTTTTCTAGATATTAAAGCAAATACCTGTACTATTTTATAATCATAGAATTACAAAATGGTTTCAGTTGGAAGGGACTGCTGCAAGGAGCAAAATCTATCAGGAAGCTCAGAGGAATTAAAAGGTAAGCAGCACATCAAGGAAGCACTGCCAGGACGTCTCAGTTAGAGAAAGTATTCATGTCTGTGTTAATTATATTGATTAATCTTATTTTCATTATACCATGAATTAACATAAAAGACAAATAAAATACGAAGACATTATAGTTCAGTAAGTGCTGTCCCAATGATGTAGGGTCCCAGGGCATGTCTGGCCTTGCAGTGGCTTAGGCTGGTTTACAATGCTGACCAAGTGGCATTTGCTGAAAATGTTGGAGCTCCAGCTCTGTGAGTACTGTATCTGGACAATTTTGAGGAACACTGGAAATAAACTAGGAAGGTTGCTGATACAGTGACTAAAACTGTATTATTAATGAGACTTTTCTATGCTTATTTGAACAGCAACATTTGAACAGCAGAATTTGAACAGTACCAGAATGTGAAAATTTTGTTAGTATTTTGTAACTAAAACAATAAAAACTTTATTTTAATTATACTCTTAAAATTTGTTGTGAGTTAAAGTTATTTCAACTCATGCTAGTTTCTTGTCTCATAATAAGTGGTGAGTTTCCTCCTGGTGTTACCAATTTTTTGAGTATAGCAAGATGTAGGCATAAGGAGCAGGTGGAACTTGAAAGCATTGCCGTCTACAGACCTGCAAAAAGGTTCTGATAAATACTAACTCAGCATCAGAGCCCTGAGTGCATTTCTTCTTGCTCCAGGGGTTTGGTTTCCTTGACTCAGGGCCATCTTAAATACTAGTGCTGGTGTCTGGCCTTGAAAAGGTCTCTTCCAAAGCATCTCTGCTAAGAAACTACGCCGAGTCTTTACTCTCCTTGTCCACTTGGGCATTACTTTCAAAGGGAGGCTCCTCCAGCGCTCCAAAGCTGGAAGGAGGTCCTCCAGTGCAGCCATGTCCTTGCCTGGCCTTATCACTACTCATCCAGAAAATGATACTGATCCAGGTTCTTGACCTGTAAGCTGGGGCTTAGGCCTGCCTCATTGCAGTGGATGTGCTTCAGGGTTACAGGGCTGACAGTGACACTGGTCTTTCTCATGGACCAGTTCAACTGGCCTTGGTCAGGTTTATGGAGGCTTTCACCTGCCTGTCCCACATCTGCCTGTGGCTCTTGGTCAATACTGTTTTACAGAGCCATTTCCTGCACTGGCTGCTCCCTGGCATTCACGTTAAAAAACAAAACCAGCCAGCAGGAAAATGGTTGTCTGTACTTAAGCAAGCAATAAGATGCACAGAGCTTTTCACCCTTGCTGAACAAAGTAGGTTTTATTTAAGAGTACACATTTATATGGGCCCTTATTCTGTTTTGGTTTGTCTCTTCTGTATAAGTAACTTTGGAATAAATTAATAACCATTTTATTTTTAGAAAGTTGTGGTTAAGCCCTTTGGTAGTCTGGAAAGAAAGTATTTACAGATGCCAAATCCTTGTGATTTTCAAGACCTGAATGACCTCAGAGGTTCATTCTGGCAGTTAAAAAGGTAAAAGGCATCAATTTTGCTAAATGTTATTCATATTTCATACAAGGTTACTCAGAGACCAGATAATATAATTATTAATAAAAAAATTAACTCAAGAACAGTTCCAGAGGAGTTTAATGAGTTGACAGTTTACAATTTACAGTTTACTGCTTCCTCACAAAGGAAGGAGGAGGAGCAGACACTTACCTCTTCTCTTGGGTGACCAATGATAAAACTCAAGGGAACTGCAGGAAGACGCACCATGGGAGGTTTAGATTGGATAGCACGAAAATGTTCTTCATTCTGGGGTTGGTGGAGCACTGGAAGAGGCTTCCCAGGGATGTAGTCTTGGTGCCAAGTTTAATAATATTCAAGAAGCATTTGGACAATGCCCTCAGACACCTGCTGTAATTTTTGGGGTTGTTCTATGCAGGTATAGGAGTTGGACTCAATGATCCCGTGGATCCCTTTCAACCCAAGACATTATGTAATTCTTTGTGATTCATTCTACTACACATGGATCTGTCACGTAGACTTGCTAATGCATAGGAGGTTAATGTGTAGAGCTGAGACTTCTAACTTTTCAGAATTTTACCTTTCTCGGAATAAAGACCCATATATTAAAAATTTGTGACATATTTAAACCAAAACAAACACAGAAAACACTACAAGCAAGTAAAGAAGTATAAAGCACATAGCTAGTATTTCACCATGACTTACTGATTATCTATTATAATATGAGACACGTATCAATGGAAAAAGCAAGTATGCATAAAATTATAGGCTTTATATGCAATCCTATGTTTTTGCTTTTGTTTTACAATTGTGATGAAAATAAAATTTTTTAAATAGTCTCACCATTCATAAAAACAAGACTTTGTTGATGGAAAGGGGAACACAACAATCAATGACAATTCATATCAGATAAAAAATTGAATTATTCTTGTGTATAACATAATTTTTTAAGATGTCTTCCATTGATCTTCTTTTGAATGTTTATCATGGAAGACTCTGTTTTTTATTCCAAGTCTAAAAAAATATTGGTATTTGTTCTTGTTCTTGTTGTTACCAAGGTACAATTTCCTAACATGTCTGTTGATAAGCAAAAAGTTTTGATGCAAGTCTTTGTCAGCTAGGTTCTCTAAACTACAAATTATGGAACTCTTTTCTGAACACTTTCCATATAAGCTCCCCTTACTAAAGGTAATGTTACAAAACCACTTATAAACAATCATGCTAGTATTTTGTTTGTTTGTAACACATCTTCCATAATACAGAAATGCAACCGTTTAGTATTGTTACATCATTTCAGATAATACTGTTTTAGAAATCTTGGTGGCTTATGGTGTTATGCGATTTTATTCCACATAAAGCATGAGCCAAAAGCCTTTATAAAGCTGCAAAATGATATACAGCTGCTTTCTGTCTCTTTAATGAGCTGAGACACTTATGCTGATCGCTCAGTCCTCACTTTTGTTTAAAACAAATACCAAAGATTATCTTTTTTTCCAGTCCTAGTATGCATGTGTATATGAAGCATTCATTAATGGACTATTGAATTTGTGCACAGCCATTAAAAATCCAAAAAAAAAAAAAAATCAGGGTAATGAAGAAGTGACTAGTTCAAACACTTTTTCTGAAAATGCCGATTTTCACAATGGCAGCTGCGTGAACACTTGGAATACTGGAAAAGCAATCTGGGTACATCATTAGTCAGTAGAGGGGTGGACATGTAGAACAGGATACTGCCTTTATGTAAACATTTCATGCAAATATTTCATTCAGAAATACACGACATGAAACAAGACAGCTGCAAAGTCAGGGAATCAAATTTAAGACTGACAGTATATTTCTGCTTCAAAATAAGCCTTACATGACAGACAGTATTCCTTCTTCAATTAACTACATTATTGAAGAAAATATATAGTTTCTTCAGAAGCTTGTTAATTTTTGTAAAACCATATCAAGCATGACAAGACCTTGCATGCTTTAAAGGTTTTCTGCTTATTTCCTCCTGTTATCAGTTGAGTTTTAGAAATTTAATATTAATACTCAATATTAATTTTCTTTTACAGTATTACTCACTGGCCCACATTACTAAAAATTATACAGATTTTCCTATGAAGGCAGAATTATTGACTATCCTATAGAATTTACTGTGGTGTTTTTGTCGTAAGAAATTTTGGTCTTTACTATTATAGAATCATATAATCATAGAATTGTTTAGGTTGAAAAAAGACCTTGAAGATCGTCAAGTCCAACTGCAGATGCAGCTCTGCCTCTAAACCATGTCTCTAAGCTCCAATAATTAAAAGAGATGAGACAAAATTAATGTCATTTTACACAAGGAAAACTGAGGCAGAGAGACTAGAGACAAAATTTTAAAGTATTATCTGATTTTGTGTTGTTGATTTTTGATGTTGAATTATGATGTTTTCATCATAATTAAAGCTGTATAGCATTTTATGGCCTTAGAGCAAAGCTCTCACTAAACACAGTTGTAGGTGAGATTGTTCACATTTCTGTGAACTGTACTATATGAGGTTGGAGAGAAAAAAAAGAGACTAACCCTATATCTGAGGAACAAATACTGCGAGGGGAGAGATAAAGCGATACTTGTAGAATTTGTTCTAACCTGTCACAATGAGACACGGTTCAACTTGATCACATCAATCAGTACGAGTAGACATGTGTTCAAATGTAGATGTTTTCTTACCCTAAGTCGGAAAATGTTGGATGACAGTAAGTTAACATCAAGTGTACTGTGACACTGAAGAAATCCACAATGGAAACTTTTCAGTTAATGACTAAGAGTTATAGTGAAAAGAACCAAAGTCAGTGCTCAGATGAAGGTGTGACAGAACAAATAATTGAAAACCTCAACAGCTTTTCAGAAAATGATCTGCAGAATTGCTTTGATCATTGACAGCATTATGAGCAGCTGTGTGTCAACTCAGAAGGCAACGATTTGGAAAATTATCGTAGTTGATTTCCTTTATTTGTTAAAAACAGTTAAAGGCACGGTGTTTTTTTTTCTGTCAGACTGTGTGAGTGTCTTGTATTGTCAGCCAAAAGATAAGGCACACCAAATCAGATGCTTGTTAAGGTTTCTTGTAAATCCTGACTTTGGCATTGGTACAACATCTGTCTTCAATAACAGTTGGTTATATAGTCATGTCTCTAGATTGCAAACCTTTTTCAGGTTTTTGGTCTTGAGCTTATATGAATGATATACTATAAATAATTGATTTTAGAATGTATTAAACATATCTAAATCTGGGAGAAATCATCTGTGCCTGCCTTGCTTGCCTTTTAATCACGGATGTTTTACCTCTCAAAGCTATAAAAAGACCCATCGAAAGAGCCCTGTCTGCAATGACCACCACCGATGCATCTTGAGACTCCTCAGGATGCAATGGACCCATGGTGGTGACTATTCTTGCAACTCTGTATTGAACAAGTACTTGATTTCTGTCTTTGTTCTACTCTTTGTTATTGTTATCACCTTGTCTCATTGCCTTTGATACATTTCAAGTATAATAAAATGGTAATTAGATATTGATGGATTAGTACCAGAATTTCCATTTTTTAAAAAACGGGTTTTAATAAAACGAAATTTAAAAAAAATGTTCAGTTACATATACCCATGCAGAGTGAATATGTGCTAACTTTCTCATGTAGGAATGTGGTAATCATCTGTTATGTCAGGTTTGTGCCTTCAGTAGGGAAAATAATGTCTAATGTTACAGCTTACCATAAATGGAAGTTCAATAATGTAAACTTGTTGCATGGTAAATCATGGTAAATCAGTGACCAAAGGACGTAATCTATGGTGTGTACTGAATAGAGGTTAGAGATAAAAAGTGATTTTGTGCTTTTTTTACTCAACCTTAGGAAATCAAAATGTATATATTTCTATGGATTGAAGCAAATAGTGTCACTAGGAAAATCAACCAGAATGCAATTTTTGAGACTGTTAATGAAGCAGGGACTCATACTTCTGCTATTAAGACTATAGGCAGACAAAGAAATTCTAGAACTTT
Source organism: Tapera naevia (assembly GCA_033556795.1). Classification (NCBI taxonomy): domain Eukaryota; kingdom Metazoa; phylum Chordata; class Aves; order Cuculiformes; family Neomorphidae; genus Tapera; species Tapera naevia. The sequence continues at coordinate 4,086,684 of JAUMJJ010000016.1, forward strand.
TGGTATGTCCCTGTCTATGAGAGACGAAACTGAAGTAGATATTTCCGGTAGTGTGATGCTTCACAGTTTCGCTTTTGATTCTTTTACAGTTAGTTCTGGATATATCTCACAGCTACTGGACAGGAACACTTAATGTCACAGACAGTAAATTCAATTTTAGGAACATTTTTGCAGCAACGAGAGCGAGCAGAACAGCAAATAAGAACATGAAATGCAAATGGTAAACATTTTATTTCCTTCAATAGAAACCCCACTCTTTACTGAATTATCCACAAGTCTGCCCCATTATTTATCATATAGGAATTAAAAATGCTATTTGTAACTTGGGTATAATGGCATTTTGGTATTTTCTCTAGTGTCATAAATGAGCTGTAAGTATGAGCTAAAATATTACGTTGCAGGTCCTGAATCTTACATCTGGAGAAGAGATAAGCTGCATACTAAGGACCATTGGTACAGTGCAAAAGAGAACATGGGTTCTATAACGACAGTGCTCCAAAGAAGTCAGAAGTTTCTTCTAAGAAAACAATGCTGTAATTTATCTTCTTATTGCTGCCATTAATTTGAAGGGCACAATAGGCAGAAGGAAAGATGGCCAACATGATAGACACAGCAGAAAATATTTATACAATACCTAATGATGCAAACCCCCAAAAAACACTTAATACATTTTTAACCATTAGGTTGAGCCATGGGAGTGTATTTTGATGACTTTTTAAAATGTCATTCAGTAGAGGAGAAGACCCACAGAGGGCTCTGTGTGTGGGTGTGAAGGAGAAAAGTGTAAAAGTGTAAAGACTAGTGTAAGTTTCTTGTTTTAGGTCAGCCCTAAAGGTGTGAAGGCCCCACAGAGAAAGAGTGCAGTGAGCACTCATCGTTAAAGAGCAAGAACTAAGACAAGAGTAAGAATTTTGCACAGAGGCCAAAAAAAGCGCATATGTTTAATTTATTAGGAACTCAGAAACTTTATAGGTTAGAAAGACATGAGAAACAATGTAAAACTGTAATATCATGATTTTTAGAAATGAGTCATAATGGTGAAAAGAGTAAAAAAAAACCAAAAAAAACCCTAGCTTATTATAAAACAGATCTGGCCTATACACCTGAGACGAAAGATTGAATATACTGGTAGAGACTGCAAAGGACTTCTATACTGGAAACCAAAGAAGAAAATGAGACATCAGAGATGAAATCTCAGTCATTAAACATGATGCTCATGAAAAATGTTGTGAGTTTGACTGATGCACACATTCTTACCAAGACAAAGTTTAAAGTCTTATTACAAGTTAGTATAATTCTATTGATCTATTATCATTTAATTATTTTGCAAAAAAAATAATAATAGCAAATGAGATGTAGCAATTGTAGAAATTATTACTTAATCTGTTTTTTTATAATTACAGAGGACAAAGGATTGACCATAAGTGTTGTATTTTCTTCGGTTACTATGTAATTATTAATTATTTTTAGGTGGACTTCAACTTTTAGACATTAATGTCCTTTTAAGTACCACTTATCATTATACTTTACAGTTTTAGGTAATAAATACCGAGTTCAAATAAATGAGTTTTGAATCACAAAAATACTACTAATTAAACAAGGTTCTTTTACAGTAAGACAGAGTTCACAATCTTATAAATTTTGATATTTAGGGGCTATAACATTTTCTTATAGAGCTACTTGACATCTGTGGAAAGAGGAAAAAAGGTTAATGGAAAAATTTTTAAAAGGAAGTCTAAGGAAAATGAAAAATATTTTGCCCAGGAATTCTTGTTATAAAGTAGTATCACTTTTGCAGCTTTCTTTGTAATAAAAAAAGAATAAATAAATTTCCAAGCAAACATTAAAGTAATCAACAAGTTTGTCTTGTAAGTGGTGAATTACTCCTACATCAAAGGCTTTTGCAAGTTGAGCAGATTGCCACAATGCTAGCAGTGAACTTCTAAAATTCAAACACTTATATGTGAATTTGACTATATTTCCCTAATCTTATAACACAGCTATAGACACTGTCCTCGAAGAAATGTAGATCTATTACATAAAAACTTATTCTATTACATATGAGAGTTTGCACATATGCAGAATCCTTTTTTAATCTTTACAGCACCAAACTCTGCAAAAAGGGTGAGGAATAAAGTCCTGAATAAATCAAAGAGAATCATAATTTTGCCAACGTATTTTAAAAAATAAAAGAGTATGTATCACAAAGTAGTAGATATTTTAATAGTCAGTCTTTTTATTGACATCTAAAATACATTCTGAAAAAAACCCATTTAAATTACATGATCCTTAAAATATATATTATCTATATGAAATTGAGGTTTAGGGATAAATGATTATTTCAGACAAATTTTTCATACTATACCCTTCCTGTATCAATTCATCTATTAAGCTTTTTCAAAGAAACTTTGAATATACTGACGTCTACAACATTCAATCAATGACTTTGTGACTAAGATATAAACACTTGTGTAGCGAGAGGAGGAAGGGAGCAACTATTTGCAGAAACGAAGGATTATGGCACATCTGCAATCACTTACAATGTCAACATTCATATGGTAAAATTGGTGATGATAAAAAACATACACCTGAGGGGAATACATTATCTGAAGCTAGCATAAGCGGTGTATATGCTTCATTACTATGGAAATACTGCACAGTACATGTCAGCAACGGAAGTCAGTGCAGATAGGTCATTTTTATTGCTAATACTGTTACAGGTGTGCTTTAAATCATTTCACCACTTCAGTTTTCTCATCAAGAGCCACAAATAATTTCATATGACAAGCATGATGACCAAGCATGATGTGACATTACAAATACAACCTAGAATTACTTACAATGCCTGCTGGTTGGCAAGCCACTCTCTCTAATGTCAGGGCACAGCTCCAGAAAGTCTACATTTTGTAAACTAGAGGTCCCTCAACCTCTCCATGGTGTCCTGTGGTATGAGTTTTATGCAAACTGAGGCCAGTACAATCAAAGTACGAAACAGTTTCGATGGTGTTCTTCCAAACAAATATTGTCTTCTGGGTGAACATGAGATGGTAAAGAGATAGGACAGGATTTAAAAGGACCGCAAAAGTTATAGGATGAAAAAGCTGAGACCATTTTGGGGCAAACCTAATCTGTAAGGCTGCCTGGCTCCTAGATTCTTTGTGCTTTAAATTTCAGAAAATCTTAAGTGAATCTGTTATACTGCAGGCTTGGTTTATCTCTAACTCTGTAGTGTCAGAGGTCTAGTTAGAGCGAAGAATGCATGATGCAGGAAGTATTCATAAGTAAATAAATACTGTATTGTAAGACCACAAGCAAAAAATACTTGAACTACAGTAGCAATTTATACTCAGTTTCACATAATGTTTTGGTAATGAATCATGTATAATATGTGTAATGCTTTTAATCAGAAACTTCACATCTGCTTTCTTTGCCCTGTATACTTAAGGTAAGTCCTAGAACAAGTTCCTCAAAATGTAAGGAATGTGAAAAAGGGCCATAGTGTTATCATTGTTTTCTGAAATTCATGCTTTTTTTTAAAAGACATATGGAATACTTGAAAATAAATACTATGGGCAAAGTTAAAATACAATATTATTTCTGAGTGTATTGAGAAGATGTATCAAACAGGATATCCCACCATAACACGTATATTAAAATTCAGGGCTCTTATAGTGTTAAATTGCTCATTTTAAGGTATATTTCCTCTAAAGATTTTTTTGCCTTCACATCTAATTTAATCAGGAAATCATAAAACCTAATATTATCATTAATAATAATATTGCTACATTTAACTTTTTTTTTTTTTTGCACTAATATGAGTATATAGTTTTCCACTAAGAATGAAAGGAAATTTCTTTAAAGCAATTTTGTAAGAGGGAAGGAAAGGGTCAAGACTAGTTTGGCGATTTTTTCCAAATGTACCCAGTCTATATTACTTAGTAATTCTTCATTAAGAAGAAAACATGATCAAAATTATATTCTTTTCAGAAGATCTCACCTTGTTACAGATTTTTGAGGTTAAGAATCTGACTTAACATAGAGAAAAGCATCTTAGTCTTACAAGAGTTTGTCTTACTAAAATTTACTAATAAACATAAAATACTGTCTTATAATTACTGTTTTAGCATGTGGATTACAAGAAAAATTGTTCTTAGAAATCTCCAATGAATTTCTTATATTAAATGGAGATCTTTTATGTGGGTAACAGATAGAATAAAATAATTAATACCCTACCATGCAGTAATAAATATAATGATGTTTAATTCAGTAATATCATATTGGAACCGCTGATAACCGGGAGTAAACTATAGGTTCTATTGTAAAAAGAGCTCTGACCTGTTATTAATAATGTATTTGCTCAGCTCTGTTTTCCTTCATTCCCTTATTTTTTATCTAATTTCTTTTACAATTGCTTTTTGTTGTAAAAACATGTCATCTTCATACTGTATGAATCTGATAATCAAATAATAACTGCCACTGTAGTAATTTAAGAAATCCAGAAAGAAAATGACCAGTTTTCCTAACACTTACAACTATTCATTAGTAACAAATGTAATGATGTAAAAAATAACATGCTAGTATAATTTTTCCTTTCTGAAAATACTTCACTTTAAGACGACAGTTATAAAAATGGGAGCAGCAGGATTTTAACAGTTCTGTTACAGATACGCTAGAAATTATTTCTCATGAGAGAAGGATGAACAGAAGGAATCTATTCTTTGCTGCTTCCAATTTCCTTAGCACAGGTGTCAACAAAAGTAACAACACAGCGAACAGAAGGGGTGAAATCTTGGCTTACTGCAGTAAATGACAAATCTCCCATTGACTTTAACGGGTCAGAGTTTTTCTACAACTGTTTTTAAAATGATAGTTGCCAGTGTGAGACACCGCTGAAGAGTCTACTTTCTCCTCTGGTGTGAGATGAAGGCAGATTGGATGTACATGGTAGTCAGAGCAGAACATAGCAAAGCCGATATGCTGCAGAGTGCAAAGCTCTTCCAACCAAAAACAATGCATAATTTGTTTCTTTCATTTGACATTGTCTCATAAATAAAAGATAAGAGGATGATGAATTATAGTTTGTAAACACTAGAGCCAAATAATCATCACTGATTGTTAATAAACTATGATGAAAACTGATTTATATAAATCAGGTCATATTGCTGTAATAAATATCTAGGAGGGCACTGTATATTAATAACAATTATTATGATAGTTCTTTGAATATTAATTTCTATTTATATAGCTGTTGGCTAGAAACCAATGGGAAAATATATCTTAAGCAGGTTCAAAAAAATCATCCTGTCAACAACTGATTTTTCTGTCATATTTCAAGTTCAAAACATTTCTACTTTGTTATGATAAGTCACACTGCTTGACAAATACAGAAAACTGCAAGTTAAAATTAAATATATTGTTATAAAAATTTAAAAGCATATTGTAATATCCATTTACAGTAAGTATTACATCAACAATGAGAAACTTTGCCATTTTCCTTTATATTCATTTCTTTCAGAAAGCTATTTCTCCATTTTAGCAAGGTAATTCTAGTAATACTTGTATTAGAATTTCCATAGTTTTGTATGGATTCTGGTAGTTATGAAGGGTAGACCATCTGTAGTGAATCCCATTGTCAAAGCTGTTGAAGAACATTTTGCGCACACAAAATTACTGCAGCTGATAATTCTAAGGTAATTATGGTATAAGAATAAATGAGAACATGGAAGCACATCACCTAAGAATCCTCTGGCAGCATGAAGAGAAGTACAATTGCTGTGTGCATTTCTGTATAAGCCTTTTAAGACAGTCTCTAAGATATTCCTACGTAAGAAGCAAAGGATCAGCTTTCAGACTTCTGTTTGAATTTCCAACAAAATAGGTGCATATTTTGTAGCTGGCTGGAGTTATTTATGATTTTCATAGAATCATAGAATCATAAGGTTGGAAAAGACCTTTGAGATCATCGAGTCCAACTGTACCCATCTTTTGTTAAACCATGTGCTTCAAAAACTCATAAACCCGTTTTTTTTAACACCTCCAGGGATGGCGACTCAACCAGCCCCCTGGTCAGCTGTTCCAATGCCTGACCACCCTTTCAGTGAAAAAATATTTCCTGACGTCCAGTCTAAACGTCCCCTGGCATAACTTGTGGCCATTTCCTCTCCATCTTCTGCTTGTCACTTGGGAGAAGAGACTAACATTCACCTCTCCCCGGCTTCCTTTCAGGTAGTTGTAGACAGTGATGAGGTGTCACCTCAGCCTCCTCTTCTCTAAGATAAACAACCCCATTTCCCTCAGCCACTCCTCATAGGACTTGTTCTCCAGCCCCTTCACCAGCCTCGTTATCCTTCTCTGGATGCTCTCCAACATTTCAATGTCCTTCTTGTACTGAGGGGCCCAGAACTGAACACAGTACTCCAGGTCTGGCCTCACCGGTGCCGAATACAGGGGCACAATCACTTCTATGGTCCTGCTGGCCACGCTGTTTTTGATACAGGCCAAGATGCCATTTGCCTTCTTGTCCACCTGGTCACACTGCTGGCTCATACTCAGCCAGATGGCAACCAACACCCCCAGGTCCTTCTCTCCCAGGCAGCTCTCCAGCCTGTTTTCCCCAGGTCTGTAACGCTGCCTGGGGTTGTTGTGTCCCAAGTGCAGGACTCAGCACTTGGTCTCGTTAAGCCTTATCCCCTTGGTCTTAGCCCATTGATCCAACCTATTCACATCTCTTTGCAGCACCTCCCTTCCTTCAAGCAGATCAACACTGCCACCCAGCTGGGTGTCATCTGCAAACTTGCTAAGAGTGTACTCAATCCCTTCATCCAGATCATTGGTAAAGATATTGAACAGGACTGGACTGGGGAACACCACTCCTAACTGGTTTCCAGCTGGATTTAACTCCATTTACGACAACCATTTTGGGCCCGGCCATCCAGCCATTTTTTTTACACAGAAGAGGGTGTGCCTGCCCAGGCCAATGGCAGCCATTTTCTCAAGCAGAATGATGTGAGAAATGGTTTCAAAGGCTTTACTGAAGTCCAAGCACACCACATCCACAGTTTTTCCCTCATCCATTAAAAGGGTAACCTTATCAATATCTTTGAGTCATGGTCAGATATAAAATTACAGGATGCAATACATATACAAAATTTTTTCTCATTTATACATGAGGAAAGGAGATCCAGCTGATGAAATTCGTAGTTAGAGAGTTGCACATCCCTGATTACTTTCCTTTTCTCATGTGTGTTTCATGTTTTCCGGGGCCATCAGTCCAGTGTAGTTTACAATAAGTGACTAAAAACCTCAGAAGCACGTACTCTTTTCTTCTTTTATTTGGAACTATCTCTGGTCCCTGGAGTCTGCCCTTGTAGCATGGCAAGAAAACAAGGTGAAATTGAAGACTACCAAGAATATATGTGATTTGGCTTAAATATTAATAATTTTTTCATCACATGTGGCCTGTCCATCAAGCTTATTAGGACTTTTTCAGAATCTTGGACGTCACACTGCAATAAAACAAAAAACTCCCTCCTCACTCCCTACCATTAGTCCTCCATGTTTATTTAACATTTATCATCAGTGTAACTGTCATAGCACAAAAATGACTTTTATTCCCCAGCTTATTCACAGACCAATAGAACCTGAAATACATGAAAAAAACCCCAGTCTTCTCAATTAGTCATTCAACACTATACACATGTATACACGAATATGAATAGAATACTTTTTTAGAATCATTATGTGAGCTCTCTGATTATGTAAACAGGTATAAAAGGAACTGAGCAGTTATTTCCATCTTTGTGTCCTGAAAACACTAACAAAATAAAAAATGCAACATACTGAAATTAAACATATATTGTGATATTCAGCTAATTACCTAGTCTTTTTAGGCTGACAGTAAATTACCTCCCTTTCAGAGATCTGGTAAATGTTTTAGCAAACTCCTTTGGTTTTCATTTTGTATTATGTTTGAAAACACTGCCATATAATGCAAATGTCTTGAGTTGTCCCCATCTTAAAAGGAAAAAAAATGAATGCCCTCCCTAAAAAGTTAGTAACGACAAGGCATAGCTTCTATGAAGTTTATAGTTCTTCTGGCCTCAACAATGCTTAATCATAGGTGAAACCCGTTCTATACTGGGTCTTTGGAAGTATGAATGTTAAAAATCAGTGAATATTTTAAAAAACAAGGAAAGCCTAGTTTCTGTAGCCCAAAGAGATCATATTCCATTTGCATCTTTCATAAGGTAGGCTTATTCTAGTTTCTCAATTTATTTTTTTTAGATCGAATCTTGTGTGAATTCAACGTATGTGTAATAAATCAAACTTTCCAAATTTCAAGTATATATGATCATCATAAGGATTCTAAATATAACATTCAAACCAACGTATTCATAACAGTCCCTTTAAGAGGTTAACATGATTTAATTTCCATTTTAATTTTAACAATAACAGCATTTGTAATAAAAATAAAAAAAAGAAATTTTCTTAAACGGAAATAGTAGCACCAGAATTAAAAGCCTCTCTTTACTGATGGAAATTGAGTTCCCTACAACAAGACTCATTGTGGCTTTGAAACAGTGATCATATATTTCCTATATAGACTGATTATCATTGTCTTAAACAAGATACTCAGCCTGTGATTTATTTCCCGTTACACAGCAGTACAGAGAAAGGCTAAAGACTTTTCAAGATCTACAATGAAAAATTCAGGTAAGAAAGAAAACCGCTATAAAACAAAGTACATGACTTCTACTGATAAAAAATATAAGTGCCAGGGTCTATCTTAGTACAGTAAATTCAACACGTGATCTAATCTTTGTATTTCTACTTCCCTGTGCAAGACAAAGAGAAATTCCTCCCAAAACATATTGTTGTTTGCAGAACTGCCCTGCCTCTAAATGGAAGTGAAAAAAAAAAAAAAAAGACACATCTGTGTATTAAACCATGAAAAGAGAAAAAGAGAACTATTCTCTAGAACCTTAATTACAAAATACAGAGCAGTAAATCGAAAGTCCTTAATAAATACGATTACAAGGGGAGGGGGCAGGGATGGTGGTGGTGATGGGGATAAGGGGCAGGCTGTGCCATTCCCAGGCAATTTTAATTTAGCAGTACAGTTATCATCTTTTCCAGATTAATTGGTTTTAAGCAAGAAGATCTAAAAGAGAATGTGAGGACCTTAGTGGTGTCACAATGCCAGGATTCTAGATAAAAACAAGGTTTGCGGAGGTAAGAATGTCTTTCCCATAGATTAAGTCCATCTCATTAAGTAAATCGCTTTTTCTTCTCCTAGGCGACAGACACTCGGTATATGAGGGAGGTCAAAGGTTATAGACACAAAGAACTGCAAAGGTCTACAATCCTCACTCTTCTTCTGTCCATGGGTCTTATCGCGTTGTTTTGACTCTCAGTTACAGATTTTTTTCACTGTTCTTTAGAGAGCAGGACAGATATAAGGTGTTGACTATACAGTAGTATCTATTATCTAGATACCTTTAGAGGATCCTTGTCTTCCGTGTTGCCTTATAGCATGATTTTAGGAATATTTAATCCTCAGTCTTATAAACTGTTAGCTGATACACATTATTTTCATGTGCACAAATATACCCACTCAGATGGCATTCAAGGCAACTGTGATTTACTTCTCAGAGTCAGAACCTGAATGCATGTAAAAATGAATGCATACAGACAGAACAAGAAAGATTTTCAATGAGCTTAGTGACACAATGCAATATGTATCCAACAGAGAGAGAATGTACTTGTGTTGGTCATGAAAGTAATTCTCTCACACAGTCCTGATCATAAACATACAAACAAAGAAAATAAAAGCTTCTGGAAGAAAAAACCCTCGTGTGAGTGATACTTCATTGAACAGTTGGTGGGAAATCACAACTCCACAACATCTGCTTCAACTCTACAAATAAAATTAATTTAAATTAAGTACATAAATAACTTGCTATGCACATATCTACGTAATCAATAAGCAACAGACTCCTAATCACAACTGCCGTTAAGATTTGTGGCGAAAGATAAGAATGAAGAGATAATTGCAATCAGAAAACATGCTGAGTAGAAATAAATTACAGTGGATTTTAAACAGTGTTAAGGGAAAGATATGCTCAGCAGAAGTTTACTGTAGGTTATGAAAAGACTCCAAAACACGAAGCTAAACTATATTTTCCTATCCTTATCCCTCACAACACTTATCTACAGCGTGAAACTCAATTCCTTTTCACTTGCTGTCTTTGTTCACACAGCTTGAAACAAATGTAGACTTAAATGTAACATCAGCTTCAAATAGTCTTTGAAAGAGAAAACAAACTCTGAAAACTTATAGATTTCTGTCATTCCATGCTACCATATCATCACTTGTAGTTTTGTCCTAGAGTACGTGTTTTCTTGCAACTTTTCAGACTTCTTTTTCTTGCACCGAACTTCCTTATTCAGTCTTCGCTCTCTTTTCTGAAAGAGCTTTCTGTACTGCATTGAAAATTGCAGTTGTTCATTTCCTTTTTTCCTTCTTACTACCCATAGCAGAAAACCTACTTTCTACCCAAAACCCACTTTAGGTTTTGATAACGCTTTTCTATCTGTCCTCCCCATACTCCTCTGAGATTTACTCTACCTGAGTTTAGCTGAAAAGCTCAACACATGCTTCTACCCTTCCCCAAAGGTATATTTCCCTTCCTTTCCTCTTCTGCTATTTCTTTTCCACTACTGTGATGGAGTATGAAATTGTGAAATCGTGGTATTCTTAAAGAGTATTCTGTAGCAGAAATTCATGATATGTGAAAGAAAGGAAAATTAGCAAGATTCTCAAATTTCAGAAGACACAATGCTATTCCTAGATCATTGCCAGTTTTAGCTTGTCTTCCTCCTTTTCTTTACCTTAGTTTCACCGTTGGTGAGATTGTCACTCCTTTTCCTCCTGTCAGTCTTTTAATTAACTGCTGATTTTCTTCTCACTGTGGCCTTCTGTCTCCTTCCTGCTCTAGGCAATGCCACGGCTTTTTCTATACTAGCCCTAATTTTCCTTTGTTCCACAAAACTGTAATCCTAGACTGAAACCAAAACATCTTTAGTTTCCTCTATCTTGGAAATTACATCAGTGGTAGTATTTAAGTTATTTTTTCCTTAATACTCGTGACATTTTTTTCTTGAATTCCTTCTCTACCTTGTCCTTCACAAGGATAAAACCTGAGGATAACAGGGGAAAGGCAATGATGGAAATTAACCTTTGCCAGTAGTCATCTTTCATTAACAACAGGGAAGTGATCAGCAATCCATTTCCCTCCAATCCAGCCTAGATTCAGGTTTTCTCAGGTCTCCTGTTCTTATGTAACAGCAATATAGGAAGGCTATTTTAGGTGTATGGCCTATTTAGAATGTCTTATATCCCAATACCAAGACGATATTACAACCGAGCTCTTTGCTCATTTGAACATTTTTCCCAAAATTATAGGGCTCATGGAAATAATAAAGCTTATTTTCATCAGAGTAGTTCTGGTTCCCAGAAATTGTCTAAAATTTCAATGTCTTATTCTTTATGAACCCTAAATTCTTAAAACTGCTCAGGGAACTCTGATTCCAAGAGAAAATAGAACAGATTCCTCTAGTGATTTCTGCTTGAAAAGATAGTGACTTGTGACATAAACAATTGTGGTGAAATTCCTCCCTTGATGACTTATCGCTCAGGAGTGCTAACGACTTCAGTAGAAAACATGACTGAGCATCCTAACGTACAATTTGCTTCCTACTGTTTCTGTGTTTACTAAGACTGAAGATTACGGGGAAGATACTGTATGTGCAGCAAAGAAACTAATTACATCTGGAAAAGCTGTTGATGGATTAAGAATAAATAAACGAAGAACTGCACGCAAAATCAAATAAAGAGCTTAAGCCAACGTAAATATAGAGATAAGTAGTTCAACAGTGTCAAAAATGTAGCACATATGCTAGAATCAACCTATATGCTATCATCACTAAAATGGCATCTGCTAGGAACTTTAGTGCTCCCAGCAGTTTGCAACATGCTTGTAGTTCCTGAACATCAAATGTTACATTTAGAAAATAAGACAAGATATGACACTGTGAAGAAGGGTGAGACAGAGGTAGGGAACAGAAGGAAACACTTGTAGCACACTAAATATGTTGCTAAAATTTTGAAGTCAGGATATGGCCCTTAAATATAACTTGATCCAAAGGAATGGTTTTCACTATATGATACCATGGGCATAAAATTACCAACAAATTTTTATTTTCTTTTTCATCATAGGAAAATTGTATTGTAAATCAGTAAAAAATTCTTCATTTATGAACAAAATAAAACCCCTCACTGATTCCTATCAATATAATATATAAGTATTTCTAAATTGCACCTACATAACTTCCCTAAGCATATGCATAAATGAAAATCAGCTACAGATATTTAACAGCCATAAGAGGATTCTCTACCAGGTAAAACAGTTAATAATAGGAAGACTCAAACACATTAGATGCTTCCTTACTAAAAAAAAAAAGCCAAACAAAAATGAAAACAGACCCACCAGTGCACCCCACTCCCCAACCAACAATAAAAAAACCTTAAAGTGTAATGAGGGTCTTTCTGAATCCAGTGATGAGAACAGTATTCCAAGGCTCATGATCTTTTCTGCCTCACCACAGTTATGTGTACAAAAAAAACCCTAGAGGTGACCTCATCACTGAAAAGAACAAGAGAAAAGAGGGGGAGACAGAAGAAAACATAAAATATGAATGACAAAATTAATTAAATCATTATGTCATCTGAGAAAAATATAGACAATTACTCAGTATATTTTATGAAAATATATGTGGTTTACTTGAACTTTAATTTTAACCTAAAAAGTCAAGAAAGGTCCAGGTAAATTTTTATTTATGTACATGAAAAAGTAAAGATTTTGCACATATTCTGTGTTTGTATTTTGCTGTTTAAATGCCTTAAGTTTGCAAAATACCATTTATATTTTGCTGTTTTTTTAAAAAATAATAATGCAAGGTAATATTTATAAATATGTTGCACAAAGATATACATATATAATATGCACCGAACATATATTATGCATACATAATATATACAAGTATATATAAAAAATATCCTCAAGAGTTTTTTAGATTTCTTTTAGTTTTGTTTTACCTTAGTTAGCCTTCAATGGTGGGAAATGATAGCGAATCACAGCTTTGGCTCACTTAGTCTGAAATATTTACTCCAATCTCTTTCATGCATCATCCCTCAAACAAATTGTCAAAGAAATTATTTTCAGTCAGTCATAAATTAAGAATTTGCAGTGGTGTATAAGGAAAGAGACTTTTTCACCAGAAGCCTCAAAACACATTCCAAAGAGATGCAGTTTTAATAGCAGTATCAGAAGAAAGTTTTTGCTGCGTGGAACTCAGAGATCACAAATTAAGGAAGCAGAGTGACAGGCAAATACACAGCAGGTAATCATGGGGATTCAAAACTGTCATGAGTTCATATATAATTGTAAGACAAATATGAGATACCGCACTTAAGCTCCTTTTCTTCAATCAAGAAAATCTGGTCTACCAAGGAAACTTTCTTTAGGAAACCTACACAATCTTTATGATAGTGTTATTTTGTGCAATACACGTTCATTAAATGGTAGTTCTTAGAATATATGTTGACCATTATAAGTGTGAGAAGGAGTCATTTGAGACAAGTGTGTCAGTTTAAACGTGCTCTACTAGACTGCTGTGTACAGTATATGCCCTTCTGTTTTGGCTCTGCAGTAGTGTTTAAAATTATCCTTCTGTTGCTGATGTTCACTAGTAATGGAAAGTCAAATCACCAAGGAATCATGGTTTTTACAATGATTTTCCCACTCACATGAGTAAACACAAAACTTTAGTATATTGTGTTGGGTGCAGGTACCCACGTGCAGGTATTACCCTGCAGATTGCAGAGAGGAACCCTCACAGAAGCAGATTTTATGGTGTGTGAGGTACCAATTCCGGAGCAGGGGAAAAGCGAGAGGAGGAAGGGGTAGCACAGAGGAACTGTTATGAACTGACTGCCATATCCATTCCCCAGGAACTTGTGCTGCTCAGGAGGGAGTAGATAAAGGAGTCAGGAATTGAGTTGAGCCTGGGAAGAAAGAGGGACTAAGGGAGAAGGTGTATTGAGCTTTCTCTCTGTTTCTCACCATCTCATTCTTTTTTTTTTTAATTGACTGTAAGTTAATTTTCCCCAAGTTTAGTCTGTGCTGCCTTTAAAGGTAATTGGTAAGTGATCTCCCTGTCCTTTTTCCGACCAATGAGCTTTTCCATGTTCGTTTCGCTCCCTGAACTGTTGAGAAGGAGTGAGACAGTGAGTGGATGGGGAACTGGCAGCTGGCCAAAGTCAACCCACCACATACATGTTCAATAAAGACACAGGTATTATACAAATTTCAGCAATACATCTTTCATAAGAAACAACATATCTCTGACCTGGGAGAGTCTGGAAATGTGAGTTGCCCAACAAATCTTAACCTATTTTTAGTAATTTCTAAAATATCACATTTTACACTTAAAATGTGATGAAACTGAAAAACAATGAAGCCAGGTTGCAGTTTTTAATGAAACCATATCTACAGAAAACGGAAGTTATGTCCTTTATTAAATAAAAGCACATATTTCAAATTGTAATAAATAAATCATTGCCTACTGAAGAACAGTTATCACACATCTGGAGGTACAACTTGCTTTTTGATCCAAAAGGGAATATTTTTCTTACTCCCATGCTCCCAAATCACACACATTGAATTATACTTGTCTATTGAAGGATACAGTGCTGGGTCATTTCTAAGGTGACCACTTTTGTTTAAGTCAAGCATACAAACAGACAAACCCGGATCACAGAGAGACAAAAATGAATACAAAACATCTCTTTTGTATACAGAATACAATTAATTAATAAAACTAATCAGAAATTACTGTAGAAGGATATTAGGCATATTAATATTACTAATAGGAAAAAGATTAACTCAAAATATTTACTTGAAAAGAAGGAAAGAAGCAAGTTCAAAATCTGTAAGTACAGTACAAATGCTGTTTCCTACGCTGCTGAGCAATGGCTGTCAAGCTTGGAATCTTCTTATCAAATAATAGCAAATTCAGAAGAGAAAACTATATTGAAGAAAAGTGAAACCATGGATTCAGTGTTGCTTTACAGGAGAATGAGTAAAACAAATGATTGACTGAAAATTAACATTCATTACTAACTAAAAATCTTCGGTTATTTCCTTTTCTCTCTCCATAAGGCCAAGTCTGACTTTCGAATATTATATATTTGTTTTTATAAAACACTAAAGCATCCCAAATACGACTAATACAACACAGTAGTATCTGGATTTTCAAAGTGATTAAGGCACTTTATTAATTTCTACAATGGCATTTTTATCTTCAGGATCCCAGGATACTTGGTGAACTTCAGACTAGTTTTCCTGTAAGCAACACTTTTACTGGGTGTGGGAGCAGAGCATATATATCCCTCTCTCAGTTTCACCTGCTAAGGAAAAAAAAGTATGCATCCTCCAGCTTAATTCTTTGAAAATAGTTTTAAAAATAATTAATTGTTCGATGAACTAATATCTGATTAGGGAGGCTATGAATACTTTATTCAGGAAAATTATGAATGGGTAAGACTAATTGTTCATCACTTGATAGCAAGGTAAGATGAACTTAGTGAAGACTAACTTCATTAACCAGAGAGATATCTGCTGGAATTTTGACATTTCAAATCTTTGAAATCTTCACTGCCAGAGGACTTCCAAAACTTAACGTTAGTTGAGGACTTGTGTAAAGAAGATAGATTTGGTTTTATTTTTGTTGGAAAGCTTGCAGAAAAATTAAGAATACAAGAGGCATACAATGATTTTATGTTTTTAACTGAAAAATAATCATTATTTTAATTTTGCTATAGACGTAGCTATTTTGCTTTCTTCATATTTTCACCATCCTGTTGCTGAAATCAATGGGAACACCCTATCTAATTATAATAAATCTTTAAGTCCTTAACTATTCATGGGCTTCCTACTTAGGGAATAGCAAAGAGTATTTACAGTAAAAAAAATTCATAAAAATTCTATAGATTAAAGTACTGTTTACTAATGTTTTAATTGCAAAACAAAAACATAAAAAGGGAAGCCAATTAGAAACTAACATTGAATCATCCCTTATTTGCTCTTCATTTCTAATGACATGCTAACAATAATATCAAATATTTTTGTGGCAGGAATGCTTTAATCCTCTAATAAAGCTGCTTACACATGCGAGGAGTGTTACAGGTTTACTCTAATAAATAGAGTTTTATGTAGTACAGATTATTGTACTAGATATATTTGCTTTTAAGTATTCTATTTAACCAATAAGTACTGGTTTTGGCAGAAGCACATAAATAATCTTAAACTGTGCTTTCCACATAAAAGTTACAGGTCTTACCAGTTTTTTTTCTCTCCTAGTCCTAATCATTAACTCATAATATATTTCTTTGTTACATGGCTGCTGTAGATGTATATGGGAAATTTAATTGGAAATCTGAAGTGAAATTTAAAACAATTTATTTTTTTATGTACATTAATTGGAAGAAATACAAAAAAATCCAGTCACACTAAAGCAGAAATCCAAATAAAAAAGGAGTGATGAATTATTACCTTCTCTAAACCCTTATGAAATTACATCCCTATCAATTTACAGTAAAAGGAAACTGCCTGCAATGACTCCTCAATTTTATTTGCTAGCCATAAGAGCCATCAATATTTTTATTGTTCAAGACACTACGAGAACGATATTAAATGTTCATTCACCAGAGTCATGTGCAGATTTTATGTCTACCTGCCCCAAAATTCAAATGAGTGGATTCTGAGGAAAACTTTTTTCAAAACATAGGGGATTTTAGCAATGAAACTGGTGTTTTGAAAAAAAGTAGGACAATATAATGATGTACAAATGTTTGAATATATGATTATCACTTTAACAGTGTTACACTTTTTTAGATTAATCTACTAAGTACTTTGAAGAACTGCTATATTGCCCTTAGAAATAACATGGTTTTTAAGGTTGTTAACATTGTCTAAGGCAGATGAATCATAGAATCATAGAATGGTTTGGGTTGGAAGGAACCTTAGAGATCATCAAGTTCCAATCCCCTGTATGAGCAGGGACACCTTCCACGAGATCAGTTTGCTCAAAGCCTCATCCAGACTCGCCTTGATGACCTCCAGGGACTGGACATCAATGGCTTCCCTGAGTAATCCCTTCCAGTACCTCATCACCCTCACAGTAAAAAAAATCTTCCTGATACTAATCGGAATCTACTCTTTTGTCAGATTATAACCGTTGCACTTCTTCCTCATGCTGCACTCCTTGATAAAAAATCCCCTCCCCATCTTACCTGTAGGCCCCCTTTAAGTAGTGGAAAGCTCCTATAAATCTACCAAGAGACTTGTCTTCCCTAGGCTAAACAACCCCAAGTCTGTCAGTCTGTCCTCATATGGGAGTCACTCCACCACTCTGATCATCTTCGTAACCCTCCTCTGGACTCACTCTAACAGCTGCATGTCCTTTCTGTACTGGTGACCAGAATGGAGTGCAGTACTCCAGGTGAACTCTCACAACAGCGGAGTACAATGGCAAAATTACCTTCCTTGGTGTGCGGCTCACAATTCTTTTAAGGCTGCCCAGGATATGGTTGGCTTTCTGGGCTGAAAGCACACATTGCCAGCTCTTGTTGATAATGTGAAACAATAGATTAGTACAGATCTGATTGTATTCTTGCTATATTGCTTCTTCAAAAAAATGGAAATCTAATGATCAATTCTTTGTATTGTGGAATCTTACAGCGTGAAATTAATTTCTTGCAGAGAGGGTTGGATATGCATTCATATTAAATACAACAGTATAATTTGACAGATATTACTCAGTTGCTTATTCAGTCTGTGATAATGTAAATCATTATACCTTAGGACCCTGTAGGAAATAATTTTGCGTAGATATATGTTCATAAAATGAGAATGATATTCTAGGACCTATATAAGTTATGAATATTTTTTTAAACAGAATTAAATTCAGAGACAAACAGCCTAATTTTCTGTGCATGCCAAACATCTACAATAATACCATTTGTGTCCAATCAGGTAAGGCTCATTTGGAGCCCAAAAGTTTTAATAAAAGATAACCATGTTTTTAATTTTACTGTAGATGTAGTTGATTATTGTTTTAAAATGTAAATTGATCTTTGGAATTCCAGAATATTAAAATCACGGGGGTGGGACAAGAGTGTCAAGTGACTGGGGAAGCTAGTTTGACTCTCTTATTCCATGCTACTTCAATTATTTACTTGGTTACTAGTTCTATGAACAAGGAATTTAAAAGCCTGGAAACTTATTCCTAGATTCAAGGTAACATTGTTTTACTGTATACGTCACTCAGCAGCAGAATAATACAGAGGTGGAATGGATAAGGTACAAGAGTAGAACGGCAACATATGTGAAGGTAGCAGAAAAATTATTCAGTGAAAATCCAGATTCAAAGAAAGCTTATTGACAGTACCTCATTCATTCCTTGGAAGGGTTTTTTTCCAGTGCTAGTGAGGACATCTTCAGTATAATCTTGGATTATTATTAAGCAAGTAATGTGAAAATTTATATACAAATAACATTAAGACTTTCACCATAAGCTTATCATGCAAATTCTAGGTCACAGTCAAAGTTACTTAAATTTTAGCAGAAAATTGTTTGGTAAACTATTCCACATTTAATCTTATATTTCATTTTTTTCATGCTATTATGCTGACCAGATCAAAACAGTATTTTTTACTTTTGTCATTGAGAACTTCATCTTGTGACTTGCACAGTTTTCAAAGTGCAATTATTGCTTTAATTATTATATTAGGCATTTTCACACAAATGATGTGAATATTAGCAACATCAAGAGGTCAGCTATTAATAGGAATAAACTTGGGAAAAGAAATTAAGAAGGAGATTGGGCTCTTCTGTAGTCTAGAATAACAAGAGAGTGAATATATCTGCTAGTTTACGTAGATTTTATCTTTTTTTTTTAAATTTATTACTTTATTATGCATATAGGGACACAGGTTCTTTGTGCAATTAAGTTAGCAAGGAACTGTTGACATATATTTTTTACTTTTCATTATCATTCAGAAATACTAACTTGAGTCTTGAAATCAGCAAGATGGAATCCTAATGGAGTCACAGCAGTCAGTAAATCTTTCTTGATTGTCCCGCTTTTGTAAAGTTTACACTGTAGAGGTAAAAGTTGATATACCCAGCACATATAGAGAAGGTTATGGCTCTGTGGCTTTAATACCATGAATTTTTGGGAGGAAGAATGCCTTTTTGAGAAGCTGAATTCTTCACCTTAGGTTTAGCTAACTTCTGTTTTGAATAGGGTAGAGTGAGATATCGTAGAGTACAATGGAATATAATAGAATAAAATAGAATAGACTATTTTCAGTAAAGAGACCTACAAAAATCATCTAACCCAACTACCTGAAAAATTCAGGGCTGATCAAAAGTTAAAGTATATTATTAAGAACTTTGTCTAAATGCATCTTAAACACTCGTAAATGTGGGGCATTCCTAAAGATTGTCGGAAATAATTTCTTGTCACAAGTAGTCAGTGAATGAACTAAGAAACATGCCCTCCTAGACTTGCTATTTTTTAAGAAGTAAATATATTAATTTACAGTGTTTACATGCAGATTTGGACTTTTGTGAATATATTCTTCTTCTGAGGGTCGGTAAAACTAATGAAGACATGACAAAACAGATACAATTGCAGGAAATTCTCTGATTCCAAACTAGATAACAAGTTAAAGGAGAATTATGCGTATATTCATATGCAGAAATCTGCAAAATGGACATTCCATTTATAAGTTTATCAGTCATTTAGAAAGAAAATTCATGAACTAAATCAGTAAATTTAAAAAATGAATTCTTATTTAAATTCAAATTTTCAGGAATAAGGAGACTAAATAAAGTATTTACAAACCAATATGCCCTATTTCACAGTATCACAGTATCACAAGGTTGGAAAAGACCTTTGACATCATCAAGTCCAACCTATGACCCAACACCAACACCTACGACAACACCTTCACCTTTCTTGAATCAGTCCTTTCTTTCAGTCTGTTTTTCAGGTTATTGGTTTCCAGTGCCTTCATGGACTGAAAAAATTGAGAAAAATCCATGTCACGTCTGTCTAAAAGTCTTTTTATCATCAACTCAACAGCAAGATTTTTTTCTCACTTTTCCTCTCAGTGGGTGTTGCAATTGCTGGGGATTTCCCCTTCACTGGATCTTGAAATATTTTACACACTCTATGCTGTTTTTCAGGATCTTCGTTCCCTCCTTCTCCCAAAGTACACATCACCCTGTGGAAGGTGCACTCTTCTGTGGATGCAAATGGAGCTCCTTAGAAAACTCATACTAGAAGATGCAACATACTGGTGGAAGCAGGGACTGGTGACCCAGGAAGAACCCAGAGACATTGTCTGGGCACCTAGGGGTAGGGTTAGTGAAATCAAAGGCCATCTAGAGTGGCATCTGATAAGAAATATGAAGGGAAAAATAATTTCTATGGGTGCATCAGAAGCAGAAGGAAGAAAAAACAAAACATGAACCCACTGCTGAACAAGAGAAGAAATTTCATGACAAAAGACATTGAAAAGACTGAAACACTGAGGATATTCTTTGTCTTGATCTCTGAGGGTAAGACTTATGTACTGGAGACCAGTAAGTAAGTCTGGAAAAAACAGACCTACACTTGGTAGAGTAAGAAGGACCAGGTTAGGGATCATTTTAACAAACTGGTTATACCCTAGTTCATAGGACCCAATGGGTTTCACCCACTAGGACTGAGGTGTTGGTTCATGTCATCATCAGCCCACTCCGAATTTATGTTGAGAAATTTGACTGGAGGAGCTCTCTGAAGACAGGAAGGATATAAATATTGCTTCTCTCTGAACAGAAAGGAGGAGTGCCTGGGGAAGTACTGGTTAGTCAGCCCTTCCTTGATCCTTGGGAAAGTGATAGAGGGAAGGGAGTCCTTCTGGAAAACATTAACAAATATGAGGGACATAAAGTCATTTAGAGTACTCAGCATGGATATATGAAGTGGAAATAATCTTTAACCAACTTTATAGCCCTCTATAATGGGATGAACGGAATAGTGAACAAGTAGAGAGCAGTGAATATTGCTTTCTCTCAATTCAGTAAAAGTTTCATCACTTTCTACCTTAACATTCTCATAGGCAAACAGGTGAAGTATGAAGTATGTAAACAGACAATGAGGTAGATTGAAAACTGATTGAACTGCCAGGCTACAAGAACTGTTCGATGGACATGCAAAAAGGACAAGTTTTCAGAGAATACTAAAACGGATCAATAGGCCAGATCAATACATCACATAGATGTGCTGTCATTTAGAGGGACCTGGACAGGATGAAGCAATGGCCAACAGAAATGTCTTGATGTTCAGCAAAGTTAAATGCCAAACCTTGTCCTTACAGAGGAATAATTGCATGCTTCAATAGCCAGCTGGTGGTCAGCTTTTCGGCAGAAATGACCCTGGTGTTCTTGCTGGACAGTAAGTTGAACATAGCCCAGCAATGCACTGTTGCAGCGAAGAAGATCAATAGCTTTGTCAGTAGCTCAAGGGAGGTGATGCTTCCTCTTTGTTTAGTACAGATGGGACACACCTGGATGTTGTGTCTTTTGCTGGGCTCCTCAGTGTAAGAGAGTTATGGACATACTAGAGCAAGTTCAATAATGGGCCACAAAGATGATAAAGGAACTGGAGCATCTTCCGTATGAGGAGAGGCTGAGATGTGGGAGTGTATACTCTAGACAAGAGAGATACCATGGTGCAACTTATATGTCTACAGACACATGATGGAGATTGTCAAGATAAAGAACCTATATACTCCTGGTGGAACCCAATGACAGAAAAATAGGCAACAGACAAAGAGAGGAAGTTCAGTTAAATACAAGAGAAATTTTTTTCCAGGTCAAATCCTGGAACGTCACGAGTTTCTGAACATCAAGAAGCCCTTTTTTTTTTACAAAGACGGTGACCAAACACTAGCACAAATTGCTCAGAGATGTTGTGGAGTCTCCATCCTTGGAAATACAAGGATTTTCATGGACACAGCCCTGAGCAACTTGGTGCAGCTGACACTGCACGAGCAGAGAATTGGACTAGGTGATCATCAGAGGTGTCAACCAGCCTCAGGCAATTTCTCTGTATTCCTCCGAGGCTACCTGCCTTTGCATCCACCCTCTGTAGGCTTCTTTTCTTTTGTGTTTAAGTTTGTCCAGGGTTTTTTTTCATCCATCATTTTCATTCATGGTTATTTATCCATCCTGCTGGTGGTTTTGCCTGATTTCCTCTTTGTTAGGATGTATTGATCCTGAGCTTGAAGGAGGTAATCCTTGAATACCAAGCAGCTTTCTTGAGTCCCTTTCCTATCCGGGTTTTTATCCTATGGCACCCTACCAAGAAGATCCCTGAAGGTCAAAGTCTTTTTTCATGAAGTCCAAGGCAGGATGCTTACTGCACGTCCTGCTTGCTACACTAAGGATCTGAATTCCACCATTTAATGGTTGCTGCAAATAAGGCTGTTCTTGAGGTTAACATTCCCCTTCAGCCCTTCCTTTTTGGTGAGAACAAGGTCCAGCATAGCATGTCTCCTCATTCATTCTTCCATCATTTGGAGAAAGAAGTTCTCATCAACACATTCCCGGAACCTCCTGGATTGCTTGTGCCCTGCTGTGTTTCCCCTCCATCAGATATCAAGGTGGTTGATGTCCCTCATGAGAAACAGATATTGCAAACACAAGGCTGTCCCTTTCTGTCAATCGATGGCCTCATCCACTCACTCTTCCTGGTCTGGTGGCTTGTAGTTGAACGCCATTATAACATCACCTGTCCCTGCCTTTTCAGTATAAAAGAATCCTGACATCTAAGCTCTTAGTTGGCTCCTCATCCATTCTAAATTGGAGCTCCATGCCCTCCAGCTGGTCATTGATATAAAGGACAACATCCCTTCCTTGTCTACACTGCCTGTATCCCTCTATCCCAACACTCCAATCATAGGATCCATCCCATCATATCTCTGCAATATCAATGAGATCATAGCCCTGCAGGCATGCACATGTCTCTAACTCCTCTTGTTTATTCCCCATGCTACATGCATTTGCATAGAGACACTTTAATCGGGCCCCAGATGAAGCTGTCTTATTGGATGGAGATCCTTTGTGTTTCCCTTCAGGTGCTCTACTCCTGACCTGTGTTATTTCACTAGGCTTTAGGTATCTATTGCTGGCACTGGCATCGAACTAATATGAGTGGGATAGACTGAGATTCCCTCCCACAGCAGCTTTAGTTTAAAGCCCTTTCCACCAGGCTGGCAAGTCTATGAACAAGAATGCTCTTCCCCTTCTCTAACAGATGGACACCATCAGCTCCCAGTAGACAAGGTTTCTCAAAGAGAGTCCCTTGGTCTAAGAAACGTCCAGCTGCAGGACTAGTCCTGTAGCCAGTTGTTGATTTGCCAGACTCAACTGGCCCTTTCAAATCCCATCCCTTTGACCAGGAGGATAGGTGAAAAAACTACCTAAACTCCAGAATCCCTTACCAATGTTCCCAGGGCTCTGTAATCCATCTTGATACCCCTCAGAGCACCCTTGGCTGTATCATTGAAGCCTACAATAACGGGCATACATTCCCAGAAAACCAGCAGTAAAATAAGTGTACTCTGAATTACAAGTTTTATTTACTGGAAACAGATGGGTAACTCTGAAGTTCTGCAAGACAGACGCTTAACATTTCACATGTAGTTCATGTCAAAGATGGTCTGTAATTCCACTTTTAAAATTGATTGTATAGAAACAAACATAGAGGAAATACATTTTAAATGTAAAGTAAATTGAAAAAAACCACAACCCCCCTACCACCAATAAAAACAAGATATTGTTCAGCTTTTTATGTTCCATCTTGAATCAGCTCCAAGCAAACAAATACATTTCATTTATAGACTCTGAATCCTTTTATAGTCTCCTTTTTAATTAGCAAGAATTCAAACAAAAAACGATTGAAATTACTTCTGATTGGCTGCAGGTGTGTATTTCCTGCTATTCTTCTCATAGTGCTCTGTTTCGGTTTTCAGGGTATTGCAGTATTAACTCTTCCTCTTTTATCTTATATTTGCTTTGAGCGTTCTCAAAGTGAGTGACTGGCAGTGCAAAAAAATGACCTTCAGATAGAAAAAAATATTTTTTTAAACAAATTTTAATTCAATGCAATTTGTCACACCTGACTTAATTTCATTTAGTTCACATATATATGCAAATCCTTTGCAGTGTTAATGACATTGTCTGTCTTAGTGAATTCATTGACAATAGGAGCTTTTGCGTGTTTTGTGGATCTGCTTTGAAAACATCCTGGTAGGATGAATGAAAAATATTTAGCAAAAAGTGAGGAAAGGAGAAAGTGAATGCGTGTGCATCTTCTCAAGTTTCTGTCTCTGAGAAAAAAGCCCTGTAATCAGACAATTTAGTGAGCACCCTAAATTAATCATGCCCATGCCATGACACTCAGTATTTTCAATATCTCAGTCTGCAATCTATGGAATTGAAGAGTTTGCAAAGGAATAAAAAAAAAAGTCTTGCAATTTCTTTACAAATTCAGCACAGCTACTTGATTCTGTTTATTAGCTTTGTTAAAACAGTTTTCCAAACACTAAGAAGCCAAAGCCATTCAGTAAGCAGATAGCAAATCATATACCTTTAAAGAGCAATGGAAGTATTTACTTATTAGCCAGAAAAGAGAAATTTTCTAACAAAATATGTTTTTAATTAATATGAAAACATCAAAATATAATCAAACATATATATAAGGTAATAAATAACATACTGAAACCTGGACACCTTTGCTTCACATAGAAACAAAGACTATGCAGTCCAAACTACTCTAAGCCTGTGATTTGATTAACTTCAATTGAAGCAACGATCATTTCACTGTAATGTAAACACCAAGGTAAGCACTCCCAGTGCCTGGGTATCTCATTGATATCTTTCTTCTTGAAAGTTAGGAAGTTCATAGAGGGGTATACTTCTCACCAGCTGCTGGTTTTGCATGGAACATTACCCCATCGTGAAGATTTAATTGAGGAATGAGAAATCAGCTGCAATGCCAAGTGAAGTAATACACATGGTACAAGTTCTTGTTATTGGCATAAGACTTACGGATGTTACATATTATTAATAATTGTATGTATGCTGTCCAGGATGAATTCATTCACATTCCATATCTTTTACCCAGATTTGCTGGATTAATTGGCTTTTCAATTACTATTACATTGCAGAAGCAGAACTTATCAGACAAATTGAGTATCTTACAAGACAAATTTTAGTCACTTAACCTTATTTTAATTTATATTCTTTGCTTGATTTTATAGATGTCTACAAAAGGGAAAGAGAAAAATTAAAAAGAATAAAATCCTCTCTGCCTCCTCTGTTCCAAGTATGCACATATTTGAAGCCCATGAGAATAGAATGAAAGCTTTGTTTTACAGAAAAAGAGGGACCTAGACAAAGAAATAAAGAGGGAGAACCCATGCCTGCCATAAAATTGCGGTGGAACTATAAAATATTTCCAATATTCTTGAGTTCTGGCTGACAAAGGAGGTAGAAAATGACAGGCTAACTGTATTCCATCATGCTGAAGAGAGAACACATGAGATTTTTTGTTCTATGAATTAAGATAGGTGTATGAGAAGATTTGACAGAAAGAAGCATCAAATAGGCTATATAGAGATTGCCAAAGAAGACCCAAGAAGGAATTTGGGGTGGGGAACAACAAAATAAAAAAATGTAATCAAATCCATTTTAGGTCAGAGCAGTAAAGACTGGAACTATATGAAAAATGGCTTTGAATATTAAAATAATTATACCAAATCCTAATAGTAGAAGCTGAGAATAGCATTCTTATACTCCTTTTACACCTAAAACCTCTATATAATATATGAACATCTCTCAAATGATGCAACTTCTGCACATACAGAACTCTCAACAATGACTAATCCTATGAAGACTTTTCTGCCAAATGGATGATAAGCAAACGTAGAAGGAATCATTTATTAATGAGAAATAACTACTGCAGTCTCTGAATCCCTTCATACTCTCATGCTCTTTTAGTAGAATTAGGATGAATGTTTTCGCCATGAGGGGTTTTTTTATTATTATTATTAAAACTCAGGAAACCAGGCCCTGGGAGATGATCAGCCTGTTTGTCTGAGCAAGGATAGTGTCATCACGACCCCTCCACATCTCCCTGCACAGGAGGATGCAAAATGTGCATGGTGCCTTCATCACCCTGGCAGCCTATTTTAGTCTGCTTTCTACATCAGGAGGCTGCCTGCACTCAGTACTGATAACAAAGTATTATCACTTTTCAAATTGACAGGGCACAATGACATACCAGCACCTGAACTGAAACGAAAAAAACCTTTTAATTTTACTGCTAATCTGCTGAAGATGTGTTCAAACCTGGCACTCTTTTTTCAATTAAAACTTTGTTGTACCTAGAAAAACTTTGGTTTAAGCCTTTGCCTTTTGGGTAGCAGTCAAGTCAGTAAGGAGAAGAAAGGCTAGGAGACAGAGTGGAGTATTTTTCACACTGCTAAATATCAGATATTTGTCTAATAGAAATTGCACAGGATACACCTTCTGGAAGCTATTATGTGGGAGAGTGATCAAAGGTTTGCTGTCAAAATATCTTCCTCTGAAGTAAGATACACCATGATTAACATGCTTATATTGGCAAAAAAAAAATCCAGTAGTCAGTGTTAAAGCTTGTATCTACAATTAACAACAGCAGAATGGAAAAAAATTACTAAAAATCCTAGTGAATTTGGTGTTTGGAGCTACAAGAACAACAGTTTCAGTGGATTTTTAAGGCCATACTGGCAAGTAATCAGACTCTGCTTCTATTTTCTTTTGGTTTCACTGATATCTTGACAAACTAACATACAGCACTAGGGTTTTGGAGTGTTTGTTGCAAAAGAAGAGTGTTTAGTACTTCAGAGGCTAAAAGAGGATAAAAAAAACCCATTTGAACCAGTATCCACATGAAGCTCTTGAAAACCTTGGAAGTAATATTTACCTTTGGGCAAAAAGCAAGTTCTTTGGCTATTTGTCTTTTGGACAACCTCTAAGTGCAAAGAGTGAGTATTTTTTCATGTTTTTTCCCAAGCAACTTCTAAATTCCTGTTTCCTTCAACAAATGTTTCTTCAGAAAGCTGTTTAAGTGCATTCGATACAAATCAAAACACCATCTTCTATGTAATTGCGATCAGTCTGCCATTACTTGATCAGTCAAGACGCAAACCTGTGAAAAGTAAAACATATCACCTATATCCCAAACAAGCTATGTTGATAAACAAAATTAATAGTGGTTAGGAACAGAACTTTGGTTTGCTTTTGGTTTTTGTTTTTCTTGGGTTTTATTTAGATTATTGCAATGAAGAAAAAGTGCAAATATTTATATAAGTTTAGAGTTACGTGTTTTTATCAGTTTCCTGCTGAACAAAATAATTCCTGCAAATTTTGCAAACTGAAAGTAAATAAAAAGAAGCTATTGAAATATTTACTTTTGGTCTTAATACCAAACTTAATGCCAAAAATATCTCAATCTCTTAAAACAGTTGTGTGAGTTGTGTAGGTATAACAGTATATATACACTGAATATTTTTTCCTCTGAAAACATTCCTACTCATATCTAATTTTAAAATACAGAAGTAAAATTTATGCAGTTAGCAATTCATGAATTATTTAGAACTGTTTCTAATATTCTATGCTAATCTCAAAATTGTGCTTTTCTTTCCTTAACATTCTGTTTGCATATGTAAATTCATCAGTCTTAGCAACAAGATACAAGAAAGTTTCACTAATTAATTAGTTTGTCCGAACTTTCCAGATAGAATTTGTATAGAATTGAGTAGAGACTGCTGCTTCCTGAGTAACATATTCATTGTGTATCTGTGGTTTTGAGGCAAGTTTTGTCAGGCAAATGGCAGATTCTGTGCTGAGAAAATAAGCTGTTCCAAATTTGTTAAAACAATTTGCATGTGTTCTCTGGAAGGAAATTTACCTTAGCTATTGTCAAATCTGCATGACACAATACAATATTCTTTGCTTAGGATTATGCCAGAGAGGAAACTGCGGACACATGTAAAAACCTTCACAGGCATTTTTGGATACAGTCTTTGCCCCTGGATTCTACTAAGTGCTTCTCTTCTTTCTTCTCAAGTTGTTATTGATATTTTTCCATTTTAGTTTATTTACCAGTGCTTGAAAGTGACCAAGTTGGTTACTACCTATTTAGTAAGTAAGTGTAGAAATACATACATATGTACACATAACTTATTATAAATTCAGGAAATTTATTCTAGAACTATTAGGTTAACATTATATATGTAAGTTAATGTGATAATTTTATAGAGCGTGATAAGGGACATAACAGAAATATCCTCAACTGCACATTATGTTTGGGAGAGGAAGAGGATGTGTAAACAACATTTGAAATTAGACTACGTTCCGCGCACATTATGTGTTCTCAGAAGAGGTAGATCTTTGAAATATGTAAGATGAGTCCTTGAGAAAACTGACACAAAATTAATATAATCCATTGTATATGGAGCTGGTGGAAGATGGGCCCATTCATGGGCCATATGCAATATCAGTTTAAATCTACGTTTCATGGTGTTGAGGACCACAACTGCTGTAAGAGTAACTGTAACAAGCTTGTGCGAATTGAAAACTGCCCTTAAGCTGTTTTTCCATGAGCCAGTTAAACTGTCAATGTGGCTAGATTGCACCGAAACACAGAACAAGAGGAATGCATGCTGATAAATGTCTTAACTCTATGGAATCTTTTGTCCTTCGTATGTGATGTTAATCTGAATGGTTTTAGAGAGGCAGAGGGCAATCTTGCTTAGTGTTAGCTATAAAAGACCCAGTTTTTTACTTTTGTCTGAGAAACTCTCTAGATTTATTGATTCATTATCGATTATCTAGTCCAGAAGGGGAAACCTGCTGTGAAAAGTTCTAATGACCAGCCGGAGAATTCGCTTCCTAAAATGAAGTCTTATTTCCGTTTTTGGCAGTTCAGTGTTAAATGATAATTTGTCAGATGATCGAAAACTGAATTGTTTCTGTATTTAGTAAAACGAAAGTCTGTTTAATGTACAGTTTGCCTTGGCTAGTCAACGAGTTTTCCATCACCGATCAAAAATGAACAAAGTGAAACTGTCTGTATCCACTGTACTCCACTGTTTCTGTTACGACTACTAACATTAACTCTAAGGAATGAGTTTCAGATATTCAAAAATACGTAAAGAATGGAAGTGGTGGCTCAAGGGGGAATCCAGTAATCTCTCTGTAAATCAGGTGCTCAGATATTCCACCAAGTAATCCTTATTTTGGAATACAGTTCTGCTCACAGAAAATCACAATTTCACTCACATAATACAAAATCCCTATGCTAAGTTAGTAGAAATCAGAAAGGGGAAAATATGTTGAGTGAAACGGTAAGTACTTAAACAAAAGAGGCCTAGAAAAGACTTAAGACCTTTGAGCTCTCATGACAACATTGAATTACGATCTAGTGTTTTAAAAATAGGAACTCAAATGCTCATTTATCACACATTTTAAAAACTATTTAAAAAAATTCAGGAAAAGTAATGTTCAAAAAAAGAGAGAGGAAAAAGACCCCCACCCTGCAGTTATTTCTTCTAATTTTATTTTAGGAGGTAAAATCTTCAGGTGGCTGGTTGATTGTGCAACCTTATATAAGAGAAATGCAGTTTAAAACCAGAAAGCTACAACAAGGTGGTACAGCAGATAAAGGTCTGGGAGAATACAGTTCAAGTCTTACAACAAATGTGCTAAACCTCAGCTTCTTCTCAGAATCCTAATTTACAGAAAGTGTTACATGTTTTAGGGATGACGTTCCATATAGAGAGTATTAGAGTAGAAACCTGCACCAGAAGCCACAGTTTGTATGAGACAGACAGTGACGAAAGTCAGCGCTTTAGTTCTTGAATGCACTTTGGCATAAATTTATCTTCCTATAGAAATCTAGTCTACGGATCGATTCCAAATCCAATATGTATAGCTATCCTAATTTGAGGAATAATCCCTCAAATATTTCTCTTCCTTCCAGAACTACTTGTGGTAAAGTGAAAAAGAGTTTATTTGAAAACCGTAAGAGACATAATCCTTTCTCAGTTACAGACTTTACATGTGCTGTCTCAGTAGTCCATAGATGACCTGTACAGTTCTTAGTAGCTTCTGTTGTTCCAAGCAATATTCTAAAGATATCCACAGCACCATCTTAAAGTAATTTTTTTATTATGTGACTTCTCAAACTCAAGGTTATTTCCATATAAGCACTCTTAACCTGTTGATTTATGGATTGTGAATGGAACCTGACATACGGTTCAATACAAGACCAAAGCTTTGTTCTTGAAATTTCCTGTGCTTCCTAATAAAACTGAAAAATAATTTGCTGACAGCAAACTGGTAGCAGGTGTGCTTTAATGTTGACAACTGCATTTCTGACATGGGCCACAGAGAAATTGTAATGTTCCTGATAGAACATCTGGAACATTTGATCAGATTTCAAAACCTAATTCAGATAGGTTGTCTATTATTTCACAAAATTAAGGAATAAGTGTATAACAGTGCAGTGTTCATATTAGAACAAGAATATTTCACTAAAACATTCCCTGAAAAATCTTGTGCATGTCTAAGCTAAAAAAAAAATGTAAGAACTATTCAGTGAATTACTACTAGATAAACGTATTTATTTACACTCATGTAGTGCCCAGAAGTACTCAGCAAGACTGACTTAAAGAGATGCAGAAAAATAAATAACTTTAAAAAGTAGTATGTGGTGTATGGTATATAATATAGAATGTATATATTTTCTGAACTGCATATTTTTATGAAGGCTAAACATTTCTCATCAGAACAGTCACTAAACTGAATACACTTGAATTGCTTGGGACATCTGTTGTTTAATTTCAGTAGAAGCAAATTAAATACCAGATTACTCTGAAAGAAATAAATATCAAAAGTATAACCAAATGGTAACATTTGTTATGTAAAAGGCATTTCACCACCTTTTTTTAGGTAAGACCAGGCTTCCACAGGTACAAAACTACTATCTACATGCACATCGATGTATGCACGTATGAGTGGTTTTTGCAAAATGCATTAGAGTGAAACTAGTCATGTGGCAATGTTACAACTGTCAGTACTTGGGCAAGGATGAAATCTTTGGCTGACTACCTGAACTGGCCCCAAAGTATCTATCCAGTCTAGCACTGTCAACTCTGCGAGAGTTTTCCAGCTTCACATGAGAATTCTGCAGATGCTTTGCTTTGTTTGCTTGCATTGCACAAATGAATCAGACTTACAAATATGCCCCCACCCCTGCCACATGCAGTCCCTGCTAGATTTCAGATCATGGTAAGAGTTTCTAAGTATCACAGTGTGCCTGTCTTCCCCTCCTTCATCCTCCAGACGCAATCTCTTTCAAGCTGCTGCCATTTCTTGTTGACCCCACTGCTATGGAATTACAATGGGACCACTCCCAATAGTAGCAACAATTGGCAGGATTGCAGCACATTTGCCTTTGTTATGCACTCTCTCTCCTGTCTTACCCTTGCTCCAGCTCTGCAAATCAAAGTCCAATTGTGGGGCTTTCAGCTACCTATGGTAGTTAGTCCCAGATTCCAGGCAGTTTTGGCACCCTTCTATAGCCCTCACAGTGGTCTGGACTCCTGAACACTTATGGGCTCTGTATCTACCAATCTGCTCTTTCACAGTTGAAAAATTGGATCAATCTTTAACATAAACTAAAAATCACCTAACTGAGGGGAACAAAGATTAAGAAAAGACATTAAATTAACTTGTGGCCTTAGGCAAACTACTACAAAAGCGTGAATGGCTAGAAAAACAAAACAATATATATTTTTTTAAAGAGCTGTATGAGTAACATCTATTAATGCTTATGAGGTACATTGACTATTTTAAGTTATGTTTCTAAAATAATTTATAGAAAATCCATTAAATCTGCAACATTGTACAGTTATCTGATAGTAATAGCACTCACCAAGTTAAGTATCAGTCCTCATATAAAATAAATTCACTGATTGCTCAGAATATCCTTTGATCATTTTTACTAGTAGCATGGGACAGAAGAGTACTGTGGTAAAGTTTAAGTCTATTTTGTGTTCAACTGATTTTTGTTATAAATGCTTGCAGTAAATGCAAGTGCAAAGTAAACTAGGTCACATGCAAACACAGGAACAAGAAAATTATAAGCAAGAACAGATGAATACTGCAAATAAATAATTTACTGCTACTATATAATAAAAATTATACAGACAGTACAAAGGACTAGGATGCTGTAACCTTGATGTATGTGTGCCATTTTAAAAGCCTTCAAGACCAAATTAAATTCTGGCCTAAACATTTCTTATTACTATCTTTTAAGATCTATGCTTCCTACTTCATTGAATATTAAAGCTCTTTATAATGAAGAAAATAAAGTGAGCTTCCCGAACATGTTATTATACTAAGGTTAACCTGACCTGCATAGGGTTCCTCCCAACACTGACTAGATGTCTAAGGTCTCCAGATGAAGAATAAGTAATGGCTTCCTGACTAGTGATTTATTTATTCTTTGAAATGGCTCTGTTTCTGAAGTCCTTCTTAGCAATAGCATCCTATTTCGGGTTGTTCTGTAAAGAAGCTACAAACACAATCTTCTTTGGAAAGAAAGTGCATCTTGATTACAGGTAAAAGAAGCAGCTTAAAGGTTTAAAACTCTGATATTAACCAGAATTTCGCTTGATAATTATCATCATTATGTATCTGTCAGGTACTGTCTATTAGAAAATGGAGAATCAATCTGAAAAAATGGGTGCTGAGAAAAAATTATTAATGAAATTATGTCTACAGAAAGTATCACTAACATTCAACAGTACTACACAGAAAGCAAGAAAAAAACTGCTCATAAACTAAAGTTAGTAGGGAAGTTGAAAGAACACTGACATAAAAATTATGTCGCCTCAATGCATTTTGAATTTTTTCTCTTTAATAGAGTCCTTTTGAACCAGACAGGTATATAGTAGTACCTATGTGCCACCATGAGACAGCAGGACACTCATGCATAGGACTTGAGATACATGAAAAACTGGGTCATCTAATTATTTTTTAAACTTATTTTACTATGTATTTTGAATAATTAAAACACAAATAAATGGAAGTAGAACTCTATCTCAGTATTGTTTACTCTTCAAGATTGTATACATACAAAACACTTTGTTACTGAAAGACCTGGGATTACTGAAAGTGCTACACAAAGGAAGAACCAGCCTGCTATTTCATGACAATTTCAGTATTATCCTCACTGCAGTTTTGTCAGAAATATACAAATTTTTAAGCCTTCTGTTTATATAAAAGAGACAAAACTCTTCAGGTGATTATCTTAAATGTTTTCTAATCATTGTGCAACAACCCTTTCTTTTTCTCTGCATAGTGCATGGCATTATTTATAAGTCATATTTAAGTTTGTGACAGAAATTCCTAAAACTTACAACAAAAACACCAAAGAACACAAAAATAAGAAAATAGGAGTAGAAGAGTTTTTTATATCACAGTCTTCCTTCTGTCCTCCACAAAATTAACTTGTACCCATATTTAAAATTTAAAAGTACAAAAATCATCTGACACTTACTCTACTCAACAGTGTTTCAGAACTACAGATAAAGCCAAGAAATGTCTAAGCACTGAAGCTCCATTCATGGTTAAATGCTGCTGTTTGGTTCATTCTCAGGTGTTTCCCACAAGAGCACTCTTTTCTAGTTTATTATGTCAGTGCTGCTAGTATTTTTAAGAAAGAAAGAGACATTTTACACACATAAACAGAAGACTGTAAAAGAAACACGCTATTGCATTTACCATAGTTTGCTGCATACACTTAAAGAAGAGAGGAAAGATAGAGTGAAAGAGGTTTAACATTGTTTAATAAAAATTAATATATGTCTTCATGAAGATATATGTATATTTTGAGGTAGGCATGACAAAGGACAAGTATTTTGCGATGGTTCACACATCTTGACAGAGTCCTGATGGTCTGTAACAAGGAGAATGCCATACGCCAACTGTTCCTGAGCTGAAGGGTTGTTTATCGTCTTTCTCCTTGTGCACGGACAATTGTACCCAAAATGTTTTGTACACAAGACACCATATCAAATCCTGTTCTATCACTCTTCCTTGATCAGGAACTGCAGCCTTGTGGCACTTTGGTTACGACAGAACCAAATACTAATTCTCAAAAGCCGTACTTAGTAACACTGACATTACTGTTTTGTCTCACCAATGGATTGCCTCCCAAATCTACCCTGAATACAACAATTAATACTGCCTTATAAAACTGAAGCATCCATATCTTGTATTTTGTGCATTTATTTTCTGTTCAAACTGGCTTGCTAGGCTGAAACAAACTGAAGGAACAGTTTCTACTCCAGTCAACCTACTTCTTGAGGCCCATCATTACAGCACCATGTGCTTTTCATAAGGAGAGAGCTTCCTGAGAGCAATAATAATAATGGATTATAACAGACTAAGCCACTGAAGTAAGAACACAACTCAAAGTTATTCTTTATCAGTGTTTGTTCTATTTCTTCTACAAATGGGTAGATTGCTTTGGTTGGAAAGTAACATGGAGGTGGCATGACATAACCTCATAATGGTTTGTTATATTTTTACACAAAGAATTTTTACAGATGTTATTTCTTGTGCTTTTCTTTTGTTTTTAGATCCTGTGATTCTCTGATTATGCAGTAGTTTCACTCTTTACTTCCATAAAGAAGAATTCTCCATTAAGAGATTGCTTGAGAGTCCATTATACAGAGCATTTCCCCTATCTGTAAGGTTAATACAAACAGTAGGAGGTGTCTCTTACTTTTTTATGTCACTCGGATGGATCTGCAAAAGGGTAATATGGTTTTGGGGGCAAGAAGAGAAGACTTCAAGCATGAAAAATATGTTTCTTATAAAAAATATGCGTGTGTCTCTCTTTTTAGAGAATGTTGATCTCTACTGTTCACTCGAATTTTTTTCCATGACCTTTCAAATATTTCCAGGTATAAAATAGACCTATTTATCTACTCCTGTGCGCACTTTCTGCACTACAACTTGAGCCTAGTTTATCTGTGTGCTACTATTCTGCTAGTGTTCAGAAATATATTTGTTTTATAAACTGAAGGCGATCAGCTGTATGGCACAACAATCTTTTATATTTTCTGTGTAGAAAAGAGAATGACTTATACTAAAAGGAAGGAAGTGAACCAGAGTGCTAGAATACTTAAGAACAAAATTCTCAAATTCATAAATGGCAGCCAGTGCAGATTGGTATCTTACTGATGAGAGTGGTATTTTATTGATAATAAAAAGTGTAAAGTTGACATACTAGCTGCTGAATTCTGCTCAGCTACACAATGAAATCTCATCTATTTTATTACCTCTAGAATGATTTACTTTCTGTTGAGAAACTTTTGCAGGCATAAATACCCTTCAAAGTTTTCTCTCTATGCAGATTACTTCTTTTTTACCCCTGTAGTTACTCGCTATTAATAAGATGAAACAACAAAGCCTAATGATGATCTGCTAGAATACACATAGTCCAAATAACACGTTTCAGTTCAGATACAAACTTTGACAAAGACTAATAAGATTATCAGCAGTCAAAAGAACAAGTCATAGTACATAAATTACTTACTCTTGGTAGGGTAGGAGGAAGAAAAAAAGAGAATTATATGCTAGAAGTTCCATACACCCTTTCAGACTGTGCATTCAGAGGTATTGCAAGCAAAGCACTAAGTAAATTATCAATACACAAAGGTGACTGAAATGGGAGGGGATGGAAAGAAGAGACTGCATCTGAAGAAATTTCTAGGAGTATCAAAATCATGTAATTTCCATTTCGCTCATACTCAGAAGCATGTATTCTAGTACGTGTTATGTACTTTCTTTTCTTTGTAATTCAGTTTAATTCTTAAATGAGATCCAAATTTATAAGGAATTTGATTCAGAATGGCAATATTCTGAATTCTGAGAAATGTTGGTGGAATTTGATACAGAAGAAAACATGAGAACTTTTACTCAGCCTATATAGTAGTAAAGTCTAAAACTATAAAAATTTCAGATGTTTTCAATTTCTTTAACAGTTCTTTCATGCGTTTCCATTTCAGTCTAGTGTAGTGAACTGAGTGGAATCAACAATCTGACTGACGGCAACTGGAGGTTATTTCAGAAGCAAAATCACCAAAATCTTTACAGCCATTCACTACCGATAAAATCACGCAGAGATAGTTCAATCTTTAAACTGACTCAAAGTCCCAGCGTTTGCTTTGTGTTATTTAGTGGGTTTATTAATATATGTAATTTTAATTGGAGTTCCAGATTAAAACCATTTAACAGCCTTTTTTTAAGACTAAAATTGTAGTCTTTTTTATTATTTATTTATAGAGTATATAATTATTTTCTCCTAAAAATTCTGAAGTACTCAGTCAATTTAAGTGAATGTGTGAGACATATTTTATTTGAAAATTAGACCCTAAATATTTTTTCCTACATCTGTCTATGAAGAAAATCATGTGCTTGTGGAATCTACCAAGCCAGGAGGAATGGAAAAAAAAGATTAGATTTAATTATGTAATTTTTCTGAATTTCTACACAGTCTCCTGCTTGACACAAAAATTCAAAAGAACTCATTCACAGACACACAAAAGCACACACATCCCTGAAATGCAATGTGATTTTTATCCCAATATTGGACCAGAGTTATGAAGTATTGAGAAAAATCCCACATTGGTGATGTAGTTTAACATGACAACCTATCCACAAAGAACTTTTGGAAGGTAAGCCTAAGTGCAGTGAAGTGGAAAAAAAAGTAGATTTTTTCTTATACTATTTCAGAAAACCAATATTAATTAAATTTGAGCTGGATTCTTTACAGATCCTCACGTTGACAACTCATGTGCTACTTTTCAACCCCAATACCCTTTGAGCAACTTTATGTCCTTCAGGAGGGAAAAAGCTGGATGAAGATGAAATGGCAAAACATTATTCTTTCAAGTATATGGGGAGTGAGACAAAAATGAGACTGTGCCTGTACTTTTTATTTAACAAATTAAGAAAATCAACTTTGACCACCTTCAAAATAGCTCCCTACTGAGCTGACACTTAGCTGTACACGATACTGCCAGCATTCAAAGCAATTATGCAGATAATTTTCTGAAAGGCTGTTGAGTGTCTCTGTAATTTTTGATTTCACATATTCTACCCACAAAAATGAAGTTCCATTGTGCACAAACTTGATCTTTAAGAAGAGGCAGAAATTGCAGTGAGCCAGGTCTGGAAAACAGGGCAGAAGTACAAGAACAGTGATGTTATTAGCTAAAAAAAATGCTTCATAGACAAATTCTTATCTCACTGATCTTTATGACACACTGACATTTTCTGACCAAGAGTAAGAAAATGTCTATACTTGACCATATATACAGTGAAAGATCAGGTTGAGCCTTTTTCTCTGTAATCGTATCTTTGTCTCTCCCCTCCCATACGTCCCTCATATGTCCCGTAACATATCGACAGTCTAATTACCCAGTTAATGTTTTCTTTTATATTTTCAAATCTCTGATAAACTTGTGCTTTACCAGCACTTTCACTCTTGCAGTGAGCCATGCAATTATTTTCTCTGCTTTTCATGAAGTAAGGCAGAGAGAACTGGATTTTTTTCAACCTTGAGAGGAGAAGGCTTAGGGTATAGCTTATTACCAGGTACAAGTACATAAAGAGTGGCTACCAAGAGGATGAAGACTTCCTTTTACGAGGAGTCACATGGAAAAGACAAGGAGTAATGGGTGTAAGTTACTCCTGGGGAATTCAAACTGGATTGCATAAGAAAATTTTTCACCATGAGAACAGTTGATCATTGAAATAATTTCTCCAGGGAAAAAGTAAATTCCTCTATACTGGACACTTGTAAGGCTCAGCTTGACAGGGCTGTGTCTGTCATATATATCATCTCATAAACTATGTATCATCGAAAAATGCTGGACTAGATGACCCTAGATGTCCCTTCCAAACTGGAATTTTGTGATTCTATCTTTCTACAAACAATTTTCTTTAGTGGGATAGATGTGAGTTTTCAAAGTTCAAAGAAATGTCAGAAAATCAGTCTAAGAGCAATCACTAATAATCCATTGACATTGGTAGACACCAGTGCATACATTACTAGTGTCTTTCACACATTGAATATTTTAATAATGTAACTGGAGAAATGGATTAAAAAAAATATATCTGTTTATAAGTATTACACCACCATTTCTTCCTTGATTGTTTTAATACAGTGTCTAACAAATCCTTATTTTCTAGAATATGCTGTTCTACGTGTTAGCCCTGTTTCTTGGTTCACAAGCCCTGTCTCTTGGTCCAGGCGAGTTTCAAGGTTCAATTATCACTTGATGAAAGGTAGAGAAGTTCCTTGTAAGGAACAGTATATAATCACCACTGCAGACTCCTGAGTCTGGTGGGTCTCTGGTTTACATGAAAAGAGATTTATTCCCTTTGTATGTTTAGCGCCATTCACCTGAAAATGAGATTCACGTTGCCTTTCATTTATAGCTGATTTTAACTTCAGAAATAATCATACTCCCAAGAGATACAATGACATTCTCAAAGGTACAAAAGACAGAGTACCATCTTGACTGTATAGCATCATTCTAATGATAATTTACCTCAGGCTGTGGCCATGGTAGGATATTATAATCACGGCTTTCAAGGTATGCTTACTAAAAAATGAAAAATGTCTTCAATATGAAAGCTTTTTTTTTTTCTTGTTTCACATTTTGTGTTAGTTGGTTAACTTTTCATTGGTGCTATTCCTTAATTTTTAAAAAAATGGTGACTATATGGTGTTTCAAATAAAAGAAATACATTTTTTTAGGTGATATGTTTTGATCTTTCAGAAGGACAGAATTCGTCTCAGCAAAAGTAAATTTTTGTGGATTTAAGAGAAGTAGAATAAAACAAAACTAAAAGAACCCCAGATCTTATTTCTAATTTACATACAGCCTTTAACTTTTACTGTTGCATGAACTACAAAATCTCTAGCCATATTATTTCACACACTAGTGAATCTACTACTAAAAGAATTTAAAGATAGTATTTCTGTGTTGGCTTTTTCTGTATTATTACACTTATCGTATTTGAAATGTATATTAAAAGAGCAAGTGGTTAAGCACGTCTGCAGAGCTTTAAAGAAAATACTACCTGGCTCATTGGAAATGTAGAAATGTACAAGA
Organism: Tapera naevia; assembly: GCA_033556795.1. Classification (NCBI taxonomy): domain Eukaryota; kingdom Metazoa; phylum Chordata; class Aves; order Cuculiformes; family Neomorphidae; genus Tapera; species Tapera naevia. The sequence continues at coordinate 4,126,168 of JAUMJJ010000016.1, forward strand.
GGTTGTACGTCTATATATAAAGCACATATACTAACTTAAGTATTGAACAGGATAAAATCTAGAACACATGCAGCAAGATTGCTTTGAAACACACACATAAATGTTTGTATTTATTTTAATCTTTCTATATGTAAATAATGCAAAGTAATATTTTCCACATGCATCGTTAAACGTAGTATCTACAAGCAAGGTTTTGCCAGCGAAAAGACAAGCATATATGTAGTCATATAACTGTTAATTAGTGGTATACAATTCAGAGACATTTAGGAGGAATGAAATTTTAATCTTACTTCTGCAAATCCTATCCCTAAAAATACCCTTCATGATTTTTAAATGGAAAGATGTTTTTTGTGTGTTTGTTTCTTGTTATTCAATACAATTAAAAAATATTACATTTCTGGGATGGTGAATTTTGATAGCCCTCCTACAGATTCATGACCAAGAAAATGATTTTCTGAAATGCCAATTAGTAGTAAAAGGCAACACAAGTTGAACATAAAATTACAGATTCATCTGATTAGAAATGAACTCTGAGAGTTCAACCACACAGGTCCAACTTCTCTTCTCTTCTCTCTCTTCTCTTCTCTTCTCTTCTCTTCTCTTCTCTTCTCTTCTCTTCTCTTCTCTTCTCTTCTCTTCTCTTCTCTTCTCTTCTCTTCTCTTCTCTTCTCTTCTCTTCTCTTCTCTTCTCTTCTCTTCTCTTCTCTTCTCTTCTCTTCTCTTCTCTTCTCTTCTCTTCTCTTCTCTTCTCTTCTCTTCTCTTCTCTTCTCTTCTCTTCTCTTCTCTTCTCTTCTCTTCTCTTCTCTTCTCTTCTCTTCTCTTCTCTTCTCTTCTCTTCTCTTCTCTTCTCTTCTCTTCTCTTCTCTTCTCTTCTCTTCTCTTCTCTTCTCTTCTCTTCTCTTCTCTTCTCTTCTCTTCTCTTCTCTTCTCTTCTCTTCCCTTCCCCAGTTCCCTCAACCACTCCTCATAAGACTTGTCATCCAGCCCCCTCACCAGCCTCGTTGCTCTTCTCTGGACACGCTCCAGCACTTCAATATCCTTCTTGCAGTGAGGAGCCCAAAACTGAACACAGGTGTGCTCGAGGTGTGGTCTCACCAGTGCCGAATACAGGGGTACAATCACTTCCCTGGTCTTGCTGGCCACACTGTTTCTAATACAGGCCAAAATACAACTGGCTGCCTTAGCTGCTTGGGCACACTACTGGCTCATATTCAGCCAGTTGTCAACCAACACACCCATGTCTTCCTCTGCCTGGCATCTTTCTAGTTATTCTTACCCAGGCCTGGAACACTGCATGGGGCTGTTGCGTGCCAAGTGCAGGACTCAGCATTGGGTCTTGTTAAACCTCATCCCGTTCGTCTTAGCCCATTGATCCAGCCTGTCCAGATTGCTCTGCAGAACCTTCCTTCAAGCAGATCAATGCTTCCACCCAGCTAGGTGTCATCTGCAAACTTGCTAATGGTGCACAAAATCTCTTTGTCCAGATCATTGATAAAGATATTGAACAGGACTGGACCCAGCACTGAACCCTGGGGAACACCACTTGTGACCAGCGTCCAACTGGATTAACTCCATTTACCACTAATCTTTGGGCCTGGCGATCCAGCCATTTTTTTACCCATCAGAGAGGGTGCGCCTGTCCAGACCAATGGCAGCCAATTTCTCAAACACAATACAGTGAGAAATAGCGTCAAAGTACACCACGTTCACAGCCTTTCCCTTGTCCATTAAAGGGGTAAACTTTTCACAGAAGGAGATCAGATTTGTCTGGCAGGACCTGCCTTTCATTTTGTGGGCCTGATCACCTGATTGTCTTGTGTGTGCTGTATGATAGCACTCAATATGATCTGCTCCATGACCTTCCCCAGCACTGAGGTCAGACTGACAGGCCTGTAGTTCCCCAGATCCTCACTCTGACCCTTCTTGCAAATGGGTGTAACATTTGCCAGTCTCCAGTCAAGCAGCACTTCCCCAGTCAGCCAAGGCTGCTGGTAGATGAGGGAAAGGGGTTTGGAGAGGATCTCTCCCTTAATATCTTTGGGTGGATCCCATCTGGCTCCATAACTTGTCTATATCTAATTGGCCAAGTAAGCCTATGAACAAATCCTCTTGGATCATTGGAGCTTCATTCTCACTGTCTTCTGGATCAGGGGGTTGATTATTCAGAAAATATCTGACATTACTATTAAATACTGAGGCAAAGAAGGCATTAAGTACCTCTGTCTTATCCTCATCCCTCGTCACTACTGTTCCCCCTGCATCCAGTAAATGAGGGAGATTCTCCTTGGTCCTCCTGTTGTTGTTAACATGCTTGAGGAAACATTTTTTATTGTCTTTCATTGAACCAACCAATTGAAGTTCTAGTTGGTCTTCAGCTCTTCTAATTTTCTCTCTACATGATCTCACCTCATCCTTGTAGTCCTCTTGGGGTGCCTGCCCCCTCTTCCAAAGCTCATAAACTTTCCTCTTCTTCCTGAGATCAATAAAACTTATCTGCTAAGCCAAGCAGCTTTTCTTCTCTGCTGATTCATTTTACGGCACACGGAGATGGCCTGCTCTTTTGTCACCAGGATTTCTTTCTTGAGGAGCATCCAGTCCTCTTGGGTTCCTTTGTCATTTAGAAGTGTCTCCCAATGAACTTCACCCAGCAGCCCTCTAAATAGTTTGAAGTCTGTCCTCTAGATATCCAAGGCAGCATTTCTGCTGACCCCCTCCTTAATCCTCCTAGAACGGGGAATTCTATCATCTTGTGATCACCGTGCCCCAGATGTCCTCCAATAGTCACCTCCCCCACAAAGCCTTCTCTGTTCACAAACAGCAGTTCCAGTGGGGCACCTTCTCTAGTCAGTTCACTCACCAGTTTTGTTATGAAATAGCCTTCCATACGCTCATTGAACGTCCCAGACTGTTTCCTTTCTGCTGTATTATCTTTCCAGCAGACATCTGGAAGGTTGAAATCCCCTACAAAAAGAAGGGCTAGAGATCCTCCCAGTTGCTTGTAGAAGATCTAATCACTTTTTTTTGCTCTGGCTGGGCAGCTAATAGAAGACTCCCACCACTGTATCTGCCTTATTGGGTGTTCCACTGATTTTCACCCATAGGCACTCAAACCTTTCATTACCATTATCAAGTTCCATGCAATCAAAATACTCTGTAACACAGAGAGCACTCCATGTCAATTTCTTGCCTTGGCACTGCTTTCACTGACTTAAAACTACGAAAAGAATTTGAGCAAGACTACTATGGACAGTTATCAGAATTCACTCTGTTACTTAACATCCTAGAAGTAAAACCACATCCTTCAAAACTGCTGTGGTTGCCTATTGCCGTTTACAGACTTACTCAGATTATTCAAACTGTGTTCGAGAAACAGATGTTTCTATTTCAAAGAATCATAGAATCATAGAATAGTTTGGCCTGGAAGGGATCTTAAAAATCATCTAGTTCAAACCCCACTGCCATGACCAGGGACACCTCCCACTAGACCAGGCTGCTCAAGACCTCATCCAGCCTGGTCTTGAACATTTCAGGGAGAGCACATCCACAGCTTCCCTGGGCAACCTGTTCCATTGTCTCTCTACCCTCTTTGTGAAGAATTTCTTCCTAATGTATAATTTAAATATTCCCCCTTCCAATTTGAAGCCATTCCTCCTCATCCTATCAGTACTTGCCCGTGTAAAAATTCTCTCCCCGACTTTCTTGTAGGCTCCCTTCAGCTACTGAAAGGCAGATATGAGGTCTGACTGAAACCTTTTCTCCAAGCTGAACAAGCCCAAGTCTTTCAGCCTATCCTCACAGATCATTTTCATAACCCTCCCATACCAAGAGTTCCATATCCTTCTTATGTTGGGCACTGGACACAATACTCCAGGTGAGGTCTTGCAAGAGTGGAGTAGAGGAGGAGAATCCCCTCCCTTGACCTGCTGGCCAAGCTTCTTTTGATGTAGCCAAGGACACAGTTGGCCTTGCAGGCTGTGAGTGCACATTGCTGGCTCATGTTGAGCTTCTCATCAGTCAGCACCCACAAGTCCTTCTCTGCAGGGCTTTCTCAATCACATTATCCCCCATCCTCTAGTGAAACTGTGTATTGTCCCCACCCAGGTGTAGGTCCTTGCATATGGCCTTGTTGAACCTCATGAGGTTCGCATATGCCCACTTCTCCAACTTGTCCTGGTCCCTCTCGATGACATCATGCCCTTCTGGTGTGATCACTGCCCCATTCAGCTTGGCGTCATTTGCAAAGCTGCAGAGGGTTCACTTGATCTTGCTTTCTGTATCATCAGTGAAAATATTAAACAGCACTAGTCCCAATACATACCCCTGAAGAACACCGTTTCTCACAGATCTCCACCTGGACATTGACAATTTTCTCTGAAGGTGATCAATCAACCAATTCCTTATCCACCAAACAGTTCACCCATCAAATCCATATCCCTCCAATTTAGAGAGAAGGATGTTGTGGATGATCTTTTACAAGGCTTTCTAGAAATCCAGATAGATTACTTCTATTGTTTTTCCACGCCCATTGATGTGGTCACCTCATCACAGAAAGCCACTAGATAGGTCTGACAGGGCTTGCCCTTGATGAATCCACACTGGTTGCCGCAATTCACTACCCTGTCCTCCATGTGCTTTAGTATAGCTTCTAGGAGCTGTTCTATGATCTTCCCAGGAACAGAGGTGAAGCTGACAAGTTAGTAGTTCCCAGGGTCATCCTTTTTATCTTTTTTTAAAAATGGTCATATGGTCATAATGTTACCCTTCTTCTAGTCACCAAGGACTTGCTCTAACTGCCATGACTTTTCAAATATTATGGAGAGTGGCTTGGCAACCACATCAGTCAATTCCCTTGGGACTCTGGGATGCATCTCATTAGATCCCATAGACTTAAAGATATCCAGATTCCTCAGCTGGTTAAGAACCTGATTTTCCCTACAGTGGGAGGGACTATTCTGCCCAGATTCCCATCTTGTTGTTCATTGACCCTAGAGGGATGAGGAGAGTGGTTGCAAGTGAAGACTGAGGCAAAATTTGTTGTCTACCTCAGCCTTCTCCTTGTTCATTGATATGAAGTAATTTCCTCCCATTACATATGTTTTTATTCAATTGAACAATTATCTCTAAAGGAATACATTGCACATTTGATTGGCTAATTGTCAGGTATTTTTGAGAAATTTGGACAAGGTCTTGGACTTTCACATTCTTTCCTCAGGAAGAAAAAGGAAGAATAAGAAAGAAATAAAAAAGAAGGAAGAAATTAGTAAGAATTAAAAGGCTCTTGAAGCTTGTGGGGTTTTTTGAATGCATTTGGGGTTTTTCAGATTTTTAAATTGCTTATTATTTTATAGAAAAACATAAAACCTGAGTATTAGGTAATGACATGGACATGACTCTAACGTAAGATTAGGTACATTCCTGGTACTAGCTTCCAATGAAAGACTTATTTTTATCCATTGTTTCCATATCAGATCTGGAGTTTTTTTTGCTAGTAAAACCTTCAGAAGAATGATCAAGTCACTCTTAAGTGAAAGATAAATTTGAAAGCACTAATTTATTAAGTAGGTTTTTAAGTAAATGCCTGATTTAGTGCCACTTTTTTAAAAAACAAAAATGAAAAAAGTCAGTACTACTATTTTAACTGCTATTTATTTAGTTTTGCCTGTGCCCCTTTTTAAAGCATTCATTACAAATTCCTAAAACAAGCATATCACAAACCTTTGTTTAAACTTCTCTCTCAACAAACCACTATTTATAAAGTACAAGGCCAGATTTCACTCTGATTCAAATTTTGAAGGGATTCCTTGATACTTCACTAGCTGTCTCTATGATTCTAAGTCCTACTAAAGTCATCTGATTCACTTTTATGTAATATAACAATGTAAGAAAGTTCTCTGGCAAATCAGCTGTATTTACCGTTACAAACACCACCAGGAAAAATCCCTATCTAATTCACGATATTTTAAATTTGTCAATATATTTAAGAAATTAATTAGACTATTTATCTTTATACTTTGAATAGACTAGAAAGATTATGCTTTTGGAAATAAGCCGCCTTCCATAGTAAAACCCTAGCAGCTATAGCTTTTAATTTTTCCAAGTATGCTAAACTTGAAGTGATCCAATTTAACAAGTGGTTAGAGCTTCTTTTTTTTTGCCAGATTTTCCCACAAAATCTATTGGTTTCTGTTGTGTGTATTGTTTTAACTCACTGAAAAACTTAGTTTACCATAATTTTGTTACATTTATTGATTACTTCATGAAGAACTCTCAATTTCCTCCTATGTGTTCCTAAACATAAGAAGTGTTTTAATGCGTCTTTGAAACCTTGTTTCCTCAAACCATGAGATATCATTGGGTTTGTATACTTCTTTCTTCAAAAATAAAGATGTATTATACACAACACACACACACCCCTGCTGCAGGGAAGATTCTGCAACTGTGCTATGCGGCATGTGGTATAGCAATAATCAACTCCAGTCTTCAAGGACTATAAGTAAAAGAGCAAGAAAGAATCTTATGGGAAACCAAAAGAAACACGATGGGAATGAAACTTGCTAGACCTCTCCAAATATTAAGAAATAGTATTTTATGTCATTTAAATCGATACTACAACATTCTAAATTTCAGGCTTTCACCAAATGATTCTGAAACAGAAATATGTTTCAAATCTCTAAGGTTGTAACTCATTACAAAAAGTGACACAGTAAAATACATCATTGTTTCTGCCACAGCACTTTTTGAACTACTACTTTCACACAATGAATGTAATCACAAAACAAAGCTTACAGACCTGTTCTCCTGGGCTTAGGTTTCCACTGTCTAGGAGCGTTGTTTGCTGCCCATGTATGCAGAGTGTGACAGCTATTTATGTTATACAAATGAGGTTTCCTCATGAGTTTAATCTCAATTGCATGCTCATCATATTGTGTCTTGTTATAAAACAAGCACTCAACTTTATTTTACTAAATAATATGAAACAAGCTTAGAATACAGGAGAATAATTCAGTAACCTGTTTAAGCTTGTTTGTTTCAATAGCTTTATTACATTACTTATTAAATTATTTCAGCAACATGCTAAACATCAAATTCATAATGATTCATTCAAATGAGCTTTCACCATATTTAAAAAAAACCCTTAGTATATGGAAAACAGAAACTACAGCAACCAAAACTTTCCAGTGATTTTATTTTTCACTATAACAGTTATCTCTCTAGTATCTCACTCCCAGAAATTCTCACTTTAGCTTCTGTTAGGAGGAAAAAAAATGATAAAACCTGTAACATGATAGTTTTACTGTCTACAGCTGCTTGGCCCTTATTCATTCTTAAGATATGGTTTCTTACAAGGGATTTAATTTTAAAAATATGCATGCAGTTTATGCCTATAGAACCTCTTGAATCATTGCCTCTTTGTTTCAAGTTATATCTCTCACTTTGAAATTATCTCTGCTCCTGCGTTTGATGACTCTGTTAACAGTACTTCCAAAATGCAACATGATCAAGTTATATATGTAGCATTAAAGTATAGTTATGTTATAGTCAAACTATGTAAAAACAAACAAACAAAAAAAGATGAACTTGTTTTCTGTTTACATGTTAAGGAAATTCCCCCTTTTTTGCTTCAGAACTTCTTGGAGCAAAAAAAGATTAATTAACTAATGATATTACCAGTTGACATTATCACAGACTGGGTAAGATTTTTTTTTTCTCTGCTTCAGGAAACAGTCATATGCTGGAATACCATTACTCACAGAACCAACCAAATTCAAGCTAAAGAAGTAAGAAAAATTATTACTCACCCTGAGCTTGCAGGTTTGAAACTGAATCAAAAATTCTCTATCCCGAGATCTGAGAAATAGAAAAAAAAATCTTTCTATCATCCCTGACAATAAATAGTTAGACATTAGATATACAGCGAAATGAGTAAATGACAGTTCAATATTGCAAATAATGAACATACTTACACGTTACGGGAAAAATCAATTAGCTTTAACCTTGAATACTACACTTTGAAAGAAGTACATTCTGTGTCAGGAAAGCAGCCCAAAACCGCCTAAGCTTTCAAGTCTTATCAGTCATCCTCTCTCTACCTCCCAACACTGTTCTGAGGAAAAATTAATTTTAAGATCTCTCCTGGAAATGAGAATTTGTGAATTTCCATGGAGACCAAAAAACTCCAGGGATATTTGGAGAGAAGAGTTTCATACTGTAAAGCAGAAATTAAAACTAAGATTTGAGAAGTTTATTTGAACATAAATAGCTCCTTTAGAAAACAAATTGCTTTAATGTTTAGAAGGTATTTAAAAAAAATTAGACTACTAAGAATTTGTGGGAAATCAAAATAATAATAAATTATATACATTTCATGTTTGAAAGGGATCAAAATTCTCTGTGACATCTGATGAAAGTGCATCAGAATAAAAGTAATGAAGCATCTGACTTGAGGTGGAAGTGTGTGAACCAGTGGATGCAAAAATGGGACTTTTTTCTTTAAAAGCAGAGGAAGCAAATAGATTAGAAAAGAAAGTGTCCTTTATGAGATTCAAATACAAATGATTCATCATTCAATTAGTATTCATTTCGTGGACCTGGATGCATTTCTTTGTAATTGCTAAGATTTGTTAAATTTATCAATGCTATAACTATGGTTATTTCATTAATAAAGCTAAGGTTACCCATTAATAAGAACAATCTGAAATTGATTTTCCTGCAGCAAATTAGTTTCCAGCTTTTTTTCTACAGGCATTTTTTTCTTTCCAGTATGACATTAACGACGATTAACACTCAAAATTTCAAATCTGGCAACTAAATATTAGAAAATAAAAGAAAGTAAAATGTGTCTGTTTGAATCACAGAAAAGAAGGATATGTAGAAAAAAATGCAAAAAATACTAAATTTATTTCAGTCTTATGCTAGTGGCGATTAACATATAAAAGATTAAATGTTATATTGGTACTCGGCATGCTTTGGAACAAGCACATATGCCTTTTTAATCTTAAGACTATTCAAGACATCTTATTAACAGATTATCTATCCAGTGCTTGCAGTATTGCCAAGTTCTAATAATTCTTCTGTTGCGCTTGTATTAGATAAATTAGCTTTATGGTCTAGTTTTTGTGGTTTTTTCTGTTGGTGCTTTTGATTTTTTTGTTGTTGTTGTTTGTTTTTCCCATGGCTGAAGGAATGGCAGCCTTTCTTCCAAAGTATTTCAGACATGTTTAAAAAAGAACCCAAGGATATAAATGTGTTTATTTGGCCTTTCTTTAGCTTAAGAAGTCATCAGTTTATTTTTATTTTCTAAAAATATCCTGATCTGGACACTTAAAACTTGTAATTATATGGGTTCGGCAGAACCTTGTCAATGTTTCCTAACTAAAGATCTCACAATTTCTGCCAGATTCAGTCTTAGGTCTCCCAATCTGCTAAACAATCTGTCTTTTTGATGCAGAAATCATTATGCATTACTGTCATCATGGGTCTTTCTTGGGGGGGAAATCTGAATTCAATGAAGTTCCTACTTGAAGAGTATGATTTATTCTTATCTCTCAAAATAAACGCTCTCAGGACATTTTTTTTTTATTTTGTGGTTTTTATTTTTCCTTCCCTTCTTTTTCCTTATGTAAGCAGCAGTATGTGATCACTAATGGAAGTGTCATAGCATAAGAAAAAAAAAGGTTTCTTAAGCCAAATATGCTTCGCAAACCATTGGTCTAAAAGAGGCTAAATTAACCTGTGACTCACAACGCTGTTTTAACGCTTTATTATTTTGAATCATTGTGGAGATATGCTAGAATATTTTGCTATAGTTTTAATCCATTGAAGAAGAGAGTTAAATATTACTGAAATTTTGGTGCAAAAATTTAAATTTTGTTGCCTTCTCTTCAGAGTCAGTTCATGATAGCATCTCTCTAATCCTCACAGAGAAAAACTTCTGGTATTTTAAACCAGGAATCTCTAGGTTAATAATCCTCAAGCATCCTAGTTCAGTTGTGAACTAAAATGTTGACCTAGAAAAGCTACACTTTCTTTCCATCCACAAAATTTCCTGCTCTGTAAAATCATCTTGGGAGTTTTAATTAAACTTTTTCATACATTTTGAGAGGTTTAGATGAAAAGTTCTAATATTTCTCGTGTGTACTAAGCATTGTTCCTATTTATAAAAAAAAAAAATCAATAAGATAATTCATATTGTATTGTCAGCAAATTAATCATATTTTGGATAGTATAGGAAGTCTACCCCTGAAAATAGTTTTATTTTATCTTAAGCAAAAACTGATTTATTTTCCAAGTTTGCAGACTCACAAAACTCAGGGCATTATTCAGCAACATGTAATTTCTTAACCAATTCCCAATTTTGTACAACATTTGTTCAACAAGTAGTCAATTTTTCTATGCTTCTTTCTTCTTGAATGTCTTTAAATTTCACAAGACCTCTGTTGTCTCCATCAACACAATTTTACAAAACAAGCAGGAGATTATTATCCTGTGAAAATACTTTATTTTATCAATATTACCACATAATTAAAAATCACTGATCATTAATTGAGTATTGCATTTTCTAGCTTCTTTTATAATATGTCTTATTCAAAGTTAGTAACTACCAGGAAGTACTGGACAATGTTGGTTTACTTTTCTTTCAATGGGTCACAAAAAAAAGAAGAGACAAAAACTCTGCTTTCAATAGCCCTTTTCCAATTTAAAATATTGGTAATAAAGCAGCATAGAAATAAAAGCCCCACTACTTTTATGGTGATAATTATCAAGAAAAATTCCAGGGATTCTGACAGTATGTATTAACCCTTTGTTTTCATTAATTCTTATTTCCTCATGAAAGATTGCACCAACTATCAATGAACAAATGTTTGTTTACTTATTGATATTTAAATTCAGTTCTGGGAAAGAAACATTGCCCAAGATCTTATTTCAGTCTCATTAGATAGAATCCTGAAATAGCAACACAAAAATGACGTTATAATTAAAAATAAGGAGGTTTTCCAGGTAAGCTGTGAAAGGGTTAGAAATTTTTAATATTCACTTCAAGCAATTTATTTTTTGGGAGTAATTTGTAGTTAATTTTTGTGTGTCTAAGATGGTTTGCCACTTATTTCTCTTTAAGAAATTTCATAGAGAAAGAACGAAGTATAAAAGACAGAGACAACAGTTTCATAGATATTTCTGTTATCTAGTTCTTCCACAACTGGACTGGATTCAAGTACAACCCACAGTAAGAGCAGTAGGAGAGCCTTTTTTTTGGACTACTTTGTCATTTACCTGATAATTATGTCCTTATCCCTTTGCTTAAAAAGACTGAAAGAGTCCCTCTTGATTCCCAACAGCATATTTGACCCATGAGTTTCAGGTACCTCACTACTTCTACAACAATAGTAATTTCATAAAATTTTTCTGTTCTTAATTAATTAAAATCTTTGTCAAACTCAAAAAAATTCTTTAAAAGACACAAAAATACCTGCTAAAGGAATAATAATAAAAATAAAATCCATTACATTTTCACCATGCACTTTCCTCTTATGTACTTCACATTGAAAGTAATCTCATGCATATAAGGTGGGCAGGGAAGTAACTACAGTATGCTTAAATGAGTCCTGAAATTTGGGTGGTTTGAGTAGTAGTGTTGGGATGGGAAGGCACAACTCTCTGTGGTAACTCTCCACAGGGGCAACTTTCTGCAGGAACATGTCTTTGTGGGACAACACTTCAAGGGGACAATTCTCCGTGGTAGGAACTGTCCACAAAAGGCATTACGGTTAGGATCAAGCTTATGGTTGAGCTTAGGTTTTATGGTTAGAGTTAGGCTTACATTCAGGCTTACGGTAGAGGTTAGGGTTAGAACTGTCCCCACATGGAGTTGTCCCAATGGAATGTTGTCCAACAGAGAGCTGGGCACAGAGATTTGGGCATAGACAGTTGTCATAGACCCAGTTCTTCAATTCTATTAAGAATTTGTCTGTGCTATACTGGAACCTGCTTTACTAGACTGTGTAAAATTTTTGCAGTTTTGCACTCTATCCAGTCATTTCTGATTTGTTTCTGTGTGGTAGTATTTTGTGTAATATTCTTGCATTTTTGTTTCATACCGTTGCTTTTGGACAAACTCTCTAATTTTCCACAATCTTTGTAAATATTAATCCTATTCTCTGGGGAATTTATAATCCTGCCCAGCTGTCTACCAGCCACAGGTTTTTAAAGAGTATGGTTTGTTCCAACACTTAGTTTTTGTTTTCCCTAACATTGAAAAATGACATGTACAAAACAGACCCCTGCAGGATGCCCTAGTTGAAATGATTTATAATCATTACTTGTTAACTGAAAGTAATTTTTCAAGCAGTTGGTGATTACATCTGATTCATATTTTGCTGGTCTGTTTAAAAGAATGTAATAGCACACATGCTCCCTACACGCTTCTTAATAAAAACCTAATTATATCATATTTACTTTTTTTTTTCCTTCATGGAAAAAAATACGCTTTAGTAATTCATCAATAATCTTGTCTTACCAAGACAAAGGAATAAAAAAATCATTAAAAAGTAATTCTCTCATAATTAGCATTATTTATAAGCAGTTTGAATTTTCCTCAAGCTGCTTTAACATTAACATTTGCTTTCAGCAAACTATTGGTAATTTTAAAGTCAAAGTTGCAGGTGTCATGCCACTTTTGTTATAAACCCCTTCAGAATGATGATCTCTAAAACCTATACCATGAGTTAAGAATGTATATGCTGGTATCAGAATACAGGTTGTACTGCAAATACACATTCCCTACCAATGAAAGCTTCTTTATATGCCTATGGTCACAGAACTGGTTAAATAGAGCCCAAATCTGAGTAAACATGACGTTAACCCTTCTGGGGATACTCAGTTTCATTTTCAAAGGAAGAGGGGTTTGTGTTAGTTTAGTCTAACAACTTTCCTGTTTGATTTAGTTATTACTATGTATTTGAAATCAGAAGACAGGTTTTCACATGAAAGGGCTGATGTCCAACAATATTCAGAAAAAAAACTGTTTTGTTTTTTTCTCTCATGCTGTTGTATGGGTGTTCAAACTTCTAAGTGTTCATGGGAAGTGTTGGATACTCAATTATGTCACCATCTTTGCGACATGCAGAGAAAATTGAGATTATTGATTTATTCATAAAAGTGTAATGTGCTAATCACCTTGACAGAGCCTGCACATAAATTCTGATTAATTTGTTCATAAGCATATTAAATGAAACTATGGAAGGGAATTGTTTTCTCTGTTTAAAATGTTTTGTATATAATTGTATTGGTTAACAAAATGCTTTCAGAAATTTTAAACCCACAATTGAGAAAGAGCTGTTGCTATTTCCTCAGAAGAAGTTCACTTTTCGTGCTAAGAAGTGCATTCCACATACTATAAACAGTTATCAGAGGTTATTATTGTGCTATCACCTAAAACTTAGAGAAAAAGCAACTCTGAAACTACAGAAATGTTCATTTTCAATAAAAGATTCACATTCTATTAGCAACATTAAGTCATGTAAAACGAGTTATTTATGATTTAGGATCTCTCTGTTCACTCAGTCACTAAATCAATTAAATTCTTGAAAATAAAAATATGCAATTTGATCTAAGTTTTCCATTTACTGTTAATCAGATTTTGAAGTTGTTCTTTAAAGTTTCTACCAGCCAGTTAAGATAATTTTTTAGAGTTAATCATGTGGTGGGAATTCCATTAGCTTAAAAAAGTTAGCCATTAGAATTTTTGTGTATTTAGTGTTTCTAACAAAAATTTAAACCTTGTTTGTTTGAGGACTGTTTCCTCCTTTCTTTTAATGTTTGAATTACATTTTTATTTAGTTTTTTTTTGCAGTCATTAGCCTGTTTTCTATTAAATTGATTTGTACACAAAACAGAAAGAAATAACGTCAGTATAATCTAATGAATCTAGTAACTGATTATATAAAAACACCACTTCCCAATCCTTAACTCTTCAAACAATGGATTTTTCTTGTGAGTACGGTCATATCACAGAAACTTGCATTCGTGGTTAATCTGTCTCACAATTTGTTGCAACAACTAGGAAGTCAATATCTGTAAAGAAGAGGAGGGCCACCAAGTTGGTGAAGGGTTTAGAGCAGAAGCAGTATGAGGAGTGTCTAGAGCCACCTCATCTGTTCAGCCTGGAGGAGACTGAGGGGAGACCTCATTGCTGTTTACTGCTTCTTCACAATATGGTGTGAATTTTGGGGTTGTCTTATGCAGATATAGGAGTTGGACTAGATGATCTTTGTAGGTCACTTCCAGCTCACTTCATTCTATGATTCTATGGTTTTATGATTCTATGATTCTATGATACTTTCTAAAGAGACATGCACATAAAGAACAATAGAATAATTTAGCTGGAAAACACATTTAAGAACATCTAAACCAACCGTTAACATAACACTTCAAAATTCACCGGTAAACCATCTGCAAGACTTCTCAGTACCTCCAGGGATGGTGACTCAACCACTTCCCTGAGAAGCCTGTTCCAGTGCTTGATAAGCCTTTCAGTGAAGAAATATTCCTTAATATCCAGTATAAACTTCCCCTGGCACAATTTGAGGCTGTATGCTCTTGTCCTGTCACTTGCTACTTAGGAGAAGGGACCAACACCCACCTCAGTACAAACTGCTTTCAGGTAGTTGTAAAGAGCGATAAGGTCTTCTCTCAGCCTCTTTTTCTCCAGACTAAGCAGCCTCTGTTCCCTCAGCTGCTTCTCACAGGACTTGTTCTCTAGACATTTCACTAGCTTTGTTGCCCTTCTTTGGACATGCTCCAGCAGCTCAATGCCTTTATTGCAGTGAAGGACCGAAAACTGAATGCAGTATTCCAGACATGGCCTCATCAGCACCAAATACATGGGATAATCTCTTCCCTAAACTTACTGGCTGCACTCTCTCACATACAAGCCAAGATGCTATTGGCCTTTTTGGCCACCTGGGCGCACTGCTGGCTCATGTTCAGCCAGCTGTCAACCAGCACACCGAGGTCCTTTTCTGCCAGGCAGCTTTCAAGACACTTTTCCCCAAGTCTGTACCACTACATCGATTCATTGTGGTCCAAAAGTGCAGAGCCCGACACCTAGCCTTGTTGAATCCCATACAGTTGGCCTTGGCTGATCTGTCCAATATGTCCATATCCCTCTATTGAGTCTTTCTACTCTGAAGCAGATGAAAAATTCCATCCAACTTGGTGTTGTCTGCAAACTTGCTGAGGGAGAACTCAATCCCCTCATCCAGATCATTATTAAAGATATAGAATAGAACTGGCCTCAACACTGAGCTCTGGGGAACACTGCTTGCGATCAGCTGCCAACCAGATTTAATTGCGTTCACCATCACTCTTTGGACTTGGACATCCAGATAGTTTTATACCCAGGGAGCATACCCATCATTATATTCTTTTAGAAATTATTTAAAAATCATTATATTCTTTTAAAGAATAGTGTAACAGCATTCTATTTCTGAGGTAGATATGCATATT
Organism: Tapera naevia; assembly: GCA_033556795.1. Classification (NCBI taxonomy): domain Eukaryota; kingdom Metazoa; phylum Chordata; class Aves; order Cuculiformes; family Neomorphidae; genus Tapera; species Tapera naevia. The sequence goes on from JAUMJJ010000016.1 coordinate 4,141,673, forward strand.
TTATATCTTATCACAAGCCTTATGGTTTAAATGATGTACATTACACCACATAACAATGCATAGTTTATGGATCATTAGCTTTTTATTAAAGTTTACTGACTATCAGTAAAATAAGTAATGCCTCTTGGTTTCATGTCATTTACATAATAATCTAATTTTCCACTTTACAAAGCCTTGTTCGACAATTTTAATATATTGTTAAGTTCTTTTTTTTTTTTTTTTGACCTAACAGGAATAACTGCTAATTTTTGGCAACAGGTAAAAAACATATTTGTATTCTGTATAGAATTGTTATGTGAGACTTAAAGTCCTCTGTGGCTCCTGAGAGTAGGCACTCTAATCTCTGTATCTTAAAATTACATGCCAGATTTTTCCCAGACAGTATGTTCAAAGAAAATATAAATCTAAAATCAATTAGTAATTGTCACACAATGCATTCTGCTGTGTTAATACATAAGCATAAAATAATAAATAATGGAAAATATATTTATATTAAAAAAACTATCATTTATGTGCTGGGGCAGGGAGCAGAGGTGAGAAATAGAAAGGTAGAGTGAGAGACATTACAACACAATGTAACATAACTGTTCACTGGAAACTGAAATAGCAAATTTTCCATCAAAACTCTACAATCAAGGAATGTTATCTCGTTCCTGGATAAAAAAAAAAAAAAAAAAGAAACAAAAAATGAATTCAGAGATCCTGGGTGCAAGAGGAAGAGAAAACTACTTTGCAATTCTTTCTGTAAACTGTACATATACCCCTTAATTCCCAGAAAAGTTCAAGCACTCTTAAAATGCATTTGGGAAAAATACCTGGAAAGATGGTTCATGGTGTTTTAACCACAACTCTCCTACACACATTCTGTACCAACTTCCTAGTTATTTTCTGTAAGGATCATACTGAAGAAAGATAGCTGCTGGTGTGAACCACAATGCTCTAAATCTGATTCTGATTCACTGTAACTTGAGTAGATTTCTTAAAATTTGTATGTATCCTACAACAAGCTAATGAGAGGGTTGTTTTCATTGTGAAAAAGTGGTTCCTTTTTTTTTCTTACATTAACACCTCCTATGAAGTCACATAATTAAATATAAATGAGGGATGATGATGCTAAAATCTGACCAAGACTGAAGTTAACAGTATGCTCTATTTTGAAATGAATACATTTGTTTTCAATTGCAAGTTTACTTTTATGTCTTTGCTGAAGAACAAATCTTCAACTCATTTACTAAATACCATTTTGAGAAGAGAGGCAATGTCTTCCACTTTTACAGTACAGAAAAGCTGGATTCCTTACTTTACCACAAATTTATTGCTTCATATTAAACACATCATAGTTTTGTCTTTAATTCTCCTCATTATTAAACTGAGAATAACTCCTAATCAATGACTTTGAAGATCAATAATTGTGACATTCTTTCCATTTATAAAAATACAAACCTCTAAGTTTTACAATTATGTTTTGTCAAAGCAAAGACTTTTCTTTTGATTATAGGTTCTTTTCACTGGCAGAGAAATCTCAAAATACAGAGTCAGTGAGTTTTGCAGAAGAAAGCACTTAATGAACAGTAATGGCATTTATCTCTATAGATGACTCAGTAGCACTTTTACATGGAAAAGGAGACCATACAATCTGACATAGACTGCAAATTTGAGACGAGAAGTGGCAGGACCATAAGAGAAAAGGGAAAAGAAAACTTCTTAGAGACAATCATCAGAAGAAGATGTAGATAGTAGACTGTTATTATTGTGCAGTAGTATTTTGTGCTACTAAATAAAAATAAACTAAATCACACAAAATTAGGATGCTTTGTGTCCTCCTAATTAGAGACAAGCCAGTAAGAATCACTGAATAATGTGTAGATCATTATATAGAGAAAAATAAGCCTTATTTCAAGCCAGAAACATTTATAAATGCACACAGGACTACTGTACTATGATCCAGTCAACAATTTCTACAATACTTTTGTGTGCAAACATGCGCATTTGTCTTCATACAAATAGTACTTGTGCAAGTGAACATGAAAGTACTTGCTTTGAAAAGGAATGTACTTTTCTTTTTCTATTTTCATCTACTTGAGTTTAAAAAGCTACTACCTCAGAATTCCTTGTCATAAGCATACATAATATTTACATTAGTCAGGAGTTTCTCCTGAGTTCACTCTTTCATGATTCCTTCATGTGACCTTTTTTTGGACATTTTAGTTATACACCGGCAGGCTAGCCTATGTTGACTTTAAATTTCAATTTAATAGATCTGATCTTCAAACACAACAGTTCTTTCACCATATTTTGCACCACTGATGGAGGTTTCATAGAGTTATTCAGATTTGTTATGCTATCATTTCCTCAGAATTGCCACAATGTACAATGTTACAGACAGCTACTTCCTTTCAAATACCCTGTTGAAGATTCTCTTGCCATGAAAGATTTCAGCTGTCCCTTTCTCAGAATAGTGGATTAATCTCTTTGGCAATTTCCAGTTCCAAACTGAAACCAGTTTGCTTAAGAGCTCTCATTAAAAGTGAGGATTTTTATGACATAATTTTTGGATACTATCATTTAAATATATTAGTTGCATATCTAATGGTTAGATTTTTCGCATAGTCTTTCACATGCTTTTTATTGTTTTCTCCTGGTTATTGTGAAGTTGTTGCAGTGGCACTTTATTTGAGCTTGTACAATCTGAGTGTATCTTTATCCATCACTTTCTAAGATTCCAGAGTAACTTATTTATGTAAAAATACCCTTAATTTCTAAAGTAATTCTGAAAATTGACAAAGCTGAAATACTACATTTTAAGTTTTTATTTCAAAACTTCTGTATTTCTCTTCCCAATGATATTCCAGCCAACTTTTTATTTCCTTTCTCATTTTACATGTTGTTAACTCGTCTTTAATGAATATTCAATAAAAACTCCTGGTAGCCTAGTATTAAGACCTAAGAACTTTGAAGTTACCCTCAGAAAATCTCAAGAGATTTCCAAGGAAATGATTACTGCTGAATTATACCTGTCTGGTGTTAGAATCAGTTAAATTTAAATCAGCAATTACAACTCAGCGATTAAAATCATAGGTATATGTAGGATCAGTATCAGGCATGAAGATCTGTGCAAATCTGCTAGGAACATAAATTAACTACTTCACAGTAGTATACACATATCCTTTGCTTTATTTTAAATTCTATTAGGCACTAGATAGATGGAGATACAAAAATTTTAACACCTATTCCGAATGTAGAACAAAGAACTCCCCTTTTTTGTTTTATTTCATATACAGAGCAATAAAATATATGTCAGCAAATAATTTCTCTGTCAAAGTTTTCTGTAACTGTTTCTTAGTTCACATTTCATGTGCAAAACCTATAATCAGGCAAGATTTTAAGGTGTGAGACAACCGCAGCCCTTAGACAACTATGACATCAGTGGAATTATGGACCAAAGAGCTGCCACCCTCTCCCTCACTTTTTCCCTGGAAGTTTATACCTGACTTTCCTCATGCTACATCTTTCTTTCTCACAACCTCCTTACTAATGCTTCTTTCTGGTTTTACAACTGTTCCTTATTCAGTACAAGAGAGGCAGCATGAATCCTGAGGATGTCAAATACAATTAGTACATACTTTATGAATACAAAATTACAACTAGGATTTAGGAGATGGTACTTTTCAAAAAAAATTATGTGTAGGTAGGAGTTCAGCCCAAAAGTATCACACTACCTCCCTCTATCCTCACTTAATTTCCTAGAAAGTAGAGCCTAAGACGTGAAACTTCAATGCTTTCCTCATGTACCTCTTTCACTGTGATCTCTTTCATAATATGAAAGCCTTTTACTTCAAGTTTAAACAGTTTCTCCTGTTGTACCCTGTGATCCAGTGCTTATATCACATGAAAGAAATGAAACTATGAATAGATAAAAACCAAAGTACGATTATGAAAACACACCAAGCCAGTGAAACTGAGATCCATGGGGTTTGCATAGACTGTATTTTGAATAGTGAAAAATATTTCAACTGGAAGATAATTTTGCTATGAAAATTTAGTTATGATCAATAATTACTCTCTTTAGGTCTGTCTTCCACCAAGTATTGTACAAAAATATGATTCATTTTTAATGTATTACTTCAGCGATTCCTCATACTTCTTCAAAAGTGCCATATATTACGTTTATGTAAAAATAAGTATTTCATAACTTTTGTTTTGTTTTATTTTGTTTTTCCTGAAGAGAGTCAAAGTTTATTGTTAATACACAGGAATGGTTTCTCTTATCATCCTGTCACAGTCATCTCATATATCACTAGTGACTTTCGGTACATTCTTCTGAAAATGGAAAAATGCATGGTGTATGATTGATTTCCAGTTCTTTCAGATAATACAGTGACAAATAAGAAGCCAGAGCAATTCAGTTTGAGGTGTCTGTTAAATATCATAGGATCTAACTTGTTAGAGAACCAGCCCATTTCCACCGATCTAACATTTAAATTTAACATTCACAGTGTTTTATGAAGAACAAACAATATGACATAAATGTGCATTAGCAATTAACAAATGTAGGTTCTTTGTATTTTTAGTGCCACAACAAACCAATATTATGCTGTAGTTTCAATGTTCATTACTATTCATGTATGGGTATCCTTTAAATTTGATAAAGCATAATGCGGTTAAGATTCCCAAAAAGTCCTTGCTGGGAAGATTGTGGTGGAGTAAAGGCTTTATTCATTGATTTCAGTATTTTCTAATGTCTTCTACTTTCTTAAGACATGAACAGCATTTCAATTAATAAGTTTTTCACTTTTTATAAGAAAGCTTAAAACACTTTTCTCACAATGCAAGGACTTTCTCCAAGGGGACTTGATGTTTCTTCACTCAATAAATAGATATTAACTGCATTGTCTTGATAGGCAAAAAATATGAGTCAAACACTAAAATTTGTAAGGCATCTAACCATGTTTCAATATATTAGCAGAAGACTTGTGTTCCTGACATTCACAAAAATATCCTTTTAATAAGCAAAACTAATTTATGACAGTTCCTAGTTCAAATAACATACCTGTCTTAAGTATTTCTCATAGTTTTTCGGGAAACAGAGTGATGGATCGGCAAGAGGAAGAAACTAACCACAGCTATACCAGATGAGAATTGGAGACAATCTGTAAGAGGACACTTTTCTACAGCTCTAATGATAAAGACTGCCCATCTGAAGTGAGGTGCAAACTGAAAAACATCTTCATGAAAGTGTTTGTTAAGTCAAAAGTACAATTCATAACAGGCAGCCTCTCAAATTTCTGGACCATACATTTCATGTTGTTATTTAGAAAACTTAAAAAATATTTTACAGGATCCATACACACCAAGAAGATTGTTCTGACTAGCTGGCCACAAACTTATACTTGTCAGTTAATGAAGTGTGTGTGTGCAGATGTGTGCCATTGATTATGTTTCAGTAGAACAGAAGTGGAGGGAAGACCTAAAGGAAGATGGCTCTTTCCCATTAATTAATTCCCTGTTTCTTTTGTTTCTAAGGACAGAACAAGGGAGGGTTTATCCAAGCAAAACACTGAACTGCTGAAAAGTGGTCATTCTGGTCATTCATTTTTTAAAAATATAGGCAATATAACTACACATTTTCTATTTGCCTGTGGACCAATAGCATGGATGAAAGGGAGATAGGGGACAATGTCAGCTGTGAACATTACACATTTTTGTTTTATGTAACCAGTACTAGTTTAGTCTGATACACTTAGATTTTCCCCCTTTCCTTACACTATTGTGTGGATACATGGTTTGTGCAGATAAGATTGTCTGATTAATGAAGTTTGAAGTGAACCAATGCAAGAATCCAGCAAGTTAGAGGAAGCATTCTAAGAGATAGACGTCACACATGGAAAAGGAGTGCACATATACATGTTCTTCTTACGGAAAACTGAGACCACATGTCCCCATTTCTTTTCAGAAAACTTCTCTTCAACAATCTAGATATTTTAAACAAAGAAATATTTCCAATTCTTTCAAATTCTCCAGGAATCCAATACAGGAATATGCTAAACGTATACACGATAGCTTAAAATTTGCTTTCAGTGTCACTTTTTCCCATGTAATTTATCTCACACACTTAAGCATATTTTGCATTTTATAAAGGTAAATTCATATAATTTAGACTATGGTTAAGGTTCTTCTTTAAATCTCAGAAACTAGAGTCATTACTTTTCTCTTCATTGAGCGTTAAGCACAGAGTTGAAGCATTCACACACAGAACTCACACTTTCATACCTGTAGTGGATTTTCTCTGGAAGCAGATATTTTGACTGTGACAATATTTCCTTTTAGCCACTTTTCCCATTTTAAGAATTCTGGTAATGAAAGCAAAATCTGATCTTAAGGATTAAGTGCTCACAAGTCTTTTCTTATCAATATCACATACATGTCAAATGTCTCAAACTATTTTTTTTCCTTTTTTTTTAGAAATATGGTTCTTAAAAACTCAGGGGGAGACAGGGTGGGAGGGGAATCCAGCTTGCTAAAAAAGCAAAGTAAAGAATAAGCATATGCAATAAAATATTTTTTTATGCCAAAATGTATTAAGAAAGGCAAGGATGTACTTATGCATTCTTTTTTTTTGTTACTGGAATTTACTTTCATTAAATTTTATTGAATTCACTAAGTGTTAAGATCTCTACATACTGGACTGCCCAGAATCAATCAAATGTTACTTAGATGTAGGTAATTCAACTTTGAAGATAAGCACGTAAATCATCGAGTATTATTCTATTTGTTAACACCTTTCATTTAATCGTGTGAAAATAGGACATGTTGAATTCATCAATGAACTTACTAGTTTACTATGCACAAAAGGGGATGCTGTTCCTCTAATCTTGTGTCCTCTAGCCAATGGAAACCTGCAGTTTTACACAGGTTGTACAGACATAGCTATAATGGCAATCTGTCACACTTGTATACCTCTTCACTTATTTCCAGGAAAAACAAAGTCTTTCTTTTTCTTTGATCACATGGTGTTTTCAGTTGAGATGAAAAGAAATAGATATTCCATAATTCCCTGTTATAGCCTGTGCAGCTATTTTTGACAGTCAAACACATGATAAGCTAACGCCTTCACCTATTTAAGAGCAGGCACAAGCCACATTTTTTTATTGCAAACCAATATATTGAACTTCCTAAGGATCCTTGTACTAGAGTTAAATTCACATGAACACAGTATTTGTCACACTTAATGATTTCTTTATAGCTGTGTTTTTAATTCTCAAATCATTAAATGCAGAAGTAGCTAAACAGATTATTACACTAGAAAGAAGTTTATGGAGATTTTTTACTATAGAAAGAAAGAAGTGGTTAAAGAGATCATGTCTTCACTCTTTTTGTAACCCAGGACTCCATATAGCCTCACTTTTTTTTTTCATTTTGTCACCTTATTCAGATATAATAATAACAGCAATAATAATAATAAAAACAGAGCGACCTTGGATTATACTGTATTTACTCATAAAGAACTGAGAGTAATACTATTTATATGCAAATACACTGCTATGAAAGATCAGTGATTACCAATAGTATAATTGCTTTACTTGTTACCATGAAACCAAAAAGTTATAAGAATATTTTTTTACAATCAGTATTATCCATATTATCTAACTAATTTGAAAATGATGCTATGCTAAAATGAAACTGTCATGTGTTCCTAAAATGATACAGATAAATATTCTAGCTTTTTTCCCCACCTTTCTTCTTCTTTTTAAAGGTCTCTAAAGGAAGTGAAGGCAAATAGCAGAATATTAGGAGACGAAAAAATCACATCAAAATGGATATTTCAGCACTCTTGAAATGCATCTTTCTAAATGATAACGTGTTCTATATGATGCCTTACAGAACAATGCCCAATACTGACAGTAAGTTATCCTTCTTGGTGGAAAACCCATTTAAAAAAAAAACAAAACCTTAACAGTCCAGAAAATTATTCTGTATTGCATTCATGCATGGTAAATTACATTAATAATGCAACTATTAAAGTAGGTGCTTCTTGCCTGTCAAGTGTCAACACTGTCAACTACATATTTGTCAATCAAGCAGGTACTCTGCTTTTCAGGATCACAGTCTTTGATTAAGAATTGTGATATGAGTTAGCCAGCTACCCTACTTAATCATGTGAATCGGTAAGAATCGGCAGCAGGGACAGTAAGTTTTGCAACTGAGTGCTAGATCAAGGCAGACAGGCTGTTCCTGGTGTGATGGAAGCTCAGGAGGGAGTCTGGGGGGCACAATTCCTGACTCTTGAAAGCAGCAGCTTGCACACGGGTGCTTGGCACAGTAGGGGTGTTCCCAGAAGCATCAGTGGGAGATTTAAATCGCCCCTAAGGAGCACCAGCAACAGGAGCACACAGACAGGGCCACGTTGTGTCAGAAGCGTGTGGCAAGGCAGTCTGTGAGGCAGTTCACACAGGAAGGGCAAACAAGAAGGCTGTGTAGGCAGGGCACTAGATCTCAGCCAGAAGTACCTGGGAATCATGGTATCCACTCTACAGAAAATTAAGGCCTCTCTAAGCCCTGATGCATTCTCCCACACAGAGCCCCAGAGGATGCATGCTGCCACTCAGGTGATGGGCTGCCGGGTGTCCGCCCCTCTTCTACTGCATTGGACACCAGTGGCAAATTCACCTGTGGGAGGTGTGCCTCAATGGAGGAACTCCTCTGTTTGGTAACAGAACTTAGGGAGAAGGTGAGCATTAGAGAGTGACCACCAGGTAGTGTGAGAGGGATATTGACTACTGGAACAACACCTTATGCTCCCCATCTCAGACCGAACAGACAGGCACGCCCTGTGCAACAGAAGACCCCCCCATGCTCTCTACATTCAGCTGTAGAGAGAAATTTAGGAGATGGAAGAAAATGGCAGCAGGTACCTGCCCAGTACAGCAGGCCTGTGTCAGCCTCAGCCTCACAGGTTCCCTTGCACAATAGGTATGAATCTCTGCAAATAGAATTGAATCTTGATGGGGATGATGGGTCTCACTGCCTAGAAACAATCCCAAGGTTAAGACGTGCAAAGACATCCATCAGACCGGCTTTGGTAAAGAAGAAAAGGTGAGTCATTGTCATAGGGTGCTCCCTTCTGAAGGGAACAGAAGGCCTGAAATGCAGACCAGACCTGTTACACAGGGAAGTCTGCTGCCTACCTGGGGTCTCAGTTAGAGATGTGGAAAGAAAACTTCCACCGCTTGTTGGGCCCACGGATTATTATTCATTAGTGATTTTCCCAGAAGGCAGCACTGAAAACTTGTAGGAAACCTGAGGGTGATTAAAAGGGACTTCAGGGCCTTGGGATGAATGGTGAAGAGACCAGGTGCACAGGTAATATTCTCCTCTGCCATTCATATTACAGGGGATGATGAAGGAAAGAACAGGAAGAGGAAGGAAATAAATACCTGGCTCTGAATCTGGTGTGAGGAGCAAAACTTTGGGATTTTTGACCATGGATTGGCCTACACAGCACCACGCTTACTGACAAAGGAAGGGGTATACCTCTCCCAAAGGAGCAAGATGATGCATACCAAGAAGTTAGCAAGGCTTATGAAAAGAGCTTTAAACTAGATATGAAGGGGGATGGGGACAAAATCAAGCTTCACAGTAAGAAGCCTGGGAATGACACTCCAGTGTCTGAGGGATGGTGTGCTAGCAAGGCCCTTTGGTCTGCCATCTCAGATAAAGCGAGGGATAGCAGTCCAAGGGGCAGCAAAGATGCAAAAGATACTGATGGGCTAGAAACTACAGCAACTAGTCACTTAGGAATTAAGACCATCCCACTCAGGCAGCATGGGCAACAAACAGAAGGAACCAGAAGTCATTGTACAGCAAGAAAACTAAGATATAATTGCCATCACGGAAACGTGGTGGGGTGATTAAAGTAACTGGGGCGCTGCCATGGTTGGGCATAATCTCTTCAGGCAGGATAGGAAAGGAAGGAAAGTTGGTGTGGTAGCCCTCTATGTTAGAGAGAGTTTTGATTGTCTTGAGCTCAATGGTGCTGATGATAAGGTTTAGTGTTTACAGATAAAAATCATCAGAAAGCCCAATAAGGCAAATATTGTGGGAGTTGGTTATAGACCACCCAGCCAGGAGGAAGAGACTGATTAGATACTCTGCGAGCAACTGTGAGAAGTCTCATGATCACTACCCCTTGTTCTTCTTTTCACATAGTCAGATATCTGCTGGAAGTATAATACAGCAGAAAGGAAACAGTCTAGGAGGTTCCTGGAGTGTGTGGAAGACAACGTCCTGACAAAACTGGTGAGTGAAGCAACTAGGGATGATGCTCAGCTGGACCTGTTTTTTGTTAACATAGAAGTCATTGTCGGTGATTTGACAGTCGGAAGACATCAGGGACACAGCGATCACAAAATGATAGGAATCTCAGTTATTAGAGAAGCACAGAGTGAGGTCAGCAGAACTGTCATCTTGGAGTTCCAGAGGGAAGACTTTGGACTGTTTAGAAGGCTGATTGATAAAGTTCCTTGGGAGGCAGTCCTAAAGGGCTGGATGCTCTTCAAGAAAGAAATCCTGTGGTGCAAGAGCAGGCCATTCCCATGTGCCATAAAATGAGCTGGCAGGGAAGAAAAGCAGCTTGTCTAAGCAGAGAACTTTGGGTGGATATCAGAAAAAAAGAGGAAAGTCTATTAGCTTTGGAAGAAGGGACAAGAAACTAAGGAGGACTAGAAGAATGAAGTGAGATCATGCAGAGAGAAAATCAGTAGGTCAAAAGACCAGACTGGCAAATTCCATGAAAGTTAATAAAAAAATATTTCTGCAAATGTATTAACAGCAAAAGGAGAGCCAGGGAAAATCTCCATCCTTTACTGGATGCAGGGAGAATAGTGACAAACGACGAGGATACGGCTGAAGTACTTAATGCCTTCTTTGCCTCAGTCTTTAATAGTAAGGTCAGATGTTCTTTCAGTACTCAGTCTCCTGAGGCAGAAGCTGGCAGAGGTGCTCACCAAACCCCTTTCTATCATCTACCAGCTGTCCTGGCTGACTGGGGAAGTGCCACTGTACTGGAGGTTGGCAAATGTTATGCCTATGTATGGCATGATCCATGGAACTACAGGCCTGTCAGTCTGACCTCAGTGCCAGGGAAGGTCATGGAGCAGGTAATCTTGAGTGTTATCACACAGCACATGCAAAACAACCAGGTGATCAGGCCCAGTCAACATGAGTTTATGAAAGGTAGAGCCTGCAAAACTGAGCTGATCTCCTTCTATGACAAGGTTACCTCTTTGTGGATGAGAGGAATGTTGTGGATGTAGTGTACCTGGACTTTGGTAAAGCCTTTGACACAGTTTCTCAGAGTATTCTGACTAACATATCAGCTGCCATTTTCCTAGATAGACACACCCCCTGCTGGGATGGCCTGGCCCAAAAAGTGGTGGGAAATGGAGTTAAATCCAGTTGGAGGTCGGTCACAAGTGGTGTTCCCCAGGGCTCAGGGTTGGGTACAGTTCTATTTAATATCTTTATTGATGTTCTGGATGAGGAGATTGAGTGTCCTCTTAGACAGTTTGCAGATGACCCTAAGCTGGGATCTGCTTGAGGATAGGGAGGCTCTACAGAGAGATATGAACAGGTTGGATTGATGGGTTATGAACAACAACATGAAGTTCAACAAAGCCAAGTGCTGAGTCTTGCACTTACGACAAAACAACCCCATGCAGCGCTACACGGGAATAGTGGTTGGAAACTTGCCTGGCGGAGAAGGATGTGGAGGTGTTAGTCGACAGCTGGCTGAATACAAGCCAGCAGTGTTCCCAGGTGACCAACAAGGCCAGTGGCATCTTGGCCTGTATCAGAAATAGTGCGGCCAGCAGGACCAAGAAAGTTGTCGTGTCTCTGTACTCAGCATTCGTCCAATGAAGGGTAGTGAAGGTGGTGAAGGATCTAGAGAACAAGTCCTGTGGGAAGCAGCTGAGGGAACTAGGGGTGTTTAGAGAAAAAGAGGCTGAGAGGAGACCTTATTGCTCTCTACAACTACCCGAAAAGAGTTTGTAGCAAGGTGGATGTCTATCCCTTCTCCCAAGTAGCAAGTGACAGGACAAGAGCAAATGGCCTCAAATTGTGCCAGAGAAGGTTTAGATTGGATGTTAAGGAATATTTCTTCACTGAAGGCTTATCAAGCATTGGAACAGACTTCTCAGGGAAGTGGCTAAGTCACTATCTCTGGAGGTATTGAAAAGACATGCAGACGCGGCGTTTAGGGACATGCTTTAGTGGTGAATTTCGAAGTATTCAATTCGATGATCTTCAACGTCTTTTCCAAAATGAATGCTTCTATGACTCAGTGAATGTGTTCAGATGAGCACAACAAAGTTGATGAAAGGGCTGGAAGGTATGTCCTATATGGACTGGCTAAGGACTTCGGATTTCACTGCTTTGCAGAAAGATACGGAGAGCTGACTTTATCTCTCTCAAAGGCTTTCTGATGAGAACTGGAAGTGTAGATCTCTTTTTCCTGATGGTCAATGATATGAATTGTGGGATTTGTTCACAGTTGCTTCAGGAGAAGTTCAGACTGGACATTAGGAAGCATTTCTTTATTGCGGCGGCGCTCAAATCCTAGAAAAGGTTTCATACAGAGGTGGTCAATGCCCCACACCGGTCAGTATCTGAGAGTCATTTGGACACTGCCCTTTATCTTTTTATCTCTGAAGTGGCCAGGCAGTTAGACTAGATGATTGTTGTGGGTCCCTTACAACTGAGCTATTGAATCATGTCTTATCGTATCGTATCGTATCGTATCGTATCGTATCGTATCGTATCGTATCCTATCCTATCCTATCCTATCCTATCCTATCCTATCCTATCCTATCCTATCCTATCCTATCCTATCCTATCCTATCCTATTCTCAAGAGAAAGGTGAGCCTCTCAGGTCTCTGTTAGTAGTCTTGTTCAGAAAATACTTCATGCTTCTCAACACTGTTGCTGGAGTTTTCTAGTTTATGCTTTTCTTCTTTTGCTATAGTGCAGAGATCAGACTGACACTCACTGATAATTGTTGTACGTTTTGTGTCATAGTGCCTAATCTGTTCTGTGATTTGACGTCCTGAGATCTGTTAAGATTATTAGTTTTGATTTTGCCTCACTTGCAACCTTCTTGTATTTTATCACACTCATCCAATTATAAATCTTTTATTGTCTTTCACTTAAAATTATTAGCATTTTTTCTCCTACTTTACTTTCTCAGTTTTTGGGTAAAGCTACTGAACACTTCAAAACAAAACAAGTGGAAGTCTGTCTAGGTAGGGTATTTCAAGTTCATGTGTTTATTACTCATTCAATTTTATTTGAATATTTAATTAGATATCTACATATCAACATTATTTTAAAGTCATCCTCACTGTACAAAAGTACATTCTTATGTTCACATGGAATTTAAATATCATTTAATTTGTGATGATTGCCTCTTGATCTGTCACTGGGCACCACCGAGTGGAGTCTGGTTCACTCTTCTTCACTCAACCCCTCATCAATGTGTATTTATATACATTCGTAAGGTACCTCCACACTTTCTCTTCTCTAGACCGAACACTCCACACTCTCTCAGCCTCTTGTCTTCCAATAGATACTCCTGTTTCTTAATTATCTTTACAGCCCTTCTCTTGATCTTCCCTGGTATGTCTACATGTCTCTTATACCGGGGCGCCCAGCACCGAACACAGCACTTAAATATGTCTTGCCAGGGTGCAGCAGAAAATTTACCTCTCTCTATTGGCAGGCAACGTTCTTCCTAATGCAGCAAAGGAGGTCTTCTTTGCCCCAAGAGCATGTTGCTGGCTTGTGGTCATCTTGGTGATCATCAGAGCACCCACGTCCTTCTCCACAGAACTGCTTTCCAGCCAGTCACCCAGGGCTTGGCATTTACCTTCTTTGAACTTTAAAAGTTGCTATGGTCGTATTTGTTCAGACTGTCCAGCTGCCTCTGAATGGCACACCCATCTGGTCTATCAACCAATCTCCTTTGGTATCCTCTGCAGACTTACTGATGGTACACCCTGCACCATGGTGCAGGTCATTAGATAAGATGTTTAACATTGCGTTAAAGATCAAAGGTAGTGAACAGCTCAAAACAGACAGGGTGGCATTTTGATTGCATAGGGCATTTCCAATTCATACATTTATTATGTGCTTTACTTAAACTGGATATCAGAATGTGCATCTGTAAATTCCTGATGGTTAAATCGCTGATGGTATGCATGTAAAATTATGTCGTTCCTCAAATTGTTCTATCATGTTCTGATGGTTATTTGATTAACAAATATCTTAATTGCCAACATGAAGAGATTAATTTTAAACTAGACTTAGATGATATAATAGTCTAAGACTCAAACAGATAACAAATAGACCAAGCAATTATATTCCAGTAATAACATTTTTTAGGTTTGTAGAAATTACTATCATATGGCAGAAGCAAGAACATTTTGTAACGGTAAAAAAAAAAAATAAACCAAGAAATAATTAAAACTCTAAAAAATAGTAGGTAAACTTTGCCCTCCTCGCTAATTTAAAAATATTTAAATTTATAATATTTTTTCTCTCTCTCCATATTTCTGGGGTCATAAAGGATCAGAATTATCTAAAAGCACACATGCTTGTTCTGGGAGTGTTTCCAAGACAGCAGATAGCAGAAGTGCTGTGAATCTTACAAGTGGGTTTTTTTTCATTTGAGAGAACTTTCCCATTTTGCTGACTAAAAATGTTATAATTAGCTCAAAAAAAATCAAGCTAAATTTTACACACTGCCCAAAATCATGAATATTTTTGGTGATGGGCTGAGATACCACTTTTGTGAGTATTGGCTTTTATTTACTCAATTTATCTGCATTAGTAAATTAATAATAAATATAATTAAGGATGAAAAGCTTTTTATCCTGATGAAAATAAGAGAAAACTTTTTTTCTGGCCTAGTATCGTAATAGGGAAGCAATATAATCACACTGTTTGTCTTTAATTTATCGTCATATCACCACCCTGTGAAGTACACACATCCTCAATGTACTAAGGCAGCCCTAAAATACAGAGAAACTCAAATGTTTTTCTCCACAGTAGCACTGACAGAAATGGAACACTGGCTTCTGGGAATGTGGCAGAGACAATATCGACCATCATATATACATATGATTTGAAAGAAGAGGGAAGGAGCGGAACATTTCTTAGAAATTGACTTGAAAGCTGTCATCCTGAATGTGTATGTGTCTCAAAACACTTTAACAAGAGAAAAATATTTCTCACCATCAGCTTGTCAATGATTCTAAAACAAAGTTAGCCCAATATTAATGTACAATGTGCTACTGCTACAGGAATTTGCCTCCCAATAATTTTAATGGATTTTAGAGACTCCAGGAACACCAGATTTAAGGTTTCCTGCATACATATGTTGTAGTGTACTTGTAATTTTTTTTGATTTGAGTAGGCACACCAGGTTTGTGAAAATGATACCTCATTAAAAATAAGAGATATTTTGCTCCTAAATAATCTGATAACTTCTCTGTCATTTCACAGCTCTTTTTTCTTGAGCTGTTAAGTGCTGATTATGCTGATCCAAAATGACTGGCAGCAAAGGAAAAGAACTAGGGTTTGTAGATTTGAACTACTAGCCTTTCTGTTTGAAATTAAATTTGTTGGCAAGGCAACTGGAGGAAGCTGGAAAAAACTTTGTAAAGAATTAAATTATTTTTTTAAAGAAAACAGCAATCATAAGATGGTTGCATATATTTTTATCACACCTATTTCTCTTTGGCATTTAGGAGTGTGTTGAACCTGCAAAGGTAATCCCTGCTATAATACCTTTCCTCATTCTGCAATCCAACAGTCTTGCACACACAAATGCCTCCATCATTCTTTTTAACCTTCCCAGCCATAAGAAGCATCTTCCCTTAGTAATTTTCTGGAGGTCTCTCAGCAATGGTTCACAGCCTACAAATCACAAAATTTGCATCATTAACCAACTGGCAAAATTTACATCATTAACCAACTGTCCCAGGAGTTTAAAATTCCATTTAAAAAAAAAGGGGGGGGCATCTTCTTCTTCACATGTTTTAGTTCCATTGTTTTTGTTTGTTTTCAAGCTTTGTGTTGCACAGTTTAGCCCTTGATTTTTGAGAGTTTTTAAAAACTACTCTCACATCATAATAGCCTTCTGGTTCTGGTAAGTCCTTTATAAGCCTATGTTATCTCGCTCACTCTCTCAGAAAAACTTTAATTGGCTAGGAAAAAAATACACTATTTTTGAGATGAAAAGCTAAAGTTTATTTCATATTTTATGATTTCCTAACTTACGTTTAGAGCAGTAACTTTTTTCTAATTTCTATTTTCATCTTCATTCTTAGAACTCATTATTCTTTTCAGGTTTCTGCACAAGGAACACAATGCAGATGTTTGGGCTAAACATGCCCCCTGTTTCTCAGGCATTTCAAAGACCAGGAAAAACATAAAAATTTTACTGCTCATTTCTCGTTATAACATCCTGAAGACTGATCCACATTCCTGAAGACAATGGCTTTTGCATTAGGTTGAAAAGAGAGAAATTATCTCTGTAAAGATTGCTGTGAACTCATGGATAGCCTTGAACATTAAAACAAAGTCACTGAATTACACCCAGAGTCTAAAATGGAATAAACAGAAGGTACAGGCTGAATTCTGGGAGATAAACCTGTTTAATGGGAAATTACTTTTCACATAATATTTGAGATTATCTGAATTTGACCATAAACACTATCAACCTAAAAAAAAAGTTAAAATTAATATATATTAAAAATAAAATTAGTATCTATTAATATATAGATATATTAATACATAAAGTTTCTTAGGGATTTCTCTTACGTAAGTGCAAATACTTCTCTTACTCTGCAAAATAAAGTATATGGAAAGACAACAGATTAAGACGAGAGCCTCATTTGCAAAGCACATTCTGTCAGAGATGATCACCTACCTAAAATCTAAAGAAAAAAATTCACAGTAAAATTTTTCCTTGCACATTCCTTGTTTTGAATGAAACAGCATTTATGCAATTGCACTGAAGGACACAGCTTGAACAGGGTGTGCTGTCGGGTGTATCTTTGGAAGAAAATTGGAGGTTTTTTTTTTGGTTTTATGCTCAACTACATGATTTAGAATCCTATAAAATTTGTTTTATGTGTTTAAATCATCACAACTGCAGTTGTAATATGGAATCAGATTAAATAAAATAATTTCACCTCTACATAAGAATTGATTGTGGTCAATATGTACTCTTAGTAGACAAAATACTAGAATTATTCATAGAACTGCTTTTTAGGTTTTGAGGAGTTCAAGGGAGAATGGGTCAGCTCTACAGTTTTATACCACGATCTCTGTTTCTCCTGAAAATACCACATTCCCCAAACAGTTGTCAATACAACCAACTTTTCTGACTGCACTTAATAAACAGAAAATCATAGATGAATGAAAGTTGTTAATAATAATAATTGTTGTTAATAACATTGTGTTTGTGAAATCTCCCTCCCTGGATATATTCAAAAGTAATTTGCTTTGGACGACTCTCCTTGAGCAAGGTGGCTGGACAGGATGACCTCCAGAGAATCTTTCCAACCTCAACCATTCCATGGTTCTGCGCAAAATAAAAAATTGCCAGCATAAGGACAGTTACAATGTCTTACTCACTCTTACATATACTCTAGCTCGCAAAAGAGAAATTATGAGGATAAGAGGAAGCTAGGTCAGGGGAAAATAATTAAAAATCTGTAAATAGTATGCATACATTTCTATATCAAGTGGCCTATCACAAGTCTTTCATGTGTGAATTTATCCAATATTTTTGAAAAATTTCTTTATGTTTTTGAAATCCACAGTCTACTACATATCACGGGTTGCCCTGCACAGTATCTGCGCAGTGCTGATAGGTCTTCCTGAAGCACACTAGTAAGAAACATCTTGACTATTCCCACCCTGTAAGAGGTGGTAACTCTTGAAAAGTTAAAAGTATAAGATATTTGATTTACCCCAGATATCCAAGTGTTCAAGAAAAGGGACTACCATGCTGGTTGTTTCTCAAGCAGTATTTTAAAGCTAAGTGCTTTAAAGTGCTGTCATTTGCACTGAGACAAAGCTGAAAGATTTGTTTGCCTCAGGTCCTAAAAAAAGATTTAGGCCATAAAGGTTCTGAATCCAATTCTATTTCAGACTGAGTGATTTCAGGCTCAGTGATCCTGATGTAGGTACATAATTTGTTCCAGGTTGTTAAGGTGGCATCAGAAGAGGGGGAGAAGCCAAATTATTTTAACCTATGATTTACATTTCACAACTGTGTCTATAGGACACCTAGTAAGTAGTTGGGCAGCTACCAAATCCATTTATCAACTGAGGAGTATGAATAGTTGTGGTGAATGATTTAAGAAGCTCATTAAAATTATATTTGGAAATCCAATTTTAATATGATATTTTAATTTTAAATATTTAATGTGAAAAAGTTTACCTTCTTTTTTATGACACAGAAAATTCCTTTATTTATTTTAGACACATCCTTTCCATCAGGTACCTTTGTTCCTTTTCTGGATATTCTGCCTCCTCTTACGCTTTTTCAGAAACCGTCTTACAACACAGGTCTTCAGCTTCGTTCTTTCACTTTATTATCGATAACTCCAGTAGTTTTTTTCCCAGACTGTAAACTGTTGAATAATTATCAACAGTCACGTAACTCCTGTTCAGCTTTAAGATTTGGTAAGGGAAGACAACTAGGAGTAGGGAAAAAAAGGCTGATTATGTATTTTATTTGATGTAAATCTATCTCCATATAGGGTTGTTTCAGCCACCAGGATGCCCATGGGAGTCAAAGAGCTCCTAGAGACATTCATAATTTCTCAGAAGTCATCTGCTAAAGGACAGTAATGCTGGTTTTAAATACAATGTTACTCAAGCTCCAGAGATGTTGTTATTAAAACATGTAAGATTCTAATAGCAACAATAGATGACTTCTGATATTTGTAAAGACACAAGATATCAAACCACAGTGTTTTGATTTACGCTAATTTAATGAATCTGTATTAACATGCTTGTGTTCCATAACTTTAATTATTATTTCATTTCAATGATGATTAGAGTTCAAGTTTCAGACATACTAAGGAATGATGTTATGTTTCCTACCTGGATTCTGAGAAAAAAAAGTGCATCAGAAACGTCAAACCAGAAAGAAATTAAAAACCATGTACACACACACACGTACATATGAGAACCTTGCATACTTTCTTTCTCCTTCAGACTTCAAAACCAAAGTGTAAGACAACTACTAATTTATGAATTATTAAGCTGCAATTGCCTTCAGAACCAAGATGAACATAGCCCTGCAGTCCCTCCAGGCTTAAGAACATTCCAGCCAGTCAGATGCTTTCTCCTTCTTTTCTAATATGCATATAGACAATAAGAAATGAGAATAAAATATTAACTTCCAGACATGTGTAGTATCCACAAGATTAAACCAGAATCACCTATCTTACTTGGAGTTTGAATGTATTATATATTTATGATTTTCAGGTATCTGACAGTGTTCTACATTCCTTCTCCTGATATTAAGTCCTCCCAGAAATAGTGTGTCTAATAAATCATAACTTTTCCATCAAACTTTTTACTGATGTGTCAAAACAAGGTCTGCATACCACTGTCTACTTTTAAATATTTATTTCCATTTTTTTTTGTCTGAATGCAGGAACATGAATTATACTATCAGGCTGTTAGGTAGGATGAATTTCTGTGAGAAAGACTTATCTTTTAGGTTAGTAACTTAGACACTGAATTGCTAGATTTATTTTTCAAAGTGTAAGATTGTTTGCTTGATTGTTTGTTTCAAAGATGTTAAATTTGTTAAATATTTGTGTATGTTTTATCTGCCACAATAAAAGAAAATCAAGCACTCATTGCTGATTTAGAAATCCACATTGCATTATTTATTAACTTATCCATTCAAATGCATTCATTTGCAAAAAAGTCACTGCAATAAAATTGCCTGCACAATTTAAAATGAGTTAATGACCTGGGTGCAAACTCCCAGCTTCAAAACAGAGAAATCAATAAACAATCTGAAAGATAGTGATTTGATTTTCCAGAGTAAATCAGACTTCCTCAGTAGCAACAAATGTAAATTTCATTTGTATAAATGGAATACTTGAATCTTCTAAGATTGGAACTTTATTGGAATTCAAAGTATTTCCTTATAGTTTTAGAGACATGCCCCATATGTCAACAAGAATATAAACCAGTTAAAACCAGATAAAACAGAGTTTAACTAAGGATAATTAAGTCAACACAATTACAACCAAATAAATATGACAATAGTATAAAGTCAGAAAATTGTAATAGTATCTTACAGGATGAATCTTCATGGCTAGGAAAATATAGCACTGATTTTATAGCCTCACAGGGAAAAATGCACGAAACTGTTTCAAAAGTAAATAGTAAAAATCTGCTTGTGATTATTTTATATGTCACTAAATTACATGGCTGTCAGAACAGAACTGGGGGGAAAGTAGCAGGTTTTTAAGCCTATACTGAAGTCCACAGAAACCTTGTTAATAGATTTAATTCAGTCAGAAGGATGCAATCATGCAATTTTATTTTAGCCTTACAGCTTTTTTTCCAGAGAGATTAACAGTCTTTTTGCTATATACAAAAATGAACAAAAAAAATCTTGACAGAAAAAAACACATTTTATTGTAATACTTTCCTCATTTACACTTTCTCCAACCATTTTTTGCCTAATTATATTTCACAAACAATTACTAAAAACTTAATGTTTATGCCATCATTCATTTTCAGTAGACCAGTCAGTCTCCTTGTTTCAGTGTAATTACTGAACACTCATCTTTCTATCAAGTTTTACAGACCATCCATTAGACAAACACACACAGTCGTACCCTAGCTTCACTCAGGTCTCCTTAAAGGCTCTACATTCTGCACTACTTCCACGTTGTGCCTTTCTTAGCCACTCTATTTTCTCTCCCTTCTATCTCCAAGCAAATTAAAGAGTAATGTCACGGCAAAAGCATACAGAAGGAGAGGTGGGAAAACATGAGGGACCTGATACAGAGCACTCAAGGCCAGCTAATTTGATAGAACTATGCTGTCAGGGAATCATTTGCTAGACTTCCCCACAATTTGCATGGCTGTTATGTTCATGAGTTTAAAAAAATTGCCTACGCATCACTTTTGATTTTTAGACCTTTTTTTTTTTGACTAGACTTGGGTATTATATTGAACCGTGTTCTCCCATTTTCTGCTTATACCAGGTTCTAATACTAAGACAATTGTTTGTTCAGTCTGACAAGAGCAAGGGGCTAAAGAGAGGGAAGGTGGGGCTGACAAAGTCTTAGTTGGAGCATTGAATATCCATTTTTTCCGGTATGGCTTCAGCAAGGATGTCATTATCCCCTCATGCACACAAAGGATATTTTCAGGAAGGACAGGAGTCCTTCTATTGCAGAAGAGTGCAGGTGTTCAGAGTTTGGGCTAATTTAGTATCTAAATAGAAATTCTGATCTCACATCAACATAGGTCTGCACAGGAGAGGTTCCGAAATTCATTCCCCTTGAGGACTCTTTTCTGGCAAGATGTATAGTAACAGCTTGATATAATTCACATTCGTTAGCAATAATAGTCACATTGTCTCCTCATCTTCTTATTACGTCTCCATATACCTGTCCCACTCCCTATCAAATAACGAAAAACTGAGAGGGAGAACACGTATCACTATGGGTATACAAGTCTCTGGATTTGTATCTTACAGAATGTCAGGATAAGTTTTCTTTCTCATTAGTGCTTCCTTAATCAGGTCTGTCCTGCAGAAAATTGTCTCCATTTCAGCGATTCATGTCACATAAACATTTCTTAATTAAAGTAACTCAGACGACATCCCTGGATATAAGGAAGGACATAAGGGACACTTGATTTTCCCATATCAAAATTATGTCATAGAACTTCACAGAGTACATGAAGAGGAGTATATAACTAAGCTATATATAAGCTATGCAGCAACCCTTTCTTTTTTTCAGATAAAATTTAGAAAAGTAGTCATCTTAACAAGTGTCACATAGAAATGAAAGATTTCTTAGACATAAGGTTATAAACAAAAACAGACTGAAATTTTCAAAGTGATCTGAAATTGGCAACACCCACTTTTTTTTCAAGCTGGTGGAATATATAGATATGACTTAGTTTCTTCCGTAGACACATATGCATCAAGCAGCATAATTTTTACTTCACACCTGAGAAAGTCTGATAAAAAGATAGTTTATTCAATGTAAAACTACCTTTTGGTAAAGGTAAATTTGAATATCTTTCACTTCCTAAGGTAAAGTTGGTAGTATTTTTAATGTGCTTAAAAAATATATTTTTTTTAAATGAAGTTACAATGTTTGTCCTATTATTGCCTCCTAAATTGGCTGCATTCTTTTTTTTTATCTTGTGAATTTAAACATTTAGTGTAACTATTAATGTAGGGATCCTTTGAAAACAACTTCAGAATAAGTTAAGATTACATGATGAAGCCATTCACAAAAAAATCTAAAGGAACTAAAGAAAGCTATAAAGAAACTTGATCCAAAATACAGAGCTATTGTTTGCAGTCTTGGTAATTTATTTGAATCGTAGATTTTCATGCATCACAAAATTAAAAGCAGGAAATACGTAAAAAGTCATCAAGTCACCAACTAAGATGACACCATAGGATGCTCAACATCTGTAAGATACATTCTGTAATAGATTTAAAGCAAATGCATCATAACTATAAGGAAAGAAAAAGCATAAAAATACTATAATGATGAAGACTACAAAACAAGGACTAGAGTTAAGATTAGATTGGGGCAAGAAGAATCAACTGAAACGTTTTATGGATGTCTTTTTCATTTGTTAATACACTGTTGATGGTGACAAATGTCACAACAAATTCCACATGCGAAATATACCCTTTACAATTTGCTTCAAAACTTCTGTAGGAACATCTGAAAAATATTTTCTGCATAGTGTCTTACACACAGACTTTATTTAGTAGCAATCACACTTAATGTTTCTTTTCATACCACCAAATCACTGTAACAACGTATTTTGTCTTTTTCCCTAGCTAATTGCAATTTCTTTCTTTACTTTCATAGAACAATCACCTTATATGCAAAAATTATTGTTTTCCTACACATTTATGCTCAGTCTGCCGAGAGAATGAAACTGTGTCATACATTACATCTAAACTTGGGTCAACTCAGGTGCGCCTAATTTCAAGAAAAACAGGTGTTGCAATAAGCACTCAATAGGAACTGACAGACTGGCTTATATCGCAGTGTGAAGAACCTGAAGAACTTAATTTTTTTTTTTTTTTGTGGGTAACTGCATTCTCAGAAGTATGGTAGTATATGAAAGACTTCAATAAAACAAGAAATTCAGTTCTTCAGAAAATCAAACCCATAAGTTTTGTGAATGTATGCTGCTATTTGGAGTGCTGTTTTTTAAATCTCACATATCTGATTGAAAATTATTTTTTAGCGATTCATGAATGCGGACTCTATCATAAATTTTTGCATTTAAGGAAATAAATTAAATAATTACTAGTTCTTGTAAAAAAATCCTTTTCTTCAGCACTCCTATTAAAGACTTAGTTCAGTAACAGTCATTCTGGTTTTAGTTCTGCTAGTACCAGATCATAAAATGCCATGTGTCCTTAAATTTAGTTTTGGTGAACATTTACTCTGCCAGTTCAGATTTTCTATAAAGAAGACCAAAATTAACACTTACAGTCAGATACATTTTAAACTGAGCCGCTTTAACTTTAAGCAGAGTATAATAGTGTTCTTTTGTAGGTAGTATAAGCTCTGTATTCTTTGTTCTGGACACTTCAAAATTTAGCTGGCTAACTCAGCCAAAATATGGTTCTGCCTTTTGTTTTATATCATGTTTGTAATTGCATGGGTCAGATACCAATGCTGAGGAAATCACAGTCTTGCATAGAATGATAAAATTAACAAAATAAAATTAGCCATCTAGTGTGAATATGGCTGCATTTTTTCCAACTCTTTCTTTCCCCTTATGCTTCCCCCACAATGCTGAACAAGCATTTATCTTCTGATTTGTTTTCAAATATATTTCTCCCTCTTTTTCTATCAAAACGAAAATCTAAATACATTCAAATATGTTCCCATCATCCAAATATAACCTTATACAACTTCCTTCTAAGTGATTTGGCCCTGTGTCAAAGAGCAGGGGAAAAAATCCCCAAACCCCAGAGAACTGAAAGTATTCTGAGGATTGGGATGCAGAAATCATCACAGACATAAAGAATTTATGAAACCATGGGTAGCAAGTGTGCCTTATCATTTAGCATGTGATTTGTGCTTTCAGAGTAAATCACTTATCTAGAACTTCTTTCTACTATAAACATATCCAGTAGATCATGATGAGCAATGAGCAAGGATCAAGCTCTTTGTAAATTTTCCTGGGGAAAGAAAAAAAGATGGGTTGTACTTCATCAACATGTTGTACTATTTAAAACATTTGAGGAAGATGTGGAACTTAAAGATTTTCTTCCTCCTTTGTAAAGAGACATTAGATGAAATCTGTGAAAGATCTTTAAAGCAGAAACTGAAATCAAATTAAGCAGAGAATAAAGCATTATGACTTTCTATTCTGAACCTCAAGAATTTTGAATCAGTTGGTCTGCTTGCTTGCCTGTGGTTCTTTTAGTGCAGTAGTACAATTTTCACAAAAAGGATACATCCTCTTGACATTCCACTATATTTGGAACCTGGTGCTTGTAACAGCAACTCAAAAACTGTCCTTGAGCGCATTTTCCCAGGGGGTCCTATTAACTAACTCTTTGAAGAGCTGGGAGTTTGCTTTCCTAAAATTCAGGGTCATGACTTTTCACCTGACCCATATGCCTCAGCACTGCATATTCCAACACCCCATAATTACTGTAGCCCAGGCTGCTTCCAATATTCGTGTCACCTATTAGCTCACTTGCATTGATGACCATCAGGTCCAGCACTGCACCTCCTCTAGTATTTTTGTCTTCTACCTGGCTTCAGACATTTTTCTCCATGCATTCCAGGAGCCTCCTAGATTGCCACCTGTTTGCTATGCTACTTTCCCAGCAGATGCTGGGGTGATTGAAGTACCCCAGTAGGATAAGAGCCTGCATTCTGTACCTTGAGGAAGAAGGCCTCTTAAGTAGTCTCTTGACATTCCACTATATTTGGAACCTGGTGCTTATAACAGCAACTCGAAAAACAGACTATTACATCACAGGTGAATGGTCTAATAATTTGGCTGTTCTGTAAAAGAAATTGTCAATAATTTTTTCCCTAAGTGAAAAGTACATATCTTATTATTGTTACTGCAGTTAATGACTGTGTAAACTAAATAGAAACCTGCCATTTTAATGTAGTACAAAGAAGAGTAACATCCTCTTGATAAGTAAATAAATTTTGTCATGCTTTAAAAATCACCAAATGGAAAAAAAGCAGACTACAAAATGTATTGGAAATCTTATTCCATAGGATTTAGAACAAGGTTTAAACTTCATAAGGTTAAAACACTCTCTTTGTGAAACACGAGTTACACCCACCCGTTTGCATATTAGACTGTCCTGACTGAAGGAATAGATTAAAAATGGGATCTCAAATTTGAAATATGAAATACTGAGATCAAAGTGCTCACAGGTTCAAAGGATTCTTTCACAAGTTCTATCAGAGTTAGGTAGGATTACACAAAGTTCCTTTCATTCCAGTAAATGTGTTACCAAGAATTTCAGTCTGTAAAGTTTCATATTTCACAGGTAAAACATGATCAGGGGTAACAAAGAGGTGGTGCAGTCCTTTTACAGGCTTGAGTGGAAGAAAAGGGAACCAGAAAACAGCCCCACTCAGGGATGGTCAGACATAACTCAGGATAAAACTTGTTAGTCACTGAGGAATGTAGTCCTTATTGCATTTTCATTTGGTAGCATATTTAATGTTGGAATTTAACAAACTTAACGAAAGCTTCTCCTCAGAAATATCCTGAGCTATATATCGGTAGCAGCCATACTAAAACCCACTAGAATGATAAACGTGTTATTTGGCTGAAGCAATGTATCTGACACTGGGATATTTCATCTTTATTAACAAGTGAAGCTTGGTTTCATGTTCATATTGGTATCATATTCATATTTCTGCTGCTACCAGCTCACCAAAAAAAGTCCATGACTGATTTATAACTTTTCAGTCACCATCTTAAGAGATTTTGAGACAGGGCAATAGCAAACCAGATAAGAAACTTATTCTGAATAGTAAGGCACTAAATCATCTTTCTCATTATTTTATTTTTCTTTAAAAATAAGGATGTGGATTCACTTCTCAGTTTCTTCTACTCAAAGTACAAGCAGGAAAGTAGTGTTTATAAAAACATCGTTCTGTTACTGTAGAAATGATTGTGAAACCAGAATTTAAGAATGGTTGTGTCAGAGAAACATGTTTTGCATGCACATGTTTGATATTAGAAATAGGAATGGGATGAAATATTAGAAAATGTAAAATATGAATAAAAATCAGATTTGATGCTGCTTAAGATTGAATTCTTTTCCTAACAAAAGATAAAATCAAGCATTAGACATCCAAGTGTACTGTTTTGCTCTTTTCTGGAACTATTTCTAATTTTTATAACTAACGATGTTAACTAAAAAAAATATCATATTTCATGCACGTTTCTCTTCTGTGAAACAATGAACAATAGGGAAAGACCAGCAATTCAAAACATAGTTAGACAAGTATACTACTTTCACAGACCTATTTGCAAATCCAGGATTTACTAAATACTGCTATAGAAACAGAACCAACTTCTAAATAGTCTTCAAAACACTTATTTCTTGACTTTTTCTGTTGTATTTTTGTTTACTCTAGGACTCCAGATACTGCTTCATTGTTAATTATCAAATTGGCAAATACACACATGGGAGAATGCAATATTCCTTTGTCTCTGTTATTTAAATTTGAGAGAAGCCAACTGGATTAGATTTGAGAAAGTAGCCTAAACTGAGTTCTGGCTTGACTTGAACATTAAAAGTAGTATTGTAATGAATGCCTGAGAACATGTTTTTGTAAATACCAATTTAAATGAAATACCTTTAGCATAAATGGCAGACGTTGCTCCTTCAGATAACATAGCTAATATATAGCGGGTAGAAGGAATTGCAGAGTGGTGCCTAAGCTAGTCTGTTGATATCATTGAGGAAGAACAGCTTCTTGAGCTGTTTTTGTTTCATCAAAATCATGATACTCTTGGGTGTTGGCAAGGAATATGAGGTAATGAGAATGCAGTGAACATGTCTTTCATCAGCTGAAAATCTTTAATTGTAATTGCAGCATGTAATGGTGTAATTAGTTGTCTAAGTGACAAGATAGACTTGAACATTTCCTACTATTTTGCAAAAGAACCATTTAGTTTCCAGAAGCCTTTCTTCAGACTACATGAGTGGCAGTGAAGAAATTTTTTAACCCCTAAGTTTCTAAAGTAAAGGAGGGGCTTTTCCTCACAGAATCTCCAGGAAAGCCCTGCGGAGATTCAGTGAATTATGTAGAGATACTTGGTTACTGAAATCTTTTAGAAATGCGAGAATCATTAATTTGAAATAAGGAGAGCAACACTGAAAAAAGAGTCTGGAAGCAAGGAAGAGGTGTCTGGAAATCATTCTCTGTACTTCAGAACAGTTAATTAGTCTTGATTATTACAAACATGCATTCACAAATAAGATCAACATAGAACAGGCTAGATGAGTGTAGCTTTTTTTCTCATTATAGAAACAGTTAAACATCACTGACTCATTTTACAACATAATTTGTAACAGGTTCAGTTGTCTCCATTCATAGTTTAGACTAACTGTTTTTCTGTTTCTTGACTTTAAATTTAGGATTCCATCATGTTGGATATTGGTGTGTTTAAAAAAAAAAAGGGGGGTTATTTTGTATTCCTTAGATCTCTTTTGCTGTAGAATAAGTTATATAGGTAGGGCACTCGACCTTCCCACCTCCTCATTCCTCCATAAATTTGTTATCCTCTTTCAGATATCTTTGGGGATCGAGGAGAAAAACGCAACCCAGATTCTTGCAAAAAGCAAGATCTTTGTCTATTTTTTTATTGTTGCTTTCTGGTGGCCTCTTTAGGAAACTTACAGAGTAAATCTTCCCTGAGAACCTGAGAAACACGTCACTGGGTATCATTCACTTCCATGAAATGACAAGCTTTTGACCATATATTTTAATGATGTTTCTCTAAATCTAGGTTATTAACATTTACACTTAACAAAAAAATAAAATTAAAACCCCCAACCAAACACACCTCTGCATAGAACTAAAAGTCTTGAGGAAAAGGAGTCAAGGTACTGTAACTAATTTTTTGAACGTATAAAGCCATTTTTATTTATTTTAACATAGAAAGCTACGCATGATACAGCTATAGAAAAAGTCTAAGTAATCTTAGTTTATAGCAATATTAATTCAAAGGCAGAATTGCAATGACCGAAATAGAATTTTATTGGTGGCTCTAGTGCTATGCTGATATATTTTTCCCTCTAGTACCAAATACTTGTCAGATGATCTTTCAGTTGGTATTATAGGTCACAGAGGAGTTTAAAAAAAAAAGGTTTACAGACAAACAAATAAAATGAGCAATTTCCATGTTATGCTAAATTCTGAATGCAGCTACTTCCTCTAGCCTTGTCTTTTTTCTAAGGGTAGAAAATCAGGATTCATCTCAACATGTTTGTTTCTAGAAGGATTCTTTCTCAATTGTGTGAAAAGTCATTAATTTTAACAGATATTTTTATATATTATAAGAAATTATTTTAAAGGCTTTCCTTTCAAATATATTTTTTCTTTCTAATAGTCTTAGATTTAAATACTTATATTTAAGTTACTAGTTTTGTAATTGACTATCATTACAATAATTACAATTTATTTCTCTCTTTCTGGGAAGGTTTACTCTAATAGTTTGAAATTTTCACCTCACCAGTGAAGTGTTCATTTTTTTCATTGCTTTATAAGGATATATGGGAAAGTATTTTATTTTAAATCTGTGCTAAATATTCTATTTCACCAGTCATTCCTGCAATCATCAATGTGACAAGAAAGGATTCATGGAGAATTAGGCAATTTCTGAGTCAAGAGTTTTTGGTACAAAAAGAAAGTACCCCTGAATGACTTACTATTCTGTTTCAAACATGCAGGCGATCTGTTAACTGCAAATATCCAATAAATAGGAAAAAGTTACTCTTTGCATGATAATTTCGGAAGCTGGCATTCACATGAAACTTTTCCAAAGCTTGTCATTTAGGGGCATTCCTTTCAATCTTTCAAAACCCAGGTCATTACGTTGGTAGATCTGTTTTGTCAAAAATATTCAGAATGTCACTATAGAATCAAAAAGCAAATACAAAATTCCAATTTTCCCATGTTTCCCTGTTTTCTTTCCCTGATCTTTTCCTCATTTTTCCTGCCACTAAAGAGTTTTTCTTTACTTATAAAATAAACTATCGTTTCTCACTGATCTTACCTAACAAGTCTCTTGAATATATGCAGCATCCTTTGCATTTCAGGAAATTCTACAGAATTTTAGAGAATCACTATAGATATTTTCATACAAAACTGGGAGTTAAACAATTACTTTTCTAAAACTTCCTGCAACAAAACCTTGTTTCAATC
The DNA here is from genome assembly GCA_033556795.1 of Tapera naevia. NCBI lineage: Eukaryota > Metazoa > Chordata > Aves > Cuculiformes > Neomorphidae > Tapera > Tapera naevia. The sequence goes on from JAUMJJ010000016.1 coordinate 4,171,415, forward strand.
ACCTACTAGTACTTCTTACATGAAGTGTCTGCAGAGGTTTCCTACTACTTACACATTATACTATAACTTAAGAAAATAGCGGTCTGCTTAGGAAAAAAGTAAAAAAAAAAAAAGAAAATTTAAGCATTTGACAGAGTGAACCAGCAAATGAGAGGGTAGACATAAATAGTGAAAAAAAATTGTCCCCTGAGGGACATCACTTGTCACTAATCTCCATCTGGATATTGAGCGAATGACCACCGCTCTCTGGATGTGAAAATCCAACCAATTCCTCATTCCCCAAACAGTTCACCCATCAAACCAATGTCTTGCCAATTTAGAGAGAAGGATGTTGTGGGGGACCATGTCAAAAGCCTGACAAAATTCCAGATAGATGGCATCTGCAGTTCTTCCCTTTTTCACTGATGCAGTCACTCCATTACAGAAAGTCACTAGATCGGTCAGGCAGAACTTGCCCTTGGTGAAGCAATGCCGGCTGTCTCAAATAACTTCCCTGCCTTTCACATGCCCTAAGCATAGCTTCTAAGAGGATCTGTTCCATGATATACGCAGGCATAGTGGTGAGGCTGGCAGGGTTCCCAGGGTCCTCCATTATATAATTTTTAAAAATTTTTTTAAAAATTTTCCAGTCACCAACAACTTGATCTGACTGCTGTGACTTTTTAAATACCATTAAGAGTGACTTGGCAACCACATTAGCCAATTACCATGGTCTTTGAGAAGCATCTCATCAGGTCTCATAGATGTATGTTCATGTTCCTCAGGTGGTCACAGACCTGCTTTGTCCTACAGCGGGAGGGAATTTGCTCCCCAGTCCCTGCCTTGAGATCTATCTACACATAAAGTCTGGAAAGAGAGGTTTCCAGGGAGGATCGAGACAGAAAATTTGTTGACTTCCTCAGCCTTCTCCTGGTCTGTTGTTTTGTCAATCTTGCTCATCAGGGGACACACTTTCTTTCACTTTCCTTTTCTAGCTGACATATGTGTAGAAGCTATTATTATTATTATTCATGTCCCTTGACAAGTTCAGGTCCAGCTGTGCCTTGTTCTTTCAGATCCCATCCCTATACAACTTGGAAGCATCCCTGTACTTCTCCCAGGATACCTATCCCTGCTTCCACTGCCATGCATTTCTTTCTTGCCCCTTAGCTGGATCAGGAAGCCTGGCCTTGTCAATATCAGTGTCTCGCCATCCTTTCCTGACTTCTTACATCAAGGGATCAAGAGCTCTTATGTTCTATGGAAAGCATCCTTAAAATCTGCCACCTCTATTCTATTTCCTTGTCCTTGAGTGCAGTTTCCCAGGGGGTCCTATTAACTAACTCTTTGAAGAGCTGGGAATTTGCTTTCCTAAAATTCAGGGTCATGACTTTTCACCTGACCCATATGCCTCAGGACTGCATATTCCAACACTCCATAATTACTGTAGCCCAGGCTGCTTCCAATATTTGTGTCACCTATTAGCTCACTTGCATTGATGACCATCAGGTCCAGCACTGCACCTCCTCTAGTATTTTTGTCTTCTACCTGGTTTCAGACATTTTTCTCCATGCATTCCAGGAGCCTCCTAGATTGCCACCTGTTTGCTATGCTACTTTCCCAGCAGATGCTGGGGTGATTGAAGTACCCCAGTAGGATAAGAGCCTGCATTCTGTAGCTTGAGGAAGAAGGCCTCTTCAGTAGTCTCACCTTGATCAGAAGGTGACCACAAGGTTCACTTTTGTACCTTCTTCTGTAATTGTCACCCATAAATCTCTGCTGAACACTCCATAGTAGGACATTTTCACAGTGGTTTGGAAAAAAAGAAAAAAAACCCAAAAAACTATAGAACATCTTAGTTTAATGTCATTTTAACAATTTCTACATCAAAATATATACTGAAATAATCATTTCCTAAAATAGAAACATATTCGGTAGAAATCACTGAGGTTGGCAGTCATGCCTGGAGATTGTCTAGCCTCGATTCTTCTGAAGAAGGGTCAATTACAGCATGATGCCGACAGCTGTGCCCTATTGGGTTTTTAATGTCTCCAAGGATGGAGACTGGTAGCTTGTTTCATTGTGAAAGGTAGACTAAATCCAAAAAGGGAGGGTGGAGAATCCTTTAGGGGGCAGAACCCCCTCCCATCAAATATTTTCTTTTCATGTTTTGTTGTTCTTTTAATTGTCATTAATTATTCTTTAGAGGGCCATGTTCTGAATTTGCAGAAGTTAGAAAAAAAGTGAAAGGTATTTATCTTCAACTTTCCTTAGAGTGTCCTCTTCATATTTTCGCATATGGACCGACCATCTCACCTCCACATATCGCTTTATTTCATATTCATGTGCCATCTTAGGCCACATCTGCAAGGTCCATGAAGGTATCTTAGTTATCCCAAGAAGTATAAAGTGGCGCTAAATATTTATGGTTGACCACATTAATTCATCTCTCTCCCATATTTTGATTAATTTATGATTCAAGCATAGTTCTAAGTCAGATATACACAGTTACAAACCATAATGGCATTTGAAAGTTCAAAGCAGAATTCTAGATTTCTGTAGCATTATGCCAGTACAAGGTATTCTCGTTTTAGTGGGGTTGGAGGATATGAGATTAGAAAACAAGCTGCAGGTAAAGAAAGTTAATATTTGGAAAGATAAATTACTGTTTTAATTTCAAGCATTGGTACTAAATATTTGGGAACTCTTTGAACTTTGAATACAGTTTGTAAGTAACATGAAATTTTGTTCAAATTCAGAAATAAAGCGTTTGAAATGTGCTGCAAAAAGCACACGTATGGTTGTTGGACTATCAATGGGCACATGACATGACTGGTCAGCTAAGGTAATTGTCAGAGGCTGTTTGGGAAAATTACCTGGGATAAAGTAAATACATGGACAAAAGTGTCGTACTAGAGGTTGGAATCCAATGTCTGATTCGATTTATCAGGTATTTACTTTTGCAAGCTATATATTCTTTATCTCTAGGAATCTTCTAATAAAAATGCTCAGCATCATTATATATCAAATAATAGCTCTTTATGTGATATGATGACCTTCCCTCACACATCATGCTAGAAGGTAAGTTAGATAACTCACTTACAGATTCTGGGTTTTGGAAGGTTTCTGAATACCAAAACTAAAAATATGAGTTATTTATTCTGATGTGTCCTTTGGTGCTAAAAGACACTATAAATATCTTTTTTGTTCCTAGCAGGAAGATTCTGTATTTCCTCCTGATTCATGTAACAACACTATTAAAACCCAAACAAAATCATATTTCTAGTCTTGGTCTTATACTGCTTAAGTTATTAACGTTCACATCAGAGTTGAAAACTACTTACTTGCATCAAAAACACATAGAATTGTATGTAACATTTCATTTCCTTCATGAAAAAGAGAAATCTAAAATCAGAAGACTTACTGAATTACTATCTCAACTGCAATTAATTAAATTTTATGATGAGATAATCCTGCATATCTGTCTTTGTTGCACTTCCTAATCACCACCAAGATTTCATAATGCAATAGAGTATTTATGCCTTTCGAAGCCCACGGTGAAGTAGGATACTTACCATTGTTAATGATTATTCATTTTCTCCCATGTAAAATTGGAAAAAGATAACATGGATTAGGATAAAAAATTATATTTAAAGATGGGGTTTTGTCTGACAGTAGTAAAGACTGATATCTAGATCCTATGTTGCTGCTAAATGTGTGAAGAACACTTTCATATCATCAGGAAAAAGAAATGGTTCAGTCACCAAGGTGATGAAGGATCTTAAGCGTCTACGTAAAAGTTGCTATCTATGCTTGCTTTAGTTTTTGTTAATGCATTAGCTAATGGTGTAACTTATCTTAAAAATGGAAAAGACTAGGATAGCCCATTTATTTGATGAAGTCCTGACTGAGAAAAACATCATTCTTCAGAAAAAAGTCATGCTTTCAGAAAGAGAGTCGAGTATTTTCTTAAGATTATAATCTAATCTGAGTGAGTTTTAACTCAGTATTTTTCTCTGCATTTACACTTTTCAGCTTCCTAAAACAGATCCTGACCTGTGCAAGGCGTTACTACATAAGCCTTGCTGATAAGATTCTTTTCTTGGGTTCCTCCTGATTCCCTGGTAATATAGTTCATATATTGCTTCCACTAGGACCTGAAACTATAAACTCAAATCTATGTGGTCAGTATGGACTGTCAGTGATATATAACTTGGGGCAGATCACAACTGAGCAACTACACTGCTGTCTGTAATCTTGTGACAGATGCAGTGGGCAGTAGAAAGTGGTGGATATTGTTTACCTCGACTCTAGAAAGAGTTGTCATGAACTCCCAGACAATCCTTATAGTCATATTGGTTAGGTATGAGTGCTGGATAAACGAATTGCAAAGTGGCTAGAAAACTGGTGGGATGAGTAAGTTCAACACAGTATGAAGTGCAGCACAAAAACCCCTGGGTTTAAATCTCATTCCTCTGGCGTCAACATCTGAGCCAAAAATTCTTATTAATGACCTAACAATAGGCTGAAGATCACCTTCAGAGAATGTGCAGATGATACATAAACACGAGGAGTGGTAAATACACTGGAGGACAGCACTCCCGTTCAAGGACATATGATAACGTAGAGAAGCAAGCAAACAGGATCTCCATGCAGTTCATCAAAAGCAAACACAAAGCCCCGCACCTGGGACAGAAAAAACATTATTTTCTAGATGCATTACCTCTTCACGTGTCTTTCCACATCTTCCTTTCACAACAGGTACAAATGAGAAGTAAGCTGCCTGACTGTTTTGTAGTTTCCAGGCCAGAATGGTTACCGTTTCTGCTCCTGTGCTCTCTGCCTTTAGTCCTTCTGCCAGTTTTTCGTTTTGTTTTCATTTTTCTTTTCCTTTATTTTTGCCTGATTTTTTATTTATTTATTCTTCATTTAACTTTGCTTGACTCTTTTCTGACCACAGCTCTTTCTGGCTTCTGCCCAAAAGACTAACTGCTTCTGTCCACTTCCTGCTTCCTTCTCTGGTATTGCAGAGCAGATCAAGCCAACTAGGACATTGCTTATGCTATGAATTAGTTTTTTTGTTTCAAGTTTGCTGTGTTTCTTGCTAAACAATTCCAGTGTTCTAAATGGATACCAGCAATCCCTTTTCCATCTTGATTCTGTTCTCATTTCTCTTTTACCTCCATTTCTTCTTCATAAAATGTCTGTTTACAAAGAACAAAATATGAAAATATTTTGTTGTTTTCTCAGTGTGGTTTCTTTTTTCTATAAATCTCAGTCTTTTCTCCCTCATTCTCTTTTTTTTTTTTTTTTTTTTGCTATTTACTCCATTCCTTCTTTCTCTTTTCTTGTGCATGGATAGTGCCTTCAGACTAAAAAAAAAACATACTTTAACACAATTATTTTTTCTAACTACTACTTCAAAATTCTCAAAGGATCTCTCATAATCTCTTTTAACAGCTTTGTATCCATATCTGAGAGGCAGGATGCCACTGTCTTCTTCTTTGTAATACCATGAAAACAGACAGATAACTTGGTTTTCCTCTTCTTCCATTGTTTTGCCTCTTCATTTGGCTAATCTCTGATTTTGGAAAACTTCCTTCCTTCAGAGAATTCTCCTGACTGTCTCTGTCCACAGTGCTCCCAATGCTTTCCAACCCTAGTTAAGTTCTTTTTTTCCATTTTAGTTCTAATCTGGATAATCTCACCCAAAAATTCAACTAACAACTTAGACAAAAAGCATAGATTTATTTCTCTATTCCAGACCTCTTTTATCAGGTCCAAATTAAATCTCCTAGTTGGTAGATAATAATTCTTACATCATGTTCACCATAGCTAACACAAACATATTTATTTCTTGCCTATATTTAAACCCTGCTGTTACCTCTTTTTCTCTGGCATTGTGAATAGCAGTATAATGCCTATTGATCTTTCCTAGATTTACATAGTCAGATCATGGCTAGGCCTTAAGATATCGTAGAATCAGAGATTCAGTTGGAAAAGACCTTTGAGATCATCGAGTCCAACTGTACCCATCTTTTGTTAAACCATGTGCTTCAAAAACTCATCTACCCGTTTTTTTAACACCTCCAGGGATGGTGACTCCACCACCTCCCTGGGCAGCTGTGCCAGTGCCTGACCACCCTTTCAGTAAAGAAATTCTTCCTAATATCTGGTCTGAACCTCCCCAGGTGCAACTTATGGCTATTTCCTCTTGTCCTATCACCTGTCACTTGAGAGAAGAGATCAATACTCGCTCTGCCACAGCCCCCTTTCAGGCAGCCATAGACAGTGATGATGTCTCCCCTCAGCTTCCTCTTCTCTGAGCTAAACAACCCAAGAGTTCCCTCAGCCGCTCCTTATAGGAGTTGTTCTCCAGCCCCCTCACTACCCTTGTCACCCTTCCCAGGATGCACTCCAACACCTCAATGTACTTCTTTTACTGACGGATCTGGAACTGAACACAGTACTAGAGGTTTGGCCTCAACAGTGCCTAGTACGGGGGCAAAATCACTTCCCTTGTTCTGCTGTCCACGCTGTTTTTGATACAGACCAAGATGCCATTGGCCTTCTTGGCCACCTGGGAAAACTGCTGGCTCATATTCAGCCAGTTATCAACCAATACCCCCAGGTGCTTCTCTGCCAGGTAGTTTTCCAGCCACTCTTCCCCAAGGCTGTAACGCTGCATGGGGTTGTTGTGTCTCAAGTGCAGGACTTGGCATTTGGTCTTGTTAAACCTCATCCCGTTGGTTTCAGCTCATCAATCCAACCTGTACAGATCCCTCTGAAGAGTACCCCTTCCTTCAAGCAGATCAACACTGACACCCAGCTTGGTGTCATCTGCACTCTTGCTAAGGGCGCACTCGATCCGTTGGTCCAGATCATTAATAAAGATATTGAACAGCACTGTGCCCAGCTGAACTCCATTTACCACCACTTTTTGGGCCAGGCCATCCAGCCAGTTTTTGTACCCAGCAGAGGGTGTGCCTGTTCAGGCCAATGGCAGCCAGTTTCTCAAGCAGAATATAGTGAGAAACAGTGTCAAAAGCTTTACAAATACCCAGTATACCACATCCGCAGTGTTCCCTCGTCTATTAACTGGGCAACTTTGTCATAGGAGATCAGGTTGGTCTGGCAGGACCTGCCTTTCATAAACGGATGTTGACTTGGTTTGATAACCTGGTTGTCCTACATGTGCTGTGTGATAACACTCAATATGATCTGCTCCATTACCTTCTCTGGTATCAAGGTCAAGCTGACAGGCCTATAATTCCCTGGATCCTCCCTCTGACCCTTCTTGTAAATGAGAGTTAAGATATATATTCTCCTTTCCATTCATATGCAAATATTTTGATTCAGACACTCAGCATCTCATATGCTCTATCCGTCATCTTGAATATTGCCAGTGACTCCTCTTCTCTCCTTTTATAACATCAAATATTAACCACTTTCCTTCATTTTCAAAATTCCTAACATTTGATCATCTCCGTGCAGTATCAAGAGGCTATTTTCTACCTCTCACCATCTCATTATGACATTATTAAATTTTCAAATAAACGTCTTTGATATTGTCATTCACACTAGGGAAGAATTCCCTTTAAGCATGTTCAAAGTTGCTTCTTTTCTTTTACATTCCTTGTTAAAAATGTTTTTCTCTGATGACTAAATCCACCCATAGAGTGCTCTTCAAGTGCTCTACTACTGTCTGCCTTGATGACCACTGTTGCCTCATTGTTTCCCTGTGATTTTCGACATGTCTTTATCCATATGTTGTCCATTTGGTTACAGCACATGCTCTGAAAAGCATTTTACATCCTTTGCATCTGTGCTTTCTCAAGTCCTACTATCATGGGATTTTGAACCCGTGTTTGCTTTATGATGATTAGCAAATATTCGATAAGTTTTCACTGAAAAAATAGCTGGAAAACATGGGAAGAAGAAAAGCAGTTCTGTTAATCTTCACTTATGTATCCATAAGAAACATGAAAGAGCCCTGCGCTGATTCCAAGAAGTACTAGAAGAAATGCAGGAACCATAAAGGCAGATAAAATGAACTAATATATTTGGTTCCTTCTAAAATAAATGCCGTATAATTTTAATTTTTGTTGAATATGAGAACTCTCCCATATACCTTTCTTTCTGTTAGAACAAAGCTTTATAAATGTTTTGATGAACCTTCCTGACTGTATCAGGCACTTCTATGGCATTAGGTCTCTTAGAAAACAGTTTAATAATTTATGTTTTCCAAACTCAAAACATCCAGAGTCACCTATCAACTGGTTATGTTTAATCTGCTAAGATTAGGTTGTTTTCAGAATATCTGGGCACTCTTATATTTCTCTTCCCTATTAAGAACTGCCTCATGGTAATTGCCTCAGAGTCAGAAAAATTAATTTATTGTTTTTGCAGGACTCAATATAAAGTATGTTGTGAATTTAATCTTATGCAAATGTGCGTTTACAATGAAAATACAGTTTTAAAGTTGTTGAAGATAGATATTCAGACCTATTCAGTGTTTGGGTTTTCTCTGTGTTTTTCTTTTAAGGTTTCCAATCTAAACCCAATCCAAATCTTAAATATTCTACTGAAATATTCTAGGATATATTATTCAGAGACTTTTTTGACAAAAAGAAAAAGTCACACTTTATAAAGCGAGAACTTAAAATAAAAAAAAGAAACTACATACAATGATATATTTTCTTTGTGAAATAACAATGTATTGTAATTATAAAGGGTAAATCATTATAATGAGCGCAAGCACTGATGTAGCTTGTTGTATTGCTCACTTGATTTATTTGAAATGAAGGGTTTTGTTTTCTTCTGATGCATGAATATAGCTTCAACCATACATCAATAGAAGAATAAGCTTTTAGAGGTATGAAACACAAACGAAATTTTATATAGTGTGTGGTGTGCAGATATGGAATCTTTATAATGAACTGTGAGTCACGAGACTCTCTTTCTGAAGTGGGAACTCTCTTTCATCTAGTGGAAACTACCTGCTTCCCTCACAGCTGTAAAATTAACTCTGAGGGTGGCATATTATTACCGCCTGCCTTGCTCAACTTAGATTCCATTTTGTTTTGACTTGCTCTTGATCATGCAGATTTCACTCATTGATAGGTTGGTTTTAAAAAACATATTTCTGATTAAATAATTCCTCTTTTCTGCTATACTTTCTACTCTCATTTAAAAAAATAATTATTAGACTTCCATTTCCTTAGCATAAGACATAGTACTTAAAGAAATAAAAATATTCTCTTCCCTGAGAGGACAACTGCACCCAGTGTCTTCCCTCAATGCCTGGCAAGCTATATATAATCATAGAATCATAGAATATATTGGGTTGGAAGGGACATTTAAAGGTTATCTAGTCCAACCCCCCTATAATGAGCAGGAACATCTTCAAATCTTCAGCTAGTTCAGGTTACTCAGAGATGGGTCCAAGCTGACCTTGAATGTTTCCAGGGATGGGGCATCTACCACTACTCTGGGAAACTGTTCCAGTGTTTGACCACCCTCATTGTAAAAAAATTCTTCCTCACATCTAGTGCAAATATACCCTCTTTTAGTTTAAAGCCATTATCCCTTATCCTGTCACAACAGGCACTACTAAAAAGTCTGTCACTGTCTTTTTCAGAGACCCATTTTAGGTATTGAAATGCTGCAATAAGGTCTTCTTGGAGCTTTCTCATCTCAAGGCTGAACTATTCCACCTCTCTCAACCTGTCCTCATAGGAGAGGTGTTCCAACCCTCTCATAACTTTTGTGGCCCTCCTCTAGAACCACTCCAACAGGTTTATATCTTTCCTGTACTGAGGACTTGAGAGCTGGATGTGTTACTCCAGATGGGTTCTCACCTGATTGGAGTAGATACCAGTATACTGGAAGCTGACAAATGTTGTCCCAGTCTTCAAGAAGGGCAGCAGAGATGACTCTATTGACTACCGGCCTGTCAGTCTCACTTCAGTGCCTGGTAAGATTATGGAGAAGATTATTCTGGAAACTACTGAAAAACACCTAAAAGAGAACATGGTCATTGGTCCCAGACAGTGGGAGTTTATAAGGGAAAGGTCCTGCCTGACGTACTTAATTACATTCTGACACCGTTACCTAGTTGGCCAAGGAACACCAGTTGATGTAAACATTCTGAATTTCAGCAAGGCCTTTGATACTGTCTCTCACAGTATCCTCCTAAACCAAATGTCCAGCACACAGCTGGATAAACACATAGTGCAGTTGGTGAACACCTGGCTGATGAGGAAATGGGGTTACACCAGACTGGTGACCAGTAACCAGTGAGGTTCTGCAGGGATCCATCTTAAGGCCAGTACTATTTAGTATCTTCATAAATGGCCTGGATTCAGGATTCAAAGATTTATTAACTAAGTTCACTGATGACACGAAACTGGAGGGAGCTGTTGATACTCTTGAGGGCAATGAAGATCTGGGTAATCTGGGAAATCACCAGCCACATGAAGCTTAACCAAGGCAAGTGCTGGGTTTTGCACTTGGGACATATGCAGTCCTGGATACGCACACAGACTGGCGAGCGAGATGCTGGAGAGCAGCCCTGCAGAAAGGGACCTGGGGGTTCTGGTCGATGGCAAGGTGAACATGAGCCAACAGTGTGCCCTGGCAGCCAAAAGGGGCAACTGTGTCCGGGCAACTGTGTCCTGGAGTGCATCAAGCACAGCATTGCCAGGTGGTCAAGGGAGTGACTGTCCCACTCTGTTATGCCCTGGTGAGGCTTCACCTCGAGCACTGTGTGCAGTTTTGGGCACCGCAGTGTAAAAAGGACGTAAATCTACTGGAGAGTGTCCAGAGGAGGGACACAAAACTGATGCAGGGTCTAGAGGGGAAATTGTGTGAAGAATGGCTGAAGTCACTTGGTCTGTTCAGACTGGAGAAGAGGAGACTGAGGGGGGATCTCATAGCAGTTTGCTGCTTCCTCACAAGGGAAGGAGGAGGAGAAGGTGCTGATCTGTTCTCTCTGGTGACCAATGCCAGGAGCCAAGGGAATGGCAGGAAGAAGTGCCAGGGGAGATTTCAGTTGCATATTGGGAAAAGGTTCTTCACTCAGAGGGTGGTGGAGCACTGGAACAACTCCCCAGGGAAGCAGTCACAGCACCAAGCCTGACAATATTCAAGAAGCATTTGGACAATGCCCTTAGATACATAGTGTGAATGTTGCGGTTGTCATGTGCAGGGATAGGAGTTGGAGTTGCTGATCCTTGTGGGTCTTTTCCAACTCAGGTCATTCTATGATTTTATGGTTCTTTGAATCTATAATCACAGTCAAGTATTTTAAGAAAATTAAGAGACCATACTGTTTAAAAGGAAATGGGCATCATGAGAACAACAGAAACTGATGTCCAGAGCTATCATGGTTTAGTTATTACTTCATAATCAATTATTGTGTTAATTTTGATTTTGGAAAATTTCCAGATTTCTGTCTGGACGCGCTGTGGCAGTCCTTTTCTTCTGACCAAAATATTTTACGTTACTGGTCTTCCAACTCTTTTTATGGACAACTTTTGCACCATTTTCCAATGGTAGGCTTGAAATTGCTACTTCTATGAATGAAAAATATTCTTATTTCCAGGATTGTTGTTTAGAAATTTTTTTTTGTTCAAATGTAGCATTATTTTCTTCAAAACTTAAATTCAGAACGGATAACTTTTTTCTTTTTACACATATTTCTTAGTTATAAATATATGTACATATCATATACTGTTTTTTGCAGCTTCTGGAATAGAGGGCAGATTTGAGACATTAATTGGCCAAGCCTTTTGAAATTTTTTATTGCTAAGAAGAAAACACACTAGATTTTACTTAGAAATAAACTATAAATCATCATCAAGGACAGTGTTAAATTTAATGCATATCAGGGACTATGAAGCAAAACAACAGTGTAGGTATTTATTAAACATGTTTCAGCTTAGCAAAGAAAAAGAATAAGAAATATAAATATTGCATCTGAATTAATCAAAGCTAAGTAAACCAGACTGGTATCATATTTCAACAAATCCTGAGTCTATTTTCCTTTTTCTTCTATTTGTGGATTGTTTAAAATAGGCAGGGTAACTTCAACAGTCAGCGTGTCTTGCCCATGGAGACAGCTCACTGTGAGACCTGTACTCCTTTCACTACATATCTCCTTGAATTAATTTCTGCCTTTTCTACCAACATTCCTTGCCACTTGTATAAGAAAATTGCCTGCCTTCTGGGACAAGGCAAGCTTTTTACCATCATAAGAGTGCAGCACTGAGCACAAGCAATCCATATTTCCCAGCAGAAATCCCTGCCTAAATGATTTCAGGCTTCACATTGCAAGCTTTTAAGGAGACTGCAGATCACTTACTGATGTTTAGGTCTGTGTATTCAGACATTGCATAGTACAAGTCAGAGATGTATAGATGACCATCCCACTGGATTAAGCTCTCTTAACTGAACTATTAAGCAACACAGTTGTGTTAAAAATTTCGGTATCCAAGAAAGGAGAGTACTTAGAAAAGATATATATATAAGGCTTCTAGCAAAAGATACTACTCTTTCTTTTTTTCTAATTGCTTATATAAATCCCTAGAGTACTGGAAATCACACTTTCCTTATTGATGCCTGTATTTCAGAATTTGATATTTTTTGTCTTGGTTCTGATTTTGCTCTTCTTCTGTTTTCTCCCTTTAGCCTACTGTCGATGTTAAGTTTTTTGACACATTACTTACGGACTGTTAATGCTAAAGATAAAAAATTCTAGTTAATTTTACAGTCTCTCTTTGATTGACATCACATAGTAGCATTTTGAATGGAAGCTTTATTTGAATGGTGGGTAGGTAATTGATATTATATAGGAACATTTTATCTTGACTCTAATGTAACCAGAAAACTATGAACATTTTACTTCAATTAGAATATGATAAAAATCAGACTAGGGACACGAAACTGGAATCTCTCAAGATTATTGTCCTGGAAAAACCACTTTTTCAGAAAATAATGTACTGATCTCCCAATATTTCATGGTCAAGAAGGAACAGGTTTTGTGCAGGTAAAGGCTACAGAACACCTGATTACTCGGTAGTGTGGTCATGTAGGCAGATAGGTTATAGTTTCACACTCCTTGAAACATTTTCTTCTGTATGACTTCACAAGTTTTGCAGATAATTTAGTAAAGAGCTATACAGAAATAGTCAGTATGTTACTGTTCAACTTAATCTAAAGACATTTATTAGATAACATGTTGGGGTTTTTTCCCTTTGGTAGATCTTGCTTACAGCAAACAAAACAACATAACATTACATTACATCTATGCATCCTGTTGTGTTGTGGGAAAGACCAGCTACTCTCCCTTAGAACAAAGAGGAAGGAAGAGGTGACTGAAACCAAGCAAAATAAGTATCATAAGTGAAAATGACCTATGGTAACTTTAACCAAGCTTTGACAGTTGCCAATTTCTGTTATTCCTCCAAAAACAGGAAGCTTAAGTCTTCCCATGAAGTACTTAATAAATTAATTTTAATACAAATAAAAGTGATTGATTTCAGTGTAGCACACCTTTTTTTTTATATCACATCTTTTAAATCTGTTCCTTTAAAAAGAAATCTTTCTAATTGTTTTTCTTTCATGGAAGCATCTGTATACCTAATACTATTTGTTTACTTTCTCTAAAAAGCATAGTACCAGAATTGCATATTGAAGTGTAATATTTGATATATTTTTTTCAAAATTGTATGTATTTTTATAAAAATATTTGACAAAACTGTTAACAGCAGGCAGAGATCTCAAAGTCATTAATCTAAAACATGTTGAACTGAGGATTCCTATAATATTTGGGTCTCTATCAATTGACTTTCAGAGCTCACATCTGAAAATCAAACCCATATCTATAAATATCATCAGTATTTCATAGTTATCTGAATGCAAACTATAATAACCCTGTACCTCACAATATGAAGTAATTTCCAATAGAATTGTTTATCATGGTATAGGAACACAGTACAAAAAGGCCAAAAACTACAAACTCCTTTATAAACTGACACTTCTCACAGCATAACATCTACAAAGGCAGAAAGGCATAGTCAGCTAGACGGTCAATAAAAAAAAAGAGACAACTAACGCAGATGCAGACTTTTTTATAATAACAGTGCATGGAATCAAAAAGTCACAAGGTCACTTTGAAAATATGACATGCTAACTTCAAAGTCAGACCTTGAATCTGAGGTAACTTTTTTTCGCCAAAGTCAATACACGTTTCTTTTTTCTTCCACAAAATGCATACAATCTTTAAACTAAGGAAAATATAATAAAATACTGGGCTCTGGCAGATATTAAAAGATCTTTTTCTCAATTAAAGATGGATTATTTTTATGCTTTTAGTAACTCTTCAATGATATGATTATGTTCAATCTTTCATCACATCTACATCTTTAAGTCAAAACACCTATAAGGCTATAAATTGTCACACAAAGTAAATAGATCAGACTGTAAATATTTTACAGTTATTATAAATGGATATTTTTCTTTCATCTCTTCTCTCTTCTCCTAAGCAACAATAACTAAATATCTGGTCCACAGTTTTCAGTACTGTTAAGTGATAAAGTCCATAGAGCTTCAAAAGCTCCAATACGGCATTTTATTCATTATCTCACAAAATCCTTTATGTCCATGGTCATCATATTGAATTTAGGATCGATAAGAAGATTTTTACATTGCTTCAACAAGTCTCGAGAAATGAATTGTATTTTGTCCCCTAAACGTTGTGTTTATGTCTTCCTCTATTTGTGTGAAGAAAGAATATTAATTAATAAACTATCTTAAGCTACTACAGATAAAGTAATTTTGAATAGTAAAACTACATTAAATTTAAGAACTCAAGACCAAAGAGGTATTTACGTTATCAAGCTACATTAATATTCCTGCATGTAAATTTTAGCTCTCTGCACTATGTTGTGTTTCAGTTAAAGGATGATGTAACATTAAGCAATATTGAGGAGAATTTGTAGAACTCCATGAAATCTACTCTTTGTTTCCTGAGGTCTGTATGACCTGTAGCATTTACCTCTTAACATGAATGATTCTGATGAATCTAGGCTTTTGTTGTAAAGGATTTTACTCAGCGTCCTGAAGCCTTATTTACAGATTTATAGCGTGTTGCCCTTCAAAACCTAATAGGCACTTTATTTCTTGTGGAAAACCTAATTTAAAGAGGTAAAGTTTAAAAACTCCCTTTTCTTGTTTTGCCAGTAAAGTAAAGCTGGATCAAAACAGTACGACTTAAGAAATGCACTAGAAAAAAGAATAAAAGAAGTAGCTTTGTGTTAATCTGTGTTGCATTATACATAAGAGCTTCTATCAGTGTGCCTTTTTTTTAGAGGTGGGATGTTTTAGTCAATCTATTTGCATTCCTTGATTTTAATAATTCTTTAAATAAGACAAAATTCAGTTCAGAAATATGTCATTTTTCATTAAGACAATTGCAGACAATTGTTCCACAGTTGTTTTGAGATTTATTTCCTTTCAGGTAGAAAGTCTATTACACTCAACACTATTTGGTTACTAGGAGTTTACTTGAATCGAGTTATAATAAAACTGCTAATCTTCAAGTAGAAAGAAACTATTCTCAGATGAAGACATCTACAAATCAGTAGTACTGTTTCTTTCTCTGCAAAAAAGACCAAGATTCCTAACACTACGATCAAGAATCAGATCCCCTTACCTCTGCAGAAAGAAAGAAATTTCTATACCAAGCCATTTATAAATTACTCAGGAAATCATAGTCTGTAAGCAAATCCTATCCATACCTACAGTAACTACAAATTGTCACACTATGAAATTCTTAATGAATAATGACAACAATAAATAAATAAAAATATCCAGTGAGCTAACCATGCGGAAGTAAGGGATAGGTGCAGCTGTAATTTCTCCTTTGTACATTTGGAAAGCTTCAAAGTCCAGCTCCATTTTCTAGCCTTTGTCAACCCCCCCCCATAATTTCAAAAGACTGTATTGGAAATGTGAGCTCCGCCTCAAATCATTAATGAGATCAGTGACCTTATCAGGTAGATCAATCTATATTGTGTGTGCTGCACAAATCTATATGCACACTTGTACATATAAACCTATGTAATTACCTACAAACCTAAAATATATATGGAAATATAAGTCACCTGTGTGTATAGACAAACCTCAAAGACCAAATCCTTGTTGATGCTGAGCTCCTGTAAAACCTGTTGACTTTATGGGATATATCCAGTTCCTCAGAAGGTAGACACAAAATAATTGCTCATATAAATTTGCAAGTTTAATGAGACAGTCACGATGCTAGAAATTAGCTTTATCACACCATATGAAACTAATATATAAAATGTGAGAAAGATTATCCACTGTTTCCTTTGTGGTTGTAACAATATTGCTAATGTTTGTGTTCTAATTAGTAATATCAGAATTAGTAATATCATCTATATGTGGTGAGGGGGCTGGAGCACAAGTCCTATGAGGAGCGACTAAGGGAATTGGGGCTGTTTAGCCTGGAGAAGAGGAGGCTCAGGGGAGACCTCATTGCTCTCTACAACTACCTAAAAGGAGGTTGTAGTCGGGCAGGGGTCGGTCTCTTCTCTCAGGTGACCAGTGGCAGAACCAGAGGGCATGGACTTAAGCTTCTTCAGGAAAGTTTAGACTTGATGTGAGGAAAAAATTCTTCACTGAAAGGGTGATTGGTCATTGGAATGGGCTGCCCAGGGAGGTGGTGGAGTCACTGACCCTGGAGGTGTTTAAAGGGAGACTGGATGAGGCACTGAGTGCCATGGTTTAGATGATGGTTGGTGTTAGTGTTGGTGTTAGTGTTAGGTTATAGGTTGGACTTGATGATCTCAGAGGTCCTTTCCAACCTTGTGATACTGTGATACTGTGTGATATATTTTCATTATCTGTTTTTTTTTCCATAAGAACATTATACGCAGTGGAAATAAGAAAATGGGGAAGAAGTTATTGAAAATTCGCGCTTAGCTTTAACTGCCATACTTGATAAAGAAAGAAAAGAGAAGAATAAGTATTTAAAAAGTGCAAGAGGTCATTTGACTTTAAAGGAAGCATGTAATCTTGTAACAAAAGAGAATCAGATCTCATCTTTTTACAGTTTTAGACTGTCTTTGATTTCACAGACTATCCCAATGCTTTACAAACTACAAAATTGCACTCAACATTCTCTTTTGCTGTAAAACATGAAGGAATGTTAAGATTTTAATTTTCTACTGATGATAAGTAGATTGCTTGAAAAAGATGGTCTTTTCATAGATAACCATGGCATAATTATGCAAGGCTAGCGCAAGTTGATTAAGTGGTCTTCTTTTTACACATCTAAAAATGTGTACATTGTGCATAAAAAAAGCAGTCTAGATTGCCATTATTTTCACTATTATGTACCTAATAAAATACACAGATTGCAGTGTTAATTTTAGCAGAACATATTCCCTTTACTAGCAGAACATATTCCCTTTACTAAGTATACTTGTGCTTGAGGAACTCACAATGTGAGTCAAAAGTTACTTAGTACTATATAAACATTGATTAAGTTAGCAGGTAGCAACCATCCAAGTTAATTGAAACTCATCAAAATGGGTAGAAGTAGTATTATCTTAAGGACAGCTGATTTGATTTTGAAGTTTTAATCAAATAGAACACAGAACTCAAATGAAATGAGACTAATTTCCATGGAAGAAAGACTTTATACAATTTATCAGCAAAACCAGTTATGATTATTTAATGTTTTACATTTACATGGTAAAAGTGTTAAAAAGCAATTCTATATCAAAATTTTGGTGGAAAAAAAAGATTATCAGCTGAATTCTCACTGAATTTTGTGCAAAGTCAATATAAATCCACTCTATATTTTTTCTTGTTGAGTATCTAAGGATATCTGATTACATATTCTTTTAATTAGAAAGTGGTGAGTTAAACAAGTCAGCTGCTAAAATTACTCATGCTATGATGGTTAAACATGAATAGGGAGGTTTGGTGTCCCTTTGCTTTTCTCTATTCACTCTATTTCACAATAGTTAAGTATTTTAGATTACTTTAGATTGCAAACAAAATAATAACAAACTCAAAAATGCATGCAAATTGAAATGACAAGAGGGGAAGAATTCCAGTAATATGTATTTTGTTTATTACATACTTTGTATCAAAGACCACTCAGGAAAGAAAGAGAGTCTCTCTTTGATAGCTATTTTTAATCACTCTATCTGAGACAACACCATCTTATGAGGTAGTGACAGTTCACTTTTTCCTCCTTTTACGTCTTCAGGTTCCTTGACAAAACTGACATTTTCACTATTATAATTTTCCAAAAGAAAGTAGGCTTAATAATAGGAAGCTGCATGTTAAGTTTAACAGTTAACTGAACAGTCGATTAAAACAGTGATCATAAGGTTAATATCTTTTAGTTGTACTGGCTTTAATGTTGAAAATAATTGGCACACAATAAACACCAGAGGGAAGCCACTGGGAAGGTGTTAGCTGTACTGTAAGGCACAAAGATACTGCAACAAGGTTTATAATTTTCAGGTAAAGATTGCCCATATTCATGCTTATTTGCTGCTATTAGCATTCTGCACCTTGGCAAAGACGTCACCTTGAACTTCTTTCCCGATGATTACCCATTTTCTCTCCCTGACAATTGACAACCTTGACAGACTCGTTAAATTGCTGAATTTATAATTCGCAGAAGAACTTCCTCAGTAGCACCTGGATAACAGAAAAGAACTTCTATAATGTGAACCTAGCATACATTTTAATGCAACTGTTATCATAACAAAATTGCTGGTGTAACAACTGACATTTTTTCACCAGTCACAGAGAAAAATAATGGAACAAGACACAATAAATACCTGGGCTTTGAATCCCATCTCTTTAAAACTTGTAGCTCCATTTAGCTAAAAGGTCTATTCTTAATCTCTACTGTTCAAAGGAGGCCAAATAAAACTTCAGTATTCTGCAAAAGGTTGACCCCATGACTCCTTATCTGTATGTTCTTGGTACTTAATGATATACATATGAGGTTTCAATAGACCATCTAAATTAAGATTTGCATATCATTCAACCTGATCCTCGTTTCAGCTTTCTTGCTATCATTTTATACACATTGCAGACAGAAAAAAATGCTCTATGGTTTGAAAATAAGTAATAATAATAATAATAAACCAGCAACTTTACTAAATTCCACATATAATGTTTCTGAAAGATACTCTCTCTGATGCAACAGTCCTGCAAATGTTCAGAATATGAAGGATATAGAGCTCATAGTCCAAAGAGAAAACAAATCATGTTGCTGGATTACTTTCTTCTTATACTATTTTTTCTGTAATATATTATTTAAATACTCTATAGTGGAACTTTTTTATATTGTGATGATACTATGATTTTTGATTTTCAGAAATGAAAGCATGGGTAAACATGGCATCCAGTATTGACTTGCTGACACAATCAGAGTAATGTGACAAGCAATTGCATCTTTTCCACCAAAAAGGAGATCAATCAATATTCTAAGGAAATTGCAAGTATGTGATTGACATGCAGGTACTGTCTCTACAGCTTATCCACCAGACAATACAAGAAACCTAGACAAGAAAAAGCAAATAAAGCAACTGAAAAAAGAAAGCTATTAAAAGTAGAGTCAAGGTAATTTCCGGCACCCAAGTTTCAAACATAGCTCTATTCACAAACACAAACCTTGCTATATTCATTGTGTATTTGCAAACAAACCTTATACATGCACATATATATACTTGGAAGACAGATATCAAAAAGTAATAAAAATAACAATTAAAACAAAATATATACAGATAAATAAAAATATCCTTTAGGATTATCAAGGTTTTCCAGTGACCCTCTTTATATATACTTTTGATGTATTTTTATAAGGCACCCTCTAATTAATTTGAGACCACAACTTTTTTTCTTGCCAGAGTCATACGTCAGAGAACCTGAATGGCCTTGACCAGAGGGCCACGTCTGTGTCTGTTTAGTGATAGAAAGGATACAATTATGAAATATAAAAAAAAAATGCTGAAGTTCAAAAAGGAAACAAGGGGATAAAGGGGCAAAACTATTCACAAAGATCACCAATTTAAAGCATTAATATTCATATCCATAAGGATGTGTTTCCCATGATTGCAAGCCAAGCCTGATCTGCAAGATACAGATGGAGTACTCCAGCTTTTTAGTCATTTTCTTTGATTAGAATGACATATGTTAGTAAGGGCAGAGGTGGTTGACTTTAATGCTGTTGAATCTTGAATATGAACACTTAAAATGACAGCAAGTGTCTCTGCTTTTTAGGTTAATGGGAACATAATAGACCTCAATAAACCTGTTTTCCCCTCCTACCCATAAGTGAAGGCCAAGCTCACTAATGCAGCACATGAACAGAATATTTACCAAGCTAACAGAAGCTTGACTTAACCAAGGTCGTACATGCTAAAGCTGTCTCTGTTGTGCCAAGGAGCAGCAGCTAGAATATGTATCATTTTTAAATGTTTAAAGATTTTTTTTTTTCTGCAATGCTTAACTTGCTCTGTAGGCAATTCTAGAGATAAAGAAATCATTGAAACACCATCTATTTTGTTGTCTCTAAAATGCACATTATTTAAAAATGTATCTCATTAAGTAAACTTCTAAACTAATTACTGTTCTTTTTTTTTGTATCTATATGCCTCTAGTCCATAAAATACGTCTATTAAAAAAAACAAAACTGTAACTGCAGCCTGCTCCTGATGTTCTTCCATCTCCATTAAGGTAGATCGACTACATGGGAAGACGAGTTCTAGTACAATGCAGAACTACAGCGTTCTTTGCCTGGTTGAAGTACTTTTTCCTTTGGATGGCTGGAATATAATAATGATCTTGTCACTTAAATTTTCTGTTCACTTTCATCCATTCCAAGGGGATGCAATAAATATTGTGATGCTGCATCTCTGTTTTGCATTGAAGGATCATACCTAGGCCACAGCTGTCTGACTGAAGACTAGAGCACAATATGTACGTGTGCAGATTTAGTGTCAATGTAAAGTGCTAACAATTGCCTGTCAATGAATGGCAGTTAACTTGCCTAGCATCAGAAACAGATGGCAGTATGTGCAAAAAAGTGTGTGACTGGTCAATGACAAAGGATAGAGTCGTTTTAAACTGAGACACTGGCTGCAAAAGTTTAAAACAACTGTTTTCAGAAAACTGGCCCTTTCTTAGTATCTCATTTTCTTTAATTACCATTTTCTACAGATAATGGAGCCATGTATACATAGTTGTACCAGTGGTTGAAGATCATGCGTTGAACCTCATTTACCTCGGGGAAAAAATAACAACAGCCTTGCAAAGATGTAGATAAGTTGAGCACTTATCTGAAAACTAGATGATAATTTTAACTTGTATGTGAAATAGTTCTACTAGAGTTAACGCTATGCTTCTCTGAGAATTGATACTCAGTTTTATGGAATTGTCATAGTGTCAAGGCAAAGGAAAAGGGGAAGAGGAAGAGACATCCTGTTTCATTAAAATTTCAGGTTAGTTCTGAATTGGAAATAAACAAAGATATTTTAAAATGAAAGTTGAATAAGCACTCACAATAGTGTTTACACACGTTAAAATACAGAAACATCTTAATCCTCTATCATAATTGACTCATGTACAGCATGGAACTATTTTTTCTTTTGAAAAAATATAATCTATGACAAATAGTCAAACCGTTCTGCCATTCATAAATGAAATTAATAAAACTTGGGGGCTGCCAAAACAGCTAATCCTCTTCTTATATTAATAACTTTCTTATATTTATGTGTACTAGATACATATCTCAATCATATTTTCACTCTACCCTTTGAAAAAAAAATTATAATTTTGTTACTGGATAAAATATTCTGTTCTAAGGAGAATTCATATTTATAACGTGCTTTAATATATTTGGTGAAATCAAAATAAATATATCTTCACCCTCTCCCCCCAAAAAAATTCTAAAAGAATTCTGATGTCATAAAACCAAGCATAACAAAGTCTTAAAGATAGGGTATTCACATCTATCCTAATGCTAGGCTTTATGACCAGGCTTTAGGGAGAGTTTCCCCTCTTAAAAACTCTAGTCAAAAGACAGTGTAAGACTTCTCAGATGAATATGGTGTAGCATCTACAACTTTTTCACAAAACATTTTTTTTCAAAAAGAAAAAGACTAAGGCTTTTTTTGGTTTGTTTGTTTTTAATGAAAACTTATGTATGTATACATACAGCTATGAACTCTTTAAGAAACTTCTGAAATTTTTAACTTCTTAATAATATCCTAGTTTACTCCACAGAGTGTATCTGGACATATTTTTAATTATTTAACTTTTATAATCAATTTATTTCACTATTGAAGAGGAAGATTAAGTGCTACATGAGCAACTACACATGCACTGTACACTCCTAGTATAATTTTTCCACCTGTCAGCTATTTTCTGAGACCTAGACATTTACATTATGGTTCTCACTCCACTAAGCTTCATATATGGCATGCATAGTCTGAAACATTCCTGCCAAATGTCATAGAATCATACAATCATAGCATCACTTGGAAAAAGACCATCGAGTCCAACTGTCCCCTTTCACTATTAAACCATATCCCTGAGCACCTCCTCTACCCATATTTTAAATACCCCCAAAGACAATGACTCAGCCACCTCCCTGAGTAGCTGTTCCAGTGCCTGATAAACCTTCTGGTGAAGAAACTTTTCCTGATGTCTAATGTGAACTTCCCTCGTGCAATTTGAGGCCATTTTCTCTCATCCTATTGTTTGTCACTTAGGAGAAGAGACCAACACCCACCTTGCTACAACCTCCTTTCAGGTAGTTGCGGACAGTGATAATGTCTCTCCTCAGCCAACTTTTCTCCAAGCTGTGTCTCCTAAGACTGCATCTCCCTCAGCTGCATCTCCTAAGACTTGTTATTCAGCCACTTTACCAGCTTTGCTGCTGTTCTCTGGACGTTTTCCAGCACCTCAATGTCTTTTTGTAGATGACAACATTCTGACACAGGTGATGAAGGAGCCAATAAGAAGAGGTGTTGCTGCTAGACCTTGTATTAACAAACAAAGAAGTTCTGGTTGGGAGCGTGAAAGAAAAGCAGCCTTTTCTGCAGTGACCATGAGATGGTGGAGTAAAGGATACTTCATGCAAGAAGAAGGGCAATACGCAGGCTTAAAACCTTGGGCTTCAGGAAAGCTAACCTTAGTCTCTTCAAAGACATTCTTGGATAAATCCCATGGATTAAGATTCTAGGAGGTAAGGGTGTTCAAGAGAGCTGATTTATATTCAAGCACTTCTTCCTCCAAGCTCAAGATCAATATACCTCTAGGAGCAAGAAATCAAGGAAAGGAGGCAGGAGACCTTCATAAATGAGCAAGGAGGTTCTGAAAAATCTCAAATGGAAAAAAGTTTACAGAATGTGGAAAAAGGGATCAACCACTTGGGAGAAAATTAGGAATGCTGTCAGAGTATGCAGGGATGCAATGAGTAAGGCTAAGGCCTGCTTGGAATTAAACTTGGCAAGGACAGCAAGGACAACAAGAAGGACTTCTGCAACTACATCAGTAGCAAAAGGAAGAACAGGAAAAATGTGGACCTATTGGTGAATGATGTGGGTGCCCTTGTGAAGAAGGATCCAGAAGAGGCAGAGTTACTGAATGCTTTCTTTCCTTCAGACTTTTTTCCTAAGTCAAGCCCTCAGGAATACCAAACCCTGGAGGAAAGAGAGAAAATCTGAAAAAAGGAAGACTGTTCCTTGGTCGAGGAAGTTAGAGATTATTTAGACATACTGGATACACAGAAATCCATTGGCCTTTATGAGATGAAACCAAGAGTACCAGGAGATCTGGCGTATGTTATTGATAACCCACTCTTCATTGTCTTTTAAAGATCAAGGAGAATATGACAGGTGCCTGAGGACTGGAGAAAAGCTAATGTCTCTCCAGTCCTCCAAAACAGCAAGAAGAAGGACCCAGATATCTACAGGCCAGTCACCTTCACCTCCATCCCTGGAAAGGTGATGGAACAACTCATTCCAAATGCCATTTCCAAGCACCTGGAGGAAAAGAATCTTATTGTCTGTGGCCAACATGAACTCATCAAGCAATCATGCTTGACCAATCTGATAGTCTTCTATCTGGGCTGGGTGGATGAGGGGAGAGTAGTGGATTTTCTCTGCCTTGACTTCCGTAAGGTTTTTGACATTGCTTCCCATAATATCCTCATATGTGAGCTTAGGAAGTGTGGGTTAGGTGAGTGGAGAGTGAGGTGGATTGAGAACTAGCTGGATGGTAAAGCTCAGAGTGTTATGATAGGCAGTATAGAGTCTAGATGGAGGCCTGCAGCCCACAGTATTCCTCAGAGGTCAGTATGGGCCAAGTCATGTTCAACATATTCATCAATGACCTGGATGAGAGAACAGAGTGTACTGTCTGCAAGTTTTCTGATTACAGAAAAATGGGAAGAGCAGCTGACAGACCAAAGGCTGTGCTGCCATTCAGTGAGACATAGATAGCCTAGAAAGCTGAGTGGAAAGGAACCTAATAGTGTTCAAACAAAGAGAAGTGCAGAGTCCTGCACTTAGGGCAGAATAACACTCTGCACCACTACAGGTTAGGGGCTGACCTGATGGAAAGCAGCTCTGTGAAGGATCTGGGAGTCTTAGTGGACAACAAGCTAGCCAGGACTAAACTCCTTTTAGAACTGGGTAAGTATTTCTACGGGTTTTGTTTCAGGATTGATTCAATAATGTTTTCCTCTACAGTCAAAATACTAAAAGAACCCAGGTCATAAAGTCTTAGAAACTTGTCTAGTTGTAGTTCTAGCAATAGTTTCAAGAAGGCTTTATCTACAAAAATGCTGTTTTGATTGGATTGCATTTTCTTCATTTTGTCTTGTGAGTTTATAGGAAGTTCAGATGACTTTATTAAAAGCATTCATCAAGTATTTCTCTCTAACTATATCATTAGCACAAGCCAGAACCTCTTAAAACTTATGCTTTCTCTTTTACCTACTGTGAAATCCTATGGTCATATTAAAAGCAAACAAATACTTTATTTTACTTCATTTTTGTCTGTTAATGGTTCTTTCTCTTGTAATAGTACCAACTGTCATTACCTGTGTTTTTATCTAGTCATTCTTCATTAATCAGTCCATGACTAGAATAGCTTTTGCGAAAAATAGCATGACTGCACTTTATGTTTCACAAAGTCAAACAAATGACGTAGCAAAGGGAAGTGATGGATTCTCAATCCCTTTAAATCTTGTGACCAAGATTTTATATATCTATGAAAGGAATATATTAGTTAAAAAAATGGTAACTGAGGGATTATTAAAACTGTGCTGCTGTGTTATATAGTGACCAGAATTAAATGATTATATCAAAGACCTGTTGTGTACTAAATAATGTCAAAAACCTTATTCTAGAAAGTTTTAAAGTAAACTTTTGGGATTTTTTCTTGATGAATTTTTATATACTTCTAACCACAATCATTACTATACAAACAGCATATAATTCTTATTTCAAAGATGGCGTAAAATTCCAAGATGGTGCGAAAGCCCAACCCCCATCCATTTCTAGCACAAAAAAAAGTCGTAAAAGTAAGGTCTCTGTATGCTAACAGCCATTTTTCCTTTAATCTTTGAAATCCAAGGAACAGGTAAAGTTGCAGCAGTTAAAAATTATTTGTTAATTATAGCTGGAAGCAAGCACCCATGAAATACAGGTGATAACCATAAATCAGAACAATTAGTCTGTCTAAAAAAGCAACATGATCAAATCAGAAACTGTCTGCCAGCTGCTCATTTAATCTTAGGTTGCAGTGTTTTTCCGTTGTGAGGAGACAAATCTGTATAGGATGACACTGGAATTTTACAGCTATGTGTCCCCCAAGGTTATCCTTGCTAAGATTTTTACATATAATCACTTTTACAACTGCCACTAGTTTCAAAGGAGAAACATGAATAAAATTAAGAACTATGTAGGTTTTTGTGAGTTTGAATGAAGCAAATTGATACAGTACACTTCCCAAAATCATTTAGATATCAGTATTCAATGTTATGATGAAATGTAATATAATCATTAGAAAGAATCACAAGTGAAAGCTACAAGAACTACCACATAAAGAACACAAAACCATCAGAGGATATTGAAATATCTGCCTGCTTCCCTGAAAAAAAATGCAGGGACAAGGTGGAATTTCTAAGAAAAGAAATGGTTTGATCAAGGGGACCTTGGGGGAGAACATTTATTCTTTAAGACAAAACAGGACACAAGCATATTTGGATAACCCTTTTGCTAATTTTACTCGGGTCTCACTCATATTGTTGTATTTCACAGCAGTACAGAGAAATAAAGAGATGATATGCCAGCCCCGAGACTATTACTGTTACAACTCATTGTCATTAATACTTTCTCTTCCCTGTCATCCTTTGCAAAAGAAGAATGATAGAAGGGAATAAATTTTGTTAGATAAAAGAAACTTGCAGGATACTACAAGTGATCCTTAATTAGCAGTGCTCTGAAATAAAACAATACAAATATAATATTTACTAAATACTGTTATTATTTTTTTTTCTCTCAGCAAAACTCCATGGCAACAATACTGCAAAATAGCCACAGGCCACCACACTGCTACTAGATTATTAGCCAGGGTGACTAGGATGTATTCCTGAAAGAAATAAAAATTTTTAAAAAATCTAGATAGTTATATTACTAACAATAGTCTACTTATTTAAGCTCAATAAATTTTTCAATATGTGAAAACTTCAGTAGTTTGGAAATAAACAGTGAAAAATATTTGAGAAAATCTGTGATCAATTAATCTTTATCTTCTTCGCCCTTCCTAAAAGGTGGAATATTATTGCAGTCACAAACCTACCCTTCTACAATCATATTCCAGTCTTCAAGTTAAAACTACAATAGAAGTAATCCTCCTTTCTAGTTTCATGAGGCCAGCTATTTTTTTCAGTCAGTTCCATTGAAACATTGCGGAATGCCAGATTATTGTTAGTAATGAGATTAGTTTCTGTCCCTAAATGAGCAAAATCTGTCAATCATCTGCCAGATAATGGCAAATACTCAACTTCAGCTAGAAGCCATAAATACATATAGCCCATACAGTCAAAACAAGTGCAAAATTGTACCAATTGTTTCAGGTTTGCTGTATTAAAAAATTATTTACTAGACCACCATTTCTCATAAAATTCTTTTTAAGTATGTTGGTCAAAAGCAAAACTTTTCAATGGAGGCATTTTGAAAGCACAATAATGAAATGGGACTTGTAAATACAGAAGAGTTATGATGGAAGGGGAAAAAAGAGAGAGAGATTTATAATTCTTCTTTTTCTTCTTCTCCTGGAAATCAGCCTGATTTTTTTTTTCACGCTACAGAGAACCATTTGTAAAGAGATGAAAATCCATCTTATACACTCAGCTGTATCTTAGGCCAAGTACTGCTCAGTAAACTTTCATAGAATTAGATCTGAAACGTAATATTTCATGATAGTTTCTTCAGTTTTAAGCTGCCCACTCTTTAGCACTGAACTACCATAAATTAAATAATATTCAGATAAATTGATAATGTATAATTATCTATTTTACAGCAAAATTAATGTAATTATGTGGGAAACTGAGCAGAGGATCCAAAGTTTGCAAGTTCCTACTTTAAACTGGAGACAAAAATATTATTAGAGGTTACTTCAGAAAGCACGTAATATTCCTGTTTGATTCCCCCCACACTACTAGAATGTATTTCAGTATTAGTATTAATAAACATAGTGTTTATTAATATGCAGTGTCACCAATATGCATAATGCTGCTCAGTAGCTGATTGCTTGTTGTGCCATATAAATAATAGCTCTTTACACAAAGCAATCAGAGTCACAAAGTTGTACAATTTGGTACAGTAAACCTCACAATGTGTTTTACTTTTCAGCAGGAGGAAGCACAATGCAACCTCAGCATTGTGGCTTGCATAGCACACAGAAACGCAATACAATTGATTCTCTATTACAATTACCCCTCGTAGAGCCATTTACCCCTGAGAAAACTGAGGTATAGAATGCTGCCACACCATAAGGGTATCTTTTCACGTCTACACTGTAAGATAAATGACTACATCAGATGCAATTGTGGATAATCATATTCATGATTGCTTTTCTTTGTAGGACATTATAGTCAGAGGTGAACAGTTACTTAAGGTGTAGTTCCAGGATGGGTTTAATTCAGGGGAGAAACCAGTGAAGAAGCTTCTCATTACTTCTCTGAAATGGAGCCAGCCTTCTGAACTGAACCAAAACTATTGTTTGCAGGATTCATTTCTAGCTCAGTTATATAAATGTAAGAAGGCTTAGAAAGGGAACTGAATTACTGGTTTTTACTCTAATCATTTCATCTATCTGGTTTACAGCGCAAACTCTTATAAAGTTCTCCTAGAACAGTTGAGGGAGAAGAAAATAGGTGTGACAACACAAACTTAAAAACATGAGTAGAAGGAGAAACATTTATACTGACTCCTTAACAAAGATTTGTCCTTTACTCAGCTGAAACATCACTCAAACGGTCCTACTGGAGTAAGCAGAAAAACTGAGGTGAATAACTGCACTTGTGAATTAGGATTTCATATTTTTCATTGCAGAATCCTTTTAGTCCTTTAAAACACTTGACTGAGCAAAATTATGCTACATAAAGTTATGAATCTATGTCTAATGAAAGAATTTTGCAAAACAAAGGAGATGTATCAGAGACAGTAAATCAGGACAGTAATAGTCCATCATGCTCACCACAAAACATGAGGGACATTATTGCATAACATTTACAAATAAAAGAATTAGTAGAAAACAATTGATTTTTAATGTTCATAAATGCTATTGCTTTTCTAACCTGCCTCAAACAGAAAAGGAGCAGTATTTTTCTAATTTATAGGTTTTCAATATACTCTGGGCTAGGAATAAATAATTTAACCATGAAAAAAATGAATAAAATTCCATGGTTAAAAAGAATGCAATTAACAGCTTTGTTCTAGTATACAATCTGATCAACAGAATACCAACGAAGTTTTAAACAAATGATTTTCTTTCCTAGCTGAGGAAACACAATACCTGGGGGAGAGGGGGGAACTAAAAAAAAAAGAACAAAAAAAGAGAAGAAAAAATCACTTTCACTGTAGGGAACTCTAAATGAGAAGAGATCTTCAAAGAAAACCAAAGAAACCTTCCAAAAAATCTTCTTTTTCCCTTTTCCCCTACGCATTTTCTTCAGCCAGTTCACTAGCTATTTTTCTATCATAGCTCTTGACTTCATTAATGAATATTCTGTACTCTTGGAGAACAGGACTTTCATGAAATTTGTTCACTTACAAAGTCCATCATTCAGATGAGCCGTCAAGCAGAGAAAACAAAACCTCCCAAGATTTTCTTACTTCAAAATTCTACAGCTCAGTACAATTTGAAATGGAGTTTTTAATCTTCGACTACACTTTCCCTGATGTGGATCTCTGAATATCTATGTGAACATGATCAGTTCCCCAGTCCAGCAGAAAATTATTCTAGATGATCTTGAACTTCTAATTAGTAGATTTGGTAAATTCTACAACATAGTTCCCATGTAGGCCCAATTTTTTATACTTTTTACACAAACCCATGCATGTAACACATTGTACAAGTAAGTATGGGAATAATTAAACAGAAAAAGAAACTTGAGAAAGATTTCCAAAGAAATGTCATAAAAAATGGATTTATTTGGTGACTAGTTTTAACTTCTAGTGGTGAATATGAAGTTATTTTTTAGATTCATCTTTAAATAACACACAATATTAATTTTAATAATTTCATCTTTTAAAAATTCCAAACCCCATTGTGCAATATGTGGAAAAACTGAAGATCAGAACTATGGCACGTTCCTCAGAAAAGTAATCTAGAAATATTTTCAAACTAAGTCCTCTCTGATTTCTTTAAGAATCACACAGTGATGAATTCAAAGAATAAATCTAAAGTTGCGAAGCACTACTGTAAAAGTAGGAAAGCCACTAGTCACTGTCTATAATACACTTCATGAGCAATCACTTTCTCTCCAAAAATACAGAAAATCCAAACCTAGAAAATATATTTTAAATCAACTATTGTTAAGAATGTTACGCAAAATTCATTCCCCACCCATTATTTTTTCCTTCTACAATAATCTTACAGAATATGATAATATTTAAAACTACTTGGCTTCTTTCACAGTTGTCATATATTATTTAAAATATGAGCTTATATACGGTGTAGTTACATAGGCTTTTGGTTGGTTTTCTTGTTTGCGTGTTTTAAGAAAAAGTTTGTAATTTTGATGAAATTCCTATAGCAAGAATGGCTTTAACAGGACAGGATTAAAAAGTAAACTTAAAAGAGGAATATCCTTGTCATTTAAATTGTAATAAGCATTTCAAATAAATTCAGCAGTCTCAGGCCATCCCAGAATACTTGTTTGATAAATAGCTCAATATTAGGCTTTTGTACTTCATCTTCACACAAATTAATGTAGGAACCAGTATAAATTAAACACATTATGGCACATAAATCAAGGCTGATTGACTGAATAAAACACAGTAAACCGATATTCTAAGTATTTGCTAGAGAAGTGAGTTCCCCCCAAGAAAATAATATATATTGTCATTCATTATTTGATACTGTATGAGTAAAATTCATTCTTGTGTGGAAATCCGACACTAGACTAGCTGGGTATTACATATATTACTTAAAAAATTAAAAGAGAGAGCAAATTAGAATTAATACACATGTGCTTATACACCTATACACACATATGTATATATGCCTCAGGACACATACTATTTTCCCTTCAACACAAAGTACTTTCTGTAATGGAGAACTTTCTTTGTAGCGAGCACCAACATTAATGTGTTCATGTAGTTTGTCAAGCCTTCTCCACCTATCTTTTCCTAGGAGAATTTTGTGTTCAGGGATTTTTTTTTTGGGGGGGGGGGTATTGTGATGGGGATTGGGAGATAGGGTGTGTTTTGATTTGGTTTTGGGGGTGAAAAGTGTTGGATTTTTTACCTTACTAAAATGTAGTTAAAAAAATAAGGAACTATTTAAACCGTTTTCTGGTGACATTCCCTAGAGGTCCTAGGGAATGTCTTTGCCTGTTTAAGCCTGCTGACATGGAGGAGAGAAGGAAATACTTTATTTTAGAATAACTTTAACTGAGCAACACATATCAAAAATTCAAAAATTAAATAAAAGAATAAGTGATATAAACTAGGTATAGAGCAGTAAAAAAATAGAGATAAGCCTGGTAAATTACAATAAAACAAGGAACTGGTAATGAGCTATTTTGATTTATGTTCTTCATTTTCATTTCACGTAAGTAATCTATATTAATACAAACAAAAAGCTTTGCCCCTGCTTTAGTAAATAATACATTTCACATTTCATGGATTTAAAAATGTGAAAAAAAATCCCAACAATATTTGGGTAATGAAGGAGATAATTTGCTTAAGATTAGCACAAGCTGAAACTTAAGCAACTTTCAAAGAGGCAGTGGTACAGCTATTGCTTCTCCACTCTATTTGACTTTGACTTTCCTGTTCTGATGTTGAAAATTCTAGCAGACAGATGTAATGAGTAGTATTATAATTCTGTCATAATACAGCTAATATTTCCTGAACTTTAGATGGACAAAGTAATAATTTCAAACAGATTCCATCAGAAAAAAATCATGTGACTTTGCACCGACTAAAGTCTTGTATTTGTGATAACTGAATGTAACAGTTCAATTTTTACTTCAAGACTTCGGTTTTTATTTGATTATGCAAAGTATATGCTACTCACCTAAAGTATCCTTCCCAGTTAGAAAGAATAGCTGAAAGTTTTTTATTCACTGAGGTACACTAAGACACTTACACTCCAGAAACTGATGATCTTTCATTGACATGGTTGTCTGAATAATTTTAACATAAAGGTCAAATTATGCTTGCTGCCATGCCTGTAGACTAGGGAGAAGGTAACAGAGGAAGTCTCAGGCCCTAGATACAAGAGGTGTTGACTGATATTAGGCTGGAGAAGACAAAAGAAGAACAGAGATGCAATCTCACAAACATACACACAAGCATGACAGGGTACCACAATGCAATAGTTTGTGGATTTATACTCTTTTTCTTCCTAGAGTAAAAAAGGAATAGAAAAAACAAAACCATGTAGAAGAGGAAAGACACATCTATTAAGGAACCATGTAAGTTATTCATCTCACCGCTACTGTTCCCGTTCAAAATACAAGCAATACCTGAACTCAAAATGCTATTTGTGACAATTACCTTATAACCATGAGTTACTTAAAGATTATTAAATTTAGGGGATGTGAGCAAGAGTGTGGAATTACCAAATGTGAGGTACTAGTGAGTACACTCATAAATTTTATGTATATCTTTATGAAGTTGGTGTCAATGCCATTCTTACTAAGATATGATTTCTTGTGAAGGAAGTAAACCAAATTAGTGTTGAACGCACCTCCCAGGTGCATTTCCAACCCAAAAATGAAAAGTATACAGCTTTGACCTGCTTAATAAAACTCATAGTTTTTCAAACTATATGAAAATAACAAACCTTTTACTGGAAACAGGACGTATTGTGCAGAAAATAACAGATAAGGGTTGAGAAGGAAGTTTTGAATTTTTCTGCTCATTCACATTTTCTAAATCTTGAAAAAATTCTCTTGTATACTGAAGCATTTTCATTTATATATTTTCTAACTAATCAATAAAAAGAAGAACCTTCATGCTGAAAAATAAGTAAGATATTAAAACATTACCTTATACAAAATAAGAACTAAAGATAATTTTGAGACAAAATAAATGCTTTAGGAAAAAATAAATTCAAATTATGCAAAATTAGAGGTTGAAATTTGTTTGCTACTAAATGCTTTTTTGATGGCCTCAGTGGTCATGCTAAGCAGTGAGGAGTCTACATTTCTTTGAGATCTTACACTTCTCAACAGTTTTAATGTCTTCCACTGAGAAAAACTTTATTTCTTCAAGGTAATTTGTACTAATATTCGTGAAAGTTCACTTCCACTGAACAACTCATTTGTAGTAACACAGAATTGAGTAGTTGACATTTAAGTGACTGTTGAAGCAACCAAACATAAATTTTAGCAAAATAATTTTTTCCCCATTTACCAGACAAACCTAATTCATAACTGGAAATAAGATTAATTTACGAGACTGTTATTTTATTTCTAGACTAGAATAGTAAATACAGGAATTTTTTCTTATGACAACACTTAGAGATACCCCAGGGAAGATTTTTTCTAAGAATATAAATGATGGATGACATTTTAGTTCCTATCTAGTTAATAGAGTAAATGTTTTCATTTCTGTGTGAGTATTTCACAAAGACTGTAAGAGGTTCCACCAAACTATTTCTAGGACAGTGTTCTTCCATTTGGGATCTAAAGCAGCCATTTTCTCATGTTAAAGTGTAGTCTAGAGTTTTCATCTTTACCTTGAAGTATTTTCTTATGCTGAAGTCTGGGGCATTTTTTCAGCCTACATACTCATCATCAGAGCTTGCCACAGAAGGTCAAATACTTAAGTTTCATATATACACTTAAGTAATATCACTAGCATAAATCTAAATAACAAGGTCACTAGATTCCTTAAAATGCCTTATACCTACTAGTGGAATGACTGTGGAATAACAAATTTAAAAGGAATTATGCACTATATGTCAACTGTTTGCCCAGACTTCCAACAGTTGTTGTGTTTTCTCTAAAGCATCTGGCAATGATATTTTAATAAGAAAGAAAAAGTAATCTTATCAAATTATATATTATATAGAAGAATGGAATTAATGTAACAGTGCGTGGCTTTTCAGCAGCTGTCACAAACATAGTTTATTTTCCAGCTAAGACTGAAGTACAATAATAACTCTAGAAGAATAAATCCATAGCTGAATTTCTCTTTTGAGCATGTGAGATCGCAATTCTTTTGGTCTGGTAACAACAAACAGAATTCATAGATTTCGATACATTTGAGAAAGGCAGGAGTGCAACATCCATCCCTAGCAAAGAAAGAAAGAACCTTCCAGGATAATACTTATGTAAATTGTTTCACTCACAAGACATCCATCCAAGATTCATGCTATATAGGAGGTAAGGCTTAAAATATATATGTAAGAAAATTTCTTAGACTTTATTTTTCAAATGCTGCACTCCACTGCCACCTGATAACTAAGAGAATCAGTGTGGGTATTCTGTGCCAACTAAAAAGGTCTGCATGTAGTATTTATAAGACTTCTACGGAGCATAACATTACTTAGGAATTATCTAGTAAGATCTGTATTGGGGATAATAAAATGCACTATTATTTTGCTGATTATGTATATATCTGTATGTAATTATACCTATATGTACATATATATAATTTTCTGATTGTTATATAAAAATGTGTTGCTCTTTTGCTGACTCTATGTATTATGTATTTATACATTATTTACACATCTATTTTCATATATACTTTTTTATATAAAAATCAAAACAACTTTTTTTTATATAACGATTCCCAAAATAAATACGCATTTTGTATGTATGTATACTTATATATTTATACATGCATGAATATGTATTTGGAAAATGCTGTTAGTTGAAGAAAGAAGCAGAGACACTACAGGCATGTACAGCCCCAAACAAACAATCAGATACAGTAGTGAAATTTTCCTTTAGTTCCACAGAAAATAGACACAATTATTCAATAATCTTACAGCTTTCCAAGCAACAGAATATCTAATTGATGACTGGGAAAATAAGACTGTTTTCATTCCAGTGGATTGAAGCAATTACTCTTACAATGATGAAACATTCCTTTTAGATTATCAGACACTTCATTTATAAGAAGGCGATAAGAATATATGAACTACTTGATATTGTCATTTGTAACCCTCCCACAGAAGGGAATGTATATTCTAGGAGATACCCCACAGAAAAGAAAAACAAAAGAAGATTAAAAAACAAACAAACAAACAAAAAAAAAAACAGAAAAAAAAAGAAAAGAGCTGATAACAAAAGCATCTATTTGTTGAAATAAATGTTTTGGTTTGGTTTGTGTTTGTGTCTTTTTTCTGCAGATACACCTTCAGTTTTCAAGGACGCCACAAACTGGAGATTTATATGGACAGAACAGGAAAAAAAACCCTCATACACTTGAATTTCAGTGCTCCTGTCACTCTGTGCACTTATATCTTCAAAAAACATATTAATTTTAAATGTTATGTGAAATTAAATAGTGATAAGGACTAGGTAGCTACAAGAATCATTTAACTACACTTTGAAAAATCATTCTGAGACAAAAGGATAACTAGGAAGAGTTGTTATAACCCAGATTTCACATAGGATAAATCCAGTGAAAGTTATTATAAATACCAAATGTCTTACATGGTAATATCCTAGTTTCTATAATCTATGGCATTTTCCTGTTTTTGACCTAGAAGGAAACATACAGCAGACACCAAAAAGATATCAAAAAAATTTTATAGTACTATGAATTAATAAAAAAATAAATTCAAACTGGATAAAATAATAGGAACGCTATAATTGCATTTAGGTATGTCATTCATTTACTGAAATTTATCATACTAATAAATAAAAACACCAGCCTAAGAAATGCTTCGGAGTCCTTAAGTTTTATGCTATGTGGAAGTCTTCCTCAAAGTGTTATATTGATATTTGACGAATTTAACTTTTGTATCTGGGCATTACTGAACTTAAAATCATAGAATTATGGAATGACCTGAGTTGGAAAAGACTCACAAAGAAAATCAAGTCTAACTCCTATTCATGCATAGGACAACCCCAACATCCACACCATGTGTCTGAGGGCATTGGCCAAATGCTTCTTGAATATTGTCAGGCTTGGCGTTGTGACCGCTTTCCTGGGGAGTTGTTCCAGTGCTCCACCACCCTCTGAGTGAAGAATCTTTTCCTAATATGCGACTGAAATCTCCCCTGGCACATCTTCCTGCCATTTCCTTGGGTCCTGGCACTGGTCACCAGAGAGAACAGATCAGCACCTTCTCCTCCTCCTTCCCTTGTGAGGAAGCAGCAAACTGCTATGAGATCCCCCCTCCTCTTCTCCAGTCTGAACAGACCAAGTGACTTCAGCCATTCTTCATACAATTTTCCCTCTAGACTCTGCACCAGCTTTGTGTCCCTCCTCTGGACACTCTCCTGCATCCTGGTCATTTATGAAGATATTAAATAGTACTGGCCCCAAGATGGATCCCTGTAGAACCCCACTAGTGACTGGATGCCAGCCCAATATAACCCCATCCACTGTGACCCTTTGAGCCCAACACATCATTTAACTATTCACCCACTGTGTTATGTGTTTATCCAGCTGTATGGACATTTTGTTGATGAGGATACTGTGAGAGACAGTATCAAAGGCCTTGCTGACTCATAGCATCATAGAATCATAGAATCTTCTGGTTGGAAGAGACCTTTAAGACATCAAGTCCAACTGCACCCATTATCCGCTAAACTTATGGCCATTTCCCCTTGTCCTATCCCCTGTCAATTGAGAGAAGAGATCAACACTTGCTCTGCCACAGCCTCCTTTCAGACAGCCATAGAGAGCAATGAGGTCTCTCCTCAGCCTCGTCTTCTCCAAGCTAAACAACCCCAGTTCCCTCAGCTGTTCCCTGCAGGACTTGTTTTCCAGCCCCTTCACTAGCCTAGTCACCCTTCTCTGGACGCACTTCAACACCTCAATATGATTTTTGTACTGAGGGGCCCAGAACTGAACACAGTACTCGAGGTTTGGCCTCACCGGTGCCAAGTACAGAGGCACAATCACCTCCCTTGTCCTGCTGGTCACATTTTTTTTGACACAGGCCAAGATGCCATTGGTCTTCTTGGCCACCTGGGCACACTGCTGGCTGAAATCCAGAAATTTTACATAAACTGTTTTTCCTTGGTCATCTCGGTGGCTAATCCTGTCACAGAAGGAAATTAAGTACGTTAGGCAGGACCTTTCCCATGCTGGCTGAGACTAATGACTATATTGTCTTTCAGGTGTTTTTCAATCGCTCCCAGAAAAATCTTTTCCATAATCTTCCCAGGCGCTGAAGTGAGACTGACAGGTCTGTGGTTGCTGAGGTCATCCCCTCTGCCCTTCATAAAGACTGTGAAAACATTTGCCAGCTTCCGGTCAGCTTCAGTATCTTTACCTCTGTTTGTCACCTTAGAGTTCACCAATGCACAAAATCAGAAAAAAGCATCGACTTTTTCACCACAAAGCAAACATGATAGCTGATAGTCTGAACCCTATGCACCATGAGTTAAGAACTAACATTACAACAACATGACTATAATCATGATGTCACAGAAGAGCTGAGTCTCAAATCTTCTCTCATGCTAGATCTGAAAACATGAATGTATGAAACAGGTCAAAGTACTTAAAATCTATTTCCCTTCACTGGAGATCTAAAAGCACTTTTTAGCCAAAGGGCAGGATTGGGAACCTTAATATGTAATTAAGTAGTGTATTATAGATCTACTCTTCTTTTCAAAATAGAACAAAGGGAGGATATTCCATATTTCTGTGACGTGAAATTTCAGAGGGCTTGGAGCACAAAAGCAGCAGGTAGAAGACATTAAAACTCTGAAGTGAAGTTGTACATGAGGCCATAATCTTCTGCTCTGACTTTGATGAAGATCTTGAGAATGATAGAAAAATAAAATTAGCACCACCTTTGAATGACCCAAAGTCACAGTGATATTTTTCACCTGCATTTTATCCATACATTGCTTAACATTTTCACTAGCCTCCTGCTGTATTATTCCTCAACAGAATCACACTATCTTCAGTTATTAACTTGAATGGACTGTGACATTTGCTGTCTGGGTTACTTAAGATGGATTGCAATCTACTGAGTTACTGCTTTAAGATATGACCTCTTAGGATGTAGTTACCCCAGCACTTCCTCTGGTTGCAAAAGCGATTTAAGAATTTTTTTTTACCCCTATCCTGAAGTAATTATTCCTGCCTCTAGGATATGGCCTCCGTCTGCCATGTCAACCTAACTGCTGTTGTACCATTAGATAAACAGGATCACAGAAATGATCCTTTTCAGAATAATGGGACATTCCCACTGTTAGAATTTTCCTTACCGTGAATGACTTCACTACATGTAAAATGAGGGAGTTATTCTCACCTTCTTAGTAGAAGCAGTTGACTTTCCGACATTTGAGTAACACGTGTTTGAAGGTAAAAAAATTAAATTACTTCCTCAGAGAAGAGTGGGGAGATGACAAAATGTTAAGAAAAAAAAGGCAGAGATAGAGTTATGTAACAAAAAGAAAGGGTACATCATCAGAGATAACACCAATGCTGAAAGCTTGTATAATTTTAACTTTCCTTCTTTGCAGCTTTGTTGACTTGTTAGTCTATTGAGAGTGTTACGTGTCTGTCTCATAACTGGCAGTAGATAGATGCCTCCATTACACTTGAAATCTGACCAAAATTTTGAGTAAAATTTACCTGCTGTAGACCTGTTTACCATTTACCTTTTATGAATACACACACTGATTTAGACCTGTTCAGGTGTTGTGCAAGTCACATTTTAGTTGAGGAGTTCATGGGAATTGGTAGTTTTCCTTAGGTTCGTTCCCATAGCATATATAAAAGATTAACTACAGTGACACATTCAGGAATTTTACATGCATAAATGAAGAAAAGTTTTTACCAAAGGGCAGGCAGTCTAATCACTCTTCAGGAAGCAGACTGCACTGCAGCTTTTAGCATTTTCTAGAGCTACTAATTTCAGGACAAGAATGATGTTCTCTTATTCTGTGATATTGTTTTATAATTTAATAAATACAAAAATAAACATTTCTCTGATTATTTTTTTCTGGTAAGAAACATAGACCCTGGACCTAGCATTCAGTTGTCATGGTATTTCTTGTGAAATAAGAACTCATCAAAAGATGAAAATGACACAGATAACACAACACAGTGAACATCATTGCGGTTTCTTTTGTCAAGACTATGGAAAACAACTCTAAATACATGGTTCTTTTGCATTTTTTTGTTTTGGTTTGTTTCCTTGAGAGGACTTCCTTAGACATAATTGGGACACCTTCTATAAGAATTTCTGTATCGAAGCAGGGTAAACCCGTGTTTCTGTGCCCTTTTCTGCTTGGAGTAGATCTAAGCTAAGAGGTGAATGACTCATTTTGATCTTCAGCAGTGTTATGGTTTGAGTTAATTGTAGTGCTTCTAACTCTAACTCAGCCTTAGTTTAAAGTAACTGCATTTTCTGAAAAAATAACCGCATGTTTTTCAGACAGTTTCTTTCACTGAACACTGGTATGCAAAGAGGTCAATGTTTATAATCATTCCTGTAGTAATCAAGGTCATCCTCGAGCTACCAAAAAACGACCGCACCTGCAGGGAGGGGCAGACAGGACTGGTGACCCCAAACTGAAAAATAGAGTATTCCATCCCATATACATCATAGTATAAAATTGAGAGATCACAAGGGTCTCGCTCTCTTCTAGGATGGCTGACGTCCAGTGAGGGTCTCATTTGTCTGACTGTTCCTGATCCTGGACTTGTGCGTCCCTGAAACCAGTTCCTGAGTTCAACACCCTCTTAGTTGTGGATCCATTCCCCTGTGTCTGCTCTACAGCAGTTGTCGTGATGTATGGTCATTGAAGGGTGTGTGTGGATGCGATCTCAGATACTTGCATATATTTTCATTACTTTCTGATTATTCCAATAATTATTACTATTGTTATGATCATTTCAATAAAGCTATAGTTTTAGTTTCCAAGCTCCAAGTCTCTTTCCTCTCATTTTCCTCTTCCTGCAGATAGGAATGGAATTTGGTAGTCCAACTGCACAAGTTTAGCCAAAAATTATCTGGATAAAGGATAAACGGTGACAAGCAGCTTTTTTCCAGCTCCATTCCAATTGGTTACCTCCACCTCAGTTGTGTCAATTCAATCACTTTTGCGATATTTTGTTGTTTGTGTTTTTTGTTTGGTTGGGATTTTATGCTTTTTTTTTAACACGTCACAAAAGGATTTAATTTTTTAAAATGCATAATTAAAAAAAACAAGAAATGGAAGAGAGAATGTGCTTTAAAGATGGGTCATTACAGAGTGATACACAGGAAGCTGAATCTCTACAGCTGAATCACAGGAGCTGCTTGGGAGATGAAAGTAGAACGCTGTGAAAATTATACTTTTAAAAAATTAATATTTTCAAAGTTTCATTTTATTTCTTGTTATTCCTAATAGAGAATATCACCATGTAACATCCTAATCTAAAAGGGAAGCATTTGTCCAACAGCCTAACAAGTGGTGAATTGTGCAGCTGTCTTGATAGTACAACTGCAGCAGGTGGGATTTTTTTCCTCTTATTCTCTTCCCTTTTCCTCTAAGATTAATTCTTTATTATATGTGATGAATATAGGCTGTGAAGACACCATAGTAACTTAATAACTGTGGCCACCTATCGTAAGTATCAAAATACAACCTCTGTTTAATATAATTTATGAATACCATTACAAAACACTATTACAATAGCTACCTGGTACAGGAATAACATACTTTTGTCCATCTCTCTATGGAAATACGTATTTTAACATATCATAAACAATTAAAATTAACAGATTTCTGCTGTGATTTTAGCATCAAAGTTTCATGTCCAGAGGTAAATATTCTTGCCCCATCACAGCAATGTCTCAATAGGCAAGGGTAAATTTATGTTGTAAGATCAGTTGCATTGGGGCACAAATAAAAGAGACATCAGCCCCTTATGACGATCTGAAGGAAGTGCTGCAGAACTGAGGTTTCAAACAGTTTCCAAAACGTAGCTAATTCCAACTAATGAAGGAGTTAATCTTAGTAGTCTTCCAGTATGCATCACTCACAAAAATATTAATCTGTCTATCTTTAAAAATCTACTATTCTTGATTAGTAATTAACAATTTCTTTATTCAGTAAATACTCACCCCTTCTCCTTTGGTAAGCAAGTGTGTACCTTTTAGTATGACACATTGCCTCCATGCCAGTACATATGTTTACAAACACAACTTACAGAAAAGAATCCAGGGGGATTGGATCTTTGTAGTTTATTGTTCTTGACTAGTAACAAGCAGGAAACAAGCTGTTGCTTTGACATGAAAATGATCTTTGGGCAATTGATCCTCCTCAACTTCTTCAAGGAGTGTTTTTGAATTGTAGCACAATCCAAAGGAGGAAGCTAAGTTTGATCAGAGCTATGTCTTCTCTTCCCTTGTGAGTGGCTACATCTGTGTGTTAGCAGAAACTGCTTTTGTATTCAGTGCCTTTGAAATACACTGTGACTGACAAACAACACTCCTGCACGCCTCTTTTTCCGTAATGTTAGTTTTTTAGACAGTCAACTGTTTATCTATTCATTTTGACTAGTCTTCCTACAAGAAAACTGGAGTAAAAGGTCAGGACTTCTATCCTCAAAAGTGATGAAATCAATCAACAAAATGTATGTATACAAGCTGGGCTAATCACTTATAATCACTAAAAATTATTGTAATTCATAATTGTAGTCATAAAGCAAGTAGAAGAAGAGGAAACTTTTTTATTTTAGATTGGAACAGCACGATTTTCTCATATCAAAGAAACCAATGAAAAGGAAATTATCTAAAAAAAGATGACCTCTGTCAGTACGTCTAAAAGCAAGTCCATTGAAAGCTCATGTTTCCCTGATCTTCTATCTTGTTCTATAAGCCCAACTAAGACACTGAGATTTAGTCTGGATGTCTGTGCAGTTCAATAGCTTGTCCTGAATGACTGTGAATTGGTTACAAACAGCAGAGACTAAAAAATGTTTGATTTTTCCTTCTACACAGGAGTTTAAAAATTAAGCGGAAAAATGCAAAATAGGTCACCTAACATGAAGTAAATAATGTAGCCATTCAGTGAGACATGGATAGTCTAGAAAGCTGAGTGGAAAGGAACCTAATAGTGTTCAACAAAGAGAAGTGCAGAGTCCTGCACTTAGGGCAGAATAACACTCTGCACCACTACAGGTTAGGGGCTGACCTGATGGAAAGCAGCTCTGTGAAGGATCTGGGAGTCTTAGTGGACAACAAGCTAGCCAGGAGCCAGAAATGCGGCCAAGAGGCACAGTGTTATCGTGAGGTGCATTAAGTATGTGGAAAGCAGGTTGAGAGAAGCTATCGAGCCCCTCGAATTTGCCGTAGTGAGGCTCCATTTGGATTCCTGTGTCCAGTTCTGTCCTCCCCACCTCAATAAAACCAAGAAACTACTGGAGGGAGTCCAGTGGAGGGCCACGAGGATGATATTAAGGGAGTTGAGTATCTCTCTTACGAGAAGAGGCTGAGTGAGCTCAGTCTGCTTAGCCTGGATCTTACCAATGCATAGAAATAGCTAAGAGGCAAGAAGATGAGGTCAGACTTCTCTCAGCGGTGGCCAGCGACAGGACAAGGGGCAATGGGTACAAACTGGAAAACAGAAAGTTCCACCCAAACATGAGGAAAGCTTCTTTACAGTGAGGGTGACGGAGCACTGGAACAGGCTGCCCATGGAGATTCTGTCTCCTTCTCTGGCAATATTTATTACCTGCCTGGGCACATTCCTGTGTAACCTGCTCCAGAGTAACATACTTTAGAAGTGGCATTAGACTACATGATCCCCAGAGGTTGCTTTGCACCCCTACCATTCTGTGATTCTGTAGTTTATCCTTTGTTACCTGCAAATCGCAAGGGAAATATGAGGAATGAATCTGAAAACATTTAAGGAAAAACTGAAAGATACAGAGAAAATACCAGCAATATCAGCTGTAAAAATTTAATCAGCTGTGGGCGCATTTGTTACAGGAATGACTCATGAATTATCAAAGGTAAGGTGTTAGAGAGAGACTTACTCTTTTGAAGGGAAGTACAGGTTTATAAAACTGGTAAATGAAAACAAAAGCAAACTCCTTTTAGAACTGGGTAAGTATTTCTGTGGGTTTTGTTTCAGAATTGATTCAATAATGTTTTCCTCTACAGTCAAAATACTAAAAGAACCCAGGTCATAAAGTCTTAGAAACTTGTCTAGTTGTAGTTCTAGCAATAGTTTCAAGAAGGCCTTATCTACAAAAATGCTGTTTTGATTGGATTGCATTTTCTCCATTTTGTCTTGTGAGTTTATAGGAAATTCAGATGACTTTATTAAAAATCACTTAAACATTCATCAAGTATTTCTCTCTAACTATATCATTAGCACAAGCCAGAACCTCTTAAAACTTATGCTTTCTCTTTTACCTACTGTGAAATCCATATGGCCACCAACTA
Source organism: Tapera naevia (assembly GCA_033556795.1). Lineage (NCBI taxonomy): Eukaryota > Metazoa > Chordata > Aves > Cuculiformes > Neomorphidae > Tapera > Tapera naevia. The sequence goes on from JAUMJJ010000016.1 coordinate 4,214,777, forward strand.
GACATGTCATTTTGTAACCTGCTCTAGGTGAACCTGTGTTAGCAGGGGAGTTGGACTGGATGATCTCTAGAGGCCTTTCCTGACCCCCACCATTCTGTGATTCTGTATTTAGGTGATTCTGTGAAATATAGTGTTTTATTGTCTCAGATATTTAATTCTTCTGAATTTTTTATCATTATGTTCATTATGAAACGTTATGCTGTGTAGTGTAATCTTACCTGTAACACTTTCCTTTTTATCTCCAGATACCTGTGGATATTTTGCTCATTATTCTGGTATGAAAACTCTTTATATCCTGGCTGCATTAAAAAAATACCACATATGACATCATCTAAAATATTTCATTCAGTGCTCTGGGAAATATAAGACTTTAACTTTTGGGCATTTAAATCATTAAGGGATATTTTACGTTCAGTACCCTGCAACAGATACAGCCTTGCATAATTAAGCAAACTTCACACTATTTACTGTAAATGATCCATACAGGAATGTTTATTTGTCTTACGCATTCTTTCCTCTTACTCAAAGCATACTTTTTTAATTGTGTTTCTTCAAATATGACAAAAAATAGACTGGCATTAACTGACTATTGCAAAACAATTACAGATTGTTAAAATCTGGCAAGTTCTGAAAAGCTAAATTTATCTGCCAGTTTTGTAAGTAATTGCTTTCCATGCTTTCTATATAACAAATCAATTCACCGCCAACATCCAGTGGAAAAACCTCTACAGCCAAGTGCAGTATCACAATCAGTTTGGCAGGCCTGATGGTTCAGAGATAGATCTTGTCCATGTTTATTTAGAGTGAAAAAAGTTCTGAAGAACTTCTGATTAAAATTTACAGGGAAAGAGTTGAATAAGCCTAATTGGCAAGAAAAAAGATTTCGTAAAATTGTATCCAAAAGCGAAGAAGGATACATCTCGAAGAGACATCTCGAAGTCAGGTCAAAGCAGGAAATGAAAATACAGTGCTAAAAGAAACTGCATTAAGCATAGGGTAGCTGACCTAAGAATTAGCTTTTCTGTTTTGGTTTGGTTTTGTTTGGTTGGTTTGGTTCACTTTGGTTCACTTCGGTTCACTTTGGTTGGTTGGATGGGAGTTTTTTTTGTAATGTACAGCTTTCCAGAAAAAGTAGGTGAAGAATCACGGATTATTTAGAACTAAAAGTGTGTCAAAACCCACGAAATCTATTACTGCTCAGTGACAATTTTTCTTATAGTATTGCAGGTCTAAGTCTTGTATGTAATGGCACTGAATACTGTCATTCAGCAGGTCTTTTCTAGATCTAAGTATACATAGCTGCAAAAGAAATTCAGAAATGAGTTTCTGTAAGTTATGCTTTCTGCTGTAAGATATTTCTTTTTGCACACTTGCTAAGTAAAGTGTTCTACTTTAGATTCCTTTAATTTTTACTTGGAAATGCATCCAGTTCAAAGAGAAGTATTGAGGTTCAGAACTGTTTACCGAGTGCAGTTATTACCTGAGTGAATAATTTAATCAATGAATGAAGTCCACTTTCACTCCCCCCTTGCCCCCTCAGTTTTAGCTTGGATCTCTAGAAGTTGATTTTTTTTTATTAGCAATTTTATGCATCATTCTTCACTCATATTCAAAGGGCTAAATCAGATTAGGAAGAAAGAGTAAATTTAATATTAATGTGATGATATTATAACAGACAAATCCGCAGGAAAAAAAATACAGAAAATCTCTAATTTGCATGCAAACGTAAGTGGGCAAAAGACCTTATCCTAATTTATCTCTGCATTTGGCCTTGTCTTAGTTTTGTACACCTAAACTACACCATTATTTTTAGCATAAGCATCTGAAAAAAGGACATCTCCTAGAACTAGCTATCACTAAAAGAAAAAGAAAATAAAAAGAAGATGAAATCCAGGAAACTGCAAGTTTCTGACAAGCGAAATATTAGTTGTAAGGGACTGTGCTTGGAAATATTCTTAATTGCTGTGAGAAACACCCGGAAAAAAAGAGATTTTGGTTTAGAACTGGTACTCAGGCAGGGGACTTCTTGATTAATTGCACAGTTCCCGTTGAAATGATTTCTGTTATGACAGATAAGATAAACGCTCCAGACTCTGTAATATTAGTCTTTCAAAACACATCTGAGGTTTCATGCAGGAGATGATTCGTTAACGCAAATAATACTGCATGTTGGAAAATGACCACAACGAGTAGGCATTCTGCTAGATATTACATATGCTCCTTCTCTTTGAATTCTCTCACCAATGTAAGGTTACGTAGTACAGGAAAGAGAAATTAATAAAATATCAATTCTTTGGTACTCAGTCACTTTCACTATTCTCCATTACTGAATAGATCAAAAGCAAATATATATTCCAGGAGGAATTAGATTTTAACGTGGTGTCAAAAATCGGAAAACTATCTCTTTGAGGTAAGAAAAATGTATAGACAAATTAAAGCAAACATTTCATTTCATTACTAATTTCTGTGCAGAAGAAGTTTGAGTGTTCACATTTCATTACACCATCTCTTATTTCTATATATTTGAAAGAGAACCAAGGCAAAAACTCTCTCCTTTATTTACTTCTTCAAAGTTTGCTAAGCTTCTGTAGATCGCAAAAGTGGTAAACCAGCATTGTAATAAACTCCATTTCAAGCAGGCTTTTGTAGTTTGGAGGGAACTGCAGAACTGGAGTTGCTTTCTACTTCAGTCGTGACTTAGTCCATAAAATTCTGTTTCAGATCACAAGCAATTCAAGTCAGGTGATAACCTTTCTCTAAATTTGTACAGGACCCAGTACAATAGCAGTTTATTCCTTAAATGTAGCTGTCAATACTTTTTGGTTAAGAAAAAATCAAAATATGTACCTTTTCATTTAGTCTTAGGTCAGTCTGTCTTTCTTTCTTTCTTTCTAAAAGCTCCATCTTGCCTTTTATGACAGTAAAAAACTTTAAACTTTAACCAGGGTTTCAAATTCTGTTGTGTGAGGTGGGTATTAGGACAACACTCTAAAATGCAGGAAAGTCATCATCTATCATTATGCCAGTGTAGTCAGAATGACAAGTCATGTTTCACACAACTTGAATGAAAACTTAAAAGGAAAACCAAGGCATTTAATGAGAGGCAAAATATGCTTTATGTTAAAAATGCACTATCTTTTAATAAAATCAGAATCTACTACAAAGACAGCAAAGAAGTTTTTGATTTTCAGTTAGGAGCTTTTACCTTCTCTTCTTTCATCACAAATCACAGCATTCTGAGAGGGGAGGTATACTGGAAGCCTTCACTGCGAGACAAAGTAATTTCATCTGTATATTATTAATAATAATCTGATTAATAATTCACAATTACCTTGCTGAATGTGTACTGAGTTAAAGGAAGTGATAAAATGAACTGTTTGAATACAAGTGTAGGAAATACTATCATATTAAATACTCTGGTATTTGTCTACATTAGGGAAAAGTATTAAAAAGAAAAATGTAAAACAAAAAATTTGCTTTTTTTTCCATTTTTTCTATCTAGTCTTTCAGATTTGGTTTTGGAGAAGGATACATAAAACTTATTAAAGTAGAAAATAATTAATTTTAGAATTATTTTTTTAAATTGGTAAGAAGTCATTGTGTTGTGTGATCACATAGTAATCATACCTGTGAAATGTTTGTTAACATTTTGGTTTTCTCATAAGAAATTAAAAATTCAAGGTGGAAAAGACTACTCCACCTCACTTTGGGAGGAAAGCATCTGAAATTTCAGACCACTTTATGAAGGTATAAAAAGGTTATAAATTACTTATCAAATTATTAAATAACAGTTATCTTTCTTTCTAATAATATTTTCTGGTTTTGAGGGAGGTGGGGGTGGTTGTGGTGTTAGTTCAATTGTTGTTTGTTTTAGGATGTCACACGGGAATACTTCCCATTTTTTGCATAGCAGTTCACCCAAGATTTTTAAAATTAAATGTGTAACATTCTTTACACACCTCTAACAAAAAATTTCTAAGTTGCACATTTTAAAACCAACAAGATATGAAACATGCACAATGAAGTACTGGTTAAGCCTCTGTTATTCAATCTAAATACTTATTTCTGAGTGTCCATCTGGAAGTTCTATTTTCACAGTATCACAGTATCACAAGGTTGGAAAGGACCCCTGAGATCATCAAGTCCAACTTATAACCCTACACTAACACCAACACTAACACCAACCCATCATCTAAACCATGGCACTCAGTGCCTCATCCAGTCTCCCCTTAAACACCTCCAGGGTTGGCGACTCCACCACCTCCCTGGGCAGCGCATTCCAATGGCCGATCACCCTTTCAGTGAAGAACTTTTTCCTCACATCAAGCCTAAACTTTCCCTGACGAAGCTTAAGTCCATGCCCTCTAGTTCTGCCACTGGTTACCTGAGAGAAGAGACCCATCCCTGCCCGACTACAACCTCCTTTTAGGTAGTTATAGAGAGCAATGAGGTCTCCCCTGAGCCTCCTCTTCTCTAGACTAAAAAGCCCCAGCTTCCTCAGTCGCTCCTCATAGGGCTTGTGCTCCAGCTCCCTCACCATCTTTGTTGCCCTCCTCTGAACACATTCCAGTATCCTAACATCTTTCCCAAACTGGGGGGCCCAGAACTGGACACAATATTCAAGATGAGGCCTGACCAGTGCCGAGTACAGGGGGACAACAACAACAAGGACAAGCGTAAGATTTTGCATATGGGGAAACAAAATCCAGGAGTGCTCCATGGAAAGACCTGAGGTTCCTAGTAGACAGAAAGCTCAATATGAGTGAACAGTGTGCTGCTATGGCACAGAAAGCCAACAGGATGCTGGGTTGTATCAATAAAGGCATCATCATCAGAGATACAGAAGTCATTATCCTATTCTACTCAGTGCCTCTCAGGCCATCCTTGGAATACTGTGTTCGGATTTTGTCCCAGCTATGCAAAAAAATGTGGTTTACGTGGAAAAAAAAAAGAACATGGATAGCAGGAGTCATGCTTTTTAGTCCTTCCAGAGATTCATACTACATTTATACCTCTTCCCTTTTTTCCCTCTTCAAAATTACAGCAGTCTTCAGATTTACTGGCATTTATTTCCTAAAAGTAAAAAGTAAATTCACAATAGGTATTACAATGACACAAATAAAAAGGTTTTAGTTTCCAAAACCCATTAAAAAGCTGCTCCTGGAAAAAAAAAAAAAAAAAGGTTTTGAAGTTCAAATGAAAGACAATATCTGAATAATACTAATCCCCAGGAGAATTAATGGCACCTGCCAGACACTGTAAAGGTTTTATAAATGTTATCTCCTGAAAAGTCGACAGCAAACATCATAAGGCCTTCAGTAAATACGTCTACTAGCCTTTTTGTTTGAGCAGAAATATTGAACTTCCTGCCATTATGATTATAAAGTAGAGGAGATTATTACAGATATTTAAAAATATTTGATTAATGGACTCCCTTTTTCATTGGGATCAAGTTTCAAATCACACAAAGATTTAATTGTTTGAAATAATTTTTCATTAGCAATACAAATGTGGCAAAATAATCTATTCAGAAATCCTTTATGAGTAAACATACAGAAAATCAGAACCTGGAAAAGAAAAAAAAATAATTTGGCTGCCTAATCTGCAATATCAGAATAAGCAGGCAAAATTCTGCATTGTAGCGCAATAATACTGTTGTTCATATTGCATAATGCAAACTATGTATCTTTTTGGCAGAGACAAAACACCACATAGTCTTTGTCTATTATCCATTAATAATTATACCGAGTTAATTTAATATGAGGTGTATACTGCATGATAATTTCATGAGACTGTGAAATTTGCCTCAGTTTATACCTATGTCTTTTTTTTTATTCCTGTGATATTTAGGTGGCATGTAGATGTGTTTTATTAAATAGCTCACAGTTTTTGACATATTTAAGACTGACCTCTTATCTCTTTTGTTTTCACCTAAAAATAATACTAAGTTATGTAAATTTGGCTGTAGTAAATAAAAAAGGAGTAAAAATGTTAACAAAATATATTTAACTAAGGAACAAATAATATATAAAATCATAAAACATTCCAGAAATTTATTAACAGAACACCAGAAAAAAAAGAAATTGCTATATGCAGAGAAACAGATAGAAACTGAAGAATATTTACAGACCCAAATTACTTGGCTCTCTGTCATTGCTCAGTAATTACATACACGGAAATTGAGTACTGGTCAGTTGAAGTGCAAAGAATTAAAAGAATTTTGTTGGAAATCATATAAACATGATAGTCTCAATTCATATTGGCAATGAAAAATATATTTTTATATACAAATACTAAAACACTTCAAAGCCTAAGGAATGTAATTTTTTTAGTTTGTTAAGTTACAGATGCTGAAGCACGATGACACAACTGTCAAATACTTTAGTTAATATCAATAATAATGGAATCTGATCAAGTTTTTTTTTTGTGAGCAATGCAAATATTGTTACAATGGTTGATTCTGAAAAATCACCTTTTCACATGATTGCATCAAAATTGTGAACGCTTGAGCACTTTCAAATTCTTTTTCATATGAACTTTTTTTTGTGAAATACATTTATTTCTAGTTTACCTCCTTCGAGTTCATTTTAACACACAAGATATTTTAAAAATATCAATCTGAAATTCAACTACATTATTTTTATTCTGGGTTTTTTGGAACAAGTAGTGAATCATAAAGACAAATAACCATCTGCAAATTATTATCTACACTACAGAATTTTATTATATATTTGTTTGACTTTATTTTATATTCACTACTTTATTGCACAACAACAGTGTAATTACAATTTTAACCTTTAGTTGCAAATAAGGAACATAATTATTCTCCCTTGCAGTCTATGCTAGTTTTGGCTATGATAAAGTTGATTTTCTTTCTTGTAGCCAGTATGGGGATGTATTTTGGATTTGTGATGAAAACTGTGTGGATACTACAAGAGTATTTGGAGGGGATTGTTTATTTACTGCTAAAGAGCCTTTTCTGCTCTGCACAACGCCCTGCCAGTGGGGGTGGGCAAGAAGTTGGCTGGCAACATGGCTACAACAGGGGATCCCAACTGACAAAAGGAATGTTCCACAACATATGATGACACAGTCAGTACATAAAGCTGGGGGAAGAGGAAGGAAAGGGGACATTCGAAGACATGACTTTTCTCTTCCCAAGTAACCGTTGCATATGGTGGAGCCCTGCTTTCCTGCAGATGGTTGAACACCTGTCAGCTGATGGGAAATAGTGAATAAATTCCTTGTTTTGATTTGCTTGCACATGTGGCTTTTACTTTATCTATTGAACTGTGCTTATCACAACCTAACTCTTGTCAGACCTGAAAGAAGCATAGCTCCAAAACTGAAGGGTTTATGACAGATATCATTTAGAGTATCCTGCAAATGTGACTGGAAGAATGGTCGATTCTCACAAAGCACATCAAAGGAAGGAAAAATTTAAACTCATTAATTGAGGTAATAAAGATTTATGTTCAAGCAGCGAGACAATTAAAAATTAATACCACTATGCTGAATGCAATGGTACTGTGACAGTCAAAATGAATTGAAGATATATCTCAAGTGGTTCCATTGACTGTAGGAGATTGCTTTTATGTTCAGCGAAAGGAGAAATGAAAGATTCTCCCAGGAGCCATGCACAGATGATGTAGTCTCACTATTGCTCCTACCTTCAATTCATTGTTTTGCTGTTTTGTTTTTTTTTTGTGTAGATTCATTTCCTGGTTAGAGAACTTCTTTCTCTTCAGGGAACTGGGGTTAATCTTTGGTCTAAAATCCAGGTCCTCAACTTATCAAAACAAAAGCAAAATTCCAGGTGGGCTCATATTGTTTTTTATAACTGTCGAAATATAGCAAATTTACTTTCTCCACTCAAGCACAATTTGTGGTACCATTAACAACTAGAAATAAGGATTAGCAGCTAGAATTATAATGTAACAGCATACCGCTTGGAAATCAGCCTTACTTACACTGCATTTTACTTTTGAATAAAAATGCTTTGCTGCTAGTCATTCCCTAGATAACAAGCAGTTAACAAGTTAACAGATACTGTTCATTTCTGCTCAAACTGTGTTACTGAGTCACTGGCATTTGAGTCTGTTACCGGAATAAACAAAAAAAAAATATAAAATGTGTACATGAAAAGTGCTGCAGTTCTAAATCTCACCAAGTATGCCAAATGACAGAAATTGTATATTAGCCTTATGTAATTTTTTTACAATACAAATCAACTTTCAGAACTATACAGAGAAGGAAGCTATTTCAGGCATAGAGAAAAAAGTCCAGTGATAATAGGTAGTTAAACACATAAAAGTAATTTTCCATATGGTCTTTATATATGGAAGATGTACATCAATGAAAAGTCGCTGGTAAATGCACTTTTATCACTTTCTTTTTTTCTTTGTTGTTTTATAAGAAATCTCATCTTCCCTAACGTGTGTTTAAAAGAGAAAAGTTACCTGAATGAACAAAATCACCAAGGACGTTTCTAGACTCGTAAAATTTTAGTAGACGTAAGAAACATATCTGCCTAAATTTTTAATACTAATTTGCTAAAACTATTTGTGTTTAAACTCAATGTACTCAAAAGAATGTTACTTAGGCAAAGATCCTGCTGAAATCAGGGTCAAGATGGAATAAATATTGTAAGAATTGCTAAAAAGAAGTTGGTGTGGTTTAATTTTTTAAAAACTATTGAATAACAGATTAATTTCACTGAAAGTCAGGATACAGTAACCAGTTATTAGTATAGTGAAAAAAGTATCATGGATAAGGAATATTTTAACTCACTCTTCTCCAAGGCACATCCTGTAGTCGTGTCTCAGGACAGAGATCTAAAAGAAAAAAAAAAGCATTTGATACTGCTGGTGCTAAAAATCATTGTCAAATCTTATGCATGAACAGGTTCATGCTTGTTGATAGGAATAGTCAGAGATAATTATGATTCATAAATATTGCAATACCTGATACATACCTGAAAAGAATAACTAGCAATAAAAGTAGAAATGATCCTCTGCAGTTTCTTTCTTCCTTTTAAATGTATCTGATTTTTCCAAATATCCTTACATGTCTTCTTATGAATTTAAAATCATATCAGAGTACCGATTTAATTGCAAATTTCATAACTGAATGTTTCATAAGTGGAAGTATAAAATGGTGCTGAATTCAGCATTTGTACCATGCATCACCACCTCCAAATACTTACCTTTATAATTCTTGAAACAGTATTTTCAGGGTTGAATTGGTTTACAGATTTTAATGACATTTAAAGATTAACTCAAATAAAATGAAGCGTACTTAAATGTACTGAACAAAATGCTGTATAAAATGTTCTATTAAATATCACAAAAGATCTCAGGGTTTTTTTTGTTTATTTTTGAAAAATTAAGACTCAAGTAATAATAATTAGATAATGATAACTAGGGGAGGTTATCAAGATAAATGCCAATGTTACTACATCTGAGTCCTTGATACTTTTGCAACAGAAATATTCAGATATAGAAATAAGATTTGCCATTGCAGAGCTCTGTAATATTTCATAAGAAAAGATTAAATCTTAATCAGATTTTTTCAAGAACTAGCACTTTGTTCACGAGTGATTTGATTACATGTAATATATATATACTAGCATTTCTAATGTGCATATTTTAAGATCTTCATGCGTTGAAGACGGAAGTGTTCAAATGTTCGATCCATTAATTTTTGTCACCACTTTTTGTGCTGGTATGGTAATACGTGCACAGTTAGCATGAAACCTACGTACACACTCTTCAAATAAGTATTCCTAATACTATTCAAAAAAACTCCAGGTTGTTTTAAGTGTGAAACACCTAAGTTTAACAACAGATATTAGTATGAGGCTGAAAGTTACAATACCAATGCGTAAAGATCTTGGGTTTAGCCCCGCAATAATTAGAAAGTGTCTAAACAGAAGTTTGATTGAAGAACATTTGGCTTTATTTGGACAGGGGAAGATACTTTTCTTAAGACATGTGACTGTAAAAGTAATGAATGTTTGAAACAGATCTGGGATCACAACTAAATCAAGATTTTTCAAATATATTGTTGGGAGCATGGGCAAGTGGACAGAAAGCAGATAAAAGTCAAAATTGCAATCAGAATTTACATTGTGATATGACTGACTACACAGTTTCTTATTGCTCTATAAAATTGGCCTCAACAGTTACAGACAATTCCAATTCTTCTGCCAAAAAAATAAAAAGAGGAGAAAAGAACCAACAAAAACAAGGAAGCAACCAAGCAAAAAAAAACCAAAACCAAAGCAAAGATAATTACGTATAACCAAGGGTTCAGAATGCACAAATTTATTTCAGTCTGTGCTTACACTTAGGCTTTGAATTCATTTACTTCAGAAGTTGAATTACACTCGTATGAGTCATTCACACTTTTAAACTTTGCAAGATTAAAGCTGTAATTAGCAGTGACCTTAATGTACATTATTACTTCCTTTTGAACCTAACTGAATAATCCCAACACTGTAAAAGCCTGCTACAGCTCACCTTTAAGAGCAGACTGTTCTTGTCATTTGTCAGATTTGTTGAGATGATTCAAGTAGGATTTACTGATCAATACGAGAAAGAGTACATCATATTCTACAAGCATTCTTTAACTGAGTTTAGCAGGGGGTGCACATCTTTGAAGTGAAAGGAGAGGCTATTGAATTCTTTAGATTAAATAACCATTCACTTCCTTTAAGTTAAGAATTTGTAAGGATCAGTGAAAGCACATAGGACTATTTCAAAATGTCAAATTCATAGAATCATTAAAAAAAAAAAAAAGCAAGATTTTTTTTCACAAGGCAAGTATCTGCTTTCGGGATTGTCATTCTCAGGACAATAAATATGCAATAGAGCACCAAACACTTGCTCTGGAAAACAGGCCATCTAGTCATGTGATAGTGTGGCACGTGTTCGGTGGCTAAGAGACATGTTCCCTTATGAAACAGTTACTCCCTTCTGCCATCATTTCTAACTCATCTGTCAAAATACCACCTTTTCCATTGGGTTTCCCCTATTGTTTAAAATCAGAGGTATTTTAAACTAGTCCTTTCAGATAACTTCATAATTGACTTCCAATAACAGTCCACGCTCCTCTCCCCCATGTCTGTTTTCCTAGACCTGAAGCTGAATTATGTTTTACTTGAAGGATTTATGTTTACAAGAATTCCGGAAACAAAGAGTTAGTGCCAAGAAGAGTGATAGGAACCACAAATATAAACTATGCACTGAACATAAGCAGAGAACAATGATCTATTTTGGCTTTTTATTGATCACTTAAGAAAACAAGCAAGCAAGTGATTTGTGTAATATTTGGACATTTTGAAGTAATTTCTTTTTTCCTTGCTTACATTAGTAATAATTGAAAACGATGTCACAGAAGTAGATATGTTACTATAATGAATGTAAGAACAGAAATTAAAATCTTTCACACTGAAATGGTAACATGACTTGCTTCACTCACAGAAATCATTGAAGTTCAAAGGGTATTTAGGGTGATAGATATTTGAGCATAGAAATAAAAATTTGCACGAATATAGCCTCTACCAATGGATTTAAGGTTTTATGATGTTTTCAAAATGTTCATGGTAAAATTTAATTGATGAATTTTAGCCTCACTTGCTTGACTTTTGGGGAACTTCGTGAATAAAGCTGAGGGGGACTGTCCACTTCTTCATAGCTGAACAGAAAATAATCTTCCCACCCACTTCATCTGATCACGAATTAAACTGTGATCGAGCTACTTTGTACTTCTGCTGCTTTCATGATCTGTGGAACCAGAAAAATTTATCACAGATTTGCTCTTCAAAGAACTTTCAGTATTCTGGATGATCAGTGTATTTATGGTAAGAAAAAGGTATTTTCGTTGAATAGCACACTTGTCATGCTCCAAACTGTAAGACCTGTTCGTTACTCATTCTACATCCATGATGCATTTCATGTAGAAAAAGAGAAAAGCTATTATGGACAGTATATTGCTGTCCCCAGACGCAGTTTTTTCTGTCTCATATCCTTTCTTGGTCATGTTCTTAAAAATGCCTTAGCTCTAAGATTTTCAAAAGGTATTTCAGTATCTTAAAGATAGATGCCAAAACACTAACTCTAATCAATGTGATTTCTAAAAGCACCTGTATAGGTTAGGTGTCCAGGTACTTTTCCAAGAATGCTAATCTATTCGTAAATGCAGTCTGCAAGCCTTATCTTAGAGTTCAAAATTAAAGAGGTGTTGCTATGACTAGACAGTTGTTAATGATATCAACAGCTATTCTGAAAGTTATTATGGAGGCATCTTAATCAAGACAATCTGATCCTTCTTTTGGGACTAGGACTGATGGGAGTCTTACAGTCTCAGCTATTGTAGTTCTGATGATATGCGAATATTGCTTCCACGGAAGTAAAGTGACAGAGAATGGTATTTCTTAATAAAGTTGCAGCTAGAGGCCTAGATCTGATTGTTGTATACTTAAATGTGCCAACTGTGAATTGTCAGTCAGCAGTACGAAATATTTACTATCTTAGGCAAACAGTGATGAAATGAAAAAAAAAAGAATTCCTATCAAAACAAAACCTCTCTTGGAAATACACTCATTTACTGTCAAAAGGCTTTAAGTATTTAACCTGTAACATATGACTATTTGCCTCATATTGATTTATTAGGAATTTCAAGCCAATAAAATGTGCAGTTTGTTTTTGCATCAAGGATCTTCTTCACAAAGGACAGTGAGCTAGGGAATAGCTAATTCCTCACAACAGCTTGCCGATTATAGCTAAATGTACACATTGGGAAAGCACGAGGATTCAGAATAGGGATAGTAAACTAAAGAGTTATTTCATGTACCAAAATCTTTCTACAAGTGGAGGATGAAGTGGTATCAACAGATAAATTATACAGTTCATATAAACACATGCATAATGAAAATAAATATAAAACCATTCTCCAAGGCAGAAGTCCACAAATATATTAAATCACAGCAGAGGAAAAAAAGAATAAAGAAAATATATTCAAAATGCTGTCTTGGGATACCATCCAGAAATGCTCATTGTATCAGGGTTAATTTCATGTCTGTGTGAGTTTCCTTATATAACACAGCACACAGGAAAGCAGAACTTGATTCCTTAAATATTGTCTAGCGGATCTAGAATTAGGACGGAAATGAAACACTACTAGTCACAGTATATTAATCTCCAAAATTCTCTCCATATGTTACCAGTAAATGATTTTTAAATATTGCCAGATCTTTTGAAGCACAGAAGGCTAATGATCTTTCTTTTCCTACTTAACCACCTAATTCAGATGTTTAATATTTAGTCAAAGGTATTTCATTTTCAGTTTTGTATCACAAGAAAAAGCTGGATGAAATATTACTTTTCTCCATTTTTGCATTTTTGGAAACCACTGGGAATTAATGGCAATATCTTCATTTAAGTTTATAGGTACAAAAATAAAATAGCCATGACACCCTTTTCAACAAGATACGTGTGACTGTTTTGCAGTATAAAATAAACAAGCAGCATAAGTTGCATTCAGTATCTTTGTTTTCTGATAGTCATTACTTTTTTCTGATAGTCTTTACTTTAACTTATCTTTAGATTCAGAGACATAGAACAATTGTTTAAAGGCTAATTCAAACATTTCCCATTGTTGTCAGGTCCATTAGCGCTTTCATTCAGCAGTTTCATTAGTAGAATTTTCCAGAAACTTAATATTGTTTTTCTATTTCAGCACAAATTTGAACACAAAGGCCTCAAATTTGATAGTCCCGAGGTGAGTAAAATGACTGCAGCATGCAGATTAGCCCAAATTACTGAGTTTATTTCCCTTTCTCACAGTTTGGGAAGAGTTTCTTAACTGTAAGGAGGCAGAAAAGTTTAGTAACAACGTACTTTTAAACTGTGGAACAGTTATTTTTAAAGAAAAATTAAAATTTACTGCATTATCATGCTACTTTACTCTTATTCTCTTCTTACATATACATGATACAGAGATATTCTTAGTCATTATACTGATGAACTAATAAATGTAATATATCTTCATCATATTTACATTACATCACACTCTTAAAAACATGTCTTATCAATATTCTTTCAAAATTATCACAAGACTCTGCTACTGCCAAAGAGAGTAGTTATAGTAATGTGCAATGACAGTAGTGTCAGAATTATGCCCAGATTGATTCATACAAGTTCACAACAAAGCATCAGAACCTCTGATAAGGATAGGGGTTCAGACTCTGTGTAAATGGTCTGTGTTAGGTCTGGCAGCTGAATTGCATCTGTGAGTGATAAAATGGTAATTGTACCATATTATCAGCCTGCAACACAGACATTAACATGTCACAACACTCTACCATTACATGGATGGAACGGTAATATCTGTCTTTGAAATTTTTTTAATCTCTATGAGAAAAAATGTTTTCTGTGCAAGATGTAACACAGAATGCTAAAGGAAGAACATTCCTACAGATAGCTTACTAATATCTACGTATCTGCTTTATTTTTTTTTCTGTATTAGGTTTATTTTATGTTTTTCTTTTACGCAAACTGGCTATATAGTTTTCTCAACAAAAGTATGCTCGACAGAAAGCAGTGTTCACCTGCTGAATAAATTTTGAGATACATGATTTGTTCTCTGTCTTTCACCATGAAAAACTCATTGTTAACTTCTGCTGCAGTGACTCAGTCACCTTCACAGCATCACTTAAGACTTTCAAACCCCAAATAACTTCACAGGAACAATCTCATGAATTAGTTTGGACTCTATTTGTAATTATTCTGGCAATACACAACACATTAAAAGCTTTTCCTCTGCAGAGTTACCTTTTAAGTTTCTACTTCTAGTGTTATTTCCTTCTGAAGAAGTTATTTCAAAGGCAACAATCTCAGTCCTCTAAAGGAAATGGAATTTTTCTACCCTATCTCCTGGCTGCAAATTCTTTCCTTCCTGCAGAATTGAAGATTGAAGGTGATAACTTTCAAGGGATGCTTTTTCTACACCTGAATGAATCTTTATATACCATTAATATCAATGGAAAAGGAAGTATGTGTTCTTTGAGGCGGTATATACAAAGGACAGGGAACACCTTGCAGATGAGATAAAGGTAATTCTTTATGCTAATGAATTAAAAAAAGAAAACCTGTTAAGAAACTTTTTTACTTGAAGGAGCATGGAGTGAAATACTGATCAAAAACTTTGCTTCAGCAAGTATGTAAGTGGAGATATGAGTAAATGGCAACGGGATGAAAGAGCTGCGAAAATAACCCGACTCCAAGACACGACAGCAGTATGCCGCAAGTAAGAGTACCTTCTTACCAATGCTTGCTTTTCATGTTACAACATCATTTTCTAAAACCATTCTTTAAGACATGTTGTGTCTCTGAGGCAGCACACTGCCTTTGAGTTCTGGGTTTGGGCAGAACACGATTTATGAGACCCAAAAGGACAACTGTGCAGAAAGGAGGTAAATTGACGGCTGTTCGTGCTGAGCTAGCTTTATTCTGATTGTATGATGCAGTAGACTTTCCTCCAAAGAGAATCTTCTTTTGGTTTGGAACAAAAAAGTATAATTCTAAGTATTTACATATTAGTGTAACAAATTGTAATGATTTACACATTAATGTAGCAAAATAACAGTCTGTTTTCCCTCCAAAGGACATTAAATTGAGGAAAAAGTATCTATGCTAACACTAGTATTTTGGACGCTTTCCAGTATGGATAATTACATTCTGTCTACTAACAATTCTCCTGCAGTTTCAATTAGATGCAATGTTCTTTTTCACTGTCCTGAGCTGTTGTGCAGTATCGCCATTCACTGTTTAACAACTGCCACATTTCACTCAGGAGGTGCTCGCATTTTAGTATTTAATGTGATAAGCCTTATAACAGGGTTTTCAATTAGCTACATTGTGACTTTTCAACTGCAATCTGTATCAGAAAAATTAGATGCTGTGGGAAGATAGAATTTCTCAGGAAAAGTTCAGATAGCTTACAGAAGAGTCAGATGTTCTGTACAACACAAAGATGAGAAGAGATCCTGAAAATCAGGGTTTCTATTCACTGAAATAAGTAGTAGGCTAAGGAATTCACAATATTGCCACCTTTCTTCTTTGAGCTTTGGGTCCTATCAGTGATCACCACAGAGAAGAGATCAGTGACTGTTCCTCCTTTATCCCTTGTGAGAATGCAGTAAACTGCAATGAAGTATGCCCTCAGTCTCCTCCTCCCCAGGCTGAACAAAGTGACTTCAACCGCTCTACATACGACATCCCTTCTAACCCGTCACCAGCTTTGTGTCCCTCCTCTGGACACTCTCCAGTAGCTTTATGACTTTTTTATATAGCAGCACCCAAAACTGCACACAGTACTCGAGGTGGGGCTGCACTAGTGCAGAGCAGAGTGGGAAAATCACCTCCCTTGACCAACTGACAATGCCATGCTTGATGAACCCCAGGACACAGTTGGCCCTCTTGGCTGCCAGGGCTCACTGTTGGCTCATGTTCAACTTGCTGTCAACCAGTACCCCCACGTCTCTTTCCACAGGGATGCTCTAAAGTCTCTTACTCCCCAGTCTGTGTGCATATCCAGGGTTGCTGTGTCTCAGGTGCAAAACCTAGCACTTGCCTTTGTTAAACTTCATGCGACTGGCAACTGCCAGGCTCTTAAATTTGTCCAGATCCCTCTGCAGGGCCTCTTTGCTCTCAAGAGCATCAACAGCTGCTCTCCCCAGTTTCAAGTAATCAGCAAACTTGGTTAGTAAACCTTCAAGTCCTGCATCCAGATCATTTATGAAGATATAAAATAGTACTGGCCCTGTGTCTTGTGTTTGGTGGTGATCAAGGTAAAGTACAACTCTGAACCCTGTAACATTGCCATGAAGATAGATATGTAATCAAGTCTGCACAACCACAGCCTCTTTTGTTGTGGCAGCTTGGAGCACAAAATGGTGGATTGGCAGGCTCTAACTCATAGGTTGTGTAATGGAGGCTGCACGAACTGTTAGCTTGTAGCCTGTGCGTGAAGTCACATGCTGTCCCCTGACTGGACCATCTAATTTGACCTATAAGCAGATCGGATGGCACCCACAGCAGAGATGGCATAAAAGGATGCTGAACCTGCAAGGACTGACTGCTCTTCTTCAGGACCCAAACACCACTATCACCTGTCAAGACAGACCCAAGACGTGAGATCAACAGGACATCACAGAAACCTGGCTGTGACTATCTCTGTTCTCTCACACACTCCATTTCCTCCTTTTCTTCTTCCCTCCTTTTCCCTTCTCTTTTTCTCTTCTAAATAAAGAGTTAAGTGGTTATTTTCAGTATCTGGTTTGGTTTGTGCTTTAATCTCTTGGCAGGTATCCAAACATACAAGTCGCAGCAAATTAGACTGTCTTGCAGACTCTAACAGGCTTAAGATGAATCCCTGCAGAATCCTGCCAGTGACTGGTCACCAGCCTAATGCAACCCCATTCACTATGACCATTTGAGCATGATCTGTCAACCAATTGTTCATCCGTTGCATTATGTGTTTATCCAGCTATATGCTGGATATTTTGTTCAAGTGGATGTTGTGTGAGACAATATCAAAGGCCTTGCTGAAATCCAGAAAGCTTACATCAACTAGGTCAACTAGGTGGGTAATCTTGTCGTATAAAGAAATCAAATTTGTCAGGAAGGATTTTTCCATTATAAACCCGTGCTGGCTGGGACCAATAACTGTGTTGTCTTCTAGGTATTTTTCAATAGATTCCAGAATAGCTTCCTCCATAATCTTCCCAGGCACTGAAGTGAGACTTGCAGGCCTGTAGTTACTGGTGACATCCCTGCTGCTCTTCTTCAAGACTGGGACAATATTGGCCAACTTCCAGTCAACAGGTATCTCTCCAATTTCATCAGGCCCCATTGACTCGTAGGGATCCAACTGGAGCAGCAAATCCCATGTAAGTTTGGGGTTGATTGGGAGCTTATCATCTGCACTGTCATGGTCCTCTAGCTCTGAGGGTGCCCAAGTCCATCATTGGTGTTGAACATAGTGGTAAAAAAAAGCATTAAATATTTTTGCTTTGTGTAGATTGCGGTTTATGAGGTGTCCACGCTCACCAAATTTTGAGTATATTATTTCTAGCCTTCTTTTTGTCATTAATATATTTGAGAAAGTACTGTCCTTCACAGTGCTAGTCAATTTCAACTCTAATTGAGCTTTGGCCACATGAATTTCTGCCCTACAGTGGCAAACAGCCTCCCTTTAGTATTCCCATGTCAGCTGTCATTGTTTCCACTGGCCATGCACCTTCCTTTTCTGACTCAGTTCCAGAAGAACATCCTGCTCAGCCAGCTTGAATTCCCGCATTTTGGAATTTCCTGATCCTGCGCTTTTAGGAGGTGGTACTTAAAAAGTGCCCAGCACTGACTGAACCCAGCACCTTCAAAAGCTTTATTTCCCAGGGGACTTCACTAAGTAGTTCCCTGAGCAAGGTAAATTCTGCTTTCCTCATATCCAGAGCTGAGGTCTTGCTGTAAGTTTTCCTTCTGTTACTATAGATGTTAACTTTTTTTGCAGTTGTAACCAAGGTAGCCTTTGTTGTGCTTTCCCATTGCTCATCCCTGACTAGCCTCCTATGGCCCCTTTGCCCTTTCAAAAGCTTAAAGCCCTATCAACAAGCCTTGCTAGCTCTTGAGCAAAAGCCTTTT
Source organism: Tapera naevia (assembly GCA_033556795.1). Taxonomy (NCBI): domain Eukaryota; kingdom Metazoa; phylum Chordata; class Aves; order Cuculiformes; family Neomorphidae; genus Tapera; species Tapera naevia. Next base: position 4,233,481 of record JAUMJJ010000016.1, read on the forward strand.
TGCTTTACTGTGAAAGGTGCATGTCATCAGATGCCTGTAGACCTGATGATAAATAGACCAACCCACAGCCAAAAAAAACTAAAGATCTGCTGGTAACATCAACCTCGGAGCCACATGTTGACCAGCTGCATCTGCCTGTTCAATTCAATATTCTTAGCTGCTACTGAAAGGATTGAAGAAAATACCATCTGCACATCTTGGAAATCCCTTTTCATTGCTTTAGGATTTCTCTTTGCTATCTCTTTACTGCCTACGTGAAAAACCACTGGGGGCAATAATCTGAGAGCTTTACCAGACTAGGGAGATTTCTGGTAATGTGTTACCCTGGCCCCAGGGAGTCAGTAGGTGGTCAAGCTACAAGTGGTTTCTCGGTGTCGTATTTGTGAATTTCACTGCTTATCTCACCACACAAACGCATGGAGGATTTAAAACAAATATTCAGAGATTCAAAAGCTAGATTTCAGCATTCAAGACCCAAATTAAATCACTGAATACTGTTACAACATAGGCATATTAAAAGCTGTGTGGCAAAAGACCAAGCTAGGTACCATTCTGTGCTGCATCCCAGCATCTAATTTATATAAGATCCACAGTTTTTAACTGAGATTATGTCTTGTCTGTCACTCAACAATATATGTCCACTAACAGCTGAGTCATATTGCATACACTCGTAAAGAGAATTCTCCTTTTCGGTTTCATCTGGACAGTATCCAGCTTGCAGACATAGGACATAAAGTGAATAAAAGTGTGGTAAGTGGAGACAGAAGATTCACTTCAAAAGCCTGGTCCAAATTCTAATGCTAATGTTAACACTCTGTTTTTAAAATGCTATTTTAACCCAGTGTACTTGTAAATCTTAAAATAAACAAAGCCAAATTTACATTTGAAGATGATGCAATGAAAATGAAGGACAAATGGATAAGATATTCATTCAGAGATCTCGTTGCTTCGACAGCTCTGAAAATAAGTATAGAATTCTGTTTTTTCGCAAATGTAATATGAAATTATGACATTGACAATACTGTGGAGAATTGCTTTGATATGGGAAAGAACTCATAATTGGACCAATATTTGCCCTTAAAAATTATCACACTGATAATGCTGAATGAAATGCTGTTTTGAGGAATTCAGTGAAATAACATTAAAATGACAAGAAGCTATCACATACTTTTTCTCCGAAAGCAACCATATTCCATTACGCAGCACTGAAGGTTAGAAACCAATCAAATGTGTTTTGCTGTCCCCATCTCAGGCTAAGGTAATTATTAGTCTGAGAGTTTCTCTCTCTGCCCTTATTTTTGTAACTGTGCTTACCCAACAGGAAAATGAACCACAGTACTTATCAGCACAACGCATACATCAATGATACTGAAAGCAACTGACCATGGCTGGAGCCATAGGTTAGCTGCAAATCCATTAGTGATTACAATAATAATAATAATAAAAATCTGAGAATCTAGGCTATAGTTGAGCGATAAGTGTAGAAAAGTCACAAAACATGACAATGTAATTTGCATAAATAATGGATCAGAAAGGCTCTTAAAAGCCCAAGTAATAGAGGTGAAAAGTTATCTCTAAGGGGACTTAAAAAAAAACTTTCTAAAATAATGATAGTGTCAAAAATGCTTCAGTCATGTAGTTATTTGCAATGATTCTGAAAAGAAAATGAATTTTAACAAAAAAACTTTTTTTTGTTAAAAAAAGGGTGATAACTACCAGAAGATTAGAAACAGTGTAAAATAATTAAAAGACTCTCAGGATCCTAAGCAGGACAATGACCTTATATTAAAGAAATATTAACATTGGAGAATAAAAGTTGAAGATTACACAATAATTTTGAAATAATTTTTATCATATTTTAGGATTTGCTTTAGACATGTTGGTTCTGTTTAAAATTCAAGTTCTGGAGATGGGGTTTTAGTAATTTTCATTTTAATTTCATATCTGCCACAGAACTCTCCAAATGTTGACTATTATTTTTATTTATTTGTTTCAATTTTTGTTATTAGCTATTAATACTTCTCAACTTCTTTAAAGTTTCATGAAGTTTCATAAATGGTCTATTTCTACACTTACTACAAAATGCTTCTTTTATGAATTACGCAAAAAAAAATCTGTGATAAATTGGACTATCTCCCTCTTCTAGTCAAAAGAAACTTTAAGATGGAACAGGCATCATTTTATGAGCAGGTATACCTGACAAATGAAAACATTAATTTATCTAGATGTTAAGTTTCCAGATAGTCTTTATATTATCCAATACTTTTGTTTAAATAAATGCATGTTTGTGATCTGAATCTTTCATCAAGGTTTTGTTTTATCAGAAAAATAATTACAAGTCATTGTATCCAATGATTAATATGACAGATACAACTAAGACTGGCACATTCAACATTTTGTTTACTTATTTGAAAGATCAGGTATAAACTCCTGCAAGATGGAAACCCCTTATTTATATAAGAGCCACGTACAAAAAGCTGGATTTCACAAAATGCTTTTGTTTCTGTTAATTTATGCATACTCACAACTGAAGTTACTCACCGTAAAATATATTCAAATAGAGGTCAAATGTGCAACAATTTCTTATAAATTTCATCAATAAAGTACGTCAAAAATGTCACCTAAAATCTAGTTGTACAATCTATGGAATGATGTTTGTAAATGCTGGTTGAAAAGTTTTATAAACTAATTAACAAACTAGAAATTAATATAATAAAAGTAAAGTATTAAATTCCTTCTTAAGAAAGAATTATAAAAACGGAGAAATCATAAGGTTTAGTAATGCTATCTGTGGCCTTTGTCAAAGGAAAACCAAATATTTTCAAACTGAATATAGATTTGAGAAACTCATATCTTCCCATTTCCATAGCATATATAATATTTTTGCCTGAAGGGATGAGAGAACTGAGTTTCTATGACTGCTTAGAAAACTGTGCGAGGAATATCAGCATTTGGATGTCAGACTGTTGCATGTACACAATTTTAATTCAAATATTAGCTTAGTTGTTGTTTTATGATTATCTTCTATGTGTGGCATTACATTTACCTCTCCCACACATTTCCAAAGATGTATTTTACAGTTTAGTTGGGATTTCCTCTAGCTTTTTAAGTGAAACCTACCACTGCTGTGTAATTGTATGCTTCCCTGGTTAAAACATGTAAAAATGCAACCCCAAAGACTGATCTTCTGCATCAGCTTGACTTTTTGTGTCTGTATAACATTCTTTTTGCCCAGCATTCAGCATATAGTTACAGCCTGCTCTGCGACATGCAGCAAAAGGCATCTCAATGAGTTTTGAGTGCAGAACTTGGTCACTCATTTCCACTGACTCATAGTGCCCAAGTCTAATCTGGACACCTAAAATAACTTAGAAATAGATATATTTATAAGCATTGTTAATAGTCTGACTCCTTACAGAGGAATTGAATACCTGAGGATGAGTGTAGGAATAGCATGGCTGTTTCTGCTGTAGTTATAAAACCATTGAACAATGGTAAAGCATCTCTGGAGGTCACCTAGGCCAACAGTCCTTTAGCATCATCCACCAGTAGTAGCCAGCATTGCTGGCCCAGCAAAACAGAGGTAGAGGATATACGAACAGCATAGCAAAACTTTGAGGCTGGTACTTTAGGTTAAATAATTCTGTCTTTTTTATTAAAGGATGGAACTAGCTTTTCTCATACTTTTAACATATAAAGGTTAGCCTCTTTTTGAAATGTACCTCAAAAGACATTAATAAGAATCTTACTGAACCACTTCAAAACAGTCATTTAAGATTAAAGAAGAAGACAGAGCAAGTCATGCCTGTAATCTTCACATACACTAGATGATTCAGCTTCCACTTAAAACTTGCAACACTTCAGAGCCTGATTTTAGTGTGAAACAGAGACCTGGAATTGGTTGAGGAGTTTAAAAATTACTCATTGCATTTACAGAGAAGTTAAATCACAAAACGTTACATACAGAAGCCAGCAGAATTCGTAGCTTGCTGTGATGATCAAGGGTAATAAGTTTCTTGTAGGAGCAGCCCTAGCAACATTATGTGTCTCTTTCTGTCAGTGCTTCCAAAGTCAATAGATTAAATGTGTTTTCTTTCCTCTGACCATAAGTTTTACTATGTCCCTCTGTCGCTTTTCTTGTCCATTTTCAATATATCTTACTCTATGGAGACACATTCTTATTCTGTGATACTGTTCAAGAAGTATAGAAGCATCACTGAGTAGAAACTACAGCATGCCGATTGCAAGGACAACTGCCTAGAAGATCTACTTCCATCCAGTTTCTCATTTGCCTTATTCCTGAAGAGCTTTGCAGAGTCTGTGGCAAGGGAACAGCTGAGTAATGTTGAGAGAGAAAAAGAGGAAAGTGGAGAAACAGCATCAGCAGAAAAAGAGGAATGCAGAACTGATTAAACAAAAAAAAAAACCCAGTCCTTTACAAGTTAGAAAGAACAAACAACAGAGACAAGCCTGGGATTTTGAGGGTGGAAAGAATGTCATCGTTTTGAGGGGCAGCTGCATTTCTGTCATGTCTGCATTTGTAAGCGAATAGCTAGTTTACATCTCTTATGAATACATGATCGTACAGACTACTAAGTTCCCTCGAAAAAGGTACTGTTGCAAATCAGGACCTCAGCTGAAAAATGGAGGAGAAAAGAAAGTTCTGCTCCTAATAGGGAAGGCAGCTGGCATCGTTTTACTGCAGAGAATAGTTTTCTAGAAATGTAGTTCCTAAGCCTGGATATTTTTAAGAGTACTTCCTTTCTATGTTGGGATGATATTCACCCATGGCATTTGCGTTCCTCAAGTTTTCGGCAGAGACACATATGAGAACAGAACCTGGTCACCAGTGTTTAGGAACCGAGTTTTAAAATTCACTGGCTTCAATAATACATGCTATCTCGTTGCTTCATTCAATGGTCAAGAATGAGCCGCAGCGATGGTAAATTCTGCAGCTGATCGCTAGATTGAGGCAGACAGGAGGTCCAGGGAGCGAGGGAAGCCCAGGAGGGTGGCAGAGGAAGGTGATTCCTGAATTCTGGAAGTAGTAGCTCTTACAAGGGAAGGGGACGTAGCGGGATTGTTCCTGGAAGCATCTGTGGGAGATTTAAACAGCCCCCAGGGAGTGTGATCAACCAGAAGCATGGTGAACTGATGAGAGTAAACAGAGCATGGTGAATCAGAAGGGTGTGGCAAGGCAGCTGGCGAGGGATTTTGTGCAGGCAGGGTGAGCAAGTAAGGGTATGCAGAGAAGGCATGTGGGCAGGGTGATGGACCTCAGCCAGAAGTACCTGTGAACCATGGTGTTCACTCAACAGAAATTAAGGCCACACCAAGCTCTGCAGTGGCCCTTACTGTTGCAGTCTCCCAGACAGAGCCCCAGTGGTTGCATGCTGCTACTCAAATGTTGGGTTGCAGGGTGTGCTCCCCTCTTCCACTGGTATAGGACACCAGTGGAGAATTCACCTGCAGGGGGTGGGCTCAGGTGGAGGAATTCCTCTGCTTGGTGATGGAACTGAGGGAGGAACTGAGCAGGTCCAGCACCATCAAGGAGTGTGAGAGGGATATTGACTACTGGAGCAATACTTTATGCCCCCTGTTTCAGACACAACAGGCAGTAATGCAACAGAGGACCCCCCATGCTCTCCGCATTCAGCTGTAGAGAGAAATTTAGGAAATGGAAGGGAACGGCAACAGGCTCCTGCCCAGCACAGCAGGCCTGTCTACTCTGTGTCAGCCTCAGCCTCCCAGGTTCCCTTGCACAATAGGTATGAAGCTCTGCAAATAGAACTGAACCTTAATGTGGATGATGGGTCTCACTGCCTATAAAAAATCCCAAGGTTAAGACATATTAAGACGTCCATCAGAACAGCTTCAGTAAAGAAGAAAAGATCGATTGTCGTCACATGGGACTCCCTTCTGGAGGAAACAGAAGGCCCAATACGTAGACGAGACCCTGGACTTTAGCAAGGCCTTTGACACTGTCTCCCACAGTAGACTCCTAGGGAAGCTGGCAGCCCGTGGCTTAGATGGCAGCACTCTGTGCTGGTTTAGGAATTGGCTGGATGGCTGAGCCCAAAGAGTGGTGGTGAATGGTGTCTCATCCAGTTGGCAGCCGGTCACCAGTGGTGTCCCCCAGGGATCGGTATTGGGTCCAGTCCTGTTTAATATCTTTATTGATGATCTGCATGAGGGGATTGAGTCCATCATCAGCAAGTTTGCAGATGATACCAAGCTGGGAGGAAGGGTTGATCTGCTAGAGGGTAGGATAGCCCTACAGAGGGACCTGGACAGATTGGAGAGATGGGCTGATTCTAATGGGATGATGTTTAGTAAGTCCAAATGTCGGGTACTTCATTTTGGACACAACAATCCCATGCAGAGCTACAGACTGGGGACAGAGTGGCTGGAGAGTAGTCAGGCAGAAAGGGACCTGGGAGTGCTGGTTGACAGGAAGCTCAACATGAGCCAGCAGTGTGCCCAGGTGGCCAAGAAGGCCAATGGTATTCTGGCCTGCATCAAGAATAGTGTAGCGAGCAGGACCAGAGAAGTTATCGTCCCCCTGTACTCGGCACTGGTCAGGCCTCATCTTGAATATTGTGTCCAGTTCTGGGCCCCCCAGTTTGGGAAAGATGTTAGGATACTGGAATGTGTCCAGAGGAGAGCAACGAAGATGGTGAAGGGGCTGGACACAAGTGACAGATCTAGAGGGCATGGACTCAAGGCTTCATCAGGGAAAGTTTAGGCTTGATGTTAGGAAAAAGTTCTTCACTGAAAGGGTGATTGGCCATTGGAATGCGCTGCCCAGGGAGGTGGTGGAGTCGCCAACCCTGGAGGTGTTTAAGGGGAGACTGGATGAGGCACTGAGTGCCATGGTTTAGATGATGTTTGGTGTTAGTGTTGGTGTTAGTATTGGGTTATAGGTTGGACTTGATGATCTCAGAGGTCCTTTCCAACCTTATGATAATGTGATACTGTGATACTGTGACTCGTTGCACAGGGAAACCTGCTGCCTACCTGGTGTCTCAGTTAGAGATGTGGAAAGAAAAATTCTAACTCTTGTCAGGCCCACAGATTATTATTCATTAGTGATTTTCCCAGAAGACAGTACTGAAAAATTGTTAGAAACCTGAGGGTGATTAAAAGGGACTTCAGGGCCTTGGGATGAATGGTAGAGGGATTGGGTGCACAGGTAGCATTCTCCTCTGTCATTCCTGTTACACGGAATGATGAGGGAAGGAATAGGAAGAGGAAAGAAATAAATACCTGGCTCCAGACCTGATGTTAGGCACAAAATTTGGGTTATTTCACCGTGGGTTAGCCTGAACAATATCACAGTTGCTGACAAAGGATGGGGTACACCTGTCCCCAGGGAGCAAAACGATTCATACAAAGAAACTAGCAGGGTTCATCAAAGAGCTTTTAACTAGATATGAAGGGGGAGGGGGACAAAATTAGACTTGATAGAAAATAGCCTGGGAACGGCACTCCAGTAAGCATGGTGTCCTAGCAAGGTCCTTTTGTCTGCAACCTCAGAGGAAGTAGGGAATAGCCTTCCAAGTGGCAATAGAGATGCAAAGTTTATTGATGGGTTAGAAACAACGTGAGTAGTCATATAGGAATAACAACTATTCCCCTCAGAAATGTGGCAGGATCTATAGCACAACTTAAGTGTATCTACCCCAATGCAGGCAGCACAGGCAAAATCCACAAGGAATTAGAAGTCATTGTATGGCATGAAAGCTATGGTATAATTGCCATCATGGAAACATAATTGGAATGCTGCCATGGTTCCGTATAAATTCTTCAGGCATGATATGGAAGGAAGGAGAGGTGGTGGGGTAGCCCTCTATGTTAGAGAGGTGATGTTAGGGTTGAGTGTCTATGGGTAAAAATCACCAGAATGCCCAATAAGGCAGATATCCTAGGATTCCGCTCTAGGTCACCCAGCCAGGAGGAAGAGACCGATGAGATATTCTACAACCAACTGGGAAAAGTCTCACAATTGCTAACCCTTATTCCTGTGGAGGACTTCAACTTACCAGACATCTGCTGGATACAGCAGAAACGAAACAGTCTAGGAGGTTCCTGGAGCACGTGGAAGGCAACTTCCTGACAAAACTGGTGAATGAACTGACCTGTGAAGGTGCTCTGTTGGGCATGCTGTTGTTTAACAGAGAAGGCCTGCTTTTTTTAACACAGTGACAGATGTGATGTTTGGAGGATGCCTGGGGCACTGCAATCACGTGATTTTAGTACTCTTATTTGCAGGAGAAGTAAGGAGTGGGGTGAGCAGAACTACCACCTTGGACTTCCAGAGGGCCGGTTTTGGACTGTTTGTTAGAAGACTGGTTGATAAAGTTCCTTGGGACGCAGTACTAAAAGGCAAGGGAGCCCCAAATGGCTGGATGCTCTTCAAGGAGGAAATCCTGCAGCAGAAGAGCAGGTCATCCCCACATGCCATAAAATGAGCTGTTAAGGAAGAAAACCAGCTTGGCTGAAAGAAAGGTTTGGGCAGATCTCAGAAAAAAAGAGGAAATTATATGAGCTTTGGAAGAAGGGGCAGGCATCCCAGGATGACTACAAGGATGATGTGAGATCATGCAGAGGGAAAACCAGGAGAGTTAAAGCCCAACTAGAAGTCCAATTGGTGAATTCTGTAAAAGATAATGAAAATGTTTATACAAATACTTCAACAACAAAAGTAGGGCCAAGGAGAATCTCCATCCTTTACTGGATGCACAGGAAAAATACTGACAAAGAATGAGGATAAGGCTGAGGTACTTAATGCCTTCTTTATCTCAGTCTTTAATAGTAAAGTCAGATGTTCTCTGAGTACTCAGCCTCCTGAGGCAGAAGGCAGGGAGAAAACCTTCAGTGATCCAATAGGAAATGGCTAGAGACTTGTTCAGCCAACTAGACATTCACAAGTCTGTGAGGCAGAATGGGATCCACCCAAAGGTATTAATGGAGCTGGCAGAGGTGCTCACCAAACCCGTTTCTATCATCTACCTGTCTGATTGGGAAAGTTCCACTTGACTGGAAGTCAAATATTATGCCCATTTACAGGAAAGCTCAGAGGGAGGATCTCAGGAATTACTGGACTGTCAATTTCACCTTGGTACCAGCGGAGGTCATGGAGGAGATACTTCTTGAGTGTTATCACACAGAACACACTGGACAGCCAGGTGATCCGTACCAGTTCACATGGATTTATGAAAGACAGGTCCTGCCAAACTCACCTGCTCTCTTTCTATGGCACAGTTACACATGTAATGGATGAGGGAAGGCTGTGGATGTGGTGTACTTGGACTTTGGTAAAGCCTTTGATATCATTTCTCACAGTATTCTCCTTGAGAAAGGTAACAACTTGCACATTACTCTGCTACCTGTTGATATTATAGTTCAATAGAAACAGGAAAGAAAAAGAAATATATTTTTGCATTATTTTTATTCTTCCAAAATACTGTATAGTACATGGCATTAGAGAAGCCCTGTCATATCAGACCAAAAGCACATCTAGCTAAATACTCTAATTCCAACAGAGCAACAGCAGAGATAGAGGTTAGAACACAAAAACTAAGCATGGAGTATTTACCTATTACAACTTCTTAGCTTTCAGTCTATAATATTGAAATATGTGTCAAGCCTCTACTGAAATACAAGTGACAGAAGATGCATAAATATTTTAATGTTCTTCCCGAAGTTGCATTGTACTACACTAAAAGTTAGTAAGTATTACTGTAAGTAATTGGTATTCCAGTCTATTCCTTTTGGATTGCAGAAATATATATAATATATATATATATAATATATATATATATAATATACATAACAATCCCATGCAGAGCTACAGACTGGGGACAGAGTGGCTAGAGAGTAGTCAGGCAGAAAAGGACCTGGTAGTGCTGGTGGACAGGAAGCTCAACATGAGCCAGCAGTGTGCCCAGGTGGCCAAGAAGGCCAATGGCATTCTGGCCTGCATCAGGAATAGTGTAGTAAGCAGGACCAGAGAAGTTATCGTCCCCCTGTACTCGGCACTGGTCAGGCCTCACCTTGAATATTGTGTCCAGTTCTTGGCACCCCAATTTGGGAAAGATGTTAGGATACTGGAATGTGTTCAGAGGAGGGCAACGAAGATGGTGAGGGGGCTGGAGCACAAGCCCTATGAGGAGCGACTGAGGGAATTGGGGCTGTTTAGCCTGGAGAAGAGGAGGCTCAGGGGAGACCTCATTGCTCTCTATAACTACCTAAAAGGAGGTTGTAGTCGGGCAGGGGTTGGTCTCTTCTCTCAGGTGACCAGTGGCAGAACCAGAGGGCATGGACTTAAGCTTCGTCAGGGAAAGTTTAGACTTGATATGAGGAAAAAATTCTTCACTGAAAGGGTGATTGGCCATTGGAATGGGCTGCATAGGGAGGTGGTGGAGTCACTGACCCTGGAGGTGTTTAAAGGGAGACTGGATGAGGCACTGAGTGCCATGGTTTAGATGATGGTTGGTGTTAGTGTTGGTGTTAGTGTTAGGTTATAGGTTGGACTTGATGATCTCAGAGGTCCTTTCCAACCTTGTGATACTGTGTGATACTGTGATACTGTGATATACATAAAAATAAAAATCTGAGTTGTATATATGAGCTCACAGACAAATTTTTAAAAAGTTGAAATTAGAAATATGGACTGACTATGGAATTAAAACTCCCATGATTATTTTTTCAGTGTTAAACCAGAAAATATTTTCACCATCCAATTATCTGTTGACCAAGCTGTTGCATAGATTGTTTTTTCTTTATTTTTGCAATAAAATACAACGTAGCCAGGCATGATTACCTATCTGTTTGCATACTAATAATAGTTTTCATTCCAACAGAGAGTTTGAAAAATTGGATAAAAGAAAAACTAACATCAGACAGAAGGACAGACAAACGTAGAGATTTTATGCCATAAATCATTTCGGTGTTAAAGAATATAGCTTAGTTCACTCTACAGAACTAATGATAAATTTACCGTTGTTTCTTGGCTCACGTTCCTTCAAGCAGCAGAACATGGAGAATACATGTAATTCATAACATCAAAACCAACATCTTCAATACATAGCAAGTATTTCTGACTTACTGAAGGTTTCTTGTATTTGATATTTACAGTTTTGCCATGTTAGTAGTTTATTGAATAATTGTGTAACACCAGGCCCAGAAAGAAACAACTGGTTTGTGGTGTAAAAGTTCTATGAAAGAGAGCCATTGGTTTTGATTCTTCCTTTCCTCCCTGCTTCCTCCTGCTCCCCCACCCTCAGTAACTCAGTGGTGCATTTAGGACTTAGAGAGCACAAAAAAATAGTATTTTTCATTAAACTACAGCTATTTCTAGTAAATCACATTCTGACAGTATTTTTTCCCCATCACCCACTTTTTAAAATATTGTGAAATATATCCGTACTGCAGAATGAATTTCATACATCTAATCCAAATGATTCAGAAATGCATTTTGGAGTATTGTGATATTACAATACCAGGACTGCTGCAAGAACAAAGAGTTTTGTTTTGTGTTATTTCTGTTCTCATTGTTCTGAGATTGTCATGAAGATGGATTCTTTACAGTTTCCTGCTTTATTTTTCCAGCCTTTGTTATGAATATGGTCTGATTTTGTGCCAACCTTTGTCATTAGAATTAGAATCAGAATACATTATGAAAACTAAAATGTACTAAGCATTAAATTTCTGTGGTAGACCATTCTTGTGACAAAGAGATCACTGGGAAAGAATGGCACAAAATTAATCAATTATAGTGACAGCCTCGCAATTGTAATAAGAATAGAAAGCAACACTACATTTTGTGCATTTACATAACTGAAGAATGGTTTAAAATTAGCACATTCATATCTGGAAATCATCCTTTTCTCCTGGAAAATCAAACCTGTGGTAAACTGACTAATGAACATGGATAATGAACATACTCTGATATAAGAAACTTACAAATTCTGCTTATTTTTGAGCCATCGCCAAACATTTAAATTATCTTTTTCTAACATACACACATATTCCCTTTTTCACCCAGAAAGAGAAAAGTCTCAGAGTATATAGCTTTGTGCTCTGGAATTGCATTGAGGAGAAATGCAAAAATACTTCTTCGAAAATTTAAAAAAAAAAAGAGAAGGAAAGTCCCTGAAATAGTCCTCTTCAGATTCTTTTACCTTATGATTGTTCTTTTTTTTTCAGAATCTTTTATCTTTTGCTTCTTCTGATTAAAAAGAATATATCAGAAGCCGATTATTTTCAGAAATACTAGAAAAACACAAAGATAACAATATTTAGAAAACTCCTCTGCTTGGTTATTGGCTCCTTTTTCTTATCCTGCTTATGAGATAGAACTATTGAAATCCAACAAAAGCCAAGGTATATAAATCAAGTGCAGTAGCATCACAGTAGATCAACTTGGTTAGATATCACAAGTAGGCAGATTGTTATTGACAGAGAGCAAGTACAGTACCCTTCACAAGTCAGCCAGAACTCTAGAAAGCCTCTTTACTGGAAAGCAGCATTTCAGTGTGGCCCTTTCTTTGATTTGCTCCTAGCAAAACCAAGGCAACTCAGGCCACATCAAATTTTAAACAAAATTCTGAGAAGTATATAAATCCACTGAAAAAAAAGGTGGAAGCAATCTCCATTGGAGATGAAAATTTCCTGTATACAAGTTGAAAGACAGTCGGTGTGGAGGTTTTAATTTCAGGTACTTTCCTGAATACTTTGCATTTAGCACTTGTCAAGGACAAAATACACAAGATGGACCATTAGATTTGAAACAGGTCAGCGTGCTTTTGATATCATTGTATTTTTGCTCAGATAGATATTAATTTATAGATTATTTTGGACTGGTGATTAAACTGGTCATAGAATCATGGAACAGTTTGGGTTGGAAGGAACTTTAAAGAGGACCTAATTCAAATCCCCCTGCCATGAGCAGGGACACGTTCCACTAGACCAGGTTGCTTAAAATCCCATCCAACCTGGCCTTGAATAATTCCAGGGAGGGGCCATACACAGCTTCCCTGGGCAACCTATTCCAGTGCCTCATTACCCTCATTGGGAAGAATTTCTTCTTACTGCTTAATCTAAATATTCCCTCTTCCAATTTAAAGCCATTCCTCCTCATCCTATCAGTACTTGTCCTTGTAAAAAGTCCCACCCCAGCTTTCCATTACGCCCCTTTCAGGTACTGGAAAACCACTATAAGGTCTCCCCAGAGACTTTTCCTCTCCAGGGTGTACACACACAACTGTCTCAGCCTTTCCTCATAGCAGAGGCACTCTAGCCCTCTGATCATCTTTGTGATGATCCTCTGGACCCAAGCTATTAGTGCTATATCCTTCTTCTTTTGGGGATTTCAGAACTCGACACAGTACTTCAGATGGGGTCTCATGAGAGTGGAGTAGATGGGGAGAATCACCTCCCTTGAACTGCTGGCCACACTTCTTTTGATGCAGCCAGGATACATTTGGCTTTCTGGACTGGAAGCGCATATTTCTGGCTTATGTTGAGCTTCCCATCAATCAGCATCCCAAGTCCTTCTCCACAGGGCTGCTCTCAATCACATCCTACACCCTCTGAATTGCCGTGACCGAAGACTTTGCCTTTTTGAACCTCATGAGGCTCACACAACCTGACCTCTCAAGCTTGCCCAGGTTCCCTGGATGAAATTGTATCCTTCTGGTGTGACAACTGCCCCACTTAGTTTGGTGTCACCTACAAACTTGGTGATAGTGCACTTGATTTTGCTTTCTATATGATCAATAAAAATATTAAACAGTACCGGCCCCTGTACCGACCCCTGAGGGACACCATTTTTCACAGATCTCCATCTGGGCATTGAGTCATTGATCACTTTTCCCACAGCCATTGATGTGGTCACCTTGTCATAGAAAGCCACTAAGTTGATCAGGCAGGACTTAACCTTGTTGAAGCCACACTGGCTGTCTCAAATCACCTCCTTGTCCTCCATGTGCTTTAGTACAGCTTCTAACGAGGATCTGTTCCATGATCTTCCCAAGAACAGAGGTGAGTCTGAAAGGTCTGTTGTTCCCAGGGTCCTCCTTTGTACCCTTTTAAAAAATGGGCAAAATGTTGCCCCTCTTCCAGTCATAAGGGACTTCCCCTGATTGTCATGACTTTTGAAATATTATGGAGAGTGGCCTGGCGACCACATCAGCCAATTCCCTTGGGACTCTCGGATGCACCTCATCAGGCACCATAGACTTATTTATGGTGAGGTTCCTTAGGTCCTCACAAACCTGATCTTCACCTACAGTGGGAGGGGCTATACCCCTGGTCCCCATCTTGCTATCCATCGACCCTGGAGGGGCAAGGAGAGCAGTTGCCAGTGAAGACTGAGGCAAAAAGAGTTGTTGAGTACCTCTATCTTCTGCTGACAGAAGATAACAATCTTTATTCATCAATGGGGGTACGTTTTCTTTAACCTTCCTGTTCTGGCCATAGAAGCCCTTCTGGTTATTCTTAGCTTCTCTTACCAAGTTCAGCTCCAGCTGTGGCTTGGCCTTCCTGACCCCATCCCTATGCAAAAAGACAGTGTCCCTCTACTCTTTCCATGTGACCTCTTCCCTTCTTGCACTGCCTGTGCAGTTCCCCCTTGCTCTTCATTTTTACCACCAGGTGTTGACTCAGACACACTGGTCTCTTCCCTTCACCGTCTGATTTCCTACATCTGGGGACTGAGCGCTCTTGCACTCTATGGAAATCATCCTTAAATATTTGCTAGCTCTTTTCTGCTCCCTTGTCCCTGAGGACCGTTTCCTAATGGGTCCTACTAACTCCTTGAAGAGCTGGAATTTTGCTTTCCTAAAATTTAGGGTCATGACTATACACCTAGCCTGCCCAATATCCCTCAGGACCTTGAACTCCACTGAGGCATGATCACTGTAGCCCAGGCTGCCTCTGATCTCGATGTCACTTTTGAGTTCACTTGCATTTGTGGACTAGTGCATCAGGTCCAGTGTTGCATTAGCTCAGGTAGGAGTGTCTATTACCTGGCTTAAGAAGTTATTCTCAATGCACTCTACGAGTCTCCTGGATTGCCTAAATCTTGCCATGCTACTTTTCCAGCAGGTGTCAGGGTGGTTGAACTCCGTAATACAAAAGCTTGCGAGCATGAAGCCTCCTGTAGCTGGAGGAAGAAAGCTTCATCAGCAGTCTTCCTTTGATCAGGTGGCCTTTAGAAGACATGAACCACAAGGTTCATTTTGTTGCCTTGGTCTTTTATTCTCATCCATAAGCTTTCAACCTGTTCATGGCTGTTTTTCAGGGACAACTCTTCACACTCTATCCATTTCCTGATACAGGGCAACGCCCGTGCCCCTCCTTCCCAGCCTGCCCCTTCTGAACAGCCTGTCCCTCTTAATAGCCACACTCCAGCCATGGTACTCTTCCCACCAACTTTCAGTAACAGCAATCAGGTCAAAAATTTCTAGTAGCACAGTGGCTTCCAGCTCCTCCTGTTTGTTGCCTAAGCTGCATGCGTTTGTGTCGTGGCATTTATGTGGGCAGTTTGCTGTACCATCTTTATTTCCCTTAATGTGTTCCATGGAAGTTTCCTTGTTAGCTCCTGCTACCTCTGGAGCCCTCAGATCATCTCTGCAAGAATTTAGCGGTGCTGAAGCATTTCCCACACATCCCGAGGCAACAGTTGGAAAGCCCATACTAGCACTCAGTCCCTCTAACAATAGTGTGCTCTCCTGCAGCTTGTCATAAGCAAGCCTGTTATTATCTCCCTCCCCATTCATGCTTAGTTTTAAAGCCCTGTCAATAAGCCCTGCAAGCTCCTGAGCAAACCCCTCCTTCATCTTTGGTAAAGGTGGCTCCCATTTGATGCCAGAAAGCCTGGTGCTGTGTAGGCCATCTGATTGTCAAAAACCCCGAAGCTGTTAAGGTGACACCAGCCCTGGAGCCATATATTAATAGACTGGGTCCATCTGCTCCTTCCAATGTCACCGCCTGCAACTGGAAGGAAGAATGGAAAAATCACCTGGGCCCTAGATACCCTCACTAGTCTCCCCAAGGCCCTGAAGTCTCTTTTAATCACCCTTGGTCTACTTACTGCAGCTTAATCATCTCCCAGTGGAAGAGCAGTAATGGGTAGCAGTCTGAGGACTGTACCGGACTGGGGAGTTTCCTACTGATATCCCTAACCTGGGCTCCTGAGAGGCAGTAGATTTCCCTTTGAGTAGGGTTTGATCAACACATTGGACTATTACCCTCAACAGGGAGTGTCCTACAGCTAGGACTCGTCTTCCTTCACTGTGGCAGTTGTAATATGAAGGGTATGTCATTCTGGTCTTGTCTCTCCTCTTGTGTAGATGCATCAGCACCCACGTGGTCCAATGACTGATCCTCCACATCTAGAGCTTCATATCTATTGTGCAGAGGCATCTGGGCAGAGCGTGGACAAGGAGGAGGTTTGCTTGCTGCCCCATTTGTGGACTTGTGGGCTAGTTCCACTCACTGCTACCCTTTAAGTCCCTGCCCACATCCTGGTGGGGAAAGGATACTGAATCCTTTGGATCAGGGGCTTTTTCTGGTGGCCGTCTCTGTTCAGGGAATCATTCGCTCAGATTGCCTGATGCTCCTTAGGTTACCTACTTCCTCTTGCAGCACAGTCCACCTGATTGCACCTTACACAGCTGTTGCCCTCTGTTTCCAGGGCAAGTTGGTGGCACTCTCTGCAGCCAGAGACCTGGACAGCTGTGTATTTTCCTGGGTCTGGCTGACGCATCTCTTCTGGCAGCTGCAGAGTATGCAGCCTCCCATGGGGTGGATACCATGTTTGAGTTTCTGCTCACCATTTGAACTTGCCTCCTGTGCTTGGAGAGAGACTGTGCCCTGCCTGCTAGCTCTGCCTGTGTGAACTGCCTCGCAAACTGCCTCATTAGGCCCTTCTGACAAGCCACGGCCCTGTTTGCTTTCCCCTGTTCAACAATCTCCCAAAGGATGGCTCTTGTATGGCGGGAGCTCCATCACCATTCACTCTTCCCCCAATGAGTCAGTGTGGTGTCAGAGCTCTGCAGGGGCTCATGTTTCCCCCACACTGGAGGGAGGAAGGAGTGTGGGGTGCGGAGCTGCGGCACTCAGTCTCACTGGGCTTTTTGTCTTTGCGGTTCTGGTTGGGATTTTGTCACTTTCAGGAAGGGTCCCCCAAGATGATCACCCACTCTCAAAGCCCTTTACCTTGGCAACTACACTGATACAGCATTCTTCTTGGCCCTGCCTACATACTTATAGAAATGAAAGAAAATAAAATGTCCCTTGTTTCCAGTGATCCTGCTGCTTAATTAAGTTTGTGCCTATGCAATGATACAGAGCTTTGCTTGTTAGCTTGATACCTAAGCAGAGGAAAAATACAACCCAAACCACCACCACCAACAGCAACAGCAACAACAAAACCAAAACCAAACAAACCAACAACAAAAAACCAAAAAAACAACAACAAAAAACCAACAAAACAACAACAAAAGAACCCCACCAAACCAAAACCCAACATAGTTCTGGAGATATTGCTCCTAATGTTTGAATTCTTTCCCTCATAGTACAGTTTCCTACAGTTGAAGGTGGGATCTGTTATGAAACTTTATGGATATACTTATGGATATATTTTTGGATATATGTAGTTGTCAGGTCATTACAGTAGTCCTCATTAGAGCTGTCTTGCAGTAAGCAAATGTTACAAAGTAAGGCTTTTGATATAATAAAATATGCTTAAGTGTTTCATCCTTCTTGCCAAAGTTCACAGCAGGAATATCAAGTAAAGACACAATACTACTCACAGAAAAGTTTGATCTCAAGCAAATAGGCATGTTTGTGCCATTTTTGTTAGTGGTTTTGAATTAGGACATAAGAAAGAAAAATTATTTATCCCTAAAATTATTTCTTAGTGCTCAAAATTTTCGCTTTGCTATGTGACTTTTTAAGTATGTCCTGAAAATGATCGATTATAGAGTTTGCACAGTTGCCATAAAATGATCAAAACTAATCTGAGTTTATTTATTCTAACATTAGTATTTCAGCCATTTGATTCTCATGTTAGTACTAGTTGCTATATCTACTTTTAATAAATATCCCACTAGAAGTGTTAAAAAGTACTTTTTTTAACAGTGAATGAGCGAAATGAAACACAAAATGGAAAGTTTTGGATGAAAGATACCTAGCCAGATTTGTAGAATAGCATAAAAATTTTGTATTTCAAATTGCTAATGGAAATAAACACCATGGTTAGATGGTTAGTCTTTATTGTTGTTAGTGGTGGGTTTTTTTTCTTTTAATGTTTTTGATTGTTTTGATGTTTGGGAAGCAGGAGAGGGAACTTGTTAAAACTTATGGTAAATAAGCTGATGGTTCTTAGACTATATATCATCTAAATTAATAAATACAGAGTATTTCTAAATAATAAATCTATATTTTGACAGGTATTGATTTTTTTCAAATTCATTACTTTATTTTATATGCTGTTGTACTTCCTTGTTAGTTTGGTAAGATATGATTTAATTCCTATATCTTTATGTTCTCCTATATCTTAGAAGAAAAAATAAAGAACTTTCATAACATGACCTTGTCTTTGAGAAGAGAAGACTAATGAGAGATGGTAGGTGGTCAGTGTGTTCAATCTCGGTATAAGACTGGCTTGGCAATCCAAAGTATTAGGGATCAATCTTGGAAAAGCACCTGCCTTGGTTTGGACAGTGAAGTTAAATACAAGGGTCACTTACCCACTAATAGGCAAAAATTGCACCATGTGAATTATTTTATTGGATTTTTTTAAAAAAATCTCTCAGAAGATTTTCATGTCTTCATACACACATCTTGTAAGTAATGGCTTCAGGACGTGATGCTCTTCCTTTGACTAAGTTTCCGTAAACCCACAAAAGAGTATCTTTCATAAGCTAGCTTGAAACAGATATTTTTTTCTGAAGCAGATAAAGATAGCTTTTAATTTTTTTACAACATAGTATCAGCTAATATCTCAAACTACAATGAATTGTCAGAGGAACAGAGCTAAAGGCTGCACAAAAACCATTCTTTGTTGTCTGTCAAAAGGAGATAAACTTATATGCTCTATTTGCTTTGTAATTCAAATTAATGTAGTGTTAAGTTCTGTATAAATATGCTTGCATAAACACTTAACTAGTTAAGTGTCAAACTTAAAATAAAACAAATCTAACAAACTTTCCCTAAAATATCAAAACTGCTTTATTTGTTTGAAGGAATTAAAATATGATTTGCTATGTATCACTCTGTATGCATGGTTGCCTTGTCTGTGATCCCAGGGTACTTCATTAGATTCTCAAAGATCCACAGAGCTAAACACTTCAGTTTAATTTGCCCTCGGGAAATAATATGCTAAATAATAGTATCATCTGATTAAGTCCTCTCAGGCAAAACATGTGCGTGTTGGCCATAACATTCCAAATTAACATCCCACAACAAAATTAAAATTCAGTGTGATTACCTCAGATGATGATAACGTGCTCACGGCATTTAGTTCATTCATGCGTAATATGGTGTCCAGATCATAAAAGTAAACTACTTGTCAAAACTTGTATTAAATTCAAGATAAGATGATTTTCACTGGAGGTTTTTATTTTACATTTTACACTCTTCAAACATACAATAAAAATTAAAAATACCAAAATAATAGCAATCTAAGCTTTTTAAGCACCTCTTACAGTTAATTTTTTGAGGCTGAGAGCTCTCACTCTGATACAAGAATGGTTTGCAGGGCTAGATGAACACCTTGCTAATAAGATCTTCAAATCTTGGACAATGAAGGATGGTCTACATATTTTGGACTAACATCATTCAAATTCACTACAGATTTTTTTTTTACTGGAAAACAGCCTCTGAATCTGCTATTATTTTTTCTAAGGCATCTCTCTTCCCTTTTTCCTTGCAGCTAAGTAACGTTTTTTTCACTATTGACATTGTTGGCAGAAATTTGTCTCATTCTTGATCTTTGGATTCTACTCTCAGGGATGGTAATTAAGTACTCACACTCAAAGTTAGTCCACCAGAAATTCTGATAGAATTCCTCCCTCAAAGGAGTGGTACATTTGTGCAGCCCACCTTGCAGAGATGAAACTAGGGTCTGGCAAATACCTGTTACTGATTGCAACTCAGAAGACTCCTTGAAGATGGGCTTACACAAAAATGTGCATGCTCTCAGACTTTTCTTGAATCCAATCTCGAAATGAAAATGGAGTAGCAGAGCTTCACTGCAAAAAAAAGATCTATCAAACCACTGTTACGATACTGGAAATAGTATAATAATTCTTGGGAATATGGACACATCTCATGTAGACATTTCAGAAATTGTTTCATCACTGACGGTGTCACAATGAGTCTAAGTGGGCAATGAAAGTTTTCCATTCGCTCATATATATGTAAAAGCAGAAGGTTGCTAGTTGTTCTTTAAAAAAATGTATTTTGCAGAAACTAGGACTTAGGAGTAGAGAGGAGAGACAAAGAATATGGACTAGATTAACTACTAACACCGAATAGCTTGGAAATGTTTTAACTTTGCCATACTATGAAGATAAGTGTAAAACCCCAAATGTTTAAACAGTCTTATCAGTGGCTGGCAGGTAGGGTACTGAGAGCTGAAGAACATGTATAATGTAAGAAGGTTATTGCATTTACACAGGGCAAGTGCTCTCTATGTTGAAATACTGTATTTTGGTAGATGAACAAAGTTTAAGTTTTTTTAACAGATCATTAACTTATTCAGTATGAGCTTGTTTCTCTCTTCTTAATTGTGGAAATATGAAGAAAAGATAGCAAAGAGTGTCAAAGAAAGTATCCCTTTTCTAAAAAGAAAAGAAATAGTCTGAAATCATTGATCAGACAAACCCACATGTTTTCTTATCCCTGGACCCTCTCTTTACCAGACTGAGATTGATTTGGGTGGGGTTTTTTTCTTGGTTTGGGTTTTTTTCACTTATCTTTTGTTTTGTTTTAAACAGAACTCTTTGACAGTGTGATAAGAAGAAGAGATGTGGTCCAGCTCACGACCCTGTGCTTTATCAATTTCTCACCCAGTCTAAGGACAACCAGTGGCATGAAATGCAGACTGTAAAGGCCAGAGAGGCTTCCCAAATCAGAATTCTGCTTGTTCAAGTAACATTGCTTGAGAAAACAGATTTCTTTCATCACCAATGTGTTGAGTAGGTGAAACAGAAGAAAGTGAAGGATCACATCCTGGGAACCTTTCTGCTTTATTACATTTGTCATGGCACACCTGCCACATATTATCATCCCCATTTTCCCAGTTATGTCTGCTCCTAAAATACATAGTGCTAGAAAACAAGTCTTGTGCAGTCTGCTTATATGCTTGTGTATAAGTATGGGGAAGGGAAGACTGCACTTCCAAACATTGGTTTCTTTTAGATTTTGCTGACTTTGGAAAGGATGTCAAAAGGATGCCTACAAGTACACCGAGAATGAACTGAGCCTTTGTAGTTGAATTTCCAAGAGACTAGGCCAAAAAAGATCACCAGTATTGTTCACTGCAGTTCAATTCTCTTCTGAACATCTGAAGAAAGTTTTGTCCATATATTAGTGTTTCATAACAACATTTATCTCATCCTTTCTTTCTTCTAGAGGTGGTATGTTTTCTCAGTGGGAAAAGTGAGCTTGTACATTAAGTTGTTATTAACAACTCAGACAGAAAAAAAAATCACAAAATAAACAAACGAGAGAAATGAGGAAAGATCTATCATAGTATAACCAGAAGGCAGTAGGACATATAGATGAAGTGAGATGAAAAATCTGAAGAAACTGAAATATAAAATTGACTGAGACATATTGATGTTGCTGTATAAATCTAGAGGCTGAGAAGCTGTTAAAATAAGTCAAATTTCCCAAGGAGCTGGATCTCACCCCTTTAACCCTAGCAGTGTAGAAAAGAGAGGCAAAGGAGAAGATATCTCATGAACTGTGAAAGCAAACAGACCTTCAGCAGTGAGTGAAAGTTTTAGGCTTTTAACAAGGAAGCTTGTTGTATTAGGCCTTGGTAAACAGCTAAAGGCCCATCTAGCTGCTCATCTCCCTTCCTCTGCAGGATAGGAGAACAAAATAAGATGAAAAAAGCTCATGAGTCAAGGTAAAGGCAGGGTGATCAGTTACCAAAACCAGATTTGATTTGGGTAAAATGAAATTAATATATTGTCCATTAAAATGGAACCACATAGTGAGAACCAAAGACAAACATTAGAACAACACCATTCTTCTCCCCTATTTCAGGCTCAACTCCACCCTTTACTTCTGACAGCTCTAGTCCCCCCAGGCAGTAAGTAAGGGGTGGGGTATATGTGGTCTGGATGCAAGACTTTTTCTGTTCTACGACTTCTTCCTTGCTCTTTTCCCCTGCTCCTGTGCATGCTTCTCTCCACTGGCTGCACAGAAATATCTGCTCTGACACCTGGAACACCTCCTCTCTCTTCTTCTCTGCCCTTGGTGTTCACTTTCATGTCTCCCACTATTTTGCCCTCTTCTGACTTTCCAGCATCTTTACCCTTTATAAACACATTTTCCTCAAGGCATCATGATCTTTTCTTAAAGGCTGAGTTGTGTCCTTTGGAGACACAGTCTGCCGGAGGTGGCTGAAACCAGTTGTGTCCAGCACAGGGCATCCCCCAGCCTCTTTTCACAGAGGCCATCCTTGCAGCACCTGCTGGCATCACCTGGGCACTTGCATGGGGTCAGGGGTGCACAGCTATTCACTACTGAGTGATGTTATGGTTGCGGGCAGCCTTGCAGTAAGAGGAACAGCGTAAGGGCTGATGCATTCCAGCTGTGATTTGACAAGGTTCAGGGTTGTAGGCTTTTTATGGTCTGGGCGACCATACCTCCTAGACCTATTTCTTCAGGAAGACTAGCCAGGTAGGCGGCTGCATGCTTTTACTTGTAATTTGTAGTGTTCAAGAGGGAACCACCCTTTTAAAGTAATAGAAAACCAGTGCAAACCTATTAGCATTGTGGTCTGCTTTTGAATGTTTAATTACACAGTATCACAGTATCACAGTATCACAAGGTTGGAAAGGACCTCTGAGATCATCAAGTCCAACCTATAACCTAACACTAACACCAACACTAACACCAAACATCATCTAAACCATGGCACTCAGTGCCTCATCCAGTCTCCCCTTAAACACCTCCAGGGTCGGTGACTCCACCACCTCCCTGGGCAGCCCATTCCAATGGCCAATCACCCTTTCAGTGAAGAATTTTTTCCTCATATCAAGTCTAAACTTTCCCTGATGAAGCTTAAGTCCATGCCCTCTGGTTCTGCCACTGGTCACCTGAGAGAAGAGACCAATCCCTGCCTGACTACAACCTCCTTTTAGGTAGTTGTAGAGAGCAATGAGGTCTCCCCCGAGCCTCCTCTTCTCCAGACTAAACAGCCCCAACTCCCTCAGTCGCTCCTCATAAGGCTTGTGCTCCAGCCCCTTCACCATCTTCGTTGCCCTCCTCTGAACACATTCCAGTATCCTAACATCTTTCCCAAACTGGGGGGCCCAGAACTGTACACAGTATTCAAGATGAGGTCTGACCAGTGCCGAGTACAGGGGGATGATAACTTCTCTGGTCCTGCTTACTACACTATTCCTGATGCAGACCAGAATGCCATTGGCCTTCTCGGCCACCTGGGCTCACTGCTGGCTCATGTTGAGCTTCCTGTCCACCAGCACTACCAGGTCCTTTTCTGCCTGACTACTCTCTAGTCACTCTGTCCCCAGTCTGTAGCTCTGCATGGGATTGTTGTGTCCAAAATGAAGTACCCGACATTTGGACTTATTAAACATCATCCCATTAGAATCAGCCCATCTCTCCAATCTGTCCAGGTCCCTCTGTAGGGCCATCCTACCCTCTAACATATCAACTCTTCCACCCAGCTTGGTATCATCTGCAAATTCAGATACTTAAAGCACTGAGTAGCTTATGTAAAACTGCATTGCTGGTGGATTATAGTCCAGCGTCCATTTTCAACTCTTTTGACCGAGTTTATTCCTGATCAATTCTAGTCCAAAAAGAGAAAAAGGTCAGAGTTTTTTGGCTGCTTGGTTGGGTTTTTTTTTTTCAATTTGTTTTCAGCATTTGGTTTTTATGTTGTTGTTATTGTTTGTTGGCTATTTTAGTGATACCTAAATGCTGCCTGAAATGTTGTGCTTACTACTTGGCAGTTGAAACAAATATCTATTATTCATTAAGAAAATACCCATATTCTACAAGCACAACATATGGTTGACAATTTCTAACTGGTTTTGATTAATTCTTGGAAAGATGAGAATTCAGCAATTATACCTTTACGATTTTAAGACAACATTTATAAAGCCTTAAGAAAATGCAATTTTGCAATTTTTCTTCTGGTATAATACATAACTTTTGTTTGTTTGTTTGTTTAAGGGAACTGCAAATCTATTATCTTTGCATATATCTGTAGTTTTATATTACCAGTTAGAAAAAAAGACATGAATGGAAATAACTCATGAAGTAGATACATTTCAGCACTTTTGTGGTGTAGAAAATCTATTCTGTGGGCCTTTATGTAAGCATAGAAAAGTGCTTAAATACAGACAAATGTCATCATGAATATTGGTTGCTTTCATGGTTTTGTGTTTTTTTTGTGGTAAGAAAACTGCTAATCCAAAGGATTAAAAGTAAAAATTTCACTTGAAATCTGGGACTGAACCTAGCTTTTAAGCATGACAACTTGACTTAAAATAGCAAAGCTAGTGATTATCAGTAATGTGTTATAGAGAATGGAAAACAACACATTCAGTTTGGAACATTAAATTGTCCTCTTCTTCCCCTACCCCCCCTTTTTACTTATTTTAATTCTCTAGTATGTAATAGATCTCTAGATTCAACTCCAAACCAACAAATTTGCTTGTGTTGAAATTTGCTGTATTTTGCAAGACATGTTTTATATAAAATATTTTTTTAGAAGTCTCTGAAAAGACTCCACTATCAAAATTGCATATTTGGTATTCATCCACATTTTTCATTATCCACTTGCACAGCCTGAATTGAGCAGGAATGGATGACAGCTTTCTAAGTGTGTAGTTTTACTGTAGTAACGAGATCAAACCTACTGAAAACACCTGAGAAGAACAGGCACTGATATCTCCCCCATCTGCATTTTGGTGATATGTTTCGTACCTTTTGAAGTTTTTTTTGAGAAACTCTTCCAATGATGCACACTTGAACACAGCAAAGAATCCACTGAACGTTCTCACATCTGTTTTGTCTAAACTTTAGATTTTAACAAAGAAAGATGCTAACAGGATAGGGGAGAAAGGGAGCAGAGGGAGAGTTGGTGAATTTAATTCAGCTTTGTTTTCATGTGTGGGTGTACCTATGTAGGTATATGCACATGCATATGATTGCTCTTCTAATGTGTTAAAAAAATGTTATTTCTCTATGAAAAGATTGAATTTCATTTAACAAATATGTATACACTATGTAACAACATAACATAACTAAGTATCTCATCCAGCTTCTGCATATTTAACATGTTCTTACGTACTTCCTCTCCAGGTTGCCCAGATTTTTCTTCACTTGGATTCAGGTATTAGCTATAGAGATTTGACTCCTAGGAATTTCTGCCTTTCAGTAACCAAGGTTATTTTAGGTATATATATTTAAATATAAAAAAATAAATACTTTTTTTTTAAAAAAAAAAAAATCCCTTAAACACCAAAACTGTTACTTTGTTCCTTTTCTTGTACCACGGAAATCAGACTAGGAGTGCCAGTTCTCTGTTTTCCTGCTTTAGTTAAAAGTAGTTGCCACACTGCCACCTTATGGTGAATACAAATTTTAAAACTAAAACCATCTTCCACTGAGCTTCTGTTTCGATTTTTTGAAATATCAGCATTACATGTAGTTTCCACCATGTAAGTTACAAATTGAACTTTAACCCTTCCTGAGAAACGGATCAACTTCCATCTTAAACTCAAATGTCATTACCTGACCGTTTTTGTCTCTCACATTGTAAGAACACAGTACAAGACAGAGCTCACAGGAGGCTTGAAACTGGTTGGGCAATGTGGAGTCTCATTTTTACAATTATGTGAAACTGTATGAAAGGTTTTGATCAACATCTGCTTTCTTTCCTTATGTGGTTTAATTCTATATACAACACATTATGTGAATGACGAAAAAAACCTTAATGAAATAAAATCTATTGAATATGTCACTTCTTTTTTCTTCCAATGCATTTATGTATCAGTGAAAAATGAAACTGTGGCACATGCCTAAAAACTGCATATGCAACCCAGAAAGTTCTTTTGATTAAATTAAACACAAAAATAAAGGTGATCCAATGTAGTAGAACGTGTTGTTCCAAATATATTCAGATTTCTCAAATGTGTGCAAAATATCTCAAAGTAAAATTATACATAACTGTCCTTATTTAAACAATTAAAAATGACACAATGCCTGCCAAATCCTTTTGTTTCTTAAATCTTCCAAACAAAATACTTGCAAATAAGTTTTTGGGATTAAAAAGATCCCTTCTGAAAGGGAAAGGATTGACAAATGGCAGAAGTTTTTTAACGTGTATCAAAGCATGCTTGATCACTAAATCAGTATAACTGAACAACTGAATGGAATGACTTCATCATACTGTTTATGTGAATGAAAACCTTCATATCAGACATTTTATGTGATTTTCACAATTTCACAATTTCATCTGCAATTCACTGTTGGTCGATATTCTATGATATCTACTTAACTTGTATCCTTTTGGAAGCATCTGTGCCAATAAGTATATTTGCTGAAATAGTATGGAAGAGGATTTTTTAACAGACGAGATAATGTGGTGTTTGAGGTTTGTGTTTTTCTTACATATTCAGATAGATGTAGTGAAAAGCATATGACCATGCAAAAGAATGCTAGTAGCAAAACCAAACTTCTTCCCTGGTGGTTGTTTATATAAAAAAGAGAGAGAGAGAGAGAAAAAAAAAATAAAGAGAGAGAGAGAAGAAAAAAACAGCTGTGGAGTACAACATGAAAATAAAAGATGAGATTCTTTATGAAGAAAATCCGTTCAAAATATGACTAAGGGAGAAAACAAAGATAAAATATCCTGCAAGTGAGTATGCACTAGCAAAATAGTATGAATACGGCTCTACAAGGGAAAATTTCCCTGGCAATGGGATGACTCTTACGCTCCCCCCCACTCCCCACCTAAACAGATTGATGCAAGAGATGGAGCCCAGCTGAGAACACCTGCTTTAATCTGGTTGTATATGGCTAGAAAATTTACACATGGATTATGTCTGGAATGCTTAAATCAAATATTTGTTTTCTAAAATGGATTATGAATATATTTCCTACCATAGAATTGTCTAAATTGTGCATAAAGCATAATCCTTTAGTAGCACTGAATAATCTGTTGTATTCATATTCTGAAGATAAGGACTATTTAATCTATCTATTTAATTCTAAAGGCAAATAATAAATCAAACTGAGGTGTTTGTGTTGAGTTCTACAGAAGCAATAATAATTTGAGTGTTTATTTTGAATTTCACATTTTATGAGGCACAAGATTACATTTATATAACCTAGGAAAAAATCAGTTATGAACTAAATTTAAAGAATTGATGGAGATCAACCCATGACAGAATTAAATATACCATATTTGTGCTCCAAGAGGACTCAGCTCCTTTTTAATGGATTTACTTTCACATACGATTACTATTTGCAGCTGTTCTTCAACATCCAAAATGTATTTTTCTGTATATTTATACAGCATAGTGTACTCTTGTATATAAAACTTGCTTATTTCCAGAGCCGAAACTATCGTGTACTTTGCACAAAAGCATATTTACTATTTCTTTTGGACACAGTGTCCAGTTTGCAGACCTCTGTAATCTTCTGTGTGTCTCACTCAGCTCTTGAATTAAGATGAATTGGTTAGTTTACCTGATGATCTCATTAACCCACTCTGATCTCATTCCATATTAACTTCTTACCAAAAACTAATTCATGTTTCTCAAAATGTAATATGGTCAAGTACTACTGTCATTCACACTTTACAAATGGAGAACAAATGCACTGAGATTTCAATGCAAGAATATTTACTATTTTGGGAAATTCAACATGAAAGATAGAGATCATTTTTTTAAGTGTAGATGAAAATAATTTCTGCATAATTTCCCTTGCAGTAAAACACCTGTAGGTCTTCAGCATATCAACAGAGATGTTAAAACACAAATAACAAACAAATAAGGGCAGGACTTTTCTATTCGCCCTGTGAAAGTCTAACGACTCTTTAAATTATATGCCAGGAGTTTCAGATAAGGTACCCAGAAAACAAACGAAATGTGCTACACTGCCCTGCTAACAAGGTAAAACAGAGTATCATTTCACTATCACGGTGTATAAACCATATTCCACTGTTACTAATGTTACAGCTGTTATTCACCTTGATTTTTATTGGTTGCTACTATACAACTTCACAATCTTTTGTTTGCAATCAATGAGATGATTTCAGCTGTCTGTGGGAGTTTTTAATTCGTTAAGGTTTAGGGTTTTAATAGATCAGTTGCAATTCAAAATGAATCAGTAAAGACTGGAAGAGCACTGATTTCATGTTTCACCTGAGAAAGGTCAGTACGGAGGCAAGCCATTTCTTGGATAAATAACTCCTTTATAAGGAATGCAGTAATTTAATTTAAAAAACTATTAAAAGCATAGATAATGAAAAAAAGGTTACAGTAAAAAGGAAAAACCTAAATGACATAAAAAAATCACAGCATTCTTACTGACATGACTTAACTATTTTTTTATCTCTGTATGTACTTTTAAGTGTTTGTAATAACTTAATTATCTTATTTTTGCTTTATACCTCAATTGTGAAACGGAAGTTGCATCATGAGGAAAGTCACTTTTGGGAAAAAAAAAAAAAAGAAACCAGTGTATGTGGTGTCACAAGATGAAAACTGTAAACAGAACAAACAAAAGGAACTTTTATTTCTCTGCAACTGGAACAATTAGAAAGGAACAAGGGGCCTTCAGCTGAAGAGGTTATTAGTTTTTATCTACTGTATTTGGAGATGTAATATGGAAGCTGTAAATAAGCAAATTATGAGCTGTCAGAAAAATTTTTCCTATTATTTTAAGTTAACATCCTTTAGGCAAGCTAACATTTTGTTGGCCTTCAGGTTAGTTCTACAATAGAAAAATGCATAAGTAAACGATTTATTTCAAAGTTCATTTTTCATGTTTGTAATAATATAAATATAAACTTCTAGAGTCAAAGCACTGCATTTATAAGAATGAACAGCATGATGAGTGACCTCCATGTACACTACGTGATTTAACAGATTCTTGTTATTCTGTTTCTCCTCTTGCTTTCTTTAAAGTTGACTTTTACATTATAAAATTTGATTAAAATACATGTGCCTTGGGAAGGTCAAACTGTAAAGCTTTTTATCATGAATCTGAGGCAGATAAAAACTACTTCGTGATTTATGTTTGTATACTATTCAAGATGCCAACTACGAGAAGTAACCCTGGTCCGTTCCTCAAACAAAACTGTCTCAGAGATGCCCTTGTGGCTGAAACCACAGTTTGTCTTCTTTAACTCATAAAAAGTTCTGCTAGATTTGTTTTACCGAACACTGCTCAGAAAAGAAATGCATCTGCTTACATTGCCTTCTAAGCCTTATCAACAGCATGCAAAGGACAGTACAGAGAAGGCACTACTGTATGGCACCTACTAAGCTCCTGTGTCTGTGTAGGGAAGTGCCATACTGCAAAGAAACCTAAGGCAGTTCATAAAAAGCAAGAGTTTGTGTACTTTTAATTACCTCTATACTGTCATATTTTGTCTACAATATAGATAACCACTAGGAGAAAAAAAGTCTTGAACTTTCACTAAGTACAAGTTATAAAAATGGTTCTTTAAATAATAATGCTAGAGTTACATGATTTGCATGTTATTTTTTCCTTATTCACACCATGTATAGGAAAAAAAAACGAGGGAAAAGATAAATAAATGAATAAACAACATATGAACAGAAATGCCATAAGTTTATTACACTCAAGATCTACAATTCTAATGAACTAGTCACTGTTATCATTTAAAAGATAACTGAAGAATATACATAAGGAAGTCCAAAGGAACAAGTTTTTTTAATCCACAGCACATTTTTGGCCTTACATTTATAATAGTTGTTTGTTTTTTTTTTAATATGACATACTTTATATTCTGATTTGCATGAGAGTGGATATTCTCATTTTCCACAAAAAAAAGCAAACAAACACCCTCCCCCCAAAAAAAAACCCTCAAACCTCCACGTAATTTTTCTCTTTTTGTTTCTCATACAGATATTAATGTTCGAGTCCTGGCCAAGGCATCAGCAATGTAACGATTACTGTGCTAATGGAGATGTACCATATGCTTCAAGACTGTAAATCCAACTGGGAGATACTAGATATCTCCAGAATCCACAGCTGTTGTTCATCTTCTGGGTAGCTGGTAAAATACTGATCCTTCTTTGCAAAAAGCCCAGCTACTTACAAATGGGGGAGGGGTGTTTGGCTGAGATGCTGATAACCTAAAAATTATAGGTCTGAGGGTGAGTAATTTTAAAGATCATAGCTTAAGTGGGAAGCAAGTTTGAAGGGGTGTAGAAAGACAGACAATGTTTGGTGAAACTTGAAGCCTTTTCCCCTGTCCTACTTCTCTTTAACCAAACTTTAAGAGCCATAGCTTCACTAAAATTGTATTTTCTGGGGCGACCTGCTGCTAGTCACTGGGCTGTGCTGTATATCATTGCTCTTTTGGGTAAGTAGTAGTGCAAAGGGGCAAAGAGTGATTTGTACTCTGAATTTATACATCAATCCTTCTTTGAATTCAGTTGCGAGCAAATAAATAGTTTGCAGTTGCACATGAAGTATTGCAATTAAAATCTCCCCCAAATAAATTTGCACTCTATATAAAGATTAGTGCACGAATACAAATTCTTGTTCCTCTGCTAACAGGATGTTTGTATGACAGTGCTATATTTTGATAAATATATTTATTTCACTATTTAATGCAAACAAATATATTCATTCTGTCCTTTTTTTAGTATTTTTCCACTCTGCAGAATGTTTGGAAATATTCTGTCCCTCTGGAGACTATTTCAAAAAGAAATAAATTACTGAAGTTTATAAAAAAACAGACATAAAGTCGTATTTTCCACTGAGGCAATGGATAACAGAGCAACTAAAACAGCATTATGAGGAAGAATTTTAGGCAAACCCATTTCTACAATGTATTTTTCAATAAAACAAACAGTGATGTTTTGTTTTCTGTAATTTTACCTCATTATATTTACTTACAGTGCAAAACAATAAATGTGGCTGATCTCTGCATATAAAATTGAGGTAAACCAAAACATTCAGACCAATAATTTAAGTCAGGGTTTATCCAGAGGCTATTAAGCATTCACAATAAACTGTGTGAAAGATTTATAAAGCCAGAGGCTTATCCATGACTGCTGAGAAATGCGGGTCTCTCCACTGGATTTAATACAGGTTCATGCGATGTTCTCATAGGGTAAGCTCAAAGCTTTCTTGTAAATCATATCTTAAAAACTCATAGTTTGATATTTTGGGGAGAAAAAATATGGAAGAATTCTTTCTATTAAATGTAACTATTAAATGTAACAGTTAGCACCCCAATCAATTACTCAGAATTAACTAACTCTTATTCTATTATTTATTAATAAGGGTTAAAGAACTTTCAGAGCAGTAATTACTATATAGGTACTTGTATAAAAACCCCAAATATATAATCACCTGTATTTTGAAAAGTCCTTTTAATTGTTTTACAGCACAGTTTACTTTGCTATCTCACTTAAAGAATGCATAGAGTAAGGAGATTTTAATTTTTATCATAATTAGTTTTTTTAAAGAAATTCAGTAGTAGAATAGGATTAAAATGTAACCATTCCAAATGACACTATGTTGACATAAATAATTACTTGCAAGACAGTAATACAATTAAATCATATTGACACACATAGATTCCAATAGATTTTTGTAGCCACTAGAAAAAAAATATTTTTCTTAAATACTAGTTCTTTGACATAGTTAAGTAGGTTGGGAATTGTCTCACTGTTATACAGGATTATAATTTCAACAGAACTCCTTCTAGAAAAATGTTTCAATGCCAAGGAAACAGGAGTCCTTTTTTTGCAAATCACCCAAAAACGTCTTCAGGGAAAAATAATATCTTGCATATTCCTCATGCAAAAGCCTTTGAATGTTGTAATTCCCATCAGCAATGCAAAGCTAATATGAGAGTGGAAATTAAAGTAGAAAATTTTTCGTTATACAAGAAAAAGATGATTTCCAACACACATAAGGAAACAGACTTTTTGAAGAGCAATGTGTAAGCCTCTCACAAAGCCTACATTTGTGTTTGACAATTTATTTAGTGTCTTTTGGGGATACATTGTGGGCACTTAAGTAGATAGATTTTTATCAACATGTTTTAGTAATGATTTACAAGCATTGGCAAGACACGACCAGGAAGAGTATGAAGAAAGGTTACTTGAGAGAGTGATGTAATGCAGAATTGAAACACTGGGAAAGCATTAAAGAGAAATATTGGTGAATGCTCTCAAGAACAGAGTGCTGTTCAAATGCAGCACTGCAATGGTAAACCTAGGATTACTAACCTAAGAAATGTTTCTTTCACTGAAGCCTGAATCAGCAAAAGCAACGCTATGAGGCAGTGATGAGTATCTATCTCATCAGTGATTCAAGAAGCACAGATTAGATCAGCTCTTTCACTCTAGTTTCAGGTGGTAACAACAGGAAAAGCAAATGTCATAAGAGGCAAGATAAAAGACAGTGGTTGTAATGATCAGTAGATTTATACATTGGTTGTGTTAATTGGCAAATTTCTGTGGATAAATGCCAGCTTATTCCATGTGTTTCATTGTTACAGCAGTAGCTTTCTTCAGAAACTCCGTGGTATAGTGCAGCAATAATTATTTTATGACGATAATTCTTATTCGTCCTTCAGTAATCATTATTGAGTGAAACTTTTATGCTGATAATAAATGAATCATTCCACGTTGGATGTCTAAGAAATAGAATATAAACTTTTTACAGAATACCTTGGTCCCTGGTAGAGAAACCAACTTAGTCCGCTAATGAGAGAAAGAAGATTTTAGTATTTTCAGCCAATGCCTACAAATTTCAGTGGTTTTGGACATATTGCATATATGTCACATTATATCATATAATACTACATTACAATGCATTATTTACATTATACATATACATTATGTTATATATACATATACATATACATTATATATATTTTTAATAAAAGTTTGTAAAATACCCCAAGAATACCAAGTTGTAATGCGGTAAAGCACATATATACCAGATATGTGGGATAGATGTAGCAGAGATAGGACAGTACTCACTAAGATTAATGTTCACCTCAAGAGAGACTAGAACTAAATTGAAATGGAAACCTAGAAAAAAAAAAAAGCCTGGAACATCCAACTAGATAGGGTGTAAATGCCTAGGTATTCTCATTACATTTAAGCTACAACTGCACACATATGGAGACAATGTTTATCACTGTTGCACCATGTTGAACTGTTGAATTAGCTGTTACCATGGAATATCGAACATTCTAATCTTGATTGAAAAAAAAACCCCTTTCTTAAGAGTCCACAAGTTTAGAAGAAATAAAAATTGTTTCCAATATTAAAGCAAAAAGTCTAGAAGTAATTTAGGATCAGACAGTTCATAAACAAAGACTGTATTTTTGATAGTTCTATAAATGAGATACATGTATCTAAAGCATTTTTTTGTCATCTGTCTATTAATAATCAAATAAGCAGAATGTGAATTTTACAGCTTAATCCGTAGAGAGGCTGAGACAATAAAAATAGTATGCCTATATACCAGCATACATATATCTAGAAAAATAGTGGTAGACAGGGCAGGTAGGGGACAATGCAAGTCATACCAATCACAGCAATTGTAACGCTTATGTTAAAGAAGCTGTTAAACACAACTACCCTAGCTGAGTTCCAGCCCAACAGGAGAGCAAAAGTAGGAGATTAACACATTGTAACAAGGTCAGGTGTCCTGAAGGTGACTTTTAGTTACACTGTTTCACAACGGATGCTGAAGGTATTCCCATGGAAGTTCCCCAGTAGTTGATTAACAGGAGTGGCATTATCAGTGTCCTTGGTGTAGATGGTATATTTTGCTTGCTAAGGAAAATGGGGGGATTCTGCAGATGTAGACAGGGTCCGGGATACTGATGGCATGAAAGATGTGTGAAAATAGCAGAGATTGTAACATAATAAAAATAAAATATGTTTCATAAAGTGCATGATGGAATCGAGAAAGAACATGAACCCGTCAATAAAAACAAGTCATTCTTCAAAACTCATTCTTCAAAATTTAGGTTTGCAACTACTCTACAATTTTATCTTTGGAAGTTATGAACACCAGTCTCCTTTATGCTTCTAAATCCCGATATTTAAAAATATCTACACAAATTATAAGCACACATTAAAATTTATGCTATAATTTTGTTTCAGATACTTTTTTTCCTGCAAACTTGGTCATAATCTTTTTTCCCCCTTTCTATACTCACTTTATAAATCAAATTTTTAAAGATTGAACAGAAAGGGGGAACTTAGAGCAGCTTTGTTGCGGTTGGTCCAAACATGCAGAAAGAAAAGATTAGCCAACCAAACAAACATCATCAACATACCTTCTTCTTAATTTGCAAAATTATACAGTTTACTTAGGGGGTTTTTTTTCCCCCCTTCTTGAGCACCATCTGCAGTATTTCAACCGTGTAAAATGCTGTTCAGTGCCATAGGGGGACTTACATATTTTGCGTCGAGTTTCCCTGAGAGTAGTGCAAATTGTTATGACATGTTTGATCAAGTTAACCCTTACTATCTCATAAGATTATCAACAAACACAATAAAAAGCTCGTCTTACAGTAGTTTGGGTGAAGTTGAATGGGGAAAAATCCCATTAAAAAAAAATACTTAGAAAAAAAAACAAATACACACAACATATTTGGACTAAATGTGTATCAAATAAATAAAAGAAAGAACAAAGGAACTGGTGAAAGGATTTGAGCACAAGTCCTATGAAGAGAGGCTGAGGGAGTTGGGGTTGTTTAGCCTGGAGAAGAGGAGGCTCTGGGGTGACCTCATCGCTCTCTACAACTATCTGAAAGGAGGTTGCAGACAGATGGGAGTCAGTCTCTTCTCCCAGGCATCCAGCAACAGAACAACAGGGCACAAGCTAAGACTCTGCCAGGGAAGGTTTAGGCTGGTATCAGAAAAAAGTTCTTCACAGAGTGAGTAATCAGGCATTGGAATGACCTGCCCAGAGAGGTGGTGGATTCACCATCCCTGGAGGTTTTTAAAATAAGACTGGATGTGGCACTTAGTGCCATGATCGAGTAATCATGATAGTGTTGGTTTAAGGGTTGGACTGGATGATCTTGGAGGTCTCTTCCAACCCAGACAATTCTATGATTCTATGATTCCTCTTTCTTCATCAAATAATCTGCCCCTGAAATAACGTTCTTTCCTAGCATTTACTGTTAAAAATCATGCCTTCCCGCAGAATGTTTCAGATTCCACAATTATCAAATTAATTCTGCAATCCTTCTGCAAGACCTTAGTTAATAATAATATATAGCTTATATTTTCTGAAAGTTCTAAGTAAAATTCTCATAGAATTAAGCATTGACCAAATTAACTTGCATATTCTTTTTAAGAATTACAGTAAAGCATTCCACTTTATGTCAGAGGGCTTTCTTCCTCTGCTTGCAGCTATGAACACACAGAGGACTTCCAAAATGATGTACAACAGTATGCAAATATTCTCATAAAAATAGCATCATCCAATTAATACTATTAACACAGATAATAAACTGCATTTATAAAACAGAAAAAAAATGTTTATGCCTATATGCAGCAAGTACGTCTGAAAATTCAGTAAGACAGCATTTAATATTTTACTTTATTTTCTCAAATCAAATCTTGCAAAACAAGCATTTCTGCTACCGCAAGAACATCCAAGAATACACATGATTGCATGTAGTGTCATTAACACAAATTTTAACACGTGCAAAATTTTTTTCATAAAAAGAGTAATCCAGTTTTATTTTTAAGCAAGAATTTATGACTTACATCTATTCCAAAGCTGAAATGAACTGTCCCAATACTATCTAACTTTTTTAGTCACCTTTAACCAAAGTCACTGGTTATATGATCATAGTCACTAAAAGAGACTGAAGGACATAGGAACTATGTCTGTCACTTTGAGCACATAGTAAAGCGAAAACAAAAACATTTTAGAGGCTTTTCTTCTTAATCAATACTTTAGTATTTACCCTGTATGTGCTTTATTATGGTGAAACTGAAAATACCAGTAAAATTTACTGATACAGTGTCCACTAAAATGAAAAACAAACCCTGTATGGCAATTTTTAAAATTCATAGATTTTACAAATCTTCTAGGTTTGGATTGGTTTGGTTCTGTTTTTCTTTACCTTTGAGCAGCACAAACCAATGAGATTTGAAGTGCTAAGGCAAAAATATTAGAGTATATAGTACAATTCTCTAATATTACCTATAGTAGATTGTTTCAGAGAATGTATTTCTACTACAGTAATATTAGCCACAATTGTTCCAGTTTTCATTTTTAATACACTGGATCTTCTACATGATTTGAGTAGCAGAAGCTGTGAATTTTCATTCATGCCACCTTTGCTTCTCTCTGCAAAATTATAATAAAATATTTCTTTCTGCTTTCCAATTAAACTTGTTCTGCAGAGGCATAAAGAATACTTCTGTAACAATGTGTTGCAGTTAGAGATTATCTGTGTCTGCTTTGACAGAACCCGTAAGTCAGGCTCTAAAATCACTTAAGAAAAATGAAGGAGCGACAAGAAAAATAAATAGGTGCTAATTATAATCTTATAGATAAAAATTACAGACAGAGGTCTAAAAAATCTGTAACTGAAATAATGAAAAGACATGAGACATACGTTGAGGAGCCTGGCAATACACCAGTCTGTGATTTTTTTGTCATAATTGTTATTATCAGGATCCCTAATGACAACCTTCAAGGAAAGTGTAAGAGGCATGTCTTCTTGATTCTTTTTCCTTTCCAGCTTAGCAGAAATTTTCACTGTTATTGGTTTTAATTTTATTCTTTTATAGAGGTTCTCCTTTAAAGAAATGCTTCTGTTCTTAGGTCTACTGGTTCAACAAGACCAAGTGCAAAGTCCTGCACCTGGGTCAGGGCAATCCACAGTTTCAGTACAGGAAGGGGAATGACATAATTGAGATCTGCCTTGTGGAGAAGGACTTGAGTGTGTTGATTGATGAGAAGCTCAATATGAACCAGCAATGGGCGTTCAGAGCCCAGAAGGCAAACCGTGTCTTGGGCTGCAACAAAAGAAACGTGGCCAACAGGTCGAGAAAGGTGATTCTCCCCCTCTACTCCACTCTTTCAAGACCCCATCTGGAGTACTGTGTCCAGTTCTGGAATCCCCAACATAAGAAGGACATGGAACTGTTGGTACAGATCCAAAGAAGGGCTATGAAGATGATCAAAGGATTAGAGCACCTCTGCTATGAGGAAAGGCTGAGACAGTTGGGCTTGTTCACACTGGAGAAGAGGAGATCTTACTGCAGCCTTCTGGTACCTGAAGGGGCTACAAGAAAGCTGGTGAGGGACTTTTTACAAGGGCGAGTACGGATAGGATGAGGAGGAATGGCGTTAAACTGGAAGGAGGAATATTAAGATTAGGCATTAGGAAGAAATTCTTCACAATGAGGATGGTTAGGCAGTGGCACAGGTTGCTCAGGGAAGCTGTAGATGGCCCCCTCCCTGGAAGCATTCAAGGCCAGGTTGGATGGGGCTTTTAGCAACCTGGTCTAGTGGAAGATATCCCTGACCATGGCAGGAGGGTTGGATCTGGATAACCTTTAAGGTCCCTTCCAACACAAACCAGTCTGTGATTCTATTTTATTCAAGGAATGAAGATATTTTGGGGGGAGGGGTGGGAGTGGGGCACATATTTTTGCAAAGTTATTTTTTCCAATAGCAATGCTCTTAATTTTTCATGTACTTAAGAAAGTCATCTCAAAATTAAGTATATTCACAGAAATATCTTAGAATATTACCTATGACAGAAACACAAATTTTAGAAATTCATTTTACTGGAATTATGAGCATAATTTTTTTCCCTTCCCTCTTCTCACATTTCACCTCTGTGTCTCACAATGAATGTAAGCCACTGTAGATTTTGGTGAGAAATCTTGAATTAGAGAGGGAGGGAGTTGAGCAGCAAACATAAAATTTGAGTTTCCATTCAGGCTTGTCTGTGACAGTAAGTTTGTACAGAATTAAGTAGCTAGGTCAACTTACACACTCTTTCAAGTAAGAAATGATGTAAGTATTTCTAACAAGTATTAAACTTTGATTAAACTTAATTTCTTTAATAGATTTACCTTTTCCCCTCAGTTATTTTTCCTGTTAGTGAATGCCCATTAAGAACACCTTTAAATACAGTAACTGCCACTTCTACTATTTTAGAAACATCGATATCATTCTACATTCATTAACACTGACATTTACTATCTGAACAAATTTAGGATGTCCAGAACAATAAAGCGGCCAATAACACAGCTGTAGCACCACAAAACTCATCACAGCTTTCAAAACCTTAGAAATTGAGAAAATGTTGGGTAGAAAGCCAATGTCAATCTCTTTGCTGTGTCATTTCTGCCGTTAGGAGTATTCAAAACCAATTTTAAAGTGACTGTATGATATCTATAATGGCTGACCAGGCATCTAAAGGACAGAATTGCTGACCTGCAGACCAGCTATCTAAACGACTTCATCAGTTAATTGCAGGATATCAACTTTTGCGTATAAATCAGGGGATGATGAGAAAGAAATTATACTTTTAAACATTTGCCTATGATTTAATCAGAGTATCTGAGATCCTGTCCATCATGTAACACTGAAGACCCAAAATACAAAAGTCCTTGGAATATACTCTTTCCACTAAAACAGTGAGAACTGTGCAGACTGCTAAATTAGTAGGAAAATAACCATGACAGTCCTGCTACTATTAGTTTATTCTAGCTAAATGCAGATGACCTAATACAAGTATTTACATGGTTATTAATTACAACTGCAATTTCTGTTGTAAGTTTACTAGCTCTATAAAATTGCATAAGGATTTAATTGCATGAGAAATAGTGGTAAACGTGTGTTTAAGATTCAAAGGTAACTATACTTAGTTTAACAAATGCTTAAAATTGATCTCCTAATCCTATGGATTTCAGAGAGCACTCTCAAAATTACAAATGACGTTTCTTGATACATCAAGCCAAGTATGACTGGGTAGCAAATGGAAGTACGAAAAAATGAATGGAAAAAAATATGTAAAATTTGAGACTGCAGAACATATCTTCAAGACGTATTGCATTCAATAAGGAATGCAAATTCAGCATCTCTCAGTAGATGACACAGTGTTGAATCCCACGTTATTGCATTTCAAGAATTGATCTAGTTCTTGAAAAATAATCTCTGACTCTGGTTGAGACAAAACACTTTGAATTACCACAAGGTATGAATTACACAGGTAATCAGTGATCATGCTGACATGACTTACAAGTATCTTCAA
This sequence comes from Tapera naevia, assembly GCA_033556795.1. Lineage (NCBI taxonomy): Eukaryota > Metazoa > Chordata > Aves > Cuculiformes > Neomorphidae > Tapera > Tapera naevia. The sequence goes on from JAUMJJ010000016.1 coordinate 4,273,241, forward strand.
ACCTCTGTGAGAAATCAACTTAGTGACATAGTAAGAACAGCAATAACAACAAAAAAATCCCCAAACATAAATGAGCTATCAAGGACAGGAAAATAAAGGAAAATAGAAAATAAAGTAAGAAAAAAACCCTTAACAAATCCCTACTAAAAGTGGGCTATTTTTGTAATATAAGCTGCCTTTTACTTATAAAAGTTATATTTTGTTTCATTTTTTTAAAAAAAAAAAAAATTTATAGCATAGTTTTTTTCTGTGACATTTATTTTGTAAGGGAAGATCACATGAATACAAAAATCCAGGAATTCATAAGCTGTCATTAGCTACAGCATTCATAGTCATGTTTGTTAGTCAGGTGTCTCTAGCTTGTCTGAGCTGAAAAGATAGAGATGTACTGAGAAGTAGTAGCCAATATTGGTGAGATATCCTCTCAGGGTCTGCCTTCCTGGACACAAGCAGTACTTTGAAATTTGTGGAACTTTGCTCCAGTCAGGTTTTAGGATACTAGGCAAAAAGATCAGGCCCAGAACAAGTGTGCAGAGTCCATTTGTGTTCACACAGAACAGTTGGCCAGATCCTTAGAGGCAGAGGCACAAGTGCTGGACTTTGTACTATGTGGAAATGTTGCACCCTCAGTAAGCTTAAGTCTTTGGAGTAGGCTTAACTGCTTACTAGGCTAAGGGATCAAGTCAAGAGGACAAGAAAGAGAGATGAAGCATAAAAATTACCAACTTCATAACCTAATGAAAAGAGTTCATGGACACCATTGTGTTCTCCACTCTGAAATACCAATCATCCTGACTATATCTGAATGGGTATAGGGCAAATGGCAAAACTGAGTTTCATAAACCTTTTTTTCCTATGTCCCTGGTGACATCAAAGTTGTTGCTTATATTGGCTTCTGCAACTAGGTGTCTGTTGTTGCTGTTATACTATCAGCTGATAGCAAAGTCGATGAAATCTGCTCCGCTTTGTGAAAGTGTGCTACAAAGTTCATTACAGTTACTCAATAAAAGTACTGAGTCTACTCAGCACTGAATACCATTTCAGCTTAATCACTGAGGTTATGCAATATTACTGAATTTTATTCCAGCACCTTTTTTCTTGATTCTCCCAATAATATGGACATCAGCCTCTTTTTTAAAAAAGTACAGGTATATTGCTAGAAATAGTAGCCCCTTAAAAGTCTTTATTGAATTCTCAGGTTTTCATAAAAATAGAGCAAGGCTAATCATTTTCAATAATGAAAAAAAAAAATCCAGACCCATTTTCTTTTTTTTGGTTATAGAAGTCCTAAACCCAAAACTTCAAAAACATAATCAGTTTTTGAAACTCTAAATTATTCGGCCCAAATTATTTGGGCCAGACTCTTCTCAATGGTGCCCAGTGACACAACAAGGGGCAACGGATACAAATAGACAGAAAGTTCCACCTGAACATGAGGAAAAACTTTACTATGAGGGTGACAGGGCAAAGGAACAGGCTGCCAGGTGATGTTGTGGAGTCTCCTTCTTTGGAGAGATTCAAAACCTGCCCAGATGCGTTCCTGTGAAATCTGCTGTAGGTGAACTTGCTTTAGCAGAGAGGACTAGATTATCTCCAGAGGCCCCTTCCAACCGTTACCATTCAATGATTCTGTGATTCTGTGATAAAATTTAGCTCGCACTGGAGTAGCGAACTTAGAATCACAGAATCATAGAATAATTTCAGTTGTAAATACGCTTAAGACCATAGAGTGCAAATATAAATCTAGTCTACCAGTAAACCATGTCCCTGTATCAAGTCTACCAGTAAACCATGTCCCTAAGTACCACATCTACATGTTTTCTAAATACCTGCAGGGATGATTATTCAACTACTTCCCTGAGCAGCCTGTCCCAGTGCTTGATAACCCTTTTGGTGAAGAAACTTTGCTAATATCCAATCTAAACTTTCCCTGGCACAACTTGAGGCCATCTCCTCTCACCACTTGCTATTTGGGAGAAGAGACAAACACCCATCTCAGTCCAACCACTTTTCACATAATTGTAGAGAGTGATGAAGTCTCTCCTCAGCATCCATTTCTCCAACAGGACGCTAAAATTTTATTTTAAGCTCCCAACAGCTATTGAAATACATGTAATCATATAATAAAGCACTCCTGATATGAAAACTCTCGTTAAAAATACTTGATGAAAATATCACCCACATATTTTCACCAATGGATTAAGTATTAGATTACTGCATTTCATGTAATTTTACAGCGGATATTGCATTTCCTAAGCATTGATACCAGTTTTTTGGGAAAAAAACTTCCTTAAATCTCTTTACAGATTTTTATTAATAGTCATGTCTAATATACCTTGTAGAAGTGTTATACACTTAGAAATGCAACATGAAAATGAGATGCACAGATATAAGATAAGGATGTTACAGAAATCAATCAAATGTAAGGTTCTCAACCACTGCTATTCACAGATTTTTTTTTAAGAATTACAGAAGTAAAGATGGTTGATTCCAGGAATACTTCTAGAAGGTTAATCAAAATAAATAAAAAAAAAACACACCAGCATTTTATTGCATTAAATAGGAAATTGAAGCTTCAAGCATGGATTTCCTAGTTAGCTGAAAGAACAGAACTTCCTCCTCCTTCCTTCCACCACCAACTTCAGTGTAAACTCCAGCATCATGCAAGAAAACTATGAAGACACGGTGCAAACCCTGTTCATCTTGACAAAGAGGAAATAACTTTAGGCACAAATACTGATGGAGCATTTTATAATACTCTGCCAATTGCAAATTATATTTCAGTGAATGATTCAGGGAATGAGAAACATCAATAGAAAGGGTAAAGGCTGGTGATATTCAATGTTCTGATTTCTTTTTCTTTTTTTCTCAGAGCATAGGTCAGCTGATTTAATGTTTTAAATCTGTAATACTTGCTTGCAAGTGTGACAAATTCTCTCTAATCTGTAATGTACATATAAAATAATGCATATTCAGAAATTATATTGTCCTAATATAAATATTGTCAGCTACAACAAACTACATCATCATAACGAACTTTAAAGCAGAAACTAATGTTCTCTGATAGTATCTAAAAACGTCCTCAGCAGAAAAGGATGTGCCAACTAACAGAGACAAACTTCACCATGGAAAGACAGTCAAACAACTCCGAAACTAAGGAAAGGGAAGATGTCATCTGCAGTACGTAAAACTTAAGTTGTTCTGAAAGTTACGGAAAACCTCTGTTCACCACTTAACACATGGCAAGTACCTGCAAGCACTGAGTGATTCTCTTCAATGAGTTTTCAAGTATGGAAACAGTATTCATGAATTTTCATACATATGTATAAAAAGGTTATCTTTTTTTCACAGCGATAACTTAGACTACAAAGGGAAAAAACTTCACAGTACTTTCCTCTCTTTTGCAGTCTTTTCCAAATGAAAATATAACTGAAAACTCTACTGTCAAGCTCACTGGTTTTCACCAGTATGTAAAAAGCATGTTATTGCTTAAACATACTAACTTTTTTTCATTCGTTGTAGACTGCACTTCTTGGTGTACTCCTAAATTTACACACGTCCAAGGTGCTGAAAAGAAAGAGCAGGTATCCTGCAGAGAGAAACAGTACCATAGCTGGTGCCAAATCCTTCTCTGAGGGACTGCTGTACTTACTTGAACTGTTTTGAAGTAGTGTAATCACAAAAAAAAAAAAAATCAAATGTTTGTAGGTAGCTTTTGATTTCAAACCCATAAAAGAAAGATATTATTTATATGATTTTTCTAGGTCCTTTCTCATGACAGATATTCTGTCATAAAGATAAGAATACTGGTTATTATTGCAATCCATTTCTGTGGTTTGGTATGATTTTAAGCAGATGCTACTTAGTGCTGAAACAGCTATTAAAGGCAACCATGCATGTAAGTGTTTCTGTGGATCGATTACCAAAAAGTGCTCACTCTACAGACGACTCTATGACTTTGCTGTGAACTTTTTTCTCTTTTACATGTCAAACTATTATTTGGGTTACTTTCTTGTGTCTGATGAGAGATCCTACAATTCACCAATTATCTGAGCTTGATCTCTAGTACCTCACCTTTCACCCTTGCTGCTATTTTAACTTTGCTGCTGCTGTTTTACTAGTGCATACACATAGTAATGTTTATAGAAAAAAATATTTGACAGAACAGTGTTGTCTCAATGTGCAGAAATTTACACACAGAAAGGAAGTACGAAGTTTCTGTACAAGTAGTTTTTACAAAGTGATTATCACATCTGATTTCTTATGATGATTTCTTATAGGTTTTCAGAATGTACCCATAATACCTAACAGTATTTTACTTAAAGTAACATAATTTTAGTGCAAAGCTGTGCTATTCTAGAAGTGGCACAACACCATTGCATCCATAGTAGAAGAACGATATTACAATTTTTTTCTATGTGATTTGAGAATACAGAATTAGGTCCTATTGTTTTTTCACTCCTAGTTACAAGAAGCTGGAATTACTCATTGTAATCCTAGGTTACTGCTCAATCAGTCCTCAAGTAAACATAACATGTAACATAAAATGACATAAATAATACGTAATATAATAAAAGGCCTCTTTTTTTTTTTAATAGTGTCCATCTTCCAGTACAAACTTCTATCTGAATAGGAAGGGATTAAAATTGTCTCGAATGAAAGAAAATCTTGCATAAGATACGTCACAGATAAAATTAAGCAGAATAGTTCAGGTAGTAATGGAGAAGCAATGCTGAAATCAATTATATTTTAAATACTGAGATCTTAATCATTCTTCTACTCTGCTCTCTGTTCTGGTGTTAATCAAAACAACATAACATTACTATTATCTTGTTTTGGAAATAAAATGAGATTAACACATTTCAAGTAGTTGAAATGCAAAAGCAGAATTGATCATCTAAAGATCAAATCTAATCATCAGTTACCTGTGTTTCAGGCCATTAAACACTTGCAGTTTTTTAATCCTTCATTTTGACTAGCACTGTCTGTTTTAGTATAATTTCACTGGCATTTCTATGGAAGTCTTCTGCGAATTTCTGCCATTTGAAACTGCTTGCCTGCAAAACGCCATATCACCTCTTTTGAAATCTCATCAGAAAATGTTTTTTTCTGCCTCAGAGATACATTTGAACCCCTTTAGCCTTCAGTTAACATTCAGAACTCTTAAAATACTTAAGGACACAGTTTGCAAGTGAAGGATTTCATAAAATAAAGTAGAATTAAACCTGCTGTATTTCTGCATTTCACCGTGCATTTTTTACTGATTTCCAATCTATGGCATTGTGGAAAAATTATTTAATATCATAGCAATGACACTGATAAATAAAAGAGGAGGAAGACTGAAAGTACGAATGAAAGCACAGTGACTGTATTACTGTATTCAATTTCTGCCTCTACTTTCTAAAAGAAAAAAGCCAATTGGTCATATTTGGAAGGTGCTTCCCATTACATATTCAAAAGTAATTTTCTTGCTACTTTTTAAAATTCTTTCAGTAATAGTAAAAATCATTATACAGGTTGACTTAATGCAGCGTGTAGTGTCAGAATAATTGTTACTATGACTTTCATATTACTTACTCTCTCGAAAAACTATGTTGACAATTGTCTTGTGCATACTACTGGATCCTCCAAAATAATATATAAAAAGAGTTTTCTATTTTTTAGTGAACAAAATGATTTGTGACTTCTTTATATTTGCTCAAATCTAGGAGAACAAAATTCTAAATAGTTAAAATTTTTCCCAATTTTTTTTTTCATTTGTGCCAGTGCTATGTATTGTCTTTATGTAGAAGTTGTTACAGAGGCTTGTGACACTTACAAATGTATAAAGGTAATAATCAGAATAAAACAAATGAAGTTGATTGATAATTTCTTAAGATGCACAAGTAAAACCAATGAATATTTCATAATTACCATTATGACACAGGCAGATGCTGTTTTACATAAATATGTGATCACTGAAGGAACAAATAAATGTTATTAAATGGATTTCAACCATAACAAACTTTATATTGTAGCATTCTGTTACTGAAATGAGGTCTTATTGGTGTCTGAGGAACCTCAAAATTTCTCTCAGTATACTTTGATGAGATTTATACTTTGTATCTGATTTGAGAACTTGAGAATTGAAAACTGAAGCATTAATAGGGTGGAGGGAAGAGGAATGTGAGTGAAAAGAATGGAAGGTTTCCACTCCATAAGTCTAGTGTATTTTGTGCATTTGGCAGATTCTTATTAAAAGAAAAATTTTCAATTTTTTAAGGTTTTTATTGAACAAAAACCCTCCACCCTTCTTACACCACTAATATCAGTAAATGAAAACTAAAAAATAAGTGGTATTATTTCAGTTTTCACCTCCCATTCATATGACTGCAAGTTGCACCTTTAAATAAGGGTGGGTTCTGGACATATAGTGTTTTACCATTTAGCATTTAAATTTTTTCTACATTATATAGCATTTTAAAATCACATATGAGATTTGTAGTCCTTTAGCAGAGGGAAAATACATACACTTATCTCCAACTTCATGTTTTCAAAAAATTAAATTTAAAGTATAGATTTAGTTTTCTTTTTAAATCACAGGGTTATATTGTACACCTACAGGAAAGATGGGGAGGGACCCTTTATCAAGGAGTGTAGCGATAGGATGAGGGGTAAAGTTTTAAGCTGAAAGAGGAGAGATTTAGATTAGATATTAGGAAGAAAATTTCTACTGTGAGGATGATGAGGCACTGCAACAGATTCCCCAGAGAAGTTGTGGATACTCTGTCGCTGGTGGTGTTCAATGCCAAGTTAAAAGAGACTTTGAGCAATCTGATCTTGTGGAAGATGTCCCTGCTCATAGGCGTTGGAAATAGAGGATCTCTGATGTCCCTTCCCCACTATTCTATGATTCTATGATTCCACATGCTCCTTTTAATCAGAATAATAAAAGTTTTCAGCCTAGGCCTTAATATTTTAGGAACGTTTTTCAGACATAGAATTACATAAATCTTCATTCCATACATTTAATCAGTAGCATGTCCAGTTTAGCTTTGTGGTTTTTTTAGGCTCAGGGGTCTTTTTAACATACATATGCAAAAAATTTTGTTTATGAACACGGATCAGCTCATCTCTTCTTTACCATATGCTTTAGACAACCAGTTCAGCTGACTCAGTGTTCAACACTGCCAACGATTACACAGTCAAGGCAAACATTATGACAAGTGCAAAAATTCTCCTGTTTCAGAAGGCATGACTGTTTACCATCATATCACAAGAAGCAATATTCATTTGTTTTAAGGTGAACCTTTCCCTTTCTGTAACTCTTCATAACCTTAAAATACCATCTCAAGAGTGTCCACGCTGTGTTTAATTTATCATGACATCTCGTACAGTGCTTGCTGATAACATCTTCCCACCTAGTGGGAAGAGGTAAATAACAGCACACAAGAAACATCTTGACAAGTGCTGCTGAACTGCAGCCAGGGTGCCTAGAAATGGGAGGCATGCTGGGATAGCATCGATAAGCACAAAATCTTATGACTGCTAATGACAACTTATTGTCTGAGAAAGTGGAAAACTATCCGAAAAATAAAATTGCTCTGAAAGAAAAAAAATGTCAACACCTATTGGATCTTACAGGTGAAAACCAGAAATTAACAGTATCTATCTGTTCCTCAAAGCAGGATGTCCTATACCCTCCTATATCTCTATCTTATAAAAAGAACTTAATTTTTATCAAAATGGAGCCTCATGCTTTCTCTGAAAACCTCCTGACTGAATTTCACATGAACTTCTATGGGATTTTAGCCTCTTACTCTAGACTCTGTTTCATGGATCATTTTTGAGTAAGACTCTGCCTCTCATTGTTCAGTGTGTCCTCCCAGATTTTGGGCATGGTTTGGTCCCATTCTGCAATCAGTTTGTCCTTCCCCCTTTAGAAATTTTTTGACTCCTTCTGAAATCTGCTTTATTCACTTCATATTGATACTACATAAATAATACTTATTTCCTATATAGCTGTAGAGAAAATGGGTTCAGGAACAAGAACTGTCTCTAACACCTGCTGTCATATAAAAACCTATGTCTAGACTTTAAAAACTTCTTGCCATCCAGACAGTCTAAACACATCCAGGACGTCAACTGAGTGACACTTCTTTTTGTGATGAATTCTGAAACCTGCCTGGCAATTTGAACTGTTCATTGTACTTTCCCTATTCTCTTTTAATAATTTTAAGTTTTAAAAAACTTTAAAAGTTTAAGTCTTAAAATTATAAGGCTTACTTCAACCTAAAGACGCTTGGATGTATTTACAGTTTCAGCTTCCATAACATCATGTGGTAATGAGTTCCATAATTTAATAGCATATTATTTTAAAAAACCTTTCCTTTCAAAAAAAAAAAAATCCGTGTCTCATATGAATGAAAGAAGTGTTTAATAGTATCTTATTCTCCTTTTCTATGCTACATACATTTATGCATATTTCTATGATAATTCCCTCAGTTATATGTCTTTTAGCTTGATTCATGGGCTGTATTTATTTTCTCACTATTTTCTGTAGAAATGTTCTTGACCATTCTAGATTTAGGGTAAGGATTTTCTGTAATATAATAATGATCAGATACAGCATCAAGTATTTAAATTGCAGAGCTGTATTTATAGTCTGATTTTACTTACTTCCAAATAGAGGACAGTATCTGATTTGCCTTTGTTTGCAAAGTCGTCCTAGTGATTAGAGCCACTAGAACTGACATGACTATAGGTATTTTTCCTCTAGCAATCATAAAGTTAATAGATACTTCAACTAGATGCAAAGTACTGGTCTGGTCTAGCAAACTAGCTTTGAACTCTACACTATGTTTGAATATTTAATTAAGTTAAAACCTGTTTTAACAGAACTGAACACACAATGTTTTATTTAATTTTTTTATTTATTCACAAAATTACCAGGCTATAAATAATCTCAACATTCTCAATATTGAGTGTTGTGGATATTCTTATTTTTCCCAATATCTTCACAAAGCCTGCTAAGAGCTCCATTAGAGACTAAGTGTCATTCAATGAGGTCTTTTCAGCTACATAGCTCACAGCTATCACAGTGACAAAACATGCAATTTAAGGAGCTTTGTTTCTGTGAAGATGCTAAACTCTCATAATTTTGAATTGGAAAGGTTCAGGTGGCTGTGTATGTAATAGTGAGCATGATTATCTACCAGACTTCTCAAATATATTCTGTACTGAGATATTTTGACTTTCGTTTTCTAAGACGAAGAACACTGTATCAAAATACTGGTTTAATTAAAACAGAAGCACTAGATTTTAAGTAACCTGGCAATATGACGGAATCCTATGATTTCACTTAATATGCTGCTGCATTCACTTGAAATCTATTAATGATTACCATCTATAAGGCTGAAGCCTTTTATCAACTATCAGTAAATGCATCTTAAAAGATAAAAAGTAGACACACATGTAACATGAATAACAAAAAGCAATAAAATTCAATATTCATGTGATTAAACATAAATGGCACTATTTTATGTGTTTTTTTTCACTGAATCTACAATTATTTGTAACTATATTAAAAATAAGGAATTAGTGTTAGACGGAGAGAGTTTTCCATTTGATTCTCTAAAAGACAGATGGAGAAAAGTATGTTTTCCTTTTTTTTCTTCCATTTATTTAGTGACTTTTCTGTGGTCACTGTACTTCCAAAAATTAGTAATTTTGTATATTGTCAAATCCTTATGTAGTTCACACCAGTGCGGGAAAATCAAACACATAGGCCACTCCCTATAATAAATTTTTGGGAAAAAGGAAACATAAACCAATCTTTCCAATGTTTTCTTTTTCATCTAGGAAAAGAATGCATTATATTTTGAGTATTCAGTATCAAACTTCCAGGTAGAATGGTCAAAGCACTATGTTCTACACAGAGTTTCAATCCATCATCAACCTATTTATTGTTCCTACATTCACAAAGGTGAAGGTAAAGCATACAAAGGCTATTGTACATATATGTCATATATATGTCTCTCCAGCTAGTTAGATAAAAGAAATGTGCACAATAAAATCGTGTGTTCTACCTGAACAGATTTCTCAAGCTTAGTATCTTGATAAGGAGGAATTTTTCGAAATGTTGCTTCTATTTCCAGATCTCCTTGTCTTCAGTGTTCTTTTCACATTATAGTTGACTCTATGTGCAGTCATCTATCTATACTTTTACGTATTCAACCACCTGATAACAAATTGGTAAAGAAGGATTAATCCAAAGATGTTTCCATAGGATTATTGATGCTCTTGGGTTTTTTTAAGACACTGAATAGTGAGAGAAGAAAGCAGCTGGATCAACAGGTGGCTTAAGTCATATTACACAGGTTTCAAATACCTTGTAATAATGACATATTAAAGATGGATTATCTGGAATGCAAACTGAAGATACTGATTCATTTACCAATTTTACTTCTGTTATCTGTTTAAGTCAGTCTTTGCTGTGCTCTGATCCTCAACTGTAAATATTTTGTCTTACCTGTTAACCACAATGTTCATTTAAAATTCAAGTTCTTTCAGTATGAGCTACTTCTTACTATGTTTTAGTCCTCTACTTTACAAAATGAGACTCTGATCTTACACTTGAGATCTTTCCTTGCCATGGTAACACAAGTGGGTAACAATGTAGTCTATGACATATACAATAAAAATCTTAATTAAGAAATTATGCACACAACTGTTAGTATTTTATTTTCTTATGTCCAAATTTACAATCAAGCTTCCTTACTTTTTAATATACAATAAAACTCTGCTTTTAATAGGACCATCATGGAGTTTTTGAAATAAGATAAGTTTTTGTTATAGTCTTATGAGCATTTTAAAATTCAGGTTTTATACCTCCCTGTATTCCGCTATCACTCCATCCTATATATTTCTATTATACTTTTTGAGTACTCACACAGTCTACAGAAGTGTCTTCAAGAAGAATTAAGGTATTTTAAGTTAGCAAGACACTGAACATTTAGCTTGTCCCTCAGAGACAGCTGTAGAATGCCTTTCCTCAGTTTAATGCACCATAGTTTTCCTTGCTTCACCCAAAGACATAGGGAAAAAATGATTACTCGAAGCTGCTCTAACGTTTGGATAGTTGATGTAATTCTTAACTTATAGTTTAGTGCAAAGTTAGACAAAAAAGTGCAACTTATCATGTTGTTCTGCAATTTGACACTAGGATATTATCATGTTATCTGGGACATATATCAGTGTACTTATAAGCAAATATTTTTGTTTGGGTTCACCAAATCCATTTTGTATACAACTTTATTTGGCCCCTACAGATCTTTATGAAACAGTTGTCTTGATATATGCTATATCACATGAGATTGCTGCTGATTTCTTTCAAGATGGTAGTAATAGTCTACACCAATGTAATAGTTTTCTTTCTCTTAATCTTTCAAGAGTTGCAAAAATCTCTAATGCTTAAAGTCATAATACATCACAATATACTAAAGCAAGAAAAAAGTGTCACATGCAAAGCTAATTCACGATCCTTTGAAAGTCACTCCTACTGGCTACATGTTCAAGAAAAAAAAGGAAAAACTACTATGTACTGAAAACAAAATCTGTTGTTTAAAATCTATAATTGCACTGAAAATTTAAAGTGACAAGGATAGAACAATTCATAGAGTGATGTATGTTTGGCATAATAAAATAAGTGCAGCAACATGCTATGTCAAAAATTACCAATATTAAGCTTAAATTGATTTGATATGATTTTTTTCTAACAGAACATTTGAGTCAATAGGATGTGTTTCGGCATCATATTAACTACTAGGGTAAGCACAAACAAAACCAGTAACTAGGCATGTGCAATCAAGTCCATTTTTAACAGTGGCACGTATAGAGTTGGAAGATTGTAAAATGTTCTTGAATTCTGAACAATGCAGGGTTTATAAATATTTTTAAAAAATCTTGATACCTAACGTCCATTGGTTCCATACGTCGATAGAGACTTCTACATCTGTTTGTGCCATTATGAAATCTAAACCCTAGGCACATATGAAACACACACAAATGAATAGAAACAAATATTAAAATTACTTCTTTCTTTTCTCTTTTATTTCTGTTCCTTCTAAACCATGTATTTTTTATTTCATTTGCTAATGTAAATACAGACATATGTCACTTAACACCGTAAACCACATCCAATCAGGAGAATCTGACGCAAGGAACGAATTAAGGCAGCTACACTGAAGCAAAATTCTTTATGCATTTGGATACTAAATAAAAGTAATTGTAAAAGGTAAAATAAACCAGAACATAAACCTTGAGTGATTATGTCAATGGGATCACTTAAAGCCTGTACTGACTGTCTTACAGGTAGAATCACAAATGCAAGGTAAATCAAAGGATGATTTCCTTACAAATCATGATTCATAAATATTTTTCAACAATCTGTATACTACACCTAACTTTTCAAACAAAATTTTCTGAGTTTCCTTTATTAATAAAATAACAGCATGTATAAATATTATATATAAATACCTAAATCTGTTTATTCTATATATCCAATGTACAGTGTTTAGTAGCTGTGTTTCAGCCCAGTTCAGCTTTTTTGTTTGATTGTCCTTAAGCAATATTAAGCAAAATCTTTCTATCAGTGCAATATATTTATCCTTATCTTACAAAATCTAATTATGGAAGTTAGATAGAAAAGAAGTACTAAGTCAGGAATGTGGTTTGAAATGCAGAAATTCTGAAAGTAAAAGTTTCACTCTAACAGTGACATTTCCCAGTAGTGCACATGGAAAAAGTAGTACAAATGTGGGGAAAGGTTAACTGAACCTGGATCCTGCATGCATATTCTGACTTTATACAATTGAATAATAAATAAATACTACCAACACCATACCACGTTCTATTCTCTGGTTTTATGTTTTTAAAAAATTTTGAAAGTTTTAAGACATGTAGTGTCCAAATAAATTAGAACAATTACTAATGAATTATTTTTATTTATCTATATTTTTTTTTCTTTCAGAAGATAATAATGTTCTCTCCAAAATTCTCTCTCTCAGAAAACATGAAATCTTGCTGTTCTCTGTGTTACAGTATGGAAAAAGAAGGAAAGAGCAACAGAGAGAAACTATAGTGTACTGACAATGTTTTGACCTTTAGACATATGGCTTATTGGTATCGTTGCTGGTTTTTGGTCTTTTTCCCCAAAGACGCGCTCACCAACTTCTTCTTAAGATACCCACTGCTCCAAACTTCAAAAACTCAGGTCACTTTATTTAGCTAAGTACCGATTCAGTGAAGCATTTGTCAATATCCGAACTAGAACATAGAAGCAAGAATTTTGAACCTAGTATCTTGTATCCAATATACCAACCTTTTTTTTTTTTAATTATTATTCCAGGAAGAGCTGGACAGGACATATTTACCAAAACCAGAATTTATTTAGTAGATATCAATTAAAACTTACTCTTCCATAAGTTAAAAGCAATGAAACTAACATAGATGTACACAGGAAAATTACCACAGCTTAAAAGAAATATTCTGGATAGCTACACGATTTGACTCCCATAGAAAGTAATTCAGTTTACGATAATTCCCTGTAGTTCTTTACAATTACATTTAAAAAAATTTAAATTACAGTTTAAAACATTCAATTCTTACAAAAGTAAGTAAATTTGAAGCCTAGTCATGTATATATTGTCCTTGGTTTTTTTTTCTTCCCCCTGAATATTTCAAGACTGGTTTCCCAGAACTGATTCCTATGGTTTTGTCCTAAAGTATGTACAAACCATATCAGGGTTTCACATCATTACAAGCACAATAAGGTTCTTCAAAGTTTGCCAAATGCCTTACCAATTCCCCCTCACCCCACCCCTAGACTTACATTGATAATTTTGCATGTATTGTCTAACTTCTTTTTTAAAAGATTGGGCATAATATCTATCAAATTGTTTCTCAAATGATTTATATACCAGGCACAAAAGTCAGGTTTCAAAATCCAGCTAACTTCCAATTCAAACTTTAAACAGGATTTGTTCTAGGAACACCTTTAGAAGGAAAATAAGCAGAAGTTGAAGATATTGAATTAATTCGGATCTTAATACATACAAATTGTATTGTAAGAAAGTGTCCTAATAATAAATCAAATTAACCTAGGTATTACTGTAAACTATCAGCTCGGTTGATGACAAGATACAAGAACATAGAAGTATGATAACGTTTCAGAAGATCTATATAATTTTTCTAACTGGCCACTCACCAAAGTAACAAGATTGTAATGCAGTGGTCAGTATTACATTTATATCTATCTAGATTGGTAAATGTTAAAATGAAAGCATGGATACTTTGAAACTGTAAAGAAATGCAACTAACACTTCTGTGCATTTAACAGATGGAGAGACTCTTCTAAAGAAATGGAAAATAACTTGCCAACATCAGTTGGAAGTCCAGTCTCCATAACAGGAATTAAAACTTGTCTCAGGTAAATTGCTATCCTATAAACCGCACAGTTGACACAATATTGAACTATTAAATAAGAAAGGCCTGTTCTGGTATCATTTTTTGCAGTGTATATCCCGGGAACAGACCCAAATGCAAAGTTCAGCTTCTGCATTTACAGACCTTAATAGTTTTTGATTGCTGATGCACGTACTTTGCTCATTATAAATTAAACAAGGGAGACAGTTTTCTACCTGAAGAAGCATGTCTGTCAAATGTGTGGTTAGCATGGTGTTTTTCATAAAATTCTGCTATGGATGGCTAACATGCTGATTAATGGATTTTAAGGACGAGTTTGCAGTTTTGAAGGATAAGTACTCTTTCTAATTTAGCAACCAAAAAATTGCAAAGTTTTTTATCCTCCTGCAAATGTATGCACATTTATTTACAGTTGGTATATTAATAAATGACAACGGTTACAGAAAGTAGTCTAGCATTAAATTAAATACGTTTCATGACCTGCTCACTCAAAATGCATTATCTTTTAACATATTATGCATGCAAATATAATGCCGCTATGTAAATGAAAATCTCTAAGTCCCATGCAAAAATGAATGGTTGTCTTATGAGTTAAAAAAAACCCTTGAACTATTTATAAAAATTTACTCTTTAATAATATTATACTATTATGTAGGTAGTTTGGCCCATTTAAGTCTTCTCTTTAAAAAAAATAGAAGAATAAAGGCTTCTTGACTATACATCAGAAATTATCAACACTGGATAATAGGAATATTTTGGTGCAAGTTACAGCACCAATAATAGAAAACAAGTCTGGAAGGGACTCTTCAAGACACTTCTTGTCCTAGGACATTAATAATTATGTAATACATGTTTTTAAATCTTTTTGTTACAGATCTTAATTTATGGAGTTTCCACAACCTGCACAAAATATATCCACTATTAAAGCATTAATTATTGTTTCACATATGATGCTAGTATTGAAATCTTGTATGTAATCTCATTACTTCTTCTAGCCAACAGGGAGAGGAAAAATCAGCTTCTTCTTTTTGAAGCAAATCTTCAAAAAGTTTTGGAGAGTGATATCAGTTCTTGTCCAGCACTGCTGCTAGACAACATGACTCCAGGTGTTTCAATCTGTTCTCATTGATTAAGTTTTCTGGAGTTTTTTAGAATTCTAAACACTGTTCTCTTGTTTCTCTAGGATTTCCCAACGTCTCACCTTTTTCTTAGATGTCATTTTCCAGAGATATTGTTAGTATTTTATCTATCAAAACAGCTATTCCTTACTATGTATTTCTGGAACTTCTAATTCCTAAATGTAACTTTTAAAAAATGTATTCATGCTAAAGTACAACATTATGTAAGCTAAGTCAATGTTTCTTGCAGAACTTTAATCCTACATTCAACATTATTGAAACTCCTCCAAGCAAGGTGAAACATCTTTTTTTTTCTCTTTTTTTTCTTCCTTTCCAATTGTTGGTTAGTTGTAGAAGGTTGTTCGGTCTATGAAAACTTTACAGTGAATACAACTTGATATTTCTTTTCACAAGAATCAACTATTAGCTTTTCTTTCAGTAAGTTTATGCAAAATGTTTTTTATATTTTCTATGAAATTTTCACTTACACTACCATGCTGCCCAATAAGCGTATGAAAATGATATACAAGACCATGACAGCACCAAAACCTTAGTACTATGATGATACCAACATATGTTTTTTTTCTCTGAAAGTTTTGTTAGCCTACTGTAGAAGGAAATAAAGTTGATTTGACATATGCTTAAAATAAATTCAGTTTGGCTGCTTATCTTTTTTTTTTTTTTTCCTTGTTTTGTTAAAGTGGTGTGTCTGTAATTCTTCAGCTGCTACTCTAAAAGCCTGAAATATATTCATATTATTCCAGTATTCTGGAACTTCATCTGTTCTCTACATATTCTCCAAAAAAAAAGTGTTAATGAATGCATGAATGCGTCAGATATCTGAAAATGCCAGTTTTTTTTAAGTAGTCTCTAGCTGTTGCCTTCCCCTTCTACTCTGAGGTCTTATACATGCTTACGTCATGCAGCTGTCCCAGCAGTGGACATAAGCAGTGAATGATTCTGCACTTTCATCATTGTCTGTTAATAGCTTTGTGTTTACATTCAAAATTAATTTTCATCATATCTCTTACTACTAACGTATTTGCATTTATTTAATTTCCCTTAAATTAATAATATAAATTTAGGACTGGTTAATCTGATACTTAGTTTTGACTTTATCAAATCCCACAAATGAAGAGCCTGAAAACTCTGAATAACTGTATAGACAGACAGTATTTAAACAATTCTAACAAATCACTGCTTATTAAGAGAACATTTCAAGACTGAGGAGAAAAGAGTAGATAGGAAGAGGGCACCAGTTCAATGAACTCTGCATCGGGCACTGAAAATAAGCCTGCTGAGGAAGCATAGAAGAATAGTTGGAAAAAAATTCTTTTAAGAACTTACTGGAGAATACTTTCTCCTTGTCCACTGTTACTAAACTTGAAATCACCTTTCCTCATCACAGAGAACAGTTTAGTACCTTGCTCTGTTTCAGACTAGGGAAAACCTAAGTGTTTGGAAACACAGAGTAGGAAGCCTGCATGTCAAATAAATTATTTTCCATAAATGAAAAAAAATCACGTATTTATAAACGGAAATATTAGCCAATAAAGCAAAACACACATACACAGATAAAACCATACATTTGCCTAAAACAGCAGTGTAACCAAAATTTCATGACAGCTACACACTTCCTGATAACAAAGATCAGATAATCATCTTGTGCACCATCTCCCTCCCCACTCCCCCCCCCCCCCCCCCAACCCCCCAAATCCTTTAAATTCTTAAAGAAATTAATTGTAATAATACTGGCTAATGTTTGCTTCTTAGATGCTCAGGTATTTTAATAGTACTTTAAATTTGAAATCTGTTTATTTCCATGCTGAGAAAAGTAAGTAGAGTCATAATAATGTTTATATTAAATGGTTAAATTAAATAAAAACATGAATGGAAAAATGAACATTATTTTGTATCTATATGTTAATTGATGTGTTAAGCACTTCTTATCAATGGAGGAAAAGGAATTAGGTAATGTTTGTAAAGCCAGAACTACATAGAATCCACTCAGTCATCATTCAGAACTGCCAATATCCTTGTAACTTTGCTAACATCAGTTTTTTTCTTCCTTTCTCTGTAAATTATGAATATTTTTTGTACTTTCACATTACAGGAAAAAAATCCTATAAAACTACATTCTTATAACTACGCTACTGAACTTGGGGTTATAGTCCTAAAACATGCATGTACGTGATTTTTAAAGGACTGTTTCTTCCTCAGACACTTAAAAATTCATTTAGAAATACTGGAATTAATTTCACTGGTGATGTATCAGTATATAAGGAAAAAAATAACAGCTGAGTAGGAAAATGTCAAATAAAAATCCCATTAACATGATAAGTCTTAGACATGGTCATATCTTTTAATTAAATCGCATTGCAAAAGCTGATTCAAACTTGGTTAACTTTAAGGTACCACAGAAGAAGTTCCCTTGATTAAGCAGAAGATCAAAGAAAGAATGAAGATCCACTGGCTGGTAAGTTACTTAAAAGCTGTTTTGATTAAAGAATTTTAGCTAATATTCGATTTAATTGTGTTACTGGCAGCACCCCATGGATAATAAAGCTGGGAGATACAGTTAGCATGTCCTCTATAAGTTGTATCTACATTTGATTGATTTTATGCAGTTCTGGACACAGATTTGCACTACAGAAACTTGGGGAGGGTGAGGCAAGCTAACCTTAATTTTAAATTTATGCATAAAAGGAAGCTTTTATTTACTGAAAAAAAAAAAAAAGGAAGGAAGAACAGGAAAAACAAATAAAAACCCAAAGGGTTTCAAACTATAAAGACATCCTGAAGGTACATTATTAGAAAGCAGAGCTCCATTATCTTAACTTGGTTTTATCCCCAAGGCTATCTGGTAGTTGACCATTTTCTTTGAAACTAAAACAAGGTACCCACTCAAAACTGAAATTCATCTTGTTAAACAAAATAACAAAAAACAGTTGGCATCGACTATTAAGATTTTCATAGTCAATTGTTGTTCAACTGTGAGCATGATATTTTTCTGTTTTATTCAGATTTCACTTCAAAGATATTGAAGACTTCTGTAAGGAGAAACTACATTTTTTACAACTATTGTCAGATATTGAAAAAGAATAAAAGCTTTGTTTTACAGTAGAATGATAGATGTAATCCTATTTTATCCTATTTTATCCTTTCATATCCTAGCTTGTACCATCTGAAAATGCATTTCCACAATCACTCCAGGTCAAAGTATACCAAGCAAATGCACTCTGTGAAAAGGTGAAGGACCTTTGAAGCCTCTTTCATTCATTCTATTTTCCAGCTTGAATGTGGCTACCCCTCTGTGTCACCACCTGGCTGTATGTTACAGTAAATAAATGACTTCTAGCAAGAGCAGGGACTTTGCAACATTGTGGAAAGTACAAGCACCAGTCACTTCTTTCAAATAATTTCTTGATAACCTTCTAGAAACAGAGCAGACACTGATGCAGCCACGGTTGCTTCATTTAATCACGCCATAAGAGAGTTTCTCCACCAATTCCTACTTCACTGGTGTGGGAAGGGAAAGGCAAGATGACCTCCTCTTTAAGGGTGTAGTTAAAGAATATGTTCTGCTGGTGAGTCCCAGTTTTTCCTGACTGGCATATTGTCATTCCTGCTTTAAAACTTAACTCTCTTGACTTAAGCAGCTGACATATGGGGACCTTTATATCCCCCATGGCTTGTTACACAGGTGGGTCTGGTGGAAATTAAATTAATATTACAGACCTTGGCACATATTTGCTTCAGATTAGGTTCTAACCTCATGTTGGATACTAATTTAGTATGAGTATCTCAGATTATAAATGCTCTTCAGACCAAGAGAAGTTATCTTTACGTGTTACCTGCATTTATCCCCAAGACTTTTGATTATCCAACCATATGGCTGCACCATAGCAGTTAGGAATCTGTCTGCATCTGCCTGGTAGAGCACCGACTGGGACTCTAATATCATTGCAAAGAATCTCTTCCAGGTTTGAATTCATCCTTTTCACACACCTGTTTACAATATATCATATCTTCACATGCATTTTCTGACTGGCTATGAACCTTGAAAAAAAAACCCCAACCTCAAATCAAAGTTAATATCTATTAGCAATATGTGGGTCTTGTGCATATCAGCAGTACCAGGAATTTTACCATGAGTATCAGCTTCTACTGCTCTGCCTAACATCCAAAAACTCTTCACATTAGGACGTAAACTAAGATACTAAATATAAGTGAGTGAGGTGGAGTCTAATGAAATCTTTGTTTTTTGAGTGGTATTGTAATATAAAGGGTAAACAACATAGACAGGAACTTGAAATTTCAGGAAGAATGTATGATCTCAAGAGCACCTTTCTTAGTATCTAGTGGATTATGAGCAAATATTTCTTGAAAGTTTTCTCTATCCTGAACTCTAGGGCAATAGTTTCAATTATTCTTAAAGAAGAATAAATAAAAGTGGGGGAGAAGTTTGATTTCTACTTTAAACTAATTATTATTTAACTTTCTTGTAACTAATGGAATTGAAAGGCAGGCAATAAATTACAATATTCTTAACTGAGACCACTTCTTTTAAGTTCATAAGGATCGATATGTTACCAAAGAATAAATTGACAATGATTGTTATCAATTTTATGTAATGATGCCATATTATTCTCCTTATATACTTCACTTTTTTTTTTCCTAATAAAATAATATCAATCCTCCTAAAACATCTACCAGAGTGGAATTTTCAATCTTAGAAATCTACTACGTCTTTAATAACTCCTGTAAAAACTGTACTGTGTAATTGATTGACATGAATTTTTTTTTACTCTTTTTTTCAATGAGTTTATTTTGCAGCATCTACTTGGCTTTTGCCTTTCCTATTTCTGTATTGACCACTAAAATATCTTCTACGTCAAAATTCCTGCTGTTTCATGAGCTCTGTTACAATTCAACATAATCTATTCCCCACTGATGTTGGAAAGCATAATAAGGTCACAGCAGGAAAGCTTTAGCTTCATTAAAGCACATTATTATAAAAAAATAAAGTGATCTAGGGTAAATTGGTTTTGTCCTTGTGGTACAGTTTAAATATATGCACATTAATCTGAGCATATAAAGCAGCAATAAATTCACTAGCCTTATTACATTACAAATTAGTGTCCTTATCTTTCATTTCACCATAGGAACCTCTAGTGGCAGATGGAGATGTCAACACTTCATGTTCCAGGTGATATCTACCTTTTTTAAAAAAAATAAACAGTCAAATCTCCCTGTAAGTATGAAAACAAAAAGCCAATCGGCAAAAATATTTATTTCTATCTAAATTTTTTCAAAGACTTTGCCTGTGTCCAGCAAATGTACATTTCAGAATTACTTAAGAGGAATGAGCAACTAAGGAAATTCATTTAAATGTTGACCCTCTCAGACTTTAATTTATCATGGAAATCCATAACAGAGGGACTGTGCATAAAGATTTAAGACAGGGAATCAGAGATTGTTCTATTAATCTATTTTAACTGATAGTAAAATCTGACAGAACAAATTACAAGTTGCAGACAGGAAGGTTTACTAATTCATTACTACTTTCAAAATTCTCCCCTCTCTCTTTCTCTGCCTTCAGCAGCTGGCAAAAATAGACTTCTGTGGTCCAATTTTTCAGTTTATTTTTGACTGCTTTTAATTAAATTTGATGGTCTGCTTCTGCACCAGTGAAGTTATTGGAGTTGCAAAGCACTTTGCTGTTATAATGATAGCTCCCTTGATGTCTGTTCATTATTAACTGCTTTTCAAAAGTGCTTCTCTCAAGTCTCATTTTATAAATATTTAAATAACTGTGAGTTTCTATAACACAAATATCTGGGCACTAGTGATAGGAATTCTATCACTTATTTAATAGGTTTTACACAGTAATATGATTTTTAAATGAAGTTATACATTACAATGTTAATTGAGAAAGTATTGTCCCTAAATTATGTTACTTGTAAGTGTCAGCACAAATTGTAGTCATATTTCAAAGCAGCAGTAATCAATGAATTAGTCAGTAGTTAGTGAACTATTGCTTATGTGACCGTATTTTTCACACATATTAATTATTCAGAGCAACAGACAAATAAGTAAATACTACAAAAGAAAATGGAGTGTTTCTGATCTTTGCACTACAAGCAATATTACGTCTATTAACTTCAATGCTTCCTAAAAATATATTCCATTTTTAATACAAAGTTACCAGGAAAAACAAGGTAGAGCAAAGCATAGGAAAGAGTTTTTTAGGGAGTACTACTTTGACTAGCATGAGAAAAGAGACTGCTTACAGTTAATTCTGGTGAAGAAATTAAGAGTTCTTGGAACAGAAGAATTATTTTTGCTCTTCAATGAGCCAGACACTTGTGCCATCTCCCATGAGCAGGGAGTCTTAAAGGAATGTCATATTGCTTTAGAGAGTTTGCACATCTTATGTTTACAAGTGCTTCATTCTGCAACGAGTTCCACTGACTTCAGTGAAAATTCTGGATACATTCACTTGACAGCTGAAAATAAAAGGCATCAAAATTCTGCATGACAGTTGGGAAAAGCATTTACTCACTGCAAGTGCAGTAAGGAAGCTACTCTTCTATGAATGTAATACAGCTAGGCATATTGATATGAGATTTAATAGTGGCAGCTATGGTAAATGTGGCCTTGAAGATCTTTGTCCAGCTTAATAAGCCACACATACACACTTCTACTATCCTTTCCTTTCTACATATCCAGGACTATAGAAAAAGTTTCAAATGAATGAATCTGTTTTTTCACCTTTTCTTAAATTTTAATATTCCTTGAAACATTGCAGAGGCAAAAAATGTGGCAGCCTTAATATACTCGTGTTTCATACTTTCGTATTTTCTATAATGTTAGTATAGCAGCTTCAATTTTTCTGCAGGTGGTATCCCATCTATCACACACAAAACCTCCAGAAATGTCAATTTACTGCAGGAAACCTGCCCATCATGAGCCAGCTACCCGGAAGGTAGCTACCAGCTACCAGGAAGGGCACCAGTTTTCTGTCCCTGCTGACTTTACTACCTTTTACAAGAACTATCTTAGACACTTTGAAGAAAATATAAATAAACTGGGTAAATTCCTACACCTACACATTAGTTACAACTGGTTAGGAATGCTTATCTTCTAAGTTCAGCCATATTTTAAAGGAAGAAAAAGCTTTTCTATGTAAAAAAACAATTTTATATTTGAAGTAACAATTGCAAAGTTTCCAAAGAATCAGCAAATATTCTTGCTTATTTCATTAATTATTTTATGTGAGCAGCTGCTGTCTTTCCAGATAATTGTACACAACCTTTCCTGTCAGACATGAGAGGGACATACATTACCACCTCTTCTTTCCAGTTTGATTAGACCTACTTAGCACACAGAGTCTAAGTTGAACATCCATAAATGGGCAGTTCCAGGCCATGTGTCATTTGCAGCCTTGAGGAGTAGAAGACAGTAGAACAGAGAAAACTGTAGTTTCATTCTAAACAGTTGGCTACAGAAAGTGGAACCAAAATCTGTGAATAAAGATGTGATCTATGATTATGTAATCATCACCCTTCAGTCTACTCTTTGTTGGACAAGGTGAGTCCCCCACACTTGGAATTTGAAGTAAATACTTATATATCTAACAACTGTACTGTAGTCCACCACAAACTATAAGTTCAATTTGCATGAGAACTTTCCATGAAGACGGAATAGGTCAATACTGAGCTACACTGTCTGAAATTTCACTGGGGAATCCTGAAACCCATGAAGATCAAGCTTCATACAGCCTTCAGAAAACACCATCAAAGAGAAAAAACAGAACAAAATTAGCTGTCCTGTTGGAATATCACTGAGCTTTTCACAATCTCACTAAACATGTTGAGACTAGTAATGGATCAGGTGTTATATTTACTGCTAATATGCTTTGAAGCAGTGAATGTTTAAATGTGATTTTTGCCATAGTAAGCAATTATGTTTTTGTACCTATGTAGGCTGCTTGCCAGTCTGACTCACACTATTTGAATGTTAATGATTTATTAGAGTACAGTTAGACAGATTTAAATGGCTCTACAATAAGAAATAAAACATCAAACTACAATAGTTTGGAAGTTTATAAGACTGATCTAAGATAAAACACATGGAGAGATACACAATGAATGTTTGCTACTATGTTCGATATCTAATGTTAACGAACTCAGAAGTTCTTTCGTATAAAAAACTGCAAACATTCCTTTACAAAGGAAGCTAACTAAACTTTTATTCAGAAATATTTCAATCAGTAGATATACTTCTATGGATTTATTTATATATAAATTTATTTATTTATATACATTTATTTATATATAAAACCAAGATCAATACCAGAAAGTAAAGAAAGTAAAATGTAGTAATTTTAAAAAAGTATTGATTTCAGATATAATTATTTATATATTTTAATTTGTGGGTCAAAAGGAGCTGTAGAAAGATAAGGTACAGAGACAAGAATGTTTCCTTTTATTTTCTGCTCCAAAAACCCCGAACTATTATTGATACAAATGATATGTATTTTATGCCAGTATATCATTATATTTAGATGGTTCCATTTCTAGATGAAAATTACATATTTTTTATGACTGCTACTATATTCAGTGTACATAAATTAACACTTCTTCATGGTTAAGCATTTGCCTCTGAATTTGTATAAAACACACTATGTAAAAGTTACAGGAAATTTTATGCAAAATATAAAAACCAATCACAGAAAACTAGAGTTCTTCGGAGATCAAGTGTCACTCTCTTCCACAGTAAATGTGGATAAGTTGTCAAAATAAAACTTCTAGAAATGCTTTAAATTAGTCCACTTCTGTATCACAGAATCATAGAATTGTCTGGTTGGAAAAGACCTTTGAGATCATTGAGTTCAACCACACCAGTCCACTACTAAATCATGTCCCTGAGAACCTCATCTATCCACCTTCCAAATACTTCATGATAACTCAACTGCCTTCCTAGGCAACCTGTTACAATGCCTGACTTTCTTTTCAGTGAAAATTTTTTTCCTAATGTCTAATCTGAACCTCTCCTGGTGCTACTTGAGGCCATTGCCTCTTGTCCTATCACCTGTCACTTGCGAAAATATCCCAACATCCAACTTGCTACAACGTCCTTCGAGGTAGTTGCAGATAGTCATAAGGTCTCCCCTCAGCCTCCTTTTCTCCAAACGAAACAGCTCAAGTTCCCTCAACCGTTCCTTATAAGATTTGTTCTCCAGCCCCTTCACCACTCTCTTCTCTGGACGCGTTCCAACACCTCAATGTCCTTCTTGTAGTGAGGGGCCCAGAATTGCACACAGTACTCAAGGTGTGGTCTCACCAGTGCTGATTACTCAGGCAAAACCACCTCCCGTGTCCTGCTGACCACACTGTTTCTGATACAGTCCAAGACGCCATTGGTTTTCTTGGCCACATTGGCTTTCTTGGCCTCATCGGCTTTCTTGGACACACTGCTGACTCATATTCAGCTGGTTGTCAATCAAAACCTCAGGTGCTTCTCTGCCAGGAAGATTTCTAGCCACTCTTTCCCAACCCTGGAATGATGCACAGGTTCGTTGTGTCCTAAGTGTAGAACCCAGCACTTGGCTTTATTGAAGATCATAACATCAGTTTCAGCCCAACGATCCAGCCTGTCAAGATCCCTCTGTAGAGCCTCCCTGTCCTCAAGTAGATCAACATTTCCTCCCATCTTAGTGTCATCTGCAAGCTTACTAAGGGAGCACTCAAACCCCTCATTCAGATCATTGATAAAGACATTGAACAGAACTGGACCCAACACTGAGCCAATTGTCACCACTCATGACCGGCCTCCAACTAGATTTAACTCCATTTTACCACCACTCTTTGTGCCTGGTCATCCAGTCAGTTATTTACCCAGCAGAGGGTGTGCCTGTCCAGGCTGATGGCAGCCAGTTTCTCAATCAGAATACTGTGAGAATTGTTGTCAAAGGCTTTACCAACGCCCAAGTACACTACATCCACAGCCTTTCCATTGTCCATTAAACGGGTAACCTTGTCATAGAAGGAGATCAGGTTAATTTGGCAGGACCTGCTTTTCATAAACCCATTTTGACTGGGCCTGATTACCTGGTTGTCTTGCGTATGCTGTGTGATAGCATTCAAGATGATCTGCTGTATGAT
Source organism: Tapera naevia (assembly GCA_033556795.1). Taxonomy (NCBI): domain Eukaryota; kingdom Metazoa; phylum Chordata; class Aves; order Cuculiformes; family Neomorphidae; genus Tapera; species Tapera naevia. Next base: position 4,298,991 of record JAUMJJ010000016.1, read on the forward strand.
CTTACCTGGCACTGAGGCGAGACTGACAGGACTATAGTTCCCTGGATCCTCCCTCCAAACTTTCATATAAATAGGCCAAAATTTGCCAACCTTCAGTCAAGTGGCACTTCCCCAGTCATCCAGGACTGCTGGTAGTTGATAGAAAGGGGTTTGGTGACCACCTCTGCCAGCTCCATTAATGCCTTTGGGTGGATCCCATCCAGCCTCATAGACTTGTCAATGTCTAATTGTATGAGCAGTTTTCTAAACATTTCCCCTTGGATCGTTGGAGCTTTTTTCTCCTCTTCATGCCTGTCTACTGTCTCAGGAGGCTGAGTACCAGAGGACATCTGAACTTACTATTAAAGACTGACGCAAAGAAGGCATTAAGTACCTCAGTCTTATCCTCATCTTTTGTCAGTATTGTTCCCCTTGCATCCAGTAAAGGATGGAGATTCTCCTTGGCCCTCCTTTTGTTGTTAATATATTTGTAGAAATATGGGGTTTTTTTGTATTTCACAGAACTGGCCAATGGGAAATCTAGCAAGGGTTTAGCCCTTCTGATTTTCTCTTTGGACGATCTCACTTCATCCTTGTAGTTCTCCTGAGATGTCTGCCCCTTCTTCCAAAGCTCATATAATTTCCTCTTTTTTTCTGAGATCCGCCCCAAACTTTCTGCTCAGCCAAGCTGGTTTTCTTCCCTGCTGGCACATTTTTCAGCACAAGGGGATGGCCTGCTCTTGTACCTCAGGGTTCTCTTCTTGAAGAGTGTTCAGCCCTCTTGGGCTCCTTTGCCCTCTAGAACTGCCTCTCAAGGAACATTATCAACCAGCCTTCTAATAAACACTCCAAAGTCTGCCCTCTGGAAGTGCAAGGTGGTAGTTCTGCTGACCTCACTCCTTGGTTCTCCGAGAACTGGGAATTCTATCAGTTTTGACATTTTTAAGCCTCAAATACAAGCAATTATTGGAAAAAGTAACATTCATTTAGTGAATAGCTGACATTTTAGGATAGAATTTTGTTACTAAATCCTCCTCTACATAAGCTACAAACCAGACAGAGAACACTGGTAGAGCAGAAAAGACATTTTCTCTCTCAGTTTCACTACTAATGCTTTTTCAGTCTTTAGTAACTAGGACAAGCACTTACAGATCAAATACTGCTCATAATAGTGCAGTAAATGAGTTTCCCTATTCCCAATAGCAGGTCACAGGTTTTGTGTTGATTTTACAAGCTTTCAGAATTGAAATTTGCCCGTCTTACTTTGTCTGTAACTGCCTTGACCTTCCTGAAGCTGTATTTTAAGTTGTTTGGATAATTTTTTTCTATTATCACCTGGCTATGCCTGACTTGTTTCACTTTGAGGTTTTGATTTTGATGTATTTGTTGTTGGTTTTACAGTTTATTATCATAATTTCAGAAAGATAGTAGTAACAAGTATTATTCTGCATAGAAATATTGATGACTTTAATATAATCATTTGGTCAAGAGAGCTTTCTGGTACAAAAACACAGGTCTTGGAAACAGAGTACATGGTGGAATGAAGAGGAGACCAGGCAGTAAACAATAAGAAAATGAGATCCTGTCTGCTACTGGAGACTCTACAGCTACAAACAACTCACAAATATTTAGTTAAAAATGTGCAGAATTTTACCAATCATGAGTTACAAAGAGCCTGAAGAACATATGCTCAGCACAGGGATAGCACATTCTGTGTAGTCAGTCCAAAAGTAATATGGACTAGAAGGCCAATGAAAAAATCGTGAAGTGCAAAGAGTTTTAGGAAACGCAAAAATGTTACTAAGCAATGGTAATCAGTTTTATCATTCATTTATATCTAACTTTAAAGCTTTATATTGATGACCAAACAGGAAATAAAACTTATTACCCTGCACAGAATACCATGTAAATAACTGCTCCAAAAACAGAACAAGAGCTATTACCCTTACCCACTACCTGCCTATTCAGAGGCTAAAAAAATTGGGAGACAGAAGGGTTCAGCTTCTTTCTTGCCTGTATTTACAATCTTAATCACTCCTGAGAGAAGTTATTGGTGAACACATGGTCTCTGTTTTCCTGTGTCTAAGGGAACTATGGGTGTGTCTCTAATGTCTAAGACCTTCATGTGTGTAAAAGGAACAATTATGAAAGATTACAAGATTAAGACACAAATTACAATTTTGCCATTAAACAGGACTGAAGGAAAGCTTCAAAAATACATACCTTTAGTATGTATTAAAATCAGGGATAATCAGCTGATAATCAGATGGTAGGTGCTCTTTAGGGAAAGAATAGAAGACCTCATCCAGTGGTGCTACTAAAAGTTTGTGAAAATCTGATCCTGATGTTATTCGGACACAAAGTCTTAACCTTTCTCAGAGGTGAAAGCTGAAGCCCAAGCTTCAGCTTGGGTCAAGCTAAACAGGTTTCATTTCTGGCTTAACACCAGATTCCTGGAGTCAAATGCCCACTTTTCTATTGCTTAGTTCTCAAACGTAAAATGCACACAGCAGTGTTTCCTTTCCTTGTCTTTTATTTGCTAGCACTGGGACAAAGATGACCTAGAAAGAGACCAGCACAACAGCATTCTGTTGTCAGGGTATTTTAAATTGCTGTAACTTAAACAGTAATAGTACTCGGTTTTATATCCTTCATTTTACTGGGTTTTATTTGTTATCACTGAGATTGCAAGTGTTATGAAAAATCAATTAATATACATGGATTTTATTTTTAATCTACAATAAACTTTTGCTTTAACTCTTGCACTTCGTTCACTGGAAATATTTGTGAAATATGTAACTAACTTGCTCATTCTTCATCAGATTTTTTTGTTGTTGTTGTTTTGCACAAGATATAAATGTTTTCCAAGTCTTAAACAACTTAGTCAGTCTGCTCTATTTCTTATGTAGAAGTTTTTAACCACATGCCAAGACAGTACCTGATAAATATTTGAAAGATACGTATTGAATATACACCACTTAGCTACAGTCTGGAACAATATACATCATGTCTACATTCTAGTCTAAATTTCTGATAATTTCATTTGGTTTTCATACTTCTCCTCAGAAAGGTTATCCTGACATCCAGAATAAAAAGGGGTCCATATGGTACAGTAAGGAGGCGTCTCTAAATAAATTAACTCTATTCCTCTTTCATTAATCTCTGAAAAGCAGAGGCAGCAGAAACTAGTTTACAGATTCTCATGGATGTGCACTTTTAAATAAAGGTCAAACCTCTAAATACCTGTTATTTTGATGTTTTATTTAGTGTCTGCAGTCAAAGAACCGGAGAATTACTTAATTTATAGAGAAGATTTCTGATGTTGTCTAGTCTGGCCCATGTCTGCTAAGCACACCTAATGAAAGCATAATGGTCTGGACAATGTCCAGTCAGGTTTTGAATATTTTCAAGAATGTAGGTTCCATGGTCTTTCTGGGCAACATGTCTACCAGCACAAGCATCTTTTTTCATTATTTTTAGTTACAATTTTCCATGTTCCAGTTTGTGTTTGCCCTTCTTCTTTGCACCTTTGGGAAGAGTCTGGATTTGCCTCTTCTACATCCTAGAATCAAGAAGCTATACGCATCTATAAGATCTCTCCTCTCCCCACAAAAAAACCCTGTCCCTTCTTGAGGCTCAACAAGCCTAGACTGTCCTTGGAGGCCCTGTCCTCCATTCCCAGACTTCACTGATCAGGACTATGTCCATTGCATTGATATTTGTATCATACTGGGATGCCCAAAGCTGGGCACAGCATGATGGATGCCATCTCAGAGATACTGAAGAGTAGCACAGGATCACTTCCACAGACCTGGTGGCTGCATCCTTGCTAATTTAGTCCAGGATGTGGGAGTGCTGCTGCTTTGGGGCTAGTCTAGTGTCCTCTAGAGCTCCCAGCACTGTTACTGCAGAGCTGCTCCACAGCCTCCACCTCTACTGTTACCTCCTAGATGCAGGACTCTGTGTTCACCCTCCATGGGGTTCCTGTCAGACAATTCGTCTGAGCATAAGCCCTGCCTCTAGCAAACTGACTGCTCCATGAACATTTGCAAGCACGATGAGAGTGAAATCTGTACCATTATTCATGCCATTAATAAATACATTAATGAATATGACTATGAAAATGACAATAAGATCATGAATTTAAAACACATATTTTTCACAAATTATTGTCAGTAGGAAAGAATTCTAGGTTTCGTAGTGTTGCCTTTTAAAGTTCTAAAGTTTGCAAATTTGTGTCAGAAAACAGACTGAAATTCATCATCTTTACTAGTTCAATTTTAACATAAAATCCCCTGCTTATCCACAAAAAACCCTGTAAAAAGTTAACAGAATCCAGTAAGCTGGCAACTAGAAAAATCAATGTATATTAAACAAGGCTGCCAGTCTCCAGGACAGGCAATAGGTACAGATATTCTCTTCAGACTCAGTAAGGCTAATAAGGTATTTGTTTTCTAGCCTAAGATCTCCTGCCTGAGATCTCCCATCTCTAGGTATGCATCTCATCCATTACTGGATGCTGGCAAATATTTATATATAAAAAAACAAAATGGGGGGAGGTTATTGCTAACACTTAGAACCTGTTCTAGACTTCATGTAGAAATCAGGGCAGTTCTACTGCATAGTGTGCATGAATATGATCGTTTGGTATAGGATGGCACTCAATGTCATCTGTATTAGGATGCGACTTCCTGTCAGTTCATCGCAAGAAACCTGATGACTTTTATCCATTTTTCAGCTGTTTCTGTCTGCTAAAGGTTGCTTATCTTGAAAGACTTTTACTAAACATAATGAGTGGTGGCAAATGGAGCTTTTAACAGAGATCTTACTATAAAAGGAGCACTACTGTTAAAAGATAACTCAAAGACCTTTTTCCTTTCTAGTTTCTCCTAGGATACTACATAAAGTCATATCAGAATTAAGATTTGATAAAGCTCAAGGCATGTTCTCTTTATTGTACACAAACTTTAGAGTTACTCATCATTTCTCTAAAATGCCACAGTATGTTTGAAGCAGATGGGATCTTACTTATTATATGCTTCCTGTTGCCAGCAATTCAATAACAAAGAACTTTGAAATGTTTAGTTTTTTTTAAAAAAAAAAATAAATTAAATCATCCCTGGGCTTCATCTTTACCAGTAACCTCTAATAAAAGCCCTTTGTGCTGCAGTCTTTTTCACTTTCAAAGAGTAATAGATACTTGGAGAAAATAAGCTACTTGTAAATAATAGAAGTGTTTCCTAAATGCAGCTGTCAATCACCAAATTGCAGAAGGAATGCTCTTAGTCTTCCAGAAAATTTCAAATGCTCATAAAGAGTATAATCGATAGTTGAAAATTTTAAAAGAAAAGTAACTGCTCATACAAACATTGTTCTCAATTTGAATCAAGAATACACTACATTGTTTCTTTTCCCTCTATGCCTGATGTAAAAAGAACTCCTAAACAAGATCAACACATCTTATTTAATACATTTGAGAACCTGTGAAGAGTCCTTGTTTTTTTGGTTTATGTGGCATATGTCTCTGATACAGGAACATATTTTATTGATACCCCACATTCACCACAGCTACTTCTTTCCTCTTCATTTTTTTCCCTGGCTAGTATCTTCCAGGTTTCTTAATAGTTGTTCAAAAGGAGACTTTCACTGAGAAATTATACTGTGTTGTACTGTGAATAGAAAAGCAGATCTGACAAACTGAAAAAACACCTTGATTTTATCTTCTCCATGAGCTCCTACTAGCTACAGAAAAGTAAAAATTTTTGACATCTAGAGGGAAAAAAATGTCAGGGAAAATTAAATGCTCTAAGTTGAACTGGAACACTGAAGGTCATGAATAATAAGAAAATAAAACTACAAGGATGAGAATTGTGCTTTAACACAGCTAGTGCCTTCCATTCAATACTTCCATTAAGAAGTTCTCTGAAGATTTTTTTTTATATATGTGTGTAATTTCTATACCATATAGTTTTAACATTGCTGTCACCTTAGCTCCTAGCACATGAAGGATAACCCCTCAGTGACTGTCTTTGGACAACCAAGACTTCTGACTCTGTCTTTCATCCACAGCTGTCTCCCATGTTTTCTTCCACAAGAAATGAAACAGGAAGGAAGGTCCATTTAATTAGCTAATTTACACCCAGGTAATGTGCCTTACATTTTTTTTTACCACCTTATCTTCTTGGTCATTGAACATATGCATATATGTTCATGTTTTATATATATATATATATATATTTTATAATAATTTGTCATTACATTCAGTGAGTACTTTCAGTTGTTTAGGAAGAAAGAGGAATCAGAATTCGATGCCATTGTTTGCAAAATAACACTACAAGTTACTTGCTAGTTTAAAGATGTGCTTAACTGAGAAATAGAATTCCATGACATGGGAAACCAAAGTGCTCTACAGTATCTTATAAACTGCATTTCTAACTTATGTATTTTGTTAGAAATCAGCAGACTTTATAAAGTTAGTCTGAAATGAACCTCCAAATATTTAAGACTTCACTTACTTGGAGTTGAGGCTGATCAGCTCTTCCACAACTGGTGCCAGCATTCTGTCAGTAAAATTCTTAAGCAGGTTGTAAAAGGTCAGGAAAGCACTTGCTTTTTCTTCCTACCTGGAACAAAATATTGTGTCAGTTACTTTTTTTCACTGTCTTCCAAGTTCATGAAGACATTCATTACAGTATGTTTGCCTGTCACATTAAGGGTTCATCAGTACACTCATATAAAGGGTGGAAACATAAACATTCTCTCTCAGAATTTCTACTTACATGTGTGATACTACATATTCATAAATAAGTGCTCTTAATAATATTTTATTTTGACATAAAATTTATTAGAAAAGTTATTGTTATATTTATTCATAACAGTTAAATTTAAATCAAATAGTTATTCATATCGGGTATTTCTAAACCATGTTCTGAAGAAAGTAAAATCAGAACATCTAGTAGTGGAAAACAGAAGTGTTTCAGAACAAAGTAATTCAATAAATGCATAGAAATAACAAAGATTCTAATTTATTTTGAACGAATTATTTTTTCCAAATTGCATCATCTTATCATGTAATACAGCCTTCAAAATTATGAAAACCTATTTTTAAAACAGGTTAATGAAAAAGTCTTTCAATTTTAAATTATTCTCTATCAACTTTGAAAAGTCATGAAAATAAAAAAAAGCCCCAACTGACTGAAGAAGCGACAAGTATTATATCTACCTACAAAAAGAGGTGCAGAGGAGGATTCAGAAGACCATAGTTCAATTAGTTTCACTTTAGTTCCTGAGAAAAATTATAGAACCGATCCTCATCAAAGATATTTGCAGGTACAAGAAGGACAGGAATATAAATGTGACAGCTGGCAGGTGTGCAGCAGCATGGTGACCACCCAGCAGAAAGTATTGTCCTCTGCTTCTCCTGAGCTTCTTGCACCTGGTAGAACCAAAGAAGTCAAACAGACAGAGCTCCTGTCCAAACTTGTTACCACCCGTTTTTCTGGCTGTGGGATATTGTGATGGGATATCCTGGAGGTGGATAGCAATTGCAAGCAAGCCTGTGGGAGGTGTGGCCAGACAGAGAAACTTCTCTTCTTGATGGCTGAACTGCAGGAGGAGATGGACAGATTAAAGAGCATTTGAGAATCTAAGAAGATTGACTAATGGAGCAGCACTCCAATGTCTCTAATGCGGGCAAGCCAACTCAGCATTGCCACTACAGAGGCAGGTCCAGGATCTGTTTTGTGCCTAAAAGAAGGTGGTGTTATAAGGGATTAGGAGGGGTGGGAGGAAGGTGCAGCATGGAGCTGTTAGAGAAATCCCTCCTTATCCTCTAAGATACTTTTACAGAACAAATACAAGACCCTGAGTACAGAGGATTGATTACTTAATGGGATAGAGGAGGAGCCTATGCAAGCAGTCTTGCCAAGGTTACAGAGAACAACACCTCACAACAAAATCTTCATTAAGACTAATACTGAGGAGAAACAACAGCAAGCTATGGTCATTGCTGATTCCCTCCTGTGCAGAATGGAAACATCCTTTTGTAGACTGGGCACTCCTTGCAATGACCTTTTCTGCTTTTCTGAATTAGGGACGTGACCGAAAGACTGAAAAGTTTAGTAAAGTCTTAAGACTATTGCTCATTCCTGCTCTTTCAGGTGGGTGCTAATGATGCCACAAAAAAATCTTTGATGTGGATCAAAAAGATTTCAGAGCCTGCGGAAGAATGCTAAAAAATACAGGATCAGAATTAGTGTTTTCCTCAGTGCTCCCAGTAACCAGGGAAATTTTGGAAGAAATAGGCAAGACCAGGATAACAATATCTGATTCCAGGACTGGTGTTACTACCAAAACCTTGGGGTTTTAGACCATGGAAGAGCCTTCAAAACACAAATTATACTGGGGCCTAATGAGATCCGTGTGTCCCAGTGTGGAAAGCACATCTTTGGGCTTAAGCTGGTGGGATTGATTGAGAAATCTTTAACCTAAAAACGATGGGGGAAGGGATATCAATAGGATTGCAGCAGGTAAGCTAACAATAGAATTATAGAATGCCTTGAACTGGAAGTGACCCACAAAGATCATCAAGTCCAATTCCTGTTCTTTCATAGGACAACTAGTGTCTGAGGGTGTTGTCCAAACGCTTCTTGAATGTTGTTAGGCTTGGCACCATGACTGCTTCCCTGGGGAGCCTGTTCCACTGCTTCATCATCCTCTGTTTGAAGAATCTTTTCCTGATAACCAACCTAAACCTCCCCTGGCATGTCTTCTTCTCATTTCCTTAGGTCCTATCATTGGTCATCAAAGAGAAGAGATCAGTACCTGCTCCTTCTTCTTTCCTTGTTAGGAAGGTGTAGACCATGATGAAGTCTCCTCTCAGTGTCCTCTTCTCACAGACCAAGTGACTTTAACCACTCCTCACATGGCTTTCTTCTCTAAATCCTTCACTAACTTCAAGGCCTTCTCTGGACAGTCTCCAGTAGCTTGATGCCCTTTTTACACTGTGGCAATCAAAACAGCACACAGTACTCTAGGTGAGGCCGCACCAGTGCAGAGCAGAGTGGGACAATCACCTCCCTCAACCAGCTAGCCATGCAGTGCTTGGTGCACCCGCAGACACAGTTGGCTCTCTTTGCTTCCAGGACACACTGTTGGCTCATGTTCGACTTACCATACACCAGAACATCCAGGTCCCTTTCTTCAGAGCTGCTCTCCAGCTTTGCGGTCACTAAGGGTTGCTGAGGGTTGCTAAGTGTTAGCATAGCACACACTGAGGGTGGCCTCCACATTGTTCCTGGGAGCACCAAGGACTCAGGAGTGTATCTGAAATGTTTATACACTAACACCTGAAGTATAAGCACACAGGATGAACTGTAAATATTGATCAGTTCCCAGAAATACAACATAATTTGTGTTCATGAGATTTAGTGGAACGAGTTCCATAACTGGAGCGCTGTGATGGGGGGCTACAGGTGTTCAGGAAGGACAGACAAGGCAGGCGAAGCGAGAGTGTCACACTGTATGTAAGTGGGAGTTTGATAGTACAACCTTTACAGTTAGTGATGATGTGACTGAGAGCCTCTGAATGAATATTAGTCAGCCTGGTCCTTTTGGGAGATTTCAATCTCCCAGATATCACCTGGGAATATCATACTACTGTGATGTGCAGGTCTGGGAAATTCCTGACATTTGTAGGAGATAACTTCTGTCACAAGTACTCACTGAGCCAACTAGGAAAGATGTATGCATAGGCTTGATATTTGTTGAATACAGGAACACTCATGGGAGATGTGGTAGTAGGTGGCTATCTTGGCCACAGTGATCATGAAATGGTTGAGTTTAAAATTGCCACTGTAATGAGGAAAAAAAAAAAAAAAGATAGCACAGTTGCTATCCTGAACTTCAGAAGAGAAAACTTCAAGCTTTTCAGGCAACTATTTGGCAGGGTACCCTAGAAATTTGCTTTTGAGGGCTTAAAACTCCATGACTGCTAGTCAGTCTTTAAGAAATACCTTTTAGAAGCAGATAGCCAGTCCACTATGTTGAAAGTCAAGTAAGCATGGCAAAATACCATTTTGGCTGAACAGGGAACTCCTCATGGATCTCAAGAGGAAAAAAGAAATTGTATAATCTCTGGAATCAAGGTAAGTTTTTCAGGGGGATTACTGAGCTGTGGTTCATCTATGCAGGCAGAAGACACAAAAGGCTGAATTAGAGTTGAAACTAGCCGGTGTTGTGTCAGATAACAAGAATAGCTTTATTAAGTACATTAATTGCAAAAGCAGGTCTAAAGAAACCGTTGGACCATTATTTGCTGAAGATAATAATCTGGTCAATAGGGATGAAGAAAAAGCAGCGGCATTCAGTGCTTCATTTGTCTCTAACAACACTGGTGGACCTTGTGCTGCCCAGTCCCTTGAATCAGGGGACAAGTGTATGAATAGTGACTTTCCATTTGTGGACAATGAAATTGTGAGGAGTCAGCAGTATCAGCTGAGTATTCACAAGTTTATGCAGCCTGAAGGTATTCACACCAGAGTACTGAACGACCTAGTGGGTGTTATGGGAGGACTTCTCTCTGTCACCCACCAGAGGTCTTAGGAGCCTAGGGAGGTCCTTGCTGACTAGAACCTAGCTAATGTTCCAGTCTACACAAATGGCATGAGGGAAGACCCAGGGAACTACAGAACTGTTAGTGTAACAGTTTCTGAAAAATATATGGAGAATCAAAAATGAGGTACTGTTGAAAGGCATTTAAAGAATAATGCAATCATCAGGTACAGTCAACACAGGTTCACCAAGGGAAAGTCCTGTTTAACTAATCTGATATCCTATAATAAGGTAACCCACCTGATGGATGAAAGGAAGGCAGTAGATGCAGTTTTTCTGGATTTTAGAAAGGCTTTTCATACTCTTCCCCACAGTACTTCTCTGGACAAGTTGTCCATCTGTGGGGTGAGTGGATTCATGGTGTGTTGGGTGAGAACTATCTAAAGGGCAGGGCTGAAAGTGTTGTAGTGAATGGGGCTATGTTTGGCCAGCGACCAGCCACCAGCAGAGTCCCTCAAGGATTTAATTCTAGGGCCAGTTCTGTTCAATACATTTACCAACTATGAGGATGGAGGACTTGACTGCACCATTACAAAATTTGCTGATGATACCAAACTGGGAAGTGCTGTTGACACTCTTGAGGAACATGAGATCTTGGAAATCTGCCCTTAATAACATACTTTAACTTTTGGTCAGCTCTAAAATCATTGTATGCCACTTCCAACTGAAATATTCTATGCTGTTCTGAGAAAAGTCAACACACGTTTACCAAGTGCAAACTGTGCCTGACCAAGCTAATCGCCTCTCAATATAACAACTCATTTGATGGATGAAGCGAGAGCTGTGATACCTATGTATTTTCTCAAACATCACAACAAAAGTTAATAACATCATGGACAAAGAACAAAATTATGCATTTCTTAAATATATATTCCAACCATATATATTGGGTTTCAAAGCTTCCATATCACTTTATAACAGAAAGGACAGAGACATGTCTGATGATATGACTATGAGGAAAATTAATTATATCCATAACATTAAAATATCTATAATTTTATTGTGTTTTCTTGTCCATATACTATACCTTTTGTTCAAACTAAAACACCAAACAAACACAAAAAGAAATCATCACCATATTACAGCTGTCAGTTGTATTACCACACAAGGATTTTCTACAGAGGGAATACCTTTTCACAAATTCACTGCCTTAAAACAACTTTATAATGAGCTCATATGCCATGCCAGCTCTATGGACAGGACAGAAATGTTCAAAAAATCACAGCAGGCTTACAACAGTTTCAGACCTTTATCTACCAGCATTCCTTGAGGTATAGAGTATACAACTTATAACCAATGATCAGTTATAGTAAGACCAGACAGGAAGAACAATTAATAATAAATAGGTAGTATCTTAATGCTGTATACAAAAATTAGTTGAACAGGCACTGCGCAGGATCACAGAATGATTTCAGTTGGAAAAGACCTTTAAGATAATCAAGTCCAGCAGCCTCAGGTCCTTTTCCGCTGGGCAGGTTTCCAGCCATTTGTCCCCAAATCTGTAGCCACAAATTTGTAAGCTTTCATTTAGAAAGTATCTCCTAGTGTAACCATCTAGGAGAATTAAACTATGTCATTTAGTAATGTTAAATTTACGTATTAATACTATTTCATGAATGTAAAAGGCACACCTTTACTTATTCAGAAAAAATACTGTTTCTAAACACTTAAATTTGCAATAACACTTCTCCTGTCTTCTAGCTGGTTGAATAATTCATTGCTATATTTTAAACAATTAAAATAATCCTATAAAATTAATATGATGTAATTTCCTATCATCGGAAACCTCCTTGTATGTCCTGATTGTCACATAAAGAGCAAAATTCATCACTTTAGACATATGAGGTTAATATAATTCCATGGAATGAAAAGTCTACATTATTCCATGAACACTTTGCAGTGCAAACCAACACAACTAGTAAATTCACTCTCTCAGAAGCCTTTTTCTTCAATACAAGCTTCAATGGAAGCTATTTATACATATAAATCCCATTAACGGCGGGTAAATTTAATTTAATACGCCTATAAATTTGACCATGGGCAGCTATCTAGAACAGAACTGAACTAGAACCTTTTTTCTAAATGTTGCAATGTTACTTTTTTTTCCACTGGGAGCATTCTAAAAGTTTTGGAAGACTGTCAGAAACCCAACAGTCTTTCCAGAAGAAGATAACAGGCAAATCTAAGTGTGTCTTCCTGATATGTTTAGACTAGAAAGACAAATAGTTGGAATGCAGAAGAGAGAATTAAATCTCTCCAAAGTGCTTCAATCATAGTTTTCTTTGTTGTATATGCCCTAACAAGCTGCATTTTGCAACTAATTAAAATTTTCTTACAAGAAATTATTCTAATGATGATTATCTGAACAGCTTTAGCCAGGAATACCCCAAGGCAGATAAGACATATGACAACTAAATACTGAATAATCAACAGAGGTGAAGGAGTAGAAATCTCTTCTGTGTTATTACTCCTAGCTTAAAACTGAAAAATAAACATGCAGCAGGAACAACGTAAGATTATTTTTTCCACACTGAGACTGCTGTAGGGAAATAAACCAGGTGCAAGTTTTCCATTACAGTGAAGCAAATAACCCCTTTCTCTCAGAATTTACAAGGAAAAAAAAAATCTTACATTTTCTTTCACTGTGCTTCATCTTTTCTCATTCCTTTTCTTGGATTCTCTCATCTTCTTTTTCCCTAGGACTCAGTTTCGTTTTCTTTTAGACTCTATTTCTACACATTTTAGTCTCAGTAAACCTATAAAGACTTTCACCATCTTCTTGCCAATCAGCCTAGCAATGTTTTCCTCTTTTCTGACAGGTACGTAGTTGGCCCTAAGTTATTTTTGCCTGTGTTTTGCATTTGTTATCAGCTGAGAACAGAAGGAAACATCACTTTGGCTCCTGAATAAAAGCAGCAGATAAGCATGAAGCTTTTGGCTGTCTGCTCCTTCTGTTAGCCACTACAGGAGCACTGTGCATTATTGTCTCTCTCTTCTATTTTGTATGCAGAAATTCCCTGCCAAGAGGGCTAAAGCATTTATATTTTCTCAGAAAGCAGGCCGAGAAAGCCAGATGCCAATACACAGCTGACAATATTAGAAAAAGGTTGAGCTTCAGCAATGACATTTACATATATGCTTCTGGCCACAATGAATTCCAATGTATTAAATTCAGACTTACAATGCTGCAATACAAAGACAGTAGCTAGACACTAAAGGAAGGCTTATAAGGAGAAGTAATACCTCTCATTATACCTGTTGATAGAACTGGAAAAATAAATGAGCACGAAAGTCCTTTTTCAGGTCAAAAGATTATAGACAAGAAGAAGTCAGGTATGCTAGATGTCATATGTGACAACGATACTATACCTTGTTTGAAAATTACCTACTAAAAATGACAGGAGATAAGCTGAAATTCTGTCTCTGCCATCATAGAAACAATACACAAAATCTCGTTCCCAACTAAGTAATGTTTCCATAATACATGATTTCTGAAAATGGGAAAACAATTTTCAAGTGGATTTAGTAGTATAAATGAAATTAAGAGAATTGTAAAAATGATAAAATATTCTTTCAGCTTCTATAAATAATGACAATAACACATAATTCAGTAAGACTTTGCTGATTACGTTGGATGGATTTATGTTATGCTGATCATTTCCCTTCAAAAGAATTAAATTCCTTTTCTATTTCCATTCATTAACACTTGTGAATGACCCTATGTTATATATTTGTCAATTTTAACAAATCCACATTTGCAGCTATATAAGGCATTATAACTTTAAAAGTTCATTTATTCAGTCTTTTACCTGTGTTTGTTATGTGCAGATATGCTTATATGGAGAGAGTGCATGTTTCTGTTCTCTTTTGTTATACACAGGCAAACAATATCAAATTAAGAGAACAAATAACATGAAATTAATAAAACATAATATGAATACACACCTTAACTTTCGTGACTCTCCCTGAAACTGAAGAGTACTTTTTTTATTTCTCAGTGATGGAATATTTATTACTTTTAATGTATTTGAGAGATCCATTTCTCTCTTTAATTAAAAATATTAAAACATTTGCCACTGAATCATTTCATACAGATATAGAGGTCCAATTTCAAACCAAACCAAAAAAAACCCAGGGGAGAATGAAGAAAAAAGAAAGCAAAGCATGTTCTCAAATGAACCAATTTTTTTTCCTGAAGGTTTGTGTAGATTAAATTTATGAGCTTTTACCAATAATGTTGTGACTAAATTGAAAGCATGGACTAAACAATTACAGTAGTAAAAAAAAATATTAAATAAAAATATTAAATTACACATAATTTCTGTCATGACTTGAGCATGATGGTCCTCTATCTAAATGTATACTTATCTATTTAAGTGATATTACTTAAAAAGCCAAATAAACAAAAAAGAACTTCATAGACACAAACTTAACATAATCTTTCTATGTAATATGAATTTTTATTGATAGCATCAATATAAGATATTTGCATTATTGAACACTGTACTCCATGACAGGCTTTTATATCGACTCTTTGCATTATCAACCACTATCCCTTTACAAAAATTTACATTTATCAGAAGAAAGCTGTGTACTGTATTCCCTATTCTTTTTGTGGAAAGAACCATAAGGAATCTTACTGCAGTATGCCTTCCAGATAGCATGAGATTATTAGTGTTCTGCTGCCCCAGAAACATAAGCTCTGTATCCTACTGCCTGTTTTGCTGACCTTTCAAAACAAGTTTTCCAGACTTTCTTGATCTAACAAGAAGGTTCTTGTCAACTGCAACAGCTTTTAGAGAACACTGCTAGTTCTCAACCCACAAGAGATGCCAGGCTTCAGACTGGAAGAACAAATTGACAAAAAAAAATGAGATTTCAGACAATGTAATGCAGAGAGAGTAAATCTGTCGCACATTCTCACTGATAGTAAGATGGTAATAAATACATTGATTCTTGTCTTCAAAGCCTAAAGTGACTGACATTCCTAAATTCTGCTTTATGCTAAAAAAATGTATTCTTATGTAAAAATAAAAGCAAAGGCATCTTTTGAAGCACTTTGTAGAATTGTAAGAGTTGATTTCTGAGCACAGCTACTTACTTCCCTACCAAATCCCTAATTTAAATAGTTTATTTAGTGCTTGAAATCATACCTAGGATCTTATAGAGAAAAATGTTGATCATGTTTTTCAATATTTTTGTAAAAATAATACAAAGCCAGTCATAATTATAAACATTTCTCTGCTATATTTTATAATATCCTGATGCAAAATCCATTTAATTTCTTTCAGACTTAACAGAGTATCTTTGGATATAACCCAACGAATTCAAATTTGGGCTCAGCATGATTCCTTGTTTTACTTTGTCCTGATTTTTTTTAATGGACACAATATGAAGTATTGTTCATACTGGGAATCTGGGTAATCATTTGCAATGAAGAAACTGTCTCAATTTCATAAACTAGTAGGTTTTTTTCTGTGTGTAGAACTATACTGGGTTAATGAGGCAAGACTAGTGGGGAGGAGGCAGCTGCAGATAAGGTTTCTATGAGAGCAGGAGCTTTGACAACATGAGACAGAAACAGCTCCAAAACACACCCACCTTAAGACACAGCTGAACCCACCAGCCAAGAAGATGATGCTTAGTGATAATAAATATAAGAAAGAACAAAATATACTGTTTCAGCTGTGAGAGACAGGAGTGAGAAAATTGTGAGAGAAAGAGCTCTACAGACACCAAAGTCAGTGAAGAACGAGAAGGAGGAGGTATTCCAGGTGCTGGAGCAGAGATTCTTCTGCATCCCATGCAGAGGACCACAGCAAAACAGGTTTTCCCTCTGAAGCCTGTGGAGGATATAGTTGGAGCAAATATCCACACCGTAGGCCACAGCAGAAAGACACCCCCTAACATAAGACATTGCTGACATAAAGGAAGCTGCTGCACCTCTCCAAAGTTAGCCACCACTGCTACCAGTCTTGATCTGAGGGTTGCAAGGGTTGACAACTTCCCTTTCTTACAGCCCACCCACAGCATTAAGGGAGGGCTGCATGTGCTCCTCTGCTCCAGATTTTTAACTGAGGTCAGCTTTAACACTTCTTTTGAAAAAGTGATTTATACTGATCATAAAATTTAGGACCTGAAATATATTTATATTAAAACATTTCAGGAGCTCCATCTACACATTTGTCTGTAGATAAAATTAAGAAGTTGGCAAAAATGTTCCAAATTACCCACCAGACTGAGCAGGGGATATTTCCTACTTGAATAAAGATCTGGTGATAAGCATACCCTTGGATATATCACCACATACACTGATAAAATATTTTGTAACTATCTTTGTATCTATTTTTTCTTCCAGTCTATAGCAGCCAGCCTCTGATTATTAAAAGGAAGAGGAGAAAAACGTAGATCTAAGCAATTGCTCATCGCTCATCAGATAACGTACTCCATTCTGCTGATGACTGGCTAAAGCTCTCAAGCATGAAATTTGATTTTATTACTAGTTTAATGTATAGATGCAGGTATGAAGAGCATTAAAATGTCAATGCACTAAATTTTGTTTTCCGCAGTAGTCTTGAAAGATGATGATGAAAACAGGAAATCACAGATAAAAAGATTTCAAGTTTCAAATGAGCCAAAGCAGTCCTATATCCATTAAAATCATATTCTGAGTTTACAAAATATTCTGGTGTGAAGTATACTTTTGAAAGAGTTGTGTTATGAAATGAGTGCAAGTTGCACAACTCTGAGAATATTTAAATATCTCATAATTGAAACATTTATTTCTAATTCTAATATTATTCTTGTCTAAAAGTTGACTCTCAATAACTGGATTTATGTCACAATTTTGTCTGCAAAGTTAAACAGCTGTTCTCTCTCTTCCATAATAGTAGCATGAATACGCATATATATTCATGTAGGATTCATGTCTCAATCTTCTCTCTGATTAAGCTAGACAACTTAATCTTCCCAGGTCTTGCATTTTAAGGCTGGCTTAATTCTCTTTTCAGAATGAAATCTCCATCTTCCATCCCTGGTAAACAGTTCCATCCTTAAACCTCATGGCTGAGTGAATAATCATCATTCATGTTTGCTACAGTTGGGTACAGAACCATTCCTTAAATAAATTGTCCTGATTTTTAATATGGAGACATGTAAAAGCTAATGCATATGGCAAGAAAATCACTGAAAAGATTGTTAACTGCTTGGGCAACTTCTGAAATGAAATAGAATAAAATTTTACTTCAATTCAGTAATACAGGTCCTTATCATTCTAATCACAATGGTAACTAAATCACTTATAATTACTTCTGAGGGTAAAAAAGAACAAATCCAGAAATTTCTCTAGCAAACTTAACCTGTAACCCTGAGGCCAGCTTCAGAGTTTAAGCAACGAAGTCTGTAAACGATACAGTAGATAAGATAGCTACAGAGATGATAGATCCTTTCAAGGCTGGGCTGGAGGGGAGGAAAAAAAAAGACAAAAAATACAACTACATGTACAGTTTGCGCGTACTGCAAAATCCCTATTTAGGTCATGCTTATTTACTGATGTGAGAGAGATATTTTGAAGATGATATTCATTACATATAAACAAAACACATGTAAGATTCTTACAGAACTGGAAAAGAAATAACAATGCACCTGGAGAAACTGGCTGAACAAATTGTCTTCTGATACGTTGGAATGCAGTATCATGGTATCATGACATGAGGCAAGGATCTCTGGAGTTCTCAGGCAAGAGTGACTGTTACAGTTGACTTAGATTATTGCTTGTCTAGTTGAGGTTTGAATGGAAACAGTTAAAACAAGAAACCCCAGGGCTTCCATTTTACTAAGCCTGATTACCAGGGAAGCTTTGGATTTAGTACAGTTTACTAGAACTTACTAGAAGTCATTAACCTGTGAAGTCTAGCAACAACAGCTTAACAAGGGATACAGAGGTACTACCAAACCTCAATTTGATTATAAAGTTTGAAAGCAGGATTTTCCTTTGTTTAAAGACAGGGAGTTTCTGTGGTTCCATCTTTGTTTTGAAAATGGAAAGACTCTTCCAAATTTCCTTTGCAATCCAGAATGCTTGTTGGACAGCAAATAACAATTTATTTTTTTTCCTGTTACCAAATACAACAATGCATACAGATATACTCTATTTCTTCTTTGATGTATTCATGTATGTGAGGCAAAGCATATAAGAGTATATGGTTATTTTGAGGGATATGTACCATCCAATGAGGAAGGAATGTAAATTATGGAGTATAATATACAAAAGAAAAAAAACAGTCTTTATATTACATCATGGGAATATTGTTATTTAAAAGTTCTGGCTTCAGAAGGCAGCCAAACATTGACAGAGGAGGATGCAGTTAATGTATGCCAAGTAACATGATTTAAAAAATCATTTCAGTAAATATTTCTCCTGACTCTTTGTGACATCATTTTCTACATGATAATTTCATTTAGGGTCAAAAAGCAGTCAGCTGATGCACATATTCAAATACTTTAGCAGATCAAGTTGTCTCAAATTTGGTGAGATAAGTTTAAGCTTATACTTCAGATAACCAACTTTTGTGAAATTTTATCACCTGAATGAAATGACATCAATTACGGCAAAATTTCAGAAATTCAATTTATGATGATGTTATAAAGCATCAGGCCTTGACATGATGGAACTCATAGCGCTGCAGCTCCAACATGTCTGGTAATCATCATTTGGCCTCTAGACATTTGTTAAGCAAGGCAAAATCAGCCTGGGTCAAGGCAAGTCCAGTTAGGTTCTGAAACTCTATACTGTCATGTTCATGTAAAACTTTCTGTCAATCAACAGTGGCAAAAATTATATATACTGTACTTTGGGATCTGAAGAAAAAGTAGTTTAGACTTTAGAAATCCTGAACTTTTAAAATTGATTTTTTTTTATTTATTTCTTTAAAAACAAATAAAGTGTTTAGATTTTATGGACTGTCATATGGATCATGTTCATAATTTTATCTGAAATTCAGCTACTGTTCTTTTCAAAAGATATGCTGAGATAATCCTAATGATTAGATTTAGCGAAGTTCAGTGTAAGGGTCCAAGTATAATGTCCAAGGATAACACTCGTTATAAACTTCACTCATACCTCTGAATACATCATTCATCATCCACTCAGTACTCATCCTAGCTAATTCCCGTACAATCTGTGTACTGTTCTCTTCAGTTCCTCAAGTGTGCTCCTGAAACGTGCTAGTGAAATCTAGTCAGATGGATCAAGTGTCTCTAACTTTCCATTTGTTTGGGCAAATATGACAGTAGGCTTGTTCAGAAAAAAAAGGAAGACATTATCAGGAAGGAATGTAATTACTGATGCATTCTGATTTGACTTCAGAAATCCTTCACTGTGCATACATTGTCTCTGGTTAAAGAAAACCTGTGCTACTAAAAAATTTTCCTAATCCCCACATAAAAAGTGGCATAAGTCAGTTTTCAAAAAACATATGTATGTGGAGCACATTTTTAAGCTCCATAAACCACTGATTTTTTTTTTACAACTCCAGCAGCAATACATACATAAAACCAAATAAAATATCTTCATTTTAAAAATTTATGGCTGTCTTCTTTATTGTTTCCTCTGAAGTAGACCTATTTTAAAAATAGATCTGGCTGGAAAAATTCTAATTTATTTGATAATCTGAGGCAGAATGCTCTCTGGATGATTTCGAGCATTCTTTGGTTTCAGTTCTCTCACTGTCTCCGTTTTTGTGAATATATCAGGGAATCTAAAGTGACTATTGCAAACATACACAAAGACTGTAAAAACCTACAGTACTTAATATAAAGAATCAGTATAGCTGCTCTCTGCTTTCAAGAACTTGGGAATGGTGAATGCATTGCCCCCACAAAAGACACATCAAAGCTGTGATCTGGAGTAACACCTATTAAAATATATTATTCACAAAATTACATCTCTCTCACATTGAGGAACACAAAAACATACTTAGTTTGCCTGTAGTTGTTGATAATTATGCTAAAATGCCAGGTTTTATTGGGAATGTAAAACTTATTTTTCCAAACACTATCCTTTTTTTTTAATTTTTTTTAACTCAGACTTGATGTTTCCATAACACTTCGGTTACTCTTCTGTCAATTTTTTCATTTTCATTCTTCCTGATGCTCAGTGATGAGTTCAAAACTTCCGTTGGAGGGAAAATATTACCCTTACGACATGGCATCTCTTTATATAAAAAGGAATGAAGCAATGAAAAAGACATAAATATTTTCAGTTGTATCTGTAGTCATAGTGCTGAAAAAAGCACAATTGCCTTTATTGAAATATATTCAGACTACAGTGAGCATCTTTCCACAAGTAGAGTGCAAGATGTCAGGTTGCTTCAAGCATTATGAATGTTGTATTCCCCACTAATTTGAATTTTAACACTCCAGTTACTTTGAGTGGGATTCCCTGTTCAGGAACTTATACAAAAAGTCTTAGGGTATTTTCTTGGTTTCATTTGGAAGACAGATTAGCCTCTCATGACATATGGAGTCCAGATAATCTAATTTGTTATTTTTGTGAGACTGAAATGCTTAATAAAGGCTTACTAAAATAAGAAACGATCTAACAAAAATGAAAATTATTTTTTTTAAAATAACAGAGGAGGAAATAAAAAGGAGATAAAAAATTTTGTCAGCCATAACACATCTTAGACAATAGATAATATAGTATTATATTTTATAGGCTTGCAGGCGCTCAGCTATTAGGATTCTGTACTAAATCTGATTTTGTATCAAATGTAATTCTTCAGGAGTATTTTCAATGTGTAATCCAATTATTAGTGTTATCATGGCTACATTATCAGAGATATTTGCATTTGAAATTACAGCCAAAAGAATGCAAGAAGTCAAATAACTTCACTAAATGAAGAAACTATAATTGAAACAGTTAAAAAATATGTAATATTCCTCCACATTCACTTTGCCTATGGTATATAATTAATAAAAAAGCTGAATGTTGATTCAATGAATTCAAGCACTTCTCACTTATTATAATATATTCTCAGTAATCTAGGTAGCAGATACATACGTTTATGATATTTTCATTCTGCTTCATTAATGCAGACCAGAGTGAGTCCACTTTGAAGCTGTAATGTATTTGAAGGTCATGCTTACATATTGCAGATTCTTTCTGTTTACACAATCATAAGCAAAACCTAAGTGTAGCATTCTGACTAAACTTAGATTTTCAGCAACGAAGCCTGAGTATGTTGTAGCAAATTAGGTCTTTGAAAACATACTTGCCCTAGGCTTTCCGATAATGTAAAATCCTATGTCTTATACAATGCAAAATATAAGCTTTCTGTGTTGAAAGTTATGTTCTTAAACTGTTCCACTTCTGAACATGTTAAGCTACAAGTAATAAAGAGATCAAAACTGGTATTTTTTCCTAAAGCAATTCAAATGCAATTTTGCTTAAGTATGGTTCAAATCTACTTCACTACCTAAAACTAAAGAATCAAATATTCCTCAGGGTCTTAGTCTCAAAGTACTCAAAAAAGAAAGGATTTGCTCGAATTTTCATCATAAATGAGAATACTCATGCAATTTCCTTCTTACTG
Source organism: Tapera naevia (assembly GCA_033556795.1). Taxonomy (NCBI): domain Eukaryota; kingdom Metazoa; phylum Chordata; class Aves; order Cuculiformes; family Neomorphidae; genus Tapera; species Tapera naevia. The sequence continues at coordinate 4,321,175 of JAUMJJ010000016.1, forward strand.
TTATAAAACTAGTGTTAGGTCTCTACAACATACCTACAGCGTTGTGCCATTGAAATGAAAGCAGAGTTAGCTAGGACTTCTCTTTTTTCTTTGATACTCCATGACAGCTAGGTCAAGTTGAAACTGTAGTCCAGTAAACATGATTTCTACCAGGCCTGGTATTAGGTCACAGGCTCTGTACTGACCTTGCAGTGCAGGGTCTCAAGATTTCGTTGTACCCATCTGAGCCTGTGCTTGTTTTAGCTTGTCTTAACCTAATGTCCAAGTGATCGTTGTCAGAAAACTAATTCCAAGAGCTGATCAAGTTTACAAAAGTAATTGGTTGTACAAGCACAGTCCAGCGCTGTTGTGAGGATTTTAAGAACGGACTTCACACCATGAACAATATGATCAACATGAGCCAATTTATTACAGAGTTACAAGCCCTTTTATACATCATTCACCTAATCACACACCTAACAACAGTTTGTGATTGGTTTATGCTAAATATTATGCGTCTCTCTGCTACTCCTGTTAGGCTTACGGCAAGCTGTTCAAATAGTCCAAGTGTCCTCCATCTCACGAAGAATCCTCAACACAGTGCCAATTGCATGATAGTATTGCTACAAAGCATTGTGGAGAGCCACACAGGGGTACAAGAAAGCTAGTTGAGGTACCTCACATGATTTAAATATCTTAGTTGTTCTTTGACCAACAAGCCCTCCCAGCTAAACGCTCCCTTCTGGAACAACTGCTGAAGATGTGTTAATAGACAGGAACTTTATGAAATAACAGGATCAATACAGCAGTTTCCAAAGGAACATAGTAACAAGTGGAAAACACCATAGCAGCAATAGTCCGTGTTAAAGAAGTAATTCAACAACAGAGAGAAAAAATTAGGATAATTACCCGATTCTTTAGGCAGGCTGACATCAAGCAAAAAGACAAAACATACTCCCTGTTGTTTCCTCTACTACCAATTCTAACAGAAGAGTTACTGAACTTCAACTATTTCAGCTGCCTAGAGAAATTAGGACAAGAAGGATTGAAAATGTTCCATTTCCACCAACTTGCAGGAATCAATCAACTTTTTCTTATGAATTCTACTTACCCAGAAGAAACGGTATTTACACCACCTTCCTAACAGCACTGTTAAATTCCCTGCATGAAGGCAAGTTCATTGCATGTTTTGTACGCAAATAGTTTTGAAAAATGTTAGACTCGACTTTGAATGAAGGGGTCTGGGAGGAGCAAGGTCTGGATGCTCACCATGGGGAGGAAGCCCCTCACGAGGAGCCAGGTCACTGAGATGGCAAGTTGAAGTCAGGATCAGACCCAGACACAGTGATAGTCTCGATGCAGCGATAGCCAGATAAATCTACGGGGGCAAGGCAGGTCCAGACTAGGCCTGAAAACTGTATTTCTGGATCCAGCTTAGGTTAGGAATGAGGCAGTATGAGTCTGGGCGCAAACAGCTCCTGAGCAGCTGCAACACAGCTCATGCAGGGGCAGCAAGGACAGCTTCTGTTGAATAGAAGCTCTGTAGGGAAAAAAGGGTAGCTCAAGATTATGGTTTCTCATCAGCAATAGAGGTAACCTTTGACTAAATGCCTTCACTCATCCCACTGAGTGCCTTAATTCAGACCACTGAACACACTAACTCAGCACACTGAACTTGTAGGCAAGGGGATGTGGTCAGCATGCTGACAGAACGGGCAAGAGAAAAATGCCACATGTCAGTAATGTCCACTGAAAACTGTAGCTCTTTTGATTTCTCTTAGCCTAAGAGAAATCTCAACTGAATATTATTTCAACTAGGTATGGTTAAAGAACATTTCAAGGACTGTATTCATTTATGGGATCATAACTATTAAAGTTCAAGAATATGTTGAAAAACTAAGTAATGCAAATTATGCCATTGGGTTATTAGCACTAATTGCTGATATTTTAAACCGGTAGCTCCCTCTGTCATCTTGAGAAATACTGCATAGTTTTCTCCATGCTTATTCATTCAGCCGTTTCCTAATTCTGAAAAAAATTCAGACATGTTTAGTTTCTCAACAGAGAAAGTGATATCCACGATTTTGATCTACAAAAGTTAATTTAAGATACAAAGCCAAAAACATAACTACACATAAACACACATATATGTTTACAGAAAAAGTTTATTTGAAATCTCAACTTGTTCATTTATTAGCTTTCATATCCTTTAAATACTTTATTCAGTGTCCGCTATTAACTTATGATTTCAGGAATGTTTTGCCTTTTCTTTCATTTTATTATTTGAAAGTTCTGTTTATGACAAAAGTCAAAATTGAGAGAGCATTGTGAAATATTACTTTATGCTTATTTTAGGATTCTTGACAATATCTTAAAAAAATACAAAGATTTTGCAGCTGATTTTGAACAGTATATTTCAATTGCATTATGTTTCTTATATCTATAGGTTTGTTTTTCATATTGATAGTCTGTATAAAGATCTATATTATGTACTTCTTTGATATTAGACTTGATGTTCAAAATTCATGGAGAATTTTTTCCTCACAAAATTTATTTGAATATACTCTTGTAAAATTTTATGCCTTTTCTAAATCTTATCTCAATGAATGAGAGCTGTAGCTGACACCTATGAACCCAACAGACCATTCTAGAAACTAGCTTATGCGCTCTAGTGTACTGCTAGCTGAGTGCTCTGTGAAACTGTGTCATTATGCAAAAAAATGGAATAAAAAGATTGTGCTACAGTCTAGAATGTGTGGTTTTAGACCATGGATTGGAAAGGATCATGCACAGACAGAGAGGCTACAAGTCTAAAGCATTTAGAGACTTGAAATAAGTTAGTAGCTGAGTAACTGCTTTGTGATAACTCCAGAAAACTGTTAATGACCACAGGGTGCGTGTGAAGTATCACGTTTGTTATATAATTAGTACTTATCCACCAGCAACATTTTTAGTTAAATTATTAAAGGGCAGTCAAAGATAAAATGTCTGAGGGGCCTAAAGCAGCCAATAAATGGGTAAGGCTGCAAGGAGAATCTTACACTGTTGGTGACATACAAAGTTGATGCATAAGCAAGTAGGAGGTTCAGGAATAAGAGCTGTCAATACAACAATTTCTGCCAAAAATAAAATCAACAGGGGAAAGAAAAGTTGAACTCTGGCAGTAAAAACTGATTTTGCGGCTTTCAGCCTCAAGAAGATCCATGTATCATTTAGGAGTCACAGCTGAAATCTATCCCTAGACATTCTGGGAATGCTACCATAGCACAACCTTGTGATTTGTAAGAAAAACTCACTGTCAGAAAAAGCAGACAAACTTTAGGTAAGGGAAAAGATATTTTTCCCTCAAATAGGTAAACAATTAACAAGTCAGAAGGACCACAAGAACCAGATGAGAAAACTCAGAGAACCAGTATTATATTTAGTAATTTCAGCGAAGTCATATTCCAGCTAGTCTCTGTAGGGAAATTATCTTTGCTACTAATTCACATTAATAGGAATGAATGGTACCTTACTGACAAAATTCACTCCAGACAGACAAGAGTTTTAGTCTACACAATCATGCAAAGCATACTCATGTTCCATTTGTATTTCCCACAGCCTTCTTGGATATCTGAGGAATGCCATTGACCTTTCCCATTCTGGACTGCCATGACAAATAGCATTAACTCAGTGGCCTCTGTTGATTTGTAAAAGACAAATTTTGATCAAAATTGCACTAGTAATTTGGGGTTTGAACTCAGAATAATAAAATATGCAAGAGTGAAGTGAGGAATTTGCCTCAGGATATGTAACTTTCTGCATTTATAGATCTTTTCTGATACCTCATTTGGCCCACAACATTCTGTAGCAAACAAAAGATCAGACTCCACTAGGTTTGCTTTTTTGTTTGAATGAACTAGGTATCGATATGTTCTTATCTAGGACTAGGAGAAAAAAAATAAACAAATTCCTATATACTGAGACTACGATTATTTATTACTTGTATTGCAATATCTCATATTTACCAAGAGCTATTGTTATCTGAAGAATTTATTGCTATTTATATTAAGAACATTTTCTTGGTTAGAATCATGATGTGCTTTACTGATTCAAATAATTTTTGTCTGATTTTAAAATTAATCAGTTTCATGTATATCTTCTGAAGTCTGCAAATGAACTAAATACCTAATAAAATTTTCTGATTACGATTTCAATTTTAAAAAATAGAAGTCTTATTTCTCAGTTTCTTAAATACAGAAAACACTAAACAATTTGCGTAAAGAATATAGAAGCAGCACAACAGTACACTACGGCAAAACTTAAATACACTTAAATACAATCCAGACATTTTGGATATAAGTTTTCAGAACTTTTTAGAATGAAGAAAAACTTGGATACACATGGATCTTTGCAAAGTGCAGAACCTCAAGTGTGATGCCTCTGTACATTCCTCTAACAACTGGAATGTTGTTAGAAGAAGAAAGGTCTTGAAATGCACTGGGTCATGAATCCAAAGAAAATAATACCCCAAAAATGTAGGGGTGACTAACAAGGAGGCATGAAAATTAAAAAAAAATATGCAGGAACTACTTCAGGAAGGTGGAATTTAAGTTTAAATGGAGCTTGGCTGCCATACAAAGTGGTATATATGGTCTTGAAAAAGGGAAGGCATAGCTTGCTCTGTGTGCAGTGTGACAACTTCCTTTCACTGGGAAAAAAAACACAGGAGGGAAAATAAAGACCATGGGACAACAAAGTGAAGACTTGGGGCATAATTCTATGATTCTATTCTATAATTCTTAAGGTGGTTTATCCTGGTTTTGTTCCTTTTTTGAAGAGATGATGAAGATAACTACATGCCTAAAATCCCAAATTAGACTCGGACGACCTGGAGAACTTTGTATTTATCTTGTGAGTGAAGGAGATTGAGCTGAAATAACAACTTTTTTTTCCTGGGTTGTGGTGAAAATCTGAATTCCTGATGCTAGTTTTCAAACAAAAAATCAGATTTGGGGTAAGCCTTAAATGAATGACTTCAATGTAAGATTGACAGATTTATATTCAAACAATTTCATAATTTTGAAGATAGTGCATCAATAGTTATAGTGTAGTCTTTAGACACCAATAGGCTAGAACTAGTGTTTTAACTTATGAAACAATTAAATTGAGTAGACTTTAATATTCTTGTAAGAAACACAAAGAAATAAGCATCCTTGGAAAGTATGAGTATTTGCAATAGGCCATTTTTTAATGCAGAATAACTCATTGATGTAGAAAGCCGTCTTTTCTGGTGAAGAAGCCAGACTCCTCAGCATGATAGTTGCCTGTGTTCAATTCCACAACATTCTTTCTATGTAGTAGATATGCCTGATGCAGAATAACTTTATGTACTGTAATTCCCTCTGAGAACTGGATAATCATTTGAATAAATCACATTATTTAACTGAGCTGGGGGTTGGGCAATTTCTTGGACAAAATGGATGTCTGAAATCTGAAAATTTCAAAGAAAAATCTGTTGAAAAAATCCTATGAAATCACTTGCTATTATGCCCCAAAATTAGATAAGCAAAGAAGACGCAGAGTACATATTAAACCAAGTTAGAAACACTCATATGCCTGCCTCCATGTCAGAGAATCCTTGGAGACAGCTATGTGACATTTCAGTGTACCCTACAAACATGCCCAGTTGCTCAGTCTCCCATCATCTGTTTGGGCTGCCTTCCAGATGAGAACATGTGGGAACATACAGTGTCTAAGCTTCTTATTTGTCACAGAGGATAGATGAATGTCTGAAAATGATAACTGGGAGCAAGGCCAAAAATTTCTCAGCATTTGATACATGGATAGGTTTTCAAGGAACTAAGCCAAGGAAACGTTCATAGGACTCCTAGTAAAAAATCCACTGGATGTGCTCTAAATAATGTCTTCACAATATTACAGAGACACAGTGAGAATTGGTGAATTCAGCAATCTTTATTTTGGTGCAAGACCCATAGACTTCTTTGAAAGTTGCATGTCCTGGAAAATGTGGATTTTGAACTTTGCTATTTTGAATGTAACATACATAGTGAAGATGTCTTCCTGTTAAGGTTTGTTGATAATAACTTATTTTTTAGAAAGAATTTTGAATTACATAGTTATTACAGTGAAATGAATGTAGACAGAATTTCCTTTTTTAAAATCACAAGGGTGATACTGTCTAAAAACCAAATTATTTTACCTTCTGAACAACATTACTTAAAATATTACTGTTACAACCAACGCAGTCTAACAACTGGAATGAAAAGAAGGAATCCATCCTAGGGTGATGAGAGAGCTGGCAGGTGAGCTTGCTAGGCCACTCTCCATCATCTTTCAACAGTCCTGGTTCACCAGAGAGGTCCCGGAAGACTTGAAGTCGGCCAATGTGACGCCCATCCACAAGAAGGGCCATAAGGATGATCCAGGTAATTAGAGACCTGTCAGCCCCTTACCTCGGTCCCAGGTAAAATTATGGAGCAGATAATACTGGGGGCAATCATGCAGCGCCTGCAGAACGTCCAAGAGATCAGGCCCAGCCAGCATGGGTTTAGGAGGGATAGGTCCTGCCTGACCAACCTGATCTCGTGATGACCACGTGACTCGCCTGGTGGATGAGAGGAAGGCTGTGGATGTGGTATACCTGGACTTCAGCAAGGTCTTTGACACTGTCTCCCACAGTAGACTCCTAGAGAAGCTGGCAGCCTGTGGCTTAGACTGGAGCACTCTGTGCTGGGTTAGGAATTGGCTGGATGGCCGAGCCCAGAGAGTGGCGGTGAATGGTGTTTCATCCAGTTGGCGGCTGGTCACCAGTGGTGTCCCCCAGGGATTGGTATTGGGTCCAGTCCTGTTTAATATCTTTATTGATGATCTGGATGAGGGGATTGAGTCCATCATCAGCAATTTGCAGATGATACCAAGCTGGGAGGAAGGGCTGATCTGTTAAGAGGGTAGGATGGCCCTACAGAGGGACCTGGACAGACTGGAGAGATGGGCCGATTCTAATGGTATGATGTTTAATAAGTCCAAATGTCAGGTATTTCATTTTGGACCCAACAATCCCATGCATAGCTATAGACTGGGGACAGAGTGGCTGGAGAGTAGTCAAGCAGAAAAGGACCTGGGAGTGCTGGTTGACAGGAAGCTCAACATGAGCCAGCAGTGAGCCCAGGTGGCCGAGAAGGCCAATGGCATTCTGGTCTGCATCAGGAATAGTGTAGTAAGCAGGACCAGAGAAGTTATCGTCCCCCTGTACTCGGTACTGGTCAGGCCTCACCTTGAACACTGTATACAGTTCTGGGTCCCCCCGTTTGGGAAAGATGTCAGGATGCTGGAGTGTGTCCAGAGGAGGGCAACGAAGATGGTGAAGGGGCTGGAGCACAAGCCCTATGAGGAGCGACTGAGGGAGTTGGGGCTGTTTAGTCTGAAGAAGAGGAGGCTCAGGGGAGACCTCATTGCTCTCTACAACTACCTAAAAGGAGGTTGCAGTCGGGTAGGGCTTGGTCTCTTCTCTCAGCTGACCAGTGACAGAACTAGAGGGCAGGGACTCAAGCTTCATCAGGGAAAGTTTAGACTTGATGTTAGGAAAATGTTCTGCACTGAAAGAGTGATTGGCCATTGGAATGTACTACCCAGGGAGGTGGTGGAGTAGCTGAAGACACAGCGTGATATTATGAACAGTCAAAACAAAGGCTACCATTCAAGTGCCTTTCTGTGAAGGAAAACTTGATCTTTTCTTTAAGAATCCTGCCTTTCAGCCTACTTACCCAAAAGCTTTTGCCTCTTTCTGTCATCTTTGCCCTTTAGCAAACTGTTTCCTTTACTGAAAGTCGAGCTTTACCAGCAGCCTCCTGAAGATATCCTCCTGAAGATATCCTCAGAAGACAACGAGTGTGTGGTAGTTGTTCTATGTTATTCACCTCTGTATCTCAAAGAGAGGTCAAGCAGTGACATGGCCAGAATAACCTGTTATTGCTAAAAGGCTTAGTATCTGAAAAACTACTCTATTGCTTCTTACTGACTCGGGAGCTGCAGCAGAACCTGCCTGAGATTTTCAGGCACACATAGGACAAGATGTTACAGCCTCCTTTGTTCTCTTCATTTCCCTCGGTAAACACTGATTGTCCAGGATAAGGAACTGTTAATATGGACCAAAACTTGTGTATTCAAAGTGTAAAGGTCAGTGAATCTGTATAAATCTAAATTTAAAATTTCCCAGATCCTGAGATAAAAATTACTTTTTCATTCATACTTTTTCATTTGCTGTAAGCGATCTATTACCAATACTATATAATAAGAACAATACTTATACAAGATAGCATAGAGTTCAGAAGATTTTTTTTAAAATGCATTTCTGGTTTAATCAAAATACCTGACATGTGACAATTCCCACAGAAATTATGAAACTACAAAATGTATGACTGCAAATTAATGACTTTTTCCACGTTGCTTTTAACTGCTTATAATATTATGCCAATTTCTATCTAATTTGCCAAGCATCAAAAGTAGAATTTTGATTTCAATGTATTTTCTAAAAAAAAATTATAATATTACTTTAGTATGATTAACTTCTTAATCTACATAAGAGAGTATTTTTTCTTTTAGGATCATAAAACAAATAGGGAAAATGAAATTAGATATTCTATTTTAAATTAAAATGGTCTATTAAACCCAAAGATATTGTGGGACAAAATACAAGGAAAATATTTTTTCAATTATTCCAAATCATGCAAAATAAAAGGGAACCATGAAATCAATTAATCATACAAATGTACGTATTTAATATTCTTGAGAATAAATTCCACAATTATTGGGAAAGAGGAGAAGTAAAGATACAGGGAATCCATATCCTTAAAACTTAGAAATAGTGCAGGAAATAACTCTGATTTTTCTGTGTGTGTTCCAGAAATTGGAAGGAAATACAGAACGTGTAATATTTACTCTGACAGGAGAAACAGAGAAGAGTTGCTTTCTATTCCTTTTATGTAAGACAGAACTATGCTGCAGAAACACACTATTTTAAATCCCAGTAACAATTATTTAGCACAGTATTAATTAAATTTTCACTCCTAAGAAAGCCTTACTAGTATATTTCCTAACCAGAGTTGCTAGTATACAGTTCACCATCTTGCCTGTAGCCACACAGCACTTGGCATAAGAAGGAATTTTCCCATTTCCCAGGGGTGTTGCAGTAATGGAACTGCCGCAGTAATATCATCATATCATATTCAGATAGCTGTTTTGGCAAAACAGAGAAAAAAAGAATGAAAGTGAACACTAATACCTCCAAGAACAAAAGTACTTATGCTTTTTTTTCTTTGTGTTTCTTGATAATTATTATTGTCATAAAACAGGTGATCCAGCTCAACCATGCTAAAAATGAGAGAAGGACCATGTATTTTTATAACATATTTTAAATCTGTTTAAATTGAATAAATGCTGATCATTCCCAACACGAAAGGAGGAAATGCAAATACAAGAAAAACATTGTATTATAAGATATGACACTATGTTTATGTGTTTATTCTGCTTGTCTAGTACTAAAATAAATTGTTCGAGCTTGACTTGATGTCCATAATCCTTCATCACATTCCAGTTCAAATCCATTCTTAGACAATAACTTCTGGCAAGGAAACATACTGATAGACCTGCAATAGCTATAGGAAACTCCTGCCACACAAATCCAAGGTTATCTCTAGAAGTTCTAACGGCAGTTTGCTTCCTCTGCAAAGCACCTACGAAATCAGAAGCAATGGTAATAAGTTTCCCCAGTGACATCTTCAGCAACTGTCTTGACAACCATTCTCTCATTAGTTTGCTTTGAATAAGAATACCAACAGAAAGGAAGAGTCTACATAGATACATTGAAATTATAGGAAAAAATTTTGAAGGGAAGAAGGTAAACCTGAAAGTTGCCAATTAATTACAGGAACAAAAGTAGGCACTTTTATTCATAAAGATTCGAGGAGCAAGGATTGTAAAGGAAGGTACCTGTAAGAATTTACTGGATGTCAAACATTGAGTTATCACTGAACTGAATATGTCCCTTAGCGTGTCTCCTGAAGCAACAGAGCATGACGGGTGCTAGTGTATTTGAGGTCATCTGCTTGTTGCAGTTTTTATCATCTGAAAGTGTCAGGCTGAGGCGATTATCAGTGTGTATGTTAATTTATGTATCTGTTTTAAATGTGACTCATGTGAGCGATCTATGTAAACCAGATTTATTTTAAATGTGTAAGACATCAAACTGTCAAAATCTTCATGTGCAGTGGGACTACCACATTCAAATATATTCAGAATATGCAGAAAATAATTATAGGTTTTGTAGATTGCCAGCTTAAATTAGCCCACATCAAACACAACATTGTTTTAATAATTCAGTAAATCTTTAACTTTTTGTTCCATTTTTCTTTCATGCATGGGTTATTTAGCTCTATACCAGTATATGAAATAAATCTTGTCTTTCCTGTAGAACCTTTCTTCAACATACTGATTGTTAAGTGGAAGATAACTGCTTCACTGAAATTCATTTTTTCACTTTTTCAGAGTAAATGTTATTTACTGTAATATATAATGAAATCCAACAGTGCAGCTCTGGGGTACCATTACACTAACAGTTATACACTAACAACATTTTCATCACAGAAATGGCAACATTTTATTTCTTAGAAGAGATATCAACAGCAAAAAAAACCCCAACAAACATTTGCTTTTGTCAGTTCTTTTTGGAATTTTGAAAATGTCTCTTCTAATGATATATTTCCTGTTCTTATTAACATTTGTTTTATTTTTCCAAATAAAGCCTGACATAATTTCTATAGCTACAGATAATTTCTATATTGTGCTGTAGGGAGGACAAACAATGTAATTTCACTTTGCATGCTTAAACAACCCAGGAAAATATAGGCTGCAGAATGAATAATAGATCAGCAAACAGTTTATGAAGTTACTTGACATTGATCTACCTGTAAAATCTTTTTAATGCAAATACGTTTAATCTTTTTTTCCCACTAACAGTGTCAGTAAGTAAATCTTGGGTGAGTATTGCTATTACATAGTCCTATTCTATAATCTTTACTGAATCACTAAGTTCAAAAATCACTGACCCTGGAAAGATGCAGGTCAAGCTGCTTTCCTGAGAGTGGTTGATAAAAAGAATTCAATTATGCTAGAGATAAGAGTCTACATTCTTCAAACCACATTAACAGGACTGTGAAGAATACATTTCTAAGGGTTAGGAAATGTGATTTCTAGCCTACCAGTCATAAACACAGAACCGTTTACGCCCATATCCCAGAAGGTTTAATCTGTTTCTAGGAATATTGATCTTCATTTAAACAATGAACAATTAGAATCTAGAAACAACCACACGGAAAAAGATTTTGAAAAAGTAAAAATTCATTTTTCCAAAACTCCCTTGTTCCACCTAGGTGCTTATATTTTTTTCTGTACGAGAAATGTACATGTACTTCCAGTGTGTTCCCTGGCCACTCAAGCAGAAAAAAAGCCTGTAAGACATAGATATGGAGATTAAATTTGTAATAAACTTTTATATTTTGATAAAAATTACTATTGACAATTATTTTAGAAATTATAATTTTAGTATTTATTTTATCCAGAAATGAAACACGACAAAACTTTAAGGTTAATGTATTTATTACTAAGAAATAGTTACATAGTATTAGAAATACAAAATAATTTTTTTACATCTCAATATAATTGAAAATATTGAATTCACAAAGGAAAAAATATAAATGGTTTGTTCATATTTAAACAAAACTCTTTATTTGTTATCTCTTAAATAACTTTTTTTTCCTTTAAAATTATCCTGAGGCCTTACTTTTTCTGGTTTATTTTTTTTCTTGTTCAGTTTTGATTTGGGTTCAGTTAGATTCAGTTTTTTGCGATAAAATAATGTTTCCAAGGGAAAAAATCTTCAGGAATGCAATTAATATCTCTTACAAAATTCAAAATTAGTGTATGATGGGACTCTCTGTCCGAAATGCGGATTTTAACATATACATTCTGGAGAAGGTCAGCCTATGAAAGATGACGTGTTTGCAGTAAATTCAGTTGTTTTCACATCTGGTGACAAGAAAGACAGGAGTCACATATTTCACTTATCTCAATAAGTCTTTGCTTTATACATCCAAGTTTTTGAGTTGCAGTGAAATAGAGCTGCTATCACAATATTAAGTCCATATTATTTGATTCTGACTTCATTTCTGGATTATGGTCTTTCCTTAATAATAACACAATGAGAACACATTGGTTGATTTGTATTGAGTACAGTGGTTATTTTTTCTTGCATTACATCTTCTCCCAAAACATTTCAGAAAAATCTGAAGAGAGTTTATTATATTAAGTAATCAGAAAATATACACATGTTTAGGAATGAGAAATCAAAGGAGGTGGATTTTGCCACTGTTTGAAAAATAGTGTTGCTATACCTATAATGAATATCTAAAAAAATGTTGTTTTTTTTCTAAAGAGAATTAAATCACTTAAATGTATGAAAAAGCATGCTTCTAATAAGATGTAGTACTTTTTTTGCCATATGCAGTTCAGAAATTAGTGATCTGCTTTTCGTGAGACTTATGAAGAGATGTTTGAGATCCATACAGAATGCTTTTACTGTTACATGCCAATACTACTGAATTGATTATAATTAAGCAGAACACTAAAGATTTTCATTAGATAAGGTCCTTCTCTGTATGAAAAGAAGTTTGCCTAAATAAATTTGAATTCAAAATAAGAGTCTGATGTTTTGATACTTATCAGAGTTTGATAATTGTCTTCTGTTCTCTTGAGAGTTAGTCTTTCATTACCGGTATTTGAATTCCCAGAGGATGAGAGGTTACTTATTCTACAAAATCCTGTAAGGATCAATGACTATTAGTCACTTGAGACAGCACAAATTTCCAGACCCTTTTTCTTGCTCGAATTTGAACCCATGAATCACTATCAGAAGAAAGACACAACCAGAGATATTGTAAAATATCCATGTAATTTATGAGTAAGCACCTTAAGGTGTTGTCAGCACCCAAGTTAAGAAAGAGGAGATAGACCAAAGGCCTTTTCCAAAAGGCCTTTTCTATCTTGATTAAGATAGAATGCAGAGGAGACACATTCTTCACTTATCAAGTCTAGCCAATATGCTGTTGGAATCTATCTGGCCACATTTCAGTATCTGACATTTTGGTAAATTATCTTCTGTGTTTTGATTTTGTATTATATGTGTTTCATAACTTAAAAGAGCAAATGAAAAACAGGCAGAAAGAAATATCCAGAACATTTTGGGGAATGTGGGTTTTACAACTAGCATTAATAGAAAGAGATAACTTCAAGTGTTGATCATCTCCATCACAGATTTTCTACCTAAAGAATCCTAAAACTATCCTGATTTTTTCTCAGTAAGTTTTCAACCGTTAGTTGCTAAGTTTCACTGTTATGAAACTGAGTCCCCAGTTGTGGAAGACTGAGTTATATGTTTTCTGTGGAGATGCTGATGTTGGTTCAATAGCATTTCTGAAAGGTTGTCTGAGCAAACTTGAGTATTCCACATACGCTTAAACACCTGGATACTCCAAATGCCACTGTGTAATTTACTGATATTGTCCTTGGGCTAGGTGTGGTACCTATTTAGACCAGTGAATTCAGTGTATATGAATTAGAGTGATAGAATAAGATAGACCAAATATTTTGTAATTAAATTTATCACAAATACTTTTTACTTCTTAAGTAAGATATTGCTGGTTTTCTTTACAAATAAAATGTGATGATAAAGACCAAAATATTATTCACTTGAATAATTCTGTTGTAACTCAAGCATCTGCAGCCCATTATCTATTTCTCAAAAATGGATAACAGCCAGGGTAATAAAATGAACATTGTGGGTTGTATTTTTTTTTGCATGTCATAAATGACAGTATATATTTTGGAATTAGCTATACCTATAGCCTTGAAATGTAGAAAATGTTTTAGCAAGTGAATTTTAGCTTTCCAAAGAAGAAGATATATGAATAGTTGTGTAGTATACAAATTAGTTTCTTTTTGTAAGGAATTTTTTCCTACTCTGACAAAACAGCAACCTCAAAAATGCACTGTCCTGTACAAGCATACCTTGTTCTACACTGCTTTGCTTTATTGCACATTGCAGATATTACTTTTTTTATTCTACCATTTTTAGCAATAAAGTATTGTTTTTAATTAAGGTATTCACACTGCGTTTTTAGACATAATGCTATCGCATATATAATAGACCACAGTATAGTGTAAACATGACTTCCAAATGCACTGGGAAACCAAAAACTTACTTGCTTTATCGAAATACTTTTCTGAAATGGTCTGGAACCAAACCCGTGGTATCTCCAAGGTATGCCTGTAAGTTATCACTTAAGATGCATGCCAATGAGATTAATTTTAAAGCATTTTTCACACAAACAATTTATACTACCTTAGTATTTAGACAATGATCAGTATGGCTGGTAACAGCTTGTCAGTACTGGCAGAAATTATTTATGAACATAATTTTCAAAAATACATTTTGCAATTTTTTTTATGATGACTTTATACCATTTTATATCATATGTGATTTGTACTAGCAATTTACTCAAGTGAACCCCACTGTTCCTCTGAGTAAAATATCTTGTCTCATAAGATACTGCCTTACCCAATCAGTTTATCCCTTTAAGCAGTAACTTCTGTAAACAGCAGTTTGTCCTACCAGGCTTTTACAAAAAGCATTTTGTGGCAAGCACAAAACTCAGAAGCACATAACAAGGAGCCGAATTCCTTGTGGTGCTTTGGTAAAGGTTCTTTTATGACTTTTCTGATGCTCTAATTGAAATTGAAGAAAACTATCAATACTAAAAATAAGGCCATCTTTAAAAGCTTACTGTTTCAAATTTTGCAATATGCTTGGTTGCCAGGGATTGTTAGTTGTTTTGGTTTCAATTTTTTTTTTCTTGTTACAAACAGTAGTTTATGTCAACAATAATCATACAGTCACAGAATCATGGAACGGTTTGGGTTGGAAGGGACTTTAAATATTTTCTATTTCAAAACCCTTGCCATGGTCAGGGACACTTTCCCAACAGATCAGGCTGCTCAAGGTTCCATCCAAAGTGGTCTTGAACACATCCCAGGAGAGGGCATCCACAACTTCCCTGGGCAAACCGTTCCAGTGCCTCACCACCCTCATTGAGAAGAATTTCATCCTGATGTCTAATGTAAATATTCCCCCTTCCAATTTAAAGCCATTCCCTTTCGTCCTATCATTACTTGCCCTTGTACAATGTCCCTCTCCAACTATCCTGCAGCCCCTTCAGGTACTGGAAAGCTCCTATAAGGTCTCCCTGGTGCCTTCTCTTCTCCAGGCTGAACAAGCCCAACTCTCTCAGCCTGTCTTTATAGCAGAGGTGCCACAGTCCTCCGGTCTTTGCAGCCATCCTCTGGACCTGCTCCAACAGTTCCATATCCTTCTTAAGTTGGGGATTCCAGAACTGGACACAGTATTCCAGGTGGGTAGAGGGGGAGGATCACCTCCCTTGACCCGCTGGCCACATTATTTTTGATGCAGCCAGGATACAATTGACCTTCCAGGCTGCAAACGGACATTGCTGGTTCATGTAGAACTTCTCATCAAATCAGCACCCCGAAATCATTCTCCACAGAGCAGAGAATAGGAGAATGGTAAATTCAGTCAGTGTGCTTGTGAAGGGAGAATTCATACAAAGATTTCGCAGCACAGATTCACTAGATCTGCGTGAATTTGTTTTCAGAAAGAACGCCTTTTAGAGAACATTGAAGGCCTGTTGACGGTTACTGTTACCTTGCCTGCATTTTTACTGTTTGCCTGTCCTATTAAATTAGATAGCAACTATTTCAAAGAAATTAGTTTCAAGGAAACAGCAAATCCTTTATTAAATCATTTGTGAATACATTAAGCATTAAGACAAATTATTGTTTATATTCTTTTAATCTTTAAACTTAGTTGTCCTATGGGACATACATTGTTTCAGAGATACTTGTTCTTCAAAATACGATCTCATTTTTAAAGTTTACATTAGCAATTTTAAAGAATGTAAGTAATTAAGAAAACTAGTTGCATAAAATATTTGACTTTCAAGCTCAAAAAAAGTCAGCATTAAAAACCAACCAATTGTTTAATTTTTTGTCACTGGTGACCTTGTATGAACTAAAGCACATACAGTTTTATTCCTGACTGTAACTTAATAATCAATGCTGTACCATTGACACAGAGTTGCTTTGTAAAACTACTCAACTATTCTGACTTGTATATTGTTCTGAAATTCTGACATGAAAGCAATCTTTCCAAAATCCCTGTCTTTTCCAAAGAAATGGAAACATACCTTTCATTTTAAACTTGCTAAAAATTGAGACCAAACCATGTGAAAGTAAACCCAGCAGGAAAATGGAAATCTATTAATTTTACTGTAACTAAAATATTTGCAAAACTTACAAACATAATTACAAATTTAAATAATATACAAATATTGATAATTTGAGAATCTTTTCTAACTAATTTTTTCCAACTAATTTTTTCCATTTTGTGAGAGCCTATTGTGGTCTTTATAAGAATATCAGTCAGTGGCGGATTAACTAGAGTTTCTACCCTGCAGAAATGGAACCTATATATAATTAGGTTCAACTATTTTTCTTTCCTGCAAGAAATTGAAACAAGAGAAAGAGATGTTCAGAATAAGGATTTTTAGTTTGTTGCTCTTTTTTTATTTTTTTTTTTTAATATGGCTTGCAACGGCAGCATGGAAATAATTTTGAAGCCTCTTTGCAACACAGCGTGGCAATCACTGAACTAATGACACCCTACCATTTCCTAAAACTAATGTATCCATACCTGTATAGCTGTGCACGCAAACCAGTAAGTCCTGTTGAGATTAAAAAAATAAATTAAAAAAAAGAGATGTTTATTAACATAGAGCTGTGTCAGGACCTGTTCAAGAATCTCTTCAGTGTACATGTTGTATGGATATGGTAACTTTGTCTATACTACTTTCACAATATAAACAGGCACTAGGATATTCTCTCTCAACTCTGCTCCTGATAATATTATGTCCTCTCAAACCCATCTGTATCATCAAAATGGACAATTAAGTGCTGGAAAATGACTCATCTTCACATGGACTCCCTTACTTCCTACGAACAAAACTGATTTCTACTAGTTATTCTTAATCATTGGTGTGGCAAGATAACACCTTTTAACACCACCTAGGGAACAGAAGCTGTATTTCCTACGAAACTAAAATGGGTTAGACTTTAATTTTTTTCTACATGAGTGTTAAAATATATATAAAAAAGACAAGCAAATTTGTTCATGTACAAGAAAGAAAAGGATATCCAACAAAACAAATAAAAAGCTCGGAAGTACAGTTTTTTCCAAGAATAGTAATTTGCCTAGTTGTTAGAATAGTCACATAGGGCATCTTCTGTTAAATCAAGTGCTTCTTACACTTGCCCTAACCGCAGATCAAAAACCCACAAAAAAACTCGTTTATTTATTGTTGGAGCATTTCTCTTTCATATTATAATACATTAGGTCAGAGATACACTGGAATTGAGCCTCATATTAGCAACAGCATTGTCTTGAATATTTATCTCTTTGAAATGGAGATTGTGAAAACTCCAGTGCTTTGGAACTTCAGCCATTTCTCAGACTTGGCATAGTTGACTTATTGACACTAGCTATTCTCCTGATATGACTTTTAATTTTCTATAAACAATTGTCTATTACTTCCTCTACTGCCAGCAACAATTTGTAGTCTCTAAATGATGGGAGTCATTCAGGACCTTAGCATACGTTTTCTTGTTTCATTTCCGAAAGGTTATAGAATGAAAACAGTTGAGCAAAATGACAACTTTGAATTTCGGCTTGTAAAATTAAGTTTTATCTCCAGCTATAATATAGCTAGCTATATTTCTATGAAATAAAAATACATGTGTACCTGTGGGTTTTTTTCCAGACTAATTGTGCTTATATGTCTTCCCTGTACACAATATTTACATCTAAGCAGGCTAGATACTTCTTAGTAGAAGCATCCAGCTAGTGAAAAACAAACCACTTTTTCGTAATGTTGTTTGTTGATAACAGTAATAATATATATTTAATATCAAAATAAACCCCCTTTTTTAATGATCACAACCTCATTCTCCATCCAAATTCATTAGTTTTACATCACACTAAACCTTTCAAATCAATGGGTTTGTACAGAAGGAAATACTGGTAAAGATGAACAATGAAAAGTAAAGTCTTCCATAGTGGAAATACAACTTGCGTGTGTGCTTGTGTACAAGTGAGAGACAGAGATAAAATTCAATAGACAAAATATTTTAAAATTGGTAATCTTTCTGGTCTGAACCTGTGAAAATATAAAGTCTCTGAGACACTATGAAAGTAACTCACTTCAAAACAGTCATATTTCACTGTGTTATTCAGTTATACATTCCTGTAACCATCCCTAAGAGCTGACAAAAGCAGCATGCACACACAAATATACAGTCATACAAAACCAGCAGTGATTTAAAAAAGTGTCTGTAGCTCTGGATGTATGGTGTGCTTGTTTCAGATACAGCTCATGTCACAACAGGAGAACAGTTTTTAGGCAAAGAATAAAAGTTGCTGAAATATAAGGGACTCTGGGGAAAGAGTTTTAATACAAGAACAGCCTTCTCAAGGTATAAATTATAGTTCCCGCAGCACATACTCTTTACAAACCTATAGTTTACTATCTTCAGTTAGAAGAAAGAAGGGAATCTATCATTTCTTCAAATGTCTTTGAATATGATACGTGTTAATTTGCCCCAGAAAAACAATTCTAGTCTGCGTATTGACTAAGATATTTGTTTGCCTCAAGAAAAGATAATGTCTGAGAAGATGGTGTGGACTTCTTCATAGGAACAATAGAAAAATACAACTGTAGCACTAAAGAGAAAGATCCCTTAGAACAACCAGTCTCTCTCTACTCCTAAAAGAGTAAGTGCAACAATCATTCCCTGTGAAATAGTTCATTAGAGTGAAACAATTCACACAGCCCAGAAGCTGTCAATAATATATCTTACTAATACTAGGAGAAAACTTACCTGGATGGAGTTCAGTGAAATGAATTGCTTTCTTTTATGCAAGACAGATATGAAACGTGCTGTGTTAAAAGTGATAGAAGTCATGCATGCAATATGGACACATGGAGGGATTCCAATCTCTTTGGTCCACACCACATTTTAATGTCTGGGAGTCCAGCCAAATGTAATTTGAGGCAGCTGCCAAAGCAGTGAGAAAATATCACAATCAAACCCAGATAATTAGTAGTCCACATCTTCAGGCAAGTCAAGATTTGCCAGCTACTGTAATCAACTCAAGGGCCACAAGCTCCTTCTCCTGAAGGCAGCAGTTTTTCACTGGATTGAAAATAGAAGCTATTCTAGGCAATTCTCTTTGATTCCCTTTTTACGTTACAATGTGTCGCACTGTGCTCAGGCTTATGGTGTGTGCCATGTACATTGCCTAGCACATTTATTTACATGGATGTTGGATTTAAGTGTTCTGTAAATATAACACATTTCTCATTTAGTTCTTTATATTCAGTTATAAATATGCATTATATCTTTTTTTTTTTTTCCTGATACGCAGCAGAAGAAAAAAGGATACTAGGAAGGTGGCTGACTCTTTACTGATATGAAAAACTCAACAAATATCATTCCATGTTCAGCACTAATGTAACAATGTCTATCCCTCTCTTCCTCTTCCAGTGTAGGTTAGTACTTGTTCTTTCATGGCATTTTCACACTTGTGACCTACTAATTACAATAAAAAGATGAGTTATTTCCTTAAGATGTAACTAAACTCTTTAAGAAATTCTGATCTGCCTTGATAACCTTTCAACAAATATTAACTGATACCTGGGTATGAAAGACAAGAATCTTTAATGGATATTTCACATGGTAACTCTGCCTCTATCTCTCACTTGAGAAAAAACCTCTCTCTCACTGAAGATAAGCTCAGAAAAATAATATAATCTTATTTATTCACTCACACCAGAAGGAAATGTGCTCTAACAGCAGGATGGAAATACAAGATTATTGGCTTCCATAAAAAATATGACTCTCTCTTATGTTGTCCACTGTGTCTTCAAAGCAAGGAACCTTCTATGCAAGCAGCTTAACTTAATCCATCTCTTTAAACTTCGTGCTTTTATATGATTGCTGCTCCAACAACTTACTGCTTACTGCAGTGTAGGTCCATACGTTTAAGAAAATGGCAAACACCTCAAATATTTCCAAATTTCTTTTTTATTGTGGTATCCTTGAAACTCATGAATTTTTAGACATCCCTTACAATTTGCTTTCAAGAAAAGTACCCAGGATAACTGACAGTGCAGGAGCACCAAAAGGGAACAGCAAGTGATGTTAGTGGGTCACTCCCTGCTGTGGGAGATGGAGCCACTCAAGGGCTCACCTGGCTTGTTTCACTAGGGAAGTTAGTTGCTTGATGAGGGCTCAGATCCAGATTGTTATGAAGAGACAGTCAAAACTTGCCTAACCCTCTGACTATTAGCGTCTGCTTTCTTCCATGTTGAAATCAGTTATATCACAAGTGGAAACCTGGAGGATAACATATGTGACTACAGACCTCTGGGAGCAACAGTTAGGACATTGGGACCCAGGTGGCATTATCTTAAGTCCTGCAGGTGAGAGGAAAGGGTGTAAAAGGAAGGCATGTAGTAAGAAATATGATAAACGTCCTTCCAATTAAAAAGCTCCAGTTCCAAATGTTTCTAACTTAAAGTTCAGAAAAATAATTTTTATACACCTGTTTCATGCACTAAAGCTGTAGTGAACTTTACTATTCTCAGTTTGCCCTTCTGAAATTATTTCACAAGAGATAGATTTATTTTATAATATGATTTAGTCTATTACAACATACATTGTAACTTTCATTAAGCAGAAATTTAAAATGTGAACAAGACATGCAAATTGGGATTAAAATAGTATTTTTTCTTTAAGTAATTTTATCACAAACTCCCACATCTTTAAAGATTTCCTGGGTGTTATCAACTTCTTCCTTTCCCAAGTACAAGCAATAAACCTGGTGCAAATGATGGACATAAACCAGTCTTTTTTTCCCACAGATATTTTTCTCCCCTAATAAATAATCTAAAAGTAGGATAACATTTGGATTAGGCTGGGATTTGTGCAGAATGATAGCAGGATTGTCTTAATGAACTATAATCTTGTGTCATCTTTACAGAGCTGCCCATTGAGTACAGAAATTGTACCGTGCAGAGACATATCTGTATCACCATGGTGGAGCTGATAAAACATGTTTCAAAGAGCAACAGGAAAGAGATATTGACAAACTGCAGCAGTGCAATAATATATCTGAAAATAAGAACAGCAAAAGTCCTAAATAGATTTCATTACATACTTGCAAAGAAGTAGTAGCAAGGGATAGCCATTGGGCAGATTTATTTCTGACAATTTGGAAACATGGTATCTGAAACAACTTTAATTAAGACAGGAAAGTTAAAGACACCAACAAACTACTTCAGAACGTTGATGATTATTTTACTCGACACACAAGTATTATATTTAAGTAAAAATGAATGAAAAAAGTGAAATTACAAAACAGATTTGAGGTGGCTGAGTTCTGGATAAGATTGTAATCTGGGCAAAATTTTCAGGCAGAAAGAAATGAAATTCTTGGCTACTGAGAGAGCAAAGAGAGTTTGCAAAGAAAAGGAAGTCAGAGATTGAAGATGATGGAAAGAGGATGTTCTGACGCTGCAGACAATAAAGAAATTAAGAAGGGAAAAGAAACCAGAAAATGCAGAGATAATGCTGAATATCTCACTCCTTCACAAACTACAAACTACAAACTACGAGGGGAGGGGGAGTGTGTGGCATGCAGAAATAATTGCCCTCAGGTTTTTCCCTTTCGAAGTGATACACTACCAGTACAATCATGGTAACTCCAAGTAGTGAAGATGATTGATTTCACTAGCTTAGCTATGAAAATCTTCAATAGAAATGTGTAAACACCTTTAAGGCAGTACCAAAGTGTTTTCCCAGTAGAGAGAAAATGTGTTAAAGACAAATATATGTAGAGAGACACATACCCACAGAAATGTTCTGAATGAAGAAACTAAACAAAATGAATGATAATCTTCACTACAGTAATTTGATACATACTTAAGAGGGAAATATATAATTAAAGTAATTGTTTTAACCTTCCAGTATGCTCTAGTGGGAAAATTATATCACCCATTTTGATAGATACAATTTATTTCTATCCTGACAGCCGCAGTTCAGCTAGAGAGATTTAAACTTCCATATGCCCTTTTTGTGTCAATGAATTGCCTTCTGGGACTATAACTAGTATCTTTGTGGTTGTTATAGCATTATTCTCATCCTGAACCAATTCTAAGACATCACAAATCAGCTAAGAGTTTTCAGCTTACAAAGGACTTGAAGAATGTTCCAGTCCACAAACATGTCCATTAGCAAAGTAAAAGGTATTCTAAGAAGCATTTCCTCTCTCTTTATATTTTGCTCCAGCTCCGTAGTTTGTAATAGAAAACATAAACTTCAGTTGTAATCTCTTTGTAATGTGTATTTGGGGTACAGATAATTCTATCAATGGTGAATTTTGTAGGTTATTTTATATTTTTTTAAAACCCATGTCCATTCATCAGGTACAATAACTGTCTGAACCAATCAGATTGCAACTAGCAAATTAAGGGGTTTCATTTTTACACAACTGGAGGCACCTTTTGATTCCTTTTACCTTTCCTAGTTAGCTGTATAATCTTTGAAGTTGATGATTGATCTGCAAATACTTAGCTAGCATTTTTTCTCTGTTTCCCAATATATGTACCATTGGACATTAGGAAATCCTGTACAAATTTGGCAGTTGCTCATATCTTACACTACCAAATTTTTCAGTCCAAGGAATTAGCTGTAACCGTTATCACTCTAAATATTTTTATTTTTCATACATGTAATCCTAAGGAAATGGAGGGTTCTATTGCCCTGGCCAGTACGAAGGGGTGAAGTACAAAAATTTGTAACTGGGCATTAGTATTCTGCCTTTGAAGTTATTTAAGCTCTCATTCAAAGCTGAAAGGACATTTAAATTATGAACACAACACATATAAGAATAATGCTATTTACACATCATATATCACAAGTTTTTCTTTTGCATATCAATGTTTTCAAGCTTCTTTTATAAAAAAAGTATTTCCTAAATATTTTTAATTGCTCGCAATTACTTAGTAAATAATAGATTCAAATATTTTTCAAATTGAAAAATGGAAAAAATAACTTTTCAAGACTATTTTGACAGGTGCGCCCATGCATTCCTGCTGAAATCAATAGGTTTTCCAGCAGTTAGTGTTGAATCAGTTTCAGTAAAATAAGTTGCTTATCAATTTTGTTAAACATTCATTGGTCTAAGTAAAAGCATTCTTCAAAATGATCTGCTTCCATTTACAAACTTGTGTATGTGAAACAAACTCAAATGCTTTATCCCTGTGCACAGTTTACTTAGACTTCGTATACCGGGTTTTAATCATATAATACCAGCCAAGAAACACAATTGTGTCTGTGGCAATTAAATACTTTGGATATGACAGTGCAGAATGTCAAGTTTGTACAACATCAAAACTTATGTTTGAGAATAGGAAAAAAACAATGTAAACACTTGTACTTAAGAGTTTGACAGTGCTGCAAGTTGCTGTAAACCTCATTACTGCCTAAAAAGGAAATATAATAAATTATAACTATTCAGGGTGAAAGTTAAAACTAAAATTCCAGTTACATAATAAAATAATACATATAACATATTCAAATTCATGTCCTAGGATCTCTCAGTGTTGTATTACTTAAGTAAACAGTAGTTTTAAAGGGCCACTATTATTCCCTTTCAGGACAGGTGATGAAACATCTCAAGCTGGATGTCATCTCCAAGCACCTGACAGAAAACAAGGTTATCGGAAGTGGACAGTGTGAGTTCATGAAAGGGAAGTCATGTTCAACCAATGTGACAGCCTTCTATTATATCATTACTGGATTGACAGAAGAGAGGACAGCAGTGGATATTGTCTACCTCGACTTTAGCAAGGTTTTTGACACTGTCCCCCATAATATCCTCATAGGTAAGCCTAGGAAGTGTGGGTTAGTTGGATGGAAGATCTCAGAAGATTGTAATGGCTGGTGTAGAGTTTAGTTGGAAGCCTGTGGCCGGAAGTGTTCCCCAAGGGTCAATACTGGTCTCAGTCTTATTCAATATATTCATCAATGACCTGCATGAGGGGACAGAGTGTACCCTCCACACACTTACTGATGACACAAAAGTGGGAGGAGTGGTTGATACACAGGAAGGTTGTGCTGCCATTCAGTGAGACCTGAACAGTCTGGGAAGTTGGGTAGAGAGGAAACTAATGAAATTCAACAAAGGCAAATGTAGGGTTCTATATCTCAGGAGGAATAACACCCTTCACCAGTACAGTTTAGGGACTGACCTGCTGGAAAGCAGCTGTGGGCAGAAGGACCTGGGAGTCCTGGTAGACAATAAGTTGCCTACAAGCCAGCAATGTGCCTTGTGGCCCACAGGCCCAATGATATCCTGGGGTACATTAACATCAGTGTGGCCAGCAGGCTGAGAGAGGTTATCCTACCCCTCAACTCTGCCCTAGTGAGGCCACATCTGGAGTGTTTTGCCTCCTCAGTTCAAGAAAGACAAGGAACTACTGTAGAAAGTCCAGCAGAGGGCTACAAAGATGATTAAGGGACTGGAGCATCTCTCTTACAAGGAGAGACTGAGTGAACTCAGTCTGCTTAGTCTGGAGACAGGAAGACTGAGAGGGGATCTTATCAACGGTCATAAATTTCTAAGAGACAAGTGTCAAGAGGATGGGGTGAGATTATTCTCAGTGGTGGCCAGTGACAGGAAAATGGGCAATGGGCGCAAACTGGAACACAAGGATTTTCATCTGAACATGAGGAAAAAATTCTTTACTGTGAGGGTGACAAAGCATTGGAACAGGCTGCTCAGAAAAGTTGTGAAATCTCCATCTCTGGAGACACCCAAATCCCACCTGGATACATTCCTCTAGGTGAACTTGCTTTGGTAGGGTGTCCATTCCAACCCCTACTATTCTGCGATTCTGTGATAAAAAAGATATTGCATTTCATAAAAGAAAATATGAATAAGCATTTTCTTCTACTAAAAGGAAGCTTTTATAAATGAAGTTGTTCACAAGGGTAAGCAAAATAGTTTCATATGAGTCTGTTAAAACAATATCAATACCTGCCTGCCTTGAAAAAGGCCATAGAATTACACTCTTCTTCACTTTAGTAAACATCTGTAGTGCACTGTGAAGCTGTTTTGGCTAATGTGAGCTAAATTACCATTCTGAAGTGATTCCAAATCAGATTTTCCCGTATTTGTGTAGAGGCAGAGAAGGTGAAAATTGTTTTGACAGCACCTGCTGATTCTATAGCACTCTTTTTTTCCTTTCTTTTGTAACAGCTATTCATAATAGCTCAATAATATTTGATGTAATTTTTTCATATTTAAGGCATATGAGTTCTCCATGAGGTATTTGAGCAGATGTGTTCATTTTTTCCATGTATGAAGTAAAGAAAAACATTTAAACTGCAGATTAATGACCATCTAGGATGCCTACTAGGTTAACCTCTGATGCTTAGTAGGTTTTTGTCTATAAACCCTCAACGCGTATTGGTTTCTTTTCTTTTTCATTAATTTTTATGAACTTTTATTGCTGTTGTGGCTTTTGCTGTTCTCATGAAAAGCCTTATCTCTCTTAAATCAGCTTCTTCTGATAAAATACCTTGTTCAAAAGAGCAACTGTGAACATATTAAGTTCCCCACTTCTGCAGCTTCTCAGTTTAGGCTCCTTTCTGACTTCTATAAAATGTTACAATTGTTAGAAGAGTGTACCATGAAAGCCTCAGTTGCATGGAAAAGCTGGCAAATATTACTTTTAACGGGCCTTGATCATAGAGGAACTAAAAGCTTAATGTAATCGTATAAATGACTGCTTCATTCTATCGTAGTCTTAAGTTCTCTGGGGTTTGGCTTTTTTTAATCATCATTTGCACTTTCATTCATGACAAAGTTCAAACTCACAGAGGAATTTTGGAAAGAAAAAAAAAAGCTTTCTGGCTGTTGCTAGCATTCCTGGAAAGAGATGTTCCTAATGAAAATACAGCTAAAGCCTATCTATAGATATGCTGCAAGCTGGACAACGTTAAGAATATCATTATGCATGGGAGACACACAGCTTTATTCTATAGAATATCCACAAACCAGCAAAGCATTTACCTTCATGAGCTTCAGTTTCAAAAAAATTTCTGGACTTAATGGTTTCGGAAGTTAATGTGGGAAAGGATTATTCAGAGTTGGCCTTTTCTGAGCTACCTGTTATTTGATTGGTCTAGCTAGCGAAGTCTTCAATTGAATTTGTCAGCAACAAAAATGTGTGCTAACAGCTGTTGACTTACATTTTATGATTATTTTTATTACCTCAAATAAACATGTAGGAAGGAGAAGAAAGTATGGGAATAACACAAAGTCACCTACAATTGCACAAAGTGAAGAAGTTTTAATAGTCACTATTTCTTTAGAAATGCAATTCTAAACTAGAGAAGTTACAACATATATGTGTCAATTACTGAAAGACACTCATGCTATACATCAGTCGATGTGGGCAAATAATGACTAGATACTGTGTCATTTCCTTAGCCAGACCTTCACAGTATCATCAGAAAGATTACTTGAAAATTCAGGCTCAAACTCTACAAATCCTGACTGCTACTCAAAAATCCCCAGATAAATACAGCTTTGTGCTTTGTGCACAAGTTTGCCCTTTGTGTAAGGCATTGTAGGACTAACATTTATATTTTTTTTTTAAAACAAGATACTCTGAAACTCTGTAATTAAAATAATATGAAGCAACCAGAGTGCTGAATTTAGGTAAAACCCACATTAAATCAACAAATTAAATCCTCTTCCAAATAATTCAGTTCTAATCTCTGAATGTTGAAAATATAAATTTTGCACTGATTTTGTGAACAGGGAATTCTTGGTTTTTGTTTGATTGCTTTTTTTTGTTTATTTTTAAAATAGCTCTGTGTCATTAAATAATATGGCAGAGAGAGAAATCATGAAATGTGATACTGCTTTTAGTCTCAAACAACGACTTTTTGGAGAACAAACAGTAGTTTCTTTCAAACATACCATCTGACAGAGCTTTTCATTGCTCATTTTTTAGCGGTGTTCTGTCTAATTTCTTGCCACAGAGCTAAAGGAAAATGTTGACCTATTCTATGTCATTGCTACAAAAAAGACAAATATCTCATATTTGAGGCAAACATACCACTTCTTATTAAGCCAGGGGATAGCATGTATATGAAATTAGCTCTAATTCCAACTCATACACCAAAATGAATTAAGGATCAGGGATTCTTTTTGTCTAGATATGATTATTAGTCCTGTTGTCATTATTGAAGTTCTTCACTTTGGAATTTAACAGATAGTATGAAGCTGGTTGTTGAGACATAAAAGCACTACATTATATTGGGAACATCTAATGCTGACTGCGTTTGGATAATGTGGGATTTACCAGAGGCATAAAAAAATTTAAGTACCAATAAATTTAACTTCAAGGAAGCAGTTTAACGGTTGTATTAGTCTATATGAACAAATCATATAAAATAAGAAACAACAAATGACAAAGATTTCAGAACAGAAATGTAGATTCAAGTCATTAATCTTCTGAAATTACAAATCATGTATTTCACTTAATATTTGCAATAAAATAAATAGATGCAATTTCTCTTAATTTAAGTAGAAAACATTCTACTTCAGGGAAATAGGGCTATATACTACTGTCTATAAAAAAAGTTTACTTATGGAAAGAGACTTTGTGCCAAGCATCCAAGTAACAGTATATCTAAGATGATTTAGTGCTGTTCATGGAGATTACCAATTGCTCAAAGGATTTTTTTAGGCATGAAATGCCACAAAAACAAATAAGGAAAAGCAGTAGAAATCCGATCCTGTGACTGAAAAACACAATTACTAATCCAAGTAAAATGTTGAAACAATTGTATTCTTTTCTACAATTCTTGTGTAAGGATTTCAGATGAATGTAAAATTTTAAAAGGTTTTTAAGGAATTTAAAATTAAAAATAATATTTGTCCAATATGTTTCCATGGTGCATCTCTACAATGCAAAAATCTTTACTAATAATGGATGTGTCATGAAAATTAGGAAACTACAGATTTTAAAAAGCTGTGTAAGCAAGACAATTGTCGTGATATTATAACACCACAGAATCATCAGCCTGCTGGGGTCTTGTTTTACGCTATGGCTGTGGAGCTCATGGCAGAAGCCACATTGTACATCACAGAACCTCAGAATTGCAGAATAGTAGGGGTTGGAATGGGCTTCTGGAGAGCATCTAGTCCAATGCCTCAACTAAAGCAAGTTCACCTAGAGCAGGTTGCACAGGAACATGTCCAGGTGGGTTTTGATATCTCCAGAGAAGGAGATTCCACTACTTTTCTGGGCAGCCTGTTCCAGTGCTCTATTACCATCAAAGTGGAGAAGTTTATCCTCATGTTCAAGGCATCACAATGACACACTTCATACAAATTCCTTCTGTCTATATGATAGCACATTGCTTAACAGAAACATACTTCCATCCACCCTAAAGAGAGATACTAAATCTCAAAGTGTGTGAAGATGAACATTTTTAGTAAATTGCTTTTGCCAAATACTTGATAATAATCAGCTTAAAACACCTAAAATCAGACAAATCCAGTATTCGGCTCTCCTGGTTTCTGGTTGAACGTCAGCATGGAATCAGCAGGGCAAAATGCGTTTTCATGCTTAAAAATTGTTATCCCTATTATTGCTAGAGATCAGAAATGCAATCACGAACCAGATAAACTAGAGAAACTAAATATAGATATTTATAACATCAAAAGATGTAGAAAGTACAAAGCAAGCAGACAAAGAAAAGCAAAAGCCTTTTGCCTTTTTATAATTTTGAATGTTAAGTCAGTTGTTAAAACATTCAGCATGTCTTTTTCATATGGGACTTCAGAAAAAGCCCATACCTGAGGTATCCTTTTCACTTATACTTGTGAGCTACTGGGTCACTCAGCAACAGTACTGATCATGATTAATGAAAGAATAAACAAAATATTTTGTAGTCTTAGATGTGTTATCAGTGGTTTATAAAACAGAAAAGTTGAAAAGATTAATCAGAGACTCTCTAACATAAAAAGAGAAGAAATAATACATGATTTCTGCATTATAATATTTCAGGCTTGTATAAGCTACGGTATTCTAATACTTAAATCCATAAAACAAAGTCTAATTTTAACTACTCCAAACTTAGTTTCCTACTTTTCTTTTATGGAATGGCATCATCTAAAGTCCAAATATGCATGTAGAATACAATCAATCTAAATAATTATTGATATTTGTTTCTTCCAGGCTCTGACTAGGAAATAATAAAAAAAGAACATAAGTGTAACAGCACAACCTTCTTAATGCTAAGAGCAGTTGCAATGCTATGAAGAATCAAAAGAACATTTTTCAGTATTTGAGAAATAGTAAAAGTGCATTTGAATTTCAAACTAAAAAGACAAATTTTTAAAAGAGCTATTTTGTGTGCCATGTCTCCAAAAATCTGACATCCTATCAGATAAGTAACAACAGATATCAGATAAAGTAACAACAGATCTTCAATTCCTGTCTATTCTGGAGAGATTATCACCACCCTAGATTACACAGTTGTTAATTGGTCTTAGTTTTACACATAAAACAAGGACAACTGTACAATTCTTTAAAAAGTATACAACACTATAAGTTACTAAAATGATATATACATATGGATACACATTAATTGTCTATATTTTGAATGGTATTAATTTTTCACCTAGTTACACATAATCACTGCTACTTTCAAGCAATAAAAGAAATATTGTTGACAATGTAGGTACGAAAAGATTAAAAACAGAACAAAAAACATTCATATTTACTAAGGAAAGTAATTTTGGCAATTTATCATTTAATCTTTAAATGTTACTAAAGCATGTTGCTCTCTACCAAGTATAAACTGAGGGAGTATAAAGGTTTTTTCAGATTTTTGCTACAAAGATGTGGTCAGTTCTGCACAACACATCATGACTCAGACAAAAATGTGTTCACTGTGAATACTGAATTACTTTTTAGGCCTCTCCATCAATAATATCTCTCAAAACTGTACAAAGTCTTAAAATATTTATTTTTAATGATCCTAATATTTAGGAATGCTAGTGAATATGTTGTTATTTTTGAACATGTGATTATAATATATACGTAAGTTATTTATAAGAGAATATTAACATGTATGTATAACAACAAGTGACATTAAAAATGCTCCTCAAAAAGTTCTGATTCTCAATACATTCATCCACAATAAGAGAGAAAAGCTATTAATAAACCACAATTAGGTCACAGAACCTCTGTTGTATGAGTTCAGAATATCTGGCTGTTAAAATATACTCGTGGAGAATCAACATTTTCTTTCTTTCAGCTTATGTATAACTTTCTGAGTTCTGTAACTCTACAGATCACCTTTTCTGAGACATTATTTTGTGGTCAGCACCCAGCTACTAAGAAATTACTGTATTACATATTTCTTTCCACTGCTGTTTGCTGTGAGTTACATATATAGGAGCAATATCAATATTTATTTGGGGAAAAAAAAAGCACTTATTAGTAATGGTTTTCATTTTATTTTACTGAAAATACTTAGCCATTGATAACTAACAAGGAAAAACTCTGATACTCCAAAGAGATGCATTTTCGAAATGCTGAAGTATTATGTGAAGATTTTATTTATTCAGATTTCTATCCACACAATGACAGAACTCAAGAACTAAGTTACTTGAAGCACCCCAAACTTTGGAGACTTTTCATTAATAAAGTATCAGTGCTGTACCAAGATTTTCTGCAGTTCCATTAGGGCTGCTTTCCTAATCACTATTTGTTCAATAGAAATGACTGCTTAACTTATGCTGTTCTCAATTTTGGTAAGGAATATTTACAATCAACACAGATTTTAGCAAAAGAATAAGGGCTTTTTTTCTCCCTAATTTTGAGTTTGATTAAGTAGTAAAGTGAATTTTGTGCTGATTGTAAGTTGTTAAATGAACTGTAATTTATTAGCCATAACTGCAATACTGCCTGAGGTAGGAGGTGGGAAAAACAAATTTCACTTTTTCACAGGGCCCTCATCAGTTTTGAGTTACAAGACTTAAGTTTTTTTTGACTTGAGGTGTAGTTGACTCTGCATAGACATCTGGGCTTTGACCTTTTTGTTGTGACTACAAAATGTGAACTGTTGTCATAACATGCAATTGTTAATGTGCTTCTTTATCCTCAGCATTTGAACTCACTCCATCATCACATTTCAGGGAGCCAAGTAACTGTCAAGCTGAAAAAATGTTAAACTCAAGCAATCTAAACTGGCATACAAAACGTGGTTTAGAGGTTAAAGCTTTGATATTCAAATTTTAGCTTGTCAAGCTATTGAACTGACAGTGCTAAGAATTTTAATACATTAATTTAATACTTATGTATTCTTAAATTCATCAACAGAAGTTTTAATAATTGCCTCCTTTATATCTATGATCACAAAACATAAAATAATGCATCTTATTTACCTTTATCTAGATTTTCCAATTTTTTCATAAAATACAAGTTAATTGTTAATAATGAAGACCTATCATCTCCTCTTACAGAATCAGATAATCATAGAAAAGTTTGGGTTGGAAGGGATACTTAAAGGTCATCTAGTCCAACCCCCATGCAATAATCAGGGACATTTCCAACTAGATCAGGTTGCTCGGAGCCCTGCCCAGCCTGACCTTAAATGTTTCCAGGCACAGGGAATCTACCATGTCTCTGGGCAACCAGTGTTTCACCACTCTCATCGCAAAAAGTTTCTTTCTTATATATAGTCTGAATCTACCCTCTTTTACTTTAAAACAATTACCCCTTGTCCTGTTGCTATAGGTTCTGCTAAAACACTCACCCCCACCTTTCTTATCAGCCCCTTTTAAGCACCCAAGAGCCTCCTCCTCTCCAGGCTGAACTACACCAACTGTCTCAGCCCTTCCTCATAGGTGAGATTTGCCATCCACTTGTGTTCAGTTTTGGACCCCTCAGCTCAAGAAGTACATTGAGTTGCTGGAGTACGTCCAGAGGAGAGCAACGAAACTGGTGAAGGGTCTGGAGCGTGAGTCTTAGGTGGAGCTACTTAGGGAACTGTGATTGTTTGTGTGGAGGAGGTTGAGGGGAGACCTTACTGTCCTTAACCACTTACTGCTCACAACCACTTAAGCAGGTAGTAGCGAGATGGGTGCTGGTCTCCCTAGTAACAAGTGATAGGACAAGAAGCCTCAAGTTGCATGTTAGAAAAAACGTTTTTATTGAAAGAATGTTGAAGCACTAGAACAAGCTGCCGAGGGAAGTGGCGGAGTCTCCATCACTGGAGATGTTCGACATATGTGTAGGCATGCTACTTCTGGACATAGTTCAGTAGGGATGGAGGTGTTCGTCTCACAGGTGGACTTGATGATCTTATAGGTCTTCTCCAACCTTAGTGATTCTATAATTCTATTCTATGGTCCCTCTGATAATTTTTGTGGCTCTCCTCTCTACCCACTCCAACAGGTCCATGTCGCTCCCATGCAGAGGACTCCAGAGCTGGATGCAGTACTCTAGGCATGGTGTCACCAGAGCAGAATAAAGGGACAGAATCAACTCCCTTTTGGATATATGTTAGTTATAACTGAAAGTGCTGCAGATATATTCCTGTTCCTCCAAGTTCACTTATGGAAGTCTGAGGTGTATGCTTTATATTTCCACACTGCCAAAATATCACCTTTAAGAAAAGTTGCATGCTAACATTTTCAAGGTGGAAACAGTGTGCACAAAGCAGAGAAAAATACAGAACTGAATTTCTGGTTAAAAGAAACTGACATTTAAAAAAATAGCAGCTATTCATCTTTGAATAAGCTGATTTATTATTATGAAATTTTTCCAAATTAGTATTTTGTTAGAAATTAAGTTTGCACAGTTTAAACCTATTTTCCCCATAACATCTGAAATAGAAAATGTATGGAAATTGAAATTGCATGTCCCTGTATATTTAGCATAGATCTAAAATTACAAAACAGATATAAAAACTTAAAGAACTAAAACTTTGGCATAATTTGGATGTTATTTTATCTTCTTCCAATTTTTTTTATTTCTCAGTGGCTTTACATTATTATTGATTTCTTCAAGGAAATATCTTACATTTGATATGGTGACGGGATTTCAGCCTAGGAAATTATAAGTAAATCTTTTTATAAAATATTTGCAATATTAAAAAATTGGCAGTAAACTAACTGTGGTGAATCTGTCTTCCTCAACTGTGAAGTAGAAATACTAACACTAACTTCATATTTAGTTAAAAAAGTCACTTAAGCAAGTGAAGGCAGAAATAAATTAGATTTGTATTCATTAGATTTTACTTTAAGAATGTGAATTTGTTCTGAGAAGATGTTTATTATTTAGGTAAGATACATTACTGAACGGAAACTAATTGTACTTTTACAGCAAAAATAACCAAGTCAGGGAGATAGTTGTATTAGTTCCAATGAAAGTAATTTATATCAACCAAAAAAAAAAAAGATTACCAAGTGTCATGATACACATCACACTTTAATCTGTCACTGAGTTGCAATGACAAGGAAAAAAAAAAGTCCTTCAAAACAAACTTTGTGTCAAAATGGATCTTTGTTGCTAATATTCACCTAAATATATAGACACTGCTTCTGTGAAATAATTTCTGCTTTTAGATTAATATGTAGTAGGTGACAGTATACTTCAATGACATCACCAAAAAAAGTCACTCAGAATACTGATCAGAATATATACCTTCCTGGATTTAAAAATAATAGACTCTGGACTGGTTGGATTTTATATATTAAGTTGGAAGTTATTTAGCCTGTTTATTTTGTAAATTTTTCATTTATCAACAAGAATAGAACAAAGTAAAGAATAAGAATCGATGTTACTAACGCTACAATTCATGCATATCATATAATGATTATTTCAATGTTAATGGAAATAGAAATAGCATACAACTCAGTATCTATTGCTTTGAAAGGTTTTCTGGTACTCACTGAATTCTGGAATATTGATCTTTATCATATAACAAGGATGTATACTCAGAGTTGTAAAACTATTTTTCTAGTTTTATTAATGGATGGATAGAAATATGGAATAAATATCTTAAAATGTTATCTAGCTTAATTAAATCCATATGATTTCTCTTTGAAAGATGATTTGTATCTCTTAATGTTCAAGTTCCAGCAGTAATGTAAACTGTCAGTTTCTAACAAAAAAATAACAATTAAAAAATAATAAAAATAAAGAATAAGAGTGGTTTACTAAGTCTGACTGGGCAAGCAGCTGGAGGCCAGAAATACTGAGGGCTACCAGCTGCGATTCTCTGAACAGGGACTTACAGTCATTGAACCCATTATTCAGAACTCTTCTAACACCTAGAAACACATGACTATCACTTCTGTTGTTTCTGCTAAGGGTATAAACCTAAAAATTAAACTTATTTCAGATGCAAATTTCTTGCCAGGGATGGTTATGTAAGAGTTACCAGAGTGTTGCTAAGATCAGCAGAAGTCACGATGTAATTTATTAGTGCTTCATAAAAGTTGCTCATCCAGGGAATATTTCCAGGGTACAGTGACCTCTTAAATCTATCAGCCCTTCCTGCAGTCAGGAAAAGAAAGGCCTTTACAGATATGTCATATCAGCATGGCAGGCAGGAGAAAAATATTTGACAAATAGATCACTGAAATTTGAAACACTGACAATATCAAACATTGCGGAGGAACTCGTGCTCTACCAAACTAACTACAATAATCACCCAGATTCCCAGATGAATATCTAGGATTACTGAAAAATAGACACGGAGCATGTACGAATCAACTGATAAAAAGTTGATCTGGAAATACAGAATAAATTTGATGTCTCTGTGATTCCAATCTTCCTACATATGAAATCAATTCCAGACTTAAAATCTGGGGAATTTGCCAAGACAGCCAGGAAGACATTTCTCAAGTTTTATCACACAGACACAAGATTGAAGGATATTGCTTTAGCAGTTATACCTGAAATCACAATTTAGCTGATCAAAGCAATAGATTACATCAACTTACCACCTCACCACAGTGTCCTCACAGCGCAGTCAGTGACTGGAGGATTAAAAGTGTAAGACTCTTCAGGATTTCCCTGAAAGAGAAAATAAAACATTTTTCATTTGCATTTCTACAATAATACAAAAAAATTCTAAAGGGTTCAAGAAACAGAAAAAAATCAATACACTAATGATAAATAACTTCTGCAAATTCACCACTGAAAAATTGCAAATCATTGAAAAGCAACATATCCAAGTGGAATTTCTAGAGTAACTCCGATGTAAAACAGTTTAGATCATAAATGATCATATATTAAATTATCTGAATTAAATATTTTCTGATTGAAATGTTTATGAAATAGCAATTGTGTTTTCAACCACATTAATTACAAATATTTTATTGCTATGCCAACCTTTTTCAAAGTACTATTTTTAGTGCAAAATCGTAATTTCATAACTGAACTTACGCTATCAACTCATTAAATACACCAGAGGTTTTACCAAAACCTGCAGTACTTGCACAGGGAGTATGTTAATGAGTAAATTACTTTAACAGTTTTTGAAAACAGAACTGTAGCCTTGCCAAGAGTAAAACCATCTGCTCACTTAACACATACCAGTGTCAATCTCTACCATATAGATGTCTACTTTAACTCACTTACTTAACTCTTCCTCATGACAAATCATGCTTATACAGGGTCTATAAACTATCCAAGCCTAAACTGATAAATGTCAAATACACAGTGAATGTGGGATTCATTTTTACAGCGTATATTTGAATGTCAATGTAGGAAGATACAATTAAAAAGCACCTTTCCTTTCAGTTTTGCATATATTTATACTTTGCTTTCGGATGGGTTTAATTATGCTCTAGTTCCACACTGGTCTTACTTTTTGTTTTTTTGAAGCTTAGGAGGAATCACAAAATGGTTTGAGTTGGAAGAGTCTTTAGAGGTCATTTAGTCCAACTCCCCTGCAACGATCAGGGACATCGTCCACTAGATCATGTTGCTCAGAGCCCCGCTCAAAATGGCCTAAATGTTTCCAGGCATGGGGCATCTACCACTGCTCTGGGCAACATATTGCAGTGTTTCACCACCAGGCTTGTAAAAATTTCTTTCTTAAATCTAGTCTGAATCTACCCTCTTTTAGTTTGAAACTAGTAGCCCTTGTCCTATCATAACAGGTCCTGCTAAAATGTTTATCCTCATTGTTCTATAGGTCTCCTTTAAGTACTTAAAGACGGCAGTAAGATCTCCCTGGAATCTTCTCTGCTCTAGACCGAACAACCTCAACTGTCTCAGCCCATCTTCATAGAAGGAGAAGTATTCCATCCCTCTGATCATTTTTGTGACTCTCCTCGAAAAGGAAAAAGATAATTTGTTTTGTGACAATAGCATTTCTATCATGCTAGAATATGCCTTTCTAAACTGAATTTTTACTCTTCATCCTACACCTTCTTCCCTTTCTTCTTTTTTGGAATGCAGTGGCCTACTGATCCTTCAGGCAAACAGCCTATTTTGACTATTCAATACTTTTAAATTATTTCATCACATGAAATATTCTATACAAATGATGGTCTATCTTTTCTGCCATAATAAAATATTGCTTGAAGGGGGGGCTGGGAAATAAGAAAAAAACAAATGCCTTTTTTCCCCTCACAATTGCATTAAGCAGGAAATCTCTGCTGTTTGATGAGGCTGAGGTTAGCATTTTCATGCTGTATTAATTTGTTTATTGCTTCAGCCATACCATCATCATAGACTTCTCTATAATGTGATTGTTTTCTTCTGTCTTGCTTATTTTCTAGCTGTACCTTGCCTACTTTTCAAGTATCCACCTTTCCCATCTTTATCTTATTATTTCTTGTGCTGCTACCATCCCAGTGTCTGTAAGTACGCAATAATTGATTTTTTATGGTTCTTTCTTTTAGTGAATAATAGTTGGCTTTGCCTGACCAGCAACACTCTCCTTCTCATCCTTCTTGTATTATCCTCTATGGTTATTGATACACCTTCACTATTAGTACTACTTTTTCCTTTCTTTTGTCTGTGGAATAGATTTTCCACTTAAAATAAAATCATGAAAAAAAAAAGCAGTAGATTTTGGTCTTTATGCTGCTAGTCTGCAGGTCATGTAGACTATCCTGCAACTCTCCTTCCTTTGGTCTAAAAAAACTCCTCCCAACGATACAACTGAAACATACATTGTGACAGTAAGAACAAGGCAACAATATGGATGCGCAAAGACTGTCAGCTCTTTCATCTTTTGATCTCTTTTGAACAGTGGACATTCAATACGATTTCTAAATGTGCATGGTGTCTTCAAACAAGTTAATTACCCACGACTGAAAAGTTAACCTTAAACCAAGACAAGCAATAATAAAAAGAAACATTTTTCATTACCCAAAAATATCATAAGTGTAACTGCCACTGCTAAATATTTGGCTCTGTCCGTAGAAGTACTTTCTGTCATTCTATTTGATACGACTATTTTCTACAATGATTTTTGTATCCAAGGATCATATCTTACAAGTTCAAGAATATGCCATCCCTACAAGCAGGAAGTCAGACAAAAACGCAAAAGGGGCTGCATGGATCAACAATACACTCTTGGCAAAACTCAGACGTAATAAGGGAGTATATGAAAGGTGGAAACAGAGAAAGGTACCCTAGAGGGTACTGTCTAAGCATGCAGAGATGCAGGCAGCAAAACCAAAGCCCAAGAACAGAATCTGATGAGACAAGTCAAACGCAACAAAAAAGGCCTCTATAAGTATATCAACAGATAAAAGAATACCAAGGAAAATGCCGACCCATTGCTGAACTTGGTCAGGACCCTGATGCAACAGGATGTGGAAAAGTCTGAGATACTGAATGTATTCTTTGGCTTGGTCTTAACTTGTAGGAGTGTCCTTCAGGAATCCCAGAGACCAGGAAAAAATTTTAGTGCTACAGGCACATCAAGTTTTATCTCCAACCCTGGGAAGGTCATGGAGTAACTAAAACCAGTAACCATTTCCACGCAGTTGACTGATAAGAATATCATTAGGATTCACCAGAGGGAGTCATGCTTGACCACCTGATAACCATCTATGGTGAAATGACAAGCCTGGTAGATGAGGGTACAGAGATGCATACTGCCTGTCTAGACTTCCCATCAGGCTTTTGACACTGTCCACAGCAGCAGCCTCACAGAGGTGGTGACAAAGTACGGGTCGGATGAGTAGACAGTGAGGTTGATTAGAAACAGGTTACACAGCTAAGTTCAGGGTATTTTTATCAGCAATACAAAGTCTACGTGGAAGTCAGTAACTAGCTGTGTGTCCTGGAGGTTCATCCAAAGTAATACTAGGTTTAATTCCTCCATTAATTATCTAGAGATGGGACAGAGTATAGGCTCAGCAATTTTGCAGATGACGCAGAACTCATGTTCTCATTAGAACTCATCTGGGAAGAATGAGTGATACACCAGAGGTTTGTGCTGCCATCCAAAGGGATTTTGACAGGCTGGAGAAATGGACTGACAGCATCCTCATATTGTTTAACAAGTGGCAGTGGAAAGCAGTTTTGCACAAATGGCCCTGAGGGTTCTTGTGGACACTTAAACTCAGCCAGCAATGTGCATTTTCCACAAAGAAGGCCAGTAGCTCCCTGGGCTGCTGGAGGAGGTGTGTTGCCAGCAGGTTAAGAGAGGTGATTCTTCCCTTTTATTCAGTACTGGTGAGGTCATACCTGGAGTACTGTGCTGACTTCTGGAGTCCACAGTATATAAGAGATGTGGACATACTGGAAAGAGTCAATGAAGCGCTATGAAAATACTGACAGGACTGAAGCATTTCTTCTATAAGGAAAGGTTGACAGCTGGAACTGTTCAGCCTGGAAAAGAGAAAGCTTAAGGGGAACCTCATGGATGTATATAAAAAAATGAAGAGAGGGTGCAAAGAAGATGGAGTCAGACTCTGTTCTTTGGTGTCCAATGACAGGACAAGAGGCAATGGGAACAAGGAAACATAGAAGGGTCTGTCTGAACATCAGGAAACAGCTTTTTACTGAGAGGATGACTGAACAATGGAACAGTTTTCCCAGAAATGGCTGTGGAATCTCCATCCTTAGAAATATCAAAAAGCCATCTGGACATGGTCCTGGGCAATCTGCTCAAAGTAGCTCTTCCTGAGCACGTAGGTTGTCTGGATCCAATCTCAGCCATTCTGTGATATTTTATTCATGGTACTTAGAGTTTGTGTTTTTCCCACCCACACAGGCAGACTGTGACAGATAACCCACCTTCCACTTTTTTCTATATCTTTTTGGTGACATTTAGAAGCCACAACATTCCTAATGATTCAGAGGGGAAAAAAAAGGCAAGTAACTAGCAATAAATAGCAAAAAAAAGCAGTCAATAATGTTTCACCCTAAAAACTCTCTTCCCCTAAAGTTTACGGGGAAACTATTTTAGCCACAATACAATAACAGTCTCTGAGAAAAATGTTTCAAAATGACTCTACATGTAACTCAAAGGAAGTTGTTGGAAATAGTCAAGTGCAATTTTTTTCCCTGAAAAATCACAACCATGTTAAGACTCAAGGTCATTAAAGAAAATAATTGAGTTGCAGCAAAGACTATTGGTTCCTCCAATCTTTTTTTTCAAGAGGAAAAGCATGGCTAAGAGATACTGAAAAAAGACTACTTCCTGAAACAAGAATTGCTCAAGAAAATGCCAACAAAATATAAATGGTATGACTTTAAAATGGTCTTTTTTCCTGGATTTAGATTTAAACATGATCATGAATACATTCATTTATAAGGTCCAAGTACCCAAACAAGTAGAGATATAAAAATCTCATCATCAAGATTCCTGAATATTTATGAAAGGTACAATATGGCCTTGATCCAATCCCTGGCATCTTCCAATGATTTAATTAGGTTGTGGTGTTGTCTTCTAGACTAAAGACTTAATGAAGTACATGAATGAAAACCTAGAGTATCACTATGAACTAAGAACTCTCAATTATGTCCAGGCTAATCACAAATCAATGAAACAAAACACATTTTAGCAAATTCCAGGTTTTAAAAATCTGATTTCTCTCCTATCACAAGAACAAAAAAAATTGTGAGGTATTTTGGTCAAATTAAATCTGGATTTTTCAGTGGAAAGTCTCACTCAGATCCACTACAAAACAGAAAGTAAATGAGATTACACAGAAAATCTAAATATTGCAAATTTAGAAGCACTAGAACACTGTAAAGGAATATGGACTGGAAAGCTTTGACTGTGTACAATCTCTTTTGCAAAATGAGCTTTAAGAAAGAATAAAAAGGCCTCTTTTCTAGTGTTTGCAGTCTAAAGAAGTGAAAGTGGCAAGGCAGAAATATGCAGCTGCCTAAAATCATCACTTTTCCAATTACTTGTCAAAAATGAATTTTGCAAACATGAATGTCTTATGTACCCTCAAACAAATCCAAACAAATCCAAATTAATATATTTTTCTCTTTTCTTCTTTAAGCTTTGTGATTTTAATATGTACCTGGAATTACAATTAATTAATAATTACAAAATAGCTAGTCATTATAAACAGTGATATGAGTTTGATTCCATTACAGGGTCTCTGGAATGTGCATCACACTGTGGGAGATAAGCACTAAGGATAATAAAGAAGTTATAATTTGAGGTCTCCTTTAAGAAATCTGCTGTATTTCTATGCGTGATAAATCATATTTATACATACAGTTTTCTTTTTCATACTGTTTAATGAGCTGCATTTTGATCCTGATAGCCTGGCCATTCTGATTTACTTCCCTTTTCAATGTCCAGGAACAAATAGAGGAGGAAGTCATCCTGAACTGACAAACATCTATCTCACCCAACTTCTCCCTCATATTATATGCATTTTGTTCAGAAGCAAATACAAGATATTTTTAAAACATAAATC
Organism: Tapera naevia; assembly: GCA_033556795.1. NCBI lineage: Eukaryota > Metazoa > Chordata > Aves > Cuculiformes > Neomorphidae > Tapera > Tapera naevia. The sequence continues at coordinate 4,362,411 of JAUMJJ010000016.1, forward strand.
AAATTATTAATTGTTAATGTTTATTGATTTCACTTCTTGATGATCGACTGAATGTCTTGGGATTATAGGCTGACTGGAAGCTAGCCAATGTTGTTCCAATTTACCTGAAGCGTGTGAGAGCAGAACCAGGACACTATAGACTTGATAGTATAACCTGTTAGTATAAGCACAGTTTCCAGAAAAATTATGGAGTACTGGATACTACTAAAACCCATATAAAGAACAATGCAATCACCAGACATAGCCAACTTGGGTTTGCAGAAAGTCCTGTTCAACTAATCTGATATCCTTCTATTTTAAGGTCACCCACCTCATGGATGAAGGGAAGACAGTGGATGTAGTTTCTTCTGGGTTTTAGAAAGGCTTTTGATACCATCTCTCACAGTATTCCTTTAGACAAGGTGTCCAGCTGTGAGTTCATTGGGTACATGGTGTGCTGGGTGAAGAACTGGCTGAATAGTAGGGCTCACTGGGGTTAAGTGAATGGCGCCACGTCTAGCCAGCAACCAGTCACTATCAGTGCTCTTCAGGGTTCATTTCAAGAGCAAATTATGTTCAATATGTTTATTAATGATCTAGATGCAGAAATTGAACACACCACTAGCAATTTTGCTGGTGATACCAAACTGGAAAGTGTCATTGAGTCTCCTGAGGGACCAGAGGTCTTGCAGAAGGATTTAAATAGATTGGAGCTTTGGGCAATCATTAATGGGATGATAATTAACAAGATTAAATGCCAGATTCTGCACCCCAATCAGAGTATCACTATGTGCCTGTATATAAAGGGAGAGAAGTGGCTGGAGAACAGCCCTCCAGAGAGGGATCTGGAGGTGCTGGCTGTCAGCAGGCTCAATATGAGACAGCAGGTTGCTCTGGCAGCCAACAGGACAAACTGCATCCTGGGATGTATCAAACAGTGTAATCAGCCAATCAAACGAGATGATTATCCTGTTGCATTCAGCATTAGCACTGCCTCACCTGAAGTACTGTGTGCAGTTTTGGCACTCACAATACAATAAGGATGTGAAGGTCCTTGAATACACCCAGAAGAGGGCAACAAAGCTAGCGAAAGGGCTGGAAGGCACACACCATGAGGAGTGGCTACGAACTTTGCGCTTGGCTAATTTGGAGAAAAGGAAACTGAGGGTGACCCCATTGTTCTGTGCAGCTTCCTGTGGCAGGGAAGCAGAGAGGAAAGTGATGATCTCTTCTCCCTGGTATCTAGTGACAGCACACATGGGAATGAGTCAAAGCTGCTCTAGAGAAGGTTCAGAATGGACATTAGAAAGCTTTTTTTTACCAAGAGGGTGATCAAACTCTAGAACAGACTTCCTAGAGAGGTGGTCAAAAATCCAAACCTGTAAGTGTTTAAGAGGCATTTGGAAAATTCTTTCAGTCATCCCTGAAGGGATCAGGCAGGTGGAACAGATGACTGTTGTAAGCCCCTTCCGGCTGGAAATTATTATTCTTTCTATTCTGTTCTGTTCTGTTCTGCTCTGCTCTGCTCTGCTCTGCTCTGCTCTGCTCTGTTCTGTTCTGTTCTGTTCTGTTCTGTTCTGTTCTCTGCTATCCTATCCTGTCCTGTCCTATTCCATTCCATTCCATTCCATTCCATTCCATTCCATTCCATTCCATTCCATTCCATTCCATTCCATTCCATTCCATTCCATTCCATTCCACAGGAGTAATAGCAGCTTCTCGGAGGCCTGAGTTATCATCTGTATTTGAGTTACTCTGAATAGCAATACCCCTTCTTCCCTTTGTAGCCAAGTTATGGCCATTCTATCAGTCCCTGGCACACACCTACTAGTTCCACAGGGCCTCTGTCACAACAGGCAGAAAATGAGCAGTGGCCATGTCAGATGAGGGTTAGTGACATGGCCAGGCTGGAGAGGTTACAGAAAGGGCTGCACAGTGAGCCAGTCTAGGCTGGAGGCAAGCTAGAGGGTGAGCAAAGGCTGAGGTGAGAGGACAGGGAAGGAGCAGGGAAGGAGATTGCCAGGCCTCAGGGAAGGAGGCAGAGACTCTCTGTTGTGCAATAGATTGTGGCTTCTTCTCCTTTGGTTTTAGAGTCAGCGGCTCTGAAGAGGATATAACTGTACCATAACTCCTGCCCTCCGCCATTCTGTCCAGGACATCTGCAGCCTTCTACAAGACATTGAAACAAAGATGAGAACTTAAAATCACATCTGCCTGGTGCTACTTTCAAGGGCATGGCACCAATCCCAGAGATGTAGTGCCCATGTCAGCCAGCAGCAGGCTGACGGTGCCCCATGACACCATGAGGCTGGTGACATGGCCAGCCCAGAATGGGTGTCTCCTGACTGCCAGGGAGACCTGGGACAGAAAGCCTTGGCGTGAGGTTAGGAGAGCCCTGCATAAGGGTTGCCTATGGTGACCAAGAGTGGCTGCTCTCATTGTTTGATATTGTCTTGTTTTTAAACATCCTTAGGCCCAGACAGTAGAGAACTAGAACATGGCGCACTCCTGTCCCCTCCTTCAGCCACTCAGCTAGATATTTCTGCAGCTTTCTTCAAAGTCCTTAAACTAAGGGCAAGTACAGGCAGCAAGTACAGTCTATACCATACAATGATCTCACAGGTAGCTGGAAGCTACTGACAGCTATGAATAACAGAGGACCACGACACCCACTTTCTCTATCTGAAACTTACCTTGAAATAATTTTTCTGATTTATGAAACCATTGGCCAGTTATTATGAGTTGTGTGGGGTTTTTGGGAAACCTTCTGGGCCCTCTTTATGTAACAAGAGCTTAGATTTATTAAAGCTGGCAGTATGCATGTATCAATGGTATACGGTCTCCCAATGCCCATTTGCCTCACTTCCACGCTGACATCTGAGATCCCTCTTCCTCCCAATCTTGAACATAATTTGTTTCATTCATTTATTGTTCAATCTGATATCCGTAGATAAATTGAGACAGTTTCATCTTCAAGAGCTTTGCAAACTTTTATAAGTGTTTAACTATTACCCAAGAAATAACTACTTCAAAATGTGATCCAGTCATCTGAATGTCAAATTGCAAGCACAAAAAAAAATGAGGTACTCATGGAACTGATTAATTTCAAACTCTTTATGAATAATCACTTAAAATGTATTTCCTTTATTTTGTGTTCTTTAGGAAATAGTATTGTGCATAAGTATTGACTAATCACATTAATATTTTTTCTTAGAAGTTAGATAATTCTTTTCAGTGAACTATACTCAAAAAGAATTATTAAGATCATAATTCTAAGACAAGCGCTTAGTTATACTAATTTTTCTTTAAAAGTATGAACCCCTAAAACTTTCCTAAAACCCCTAAAAAATTCCCACAGTCTCTCCTCATAGGGCTTATTCTACAGCCCCCTCACCAGCCTCGTTGCCCTTCTTTACACATGCTCCAACACCTCAGTGTCCTTCTTGTACTGAGGGGCCCAGAACTGAACACGGTACTCGAGGTGTGGACTCACAAGTGCTGAGTACAGGGACACAATCGTCTCCCTGGTTCTGCTGGCCATGCTGTTTCTGATATAGACCAAGATGCCATTGGGTCTCTTGGCCACCTGGACACACTGCTGGCTCATGTTCAGCCACCTGTCAACCAACACCCCCAGGTCCTTCTCCTCCAGCCCCTCTTACCCAAGCCTGTAACGCTGCATGGGATTGTTATGACCTAAATGGAGGACTCGGCACTTGGCCTTGTTGAACCTCATCCCGTTGGCCTCAGCCCATTGATCCAGCCTGTCCAGATCTCTCTACAGAGTCTCTCTTCCTTCACGCAGATCCACACTTGTGCTCAGCTTGGTGTCATCCACAAACTTGCTAAGGGTACACTCAATGCGTTCATCGAGATCATTGATAAATATTTATGTAAAACATTTTAATTTGATAATGTACCTATTCATAGACAGCTTCCTGACAAAAAAAGTTTATCTACTTTTATTTTGTACAGCAATAGCAGGCATATACACTCCTCTCCTCATGTTGTAAACATAAGGACATACTGTACATAAGGAGATAACATAGGGAGATACTATGAATATCCATTTGGTGGTTCATTTCCAAATTTCAGGTGCTTTTTTGTAAGTCAGTCAAATGATTTTTCTTTTTTTTCAGAACAAATCATTAATCTTTTTGTTATATTTTAAAAGAGAGTTTTATGTAAAAATTTTCAATTTTGGTTTTAGCATGATAAACTAATTTTCAATAAAAAACAATGTTTTCTGCATTCTCATATGAAGACAAATGTTTATGTCACAACTGTATTGTCTTGAATCAATATCTAACAGCACGGGTCAAATTTCTCACTAATTCTGATTTATTTAAATTTACACTCATCAGAAATGACAGTTAGTTACATAATACAAATAAGAGGCCATGTACTTCTAAATATCAGAAGAATGATGTTCTGAACCTTCTCCAGGATAGGAAGACTGTGGTTATAAACAGCTACTTTTTTTTTTTTTTTAATAGAGAGTCTGAAGGTAAGGAGATAGACTTGGTGACAAAGAGTTATTTGTTGCAGCATGAGAACAGAAACATATTCAGGAAGAAAGAAATATTACATATTCTAAAGCTGACTCTAGCATTATTCTATAGTACTAAATTTAGTTCACAATTTCATAGTGGTGCCAAGTGTCTCATTAAGTCTATACAGAACCAGGAAAGGTGCCTTTCTGAACTTACTTGACTATAGTACGGTACACTGCAATCCAAAACTAAACAACCAAAAATCCAACCCTGTAAGCCTGTCGTGAAGCCACAAACATTGCATTATTTGAACTCTCCCATTCCTACTCTATTATTGTGAGCTTTTAAATAACAAGAATATTTCAGATTCTTTGTTACTATTTGAAACTGAAAAGTAAACTGGAAAGCTCTCAAATTCAGCTTTGAAATGTGCTAAACATTTCTGAAGTGATGATTCTCTGTGCTGCTGCTTCTCATCTACTTAGGAAGAACACATTACTCCAAACTGGTATCTGAGTCTACTTTTTAATTTCTTCTTCGTTAAAAGTAAGTCAATGTAAAGTAGTATAAATTGCAAAGGATTTGTATCATTGTATTTGGAGCCTTTATTTTATATGATCTTGCAATGCCTTCAAGTGTGGTAAAACAAGGTTGTATGTGACAGCAGACTGAGTCAATCATTCTGAAGTCAGAAGCATTTCAATATCAGTTACGTTTTCCATAGTCACACTGGAAGAAAGATGAATGGAGATATGCAAATAATAAGAGATATATGTTGACAATGCTGGAGGCTGAATGACATCATTCAAATGACTCCCTTGAATACACATTTTGTTACATTTTAACATCGATGTGTGTAAGGCCGATTCTTAGGCTGATACTATACACTGGTTAGCATTTCATAGAATCAGAATCATTAAGATTTGAAAAGACCTCTAAGATCATCAAATCCAACTGTCAGCCTACACCACCACACCTACTAAACCATGTCCTCAAGTGGCATGTTTACACAGTTTTTGAACACCTCCAGGCATAGTAACTCTATGACTTCCCTGGGCAGCCTGTTCCAATATTTACCAATATTTCAGTAAATATTTTTTTCCTAATATCTGATTTAAACCTCCCTTAGAGCAACTTGAGTCCATTTCCTCTCATCCTATCACTCATTATTTCATCAAGAATAGAATAGAATAAGTTCATGGTCGCTAAGCCCAAGATGGCTTCATCTTGGTATCAGTATATCAGTATAGTTATGAGTCCAACTCACAGATGATAAAACCTCAAAACCTGCCAAGAATAACAGTGCAGCTCAACATCACAGGGCAGGTCTAGAAACTCCTTCATTTGGTCTATTTGGTTTTCTAAACTTGCAGGCAAAGAAATATCTCTGTTATTTAGTAAGTGGCTGTTGTCTGTTTAAAGTAAAAAAAAGGGGGGCTGGAGGAGGAAGAAGCAAACCCCCGCCACAAAGTGGTGGATTAGATTGCTATACATATCAAGAGGATAGTATTGCAATGCACCCCCAAAGGATCAATAGACTGATTCTTGCTTCTAAAGAAAATTACTTAGAAAATTCCTGTGATATTTTTCATAAAAACTCTCCTCCAGAAAACCTCTTATGTCTCCAGAACATTTGTTTCCTGCCTCTAAGTACAAAATATATGAAAGCAAATGTCCCAGCCCTCAAACCTTGTTTCTAAGTTTGTGTCAGTGTTACAAGTTCTGGCGAAAAGAAGACATGGACCACATCAAGAGTCTGCCAGTGAGTTTCGGCTCCAAAAATCAACATCCATGAGGAGGAAAATTATCCATCCCTCAAATTAAAACATGTAAGTATGAATAATTGTATTAAAATGATGCAGTTTAACATATAGCAAATCAGAGGCAGCTCAATCTGTTTCCTTACAGAACAACAGCGCAAAGTTCTGCAAAAGCACTAGATAAGCCAGGTAGACAGAAATTTGGTCTAAAGTGGCCAGATTCCCCCATTTCTAGAGAAAATATGAAAGAATATGATGATATAGATGTGCATGAAGGATACTGAAACAAGTTAAGGATTTTATATCTAACATGTTCTATAAGAATTAAATATATTTTGCCCTTAAAATTTTTCTCTGAATACTTTTCTGATCTGACATCCGTGGTCAATACAGGCCTTTGTATTAGTCCAGAAAGCTAGAAGGAGATGATTGCTTTTAAACTGATCCAATTAAGTAACTGTACTATACCGTAACAGATGAGCTTTAATTTTCTTTATGGTATGGCTTTATATGCAAAGGGGGATGAAAGAATAGACTCTCCAGTGTATTGGACTCAATGATCTCAAAGGTCTTTTCCAATCAGATGATTCTATGAAAGTAACAACTGCATTTGCATTTGGAGATGTGGGGACAGCATTTCAAGACCTCTCACTTGCCTAATCTCATTTTCACCAGCAAAATGAAACAATATGTCTCTTAGGGTATGGCAAAAGCAGGCAGCCTTCCAGGAATGCCTTTGCAGTCAGGTAAATCAGTGTTTCTCCTCCTCAAAAGTAATTCTCAGTAGTATTGCTATTTAGAGGCAGTAGGATGAAGAATAATATCAAGAAACATGGCATTGCCCCAGTGGGAATGTAGTAGCACAGGAAGAAAAATAGAGGGGTTTCAGGCTGTTGTTTGGTCGAGATTTAAGCTCTAGTAAACAGACCCCTGCGAAGAGATAAAGTGAATCTGTGTTTAACCATTTTTCACCTATTAGAGTGGCATTGGAGTTGTTTTTCCTTGCATTTGACAAAGTCTGCCAATTTCTATTCCAATACCATTGCAAACCCAAGCTGTAAAAACAGCTTCTAAACCAGAGCGAAAAAAATCAGTAGGGTAGATAATAGTGCGCTCCTCTATTAATATAAGTGTTAGTAATATTAATATAAATGTTAGTATTCTTCATGAGGCAGAAGTTCCCAGAAATCCTATCAGTGGCTGAGGAGAAAGCAGGAGCCAGGGCCAGCCCAGGTTCTCAAGGCATGCAGCAGCCCTTGTAGCCAGGCCAGATGAGGGGCCCTGCCCTGCCCGCAACCAGCCACTGAGGTTGGCCAGGGCTGTTCCCACCTCCTGCTGCCCCTGACAAGCCTGGGTCACAGTTGTGCTGCTCATCCCCTTAGGGCACTGTCACAGGATGACTAGACTCCGAAGCCCCCACGGCTTTCACACCCACAGGCGCTGTACCTCATAATGAGGGTTGTGCCCAGCCTGCTGTGTCTCCAGCTTCCAGCTTCTCCATCCAAGTATGGTCCAGCTTTCGCAGCACCTTCCTCATCCCCAAGCTGCCAGTGGAGGCTAGGGTCTACAACCAAGCCATCACAGACAGGCCCCAGGGCTGTGCCTGAATCTGAGCTGCAGCCTGCCCAGCTGGGTGCCATGGGGCTAGGACTCACAGCAGTGCTAAAGGACACGGTCAGACACCATGGGGTCTTGCACAACTTTGCCAATGTTTTCCCCCGTGACTACCCTAAAATCAGATGCAGTGAGGTCATGTCAGGCCTCAGCTGAAGGTCATCATTCTCATCTTGACCCCTGGGTCCTGCTGGCAGGAATCTCTGGGCTGATCCATCTGTCTCCAACTCTGCCACCTCTAGGGGTTCCTCATGCAGAAGCCCTTGTTTTCATATCACTGCCCTGGCTCTATGACTGTGTGACAAGCCCTGCTCCTGACCAGGCTCCAGTCCCCACTTCAAAACAAAAACCATCATATTTATATGTGTTGTTTTCAAAAAAGATTAACTTTCTGAGGTTTTGCAGGTTTGACCATGATCTTGCCTCTGCAGTAAATAATTTTTCATAGGTTTTTTGTTCAGATATTTTTTATATTTGGCAAAATATCACATAATGGTGGCAAAAAAAAAATTGTTTTCATCAACTTGTCTCTAATTTGTTCTGTTATCAAAGCACTATAAAATGAATTCCTGTATTAACTTTAATATTTTAAAAAATTAGATTAATATACTGCCTAGTCTGTAAAGTTCCTAAAGTAAAGACTTTTGAGACACTTTTTTCTCAGAGTACCAGGCACAGAAGACACCACAGCAAAAAGAACTTATTTTTATATGAGACAATTTATTGCACCTTGGAAATAACCTCAGTAACGACAATGCTCTATATTTTTACTGAATTTGCAATGATTTTTCAATGCTCTTGGGAATCTGGAGAGGTGACAGCTGTCTAGAAGGTAGTGAATGTTGTCTCAAATTTCAAGAAGGGCAGTAGGGATGACCCCAGTAACTATAGGCATGTCAGTCTCACTTCAGTGCCTGGGAAGGTAATGGAGAAGATTATTCTGGGAGTTACCAAAAGACATGTGAAAGACAACACAGTCATTGGTTCCAGTCAGCATGGGTTTACAAAGGGAAGGTCCTGTCTGACAAAATTAACATCCTTCTATGAGAAGGTCGCCCACCTGGTCGACCAGGGAAAACCTGCTGATGTCATTTTTCTGGATTTCAGCAAAGCCTCTGATACTGTCTCTCACAATATTCTCATAACAAAATGTCCATAATACAGCTGGATAAACACATAATACAATGGGTGCAGAATTGGCTGATGGGTCGGGCTCAATGAGTCAGGGTGAATGGAGTTACACCAGGCTGGTGCCTGTCACTAGTGAGGGTCCCTCCATCCTGGGACCAGTACTCTTGAATTCTTCATAAATGACATGGATGAAGAACTTGAAGGTTTGCTGACAAAGTTTGCCAATGACACAAAACTGGGGGGAGCTGTCGACAGTCTTGGGGTCAAAGCGGCCCTGCAGAGGGATCTTGACAGATTGGAGAGCTGGGCAATCACTAACAGCATGAAGTTTAACAAGGGCAAGTGCCAGGTTCTGCACCTGGGATAAGACAACCCTGGATATACACACAGACTGGGGTCTGAGAGGCTGTAGACCAGCCCTGTGGAGAGGGACCCGGGGAGTTCTGGTTATCAGCAACTTCAACATGAGTCAACAGTGTGCCCTGGCAGCCAAGAGGGCCAACCGTGTCCTGGGGTGAATCAAGCACAGTATTGCCAGCCGGTTGAGGTAGGTGATTTTCCCACTCTGCTCTGTACTGGTGCAGCCCCACCTTGAGTACTGTGTGCAGTTTTGGGTGCTGCAGTGTAAAAAGAAGATCAAACTACTGGAGAGTGTCCAGAGGAGGCCACAAGGCTGGTGAAGGGTCTAGAGGGGAAGCTGTATGAGGAATGTCTGAAGTCACTTGGTCTGTTCAGCCTGGAGGAGACTCATAGCTGTCTACTGCCTTCTCACAAGGGAGGGAGGTGAAACAGGTGCCAATCTCTTCTCTCTTGCAACCTGTGATAGGACCTGAGGGAGTAGCAGGAAGATGTGCCAGGGAGGTTTAGATTGGATATTATGAAGAGGTTCTTCACTCAGCGGGTGGTGGAGCACTGGAACAGCTCCCCAGGGAAGCCGTTGTGGCACTGGGTCTGCCAGCATTCAAGAAGTGATTGGACAATGCCCTCAGACACATGGTGTGAATGTTGGGAGTGTCTTGTGTAGGGATAGGAATTGGACTCGATGATCATTCTGGGTCCCTTCCAATTCGGGTAACTCTATGATTCTAGGATAAAGCTAAAAGATATTCTTTTACAAAACAGTCTTCTCAGTATAATTAACAATTTTGTAAATAAATGTTTATAAAATTGCCTTCTGTTATTACTGTAGTTATTTTCTATATAAAACTATTTATTTCTACTGCTTTCTAATTCTGCTCTCTTATTGAGTATTTTGTATATCAATACATGCAAATAGTAATCAGCATCATTTGGGATTTATGAAAATAGCATATTACCACAGAGAAAGTGTTCAAGAATTCCTATGAAATAATAAGAATGGGTCAACTGATACGTCACATGCCACCCAAATGCTACAATATAGATACTGAAGCTGAAAAGTCATAAAAAGAAATGGAGGAAGACGACTACAAATCAAGACCTGAAAATTTTGTAATTATTTCTTCTACTCATACATCAAGAATTACATATCAAATGAACCCTGGAGCAGGACTGCAGTAAAGCTTTCCCTTTGTGCTATGATTCTAATTTTTTCTGTAAATCAAGAATAACAGTATAAATAAAACATCTGACATATCATAGAAAATGTCAAATATTGCAGAATCACAAATTTATTTAGATTGGAAAAGACAGTTAAGGTTATCAGATTCAACCATAAACCCAAACACTGTTAAGGTCGCCACTAAACCACGGCCCTTAAGCATCACTTTTTAAAAAAAAGTCCAGGGATGGTAAGTCAACCACTTCCCTGGGCAGCCTGTTCCAGTGCTTGACAATCTTTGCGGTCAACTAATATTGCCTAATACCTCGTTTAAACTTCCCCTGGTACAACTATCATGTAATGCTGATGTAAAATACAGTGCATTTTTAAAAAATTCAAATATACGAATGGAATTCCCTACTGCAAAAACTCTTGGTAAGTGTTAGAAAATTAGGATCCTGACTTTAAGTCCTTTGAGGCCATGGTGTAGAGCAGTACTGGCTGAGTGAAGACAAAGTTCCCAAAGACAGGATTACAAACCAAAACCCAGATCATTGTTCTACCTATTCCTGTCTTCTCCCATCATCTCACAATAGCATTCTGTCTTTCTAACACTTTATGAATATAACATATTTCTACAGACAGTTGATACAGGTGATCTTAGAACATAAGCAATAGCAAATACAGGTTAAAAAGAAAAGGGCCAGGAATTCTCAAAAGCCTTCTGAACAGACGTGGCAAGAAAAGCAGGGTGTTTTCTTAATGGAAATTAAAAGTAAAAATAACAAAATAACAAGTAAGCAGTGATGTTCATGTTACAAAAATTTATAAAGTTAGAAAAAATTGTTCTGTGGTTGCCAGTGAAGATTCAGTGGTACCTTTCCCCTAGTACATCCATTCTGCATACAACACAGCTAAGATATTGTCTGTCATCAGGTAATCAAAAACTCTTTCATAGTACTTATATACAAATCCGTGATATACAAATTTTGTGCTTTCTAAAGTAAGTCCTTTAATCCTATTTGGTAAAAAAGATGCAATAACCTTTCAGAATTAAAGAAAAGTAAAATCTCTTCAGTGTATAAACTGCTTTGTAGTATTAACTGTCATGTTGAAATCTGGAGTTTGGTAGCACTGCTTTAAAGTAAGAACAACATTATTTACCTCATATTCGTCACTAAAGAATATCAGAATAAATTAGAATTCTCTTACATGTCTGTTTTATTAGCCAGCTTTACTTACTATTTCTTTAGAAACGAAATAAAAAGGAAATTGGTGGTAGTGGCTAGTGTTGTGTTTGATCTTCTTGAAAATTAAACAGAAAAATAGACCATGTAAGCAATTCAGCCATCAGTTGGGAAAAATAATTACTTAACAGGAGTTTCTGCTCAGGATGATTATAAATTCTTCTACTAAAGATGGGTTAGGTAGAGATATACCGCCATCTGCTGGTAGGATCCCGTTCCTAATTCAACTTAAAAATAAACAAAAGGGGTTTTTTTAATGATTGAAATAAGGAAAGATTAACTACTCAGCAATGCTGAAATTTAGAAGTATAACACCTGTGTAACCATCTCAATGTGCATTATTATAAAGACATCAAGACTGCAAAATTAGGAAAACATGAACCTAAATCTCCTTGCAAGCCGATATCTGAACAGGGGAAGGGAAAAATAAACCAGATTGATAAATATGAACTAGACAGTATAAATAATCCTCCAAGTGCAAGATGAGAAGATGCACAGCAAAGGGAAAATTAAAGACAAAGATGTCTCTGTGGACAACCATTGTTTTATTCTACAGCAAAATTTTAAATACTACTGTTTCACTCATGAAAATATGTGAAAATATTATTTTTGAGAAAGAAAAATAAACAAAACCACAAACCGACTAACCAAACAAACAAAACACACAAACCCTGTCCCCCAAAATACTTTTAAAAGGTACTTATTATGGAGAGACCTCACAAGGAATAGCTAGCTTTCTGTAAGTTAGCATTTCCAGAAAAGAGAAAAAGGAAACAAAACAAAACCAAAACAAAACAACAAAAAAAAACCACTCCAAAAACCCCAAACCTACAAACAATAATAAAAACCCAAACCACACAGTTATTTTACTCTCGTACTATAAAACTTCTGTTTAAGTCACGATGAGTATCTCAGTAGTTAGTACTGCAGAGCCATGCAGATGCTGAATATGGAGTAAGCAATAACAAGCACTAAGACTCACACAATCGCAATTCATAGCCAGAATGCCTTTAGGCCTAGACATGGTTAGTCTCTATTTGCAGTCCTGGGGTTAGCAGAACCCTACTGATACTGTCATTACACCAACCTATTTTCATTTGCTTAGAAATTAATGAAACTGGGAAGAAATTGCAATGAAGAATGGAGGGAAAACGGGCCACATAATTGCAGAGAAAAGCATTTCTCAAAATGTGGGATCCATCTTAATGGTAAGAAACATAGGACAATAATGCTCAAGGAGTATACAAGCTACCAGAAGTAACTGATGTCAGAATGATCCTGTGCTTGGGCATTCAGGTTGAGTTCTCAACCTTAATTGTAACTAAATTTTCTGAAGTCTAGGAGACCTAAGAGGAGCTTAAACATCAGAGGTACACTCAGATTCAATACATGCATAGACAAAGAGAGACACCTTCTTTCACTGTCCCTTGTTTCTGAATATAGTAGTAGCAATATTTCATAATGCTTAGCTCTGTAAATTAGCTTCCTGCTACTTACAGCTTCTGTACGCTGTGATCCTAGCTATCTTCAACAAGGAAATCTGCCACTAGTCTGTGCTGTTATACAAAAAATCTGTATTATACACAATTAATTTTTTTTTTTATATATGGCTGTGTTCCTTTTTTAAAGCATGTTTTGTACTGTTAAATAATACCTACAAAATATTTTGGGTCTGACTTAAGTTTTAGCTTCCATTTTTTTCCAGCATCTGCTATATCATGACAATTCTGAGTTAGAGTATCATATCCAAATGATCAAATATGGTTTAATTCTCCTTTGATCTTTTACTAGAAATAAAAATTGTATTAGGCTAACCGAGGTGTTAAATTTTTAAGCTTTCAAGACCTAGGTACTTTCTGTAAAAATTAATATATGCAATCTGAAGCAATTTTTTTTTGGTTACTATAGAAGAAAAAATGGTTTGCAAGTAACTACTAACAGACGCGATTTGTGAATGTTTATGTAGTCTACACTTATGTAGTCTTCATAAACTACTTAACAATTATGGATAAGGATTAAGCTAAAGATTCAAAAGTGTCACACAGAGCCTTGCCTTTAGTACTTTAATAAGCTCAGGCAAAAAAATCAGAAACATTTTGCAGGTAATAAGCAGATCAAATATCATGAAAATGGGTAATTCAGTTTTAAGTATCCATGGACAATTTGTTTCCATGGCTGTGTTATTACCCATTCTTTGCTGATTGCTGAATGTGATGCGACCCAGAGAAGTGCTTAATCATTGTATAGCAGCAATGTGATGTGTCAGTGTAAAGTCAACTTGCATATAATTTGGTTATCATCAGTTATTTAGCAGCCTTACTCACATAGTATGCATACAGAAAGTGCATAACAATTCTAAAAAAATCTGGAAGCAAGAGATCCACAAATTTTTCTATGATGTGCTTAATTCTTCATGATAATTATAGTTACAATTTCCAGGACTGAAATTCAAATATATTTGTTACAAAAAACAAACATTACAGGCTTTAAATGCTGACTGATAGAGACAGTCTAGTAGAGAACTCAAAAGCACAACTCTCAACCTATTTCTTACCCTGCATCGATTTTATCATGCAAATTCCCACAATCTGTATATATTCCATTTCCAATCCAGGACATCAAAGGGAAATGTTAATACATAGGAAGGTTTAGCTATATAGGACCAAATAACTATAAATACGTGACTTTATAAATATTCTCTATCTATTTTGAATTCATACATATATGCTCTAGTAATAGCCATGTGGAACTCTCAGCTCCCAGGTTTGCAAGGCAGCATTCACCGACATTTACCCCTACAAATTCTATTGAAATAGATCGGATTTCTGAACAAAAGCCTTGGCATACTAAACTGAACACAAGTCCATTATTACAAATGTAGAGCATATTTATCTTCTAAACAGTATTTTTGAAAATGTTAAAGTTGAATATTGCATTGATTAGTATTCTATTTGCTGTAACTTAGCTACTTCAATTGTTAACTTTTTCAAGAATTAGTTGTAATCTTGACAATAAATAAACATGCCATTGTAGCTCACTATGAGGAAAGTGAAGCCCACCCACCAGAGTTGACCTGAAATTGGACCTGAATTGGCTTATAGAAATATGCACTCTGAGATTACGGAGAAATGGCAAATTGGTGGTAAGAAGATGTTCATGAATTGAATTCTTCTTCATCAGGGGATCAGTTCTGTTAAATATACAAGCCACACTGCATCAGGTTTTCATGGCAAGATTTTGGTAGTGGGGTCCTACAGGGTGGCCTCTTTGAGAAGCTACTAATAGAGCCAATACCACCTGGTTCCAAAACAGTCCCACCCCTGGCCAAGGCTGAGCAACAGTGGTAGTACCTCTGGTTAACACATTTAAGAAGGGGCAAAAAATGCTGTGCAGCAGCTTCTGGAAGAGAGGAGTGAGAATATGTGAGAGAAACAACTGAGCAGACAGCACGGTCAGTGAAGAAGGAGGGGGAGGACCTGCTCCAGACACCAGCCCATGGAGGTTAGCAGTGGAGCACATATCCACCTACAGCTTGTAAATGACCCCATGCCAGAGCAGATGGCTGCCTCGAGTAAGCTGTGACCCCCATGGGAAACCTGAACTGGAGCAGGCTCCCGGCAGGACTGTGGATAGAGGAGCTCACAATGCAGTAGGTATTCTGGCAGGACTTATCACTCCATGGGAGACTCATTCTGGAGCAGAGCTCTCCTGAAGGACTACATTGCATGGATGGGACCCATGCTGGAGCTATTCACGAAGAAGTGCAGCCCATGGCAAGGAACCACACTGGAGAAGTTTGTGGAGGACTGTCTCACATGGGAGGAACTCCAGGCTGGAGTAGAGGAGGAGTGGTGGAGACAACCTGTGCTGAACCAAATGAAACCCACATTTCCCATCCTCCTGCATAACTGCAGGGGAGGAGGTAGAAAAAATCAGGAGCAAAACTGAGTATGGCAAGAAGGCAGGGGAAGAAAGAGGATGTCTCTAAGATCTGGTTTTATTTCTCATTATCCTACTCTGATTTGATTGGCAATAAATTAAAGAAATTTCCCCAAGTTGAGTCTTTTCTGCCCATGATGGTAATAGGTTAGTGATCTCCCTGTCCTTATTTCAACCCATGAGCCTTTAGTTATATTTTCTCTCCCTCGTCCAGCTGAGGAGGGGAAGCGATAGAGAGGCTTGGTGAGCACCTGGTGTCCAGCCAGGGTCAACCCAACCACTCTGTACATACAGGCACCCTTTTGAAATGGCTTAGATGATAGTTTAATAATCTTTTTTGAGAGGCTTTAACATTAGTGTTTTAACACTTGTAATTGAATGGGAAACTCATAATATGTGAAGCTACTGCATTTCTAAGGACTCAGCACATAGAGGTCTTAGACCTCTCAGTTTTCTCTGAAGTAAATGAGAGTACAAGGTTTTCAATTCTGTACGAGGTCAGGACCTACAGTATTGTACTGGAGCAAAGTAAGAACTGGTTACAAGAACATCATTTTTTTCTGCCTTGACAATCTGTGTAATCCTAAATGAGATTAAATACAAAGATGTGCTTCTAAGTAATCTACTGATCGATAATAAAGTATTAGACGCAAAATATAACAAAATCCTAGGAGATTTTATCCAAGCATTCTTAACAGTTACAGTTTTGCTATATGCTGTATATGCTATATACACTTCATTTCCCATGACAGGTACGTCAGTTATGAAGTAGCAAAATTAATTAATCGAAGAAAATACTCTTCATTTTAAGATATATGTCTGTGAAGAAGGTCAAAATTTATGTACAGGTGGCCCAGAACCTACGTCTATGGTAGTAATGGAGCAGTAGTGTCCATGAATGTAAGAGAGAGAGAATGTAAGAGAGAGAATATGAATATATATACTGCATCAATTTTCATTGATTTTATAATAAGTGTAACAAATTAGTTTCCTGCATTCTGCACTTGTAAAAGTGAGACTGAAAAGCATTTTTTAATATTCTTTGAATGAAGATTAGCAATGTTTCATTTCAATTGCACTTCTTAGCCATCGAACTGTTTAGAAACCAAAGAACATAGAGGACCAGTAAGAGATCCTGCATCTGTTGAATTTCAGGTTATCTCCCTACCTGTCCAAGGCACCTCTTGCACTACACACACAGAGGCAGGGCTTTCAGAAATTTACATTGTATTTTGTTGAAAAGAGACCATAATATCACTTTTAACAAATTCTTTACAAATTACTGGAGGGTGGTGAGATACTGGCACAGGTTGCCCAGGGAAGCTGTGGATGCGCTCTCCTTGAAAGTGTTGAAGCTGCTGAGTGAACTGGTGGAGCCACCATTCCTGGAAGTGTTTAAAAAAAGTGTTGATGTGGTGCTTTGGGAGCCTGGTTTATTAAGCATGCTGATATTGCGTTGATGGTTGGTCTTGACGATCTTAGAGGTTTTTTCCAGACTCAATGATTCTACAATTCCATAATCCTTCCTCTTGCTGTCCTGAATCCACCCCTATTTATAAAGCTCAGTATACTGTTGTACTTTGCTGCTAAGGTGCACTGATAACTTCATATCATTGTATTACAGCTACAGTTTAAAAAAATTAGTGTGGATATACTAATCAAACTTTTCAATTGCATACTTTTTTTTCTTGAAAACATGCAAGTCAACACTTACATTACACTGAGAAGTGATAATAACTTCTGCACTGTCATTGACACTGCAATTTTCTTTCCATGTTTCAAGGGACACCATATTACTTCTAAATCACAACTCCATAAATCTCCTCTAAATATTATATTATAGCGATCTTTACTCTCCTGTATCAGTTGTACTATTCCACTTTCATCGAGTGCCTTGTTACAAAATCAGCCCTTTTTCCCATGTAAAAAAAATATAGGTACTGTGAACTATTTTCCAGTTACCTGCTTTATGTTATAAGCTGTAAAAGATTGACATAAATTCTGGAACAGAGTTAGCATGCACCTTAAATCTGTCTACTGACAGGAGAAATACAGCCAATACCTGCCTTTCACAGAAATCAGACATAATTATGCCTTAAAAACCAACCAACCAAAGAAAAAAATACAAACCAGAGAACTATATGTAGATTTAGATAAGTGATTAAGAAGAGATTTTATACTGTGAGGGTGCTGAAGTACTGGAATAGGTTGCCTAGGGAAGCTGTGGACGCTCCATCCGTGGTGGTGTTCAAGGCCTGGTTGCATGAGGTTTTGAGCAACCTGGTCTAGTGGAAGGTGTCCCTGCCTATGGTAGGAGGGTTGAATCTAGATGGTCTTTAAGGTCCTTTCCAATGCGAACCATTCCATCGTTCTATGATTTTATATCATCACATGTATTGTAATTTTCTCTTTAGGTGCCATTTACAAAGTCTGATAATACTTTAAATTGACATATAATCTTTAAAACTAGTACAGGATGTTAATAAAGAGAATGCACATCTTTCCCTTTTCTTTCCCTTCTACTTGGTTTACTCAAAAAATTTACCTTAAAATCTATACAGATTCATCAGTGTGGAATATAATGCTATATCTCAAAAGTACTTCTATTAACTACCCCTCTGGATTCTCCTAAAACCAACACTGAAATGTAAGCAAGCTGGTATTATAAAAATCCTGAAAAAGTGATGTATGTGAGTGAAAGAATTCTCGTTAAATATTGGACAAACTCTATGTGCATTTTAGTACTATCAAAGGATGTTCATGACTTTATTTAAAGTACAAAGGTCAACATCCCCCAAACATTAGACTGAATCCTTAAATTGTGAAATGTTTTAAGTAGAAAGCAGCACTGAAGATAAACATACTTTATTGCTGTATTACATAGTACTGTTTCTCCTAAATAGTTTTAGCATCCATAAAATTTTCATTTAGGCTTCAAATCATCTGTATCTACCATAAACCTACTCTGAACTGTATGTGTAAAAATATTCTTAGTCTCTATTTTTCTTAGGTTTATGGGTCTAATATTTTTGTGCAGAAAATTCTATGGGGAAGGGCTATTTTCAGAAATTTGTCTAGTGTTTGAAAGATGCAATTGCAGTGAGAACTGGGACAATAAAACAAGTAGAAAAATGTGATTATGTCCTTGGTTGTTCAACTATCTCTTGATCCAGTACATTGCTATGTGGGCATAATGGTCTGTCCATGCAAATTATATTCTAGGAGTCCCAAAATACTGTGAAGAAGCTTCAGGAAGTTCATTTCTGTAGTCTTCATTTGAGTAAATCAACACTGAAATCGACTGCAGGATGTAGATCTAAGAATTTAGTGGGTTTACTATTAACCTTATTTAACTCAAGTTTTTTTAAAAAGACAATTTGTATTAATAAATATTTGCTCACAGTAAAGTCACTTAAAGGCAAAGTAATTAAAACATATTGCAAAACATTATGAATTTCAGAGGAAACAGGAACAAGTTCCTTCATCTTTGAAGATTTAGGAATATTGGCACATTTCATCATCATCAGAGTTAAAGTTTCAAACAAATAATGGGAATAATTAATGAAACATGCAATGTTCTTGCACTAGTAGAAGAAATTTGGTGAAACTTTTCGTGGCAGAACTAGCTATTAATTTCTCAGCACGTTACAAAGTGTTCACAAAGTGACGTACAGACCTTCACAGGAGAATAAATAAATATATAAAATTCAAATTGTGTGCCTTGCTGGATCCACTCTCGTAAGTGTGAATCTTTTTTATACGTCTTTATTAAACAAGGGCAGTGTAAATTATATAAGCTGCTTCTGTCTTCCAGGATACATAGAGACGTGTCGATTGATTTGCTTGTGGGTGAACTTTTGTTTTTGCACATACTCTAACCTAAAAGAGGCTGATAGTTTAGAAACATGTATGATTATTATAATTATTTCATTATTAATCACATGAATTTTCGAGCATTTCCTTTGTTTTACTTATTCGATCCTTACTACGTTTAAAAAAAATATCCTGGTAATTTATTTCTGCTCTTAAACTGATAATAATGGTGGAATAAGAAAAGTTCATCCAGTCAATCACAATTTCTTTTAAAATAATAAATAAGTTTTCTCACTTTTACTTTAACAAGGCATTAGAAGAGGAGGTAACAGCATATTCAGTAGCTGATTTACTTATTAATATTCCAGATGTTTCCACTAAAAAATAAATGTTATGGCAATCTCACACCTTTAAAATGAACAGTCATTGCAATAATCAGAAAAGACAGGTATTGCAGGAATAAATAATCCCATGTAGTAGACTAAAGAAAGCAGAATAAGGAAGGAAATCCAACTTCATACTCAAAGCATTGCTTTAGGAACTAACAGTGAAGTGCCAGAGTTAAGTATTCCATAATGGAAAATTTGAAGATACACCATCAGTGCAAAGAGTTAATCCTTAGGCTATCAAATAAATACGATCACTTCCAAACAGGCAATGCAGCAGATTCACAGTTTTCTTATCTGTTTTTTTTTTTTTATGTTATTGTAGGGTTTTTTTTTGTTTGTGGTTTGCTTTTTTTTAAAAATCATTAAGATTATTAGAGTGGATAATGTTACCAAGACCTTCACAGAAAACAGAAAATTCTAGACATAAAGCCTCATTATTGACTCTCTTCGTCCTGCAACACCTAAACATTTTATTTCCACCAGCAGATTTTAGATAAAGATATTTTAGGCTAGCACTTAAAAGGAAAAATAAAAAAAAACCCACCAAAAACCTAATCCTAAAATATCCTTCAACCCCCCCAAAAAAAACCAAACCGAAAACACGCTCCCGACTCCAAATTTCATTAGTAATTTATTTTTTTCACATCTCCCTAATAGCAGACAAAATGCTCAAAACTAAATTCCTGTACCTGTTTGGTTTGGGGATTTTTTTTGTTTGATTTTGTTTGTTTTGTTTGGGGTTTTTTTTGTGTATGGTATTGGGGGGTTTGTGGATTTTTTGTGGTTTTGTTCTTTCATGTGTGTGTATGTGTGTGAAGTATTGTAGTAATTTAAGACGTCACAGATCTTGTTAAGGTCTGCATGGATGTTTTTCTGTATTTTTCAATAATTTCTATCAAAACATGGATATCATTACACTGATTAAATTTTACAGGTCATGGGAAAATACTAGGAGAAATGTTGTTAAAAAAGGGATACGTAATTCCGAGCACTTTAATTAGTCTTAACAAATCACTAGACGGGTCAGTTTTGGACTACAATATAGTTATTCTTGTTTTTTTCTTTTCAATGACTCCAGACAATTTTTATTTTTATATGGTAAACAGGATTGAGCTTTCTCTTGGCATGCTTGTAGGCATTTGAGGAGACACTCCTCTTGGTTTTACTCACACAAGTAGTTATGAATAGCACCTACTTTGTTTATAGCTCACTCACATCTTTGTAGCTAAAGTGGAAACATTTGGGTCAGAAATCTCAGTAAAACCACTATCTATCAGTGGCTGGATACTCCCATAGAAGAATTTCCAAATGAGCTCATTACTGTTTTCAGGGCATCAATGGGAAGTCGTTGCTTCTGAAAATTGCATAGCTGTTTATTTCCTTTTCTTCTCATATCTGAACATCAAATGCTCCCTAAAGTTGAAACAACCCAAGCTCTTCATTCTCCCTAGCAAGTCACTGAAGAGATTCAAAGCTGTACATGTCCAAAGGATTCCTTTCTGTCTTTCCTGTACCCCAGGAAAAAAGAGCCTGCTGACCAGCCTAAAAAGTCTAACAGAGTTTTCACAATGTGAAGTCATATTTATTTCCCGGGGATTGGGGGGTTGGGATTTTTTCCCACTATGCTTTGTGGTTACTCTTCACAAGAGAATCACTGTCTGCTAACACTTACAATCTAGACTGCATGCACATTACTACAGTTAACGTCTTCAGTTCAAATCACAGCAGTCAGCATTCCTTCTGTTCCTTCAGAAACAGACACTGATATAGTTATATTCATGCAATACTCATTTAATGCTTTGTGAAGATGCACACCTTCAGCAGGTTTACACTTAGAGTACTTCCATAACTCCTAACTCCCAGTATCATTCCTGCAGTGTAGGTAATTATAGTGGCACAAGGCAGTTCGTGGCGGTTTTCTATAGGTCACCCCACCCATACCTTTAGTTGAGTTAGGATTATACTAGACTGAACAACTCAAAATATCCATAATACCTTGCGTGGATACCTTTTATGTATTCTTAATAAGAGTGTATTATATTCTATGAGAATACTCTTCCATGAGACTTTGAAACAGAAAAAAACAGTTTGCAGAGGAACCTCCTCAATTTTAACTTGCTCATCAAGACTCCATCTACCTACGACCCTCCTTTGCAAGACAAAAGAAAACCACACCAGGTTAACAGAGTATGAGTATCCACTTTAGGAGGAGAAAAGGGGAAGGTGGGGAGGAGAGCTGTAAATCCAACTTGTGCCTGCTTTTGGCCTTTGACCTAATAAATCCAGGAGGAATACAACTAAGATTTAGAAATCTGGTTGGAAAAGCTTATTTTCTTCCTTGGCTTGCTCTACATCTGTTTTAGCAGGCATGCTCAGGGAAATTTGATGCACAAAATTAGAAAAGATGTCTGTTTCTGCTAAGACTATTACAGACTTGGTTTCATTTCAATTTCTGACTTCATTGAACTGTCACAAAAACTCTTCTTTGATCTAATTCTAATACCTCCCTAAATTTCTGTTATGGATACATAGAGTCACATTTTTTAAATGTACAGATATCTGTAAGAGAAGAATTAATCCTGATGCCTACATGAACATGTACAAACAATTTGACAAATATGTTTAATGCCAACAGGAGCAGCGGGACAATTTTCCTGTCTTCATTGCATAGGTATTTGGGGAGCAATTCTAATATCTTTAATTTATGCAGGATGACTAAGCTGAAGTCAAAAAGATTTATAGGGAGCAAATCATTTACAGCAGTAAACCTCATTTATTGATAAATGGTTCACTGAGTTTAAAATTAGACAATAAAGCACTAGCACTTTCATACCTAAGCTTCTTGCAAAAGTGGGTACTTGAATGGCAGCAACTTTACTTCTTACATCATGCTAAAATTTGAAAATAAAACAAAAATTCAAACAAGAGCAGTTCACATAAAATGCAAATGTATCTCTGGTACAGTTAAACAAAAACTTCTGGAAAAGAACATGACCACAAATTCTGCATACCAGTCCTTCTATATTCTGATGTAAGAAAAGAAAAAAACAATTCCACCTTCTATGCAAAGAAATGCTCCCCCAAGCTTATTTTATTACAAGACAGTAAGATTACAAAATTAAATTTGATCGCTGTTTGTAAGACACTCCCCCTCAGACACACACCTCCAAAAATACTCAGTTTCATCCTACATTCTTTTTGACTCTCTTTCTCTCTAGAGACTCATGAACATCTGATTTACATCTGAGTGAGGTAACAAGATATCAGACCTATGTATACCTGGAACATACTCCTGTATTTGTCCCTAGAATCTAAATTATAGATATTGACAAACTCAGTTCTTCATAACACTGGAGCAAAATAATTTCAGGGAAATTTATCTAATTTCCTTGAAGATTAGTGACCTACCAGTCATGAAAACCATATACTGTGAACATGAAGATCCAATTTAACACCTCTTCAAATGGCTCGGTATTGGTGCTTAATTTTAATGTGAGCCAAAGAACAATGTTAAATGGAAATGGTGGGGGGGTGCTTTCATCCAAGTTAATGTGTAAATATGATCTGGATAATCAAAGATTTCTCTGCCTAGAAGACTTCATAATCTAATTCATGATAAAATGTGATGCAACATTGTACTTCATATTGAATTACTAGTTTGACTGAATAGGAGGAAAGCATCAAAATTAAAAATGCATTACTTTTAGTAGTTTAAAGCATGATGAGTTCCCTCATTGAGTTGAAACATAAAACTCTATAACTAGACAAAATCAAACAAAAAGAATTCTCTATTTTTTATTTTTTTCTTAATATAACATGTTCTGCTTTTTGAAACTGTTTACATTATTGGTAGTTTCACAGAGTATTTCTCTTTTGTGAATGATCAGCATGTCATACTTTATGATTCCATAGCTTAAGAAGATGTTTTAGTCTGCTAATGAGCAGCAAAATCAGAAGAGGCTATAGACTAATTTGAAAAACGTTGATGTAGCTAGCATTGATATAACTGAAATTGTATTTTTTACTTCAGCGCTACCTATTAACAGTATTTAAAACTAAAGGGACATCAGATATACCTTTCTAGATTATAATAACTAAAGTTCTGCTCCATGGACCAAAATAACTTTAACTGTTCAGGGTTTTTTATCTTTTTAAGATTAATTTTGAAATTTAAATTCTTCTAATTCAACCAGTAGGAAGTGTTCTTTTATGTAAACTGCTGTTAAAAAAAAAAAAAAAAAGGAGGCTTCTAATCATTATAACACAATGCTTCCAAAAAATGCTAATTTCAGAAACATACATAGAATCCTTTATGTTCTGGAATAAAAAAAATATTCAAAGACTAGAAGGTAGGCAATCTTATTAGAAATAAAAATGGATTTTTTTAGAAAAGAAGGTAAAGCATTATTCAAATATTTAGCAATTACATTTTTGGGACTTAAAACTTCGACATTTTTTCACTTATCTTCCCTAAGAAATTCTCTGAAATACTTCTACCTCAATTTTCACCTCTTGTCTCATGCATGCAGATGTTTTCCAAAGAGGTATCCCAGTACTGGATGAATAGATCCTTAATTAATATTTTTTAGCTGCCAGTTGTCAGCTGTGGTTATCTTCCTTCAGGATTGGTGTTATGGTTATAGACCATAGAAGAAACATTCTGTCTGATAATATTATAAAACTACCAATGTCAAAGATACCACATTCATAAAGCACAGATCACAGACCAGTTAAACTTGTAAGAGACATCTGGAGTTACTTTGTCTAACCTCCCTTCTCAAGCAGGGTAAGTTGTCAAGGATCATGTCTAGACAGCTTTTGCATATCTCCAAGGATGGAGACTCCACAGCCTCTCTTGGTACCCTATGCCAGTGCTCAGTCACCCTCACAGTGAATGATGTTCACTACCCTCCTGATATTCTGATGGAAGTTCTTGTGTTTTAGTTTGTGCCCATTGCCCCTTGTCCATTGCTGGGCATCACTGAACATGTTTTCAATTCTTCCTAGATTCTAATTTTCCTACCGGCAACTCTGCATGCTTAGACAGTGTGCTGTATTCGCCCCATGTTACCTGTCGCTGCTTCCACTTTCTAATACACTCCCTCTTTATATCTGAATTTTGCCAAGAGCACTTTGATCATCCATGCAGCCTTATACATGCCTTATACATCAACCATTTATCTTGGGATCTTCTTCCAACTAAGGCCATATCCAATGCAATTATTTCAAGTAGAGCCTTGAAGAGGCCAGTGCTGGCTCTCTTGAAGTCCAGCATTGTTACCTTCTTTTTGCCTTGCTCCTTCCTGTCAGGAGCCTGAATTCCACCATATCAAAGTAACATGGCTGCCTTTGATTTTGACATTCTAAACAAGCCCAGTAGAGAACATCTACATATTTTTTACTTTGTCACTTGGATGAGAAAGTTGTCCTTGAAGCTCTCCAGGGACACCTTGGATTGTTCATGCCCTGCTGTGCTGTCCCTGTTTGAGTAGATACCTGGGCTGTCAAAATCAGGAAGAGACAATTCTTCACAGGACAACTGTCTGCATCGAGGCACAACTATCTGCTGGGCAACTCTCCATGGCACAACTCCCTGAGGGGACAGCTGTCTGCAGTGAGCCATTACAGTTAGTCTTAGTGTTAGGCTTAGGCTTAGATTTATGGTTAGGTCTAGGCTTAGGGTCAAGCTTAGGTGTAGGGTCCGGTTTAGAGCTGTCCCCACACAGAGTTGCCCCCATGGAGACTTGTCCTGCGAGAGTTGTTCCATGGACAGTTGACCATGGAGACTTGGCCACAGAGAGCTGTCTTCAACCCGTTACAGCTACCCATGATGACCAGGATGTGCAGACATGAGGATTCATCCAGCTGTCTGTAGTAGGCTTCATCTACTTGTTCTTTCCTGATCAGGTTGTCTACAGTAGACAAACAATATCGTGTCACCCATAATGGTCTGCTGTTTAATCCTTATCTTCCTTACCTAAAAGCTCTCACTTGATCATTCATTCTCAGGCAGAGCTCCACGCATTTCAGCTACTCTGTCACATAAAGGGCGATTCTATCATCTTCCTGTTCTGTTCTTCCTAAAAAGCCTGTATCCCTCCATTGCTGACTCAGTGCATTACAGTTTTTGGTCTGATGAAGCTTGTTGGTACAGCTACAGCTTAGTACTCAGGTGTAGCATTAAGCAACATGCAGACTATGTACATCACAACATTGGAGTCCAAGTTAATAGTTCCTCTTATGACTCAGAACCATTGCAGGCAAGAAGATATATAAATGAATCTGGAAAGAACAGAAGACTATTGCAGATCCGTCACTGAAGAGAGCTGACTGTTCCTCCACGTGTCATAATACCAGGATTCCCCTTTCTAATCAGCCCCCCTTCATTATTCAGGGCATGGGATCCTGCTTGACTTGGAAGCTTAAAACATTCCACACCAAATCAGAAAAAAAATAAATCCATTCAGAGAAAATCTGAGTTCTGTCATCTATAATAGGCTGAATATTCCAAGACACAAAGATACCTTAATGTAATTTTAAATCTCTACTATTAGTCATTTTTGTCACATTATAAGAGATTGCTATAATCATGTTTGGTTTACATAAAACAAGAGTTTGCATAGTTGATTTCTCAACAGGAACTGCAGTAGGAAACTAAAATAATGGATATTACAGCACCAGACTACTGCGATGACAGTAAGCTAATTTCCAAGGCTTGATAATTTAAAAACTGTTTTGACAACTAGGAGTAAAAGCTTTCGAGCCAGTTTCACTTCCACAAAAAGTGTCACAATTTTTTATTACGCATTCATAATCACGAACTTCTTCACATGATGGGGAATGAGCAATCGATTTATTTTTCTTTACAAAGAAGTGACAGGTTAGGGTTAGGGTTAGGGTTAGGGTTAGGGTTAGGGTTAGGGTTAGGGTTAGGGTTAGGGTTAGTGAATGCTATGCATTCACTTCAATGTGAAACTCAGTGAAGAGTTTATAGTCAAAAACTCGCAAACTAAATAACAGGAACGACTAGTGACATTTCTAAGCAAATTGCTACATTCTTCATTCAGTGTGTACACAAGCAACCACACAATATATACAAACACATACTACATACCATCTGAGATATTGTAATTTTCATCAGGCAAATAGTCTGAATGATTTCAAGGTCTAAACCAAAAAGTTAAAGCTGATCTTAAAGTTACACTAAAGCCCAGACTTACAGATGATCTCTGCTATTAAATTCAGCTCCTTGCAACAATCCAGAACATTACTGAGCAATTAGCCCACATTTCAGACATAAATTTAACCTCATACCTCCAATACATTCTCCTATGACCACCCCTACCTGCACATATTTGGAACTCCAGTGCACCTAAAATGCTTATTGATGGGAAGCCAGCTCCTGCTGCCTGCCTTTCAATCTATTTGTAGCAACAAAAACATACACTCATTTCTGCTTAGGAATATCTAAGATCAATCTTAAGTTTCAGGGTATTGATCAGACGCTGCTGATGTTTTTGAGGGCTTGGTTTTAGCAACTGCTTGCATTGTAAGTACATTTAGGGCTACAGTGAGTCAAACCAGATTGTCTATCACTGTAAGTTTGGGTTCTTGCATTACAATTTCCCTAACGTGGAGAAATATTACGTACTGTTATGCTTGAAGTCTGAAATATTTATTCAAACTACACTTCTTAATGTTACAAAAAAATATTCTTTCAAAAATGAAAAATGTTTTACTAAAAACCTGAAGAAATGTGCTGATGTCTTAAATCAACGCTTCTCCTCAAAATGTG
Source organism: Tapera naevia (assembly GCA_033556795.1). NCBI lineage: Eukaryota > Metazoa > Chordata > Aves > Cuculiformes > Neomorphidae > Tapera > Tapera naevia. The sequence continues at coordinate 4,390,090 of JAUMJJ010000016.1, forward strand.
GATAAAAAAAAAATTGCCTATCTTCAGTTATCAATGATCATCCCAAATTTTTCTGGTTTTCAATTTAATAAAATTGGTTGGAGGTTTCTCATTCTTATTTATATATGAAATCAAAGCATATATCAGATATAGCTGTAATTCATATATAAATAAAGGATGTAGTTGACGATAGATTGATTTTAAATACTATGTCACAGATGTTATGCAAAACTTTTACTTTTAAACAGGCATCTATTTGTTTAATCATCACATATTCAATGACGGCACACAACATAGAAATTATATTATGCTTTAATTCTATCTGTTCAAGGCTACAAGAACGGGAACAGAATGGAATTCTTCTACTATGAGAACAAGCCCAACCATGTTTCCCCGCTAACAGTTTTCTAAGAAAGTGCTTACAAACAAAACTGAAAATTGCGAGAATGATTCATCTGAAATTCTTACTGACAACTTTTCCAGTCACTTAACAACAAATTGTGTGTATGTCTAAACTAAACCTTCATTTGAAATGATGCAAATGTATAAAGCAATGTAAGCCATTTCAAAATACAACCACTTGGAGTCTTTATGTACTTCACAGGTATTATTTGTGAGACTATTTCCAGGGGATGTAATAATAATAATAATATCTTCCCCAACTTATATGACTAGTTTGGTCTGAGAAGAAGGACACTTAGATATTCATCTGAAAACGGGCTATAATCTGTCGATACATGCTGCATCTAGGGTTACATTTGATGAGATTTTTTTCTGTGAGAGGAAAATGAAAACAAATTATTAACGAAAATAAAATTCAGAAAGCATTTGCACTGATAGGTGAAGAAGGGATCAATGTATAGTTTGTAGAATTTAGTAATAAGTACCATGGAAATTATATCGGTTTTATTATCATCAGTATTAAATGAAGATTTTGAAAAAAAAAAAAAAAGAGGGGTGACAATATTCTATTAGGTCTTGCTGAAAAGCTGCTTTAAATGGAATATGTAAGAACACAGGAATATAGTTCTTTTGATTGTGATCACTAATGTCAAAATTAATTGGACATTCTGGAACAACCCCAAAACCATAGCCAGTCCCTGAGAATCAAAAGCAACCACAAAATATAATGTCAGAAAATGATTAAAATTCATCTTAAAACAAAGCCGTTTTTTTCGATTTCACTATGTTTTATTAGAACAATGTTTCAGAATTTTATCAAGTGTCCTTTTTATTTCAAGTAAAAATCTATTAATGGGCAATATTTTTTTTCTTACACTCACAGTGTCTTGTTTAAATAGCTTTTAACTCAGTTTAATAGTTGCATGCACTGCACTCTAGTCTTCAACTCTCTCTCTCTCTCCCCTCCATACCTGGAAAGAAATGATGTCACCTTTCATTTTTTTTGATTCACAGTGCTAACTAGGCAAAACTTTCTTTTTTTCTATTTTAAAATGAGCTAAGAGTCTTTGTTTGTATCCATTCTATTTTGAATTCTTAGTTTTTAATATTATGTATATTTAATTTTCACTGATGCTTTTCTTACAGACTGTGTTTTTCCTAGGCACAGATACTAAAGATTCTTATGGGTACCCAGTAATTCAGCAGTACTGCAAATGTGAAGCTTTTAATCAATTATTTTATCTGGTTTAATTATAAGGTGCCAGAATACACTTACATTGATATGATTATTTAGCATTGTGTCAAGGATGTTTTAGTTTAGAGTAAATAGTAATTACTTTATAAACCACATTTTATGCAATGTCTGATTTCAATTTTGATTATTATTTTCATAAATATATTTTACATTTCAATGTTATTATGAAGCATAATGGATATTAATGCTTTCTTGGAAGCATTTTCACAAAACATAAATATTATTTGACATGGTTAATTTCTCATGAACTGAGCACTAAGGAATAGAAAGCGTAAAGATCAGTCTACCCACCTACTAAACATAGCTATTACTGAACAGAGCTATTAGTGGTTTAACTTAATGAAAGCAAATTCCTAAAGACAGTCTGAAAGTCTGTGTTTCATGCAGAGTTCCATTTCATTTATGCATTGTGGTGAAACATAATTGAAGATGTTGAAATTGCATTACTTTTGAATGAGGAATAGAATAGAATAGAATAGAATAGAATAGAATAGAATAGAATAGAATAGAATAGAATAGAATAGAATAGAATAGAATAGAATAGAATAGAATAGTCTATTTCAATTAGAAATTATCTGCAATGTTTACCTAGTCCAACTGCCTGACCACTTCAGCGCTAACTAGAAAATAAATATATGTAACAAATAATCAAGCAAATTATTACGGGCACTGTCCAAAGGCCTCTCTTAATGCCTAACAGGTGCTGGGCATCGACCACCTCTCTAGGAAGCCTGTTTCCATGCTTGACCATTCTCTTGGTAGAGAAATGCTTCCCAATGCCCAGTCTGAACTTCCCCGATGCAGCTTTGTACCATTTCCACATGTCCTGTCACTGGATCCCATGGAGAAAAGATCAACATCTCCCTCTCCACTTTTACTTCTCAGGAAGCTGCAGAAACCAATGAGGCCATCCCTCAGCCACCTTTACTCCAAACTAGAGAAACCTAAAGCAGTAAATGTGAAATGCATGAGATTTGCTGTACATGACTGTGTTGTATTCCATATTTTTTCATTTATAAAGAATGTATTTCAAAGATTTCAAAAGCTGAATAACTTCAACCAGAGGATCTTAGCCACTGGTCTGTTGAAAATATTTATTTAAACTCAGTATTCAGTATTTTTTTCAGAAGTTATTAAAAAATTGAATATTTTCAGTATTGTGCTATTCTTAAAAGTCTCTTTCTGGTACCTTAGGTGAGAACTAAAGGTACAAAAGGCATCATTCAGAAATACTATTTAATGTAATTCCTACCTTTCTGGTTCCATGGACAGAAATAATTTGATAATTCCTTTAAAAGAGGACAAAAAAACTCTTCTTAATAAGACCATAGACCAATTTCCTGCCATGACTGAGCCAGAGTCTGACACTCACTAATACGGTATCAGGCAGAGAGAGGTCCTGTCTTTATATGTCCCAATTTGCTAATTACTAGGCTTTATTAGAGATGTCCTCTCTTTTTCCTGCCCAATTTACCTGAATTTCAACAGGATTAAATTTAAAAATATTTTACCTGGGTTTAGTGGGTAATATTACCTTGTTAGGTAACACAAGTATTAGCCTTGCTATCTTCACAGTCTAGTTTCCCAAAAATGCTCAGCGTTTTGCTTAGGTGGCAGAAGTCCTGAAACTTCCAAAGCTTCCATGATGGAAGAAATTCATCCTCCAGAGGGATCTTTTTATAGGATTCAGAAGGCAAAAAATTAGACCAAATATTAAAGTATGCACTTAGAGCAGAAAAAAAATATATAGTCCTATGAAGAATAGTTCTTAATTGCGATAAAAATGCCACATGCTTGTGAGACCCTTATAACTTATTTAACCTTTAAAAAATAGCACTGATTTATTGCTCCACCATGCCATGGTAATGAATCTAATGAATCTCTCTGATAAATGTGTTTCTTTTTTTTTTAAAGACACACAAAGAGCCTTACTGTGCTTACCTTACATGACTACTGTCGTAGGTTTAATGACATTATTTACAGAAACAAATTGAATAGGACTGCAGTTTCCATATATATAAGCCGAATATTTATTTTTTAGAACTAAAAGTGGCTTATAATGCTCTATAATGATGGGAAAAATATACATATTTCAAAGAAACTGTACTAACCTACTATCTGCACTTTTCTCAAGCTATTTTCAGCACTTTCTGCACATTTACATTGTATAAGCAGGAAAGGAATATTTGTCTACATTGCTTTATAAAAAATAAGGGCTGACTTTGGTTTTTGTCTGTCCAGAAGCATGTTTGACTAAATAAAATTTTAAAATATAACCATTCACAACCTGTCTTCCGGTTTGTGGCAAGGACACGGCTTAGGTGAAACACTTACATTAACAGTGCTTTTTGTAAGTTCATATCAGTAAAGCAGTATAAGAACATACGGCTTAAAGTACAAAGTAAGAAGCATTTCATCCTCTCATAAAGCTCAGAAATCCCAACACAGGTCTTTCACACACATACGTTATGTGCAAATGTGTGTTAAGCAGAAGCAGCATGGTGGTGTTTCCCTGGATAACAATATTTATACACTCTTTCTGAAAGTTTGTATGCATTCCATTACTCCTTATGAAAAAATACTACACTGAAGAATGTATCTTTATCAAATGTACTAATCTTTTGGTGACTCCTTTCACCATCTTTTAAATAATCTTAATAATTACAACAATGTGAATGGACTAAAACCAAATCTGATAATCACTGTAATCAGAGAAGTCCAACTGAGGTCAAAGATAGATCACACACAGCATGGCTAAGGAACAGAAGAGGCTATCAGAAGTATCACAGCAACTGTTGATTTCCTTCCTTCAAGTGATGAATTGCTTAACAACTAACACAAAGCCTAGATGTAAACAGCATGACACAAAGAATAATTCAAGAGCTGGTACATGGTGAAATGCTGAATAACGTTTTAAAAAGCACATAAACCAAAAGCAAATCAGCAGCATAAATCCAAAAAAATGAAGTAATGAAGTACGTGTACAATGGCAGCAAACAGAAGTGCCTTATCCAATAGATGGAACTCTACAGTCAAAAAGACTTCACTGTATTTAAAATTAAGTCACAATAAACAAAAAGAGAAAAAGAAAACTAAAATCTTAGTACTATAAAACTTAGACATAGACATATTTGTAACAGTACCACCATGACCATGAGTCAAGGATAGCTAAAATAAAATATGGAGCTTAGCTGAATTTTAGAAAGTAACTAAGAGTAAAACTGAAAGCTGAAAAATCAGTTAAGAAAGGTAACATAATAAAAATTTTCATATGTAATTTGTATGTAATATGTAATTTTATATGTAATGCATATATATGTATATATGTAATATATATGTAATATATAATGTAATATGTAATATTACATTATATGTAATGCAATCAGAATGATGATATAAAAATTTGGGAAAAAATATCAGAATGAAGTAGGATTATTATAGCATGCTAAATAAATAAATAAATAAATAAATAAATAAATAAATAAACAAAGTGAGCAGAAGTGGATACAGAATTTTGGATAAATATGAAAAATATGTCTGTAGAAAATGTAAGCATGACATTTTAATACAAGTATTGGTGAATAAGTCCAAATGTAACACTGTAACACTGCTTTAAAGTCAAATTGATACAGTGAAGAAGCAAATGAACCTCGGAACACGTTCATCGCAAGGTGAACTCAGTTATATTTGTCACATCTGAAAGTTTTTTTGCAGCCCTGAGGAGTCAAAATATAATTTAAACAAAGGTACTAATTTCAAACATTATTCTTACTCACTTATTTCCAAAGATAGGCCTATCCATAAGCATGTCATAACCCTACTCATTTCTGATCCTTACATTGCAATCATGTCGACTGGACTAAATATTTGCCAAAAGTCTATATTCTTGATATGCTTCTGTGTAGCCAAAGCTTTGTATTTTGGGGTGATGACACAAAATCTGAAAGAAGGAATATCTGAGTGACAACTTCCCTGGTAGAAACCTTGTAATATCTCAAAGCCAGATCAGCAGTACAACAAATCAGAGATTTCTTGACAGAACTATTGGATGTAGGGAAAAGGAAATGTTTATATATATTCAGCTTATTACGTACAGTTTACATAATATTATAAAAAGTAAATGAAATAGAATGAGCATTCCAAAGGAAAACAATTTTTAAAAGGTATTAAAATAAAACAAATGCCAATAAACGTCTGCAGAGGGACTGCAGATACTGGCGTCCTTTATTCCTCCTTCGGACATTAAACGATAATAAGACAACAAATCAGCTGAAATAATTCTATTTGTCACTACAAGGAAAGGATGGATTTGATCTAAATCAGGTAATGCCAAATGAAGTGGTGAACAATGATCACTGAGAAGAAATAGGCATTCACATTGTAAATGTTATATAAAATGCAATATCCATATAGATTTTGCATTTTTGAAATAAAAGGTGTACACACTTTCAATCACTTAACAAGGAAAGGAGAAATCTGCAGATTTTCCAAAGATAAAAGAGAATTCAGGAAGATGCCGACAGTTCAAAAAGTAAAAGATAAGATAGGTATTTCAAAAATACTTGACCTACTGTGAAAATAAAGATAGGTATGAGAGGTATAAAATAAGACTATGGAATACGTTACCAAAGTAATAAAAAAATTAAGATGAAAGGTTATTCAAAAAGGCATAGACGGTTCCTAGAAAAATAGGGAAAAAAAGTGTTCCATTCTTCTTTTAAACTCAAAATGCAGAGAAAAGATGATGGACAATCCGTCCTCATACTGTAGCCGAGTTCAAAACCTCTGTGGGAAAAGATCTTTCATAGATATCTCCTCATTTAGGGTTTTTAATCTTTTGTTTTATTCTTAGTTTTTAAATTTTCTTAATCCAAATAAGTCTCATCTAGAATATTATTTTTTTTAAAAGTTTATCCTTGTCTTTGGAACCATTTCCCTTTTGTTGCAAATGAATCAGTCTTTATTTTTCTCCAACTCTTAACTAGTAATATTGCACAGTTTTAAGACTATCTAATGTCCTGCCAGTTGCAACTGGGGAATGACGGTGACATGCTTTCGTTGGTAAAATTAAAAAGAAAAACTTGTCAGGTTGGTATTCTAATGCCATGGAAAACTCAGTCTCATTTGAGCTCTCTTTCACACCAGAGAGAATACCGGAGAAATGTACGCATTTTTTTTTTTAGTTAAAAAGTAATAACAATACAGAAACAAATCTTTTCTTCAAATCTGTACCTTTCAGAACTCTGCTTGTGTTTTCCTTATCACAGAAAAACAGATACATATGAGGAAGAAATTTATTTCCAAGAAAATGCTAAGCATAAATCCTGCAAAAAAGTTTTGTTGTATATTTTTTTTTTGTTAAATCCTGTTTCTGCTCCCTCATTGCTGTGAAGAGAGGCCATAATTTGACAGCAAATAACCTGCAAAGAGCTGCATTTTTTTCAGTGATGAGCTCCATATGAAAGTGCATGTCACATTCAGGTCTTCCATACCTGGCCGTGAGTACAACAGACACAAAAGGCTGTTAGCAACTGGGAGGCAAGCTGGGAAACTAAATCTAACCTATCTAAACCTGTAGTGACAGAAGATCTGTTGAACATATCCCAAGAGGCATGACTTTGAGTGCCTTTGCAGCAGATAGAACAGGTTGAGCTTGGACAAACCATATGAAACAGCGAGTTGAAATCAAGTCCATAGCATCTATCAGGCAACTTGTTTCCGGTCAGTGCTATTCACATGATAATCCATAGGTGCAGAGAAATTACATGGGGACGTAAAGAAGGAAGAGGAAAACATATAGGTCTGTTCTGTTTTTAAATTAGAATTGAGGAATGGTGCGGATGAAAATTGGACTGGATGCCAGAAAACTAAGCTCAAATTGTTATGTAAAAAGACTGCACTGTTCTAGGAAAGATTAAAATACGTTATCAGCCCAGTGCTCATCCAATAAAGACAACGGTAATTGTACACCACCTATTTTACATGAATAATCCTAACGATTTCAGTGGAACTACGAGGATGGATAAGCCAATTATAACTTTGCTCTTACTAAGTATTCACATATCATTCCTCTTGAGTCTCATATTTTCTGAAACTCTTAAAAATTTGTCTACAATTACATCCTTTTGATATTACCTCAAGATCCATATTCTCTACCCTGAGTATATCTGAGTAATTTTCTTTAAACTATAGTAATCTCTGATGAAAGGATGGCTGTACCCTGAAAAATGCATGCATGAACATCAAGACAGTGAATTTATTAATCTAGAATAGCTATTTAGGATACCACACTTTTAGTTGTTAAACACATCAGTTCCAAGTCCTGTCCTGTGTATGTAACACTATGACTCAGTTACTTTACAGTATATGAGAACTTGCTTTTATTTTATTCATACTGATTTTGTCATTTTCTTCCTATTGATTCTAACACTCCTTACTGAAGTCATAACAGAAATTATTTCTTTTATTTAAAGACATTAATGTAGTAAATTAGTTGAAAAATGTCTTCTTTCTTCGGTCTCCAGATGACTTTCCTCCATTTTTTTAAAAATGACCAGTAAGGCATATAATATAAAAATGGGATTCTCATGCTGTGCTACATTATGCATACAGTTATGCCAAACAATTTCATCAGAAAATTATTACTATTACTACAAAATGGGCAATGATTAGCTACTTAATGTAAATTGTAACCAACTTTTCATTCAATATTACAAAATTGCATTGTTATGGTTGAAATGTAAAATGCACATAGTTACACTCTTGAAATAGATTAACAACACTGCTTCCCAGCTGGAATTTGAGTATTGCAAATAGCAGTGATTATTTAAAATGTATTGCAACACAGAAAAACAGTTGCTATTTTTTGCTTATTTTGCTATGGGTACACAATGAGATTTTCTTTAGAAATATGGCTACTAGTCTTGTGTATGCTAAACACAGGTGAGCTGTCAAACAAATAAAGAATCTGCAGGAACAGAAATACCATTACAGAATTTGTTAGATTTATGCATCCCTCACATCCACACATTTCTACTTCATTGTCTATGTTAATTAGTATAAGAAAACTATATTCTCAACTTATTCTAGATAGTGCTCACAATTCAGGTTTCAATTTACTTTTGTACTAGAATTAACTGTTTCACAAGTTTTTATCACATCACATGTAATATTTTAAAAATAAAATCAGAAAACATTAAAACAAATTCTTATATGAGATATGCAGCTATATTCGCTTTCAGGAAACAAAACCTTTTTCCTGTCATTATTCATTCTCCTTTTAAGTAGCTCAAGACAGCCTCTTTCACCTCTTTTTCATTTATCCCTTCTACCAGTTTCCCTTCACTCCACACTTAAAAATCTGCAAAGAAAATTAGCAAATCACTACCAGTACTGCAATTAATTACAGGGGAAAAAAAATATTCGTAACATTGCATACTTCCTCCTAGTTTAAAAAATAAAGATAACAAAGTTTTAACTACTTAAAAAAACAGAACCACAGTATAAACCCTGTAATACCTAAAATTGTGCCTGTGAAGGTATTATTTTCCTTTAAAAGGCTGCTGTACCACTGATCTTCCTGGAGTTAGTTATTTGTACAGACACATAGAAAATCTGTTTATATATAGGGCAGAATATGAGCTCCTTATATATCCAGTGGAGACTTCAGAAGGTGTTTGAAAGCAGTTTAATTCCCAAACAGCCTGTCTCCGTTGACTGTATAAGAAGCCTGGATTCATAAACTGGTTGTCTGCATTACTACCAGCAGAAGCAGTGACCAGTCCTCACTTCAGTTTACAGACACTTGTTTGCTTGACTGTGTGGCAAATCCACCCAGCCAATGAATCCAGCCAGGAAGCTACAACAGTAGTTAATAAAAATAAAAAGGTCTTTCGGTGACAATGTCTCCTTAGCTGCCTGTCTCCTGGCAGGTTTAAATACTTACATTAAATATTAACAATGGACCACTGAAAGTATATCTAAATTATCAACTAGGCCAAGAAGCTCTTATCTCACTAGATTTGCTTCAGAAGATGGACCTGTGATCAGAACAAAAATGTCACCAAACTTACTCTTGATACCATTTATCTATAATTAGGTTGATCACCTGTAGTCTTTAAAAAACTACTATTTCTATCAGTAGTTACTAGCTGCTAGTTACTTACTAGTGTTAGTAGCTAGTGATTAAGTACTATTACTATTAACAATATAAAGTCTAAATAACTTTTTGGACGTACCCACCGAATATATCTGGGTTTAAGATGACTTAATAAAGATGTACTGCTCAAGTATTTAAAAAGGAATAGAAAAGTAAATTAACATTCTTTTTCTAGTTAAAAAATCATAGTAGCATTTTTTGTGGTTTACTGTTTTCCATTAAATCAAAAAGTTAAAGTATTATTTAAGCTCAGCAAAGCTTTTTATTAATGATAAAAGATTTGGAGTATTTTCACTACTAATGGAAAGTAATTTTGACTGAATATAGAAATCAATAATTTTTTTGTGTAAAAAAAAAATATAATTTTCAGAATGCTGTTTGCACAAAATTGAGTAATTACATTTATGAGATCTTTTATTCAGGCATATTTTTTTTTTTCAGCATAAAAGATATATAGTTCTAGTTCTAAAGCCTGTAAAAGGTTAAAAAATTTCAATCAAACACATGTAGATACATTCATGAACACATTAACAAGTTACGGCGATCCTGGAACATCACAAAGTAAGACCAGTCATAAAATAATACTTCCTAACATAAAGAACAAGTTAAATAGAAATCTAGCTGGACAATGAATCACCATAGTTGTTTATTCTTTTGTTTCTTAGATTCCTTTCAATCCATGTTATCAATGCAGTTTGCAGACTACACTACTTATTAGCCTAACTTGGACAGTTAGCAAATAAAAGAGCAAAAACGGCTTAGAATAAAAGTGCTTATCGGATGAAGATCATTTATGGGTCATCATTTAACAATAGCAATGTTCCACACAATAATGTGAAAACTAACAATTTCATTTGAAAAAGAGTTGGTCAACTTTGATAATAATTCTTTTTGTGATGTCAGGCATCAGTCACCTATTGATCGTACTATAACACAGCAGGAAAAAAGGGAGTGACTCACATCACCAACAAATTGCTATGTAATAATTTTGGTATATGCCAAAGAAACACCAATACAAATGAAAAGCTGTTACTTGATATGTGAACCTCTAAAACCAGACAATTGAGAAATAAATAATTTGACAGGTATTGTAAAAATAGCCAAAACCATCTATAAGCTAAAAACCAGATACTGAGAGTGAAATTTTCAGAGTTGTCTGTGGGATTTTATCAGGAATCAGGTATTCAGCTTTTATAGGTAATCTTGAAAATTTTGCTTTTTTCTTTTCCAGGTTTTCTTATTTTTAAGGAGTGACAAATAACAACTCTCTCACCTTACTTGTTTTGTATCTTGTATCTTTGATACAAAACAGGGTTAAGGCAGCTTTGTTGTAAACATATATTAACTCCCATATAGTTAACTTCAGCAGGAAGGGAGACTGTTGATACCTACTTTACGGAATAGAATATGTGTGATGTAAGAAAATACACTACGTGATATATACAATTCTCTTCTAGGAAGCAAGGTTGTGTACTATTGCTTATTTAATCACAATACCAATAAATTACATCTATATTCTGTGTGCTGTGGAGAAGTTTTCAAGTCATGTAACATTATAAAAACCCAATAGGTAAACCATAAAGCAAAACACAGGAAATTAATACAGAGTACAATTCAGTGAAAGGATAGCTTTGGATAGCAGTTTTTATATGAACTGACCAAGGTCATATTTTTAGATTCCAATAAATTAAATGATCTTAGTCTCCATCACATTCGCCATCAAGGAAATTTTCCTTTATTACTATCAGTCAAGTCATGCTTAACACTGTTTGCAGTCTGTGTCAACAGATCAAAGCCACTTTTTTAACAGTTGTGTTCTCACTCATTACATGCAAATCAAGGAACTAATTTGATCCTATCTAATCACATCTTATCTAATTATCAGTTTAACCTTGCAATCAACATGGCAGAATCAGAATCCCCAGGAAACACGGAACAGGATCACCTGCCAGAAAGATCTGTAGAATAAAAGAAGCCGACTTCAAATTCTGGAGGAAAAGTTCTCTGTCAGGAAGACAGTAACTGGCATAGACATGTTTTTTCAGCAGAAGAACTTCTTAACTCCAGAGGGAAACACTGATGAAAGAATCTAAGTACAGGGGAAGAGAGGGCTTTTCGCCCCTCAGAAAAAAAACTCAGTAGTCTTGGAAGACTGAATAAACCAAGAATATCTTAATTAAGAAAACTGACACTGCAAACATCAAAGCAATTATTCAGTTCTGCTAAGTTGCTATTATCTGAAATTAGTAAATGACGTTCAAGTTTGTCCAGATGTATTCTTTTCAGTGTTACTAGATACTTTTCAAGTATTAAACAGACACACAAACAGACACACCACTGTCCCAGCTCGCCATCTTTAAATGAACCAATACAGTATCAGCTAATTTTGTTTTCAGACGGCTCACTCTGATGCTCTATGACCAATTATCCAAAAGTCCTATCAGAGGCACTAATGAGGTCTAACCACTTCTGACTAAAAATACAAGGGGTGTCTTTCCAGTAGTTCCTCTCCAGGTTAGTCCTTTCCTTCTTTGTCTAGACAGCAGACTAACACAATTTGTTATTTTTATGAGCAGCATATGTCACTCATGCCTTCATCTTACCACCGAACAGACAGTCGGATTCTGATTTTCTTACACCTAGATAATGCTACTTGACTCCAGATGGCACTGCTAGGATTACCTTCTCTTTCATGAGGAAGTATTTCAGACTCTGAATTTGAACTGAGTATCTACAAGGTGCTTGATATTGCCTAGTTCTCAAAAGACAATGCTGAGCTGTTGAGATTTTTCTGTTTTTATGCATGATCAAAATGTTTGTTCCAGGATATTCAGTCTGTGTGGAAGAGCTTTTGTGAATCTACCCTTCCATATTGGTCTGTATATTGGTTTGTTCATGTGCTCACTTGTTTTTATCTTTGACGGCAATTGTTCTCCCTTTGTCTTCTACAAATTATTTTACATAAGAACACCAATACTGAAAAGATCGAGAACAGTATTATAGGTATTAGTGATTTTATTAATTCAACTATTCATCAGGTACAATTCATCAATTGTGCATATTTTCCGCTCTATTTTTGCTAAATGCATCTTCTCTGGAATTTAAATTATGATGAAAAAGTGGCTGACTAATCTGAATTTCTCAATTTATTCATGTTCAATAAAAAGCTATTCATCAGCTTAAACTCAGCTGTGTATTTAAATCAAATTTAAACCACCTGGGAGTAAACAAAATTGCTCTTCTTCCCTAGCACATCAGCTGTGGATAAAAATAACAAGCACATTTCCAAGGAGCTCAAGCTTCTGAAACCTCTGTTTCTAACAACAGATTTTACTAAAATGATTTAACGATTATAAAAAAAGCACCATAGTTGCATTTTAGATTCAATATTTTGATTCAAGATTAAAGAGAACAGAAAGAAAAAATGGTGGTAAAAACTTATTCGGAGGCTATTAATAGGCTTTTCTGTTTGTAGGGTCAGTATTAATCAAACATTCATTGTCAGCAAATTTGAGACTATCGTCTCACATGCTTTACTATTTTTCAGTATCTTCATTATTTTATATCTTTTACATTTTCCTTCCATCTACAGACCACATACAAAACCTTTCCACTGGAAAAAAAGAGACTACTGAAGTTATTGGAGTCAGGTGGAGTGTGTGGCCTTAGCTATAAAATATACCTTTTAAAATTATGTTTAGCTAGCTAACTAGCTAGCTAAGTAGCTAGCTAAATTAAATACGCTTTTATCTGAGATCTGTTTAATTCTGACACAACGGTTCTGGTTAAAACCCCAGCAAAAAGTTCTGGTTAATCTTAAGAACTCTGAGATCAGGACCACCAACTGTCAGGATCCTTTTCAGGCTTTAAGCTGCTTATGCTCAAAGCTACATTTGACATAGTGCAACCCTCTAAACTGGATTCTGGCTGCTGGTAAATTATTTGGGAGCTGCTTTCAAGGTCCGATCCTTACTCTTGGGCCTTGCTTAAACTATCTGGCAGCTGTGCCTGGCCACATGCTCTGTGAATATGGACAGTGATCTCTTGACTTGCCTTTGCGGCTTGACTTAGTCCTAGCTCATCATTGTAGAACTGGTTGGCAATCCCTGGTCTCTCTGCTACTGCCATCACACCTTCTTTACTCTTCTCATCTGAACGTTATGGGACTCTGCCCTTGGCCTGCCTTTCTTTCTGTAGCAGTCATTCTTCCTACTCACCCACAACAGCTCATACAATGCAGACTGCTAGCTTACAGTTAATGTTTTTAGATAAAATACAGTAATTACGAGATTTCTTTCTGGCACAAGGTGGGACTTGTGTACTTAAGAGTCATTCCACCCCATTTGGTGCATCTAGTTGATTTTGTATGTTTCAGTATAGGCAATAGGTGATAACTAGAAGTCTCCATCTAACCTGTCAGCAAATGAACTGCTGCTGAACATAGATGAACTGCAGGAGACTCTCCTATGCAACCACATTCCTCCTCACATGACCAAGATGTCATGTAATGTCATGTTTTGTCTGGAAGACTGTGTCTGTCTCAGAGTTACATAGCTTTTTTTGTTTGCTATGAAGTCATATGCTTTTATCAGAAACACAATACTCAGCACTGTACAGAACAAGATGAAGCAATAATTGTGGCATGTCTGAAACAGGGCAACGACTCAAGAAAGGAACAGGTTGTAATAGGATATTCCACTAAGAAGATTATACAAAAGATGGTATAAAATGAAGAAGTTCCTTTATTTTTTAAATCTTCCATAATCATCGAACAAAAGATGATGCCTGTGATATTAGTGAGATAAATGGATATTTTTGATGGTATTCATATTACTGCAGCTTTTAAGGATCCTAGTGAAGATCTGAAATCAAGAATCACTAAGTAAAGGCTCAGAGATATGAACTCTAATACTGGAAAAAATGAACAACAAGAGAAGAAAGAGCTGTAGAGAAAAATGCAGCAACCTATCATTTACCTATCAAGTAAATAGCAGAGCTAGGATCAGAATCTATATAATATTAAGTAGAGCTGGTCAAGAATTTAGAAAAAGCCCCACATTTTCTTTCATCCATAAGCTTCAGTGTCACTGATAATGATATCTTTATCAGGAACAGAAGTTTCACAGATAGTGAACTGGAAAAACCTCTCACAGTTTCATGGTATTATTGTAGTCAAAGAAAGAGAGCTAACTACCCATTGTGGACATGAGACTCACAAATGCCTTGCTCATTTGTAAGACAGGCTTTTGCTTTTCCTCCAGGCACAAGCAACCTGAATTTTGATTTCCTGTATCAGTGGCTGTTCAAGGTCTAGCATAAGCAAAGATTTTCTGAAATATCACAGTGAAACATGTTTTCAGAAATTACATAGAGAGATACAGTAAGTTAGATAGCTATATTTTGCAGATTAAAAATTTAACATCAAACGACACAGTAACACTTATTCAAGTTAGTAGTAAACGCTTCCAGTTGAGTAAATAGCAGGAGCTTTGGAATAGAATCACATCAGTTTATCAAAATCAAGTAACAAAAACATGCACGGCATGAATAATGTCTACATATGCATATATATAGATACATCAGTGCCATTTTAATGACTGAACTTGGGAGAATTTTTAGCATCTAATTTATGCTACACCATTTATTCTGCTTATTTACTTGAGTGTTTTTATGACAAATTTAGATAGAAACCTAAATATTTATTAAGCTCTGTAAATTAGTTCACTCATGACATTAAAAGGAGCCAATTCTTTACTTATAACTCTCCTAAACTTACAAATTGGGAAAAAAAAAACCCTTTTTTTAAGCTGAAGAATAATGATCTTTGCAGCCATCTGCAAAGGAATAGCTCGCACGTGTGTTTATTCACCTGAGTTTTCCAAAATTTTGCAGTTAAACCAGCTACTTCTATATCTGACATTGATGCCAACTAAGTCAACAGTAAAGTACTTCTTAGCTTTCACCTGAATTACTGAAGTCATATGTGCATTCAATATTCAAAAGTCAGTTTCTTAGACAGCACACACTACATCAGCATCAACCTTCTTCCCAGAGAAGACTAAACTGAATAATTCCTCTATCATTCATCAGCTGTTTCTTGCTCTTCTCTTCTGCTAACAAGGAAACCCAAAAGGCAAGAAGGTAACACATTTAGGAACAATTACAAAGAGGCTGAGTAACTTGTTGGAAGGTATGATTTATTTCCTAGCAAAAGGAGTTGAGAAAGCCTCATTGCAAGGAGACTTCTCAAGGACAATGTTAACATCGATCTGCTAGTATTCAATCTATTTGATCAATTGGTTAATCCCATGTGACCTCTTGATCTTGCAAATGCTTTGCTTTAGGCTAATAGTCGTGGGTATTCTAAATTTTACAGGTAGTTTCCTCATGGATGTTATTTATGTTTCCTGAGTATATCTGTTTGGATAAGTACTGCATTGCTGGCTTACACAGCATATATTTCTTTTAATAGGTAGCTCTATCCGCTCTTCAGCTTCAATAGATATGACCAAAAGTCATTATACTTGTGTTTTTGGATTTTATAAATGCACTGTACTTCAGTAGGTAAACAGATATGCTTTCCCTCAAATCCATCATTCTGAAAATACATGTT
This sequence comes from Tapera naevia, assembly GCA_033556795.1. Classification (NCBI taxonomy): domain Eukaryota; kingdom Metazoa; phylum Chordata; class Aves; order Cuculiformes; family Neomorphidae; genus Tapera; species Tapera naevia. Next base: position 4,406,497 of record JAUMJJ010000016.1, read on the forward strand.
CCAATTATGCCAAAACTTAATACTTCAACTTGCATTACATCACGCCCCCAGAATGAGATGTCATATAGCAGAAATAGCCTGAAATAGAAATACGGAGTTCAGCCATCTTAGTAATAGTTACACTAAAAACATAGAACTCATTAAAAATGCGTAGTAGGGAGAGCTCAGATATTTACAATAATTTGTCTTGCTCCAATTTTTAATTATCTATGTGTTTGCTCCTTCTGTAGATGAGTATTCATAAAGAACACCAAGTACAACCATATTATTTTTCACTCCAATGTTAATATGCATTGATCCTCTCATAATTTCGTAAAACCAAGTTAATACTTTAAGCAAAAGTTTATTTGTTTAAAAAACAAAAGCACATCAATGTTTCAGTTTATGAACTTCTTAATAGAAATTCATGAGAATGTTCTTTTGAAAAAAAGTAAAAATAATAATGCTTCTCCTCTATTATCCTTTCCATTACCTAACGGAAATATGTTACTATTAGGGAGGAGCAACCATGGCTGCTCCGCAAAGACAGGCAATGGAATGGATATTTCTGATCACTAGTTGCCTAATCTGAACTAGTCAAGATGATTAGCTGTGCCATTCTGACTCATTATCTCAGAGCAGGAAGGTGCCCTGTGTAAGCTTCTCTTAGAGTACAAAGCAGGTATTCTCTTCTGTTATGTTCTGCACTGCCAAAACAGGTGTCCCTTAATTTTGCTTTCTCCAAAACCTCTGACTCTACAATTATGAAAGAGCCAAAAGGATGTTCTTAATCTGGCATCCAAAATATTAAAATTTAAATAGGGTTTCATTTCAGGGAGTTTATTATTTAGGGAAAGTTTTATCTTGCTACCTAGTGCCAATTTAGGGTAATTATTTGGAAAAGATTGTGGAATGGAATATTCTACATATGTTATCACGTCTATTAAGGGTACTTTTCACAAGCTGTTCCATTTACAACCCATTGTTTTGCTAGTAAAAGACTATGGTATCCTACTCATAAATAATTTGATTTGCTTTTTACCCACAGTGCATTTGATTACCAAACTTCTTTTTAGCATCTTTTGTAGATGAAAACATGAAATTTCATCTGAAACTTGTATGCTGTTTAACTATATACAGCAGCATGTAAAACTTTCATGCTGGAATAGTGGGAGCTAAAGAATAATAAAAATCACTACTAAATATCACTCCAATGAATAATTTTATACTACTAATAGAAATGTCTGCTTTCAATAAAGCAGCGGTTTCAACTTAACTTCAAAGGGTAAACTCCCTAAAGCTTCACCAATTTACATCCATAATATATTTAACAGAATATACCTATACAGCTTATCTGATGTTCATTACATAAAGCATACACTTAATGAAATGACTGAGCTGTTTTATAACACTGCTCACATAGCAAGGTGACTTAATTTTTTACTGACCACAGCTCTAGCTGTGATATATTTTAAATACAGGATTGCAATGATCATTCACTGCTACCTCCCAGGATGCTTCTTTGTTAAGTACAATGCATTCTAGTAAGGAGATACAGTTGATAAAAATAAAATAAAAGATCAGATCCTGTTCTCCCTGACAAACATATTTCCAAAAACCTTGCAGCCTTATGTGTGCTTCCACATTCATTTTCTTTTCATTGGATATTCTACACTGTATTTTAGATCTCTAAGCTATGCACACACAGAAGTAGAATACAAGTCTATTTGTTGCATGGTTTTCACTAAATACTATCAAAATAAAGCAGAATACTACCTTTCAGTTATAATGGACTTTTGCACTTAACATATGTCTATTGTTCAGCATTTATTTACAAAGAAAATACACATTTGTTTTATTTTACACTCTTACTACTTCTATCAGTGCCAGCAGCAGACTTTCCCACTTCTCTCGGCCTGTTGGTAGCTCCCTTGCTGTAGCAATAATCTTTTGAGTACGATGTTTGTTGGGCTGTGTGGTGAAGCAATCAAAGTACTGATCTCAATTTAGAAAAATACGACAAATACAAGGGAGGAAATGCTAGACTGCTTCATCTGATGCTGCTGCAAAATATGAATGTTTTACCTGCCTAAATTATTTAAGCTGGCTAGAGTTAATTTGCTGCACATTTTCTTTTTTTCAGTTGAGGACAACTGAATAAAACACCTGTTGATTTCTGGAACTACAGTAGACTGTGAAGCCTGAAGTTAAAGGACCACGGACAGATAAGCCACTGTGAACCACTTCATTCAAAAGTGAAATTGAAGTAAACATACAAATGAAAAAGAAAGAAAACATCTGCACAGTAACAAAAAAAAGGACAAAACGCACATTATTTTTAATAGAATTTTATGATGCCTTTTCATGCTGAATACAAAATCTTTCAAAAGTACTCATAAAACTAATCAACAAACTCCTTGTTATTTTTCCAGCTATTTCTTGGAAATCAAATATGTTGCTAACTGCAGTTATATTGGATATTTCCCCATATTGGTTGAAAATAACATTAAACAAAAAATATTTTTCTTTGAAGAAAATAAGGAACAGTCATATTATTTTAATGATGTCTCTCCTAGTAAGTAATTGTTGCTATTGTTCTTTTCTCAGGCACCATAGTTCCATGTTTTGTTTTAACTCCTTTCTAAATATGTCGCTGCTGAAAGAAGTGGTCTTGGCCTATGTTGCCTTATGCCCGTATTGTTTGTTCCCATTTCTGCCTTAGTATCCGTGCAGCAAGTTAATCTGAGTAAAAACTTCTTTTTTTTGTTGTTGCTATTGACAACAGGAAGGACATAGAAGGAACTGGGTGTGGAAATGGTAACACAGACTAGTTTCAACTGTTCTTTGTGATAGCTTCCAGGCAGGCTTAGAACAGCCAAAACTCAAAACTGAAAATTTGCATAAAATTACAATTTTTATACACATAAAAACACACATACACACACACATATATATTATGCAGATGATTGCACACATATATGTATGTAGCAGTATACTTATTCAGCTTAGACTGCATGAATAAGATTTGAGCTTTGCTCAGTATTTACCAAATTTTATACTAAAAGTAATCCACACGCACAACCTTTTAAATTAATCATGAAAATTTAATGATGAACAGATTCTAAAGGAACAGATAAAGTACAGTATGACTGTACATAACTTAGACCAGTATGAAATTCCGTTAATCAAACAAAACCCAAAAAAGACAAAAAGCTTCAAGGGTTAAAAAGCTTCCTGTTTAGTGAAGTTTAGCATAAATAATGTTGTATATGCTCTGCTGTAAATATAAGTAAATTAGATAACAAAGGTATGCTGCAAGATTTATACATCTAGAAAACCTGTCTTATGAAATCCCTCAACCGTTAAGGAATCCATATAGGTTATTTCTTTAAAAGCACTTATTTTTCATGAAAAGTGATGTTTACGTCAAAATTCCATCTACTTTTTCCTCTGCTTTAAAACTGCACTTCATAAAACACCAGTAAATTGTTAGTTACTGCATAAATTTCTGCTTAATTGCGCACTGCTCAATTAGAGCACTTAAATGACATTTTCTATGTACCTTACAAGGAAAAATATAATGTATTTCTATTATTTTTCTCTTTATTTACATAGGCAAACCCGATTTTGACAATTCTATTCAAACTCAGCAATGGCCAACTAGTATTCTAATAGCATACAGTATAATAAACAATAGATATAATGCCATAATAAAGTTTGCAGGACATATTTAAGATTCTCCCTGAGCTATAGTTGTTTTATTATATTTTGATTCTCCATAAAGGTTTAATAAAATGTAAAAAAAAAAATCTAAGGAAACACAGCAAATATCTATAACAGTTTTAATTTGGTTTAACAGGACCTAAGCTGTGTGATAGATGAAAGTCAAGGTCATTCTTACAGGGAACATCTAACAGCTTACACTAGTAAACCAAGTCAATGGTAACACATGCCAGATTTCTTTATTTATTTTAATACTGTTTCCCAGAAAAACAGATTTTCAGTTCATAAATAACATCTTAGTTCAAAAACACCAAGTGCCACAAAAAAACTAATATGGACTACTGAATCATTAGATCATCAATTATTCTACAAAAATATGTTTTTGTTAAATATCAGATCATCTGTCTTTCAGACAAAAAGCATTGCCAAAATATGCTTGAAGAAACCGATTTTAGGGACAATTTTTTTTCTGAATCATGTCACAGCTTTAAGAAAGGATGAGATTTTAATAAGATTTCAATTAATGTAATTAAATGATTACCCCTTAACCATCATCCATGTAAATTAAAACTCACAGATCCCAGCATTCTTCATAAAACATGAAATAAGATAGACAAGGGAAATAAGAAATGCCAATACAATTTCATAATAGGTAACCTTATCAAGTTCAAAAAGGGATACTCCTCTTCCAGGGTACAGGTTCAAAAGACACGCTGAGGATGCTGGGTTTTTCTGTCTCATGCAGCAGGTTCCCAAACTACTAGCCAAATCTTGCAATGGTGACAGACATTCAGGCTGCCTGAAAACTGTCCTCCAGATCTGTCTTTATCTGAGGTTTTGTTAGCAACTGAGGACTTGTCACAGCATCAACTGCAACAAGATATCATGCGTTTTTGCAGTTTTGTGGATAACGCTGAAAACTATATGACACTATTGCAACTAGGACATTTTCTGGTACAATGCGGGAAAGAAAGGGTGAGCTTAAAATTCCACGAGTCAAAAATGGATATGACAGCCTGACATTACTTTCAAGTCAATACATTAGTCATGAGACTACCAGGTAGAGGTATTGTAACAGCATTGATCTCAATCGAATTCTCTGCAGAGCCTGGCTCAGATTATGTTCCTGGAAGACAGCTGGTAGATCAAACTCTAGGAGTGGAACAGATGAGGAAATACTTATTTCAGCAGTTTCAATGAGATTTTGCATACAAAGTAAATGTCCATTTGCTCAATAAAGTTGGGCTTCTGTCGTGGTCAGTGGGATTGAAGTTGTGTGTTACTAGCACAGTCAGACTCTCACACATCTAAATCAGAGGTTAACAAGCTGCATCCTAGTGATGAGTGAATTGGCTGCAACCAGTTTTAATGCATATAAAGTTTATGAATGTTTGGCAATGAAAAAACCTCTACATTAAAGTAATATTACTTCTGACCATCTCCAAAAAGCAAAGAAAATACTTTCACAGAAAATGACATATTTCTATAAGGTTCTGATGTCATATGCCTAAATTGCTGTTAAGAGACTGGCCATGAGCTTCCAGACCATGGACACATACTATTACAGATCTTCAAGAGATACGGAATTAATTTTACAATGCCTTACAACTAAGTAAAAAAAAAACCATAAAAAGGTGAACAAATGTCTATTCTATCTAGATAACAGAACACACATTTAGAAATATTTTTGTCTAGGGTTTCATAGCCAGTATATACTTGAATTATATGATTTAGAATGCTTTAACATGTCTATCAAAACAAAAGTGCTCCCATTTGTTTTTAAACAAAAAGAAAAAAATAGTTTCCTCTTTGTAATGATTAAAAAGATTAAACCCTATGCATATTAAGTACCAATCACACATAAAACCAGTACACTTGGAAAGATTCTTCAGTGCATATGGTAGACTAAATTTATCATGAAACCTCTACTAGTTTATGTGCCCATTTCCTGTAAGTTAAAATATGATTTCTCAGTTAAACTGGTATTTCATTTTTTTGATTACTTGCTTGCTCTTACAAGTAATTTCTCAAGGTTTATTTTCATTACATTTAATAGCAAATTTATTGGAAGAATGTGGGTTTGTTTCTTTTATAAAATACCACTAAAGCATTTACTTGACCTTTTACTCAATAATTGCAATACGTATAATAATTATCTGTTGGAGACAAATGGCTGCTATTGGATAGTATGAATTATTCCTCACTAGTTCACTATTTCATAGATCAAAACTGTAACACTACAAGATTTGTAGAAGTTAGTCCTTTTTTTTTTTAATGAGAAAGAAACTTTGCAGTGAATATTTCAGGTTATCTCTCAGACTTGGAGTATGAGCTGTGATTACTGTAAAATATAATTAGAAGTATTTTTGTTTCATTATCAAACACAAAATACATTATTCCACAGCATAGTAGAGTGTAGATACATCAGTTTTCTTGATGCTAGCCTTTATAAAATATATTTTTAAAGTATAAGTAATTTTATATATACATATATTTAATAACTTAAGTTCTGGAACAATGGCAATTTTAAAGGCCCACACTTCAGAGATCAGCTGGCCATGAGGGTGAAACTCCCAGCTCTCTTACAGTAGAAAAAACACAAGTGTTCTGAAATACGATGAAACACAAGAACCGCGATGTGGCTGAAATAGTTAAAAAAGATCCTCAATATAATTTGTAATCAATTTTACATCTCTTTTTCAGCCAGATTTCAAAACCGCGTAACATTATTCTACATACACTGTATTTTTCAGAAGGAAGGGAAATTACACTCTAGTTTCAGTTATTCCTGTGACTTCTGGATTTTCTTTGATACTTAAAAAAGGCAAATATTTCTGCTTAGTGTGAAATTCGTCTTCCAAAATATAGGTGCTCAAGTGAAATTAGACTTCAAACACAGCAGAGATGCATAAGGATTTATTGTGTTTTGTAAATTTCTAAAATCAGCATAAACGTAAAGGGAAATTAAGCCTGTAGTAGATAACTGATTTTTCTTTTTTTGTTGTTGTTTTGTTAAATGATACCTAAAAGGAGATTCCCAGTTCATAGAAGTGAGGTTAAATTAGTTAGCACAATTTAAAGGAGGCTATGAAAGATGGATTACTGTTACAAGCACATGCTCAGGCCTGTTATGGGGTTTTTATGTAACTCCTAATGCAGTACTAATTTAATTTATCTTCCATTATATTCAGAGGTTGAGGTTTCTCCGTGGATAGACAAAAAAAGTGCAAGAAGTAAATTCTGCCAAAACAAAAAAAAAGTATTGTGGTGTCATTTTCCCCTCTTCCGTTTACTTGCCTTTAATAATTAAAAGACTTGCAGATTGCTAGTCTTGCAGGCATTTCTACTGAAGTCAATAGAAATGTTCACATTTGCAAATTATTTTGACAGAAGGATTTTTCATTGTTTTGCAAAAAAAAAATATGATGATGCATATCCAAAGTGTAAATCTGTTAGTGTTCAAAATTTTACTAGTAAAAACGATGAAAACCTGCAAATTTTAATCAGGATTTTATTTAGGAATATAAATTTGTTGAGCTTTTACCTCTACCACTGAATTCTTGCAGTTCTTATAGGTACACAGATGGTCTTAAGCTGAATACAAAGCTAAGGAACATTTTAGTAGCCCAAATATTATCTAACCGGCATATCTCATTAGTTAAAACTCTTGTTTTGGTAGCTGGCATTCAAACTGAACATATTTTGAATTGATCTTTTAATTGTATTTTAAATTCATCATTGATTATGCTGGATGGCATGATCTGGTCTAACATTTTAATTAAATTTTGTTTCAAATAAAACAGAAATTCAAGGCATGGAAGTTACAACCATATTAGTTATAAAGGGTGGGAGTGGATGGTGAGTGGGAGGGGATCCAGACAGCAAATAAGACCTTTCCAAAAACTACAACTCAGCAGGAACTAAGAAAAGGCAGGGTTTTTTCCTAGAAAGTTTAGAGATTTGACTGTGAGACGCAACAAGACTATAAAGGATGGTTAGAAAAAGATATTTAGTAGGTATTTCAGATTGATTATACGAGAGATAGTTGCAGCAAGAACACAGAAGCAGATTGAAAAGCATGAGGAGTTTTAAGAGAGAGTCAAGGTACTAGAGGATGAAAAGAAGAACCATTGTTTGAGGAAATGGGTTGGAAGGAATTCAGAGAACAACTTATACCTGAAGAATTAGCATTTCAAGCATCATGGGGAGCTAAGAGTGGGATTAGAGAGGGATAGATTAGACAGAGGGATAAGAAATGACTTCACATGGGACACAGCAAGGAAATTCAGATATATAGAGACTACAGAACAAACAAAACCTCAGCTACAAATCATCTTTTGGGATTTTTTTTGTTTACTTTGTTTTGTTTTATTTTGTTTTTAATTTGTTTTTAACAAGACAACAGTTCTCAAAAGAAATAATGTCCCTTTTGTCAAGCTACAGGAATAGAAGTTAATCTCACACACTGGAGTGGTTCATAACTAAAGATTATGTGGAGAATTATTGGTCAGACACCAATCAGAGTTAGTGTTACCTGTGAGAGTCTCCTCAGAGGTTTCCACCTATAGGGTACTTCATGCCAGTGAGCCAAATGGGCTGTCACCACAGCAGTCAAATAGTTTCACAATGCCTATCAGAACCTTCCAATGATCCTCACTGAGACAATTTCACAATGCTGAAAAAGTACGTAATTTTAATCTGAAGCAACAGATAAAATTAGTTTGGAATTGCCATTGATATATTCACTTGCTGTGTTAACTCTAGGTGATTATAACCAGTTAACAATGATAAACTGGAGTTAATAGGTATTTTCCCAGGTAACAACTGACAAGGCCAGAGGCATGAGACTCCTACCAAAATAGTGCTTCCTCTTTGGGAGAAGAGAGGTGCAAGTTTGTCAACCTGTCAATCAGGTAAGGTGGTCCTGTCCCAACAAAAGGGGTTTTTGAGTGCCAATTTTATACCTTTTGTGAACTCTTCGGCACCTCTCAGTGAGGTGGGACTAAGTGAATGATTACGTGTTGATTGGCTCTTAGCAAGGCTGGTTGCATCATCACAAGGAGGGACTCAGCGGTTTGTTACACCTTTGGGGAGCTCAGTATGTGCTTTCAGGTGTATTTCTATTCTTAATTGAAACAACACCAGGCTCTGTCTCACCCCAGGTGTTACTCAGCTGATACAAGCATTAGACCACCAGCGGATCCACCCGTCATAACAGATGAAGTTGCTCCAATCAAACTGCACCCTTTGGCAAAGTCACAGTGACTTTGGTGGTCGCACCCTCTTGCAAGTTCAACCTCAGTAAGTCAGGCAAGTCCATTGCACCACATTAACCCAAACTATTCTATGATCTTATGATTCTATATATGTTTTTAATATTGTTCATGTACATGTATACAAACACATATTTTAATTTTACTTTTATCTCCATATTTATCGCTATTTCTATCTCTATCTCTATCTCAACTATATCATCTATATAATCTATATCTATACCTATATATCTATCATATGCAATGCATTACAAATGTTAGACATATAACACAAATACATACATTATTTATAATATATACATACATATGTCAATGTACATGTGTATACAAATACTCTTAGCTAGTCACACTCATATGCTTTGCCCTCCTTCCACTCCTTCCACTCACCTCTCACAGAACTTCTCAGTAGTAAGGTATTAAATGGAGATATTTTTAAAAAGAGGGTAATTGGAAAGCTGAGAGATCAATACTTGGTGTCAAGAGATAACTCTAGCATCTCTATAAATCTATCAAGTAGTTTTGCAGCTGGATAGGATTCTACCATAAAAAACATCTTAATCGTCATCTTAAAGGCAGGGAAAATGAACATTAGCCCATTACTGAAATGGAGTTATTTGTGAAAATAATCATGTCAATTATAATTATAATTTTAAAGTCACACCTGAAATATTCAAAAATGTTGGCATTCAAGTAACATAAGCTTTTAACATATATACCTTTTGAAGCTTCAGAAAAAAAAAAAGGCCTTTTGGAGTGATATATGGGCACAGAGGAATGAGAGAAGACCATGCATTATTTTTTCAAGTAAATTAATATTACTGAATTTTGCTTCCAACACAAGGATCAAAAAACAGTCCATGTTTATATTCCTTTTAAATCTGAAAATATTAAAATCTTGAAAAAATATTAGGACCCTAATCTCTCAAAGCTTGTAAATTCTGGACCTTATTTTTTAAGCTTATTTTTTTTCAATAAACCATCAGACAGCCTTCTTCAAACTGAAATTTTACCTTCTCAGTTTAAATCAAAACCAGTGTTATTGTAATCTCTTTCTGAAATACTGTAACAAGGCGATACATGTACATTTATTCTATATAGATTTTTTTACAAAAAAAAAAAAATTGACTAGAATCTCTATAAAAGAAATGGACATGAAAAATATTTAAAAACAAGTGGCTGATATTAATTGCTTCTGGGGTACTTTTTCCTGCTCATGTTAGCAGAATGATGAAACAAAACATAAGGCTAGTTAATACGACTAGTCGTTTATTTTTAAAACTTCAGGGAATTATTTTGGAAGAAAAAAAAGAATAGCAAAGAATTCTAAGAGGGCAGAGTTTCAGATGTATCAAGGAAGACAAGATGTTAGCAGAATGTAATGTAATGTGGAATGTAATTTTCTTTTCTAAGATACATAAACGAAGTAGCAGGAGAGTAAAAAAAAACAAGCCAACCAATCCTGAGAGACGTGAGCTATGTTGCAAAGTAGCTACATGAGTCCATTAAAAATTCCAGGACATGTTGTCCATAAGAACTGACAGAGCACTCATGAAGGAGTCTTTTCTTTACCTTAGTTTTCAATGTAGTCTTGACTAATAGGGTTTTGGCATGCATTTTAGTGGACTGCAGTACCTTCTGAAATCTCAGTAACTGACTGGTTTTCAGCCATTAAAGGCAAACACTTGCCAGAACTCTGTATACCACAAACCATTACTACTAACAGTACTGAAAAAAACATTCAAGCATCAAACAAACATAATTTCAAAACCCAGTTTGGTTCCTAAACACACCACCTTAGCATTCAAATAAAAAAAAAAATCTATAGCACTAAATAAAAGTATGCTTATGCAACAATGTAAATTTAACTTGTGGATGAGTTATTATTTTAAAACTGAGTAATTTATTAGTAGATACCAATTTTAAGTATTAGATGCCTGCAACTGGAAATTTCTAGACAGCAACTTATCGATTTACAGTTCTCTCTGGTACATCAGGATTTTATATTATACATATTCAACTTACTATGGAGCGGTTCATACTTGTTCAAAGGCCTTAAGAAAAGCAAAAACTACGGTTAATTTTATTCCCTTCAAATCTAAGGAAATTGTGATCAGTATAAAAAGAAAACTAATTGCTACCATTTCTGAAAAATTTCTATTAACAAAGTCTTCACCTTTTTGCCAAGCACAGCCTTCTGTACCCAAAGATTACATAAACTGAACTCAATTGTCATTACAGGTCTCAAGGGAACCTGCTTACTACTTGGCAGTCCTTTGATTTGAAAATTTTCAATTTGGTAGCCCTGTCTCTGTTTCATAATTCATAATCTCTTTCCCAAATATTTTATCTCAATAGCAGGCCATGCTAAAAATTAAAACAAAATAACTGAAAAAGTGTACTTTTTGTTCCTATTTTTTCCATAGCACTTTTAGCTATATTTGAATTTTGGATGGTTAGTACTCAAATAACATCGGTCTGTATGTTTTTGGCACATCACAGCATTACACAATTTGGTGCTTACAGTTGTTCCACTATAGAAAAGTTTGAACTTTTCATGTGGTTTCTGCCCTGTTTCCTGAGGGTATGTAGACAGCAGGACTGAATGTTGCATCTTTGAAGCTTAGCATGTTTGTTGAAGTTTGTTGGATATTTTGTATAAACATGCTCAGGTATAAGAAGGGATGTAAATAAAACATCTAGTTTTCTTTCTCTGCCTCTTTCAGTTTCAAACTTCAGGGAATCACTAACACATCCACAGACTTCTTATGATCATCTCATGTGAGTCAAAACAAAAAGCTTGTTAACAAAATTATCATAGCAGTAAGAACAATTAATAAAACTGAGTAATTTAGCCCTTGCTGTCATGGAATGGGAGGGCAGTAGGTAGTCCTTCCAAAAGTGCCATATATTTTTACTTCCCCATACACACCCTCAATACCAATGCAATCTTCTGAAGGCAAAAATCCTCAAGTAATTTCATGGAATTGTCAAGAAACTTGTGTACATGAATTTGTGCTACACTTGAGCACCATTTCAAAACTACTAACAGACCTGGAAAAAACCCCAACAAACTACGAAATGAAACAGTTAATATTGTTACATTCTGCTGTATGTACTAGCAGCTGTCTTCTCAACAACTCATCTACATGACATAAGTTCTTAAACACCGACACTATGCTTTATTGAAGGAGAAAAGAAAACACACTCCTTCTCTTTTCTCCTCCTTTCACTCCTTACATCACAATATCCAAACTTAAAACCAAGATGCAAACTTGAATTATTTTTAATGCAGGGTAAGAATTAGCTTTTTATGTTCAAACTCATTGTTCACCAAGTACTTATCTTGTTATGTACCTCATGCAAATTATTCAGGGGAGACCTCGTCACTGTCTACAACTACCTGAAAGGAGATTGTAGCAAGGTGAGTGTTGGTCTCTTCTCCCAAGTGACAGGTGATAGGAGAAGAGGTAATGGCCACAGGTTGCACCACAGGAAGTTCAGTCTACACATCAGGAAAAATTTCTTCATTGAAAACGTGGCCAGGCAGTGGAGATGGCTGAGCCACCATCCCTAGAGGTGTTTAAAAGGCGAGTAGATGATTTTTTTAGGGACATGGTTTAGTAAGTGAAAAGGCATGGTTGGACTTGATCTCAGAGGTCTCTTCCAACCAGATGATTCCACGATTCTACGATTATTCTCATTTTCCTTAAACATGTGATCAGACAATGATTGCTTTTGATACTTAGTGAATCAGTGTGAAATTCTTAGCAAAGACACCAGAAGTAAAAATTACACTTCTGATATAGTAATATAACAGATTAATTTTAATTAATATAACTAATTAATTTCTGAAATAGGAATGTTCAGGAAATAGTAGAGTTCCATGGCATTTTGAAAACAAGTATTCTTCTATCCATTGCTATTTTAAACTTAATTCCATAAACCTCAGGAAAAAAACCTTCAATCTTGCCGTTTTATTGCTTCAAGATAAAAAAAAACAAAAAACACTCTTCCTCCCCAGAAAAAGAACCCAAAACCCCATCAGAAAAAAATCACCCAGATTTTTAAAGGCCAAGCTTTCAATGATATTAATAACATTTTTGGAAGTGATAATATACTATATTTCCAGAATTAATTAGTAAAGTTTGGATTAGTGCTAGGGTAATAACCTACTCAATTACTAGAGAAATCTAAAAATCAAAATTCTGTAATTTCTTCCATAAGAAATACTGTACAATATTGTTGTTAATCGATAGCATGATTCATGGTAAGACTGATGAATTTAAACTAATGACAGAGAGTTAACAAGATTGAATTTGTGCTGTAAAGTACCACATATGACTAGGTGGTATCTAAACAGTATGAAACAGGCATCCGTGCAATAGGAGTTTAACAGACTGATAAGAAAGAAATGCAGGCAATCACAAGTATCTGTATGAGGTATTGGTCACTGATCATTTTCATGGCTTGTATACACAGACCTACAGAGCAAACGTGCATAAATAGAGACTCAACAGTTACTAACCACTAGCTTAAATACAAATCCATAGTGTCAGATTTCATGCTCCTCAATACCCAGAAAACCATATGCACACGCATAATATTCCTTCCCTCTAAGCAGAAATATATTACTTCATAAAATGTTATAAATTATGTCAGAATAGTTATTCAGGTAACATACACATATTTCTATTTTTTGATCCGCTACAAAATACCTTCCACGATAGTAGATTTTTTTGTTATCTGCTTATCTGTCTACATATCTAAACCATGAAACTATGTCTTTTATTTTTTTAGCAAACAGAGCTCTACATTTCAATGTATTTGTATTTTTCATATTCACAGAAATAATTTTGAAGTGAGGGCGGAAGCACCACGTCACAGGTGGGAAAAAAATCAAACTTGGACATTTTATTTTGTATCTTGTGTAAATAAAAGAATGAATCAAATGCTTATTAATTAAGTGTAGGCAGGTGATGACAAAGGACAATGGCACTTGGCAGTAGCTGTGAAGACTGCACCCAGCTTTTTTATCCCCATCTTTCATATTATTAAGAAAGCATTCCAAGTGCCTGAAAAGGTGACAAAAGATAATGATAGCGAGAGGTAACAATTCATCAGTGATGAAGCTCCAAAAACTTTTACTGTTTCACCTGCAGGTGAAAAAGGAAGAAAGAAATGTAAGAAGTTTTATATCAGTGTTCCTTATATCAGTGTTCATTTTGAAGACATTGAATGACTAAGGTATTTATGAACCTGAATTGCAAACAGTATGCCACCATGACAGACAACACTGTTTGAAGTTTGAAGGACAGATGTACTCATCATCTCCACAAAACAGCCATAGTAGAAGTGAGCATTTAAAAATCCAGATAAGATGAAAATGGAAAATATCAAAATGACAAAAGATTGCCATCAGCTTTAGTGGGTTTGTTTACTTCTGTCCATTGACACTTTTCCTTCTAGAACTTTTCAAACATTAATCAAGGCTAAGCCAATGCTGAGAATAATAATATTAAATATTTCTATGGTTGTGTAAAAAACCCCAAACAACTAATTCAACAGGTTGAGGGAGGTGATTCTGCCCCTCTCATGAGACCCCACCTAAAATACTGCGTCCAGCTCTGGAGTCCTCAGCACAGGAAGCACATGAACTTGTTAGAATGGGTCCAGATGAGGCCCTTCACCAGGAATTCGGCTCTATATAAACAATTCCACTCACTGCAGTTAAAATTAAGGTTATATGTCATAGAAAAATTAGATTGAATTATATCCAAAAATTCCTTCTGCAACCAGGAGTACCACAAACCACCTGACTAAGAAAACTTTTAATACAAATACATAAATAATATCAAAAAATGTCTAATGTCTAATTTACTACTTAGCTCAGTTGCTTAGCCTCTCATTTTAGAAATTTTAAAATGCTCACTAAGCCAGTTTTATGCAGTATTATTGGGTTTGGACACTTAACCAAATCAGCTTGAATTTCATTTTACATGCACAATGGAATTTGCTTCAACTGCCTCTCTCTAAAGAAAATAAAAATTCCAACTAAGTAATCATTTTGATTAGTAGAGAATCCTAAATGTACATAGGCTTTTGGTATGCAATTATAATTCATGCAATTTTTTAGAAGTAAGTAGAGTGTATATTTAGTAGAAAAGGCTAAATCTTTCTTAGTAAAAGGTCAATTAACACATCTCTAAACATGCATTTTTGGCTTCTCTGAAACTTTATTTGCAAATTCAGATCAAATGGGCCAAACAAGTTAATTAAAAGTAGACTTGGTCAAACATAGTCTAAGGGCAGTACCTTTTTCAGTTTGCTACTTGATATGCACCAATTTTGTACATGGCTACCTTAGTTTCAGTTGTCTTCCTTTACTATTGTATCCACAATTAAAATGTTCACTTTCCAGGAAAGTATTTACCCTCTAGATATCTTTGAGGTTCATTGCCCTGAATTCGTCACAGTGATTTTAAAAAAGGTATCTAGTGTTCGCTGGTATGGGGAGAAACACCAAGGTTTTCAAAGTTAATTACCTCAGATAAATAAGTTACTAACTATATTACTGAACCATACAGAAACATTGAAGAGTGAGACTGTGGTCAAAATGCTGATGTTGATGTCCTACTGAAGCAATAAAATCTAGATTTCCCACGCCCTTGCCACAGAGCTTTGACACATTTTGTGATGGTGTATTTTCAGTCTTTTCAGTTCAGTAAGCTGCATTCTGCATAAAATATTTATTTATGTAAACTAGACAAATATCAAGTCAAAAGTTTAAGAGTATGACTTCTCAGAATTTCCAGTAGTATGTTCTCCTTAGTTGCAGGTTGAAAGCATCTGAAGTAGAAGAAGAACTCACTGCTTTCTTTGGAAAAGAGGTGGAGGACCATAAAATAACCACAAAGAGATAGGAAAAACAGGAAAAAAAAAACTGTTCCCCTTACTGAAGGGCTCTCAGACCTCATCATCATGACCTCCATGACTAAGAATCTTGAGGGAACATGGCCCTCACTGCAAGATGAATCACATCAGATCTATGGCACTGTATATGGACAGCTAATTCAGAATAAAATTCTTAAGAGATTACCATTTTATATACGTAGTAATAAAGATTGAAAGTGGCCAGAAATTGGTCAGTCTTAACCATTCATACACAGCAAATTCTTATTCCCAGATATACATATGTAGCTATTTATACATACATACAGCAACTTGTACAGATAAAGACAAACACAATTACATATACACATATATACACGTAGATATACATGTATGTAAGCATGCATATACATTGAGTTCCAATGTGAGATAAAATAAATCAAGAAATAAATTGTTTCTAATTCATCTGTTGGGCTGGACATAAGTTAGTGGTAAAGACTATGGTAATATTCTATCCATATTTTTGCACCTATACAAACTTCTGCATAACACAGAGCATAGGGATTCTGACATTGTACTGAGCACTTTTTAATTCCTATTCCCCCTGCACTCAAATTAGGTTTTGTATTCTTTTACAGAAAAGTTGTCAATCTGAAAACTTGGGATCACTATTTCAACAAAAATATAGTGGCAACGCCAATCTTCCCTTCCATGTTTTTTCCTCTCTCTCAGAGAAAGACTGAAATAAGATAAATAGTTTGAGTAGTTTCACAACATAGCTTCTTCAGGAGTCATAATGTCAGTGGCCAACTTAAAATTGTGGACTACAAGAATTATGAAATTAATTACCCTCCCATAGAATTGCAGAATCATAGGATGACCTAAGTTGGAAAGGACCCACAACGATCATTGAGTCCAACTCCTTCCCCTGCATAGAACAATAACAACATCCACACCATGTGTCTTAGGGCATTGGCCAAATGCTTCTTGAATGTTGTCAGGCTTGGCGCCATGACTGCTTCCCTGGGGAGCTGTTCAGTGTTCCACCACCCTCTGGGTGAAGAACGTTTTCCTAATATTCAACTGAAACCTCCCCTGACACATCTTCCTGTCATTCCCTTGGGTTCTATCATTGGTTACCAGAGAGAAGAGATCAGCGCCTGCTGCTCCTCTTTCCCTTGTGAGGAAAGAGTAGATAGCTATGAGGTCTCCCCTCAGTCTCCAGGCCGACTAGACCAAGTGACTTCAGCCTGTCCTCATATGATTTCTCTCACCAGCTTTGTGGCCCTGCTCTGGACATTCTCCAGTAGTTTGATGCACTTTTTATACTGTGGTGCCCAAAACCGAACACAGTATTTGAGGTGAGGCCTCACCAGGGCAGAGCAGAGGCGGAGAGTCACCTCCCTCGACCGGCTGGTAATGCTGTGCTTGATGCACCCCAAGACACAGTTGCCCTTTTTGGCTACCAGGGCACACTGTTGGCTCATGTTCATCGACCAGAACCCCCAGGTCCCTTTCCGTAGGGCTGCTCTCCAGCCTGTTGCTCTTTTTTCCACATGATCCAAATAAACAAGCTGAATTATTTTTGGTTTCTAACATTAGAGAAGATCAATAATAAGAAACAAACACATTTTTCTCCAAAAAGAGAACAGAAAAGAGTCGCTTAATTTTGCTGAAAATCATTAAGTAGAAACTTAAAAGGTCACTCAAATGTGAAAAAGCACAACGATACATCACTTAAGTATCCTACAGTTATGCTGTTATGGTATGCAATACATGGCCTTGTCTGCTTTTTAAGTCAGATATTTTTATCAAAGTTTATCCATTACATTGCCACTCTTGCAGTTTTGGTAGCTTTCTTTATGCACCTTACAAAGTGTGAATGACTGGATGTCTCAAATTATCAAGGTATAATAAAAAGCAGAAACGAATGATAAAGTAATTTATCTCCACTGCTCTCTTACGAATGAAATAAAGTTATTACTGAAACCTCAAATGAAATATAAGCCTCCCAAACCGTTTTCTAATTCTCCACAAGACTATTTTGAAATGACTTGATAAAATGTTTAGCTGAGAAAGAAATATTTCAGAAAGAGACATTGCTATCAAAGATACATGTTTAGAACTTCACTTAGCGTAACGCCTTCTGAATTTAGTAGAAAGGCAGGTTAGAAAAAAATATTCTAATCCCTAATTTTGTAGTTGCATACACTAGATGGCCCTGATAAAATATTGCTCAATTCACTAATGATCTTGAAGTGTTTTCTATTATTACTGAATGCGATATTACAGGAAGTAAAAAAAGAAACTAAATAAGATGGCAACATTGTTGTGCCACAAAGAAAAGTAAAAAGGAAAAGTAAAGGAGGAAAGGAAAACAATTTGTGATTTTTCCAACATATTTTATAAGGTTAGTAGTCCCTCAGGATTGATTCAAACTTGCACTGGCAGTTCCACAGCCACACTACACACACAATGAAAGACTTAGCAATGCCAATTCCAAACAGAAGTAGCCGAGTTTTACACAAGATATTGAAAATTACCTGGGTTTTTTGCATCATCACTGTGTGGTTTAACTTGGGAAGGGATGGCATTTAGGAAGACTGATTTCCCTTCCAGTCCATTAGCTGAATTAACTAAGCAAGGCTATATGCTATTCTAATTTACACCAGAGCCAGGGTGCTACCGACACACAAGGAGCAAACATCTCACCTTGTATTTCCTTTGAGGGTATTCAGAAAGGTTATCCATAAATACAGGTAACATATCTGTACAGTTTATCTCTGCTAATGCTAGGACAGAGGCAGGCTCTTCTGGAGAGTGATAGCAGAGGAGGAAACCCAGCTGAGTGCTCTGAGCTGCCCTGTAACAGAGCTTTGTATCCCCAAGGGTCAAGAAAGACTAATCTCACACGACTAGAACTAAACTCTTCAACTACTTTCCAAAGTTTATATTATTTTAATATACTCAACATTACCATCACAAGTAATAACATTCAAGGAAGACAAGAATATTTAACGGTACTGCAAACTATATGTACAAATGTTTGAAAGTCATCACCTCTTCCGTGTAGTTACCCTAGTTACATGATTTGCTCAGGACAACAAAATGCATTGTTACAGTTTTTGTAGCAGATTGTGGTAATCGATGTGTTCTTCACAAATTCTTATTTTCTAGGGTAACAGAAAAGACGACATAATTTTTAATCCTTGAGGAGAAAAAAGGTAATGACATAAAATTCGAGGTCTGTTATTTCTGTACGCTTGTTTGTACTCATTTTAACAAAATTAATAGGTCTTATTGAATAACTGCGTGGGACAGGCAAGTAGCCATGCAACGGTGTATCTAATAGCTCTTGTTTAATTAAAGAAGAAAAAATACCAGCTGATCTGTAACTTTCAAA
Organism: Tapera naevia; assembly: GCA_033556795.1. Classification (NCBI taxonomy): domain Eukaryota; kingdom Metazoa; phylum Chordata; class Aves; order Cuculiformes; family Neomorphidae; genus Tapera; species Tapera naevia. The sequence goes on from JAUMJJ010000016.1 coordinate 4,425,763, forward strand.
AATTCAGATAAAAAAGCTATTTTTAAAAAGAACCTGATTAAATATTCTCTCTAGCAACACAGAACTTCCTTTACGCATATAGCACCTACCTCTAGGTCAGATTTACATGTAACATGTAACAACTAATATCTGAAAAGGTGAAATACATTGGCTGTGTCATTCTTGAAATGATACGATTAAAATGTTTGTGACAAATCCTGGGACATCAAAATCAATAGTTGCACTAAAGGAAAGCTGGTCCAAAATTTTCACTCATGAAACCAAATTCAAGATCAGCATGCTCTAACACACATTTTCAAGCCTTCATCCTGCCCTTTATTATTTTTAGTGTTAAGCATTGACTAACTCTAACTCTTGCAGATGAAGAATTCTGGAAGACACAAGAAATTATATATATCATATATTGTTAAAAAAAGTCAAAGACGTTGTGATGCCTCCTCTTTTTAACTGACACACCAGCAATGGTGGTCTTGTATCTATTTTCTAATCAACTTCAGAGTATGAAAATGGGTTCAGTTTTAGCTGTTTTTTTTTCTTCACTGCCTTCTACCTGAAGTACACACTCAAGCCTCATAGCATATTTGCACTTCCAGCTCAATTATCACATCTACAGGATTATGATTTTACCTTAGTGCTCATAAATTGATCCAGGAGTGAAAAAAAATGACTGAAAAATTAAGCCATTCTCCTTGTTCCAATCCCTTGAACTCCTCAGATAACTTTGTACACAGTACAGAAATGAAGTTAACAGACCTTCAAGTACTTCAACTAGTGCATCAGGAACTAGTTCGCTTTTAAATGAGCAGCACAAGGAAAATACGGCCATAAGTGTTTTGTACCTTCTGTTCATGAGTCAAAGCATGCTAATTTGGCCTGTCACGTTTCTAGGACAACAACAGAAGAATATATCTGTTCATTCCAAGGAAATAGGTGAATGGAAATAAAGATGCCTGAACTGTCAAAGAAAACAAAAACAATAAAATTAGAAACATAAGCAAGCAGTAAAACAGAAATAAAACCACAAAATATTTAGCATACATTTTATATAATGTCATATCTTTCAGTGTGTTTATTTCAAAATGAATAATGAATGATTCAAAACCCAATACCAATAGTACCATCAATGCCAACTTACCATTGGTAAAAACAAAGCAAAGAGATCGAATTCACAAAAGGAGTCACTATCAGAACTAGAACTAAAACTAAGGAAACTTCTGAGAAAACCTGTGAAAGAAGACTAGTTCTTCCGATTTGGTTTCAATTACTGGGTTTATATACTGATAGCACTGCTGATTTTTTTTTTTATGTGCTGAGTTTGGGATTTTAGTTGCAAATCAGCAAAACTCTTTTGCATTTAGTGTTCATTCTGATGTACTATAAGAAAGTTTATCATCCAGTCATACAAATTACAATTATTAGTGTCCCACATGATTGGTAGACTAGTATTGACGGGAACAGATAAACCAGAAGGTCCCAGATTATCCCAAATCCAAAGTAGTTCATGTTCATTATAATTTTGCATTTTATTTTTTTTTTTTTTTTTTGTGGAATGCTACATCTACTAGTGCGAAGAGTATATTTTACATTAGGCAGCCAAAAATCCTCCTGAAATTGGTAAGGAAGAAATACTACAAATATTCAGATTTTTTTTGCATATTATTCATAGATGAAAGAGAAAAGCTGATCCCCAGGGCCATGTGAAGTTTTACCAGTGATCTTGTGTTGAGTCCACTCCCACTTTGGATACTACAGTTATTACCTCAACCTACTGATAGTAATTTTTTATGCAAAACATTTACACCTATAGTTACCAACTTGGAGATGGTAATTTATTCTTTTCATGGAAAGTATGATTTTTAATAGGCACATAGGTTAAAGGATTTCAATAGTATCTTTTTCACAGGCACCAAGCTCTGGGCAGCAATACTACATCTTACATAACTTTTGTAGTTCTAGTGCTAATGAAACAAATCTTGTATGAATTCACACGAAAAGAAAAATGTAAATTTAATGATATGGAAACTTGAGCTTGTATAACTCTCAAAAGCATACAGATAATTTGATGACACGTTTCCCATTGCCTTCAAACAAAACAGCAAGCAACCAGAACTACACAATAGAACCAGCAAGTTTCTATTAATTAATTTATCACTTCAAAGTAATTTGTTCAAAAGAAAATCTATTATAATTGTTTTGTTTAATTCAGCTTATAATTGTAGTGTCGTATGATGCCATCATATCTGCTATCTGTTCTCCACCTTGGTGGACAAGGCTAGTCGAGTGAGAGGGACAGAAAGAGAAAGAAGTGATGCAGGGATCTCTGGATCAGCAAGGAAAGCTCAACATCAAATAGATAACAAAACAGGTGCTTTAACAAAACAGGATAAGAAGAGGAACACAGACAGCAAGTAAGCCTTAAGTCCCTTTAGATGCTGGGAACCCTCCATTTGTGCAGAATTGGAAAGACAGCAGATAAGTTCTCAATGGATCAATCCATATATGATGCTTCACCAACACATGGTGCATTTTACTACACCAACCACGTATAAATTAAATCATAGAACCATAGAATCATTACGGTTGGAAAAGACCTCTACGATCATCACATCCAACCATCAACACAATACCAACAAGGCTACTAAAATATGTCTCGAAACACCACATCTATATCTTTTTAGCACCTCCAGGCATGGTAACTCAACCAATTTCCTGGGCAGCCTGTAAAACGCATCAATGTAAACCTCCCCTGGAGCAAACCAAGGTAATAAGGTTTTAAGTAATCAACAGTCACAAATTAGAAAAGAACTCCAAAAATTCAACTGAACTTATTGAAAACTTTATTATTTTTTAAAGAGAAAACTACTGAACTCTGAAGTATTTTTCGTAATTCAGTTTTATGGAAAAAAAGAAAATAAGGATTTGTTCATAAGGTTTAGCTGCTGGTCAGCATAGCAACAGTAACCATCAACCTCTTCTGGCGAGAGGGACATAACAAATGTCATAATTTGGTTAAACTTTGGTCATTCAAAGAGTTTGCTTGGGCCTCTGGTGTTGTTCAAGTTCTTACAACTGTGACAGCGTGAGTCAAATGCTCATTATTCCTAAACCAGATTTAGTTTTGTATAACTAATCTGATACCTTTGACAATTGATAAAGATTTACATTAAAAATAGAAAGTTCAATATTCATGTCCATTTTTACCCTTGGAATAAAATAGCATAGTTTTAACACTGTATGATAAAAATTTGACTTGATGTGATCTAGTATTTTTTGATATGATTCTTGCTTTAATCCTGTGGAATAAAAATTGGACTTAATGGGTTCAAGTATACTTATTCTTCGATCATTTTTATATTCTGCAATTGGATTAATTCTATCAATTTTATTATCTAACTTAAAATGTACTTTGATTAATGAAATTTTTAATTAATTAATTCTGTTTTAGTTTAAATAGTTGAAAAATTCAGTGAAGCCTGACATAGCTATCTGACTGAACAGCTTAATAAACACATTTTATAGCACATCTACTATATTATTTCCACATTCATTTGTGAATTTCTTCTAACACCTCAATAAAGTTAAATAGTAAAGACCATGAAACAATAAATATTCCATATTATTTTGAAACACAAATGTCACATCCCTTTTGCTTTAAATGGAAGTTATTTAGGTTGGAATGAAAGACTATCAAATTACAGAGCTCATCAGTGTGAACTGTTAATCACAAAACTAGAACTGTTATTTACAACTGAGATTGTAACTGTGAGAAATGTCTCATGACTTTCAGGTTATAAAGGTGTAAATCGCTTACCCTAACAGTACACGAATCAGAAAAGAAGGGGTTTAATTTTACTAAGATTTCTGTCATTATATCCTTTCTAACTGGCAAGATAGCATGAAAACAAGGGTAGAAGAGAACATTTTCTCCTCTTCTTAAAACTAATAAAAAAGTTACGTTCTTCACATATTTTTATCCTTTAAAAAATATGTAAATCTAAAGACATTTTAAATTTAATTTGTATTACATTCATATTTTGAATTACAACAGATATAACTCACCACAGATGAGAAATCTCAATTAATTTTATAGTTACTAATAAAAGAGCAAATCAATCTGAACAATACAAGATTAAGGAAAGGCTGAAAATACTGAACACCAATCTTTACTGATCCTGGCGACCAGGTGAAAAGCCTGGAGTAAGGTTGACCTACATTTGGTGGAAAAAAGGCAGTTTCAGGAATACTCAAGCAAACTGGACATGATGACTGAAGGAAAGCAAATACCCCTAACCCCAAAAGGGGCAGAAAGGAGGATTCGGAGAACTGGAGACCTGTCAGGCCTCATCTCCATCCCTGGGAAGTCGATAGAACAACTAATTTTGGGAACCATTTTCAGGCATGAGAAAAACAAAAAGGTGATCAGGAGTAGTAAGCATGGATTTACATATCATACCATGCTTCACAAACCTGAAAACCTTCTACAATGAAATTATGAACTTGGTACACAAAGGAAGAGAAGTGGATATTGTCTACTGGACTTTAGCTGTGCCTTTGATACCTTCTTTCGTAGCAATCACACAAAGGAGATGATGCAATATGGGCTGGATGAGCAGACGGTGAGATGGATTGAAAACTAGCTGAATAGTCAGACTTAGACGGGAAAGCATAGGGCGTTAATTAGGAGTGCACCCCAGGGATCAACAGTGGGTCCAATCGCCTTCAATATCTTTATTAATTATCTGCATCATGAGGCAGAGTGAAGCCATAAAACACTTGCTGGTGATATAAGACGAGGAGGAGCAGTTGACATGCCAGAGTGCTGTGCAGCCATCCAGAGGGATACAGACAGGCTAAGCAATGCTCTGATGGCAGCCTCATACAGTTCAACAAAAGGAAGTACAAACTCTGGGACCTGAAAGGGAATAATTTCAGGCATATGGGATCCATGCTGGGCATTATATATGTCAGAAACAGCTTTGCAGAGAAGGCTGTGGGGGACTCCAAGTTGCAAATGGAACTTGCAATGTGTCCATGCCACACAGAAGGTCAACAGCTTCCTAACCTGCATTAGGTGGAGAGTTGCCAGCAGCACAAGGAAGGTCATCCTTCCCCTCTGCTCAGCACTGTTGAGGCCACACCTGGAGTACTGTGTCCGCTTTCGGACTCCCCAGTACAAGAGAGAGATGGAACTACTGGAGTGAGCCAAACAAAGGGCCACAAAGATAGTTTAGGGGCTGGAGAACCTCTCCTATGGGAAAGGCTGAGAGAACAGCGACCCTTCAGCCTGAAGAAGGGAAAGCTCAAGGTGATCTCTTCAAAGTGTGCAAATACCTGAAGGAAGTGTGTAAAGAAAATAGAGCTAGGCTCTTTTCAGTGGTACCTAGTGACAACGGGCACAAACTGAAACACAGAAACTTCCATCTGAACATCAGGAGACACTTTTTTTACTGTGAAAGTGTCCAAGCACTTTCACAGGTTACCCAGAAGGATTGTGAAGTGTCCCTCTTTGGAGATACACAAAAGCTATTTAAACATGGTACTGACCAACCTCCTATACCACAGAGGTTGTTCAAAGTGATCTTCAAAGGTCCTTTCCAAGCTCAACCATTCTGTTTTTGTGATTCTGTGGTTCTGTGATTCTGGGCAAAATAATTTATAATTTTAACAGTGACAATATATTGGTCATCAAAATTTGTTATTTATGCCATGTGTACCTTGACCAATTTTCCTGCATTGAAGCTCAATGTATCACTAAGAGGTTAACACAAGAGATACAAATAACAAACTTCAGTATCAAAATACACCTCAGTTCTCCCAGTCACGGTGAATGTAGAAAATAGGAACATATAAGCTAGGTCAGATCCACAGCACCTCACTTCTACTAAAACGGTGAATAAAATAAACACACACACCCTGGCATGCTATTTTACCTTCTGGCAATACAATTTTACCTTCTGGCAATTGACATTCAGAGACAGAGAACAGGAAAAGTTAATAAAGCTGTTCATTAAATTGCAGTTTGGAAGTGATACCTGGTATTCATTTTTACTTTCATCAAATATTAGTGCTTAATAAAGTATGTTTAGTATTGTGTCGTTTTCTGTGATTATTTTCTTTTACTTTGAAATATTTGTGCAAGATTCAGTGCTAACTATTAAAATCATAAGTCATGTATAGTTACCGAGAAGCAAGAGGTAAGTAAGTGTAGTTTCCTGAGAATGAGGGAAATAAGAGTCAAGCAGAAGTGTTTCTATTTTTTTTTCCAGTAGAACAGGCTTTTGAATATAAAAAGAAGTAGGAGAGAGGTAAACCAATGATAAAATAAGAAATAGGTCAGTGAATAAAGTGCTTCCTAATCAGAAGCAGAGAAAGAAATAGGGTTTGCCAACTTGTAAAATAAGAGTTCTCACCACCTATCAACTTTAAAATCCTTTTACTGCCAACTTCCAAATCTGTTTTCCATACACTGACTCCATATTGGTCTTCAAAAGATCCTGTTTCTAACTCAATGAATCTTTAAAAGAAATTGCAACATTTGATAGCAGTGTCAAGGTAATTGGCAAATTTTCCAATAAGATGTTAATATTTCTAGAAAAAAAGCTAGTTTGAACATGTGAAATCAGGGATACAGACTGAGACAATATTTATTAGATTTGTAAATCTAATGTTAGTTATCAGCAGCTGTATTATATGTGCCTTTTCTTTCTACTCTGCTTTCACCCATGTACACATAAACTGGTATAAATGCATATAAAATAGTTTACTTCAACATTCAAGTTACAAAAGATTTTTTAGCACCATCAGTTAAACAATATTGGGGTAGATTAAAAAATAAACAAGTATTTAAATTACATCACTCTGACTAGTAAGTATACTTGTTCGGATGAAATCATTAGAAAAATGAAGTTAATGTCAAAGTGAGAATTATGTTCCAGAATTCAGTCTTGAAGATTAAAAAAAAAAATACATATCACCTCATTTCAGCTCTCATGATAATACACTGTGAGAAATATCTGACAAGTTATTGAAAATCATATTTAGATAAATGCTACACAGCAAGTCTATGATTGCAGATGATGTCAAACATCCCTGATGAAAGTGAAATGAAACTTTAGACAATAATCCCAACTAATAGAAGCAGATTCAAATAAATAAAAAGATTTAATATTATATTATTTTTAGGGGTCAAAAGAATAGAATCCTTAAAGAGAGATTATAAAAGGATTTGTCATCTTCAAAATGTCATTTTTAATTATTATTTTCCTAAAAGAACAATCATTCTTAAACTCTGCCAGACACTATAAAAGAAAAAAATGAAATTCAGCATTTTATTTGGAACAATGAGTACTGTTCATTAAGCTGACGACCATTATGAAACGTATTTTACACTAGAAAAAAAACATAGTTCATGGCTCTCCTGAGTTCAAGGCTCAGAGAAATTCTCAGCACTATTCTGTTCCCAGAAAAAACATACTTTTAAAACCTATATTTAGAAAAGGGATAAAACAATTTCAGGGAAAATATATTTTTTTTCTGAAAGATCCTTATAAACTTTGTTTCAGCTTGCAAAACCAGAATTTTTTTAATAGGTGACAAAACACTCTGTGTATTCAAAATTACTATAATTTTTTTTAGTAAGTAAGGGTTAAAGAACACAGGTTTGCACTGGAAGTCATCATTCTATGTTCAAATTTTGCAAAAATCAAATTTTATTTTTCCTTCTTGATTATTTGATACTTCCCACAATAAATGCTTACCCGTGTTTCTTCATAAATCATAAAAGAGATGGATTGTTTCTTAGGTTCATAGGAGCACTCAACTATGCAAGAACAGCTTGCTATCTCAATATCACATTATTACAGACAAAATGTTACAGAAATGGAACTCTGTAGCTAGTTTTTGGGAAAGAGTAGTGGCTTCTAACATACGTTACAGCCTTATATCAAGAAGAAGAAGAAATATTTATTAATTTTGCTGGTATTATGCATGGCCCAGAACCTCATACCTTCACTTAAACTAGGGAGCAGGCAGAAGAGTATCTGAGACATTTCATATTTTTATTTCATATACTAAGCTCGATTGACCAGTGTACTTCAAGTACCACCCAGAACTATAAAAGAAAGGAAAAAGAAAAGGACAAAGTCCGCACAATATGAGTCCCCAAACTTTGAGTTTTTACTCGATGCTTGGCCGTTTTTTAAATTCTTTGAAGGAGATTCTTGTGTTAAGAATCTGGCCACAGAATTGTTCAAAGTAGAAGTAAAACACAATATTCTGCGAAAGATATTCCCAAAATGTTAAGAACACAAAAAGATATCAGACAATTTGAACAGTACAGATACATAAACCAAATTTTTTTGTCAAGTAGGGACAAATTCAGTATTTTCTATGCATTGTAGGCGACAATACATTTTGGAGGAGATTTATCAGTTACCACTTCTTAAAAAGTGTTTACATTCAGGATTTTATCCTTTAAAATAGGCATTTACACCTAACCACTATACAAAAGGACAGTAAAAATCTACTATAAACAGAGCATTAAGGACTCTAACTTTGAATTTGTCTCATTTCTTATGTAACATCTAAAGCACTTCTGAACAACTAATGTTTTACAAGCTATTATAAATTTTCTAAAATTTTCTTAACTTCTATTTGGGTAAAGAGTAGACCAATCTTCTTCCAATTACTTCCAATCTTCTTTTTGGATCAGGATCTTATCTAGTGGAGAGTGGAATGAATACAAATTGTTTTCAGCAATTACAGCAGTAAAAAGGAAATACATTTAAACAGCCTCAGTAGATTTCTTACAACAGTACCCCTGATTAAATAATTCCCATGAACAAATTGGAAATCTGATTATACAAGGGTCCCAGTTCCTTTTTCAAATTAAAAAAAAAATAGTTCTTTTGAGATCTTTAAAAATTATGTTATTAGTATATTCAGCCACCAAGTACACTTAACACATACTTTACAAACCCTGCAATCTGATTATCTGTGTCCTGACCACTGATAAGCACATATCACTTTAAAGAACAAGTGTGAATGTCTGTTTTCAAAGAAAATTTCTCTGTATGAATCAAACTGTTCTAAAAAAATTGTTCATTGCAATTAATTCAGGTGTTTTTGAGTGGATAATGTAGGATTATTTAGAACTAATGCTCACAAACCTACAATATGCTTTAAGAAAACAGATGTGCAGATATTGGCTGCCATAAAAATAACAATTACACATTTTTAGTTGGATTTATAAACAGATATAATGATAGCTTGTTCCTTCTTGGAAGAACAAAGACGGAGCCTAAGAAGACAGGTTACTGATGCTTTAATAGTCACTATTTCTGTATACCTGTATATGCTGTCCTTATGCATTTTAGGAAAACGATGATACATTTTAACAATAAAAGTCCTGCTTGTTTACAACAGAAGTCACAGAAGCTCACATAAAGGACTCCAAATACGCTACAAAAATGCTACAAACACATTAATATTATACTACTTACTATCTGGCTGAAGGTAAATTTTCTTGATTTCTGAAGCATTATTTCTGCCTTATGTCTAATCTCATTAACTTCAACAGATAATGGATCACATCAAGATTTGCTTCCTGGCTGGTGTTCTTGTGTTCTCATAAACACATTATAACGCAAAAATGACATATAATATTGAAAAATCATTCACTGAAAATCTCTAAGAATCACAAGTACAAACAAAACATATACTATACCATAAAAAAAGCCTTCAGAGAAATTTCAGAAATTTTATTATTTCTTTCTACAAGAAATGAAACAGAAACTGACAAAAATATCAAATCATCTTTAATAATTGAAGAATGCTAAGGAAGTCATCCTGCATAGTTTCACTGATGCAATTGTTTTATTTGGTAAAGAAAGACTGCAACATGCCATGTTATTCTAGGTAAGTACAAAGAGCTTATATTTTGGGGAAGGAGAGGGAAAAGTAAGCAAATATAAAGAAATCAAAATCTGCAAAATATTTAAATGCCTATTACTCACCTAAGCCAAATTTTTAAAATTGTTCATAAATATTGTAAATTAACTATATTTTAATCTTTACCTTAAACTATTAGAAACCTAGCCAGTCAAGGACTAAAGGAATGCAAATGCAAATAAAACATTTTCTGTTTTCATGACAACCTTTTTTCCAAATGGCTACAATTTTCTTTCTCCTCATGTCTATGGTATTGACGCAGGAGAACTGACATGAACAATTCTATTCGTATAAAATTAGCATATAATTGTCTCTTATTATGTTTAAGCCATGTTGTGTGTCAGCATTGCATAGACTCACTGTACAGACAATTAATTTTGGAGAAAAGATGATACAATTAGTAGCACAGAAACTGGGCAAATAATTCCCAGGTATTAACTCCCTGCCTTCTTCCATTGTTTTAACTTTTTTATTTTCAGTCTTGCAACCTGTGGATCTGCATAATTTTTCTTATCTGTTTACTCAGCATTGCTTCTATTTGAATATAAGCAAAGTTCAGGATGACTTTTTGAAGATTTTATTGGACTTTGGATAATCTATGTAAAAGGGTAGAAATTATAGAGGCATAAGGTTATGATTTTTTTAGAAAGTGTTCCAGGTTTCCATCTTATCAGAGCCGTAATCTTTAAATGACTTGGTAACAAAGTCTTTGGCTTGTTTTCAATCAAAATTTATTTTCTATGTGTTTATAGTTTATCCTAATTCTCTCTAAAGTCCTAAGCTGAGAAAAATTTGTATCAGGTATAAAGCTGTCACACCTTAATATTTTGTTATGTATTGCCTCCTCGTCTGTGAGTCTGTGCTTCCCAGCCCATAGAAAAAAGAAAAGGATAAGGCATAGTGAAAATTTACTCATCTACATTGCCAGCCAAGTTTGAGAAAAGCTTTTAAATACTGTGGTTAGCACCAGCTCACTCAGTAGATGGATCTGAGGTTGCATAAATTAAGCTTATGTGGTATATTCTCTTCTACTCCACCCTGGGAATTGCTATTAACATTAATTTCAGCCATGTGTACAGATCAGAGTGAAAAGAGACCCCATGCTGCAGATAATAAAATGCTAAGACATAAGAGGAGGAGAAGAAAATCCCTTCTAATAACATTAGGAGCTCCTAATTACAAATTGAAAATTACAGACCAGATGTTTTTAATTCATTTTCCAGACTGGGTGTAAACTCAGAACAGCAACAACACTCACACTAGTAAGGACACAGATTATAAAAGTTTGTCTCTTATTTTTCAAGCAATGGTCTGAATGCCATTACAGAAGAGAATATGATTTCCTGTGTTTAAATAGGTTCCTTAATTCCAGGTAATTTCTTTAGGGGTGTGCTTTTTGTTTTGGTCTGGCTTTTTTAATGGTTTGGTTTGGTCATATTTTTTTGAGGGGAGAGGTTTCTGAATCCCTTCATTGCCTTGTTAATACAGGAGTCAACAGAACTGTCACCTTGGAATTCCAGAGGGCAGACTTCAAATTGTTTAGAAGGTTGCTTGATAAAGTCCAGTGGGAGATAGTTCTAAATGAGAAAGGACCCTAAGAGGGCTGGATGCTTCTCAAGAAGGAAATCCTGGCAGCACAAGAGCAGGCCATCCCTGTGTGCTGTAAAATGAGTCGATGGAGAATAAGGCCAGCTTGGCTTAACAGAGAGTTCTGCATTGGTCCCAGGAAAAATAGGAAAATACATGAGCTTTGGAAGAGGGGGCAGGTGTCTCAGGAGGACTACAAGGAGCAGGTAAGATCATGTAGGCAAAAAATTAGAAAGGCTAAAGCCCAACTGGAACTTCAACTACCAGTTTGGTGAAAGACAAAAAGAAATGTTTCTTCAAGTATAGTAACAGCAACAGGAGGACCAAGGAGAATCTCCCTCCTTTACTGGATTCAAGGGGAATGGTAGTAACAAAGGATGAGGACAAGGCAGAGGTACTTAACGCCTTCTTTGCCTCGTTTTTTAATAGTAAGGTAAGATGTTCTCTGGGTTCCAAGACTCCTGAGCCAGAAGACTGTGAAAGTGAACCCTCAATGTTCTAAGAAGACTTGTTTAGAGACCTGCTCGGCCAATTAGACATTCAAAAGTCTAGGGCGCCGGATGAGATACACCCAAGGGTATTAAGGGAGCTGGCAGAGGTCCTTGACAAATCACTTTCCCTCATCTATCAACAGCTCTGGCTGACTCTGGGGCAAATGTAACTCTGGGTCGGAGGGAGGAACCAGGAAACTACTGACAGGTCAGCTTGACCTCGGTACTGGAAGGTAATAGAGCAGATCATACTGAGTGCTATCACAGAGTATATGCAGCACAGCCAGGTGATCAGACCCAGTCAACATGGGTTTTTGAAAGGCAGGTCCTGCCAAACCAACCTGATCTCCTTCTATGACAAGGTTATCTTGGATAATGGACAAGGGAAAGGCTGTTGATGTGGTATACCTGGACTTTTGTAAAGGCTTTGACACTGTTTCTCACAGTATTCTGATTGAGAAACTGGCTGCCATTGGCCTGGACAGGCACACCCTCTGCTGGGTAAAAAATTGGCTGGATGGCTGGGCCCAGAGGGTGGTGGTAAATGGAGTTAAATCCAGTTGGAGGCCAGTCATGAGTGGTCTTCCCCAAGGTTCAGTGCTGGGTCCAGTCCTGTTCAATACCTTTATTAATGATCTGGACGGAGGCATCGAGTGCACCCTTAGCAAGTTTGCAGATGACACCAAGCTGGGTGACAGTGTTGATCTGCTTGAAGGAAGGCAGGCTCTGCAGAGGGATCTGGACAGGCTGGATCAATGGGCTGAAGCCAACAGGATGTGGTTTAACAAGACCTAATGCCGAGTCCTGCACTTGGCACACAACAGCCCCATGCAGTGTTACAGGCTTGAGGAAGACTGACTGGAGAGCTGCCTGGCAGAGAAGGACCTGGGGGTGTTGGTTGAGAGCCAGCTAAGTATGAGCCAGCAGTGCTCCCAGGTAGCCAAGGAGGCCAATGGCATCTTGGCCTGTATCAGAAACAGTGTGGCCAGCAGGACTAGGGAGATGACTGTGTCCCTGTACTCAGCACTGGTGAGTCCATACCTCGAGTGCTGTGTTCAGTTCTGGTCCCCTCAGTACAAGAAGGACATCGAGGTGCCGGAGCATGTCCAGAGAAGGGCAAAGAGGCTGGTGAAGGGGCTGGAGAACAAGACTTACAAGGAGCAGCTCAGGGAACTGGGGCTGTTTATCTTGGAGAAGAGGAGGCTGAGGAGAGACCTCATAGCTGTCTACGGCTGCCTGTAAGGAGGCTGTAGCAGAATGAGTGTTGTTCACTTCTCTCAAGTGACAAGTGATAGGATAAGAGCAAATGGCCATAAGTTGCGCCAGGGGAGGTTCAGACCAGATATTAGGAAGAATTTGTTTACCGAAAGGGAAAATACTTTTCCTAAATGTTGGGGTTTTTCCTATTAAAGTGACTACATGGAGATTCAGCTTCTCTCAGAATTGTGTCAAAGCAGCTAAACGCAAACACAGGGCAAGCTTACAAAGTTTATTTCCTCTTCCTATTAAAAAATATTATCTAAAACCAAACCCCACATATTTGACGTCCAGAAAAAAGCACAGATCAAGCTGATACTATACTTCTCAAGCCCCATCAGTTCTCAGCTTGATTTTAAATCTACATGTACTTCTATACCTGCACACTCCCAGTAGAAACATCTTCTAAGACAGAAAGTTCACTTTTCCTTGAAAGCTATGTAAATATTTTGCTTCCACTCAATCCTGCAATAAGGATGATGCCCCTACTTCCATGAACTAGATTGGTAGTTTCAGATGATGTCTTTAGATATAGCGCTCAAAGTCAACGAATGATTTCATACACAGTTCCTGCCTATCCTCCTAGGGCCAATAATAATTTTGCAGGGTTCTATCATATCTTAGTAAATCAACTCTTTTTCAAAATTTTGACATACAGATGATGCTCCATAAATTGCAGCATCTTTCTCGCTCTTTTCTGAACCTCCTTTGGTTCTACTTATCTTCTTGAGAACAAGAAATATATGAAGGTTTTAAGGTGCAAATCAAATCCAGGTTTACACAGAAATTTAATCGTGTTTTGAGCTTTTTGGTTTTTAGGGGAGTTTTTGTTTTGGTTTGGCTTTAGTTCGTTGTTTTTTTTTTTTCCTTTCTATTCTTCTCACCTTTAGAATTTGCAAAGCTAATAAACCATATTTCATCTGTATGCAGAGAAAAGAGTGATCACAAACACGTAAAGAAGATCTGCATTGACCTCTGTGTACATAGTAGATATGCTATTTCTCTCCGGTACTGTAAAACACAGAATTAAAAATGAAACATTCCCAAGTATTTAGCATTTGTTTTCTTGTTTACTGAAACATGTCATTGAATATGCATTAAATCAATTCTGGTTTTTAAATATCATTTACTAAACCTAAACTCTGATCTGCTGTACTATCGACACAGACACACATATACTGGAAGAAAGTTTGCAAACTGTTTAAAAATCTATATTAAACTTCATACCTGTGGACTTCCAGAGTGACAAAAAGGACCAGTCAAGGTAATGTATACTGGTGTATGTTTCACCAGAAAAACCGTGAGTGCACTCTGGGGAGGCCTTGAGTTCTTGAGGATGGTACATATCAGCAAATGATAATATTACATGTATTGTCTCCACAAATGAACAAGATGAAAGTATTTTAGTAAAGAAAGCTTTGTATTTTGTTTATAAATAGAAAAATCCTGATGTGCCATGAAATACAGAACCTTTACCTCCGTGTTGAATTCAAATTAATTCACAGTATATAAACACTAAAAATCTGATGACAATGTATAAAAGAGTAAAAACTTAAACCTATATTTTTTTATTTTTAAATACCCTGTAATTCTAGTTTAAAAAACAAAGAAACAAACAAAGACTAAATGACAGTGAAAATTTATTAAAATAATGTGAAACTGATAAGCTGACTATCTATTTCTTTATTTACCCTAGGAAACTTCATTGGTATGTGACTAAAAATCTTCAGTCATTAATGCCTTAAAAAGATAAAATATTATGAATTCTACTTGTTTTGTTCAGCACAACCTAAGATTAGTGTGATAATAAAGACACATAGTGATTCTCTCCTCTTCTTTTGTTCTACCTCTCTCAATTCACCAGAATGACAGTCAACTTTTTTAACAATCTTATTACTCTTTAAGTATGAAAATAGTTTTTTTTGAAAAGTACCATCCAACATACGTGTTACGCAATGCATCAATAGGCCATTCAAAATACATTTAAAACATGGAAGTTAACTTACACTACTAGGGATAAACACAAACCTTTTTTTCATGCAAACATATTTAAAGTTTCAATCTCTGTCTAGCACTGAGTAAAACAGCTTTCAGAAATATTTTACTTGGTCTCAAAATTTGATTAAGAAAAAGGATAAGTTGACTAAAAGCAAAGACAGACTTTCAATATTTTTTATTACTTAAACCTAGAATCTTAAACCCTTATCATTTAATCCATATGATGTTCCCACATGTAACTGATCTCTGAAAACACACAATTTTTCTGTATTTGTGTGCGTGTGTAAATACTTTGACAAAGAGAGGTTAATTTTAAAATATAAAATAAATTTTTTTGTATTATTTTAGGACCTTAAGAAATACCCATGATGTTTATGGAACATTAAAACTACAGTTAGTATAAATAAACAAAACCCCCACTTTGATCTCAGTTAATGAGGCTTACAAACTGCAAACCTTCTTTCACTGTTTCCCCAAAGGTGTATGAAAAACTTTTTATAGGAAACAGAGATGCTAAAAGAGAACAGTTGGCCTGATATCCCATAATAAGTATTCAAGCACAGAAAACAAGCCTACTTTGAAAGGACTAGGAGAGAAAGTTACACAATCTGTACATACAAAATATAATCTCTTTTATATGTAAATCCTGTCTAGGTTTTTTGATCTAAGAAAATCATATGTGCTGAGAAATCTTTATACTGCAATATATTTTCACATTCCATGCATCATGCTATACATTTTAAAATAATAGCTAATTCAGTGAAAACTATGAGTATTTATCAAGCATGTGCTGCATGATATCTGCTTTGTCTTCCAGTCTTTCAGAGAAAAATGTTCTCACTCTTGTGCCCTAGGAATTTTGTTTGTTAGTTTGGGTTTTTTTGAGAAACCCTAAAATATAATTTTCCTCTGCATTTTCTATAAATCTTTACTTCAGGAGAAATTATTTGACTTGACCTAACAAAATGTATGTCTCCAAAATCACTGATTAGTTCACAAAATAACATGTATAAAAACGATTTCTCGTCACTCATACTCAGCTTTCCTCTGCAGATGTTCACTAGGACAAACAGTCTTTTCCTTCTAGAAAAGAAATCAAGTTAAAACATCTAGCTTCTTGCCAAATACTGTGAATGCTTCTATGCAACAACACTAGCTGATCTTGGCATGCTCATTTAGCTCAGAGAAAAAAACAAAGTGAAAGGTAATATCAGAAGAGTGGTTCTAGTCATGAGGAAGAATTACAGTCTTCATCATCCCAGATATGTTTTACATTGACTGTTAAGCCCTCCTCCAGCTTTTTCCTTTGTTTATTTACTAATCCGAAACGTTAGAAGTTGCTGAGTTTTTAGTTCATTTTATATTTACAAAAGGTTTTCTACCTGTTTCTATCTGCTTCACCTGAAGCTATCTCAGCAATTGAATAAAATTCCTAAGAAACAGAACTCTGACAAGCAGTTAGCTAGAGTGACAGAAGTATGACTGCAGCGTATCTTTATTTTCCGCTTTACTGTGTGCCTAATAATGTTAAAATTGGGTAAACACAATAACTGCAAGTTTTCTTAAATAAATACAGCTCTGCTTAAAACAGTGCTAGCACTTGAAAAGAAGTGATAATATAAAATTAATACATATAAATTTGCTCATATGAAGAAAGTGCTGAAAACTACATTGAGAAACCTAAAAGATTTGTTGATAATAACTAGAAAAGTAAGGAATATAATCAAGATAAGGAAACTCCGAGTAACAAGAAAAAAAAAAGAATTTGTATGGATTATCTTTGATCTGTGTACTTGGTATTTGGCTGCTCTGAATCTAGATTCTTTTGAAGGTCTAATTTGAAGGTCAAAATTGGATAAAAGGAAGAAAAAGTCTATGTGAAATTTATTTTCAGCAGATCTGTTTTTAAGATTTATCCTTCTCATATGCCACTCCAATTTCAGCATAGCTTAAATTTAATTTGAGGTGAAAAGTAAAAAAAAAATGCCTGAAGCAAGCTGAAAGTATAAAAATACTGTTTGATTTCTCTCTCCAACTCTTGTCACCCTCAGACAAGTTTCTTCACTGGGCCATTCTGTATTCTAGAAAAAGTTATGAAAAATAAAATGCATTTATGATGTAACCTAGTGTTTTATCTGTAGTGGAAGTGATCTGAAGATCCTCTAAACTCAAGCAGAGTAAGTGTAATGGTTAAATTTTGACTGAACTTTATAAGACAAAACCATATATTTCTTGTTTGCCATTTTGTTATCATTCTGCCCCTATTAAAACTATTAAATTGTTACATCAAATAGCAGAAGGTATGCTCTTGCCATCAGACACATAAAAGTCCTAGACTTCATGCTTTAAGTTAAAAAATCTATTCCGTCATAAAAACACTAAGGAAGAAAAGAGTCAGTTACTTGTTGGCATTATGTACAATTTCTAAATAAGGCACACTTGCATTCTTTTCTTACTTTTTTTTTCCCGTGAAGGGCACTGAGATAAAATATCACAACTTACAGCCAATCATGAAAATACTCTCTGTTTTAGTTCTGGCACTGACATTGATCTGATTATTACATACTGCAAAATATGTAAGGAATAATCAGTTGGTGATAATCATCATACACAGAATGCAATACTGTAACGTCACTCATAGAGTATTTCACATCATAGAAGGTCTGTACCTTCTTCAGAATTAGAAGCTTGTCTGACTGCCAAGCACTGTTGCAGGTGCATTGCCTAGCACAGAGATTGCTTTCATGACTCAGCAATGCATAAAGATGATCTTTGTGAAAAACTGTCAACTTGCCCCATCCACAACAGCGTAATAGAAATGCATCCACACTCTGAACTTTTGCAGATACTACATAGAATAGGTACAGCAGCAATAGATCTCCATTTTATAAAGCAAATCGTGTGTCTTACAGAGATTCTTTTGAACTTTCTCTGTTGTTCTTTTTTTTTGTATTTGTAATTAAATTAACAACTTTATCATGTAGCATTTATAAGTATCTCAACAGTAGAATTCTGAAAGTTGAGAAGGCTGATTACTAATCTGTCAGAAGTATAGCCCTACAACAGTATATTCAAGTGAAAACAAAAAAAAAATCAAAGAGTTAGCAAAACACAAATTCAAAAGAAACAACATAAACTGCTATTCTCTAACTTCTCATCTCTTAAATAATCTGCTCAAAGCTGGACTACATATTTTGCGTTATTGTATTACTAATAATTCTGATTATTGCTCACACTAAAGTTTACAAGAGCATTTCTTCAATAATGTATTCTTTCAGGTCCTTCAGTAGCAGATCACCATTGTCTCCCATAGAGTTACAAGTCTGCATTTCTTAATAAACGCTGGTTTTCTTTTACCTGTGCATAAATGCCTAATTCCTCGTTTTCCCACAGGCTTATGTTAGCCAAACATGAAACTGGGTCAGCTTAAAATAATTCTGTGTGGTGATGTAGAGGTGGATATTGTTTAATTTTTTTTTTCTCAAAAGCACGAATTATGTTTTTTATAGAAAATAAACTGCTGGCATTTGTGTACAGCTTGACTTATCATGTAACTGATGTTGGCAAACATCGTTAGGCAGAATAGTAGGTAGAAAAGGAAATTAAAACACGGGTATATATATGCAGTCTCTGCTTGTGATCTACAGGAACTGATTACTCCAGTACTAACCTGGAATACAGTGGTAAACTGTTAAACAGCACCTTGCTTATCAACAAGAATTTATACACAGTAATTGTAGAGACATCAAATTTATTCTGATATTTCTGACACAAAGTTTAGGGATACCTCCAATGTCATACTACTGGCAATTGGAACACTGTCCAAACGAGAATCAAAACTGAAAATGTTATAGCAGTTAGTACCTACATCAGCCGTATATGCCTGACTCCTTTGGATATATAGATAAATCATACTAACCTCAAATAAACATGAACAACTTTGGATTCTTATTGACTGTCTGACCATTTGTAGTCTGCAAATACTATTTTATGAGTTTAGTATTTGGATAAAATACCAACTAAGAGGAATTGCAATTAACTTAAAGCATTAATTTCACTATACTATGAATTGTATTCTAGCTGCTCTTCTACACATTTCAGTAACTTTAGAATCAAATCATGTTGTTTTGTAATATTTAGATCACTACCTATATTCATATGACTTTTCACTCAGCACCAGAATTAAAAGCCCATGAAATGTGAAAATGAAGATCTCTTGAAAACACAAATTACAACTCTCTTCTTGGTCAGAGGAGGTTTAGGCTTGATATTAGGAAAAAAATTTTCACTGAAAGGGTGATTCGCCAATGGAATGTGCTGCCCAGGCAGGTGGTGGAGTCATCGTCCCGGAGGTGTTTAAAAACAGATTGGATTAGGCACTTAGTGCCATGGTTTAAATGACGAGTGGGTGCTAGTGTTGGGTCATAGGTTGGACTGGATGATCTCAGAGGTCTTTTCCAACCTTGTGATACTGTGATACTGTCAGGAGAAAAATATGAAGAGTTGAAAAATGACAAATATTAAAATTCTTCTGCAACTATGAACTACTTGAAAATTTCGAGGTCAATGAGTGAATAGTAGGTGGGCAATTATCTAGAAGACAAAATTAGTTTAAAAGTAGCTACTTTTTCTACTGACTGCTACTTCTATAAATGGCAACTTGTTCCTTAGCTTCAGTAGCACAGCCAAATGGAAAAATGTAACTAGAGTAAATTAATCTAAATGTCCTAGATGTTACACTAAACATACCCCCAACAAGGACGCTGAGATTGCAATGTCAAGCACTTTGAAAATAATGATGGCTCTCTGCTGCTCATCAAGCTTTAATGTTATCAATGACTTTGGTGAAAACAACAATCCCCGTCTTCCCTTTATCTCTAAAATAAACAAATATGGAAATTTATCAGGAGTACAGAAACTAAAATGACAGTCTTGGACACTCTTAATCTCTAGAACCCCTCCTTCACTGATCCTGAGATGATTTGATTATTGAGACTTCCCATCTCTGCTTGGTTCAGTTACTAGGATATTATACAAGGTGTCCTTGCATGCTTGCATATGGCTCCTTACTCTTCAATACTCACTTTTCACTGTTCTTTTTTCTGATTTATAAGACACAGGAAGGGGCCAACAGAATAGGAATGACAGTCTGCTCCTGAATATCTAAGTTAAAATACACTTGTTCTGGACAGGCTGTTCATAAATTAGATGCTAATCAGCAATAAGTTTCTAAGAAGAAGATTTACGGTTCTTTTTAACCAAGAGTTGCTATTTTTTTTTTTCAGCAAGAAGTATTAGAACACTGTAAGAACATTCCTTGATTTTTTTTCCCTTAAGCTAATAGTGTTAATAACTGACTTACTTTTTGTTGTGGATTTGAAAAAAACAATTGTGACTCAAACATGCAACATGGATAATTCTTTTCAGGTTGTTTAAATCTTATGAAGATTTAGCATAGCCATCACTAAAAGTATCACACATAGTCTTACCAAGACAAGCCAGAACTACTCAATGAAATCAAAATGGTAGATAAAAGCTGACCATGTTAAAAAAACCCAGTCCAGTCCAAGCCAAATCAAAATCAAAGTGGGAAAAGAGAATGCAGGAATAAAAGTATTGTAGATGAGTAAAAATAACAAAAAGAAGGTAGAAAAGAGATGAATAAATCAGAAATACAAAAAACGACTATTTTAATCACAGTTATAAAGATGTCTTTTTGAAGTGTAAGAAATGCAATCCTCTCCATGAAAGAAAACTCATAACATACAGAAAAAGATGTCTCAAAACTTTCCTCCCTCTGAAACGTGCTGCATATTATCAGAGAAAAAATACAGGATTTCTGCAGTAAGTATAAAGAGACTACTTATATCCTAGCATTGCCTTTCTTTATACAGTTTTTCTAACTGGGACCCTCATGAGACAAAGAGTCATTCATTGTGTAAATTATACAGTATCTGCAATTTTAGAAGATGTTAGTTAGAGGAAAGCTATTGAGAAACTTCTTAATAAAATTCTTAAGTTCAACAGAAGTGGTAAAAGGTGGTAGAGTGGTAAAATATGTTCAACTAATTCTCACAGAAAGCTTCCTGAAGGGTAATCATTTTTTATACGGCTAAGACATTTGTAAGCCATCTGTTTAGTGCAAGAGTAACAGCCCGCTTTTCCAGTTTGTAACAGCAGCAACTCTAAGAGCCTAAATACAAAAAAAAAAAAAAACACAGGGGAACTTCACAAAATGCTAAAATTAAATAAACTGGACAAAATATGAATACTTCTGACATAGCAGTGTCCCTCATGTTACACTAGCCACAGTTTTGGTAGAAAATGTTCCATTCCCTCATCAATTAAAGAAAATGGTCAAATGAAATATGAAATCTGTAATAACCTGACTTTGACTGTTAAGACATATGCGTTCATAAGATAAGCCCAACAGGAATAGCACACTCAAAATAGTTCTGCAGAAATTCTGGGTAAGAATAAAGAATCTGAACTAAGTTTAGCAAACGCATTATGTTCTCGCTGAAAGGAACAACAAGAAGTTAAATTGTGATTGATTCCTTTTGGAATACAAAACTGGGTTGGAGAGCAGTGCGCAAAAATAACCCTTCTAAAGCTCAATTTTACAGAAAAATCAAAACAAAGAAAAAAATGGGCACTGATTCAGTCTTGGCATGTACATTTAAATCTTGGCAGTCCCTCACGCCTTGCAAGCAGGAAATATAGACCTTTCTAGTGACTCCTAAGGAAATGATTTAAGTGGCTCTTCCTGTGTTGCATGTACATTAATCTTCAGAACAAGGCCAAAAGTGATCTGATGAAGGCATATAATATTCATATATTATACATACACAATAATTATTCCAAGTGACTGCCTCACAGCTCTGCTATTGATTAGTCAGAATTGGTTAAATTTTGCTGTCTGGGATGGACAAAGAAAATTAATGACTTCATTTTATATGACAGAAAAACATGTGTTCCTAGACTAAGGGGGACACCTATGACAGCACGAAATAAGACAAAAAAAATCAGTACAAAGCAGAGCACAGCATTTCTTTGTGCTCTCGTGATAGCTGAAATATCCTAGTTCTTTGTATTACATCTTGCACGGTAATATTATTCCCCCTTTTAAGATCTTGAATTCATGGATGCACTTACCTGACTGCATGAGAATTGATCAGAAGCATTTTCTTCCTACATGTAGTCAGTTATCTGCTTGTATTTCAAGACCTCTGCAGAAAAGTGTCTGGCTTTTCCGATTTCATTCTCCAGCAGAATAATAGAAAAGGAATCTCTGATATCTGAATCATGTTAAGTGCCCTAAACTTTATGCAGGTTCTTTCAGAACTGCGCTGTTAAGCATAATTTTCAGGAGCAAAAATATGCACTGTTATCCAAATGAATTAGCTCAGTTGTGCTAGTTCTCACTTGGTTGAAGTGCAACCAGATGACAAGGTTTCAAATGTGTTAACTTGTATCACAGAAAGTGTTTAAGAGTTTTTCAGTCCAAAATGAGCTAACAAAACAACTCTTTTTGCTAATATTTTCCCCAGACTACGGATCTTAATAATATAAAAATTCCCAGGATATTAATATTTGTCTGAACAAGGACCCTGTGTTAAAACATATATATGTCATTGAATCATACAATCATAGAATCTTCCAGCAGGAAAAGGCCTTTGAGATCATTGAGTCCAACTGCACCCACCATCCTCTAAACCATATCCCCCAAAACCTCATCTACCCATTTTTAAAACACCAAGAGGGATCGTGACTCAACCACCTCCCTGGGCAGCTGTGCCAGTGCCTGACCACCCTTTCGGTAAACAAATTCTTCCTAATATCTGGTCTGAACCTCCCCTGGCACAACTTATGGCCATTTCCTCTTGTCCTTTCACTTGTCACTTGAAAGAAGAGATCAACACTCATTCTGCTACAGCCTCCTTACAGGCAGCTGCGAACAGCGATGAGGTCTCTCCTCAGCCTCCTCTTCTCCAAGATAAACAACCCAAGAGTTCCCTTAGACTCTCCTTGTAGGACTTGATCTCCAGCCCCTTCACCAGCCTTGTCGCCCTCCTCTGGATCTGCTCCGGCACCTCAACATCCTTCTTGTACTGAGGGGCCCAAAACTGAACACAGTACTTGAGTTGTGGACTCACCAGTGCTGAGTACAGGGGCACAGTCATCTCCCTGGTCCTGCTGGCCACACTGTTTCTGATACAGGCTAAGATGCCATTGGCCTTCTTGGCTACCTGGGAGCACTGCTGGCTCATATTCCAGGTCCTTCTCTGCCAGGCAGCTCTCCGTCAGTCTTCCTCAAGCCTGTAACACTGCATGGGGCTGTTGTGTGCCAAGTGCAGGACTCGGCATTAGGTCTTGTTAAACCACATCCTGTTGGCTTCAGCCCATTGATCCAGCCTGTCCAGATCCCTCTGCAGAGCCTGCCTTCCTTCAAGCAGATCAACACTGTCACCCAGCTTGGTGTCATCTGCAAACTTGCTAAGGGTGCACTCGATGCCTCCGTCCAGATCATTAATAAAGGTATTGAACAGGACTGGACCCAGCACTGAACCTTGGGGAAGACCACTCATGACTGGCCTCCAACTGGATTTAACTCCATTTACCACCACCCTCTGGGCCCAGCCATCCAGCCAATTTTTTACCCAGCAGAGTGCTCTCATCCAGGCCAAGGGCAGCCAGTTTCTCAATCAGAATACTGTGAGAAACAGTGTCAAAGCCTTTACAAAAGTCCAGGTATACCACATCAACAGCCTTTCCCTTGTCCATTACCCAGATAACCTTGTCATAGAAGGAGATCAGGTTGGTCTGGCAGGATCTGACTTTCACAAACGCATGTCAACTAGCTTAGGAGTATTTCCTGGAATTACTCAGTCAAAACAGTGGAATTTCTCATAGGTTTCTGACCAGGAAAAGACGAGTTAAAACTCCAGCACTGATGAATATATGCTCACATAAAGTTGTAATAACCTATGTTTGCAAGTTACATTCCCATTTTCCATGTTTTTTAAAACAAATAAGCAAATTCCAGGGTTATTTCATAAAATTATGAGTGAAATACAACAGGTAATGTAAGGGGCAATTTAAGCCATTGGAAATAGTATCAGAAGCAGAAGTCATAAATCCTTATAATGTTTGTACATGCAAGATCTCAGTATCAATAAACAAATACCAAACCAGTATTAAAATTTGCTTAGAGAACGTAACAGGTAAAACATAGACCAGTTATATTGAAAGCTGAAGCAATGATAAATAAACTACTAACCTGATGCCCTTTGTTTCAGAAAAAAACAGCTTTGTCTCTTCTCAAGGGAAGTAAACTAGTACTTAGTGTTTATACCAATATATATATATTTACTAGGCAGGTTACATATTTCAGTTTACCGCTCAGACTTGTTTGAAAAAGACAAAAAAACCTCACAGGTGTCCAGGTTGCAAATATGCACTAGGATTTAATAAAGAAGCCTTGTCTGAAATCAGTAAATGAGGGCTTTAATCTCAAATACACTTTTCATGTTAACACTCAAGCCACGAGACTTCCTGAATGCACAGATATAAAAGAGGCAGCCATGGCTTAGTATTTATGGTATCTTATCTACTATCCATTAGATAATGTAGTATCCTATTTTTTCACTATTAAATTTTGAAAAATTAGTTTGGATAAATAACAACACATAAATAGTATAAAATTTTGAATAAATTGTTAGAAAAGACCCAAAACAAAAGAATGATCAGCAGTGGCTAGGCTTTCATTATATATCTGAATAGATTTAGTGAAACTTGATCGCCAATTTCTTTATTTCCCAATGAGCATGCATCTCTTGTTACCTCCATCTCAAAATCATGCCGTAACAATTTCTGGTACCCAGTCTTACAACATCTGTCAAAACTGTATCTTCTTGTCACATTTCTAACATCATACAAGGAGGGAGCTGGGTAGCAGGAGGCTATATAGAACCATATAGAACACTGCAAAACTTTCTGGAGCTGCTAGCATCACAAATTTCTTCCCTGCTCATTCCACCACAACTTAGGAACCTGTAGCAAATTAATACTGGGGGAATCTAACATTCTGCTGTATTGGGTTGAAACTGGCATAGCTTAAAACTCCTTAGGGGCCCAGGGAGACTGTGACAACAGAGCGAATATGTAGGATTCCTTTCTTCAGGAAATTGTGCAAAAGAGTCACAAGAAATGATATAAAACTCTTCAGAGCTAGCAAAGCCATAGGTCTCCTAGTTGAAAAATACATCACTCTATACTGTCATGTATGGTTACTACACTTCTCAAACAATACTGTTATAGTAATTCAGTATTAAACATGTGAGACAATTGCCCCTTGAACACAGTCAATTTCACACCTTAAAGAGAAGACTCAGTATAAAGAATAACAAAATAAACCAGTTAATTAGAGAAACACATATCACCCACAAATCTTTTATTGCTATCATCATCACAGTTATCTGAATACAAATAATATAAAATAGCACTTCATTTCATATCAATATTACTAAATGTAATGGGCTTGCCTTTAATTACTTGGATAAATGAGTCTTCTTCATTTTTTGATAGTTCCGACCACAGAAAGATAAATATATCTATCTAAACCAAAATTAATTGTCTGAGATATCTTTCAAGGATAGAAATAGATTGTGGTGCATTGCATTTCCATTTAAGACAGAATGGGAACAATATGATGTATTTTTAGTCATGAACGTATATGGCTGAGGTGAAGTTGTGAGCTGCAATTGAGGCAAATAAAATTCCAAAGGCTGTATTTCAAAACCAGATTTTAAGGAGAATAAAATGAATCTCTATACATGTATTTAGTTTTCTCTTATTTTGCCAGTAAGTACAGGGACAAGTTCTTTCCTTCTGATGCAACATATGCAATTGAACAAAGAAATTCACTTACATGAGACATAGTCTATTGTTTTATCTTAAATTTATTGGGAAACAGCTATCATATACTTTAAAGTGACTGTGTCCTTTTCATGTATTTTCACATAAAGATAAAACATCCTACTTTTTCATAAATACGTAATAAAATGCTTCACTTCCAAGCAAATAAAATAAAAACAGGGTTTAAAAACTGGTTTCCTAATACTGAAGTCCAGTGGAACGAGTTGGTGTCTGTGCATTCAAACAGGATCAGCATCCTAAGTTTCTAGCATAAAATTCCTAATTAGACTAATGTATGATATAAAGAGTGGGTTTTTTAGTGATTTTATGAAGCAGTACAAACCAACTGAAAAATAAGTAAGAATTAGGCCAACCTCTATTTATAGAGAGTTTTCTCTGATAGTTTGCTCTTTACTCTTTCAGCATCTCCTTCACACTATTCCAGTTTCAGCCAAACAGCTAAAAATCTGTGATTTTTTTTCTTCAGGTTTATATATTTCATTCTTGTGACATTCAAGAATTAATGGTTGATGACAGCTTTCTCATCTCTTGGCATAACAAAGCTATCGAGAATGAATGTTTCTACTTACAGGGACTATAATTTTAGCAAGAACAGGTGAAAACTCTTGTTTTCATCACTAGTTAAGTGAAACATACTTTTGTCCATGGCTATATCTGTAGAAAACAGAAAGCAATTTTTCATCTATACAATTGGATAGCAATAAATGCTATGAGTTACATTCCAAATATGAATTATCCTACCTCTGCATACTAGTCTCTGTGAAATTCACCTTCGCTATGTTGGCTAACCAACAGACTATATTTTGTAAAGATATTCACGAACAACTATATTTCATTTCCATGTAAATAAATACTGTTTTATTTCATTGTCTTGTTTAAAAGAAGAGAAAAATGCAAAACATTCACAAAACTTGAGACAAATTTGATGACAAATTTGATGACAAATTTGAGAAGGTTATCAAAAGGGGGTGAAAAAAATGAAGAGGAAAAATTAAAGCCTCTGATTATTCAGAGATAACATTCAGAAAGTTTTCTGTAGAGTTTTCATCTATCACAGAAGGAATTTCAACCATAAGAGATCTTCCCAGAACTAAAGGTCTATGCAGAATGAAAATTTTAATGAGGATCTTATAAAAAAAGTTCTAAATCTATATTTCTTCAAGGGTAGATGGAAACTTATGCCAAAGCTTTTTGCTCAAGTTGTGCATTCTCAGAGGCAAAGTTCTATAGTTTATGTATCAAAAAATGTACATTGAAATATTCACATTACAAAGGTGGCCCTGTGTTCTCCCAGTGCTGAGTCATCATTTGACAGACAGAGATCCAAAACTCTATATTTTATACATAAAGGATAATAAAAAAGACTGAAAAAAATGCCCAAAGGCAATAAGGATATACATTAATATGAATGCTATGTCTCCATTTGAAATGTTCTCTTTAAGGTCAAAATAAAGCTATTCACTTAAATGCAAATGTAAAAAAGTGAAATATTATACCTGTTCTACAAAAACTCTCCAGTAGAAATCTTTGCTTGTCATTTTTACTGCCATTTTGGTTGTTACAGGTCATTAGTTCCTAAGGAAGGAAAAAAATTTGTCTGGATTACAAGGCAAAAAAGAGAAAGCCAGTTTTCTCAACAGTAAACACAGTAACTGTTTGCAATGATGGTAATTTTACCAGTCTGTAAGGAAATAAAAGAAAAAAGAAAGAGGAAATTCCATGAATTCAGTGGAAAATAAACACTGGAAAATTAGGCATAGTAGTCAGCTTCACATTCCAATAATTACTTGACTCTTGTTTAGCAACTGCATATGGATGTATGTAATTTTAGAACATAATACACTCTTGGAACATGTTGCACAGCAAAGTTCACACGGCTTCAACTGTGTGCAATTTCAACATTACTTTAAACACTGAAAAAATAAGAATAGTTGATGAAAGAGGTTTACTCCTATGTTTTTGAGCATCTCACTGAATAATAAAGAGCTTTTATATGTCACTGATAAAATGATATGTACTCTAAAAAGTGCTTAAAAGAACAGTATACACAATACCCGTAACTGCTATGTAAGATTCTGAAGAATGTAAGCCCTCATTTCCACTTTTTTTGGTGAAGGCTCTGACATTATTATTTCCACAAAGAATTATTTTAAAATATTTAGCATTTCAGAATCTTGCATGCCAATGAATAGACTTCTAGAAATTAAAAAAATTGAGTGTCCAAAAAGTTACCCGAATTTGTCAGTGCAATCTCCCTTTTCCTCCAGAAAACAAAGTCTCTTCAAAATTGCATTGAATTTAGATTTCTAAAGACATTTTTAGGATGCTTTAGTAATTAAGTTTTATGTCCAGACATTCAAATTGTGGAGAAAACAGGCAAAAAGAAACATTTTGCAGATGCCTTGAAAAAAACCCTCAGAGTATCTTTTGGATTCATGCAATTTCTTTTGGCCAAGACTGATGGATTTTCCCAAAGAAAGTCAGGCACATCAGTACTTGCTTTGGCATACAGAGTTCACTGCTGCAGATCAGATTACAGCTTTAAATGGATCAAATGCTGTATGTGATGGCATAGACTAACAAAAGAAGTTATTTGGGAAATCCCAACAGAGGCAGAGTAAGCTGAAATTTAAGAGATGCAATACTGCTCCAACCACCATGCTCTAGTGATGCAGAATGCAACATAACTATAACATCAAAAAACACTCCTTTTTCAGGTTTAATTACTTTAATTCACTCGAATATCCATGAAAAAACTTACCACTGCTGAATGCTTTCACCCTGTACAGCAGCCCTGCCACTGCAGAAAATGCCATAGGAAATATCATAGGAAGCGGCATAAGCAGATATTATCAGCAGGTTTAAAAAGACAGGAAATTCATGGACAAGAGGTCTGTAAATAGAAGTTAAATAGAATAGGTAGAGCTATCCTTTTAACAACTCTAATGAAATCCTGTGGGTGTTGTGGCAGTACAAGGTTTATGGACTGCAATTATTGATCATGCATTACATGAGGAGCATCTCCTTTTCCACAGTCAGACATAGAGCTTGGTCAGATAGAGAGGTGGGTCAGATGTACTGGAACGTTTACTGAGTTTATAAGTCAAAACTTGTCTCAAAATGTCAAACCAAGTATTTTATTGTGATAATGTCTCTTCTGCTTCTAAGAGTCAGAACAGATGGCAAGTACCATCTGAGACCACTTTTGTACAGGAAAGAGTAAGTACGGGAGGGAGGGCCTAAGTGAGGGAAGAATATCTAAGAGAGCACTTGCCAAAGGGGTACCCATTTCTTTTCTGAGCGAGGGCTGACTGATTCAGCTGATTTGGTCTGTCATCCATGTTGCCGCCTTGCGTAGGTTTGTGATTGTGTCTTTGCCTTTTTAGTTGTCCAATCCTTCCTATAGTCTATGGCAATAAAGTGATCTAACAAACAAACAGGATTTTACAGGTCATGTATATAAGGCATTGATAGGTTTTCTTTTTCATCCTGTGGATGTCTTCCTTCGCTTACAGTTTCAGCTAGGTAATTTTCGCTATACTAAAGTTTAGCACTGTCCTGTGAGATCACAAATGGCATTGCTGCAGCTAGAGGTCAATGTTAGACGAAAGAATAAAAAGATCAGCTCCCAGAGAGATACGGACTCCTCTGAACCATTGGCTTATGTAGAAGTGGAGAGCAAAAGATCTGCAAAGATAATCCTTTTTTGCCTCTACTCCTTTCCCTCATCAATTCACAGAGGAAAAGAAATAGTCAGGGATAAGGGACTACGCCAAAAAATTTGGCTGTAAATTGCAAGCCTTTATAACTGCCACTGGAGCAAGTTCAAAAGCCTGTTGTAAATAAATGCTAATGCCCTCTAGCATTTCTTTGAGTGAAACTGCTGCCCCTCCTCTTTGAAAATCGACTTTGGGCTAGATAGCAACATATATAACAAACACCTACATATGTCCAAATCTTTCTGGGTGATACGAGATCTAGGCACTGATAATTAACAGAGTGATATTCTCAGTGTTGCAGATCATTTCCATATGATATTTTTGTTTGTTGACCTTCCATCTTTAAAAAAAAAAATCCTCTTTTTTTTTTTTTTCCCTTGCTTCCTAACTGAATTAGAATAACGAGTAAACAGAGGTTTTCTCTTTTGGATTGTTTTTTTCCTGGTTGTCCTTATGTATGGGAAACTATTCCAACAAAATAATTTCTAAACTTTTCACATTTAAGGCTAATGCAACCACTTTAATACAAAGTGTACAAAATGCTTTTAGGTATGCCATAAGATTGGCATTTGAATAAAATGCATTTCCTGAAAAATCCAATTTTCTTCTAAATTATACTGCGTAGCTCTTACCAAATTGAAATACCTGAAAATAAAAGGGAACAGAGATTGATTTTTATTTGATGACATTTTCTAAAATGGGAAGAGGCTTTCTTCCTTGCACAAAGTTTTTATGTCTAGAAATAACCAGTGAATATTCACAGTCAAAAAAATCTTAAAACTGTTTATTTTTTTCAGAATCTAATAAAACAATGCCAAGGTCACATGGATACAATTTAATCCACTGGTTCAAATGAATGCCAGCATTTTAGCCAAAATTAATGAACAACACCGTTTGTGACATTTTATGGAAATTAAATACCATGACTCAGTTACTGTAAACTGCAGCTAAAAAGTAGGACACTGGGAAATAAATAGCTTTAAAGGAGGAGTAGAGAGATGAAGTTTCTTAAACAGTGTTTCATTTAACATGCATTTCTCTTTCCCTACAATAGTTGAAGTGTAAATCTGATGTAATCCCAACCGTATTTCAGACTTCAGAAATAGACAAAATTTAGTTTCAGCTACTCACAAGCCATACATATTCAACGAGCTTGGGTTTTTATATTTTCATTGTGCTGTCCTTTCATGACTCCACATTAAAATGACTGCAGATGCCACAGGAAAACCAGGCTACCTTAAATCGTAAAAACCACTTTCAGCAATAGTGACAATTTCAGGAAAATTAAGATAGAAAACATTAAGTTTTTTTTTTTATCTTAACATAATTAATGGACTAAATATTTTAATCAAGAAAAACAGTGTTTGAGTGTCTTGGGCTGTATTATCACAATGTGACCATTTGATTCGGTGGTCAGAATAAAACTAGGAAGGTTTATTATATGCTTATATCCTCTTTCTAACAGATTTGTTCTCTACATTTTATTTCCAACTATGTTTTCTAATGCAGCATCAAGTTAATCAAATGAAGATATTCCCACATCTTCCGTGAAGACATTTTCTAATTCTAATAGATTTTGCCAATAGAAAATTATCGCAAATATTTGGCTTATTTTTTTCATTTGCAGTTTTGAGTCATGTTGCTAGTAATTACGTTTTAAGAAATGGCAAAACTCTCTGTGCTACTCTTCTCACTCTTTAATCACCAAGCCTTGAAATGCTTGAAAAGTGAGTGACATCTGTTCCCATTCAGAAGTCTTCCAGATAAATCACATTTTCAGTCTTGCTAGAATGTATTTTTCCCTTTTCCCCCATACTTTGTCATTATATCACTTTCCTCTTCTATTTTGACATAATTCAGTGTTTCTTCAGATTTAAAAAAATAACAAACGAGAAAGCACACCCCGTGACAAAATATGTAGGGCCTTCCTTCCCTGTAAGCTACTCTCACAATAAGAAAGAATTCTTTATGAAGTTTTTGGCACTTCTCCTTTCATTTTATCTTCTTCCCAACTTAGTCTAGTAATGTGATTATACAATTGTTGTAGTATACCCTGTCTTGAAGCATCCACATATGTTTCTATACATAGATATGCCTAAGACAATTTGCACCTTTGTAGCTTCTGAGGTATTTTTAAATATATTTTGTTACTCATAAAGTCAACACTCGAAAAAAAAATTCCAGAAATATAAAGATTTCTCTACACATTCTTACATCACTTTTTTTTCTGGAAATTGTTTCATTTCACTATTGTATGATTTAAATAATTCCTTTTGTTGAGTACTTCTTTTCAACCTGCCTTAGTCTAAAACATATAAATGGATAACTTAGAAAATTAATTCTGTCATGATAATTGTATTTTTTTTAGCAGGGGAAAACTAAAAATAAATCTACATCTGCAGTTGTCAAATACTAAAAAACAACATCAGTTCTACAAAATCTACACTGAAGATTAAGAACATTAATTCTTGTAAAAACTTAATTTATTTCAGTATTTTCCATACTGGAACTGCTAATATGCAAGTCCAGAAGGCAATAAAATATTACTGAAGTAGGTGATCCACTTCTTTAACAAGAATTCCAGAGGAATTTCCAATGCAGTGAAGTGAAACGTTTAGATGACAGGGTACTGATAAATAAACAGCAAGTAATTGAAGATTTTGACTGTGTAGATGTGCAAGTTGGATAACAAAGACACTTTTGTAAGTCACAAGGGAGAACTGTAGGAATTAACAGATTAATCTCCCATCTGCAGCAAACTGTGGATGAAAGACATTATTCTGATAAAAAAAGGCAAACACAAGCATTCCCCTTCCCCCGAATCACACTAAAACAAATTAATAGCACCTTAAATTAAAACCTCCTATCAAGTAATTAAAAAAACCCCACAAAATAACTTGCATACAGAACAACTGATGTGACGGCAAATATCCAACAGTTGGCTATGTAAAACAAAGTGAGCTTTTCATTGGTTCTTTTTCCTTTTACATAACTACAGTTAGTTTTGCTATATCTAGTTTGAATGTGGATAATGGGGCAAAGACTACAGTTTCGTAGTTTCCTTCTATTCCTTCTTCACCCCCAATCCAAATCTAACAAGAAACTTCAATGCCTGACTGAAAATACAGTCATGTCAAGTGGTAAAAGAAGAGGTTCAAAACGCACTAAAGTTAGTAAGACACTTCAGAAGACACCATCTGTAGAACTTTGTTAAATCTCTCCTCATCCTCACACTGCATTTACGAACAGAATTTATACTTTTCTAAATGCTACCTAGGATTTGGAGGATTTCTTATCCTCATGGTTACATATACCATTTTTCTTTTAAATACTAATATGAGGATCAGAGATGGAATTGGAAATGTTTAAGAAAATGGAAATCCTCCTCATCTGGGAAAATATACTAAAACCCAACAGTATATTTCTGATTCTTTCTCTAATATTTATCGGGATAACACCTCGATGTTTGTACTCTTTCATTCTTAATATCATTATCATTGTGCACATGTAAGCAGTACCAAATAGAAACACTTTAAAAATTATGAAACCTCAGTTAACAAACATGACAAGAGATAAACAGAAAGTAAGTATAGAAAACAAGTGAACAAAGGTAAATTCTCTTGAAAGGACTTTGTTAAAAGTAATACAAAATTGGAGATCATCAGCATAAAAATAGGATGATGGTGAACAAAATTCTCATCAAGACAGTTCATTGAGTCTTGCAAGCCAGAAATGCTGAAAACCCTTTGGTATGGATCACATTCTTTGCAGCTCAACAAATGCTATGTTAAGGGTTTGGGGTTTTTTTCAAGTATTTTATCACTTAAGAAATATCACAAGTGTGAGACTTGATTGAATGCACTCTAAGACAGAAATCATAATTTGCCTTATGAAATGTACAATTTCATATTTTGAAGACCACAAGGGTTGATGATGAAAGATATGTTACTTAGTATAGGAGTTTTATTTACCACATAAATTTTGGTGAGCCATGATGACAGAATAGAGAGCATGTTCATTGAATTTCTTTGTATCATTGTTGAGAAATCATGAAATGACACAGCTACATTTGTTAAATTAATTTAAAATGCATGCAATTTCAAAATCTCCCTTAGTATAGGATTAACAGGGTTTTTTTTTTAAAAATAAATAACTGCATGGGGCTTTAAGGCGGCACCAACTCAATTGTTCAGTACAAAATCAGAGCAAATCAGGAATGAATCTGCAGAGAGTGTCTCACTCATGAATTGAAATGAATATTCAGGACATGGCAGGAAAATAAATAGATGGGCATACATGTAATATGATGTGTCATTTTTAGAAGATCCCCAGGAAAGTGGAATGGGCAACATTTAAACAGAGAAAATAGGAATCTACAGAGAAAAACTAGATGAAAAGCTGCAGAAAGACCGAATAAGCCTTCAAAGCAACTGCTATTCATGGTAATTCAGTTCCCTAAAATAAATATTTTCATGGAGAACTGAATAGCCAATCAATGAAGATGAGTAGACTGGCAGCACTGCAGAATTTCATCTGGTCCTTCAATTCCATGTGTTGGGCACATTGTGTTCCCTCTTTAGCTACCTCACTGCCACAGAAAGCCAACTTTCCTTTTGCCAATAAAAATTATAAACAGTACTCTGCTGTTCAGCAGATTTGATGGCCACAGAATAAGAAGGTACACTGGGGGAAAGAGAGAGGAACTAAGAATGATTAACAGGTAACAAGTAAGGATGAAAAAAAGCACACCTTGAAGAAAAAGAAATGTGCAAATGAAGTAATTGAGAGGAGATTAAAAAAATAATTCTTTTGTTGAAATTGTTCTACGAATCATACTAGAGACCCTGTACCTACAGTATCAGAGTTATTAATACAGTGTGTGTCACTGATTCCTTTATACTTAATGCAATGGGGTTTTCTGTTTTGCTTTTGTTTTTAACATCCATCACCCTACAAACAAATGGCTTCTGAATGCAATATCTGACTGCATAGTCATCCATCTGTATGAGCTAATTGCATGATTCAAAGTACTGCCAGTGTTCTTTGATTTACTCTAAAGACACACAAAGCCCAAATATTTAATGTTCACTAACACATATTAATTTAATGCTATAGAAGCAGTGATTCTCCTAAAGCAAGCTCTGAATACCACTGGAGAAGAAGCTTAAAAATAACTATGTCCTAGAATGTACTGCAAGGTAAAGATGACCACGGAAGAGAATGAATAATGCTTCTTGGCACCAATAATTCCACCTCCTGATAATTTACTTATACTTACTGTGATTTACAGTCAGATTATCACAACATTTGCAAATTTAATTTTTTACCTTCATTCCTTTCCAACACAGCATAGATATCCTTGGACATATCAGAACATTTAATTATTCTGTTAGATAACCATTTTGTGATATTTTATGCTGCATGTTTATATGGCTGCATTTTTGTATAACAAGACAGTAAATCTATTGAATAAAATGTGTAACACACAAATATATGGTCAAACGAGAAACAAGCTACTGAGTAAGTATTCATATTCTGCTAATCATTTTTAGTATTTCACAGTATTATCATAGTTGTGAACATTTTTGTCATTAATTGCTGGATTTACATTCCTTATATGATAAATCTTTAATACCTTTCCAGTCCATCACAGTGGGGTATATATATAAAAAAGTAGTATTTAAAATGTCAATTTAAACCATGGAATCATACGTTTTCATCATTTTCCAAACCCAATCCTATTTTTAGCCCTAATCAATATGTAATACAGGTAGTACACTAAGGCAAAATGCTTAAATTTCCTTCAGTATACCAAAAAACAGATATGGATATCTGGGGATACAGATGAAATATATCCTTTGTTGGCAAAGGAAGTCTCTCTAGCAAAAGTAATTTTTGTACTGTGAATTAATAGGGAGAGATTCCCTTTAATTTCTCCCCTCTTCTCACTGATTGAAGTATGCCATCAATACTCTCTTGTAAAGTCTCTTTGAGCATATTCTCTCAATACTGAAAGATGTGTGCACTCACATATGGAAAATATTAGTTTTAAATCTGCTTCCTCTAGGACAATCTATGCATCCTTCCTCAGACTGCGTGGGGAAAAAAAACCATACCAAATGGATTTGGTTTCTAGGGGAAATTATAAGAGTTCTAGATTTTTCTATGCAAGAAGGAGCTATTCAAACAGCCTCGTGTCCTAGAGTCTTACAAAACTTACAAAAAAATTATACCACAACTCAGCAGTATCCTTCATTATAAATTGTTTCACTGGTTAATACTAATTTTCAGAAAAAAATAAACAAAACAACTTGAAAGAGACTAGAATCATAGAATCATAAGGTTGGAAGGGACATCTGAGATCATCGAGTCCAACTGTGCCTGTCTCCCTACTAAACCATATCCCTAAGAAACTCATCTACCTGTCTTTTAAACACCTCCAGGGATGAAGACTCCACCACCTCCCTGGGCAATCTGTTCCAATCCCTGACCACTCTCTCAGTGAAGAAATTCTTCCTAATGACCAGTCTACACCTGCCCTGGTGCAACTTGGGACTGTTCCCTCTCGTCCTATCACTCGTCAGTTGTGAGAAGAGGGCAGCACCCACCCCGTCACAACCTCCTTTCAAGTAGTTGTAAACAGTGATGAGGTCTCCCCTCAGCCTCCTCTTCTCTAAGCTAAACAACCCCAATTCCCTCAGTCTCTCCTCGTAGGGCTTATTCTACAGCCCCCTCACCAGCCTCGTTGCCCTTTTTTTACGCACACTCTAGCACCTCAATGACTTTCTTGTAGTGAGGGCCCCAAAACTGAACACAGTACTTGAAGTGTGGCCTCACCAGGGCTAAGTACTGAGGCGCAATCACTTCCCCAGTCCTGCTGGCCACACTGTTTTGACACAGGCCAAGATGCCATTGGCTCTCTTGGCCACCTGGGCACACTGCTGGCTCATATTCAGCTGGTTGTCAACCAACACCCCCAGGCCCTTCTCCACCAGGCAGCTCTCCAGCCCCTCTTCCCCAAGCTTGTAACGCTGCATGGGGTTGATGTGACCTAAATGGAGGACTCTGCACTTGGCCTTGTTGAACCTCATCCTGTTGCTCTCAGCCCATCGATCCAGCCTGTCCAGATCTCTCTACAGAGCCTCCCTTCCTTCAAGCAAATCCACATTTGCACTCAGCTTGGTGTCATCTGCAAACTTGCTAAGGGTACACTCAATGCCTTCATCAAGATGATTGAGAAAGATGTTAAACAAGACTGGACCCAGCACTGAACCCCAGGGAACACTGCCCGTGACTGGTTTCCAACTGGATTCAATTCCATTGACAAAAACCCTTTGGGTCCGGCCATTCATTACTCAAAAAGAACCTATTTCCACAGCCATCAGGCCGGGAAACAAGAAACTTCACAATCCCCATCATACCTGTACAGATGTTGCCAGGGCTCTCCAGGAATCAAAGGGAACTTCTCTCCTTATCTTCGACCAAGTTGGTTCACCCACCAGGTGTGTCAGGAAGTTGTATTCCACACACTGCTGGAACCACACGATTCTAGGGCCTATTGTGTCTGATGCCAGTGTAACAGTTTAATTATAGAAAAACTCCACTTAAAATTTCAGTGAAACATACATAGCATTTCATTTATCATATTAGAAAGGATGTTTGCCATATCAAGGAATCAGTTGTTTGGGGGATAGCAGAAAAGGATAATTAAGTTCCTTGAATATTAATGACTCAGAAAAAAAAATCCAGAGAAGTAAGCTACAGTAAAGTAGTGCATTGTACAATCACTACATATGAAAACCTGAATTACTAGAGAATCTTATGGTTGCATTCAAACATTCATAAATCATGATACCATTCCTGCCAATCAGATAAGACATACATCCGATATTTGTAGCACCCCCTTATTCTCAGATCCACATCCTAGTCTTCCTTAAGCCTGTCCTCCCCTAGTCTTCCATTCATGCAGAGTCATTCCTTCTCCAAACATGCAGCTTTTTTAATGATAAAGCTATTTTTGTCTTTGCCTTTATCAGCTGGGTGAAAGAAAAGGGAATAAGGCAGGAAGATGAATGCCAGTTTGTTCTTACAATTTTTATAGAAGTTTTTGCCTCGATACTAGACTTGGTGTTTGGGTTCCACTTTACTCCCTGAGTGTACAGTTATCAGTAGGAAACAGGTTTCAGGTACACAGTAATATCACCAACTGTCAGTTAATTATCAAATGTACAGGAAAAAAAGCATGGTGTCATTATTATGCTGCCTTTAAAGTACGAGATCAGTACCAATGCTTAGTGCAATAGATACTTGAACAGGTTAGTACCAGAAAAAGTCCAAATTATTGGGATAAAAGGCTGGAAAGGTAATAATTTTGGAAGGCAGTGGGGGAAAGCACTGAATTTCCACCTTCACTGATGCTACACAACATACAATACAACAAAAACACAGGTGTGAAAATTTGTAGTATTTCCACAAAGGCAGAAAGAGAGCCTGAAAACAATCTTCTTGAAATGGTTCAGACTTTGGTAAAACTGTGAATAAACTAAGTAAGGAAAAGCAGACTTGCCAGTTTGGTGCAATGGACTAGCAGAAATAATTTGGTTTAAAGTAGAAACAACTTTGAATGGGCAATTTCCTCAGTCCAGCTAACTGGCAATGAGAAAGCTGCTGAAATGAATATCAGTATTAATGAAAAGAAAATTGCTTCAAATCACACACTTTCCTTCCTAGTAGATTCACCTCTCCAACTCCTATACTGTCATTAGAGGGTGGGTAACCTCTTTCACGTGTTATAAAACAGGAACAGGAAAAATTCTTCGCTGTGGATCTCAAGTCATTAGTAGCTGCAAAGTATGGTGATATCTGCTAATGGAATGTAGTATGGCAATACAAAGTGGTGTTACAATGGGAAAACCATTACAGTCTTCACTTAAGAGCACTTTTGTATTTGTACTTTAAATAAACAATTTAGAAAAATAGTCCATTGTGTCTACTAGTGAACTGCTGTTCAGGATTCAACAAAATGTTAGAGGAAAATCTACCTAAGCTTAATGTCACAAAAAGCATTTATGAAACATGAGTCAAATATTTGATACATTTTTGTAATAGCTTCCAAATAACTTATTCAATTTCCTATTTCATTCCAGTTTTCTAAGAGAGCTTTAGGTGTTGCAGACACAATCACCATTTTATTTATTCACAGAGAATAACTGGTTCTGTGACAGCAAATATTTGTTAAACATTTTTATGAGTCAACATTTGAGGGAAGAAAAGGGTCAATGCCAAAACCAAATCTGAAGTGCTTTATCTTGCCAACAAGTAAATTTGTTTGCTTGGTTAAGAGGAAATATTAAAAAAAAGCTTGGTTAAAAAAAAGGTAAAAGTTACATGTGTAATCCATTGTATAAATATATCATGAGAAGGACTAACAAAGATACATTGAAAAAATGTTTTTTTAAAGGAAGTTACCCCAAAAATGGTTTTACCTAAATTAAGAAAATGGTCATTATTGTGCAATGTGGATGCAAGAGCATCTCCATAATTTCCCTAAAAACGAAGATGTAATTAAGAGTTCAAGTGTTTTTCTCATGTTGGAAAACAGTACTTTCTAGAGAAAGGGTAGCAGGAAACAGGTACTGAAATTTTCTTGTCAAAGCAATATAATCACCTGAAGCCCCTCTACAGGTAAGCATTGTAATAATGAATAGTTTTCAGCTGAGTTTACAATTGGTTTGAAACCAATATTTGTCAGTGGAATGATTTATGACTGCACATTACCTGAGCTAATATGTAGTTAATAGCTGTAGACACTTACTGCAGTTTACACTTCTCACAGACTGAGACTGTTTGTAACTGGAGACAGAACAGTCATTCTGCTTGGCAAACGCTAATTCCTTGGTGGTTCTGTCCCACCTGGTGAATCAAATCTTCTTCTCTGAAAACATTACACAGATAAATTTCTGGGATGCAGTGCAATACACATTGCTACTTCCATTTCATGGATGTTTCTTCCAAAGACTCAGCTTCTCTCTCAGGTAGTATTAAATTCGCTGCCCTAAGAGTCCCTGAGCACATCAAAGTAAGCAGCAGAAAAGGCATGATAAAACACTATGGCTATGTCCCTATGTTGCAAATAACTGC
The DNA here is from genome assembly GCA_033556795.1 of Tapera naevia. Classification (NCBI taxonomy): domain Eukaryota; kingdom Metazoa; phylum Chordata; class Aves; order Cuculiformes; family Neomorphidae; genus Tapera; species Tapera naevia. The sequence goes on from JAUMJJ010000016.1 coordinate 4,465,841, forward strand.
TTCTGTGGACAAAAGGTATCTATATTCATTCATTATCACTTAGGTTTGTAGAAGACTTATTAGTCAATAAGCTCCTAATTAATATACCTGACAAAATAAAAAGCACATAGATGAAACCTTCAAACAATGCACTCATGTTAAACTGAAAACAAAAGACAAGGATTACAGGATTAATTAAATATGTACATAAAAAAATCTGATTCTACTGTCTAATTTCCTTCTCCTCTCAAAAAAACAACAAAAAAGCCCCTCTCAAAAAAACCAAACCAAAACAAAAAAAACCCAAAACCACCCATGAACCGGAAAGAAAAATAAGTAAAAAGTCCACTGGCACAGATTTAATATCATAAAACGACAAGAGGAGGACAAGAGGAAAATGTCACACAAATCTTCTGTTGCAGTTTGCATAACAAAATCTTGGTGTTTTATTGCCAAAAACTGTTTTCCTTTTCCTTTGGGACACATATTTCTGCATCAATTTATTCGCAACTTTTGGTTCCAGCTCTTTCATTGCTTCACTCTGACAGTATAGAAATTACTTATCTCTAAACTATTCACTTCTCTGTCAAGTCGTTATACTGTTCTCTCCATTACAATACATATTTAAAACCTTTCAGGACTGTAGCCATATTTATATGAAACGTTTTCATGAAAACAATAGCAAATATTCCAAATACAGTAATAGAAGACTATACACATGTCTCTGAATATTTTAAGCTACAACTTTCCTTCAGATGTTGGTAAATATTCTCCAAATCATAAATAAAGAGATAATGAAGTTCTAAGCTGAAGGAACATAGTTTTACGTGGGCACTAACCCACCTAATATTTTCATTCTCACAGCCACTGTAAAATTAATCTCTAATTAATAAAAAAAGAAGCGTAAAAACGTATTTGCACATAGGGTAAAAAATATTTGTCCCATTGTGTTTTCTCTAGCAACGGGATTTTGGCTCCAGTGCTTCTCCTGCTCCATAACAGTCATTCTAGCAAATTAGTCAAGAGTCATTTATGTTGAGAAACCAGTTTCTGGCATATAATTAAAGCTCAATAAGCAAAAACATAGTGTATGACATGGCCCATAGGGACATGGTTTTATGGTGGACTTGGTAGTGTTAACTGAATGGTTAGACTCAATGATCTTAAGGGTCTTTTTCAGAATAAATAATTCTATGGTTCTGAGATTCTATGTTTCCAACAGCTCAATGTAACTCTATTGCTTCTCTCGTATACATATTATTTCCGGAAACATGCTATTAAGGGCTAAGAAGGGTTCTTATTTATTTTTTTATAAACATATTGGTAAAGTTCGCTTATTTTCTCAAGAAATCCTATTCAGTTTCTACTGGAGCTCTTTGTAAAAGGAAGAAATAGAAGCTCAATTAATGTAAATATTCTGCAGAAATTCTCCAGGATTCAAAGACTGTATAAGTAACAGCTAAATTGCATTATAGTGGGGTAGCATGTGAACAGGATATTTGATACAGGTAATTAGGTCTCATTCACTACTGATTAACTCAACAACACCTATTACTAAAAATGGCCACCTCAGCTAGCTCAAGAGACTCTGAAAAATCCTACCCTCTATACACTCTTTAATTTAATTTTTGTTAATTTATTAACCACTATTAAAGCTGTGTTTTCTTCCAAAAACTTCTCCTTTCATTAAGAATCTAAGTTCCAAGCATCCAGACTTGTGTAATAAGGAATCCAGGAAAACAATTTTACAGTTTTTGCCAGTCTTCAGAGAGCTTTGTTGGTTTAGAATTAGAAGAGGAAATGTAGAACACCAAGAAGAATAATTCAAACTACATAAGACCTTTTGTATAAAAAGAGTTATAATTGAGTGAAAAGACCAGATCTTTTCACTAAACGAGCTGGAATACAGCACTGGACAGCAGCTTTCAGTGAAAAATAAAATCTGCTAGTGCACTTGAAGGCAAAGCAGGTCATATGTAACACCACCAGTATTTATAAAAATTAAACACCACATTTAAAACCCAACCTTCAAAGCAACATTGGAGCTCATGTTAAAGTGTCAAGTACAATAGCCATAAATAAGGAATTTAACTTCCCATTATTCAGGTGAATGTAAAATTCTAAAATCAAAAGATGCTTTTAAAAAGTCATGAAATTTTTACAAACAGTAAACTATCAGAGTGAAAACTTATGCTAAAAAAAGTTTAAAAGTAATGCAAAGCTGAATAAAGTCCCTGTTATTAAACTAATACATTGTGCCTAATTCCATCTTTAAAACGAAGTGTCCTTTAAGACAAAATATGATATCAATACTTTAATGCCTCTTAATTTGGGACTGACTTGAAGATACTGACCAGCATCAGGTGACTGTCCACCTAAAACACATCAACAAAAGCAGAACTGAAATAGAGAATAAAAATCCATATGCACAGTATGAAAACTTGAGAGCAGAACAGAAATCTTTGAGAAATTCCACAGATATATGATACTTTTCTGAACTGCCCTATTAATACCAATCCAGAATTACTTGTCAAAATTGGACAAGGAAATCATTTGGAAAGTATGTAGTAGGCAAAAAAAATCAATTTTTATTCCCTAAATGTAACATTTTGCTGAACACCACACAAACGCTGCTGCTTCTCTGTGGAATTACAAACAGGCTCAAAATTCACTTGTCTAGACGTTCAGAGTGCTCTAAAATAATGGTTATAAGGGCTTTTGGGGCAGTTGTAAATCTCTCCTCATTAGCTTTCAGAGCACTATGCTACTCTAAAGAATATGCATCTGGGCTATGCATTAATTTCAACTTTTGATTTTTTTTTTCAGAAAGTAATTCTTTGAAGGCATGTCTATTTCTAATATTTCTCTTTTTTTTGAGTCTCGCTCTTTTTGAAAAGAGAAAACACAATAACTTATTTTGAAAGAACTTGCTATATTTACAGTCTTTTGCAGCTCTGCTACTAAGATAGAGAAATATTTACTTAAAAGATTAAAATAGCCCTCAAAAAAAGACATTTTTTGAATAGGGCAGAATGATTTCAGAAATGTCCATATTCCGAAATATGGGTATTTCAAGTAAAAATAAAGAGCATATGCAAGTAAAAATATGCAAATAAAAATAAAGGGCAGCCAGCTACAACTCCATTGAAGAATGCAGAATTCATAAAGACGCTATGCTTTCAGACAATCTTTTCTGCACCTTGCACATGGAAGCTAAGAAAGCTGGAATGATTCAGTTTAAGTAGCACCTTAACTTCTGGACATGAACTGTATTTTAGAAATTTAAATTGTAAATCCATTTTCTTTTTACAAAATCTATTGATTAATTTAAACACACTTGCACTGCTGTGTTCTGAACATCACTGAGGAACGTGAGCTCAGCACTTAAACACATGCTGGAATTACATTTCCTTGCTATCTAAGTAAATTTGTCAGTACTTTTAAAATTGATACCACAGTCTGTGGATTTTACAAAACTGACAAATATTGCCGTTAGATAAGAAATGCTGGTCTCGGGGAAAAAAAAAATACAAAAAACTGAACCCAAATAATACACAAAAAACTCTTATAAGCTTCTGAAAACAGGCATAAACACTACACATTCATGGAGAACTGCCAGTGAAAAATATCACTGATTAGAACGGTCTTGAAAAACTAAGCAGACTGATAATACCTTTAAATAAACTACAAAGTTTTCCCAAGAATTTCACTGCTAAGAGAATTTGCTCACTGAGATAGTTTGTCCGTTAGAGAGAAATTTATCTAGAGAGGATTCATAGGACTACCAGGTATCTGTTTACAAGAAGCAATTAGCCTTTATAAAGTCTTTGAAATAGTGTTTCTACTCTAAGAAGGTTGGAAGTGAATAAATGAACCAGGAATTGCAATTCCTAAATGAAAGACCCATAAATGAGCTGAAGGGTACACTCACCCCTCTGTTTTCTGTTAACAAATCACATATGTAGGCCAGGCACTTTAATTTTTTTTTTTTTTTTTTTTTTAATGAGAATATTGTCTTATGGTGGATTTCTAACATTTTCACTTTGCAACTTTACATGTCAAAGACTAGTGAGTCATAGTACTTGTTACACTGTATCACATTATCGATTGAGACCAAAAAAACCACAACATAAACCCTGCCACTTTTTAATGGAACACCATGCATTATTGAAAACACTGCTGAAATGTATACTATATAACTTTCACTATAGGACCGTAACAAATAAAAGATGTTTGCTAGTCACAGCGTCCACGAGTCAGTTATCTGCCACCTATTTCATATTTTTGAATGGAAAAATGCCTTAGCAAAAGAAAAAAAAAGCACTTCTTTTCACCTCAGAATTTGTTGCTGAGGTAATTCCTTTACACCTTAAGTTGCTGTTGAAAATACTCATCCTTATTTATTAAGTGATTATTAAGACCTACATAGATGCAGCAGATTTTTATGACCATAAACATTATTACCAAAATTCCTACAGGAATTTTTTTGGCTGGCTGGTCACTGTAAATGGTAGTACAATTAAGCAAGATGCCATCAGTCCAACTTAATTGCTGAACTCTCTTTTCCCAGCTACTAGTTTTCTGAAATCAATATACCTTAATGAGTCTCCCATTATTCTTTGATGACTTTTTTATTTTCTTGTACAACTCTTTAGAAAGCCTGTTGCCTTATCTTGATAATACACGCGACGTGTGAAGTTAGACTCTTGCAGCAATTAAGCATTTTAGCATTTAGTGTCCTACATTTCTGATATTATGCTATTTCTAATGTCAAGTTGGAGAGGAATAGAACAAATTTTAACCCCAAAGAACTGAAATCAAAGACACATTTCTTCAAAACATGAACCATGAAATAACAACACAGGATAGCCAAAACTTTAATATTTGCCTACTCACTGACTCTAGCCTCTTGTATCCTTATTTCCTTCATGCACAATCAATTGTTCCTCATTTGTCCTATCCCATTCAGATTAGAACACGAAACTATCTGAATCCACAGTACAAAATCATCGTAATTCCCGCTTTTTGTGCTACAAAGACATTTCTACCTTCTAGAATATTCTATACACAGTTTGCAGAAATCTGTAGGGAATAGGACTAACAAAAGAGATTGTTTTCCTGATAGATTCAATGGGTCTATTTCATTATAATTTAATACAGAATTCATTGGGGATTAAATTATGGAGCACAAATGTAGCAAGCTTTTTGTTGCATTACAGATCAAGTTTACCTTTCAGAACCTGCCTTGTGCACTGTTTGGTACATTTGCTTGCAAAAACCCATCCTCAAAAAGTTTAAGAAAATACATTCCCTAGGACCAATTCAGTATCTAAAATTAGTTTCTCAAAATAATGCGGGTTCAGCTTTTCAGCTAGAGTGGGGTATATATCCTCTTATGACAGTATTTAAAGGTTGTTCCATCTCTTATCCAGTCAGAACTGTATTTATCAGGTACTCAACAACACAAGTTCGCTTTTGTTAGGCCAAAGTCTACATTTTGTGTGGGCATAGTCTGGGTCAGTTTCAGAAAAGGTAGGAGATGATTACCTTCACAAAATGCAAGGTTTTTGTACTGTAATTTAACTTGTCCTGTGATATTTTTAGCAGATTGGTGAAATGAAGTGGACAAGAGCTGTCCAAGAGTACTGGTGATACAAATAGAGGGCAAACAAAATTGAAACAATTAAGAACACTCACAAAATGATCAAATATTGTACTAGTAACAGAGTAAAAAAAAAAAAAAAAAAAGACATTCACTGTCAGTACACTCTAAAAACAGTATACCGGAGAAGAAAATGAAAGCATATATCCACAGGCACAGATTCTACGTAGTATGTAATCACACAGGGATGATTTGAAAAACAGTTTCTGAAAATGCGCTTAGGTTCTAGTAATGGCAGACCAAATAGAAGACAATTTTATTGTATTCTGTACCTTGAATACTGTGCATAGTTCTGGTTCTACCCAACTATTGAACACAATACAGCAGAATAAAAAGGTTACAATTGTAATCAAAGGTCGAAAACAACTTCTGAGTAAGCAGAGAGTCTTTGTCACAGGCTTTAGACAGGCTTTCCTTTGGAGATTTCTCCTATTTCTCCTCTTGTCTCAGAAAACAGAAAATGGAAGCATTATTTGACAAAATGCAATTAAGTTATAAGTTGCAAGGAGAGGTAAAATGGGAGTAACTATTGAATATAGTTTGTTACTCAATAATTGCATGTGCTCAATGAAGTCTTGAAGCAGCATAGCACTATAGCAACAAACACAAGAGAGTATTTTTCTATACTACATGTAATGCAATTTTGGACTTCTATACCCTAGGATACTGAAAAGGTAAAAAGACAATTCAGGATTATAAAGGAGTATGGGCCAAAAAACCATCAAATATGACGCTCTAAATAAAACCAATGGTTTACCAAGTCCTCACATTGCTAACATCTGGAACAGTGTGCCACTCTATAATTGTCTCATTACTTGGATCTTTTCACTTAAGCATCTTTTAGCTGCAACAGTGAAAGACAGAATCACAGAATAATAGAATCACAGAATGCCCTGAGTTGAAAGTGTCCCGCAAGGATCATTGAGCTCAGCTCCTGGCCCAGCATGGAACAACCCCAAAATTCACACCATGTGTCTAAGGGCATTGTCCAAATGCTTCTTCAATGCTAGCAGACTCAGCGGCATGAATTCTTCCCTGGTGAGCCTGTTCCAGTGCTTTACTGCCTGCTGGGTGAAGAACCTTTTCCTAATATTCAACCAAAACCTATCCGGGGACATCATCCTGCCATTCCCTCAGGTCCTGTCATTGGTTGCTAGAGACAAGAGATCAGCGCCTGCTCTTCCTTCTCCCCTTGCTAGGAAGCTGTAGACCATGATGACGGTTTGCCCTTCTCCAGGCTGACCAAGTGACTTTAGCCACTCTTCACACAGCTTCCCCTATGAACCCTTCGCTGGACAGTCTCCAGTAGATTTATATCCTTTTTACTCAAGGTGGGGCTGCACCAGTGCAGAGCAGAGCAGGACAATCAAGTGGCAATGCCGCACTTGATGCACCCCAAGACACGGTTGGCCCTCTTGGCTGCCAGGGCACACTGTTGGCTCATGTTCACTTTGCCATCAACCAGAACACTCAGATCCTTTTCCACAGGGCTGCTCTCCTGCCTTTCGCAGTTACCACGTCCCAGGTGCAAAATCCATCATTGGCCCTTGTTAAACTTCAGGTAGCTTGTGATTACCCTTATCTCCAATATTTCCAGATCCCTCTACAGTGCCTCTCAGCCCTCAAGAGTGTCAACAGATGCCCCTAGTCTCGTATAATCAGCAAACTTGTTCAGTGAACCCCCAAGTCCTCCACCTAGGTCATTTAAGAAGATGTTAAACAGTACTGGCCCTAAGACATACCCCTGCGGAACCCCAGTAGATATAGGTTCGTAGCACAAAATTACTTGAAATCTGTTGAGGATTCACCATTTTCATGTTATCTACTATTTGGCCCTGCACAGAACAAAAGAATCTGAAATAGGAAGATAAAAGAATCTGATTGAAGCCTTAGACAAATCTGCCTGCTCACACAACCTAAAAGATATAACAGAGGAGTTACTAATCTAAGGAAAATGAAGATTTTAGGGCTTCTTGCACTGTTAGGTTTGCTGGAAAAAAAAAAATTGTATTGTCAGGTGTTTCAAACATCTTAACAGAGACAATTCCTGCTGCGCTCCAGTCATATAGAAATGGCACCGAATAACTAATGATTCATTCTATTTTTGTGAGACTTTATACTTCTCATAAGTTCCCTTAAGAGAGTTTAAGTGGGTATAATTTTTTTTTAAATACTTTAAAACCAATAAAAAGAGTAGCAGTAAGAAAAGTAGCAGTGGATATCTCAGACTAGATACAGGTACCCTCCTAAATGTTTTATTTTCTGATTTAAACAATCTTCAATTTCTTCCTTGTAGTTAAAAAAAGAAAAACACTGTCCAAGATGCAACACATTGAGGACAAATCCCACATAATGGCTCTCTGTTTTGTAATTTTTTTTGCTTGCAGCTTCTATTTCCTGCCGACACTGCATTTTAAATGCTCTAATGATACAATTGTTCCTGAAAACTGTAGAAAAACAGACACCACAAAGAGCTAATTGGTGCTTCTGATGAAGCTAGAAACACACCTTGAACTTTTTTGTTATTGTTGTTAAAAAATGAGTGAAAGGAATTTCTGGTTATTAGGCCATACCAAATGCTCTGTAGCTGGAAAGATTTCACTCCTGCTAACTTAATTAATGTCTGTAGTATACCTGTCACTTATCAAGCATCCTGCGTTATCGTACTATAGTTACTTTTATGTATCACCCAATTTTGTATGCCCCAAGGGCAACTCAATTTAGGGATTCTGCACAATTTTCTGTCAAGTTTAGCCTCAGGTTCATTGCCACTCAAAATGTATCACAACAAAATACAGCTCTGTTATCAAAGTCCTTTTCCTCTTTGCCAGTTTGGATTTTCCTGACTGCTTAGTTCCCCATGAAAATGGGCATATAATCACATTCTGCAGCTGTGCAGTCTGTTTGATTCTTGCTGCCTTTCCAAGGTTTCTTTAATAAATGTAATGAAAATAATTCCATCTGCATTATCACTGTGGCACTAATATCCCAGTCATCTACTGTGCACTACAGATCTATACATAAGTTTTCTCCTTTCCCTTCTCTTATGAGTTATAGTAAAACTAAATGCATGTAGTGACTTAATACCGAGCTCTTATTTCCAGTTAACAGTCTGAACAATCAAATACACTTTTTTTGCCCCATGGTTTTATTATGTTATGTACAATTTCTCCAAGATTTAGACAATTTTTCCTCTTCTCCGTTCTCCTACTCCTTATAACAGTCATGCACAAAAAGAGAGAAGGATCTGCATTTTTAGAAGTTCCCTAGTTCTGTCTCTGTTCTCTTACTGTTACATCTCCCTTCAAAATAATGTTCTGATTTTTGAACCAAGAATTACTATTTTTGACACCTTGGTTGAAAAGTTACCGTTATAACCCAAAAGCTTAAATTTCCTAAGGAGACTACAGAGAGATGAAGCTGTGCAAATATAATATTGTTGCCTTGACGTAGCCTTTTAACATATGAAACATAGAAAAATACATAACATGTAGATCACCTTACTAGGTTTGACTTCAGACAGACACGACTATTTTCAATCTAATCCATTTTAAGAAATTACTTGAAAATCGTATTACATATTTTCATTAAAAATGCATGCTTTTAAATCACAGATGATTTAGTTAACTGAACATTTGCTTAAGACTGCATAATAACATTGCTTTAAATAAGTATTTGAAGGTATATTATAAAATGAAAGTGAGGATTTAGTTTTCAAAATAAACAGAATATGCTATTGTGTATCTTGATGTCAAAATGTCCACTCAACACAGAACGGCTCTGTTTAGAGTCTTCAAATGAGGTCAGAATTCTTTCTGTCCTAGTATTACGACTTTTGTAGAGTGAACAGGAATGCACCCTAGGGAAGAAAGATGTTAGATACAATGTCTGCTTCTTTGACGGTTGCTCTGACCTATCAGGGAAAAAGTAGTCTTCCACGTCTTTATTTTATTACTTTTTTTATGGACTTAAAAAAGAACAAGTATTCTGTCCTGGGGAGATATTTAATGGCCTATCTCACTTCAACAAATGTACCTGATACCTCCCTGGAATGAAGAAGATTCAGAAAGATAAAAGACAAAAAGCAGCATTAACTGGAACCTGGAGTTATTCTTGGGAATAAAGGAAAAGTTTCATGAAAACTATTTGAAGGTAAGTGATAGAAAGGGTTGTACATATGAAAGACGCACCCAGGGGGGGAAATTAGGGTGACATTCCCCCATTATGAAGCTGCCTAAAGAGGTCAGTAACATTGTTTTATCATTCAAGAATGGCCGCTTTATATAGTTTGAAAATTTATGCTTTCAAATATCTTCTGATCTTTCTATCACAAGCAAAGCATGGCACAAGGATCTGTCTTTTCCTTAAAGGTTTTATGAAAATCCTTCACATTTTGGCAAGCATAACTGCAGGAAAAGCGTGTGTGTGAAAGCACAGCTCTAAATGTGACAAGTTGAAAGAAAATTACAGATGTAGATATTCAACCTTTGTGTCACAGGTCACATTTTTAAAGAATCATTACTTGAGTATCAGGTAGAAAATATTATTTCTAATTTCAAAAAGCAAGTGAAATATCCTTCCTACAATATGCTACTGAAATTTCCTGCAGAGAATCAAAATAAAAAAGAAAGTATCAAGGTATGAGGAAAAACAACACAGGTAAATCTTATAAGATTTCATGTATTTTGGTCCCATCATTGTTTCAGTTTCATCAGAGAAGTTTTGACAGGATTTTTATGATGAAATTAATATATTTACTTTAAGAAAGGAGTTCATAATGCTAGAAACAGTACTTGATAGTAACAGCATATTTTCCCGTTTCTGTAATGCCATCTGTTGCATCAAAGAAAAATCCTCAGTAAAATAAAAGTACCTGTGTCTCAAATCATAGAATTGTACAATCACCCCAGTTGGGAGGGACCCAAAAGGATCATCGAGTCCAACCTTATCCCTGCACAGGACACTCCCAACATTCACACCATGTGACTGAGGGCACTGTCCAAATGCTTCTTGAATGCTGGCAGACTCAGTGCCACGAATTCTTCCTGGGGAGCTGGTGTAGTGCTTCACCACCCCAAGTGAAGAACCTCTTCCTAATATCCAGTTCAAACCTCCCCTGGCAAATGTTCCTGCCATTCCCTCAGGTCCTATCATAGATTTCAAGAGAGAAGAGATTAGACCTGTTTCACCTCCCTCCATTACAAAAGAAGCCAGTAGACAGCTATGAGTCTCCTTTTCTCCAGGCTGAACAGACCAAGTGACTTCAGACATTCCTCATACTATTTCCCCTCTAGACTCTTTGCCAGCCTTGTGGCCTCCTCTGGACACTCTCCAGTAGTTTGATGTCCTTTTTATACTGTGGCACCCACACAGCACTCGAGGCAAGGCCGCACCTGTGCAGAGCAGAGCGGGAAAGTCACCTCCCTTGACCGGCTGGCAATGCTGTGTTTGTTGTAACCCAGGACACCATTGGCCCTCTTGGCTGCCAGGGCACACTGTTGGCTCATGTTCAACTTGCTGTCCACCAGAACACCCAGGTCCCTCTCCACAGGGCTGCTCTCCAGCCTCTCAAACTCCAGTCTGTACATGTATCCAGGGTTGCTGTGTCCCAGCTGCAGAACCTGGCACTTGCCCTTTATAAGTTTCATGCTGTTGGTGATTGTCCAGCTCTCCAATCTGTCAAGATACATCTGCAGGGCCTCTTTGCCCCCAAGAGCGTTGACAGCTCCCCTCAGTTTTGTGTCATCAGCAAACTTTGCCAATAAACCTTCAAGTTCTTTGCCCAGGCCATTTATGAAGGTACTGAAGAGCTCTGGCCCCAGGATGGATCCCTGGGGAATTCCAGTAGTGACCGGGCACCAACTTGACGCAACTCCATTCACTCTGACTCACTGAGCCCGACACACCAGCCAATTGCATGCCCATAGTATTATGTGTTTATCCAGCTGTATTATGGACATTTTCTTTAAGAGAATATTGTGAGAGACAGTATCAGAGGCTTTTCTGAAATCCAGAAAAATGACATTGACAGGTTTTACCCGTCTGACTAGGTGGGTGACCTTGTCGTAGAAAGATATTAAGTTTGTAAACCCATCCTGGCTGGGACCAATGACTGCGTTGACTTTCAGATGTTATTCAGTAACTTCCAGAATAATCTGCTCCATAATCTTCCCAGGCACTGAAGCTAGACTGACAGCCCTGTAGTTACTGGGGTCATCCCTGCTGCCTTTCTTGAAGACTGAGATAACATTCGCCAGCTTCCAGTCAGCTGATACCTCTCCAGATTCCCAAGAGTGTTGAAAAATCATTGAGAGGTCTTGCTATGATATTGGCCAGCTCTTTCAGCACACTCAATTGAATCCTATCAGGCCCCAACCACTTGTAGGGATTCAGCTAGAGCAGCAGATCCCACACAAGTTGGGGGGTGATTAGGAGATTGTTTGCCCAGTCATGATCCTCCAGCTCAAGGGTCTGGGGGGGCCCAAGCCCAATGTCGTTATAGAATACTGGTGAAAAAAAAGCATTAAAAATCTCTGCTTTGTCTAAGTTGCTGTTAATAAGGTGCCCATTCTCTTAAAGTAATGGTCCGGTGTTATTTTTGGCCTACATTTTACTATTAATACATTTGAAAAAGCCCTTTTTATTATCCTTCACAGTGTTGGCCACTTCAATCTAATTGAGCTTGGCCGCATGAATTTCTGCTCTACAGTGGTGAACAGCGTTCCTGTAGTCCTCCCATGTCAGCTGTCCCAGTTTCCACTGGCCATACACTAACCTTTTATGCCTCAGTTTGAACAGAAGATCCCTACTCAGCCAGGATGGCCTTCTGCCTCGCTTGCTTGACTTCCAGCATTTTGGGATTGCCTGGTCCTGAGTCCTTTGGAGGTGGTACTTAAAAAGCAATCAGCACTGATGTATCCCAGCACCATCATTCTTTTTCCATACATAAAAATACATGTTCGTAACTGCTTACATACACACACATTTCTACATATATATATATGGATATCTATATATGTACATAAATACAAATAATTTACAAGAGAAAACCATATAGCTCATAAAGAAAAAAGTTAATAATCTACCCAGGTAAAACATCTGGGTAGATAATCTGATACTCAGTTTGCTAACAGCACTAATACCAAGCAATCTTCACTCTGAATACCTTTCCAGAAAGTATACAGAATTCTCATTTTCAATACAGGCAAAAGGTCTAGGGCAGCAGAGCAAGATCTTTGCAACTATTGTGATTCTCTTTTGTATTAAAATCTCTTGCAGTCCACTAGAATAATACAACAGTTTTACACAGAGGCAAATGAAGATACCTTCCTTTTTCTCACTGAACATCACATACATTTGCACTAATCTGTTAAGAATTAAATTTCATTTGACTGCTACTAAGTTTATACAATATCTTGCACAGAAAGTTGAAATTTTACATCACTTGTAGAGATACAACAGTAAAGCCTGTCTTTGTTAATGAGACATTTATTTTTAAGAAGGCCAAAGTAGTGAAAAACACAATGTGTGTCATTATTAAAATACTTCAGTATTTCTTTTACATTTATGAGGTTTAAATATGAAATTTCAAATACGAATTGTTGAAAATATCACAATGAAAACATGTACATTAATCATATCAAAACAAAACATCAATAAAAAAGGGTGATCAGTGCATATTTACTCTACATTATTACTGTATTTTACTGCATTATATTGTAAGATATGATATGATATGATATGATATTATATTTGTTATATTGTTGGATAGATAAATGTCGCCATAATTACGCATGCAATGACTGTAAAAGCAGTTTCTATGTTATTTTCTGAAAACCTTCTTGGGAAACAATCAGTGTCATTGACCACCAGGTACCAATCTCGACATAAAATAAAAAAAGATAGTACTGAAGAAATTAGCATATTCAAAAATAATTACTCCCTATGACCAGTTTCTCTGATGGGCTTAGTAGATCTTAATAAAAATTGCTATCAAAAAGTCACTAGCACATCACCTTAATTACCTTTTTGAAGCCATAAATAAAGAAATAGATTTATATGGATATTTTATATGAAGTTGTGAAATTTAGATCCATGTATATTTAATAATTGGAATGCTTTATATTTGAATTTTATGAGTATTATATAAAATTACAAGATAACAATGCTTGCATACAATGACTAAATTGCCTGAAATATTGGAACTTGGATTGAAATATTGAAATATTGAAAATTGGATCAAAGAAAGTAGTACTTTTTTTCACTGTATGTCTGATAATGTATTAAAATATATGGTATGTACCAAATTTTGATAGAATAAATTGCGGTCAGATTCATTCATTTTTTGAGATTAATAACTTTGACAAACTTTGAAATTTCACGCCTAAGATTTGCGTATATACTTTTTCACTGAGTTATCCACTATACACTGAAAAACATAAATGAACAAACTAGCTCCAGCACTTTTACTCTTCTGCAGGGCCAAAATCCAAGCAGTTCCAGCAGAGCTGCAGATTAGCTTTAAATTTTGCTATATACTTTATTTTTAAAGCAGACCAGCTTTAAATTTTGCTAGATATTTTAACTCAGTATGTGTACTTTTAAAATGATGTAATACTTTTTTTCTTAGTTTTTTTCGGTGGTTTTGTTGTGCAGTTTCCTTTTTGTTTGGTTTGTGGGTTTTTTTTGCGTTTTTTTTTGTTGTGGGGTTTTCTTTTTATAATATACCATCTTTTAGCCATTAGTCAACACAAATGCATGGGATATGGATCATACACTGTGTTTTTATGGCAGAATATCCCATAAAATTAATCTCACAAACTCAAATGACTCAGAAATATAAGTAAGACAAAAACTTCTTACTAAGGCATCAGAGACAGAACAGAATATTTCCATTTGAAGAGATCTACTAGAATCAACTAGTCCAACTGCCTAATACTTCAGGGCTGATCAAATTAAACAATGTTATTATGGACATTGTACAAATGCCTCTTAAACAACTGAAAGGCTTCGAACACCCACTGCCTCTCTGTTCCAGTGTTAGACCACTCTTTTGGAAACAAATCTTTCCTACTGTCCAGTCTAAATCCCTCCTGGCACAGCTTTGAACCATTCCATGACTACTTCCAGCTTTTTCTTAAAAGCATTCTTAATTGGTCACAGTCAAAAGTATACTGAATTTGCCCATGGAATTAACAGAGTTCCGTTATTACTATAACCCATTCTGTCTGAAGCATACAGGTAACATTGTAAAGAGTGGTTAACACCAGTATAAAAGCAATCTGGCAGCAAAGAATACCTAGGTTTTATTGGTTTATTCTATATTTTCGAAAAATCTCACAGATGTCCCAAATATAAATACCCCCACACACTTTTTAAAAGAATGACCTTCTTAAGCCCTAACATAGTGCTGTGTCTCTCCTTTACCAAAGAGCATGAAAAGAAACACCTACAGCTATGAAAATATTTTCATAACAAATACTTCAGAATATCAAAGTATGTAAGACAAAATATTCCTTACTCTTGACTACCAGCTTTCAATTACTTATTTATTTACTTGAAGAACCAAGTATTTTTTCTTTATAAATTGTAAAACTATTCTTAACCAATTTTTGCTAATTTTATGGATCATAAAAGATTTCGTTGATACTTTAGCTTTTCAAGAAGTATGTGTTTAGAAATGACCCCAATCATAGTTTTTCTAAAAAAATAGCAAATAAAGAAACAAAAAAAAAAACCCACCAGTATGTCTTATGGAAAATAAAAGGACTGATACAGAGAAAAAGAATAATCAAACTCTATAATCAGTTTTAGAACACAAATTGCTCTAATGAATTAGGTGGCTGGCTGATAGAAACAGTTATCACATGCAGTGGTAGCTGACATCAAGTCTTGATTCCAAGAAGGGGTGAAAAAACTAATATATATAGCACATCGTGGAGCACTGAGAGGAAAAATATCTTCAAAATATCTTCAAAACAAAAAAAGTTCTCAAAGCAAGAAGTTCCATGCAAAATAAAGTTTAAAAAGTAAATGACAAACGTGCTGTCCTTTTCTAGTATATGTAAGTATCTATTCTCTCTCCTCCCAAGCAAACACCTCTTCTAAGTAAGAAGGACTGTTCTGGTATCTTTCCCTTCATCAGACAGGACATATGCAAGAGTCTAAAATAGCAGATAGTTATGAATAGTAGTCAGGATATATCAAAACCTTTTAAATCCCTCAAAAGTAAAATTAACATATGCACATATAATAAAATACTACTATGAATATAAGGGTGGCTCACTCCTATTTGCCTTTTACTACTTTCTTGTTTCAATTAAGTTATGAAATATTTTCTCAGAAGGTTTATCTTTTTAACGAAGTGTCAATAGGGAAAAAGGATACATGACCCAAATACCGGAAAACTATTTAAAAGTTTTTTTTTTCATAAACATACCAAGAAAAAAAAGAACCAACCAATCAACCAACCATCTAATAATAAAAAAAAAAAAGGTAAATATCGGCTTGAGCATACTTTGGAGGGGGAAAAAAACATAAAACAAAGCAGAAAGCCCCCACAAAATCATTACAGAAAGTTGGACAATATAGATGTAACTTGTCACAGACTTGAGCACTCATGTGGAGAAAACACCTGCACTCACATGCAGGAAAAAAGCCAGAGGTCCAGAAGAGAGGAAGAACTCTCATCTTCCACTGGAGAAACAGTGCAATATCAAAGTCCTTAGTGTCCGTCTATCACAACTGGTTTTAATAAAGGATGAAACAAATAGCAGCACTAAATGAATGACAAAACTGATGATAGAAATAAGTTTCAAATCAAGCTGTCCACAGACTGTATAAAAATATATGAAGAATGTAGATCATAGCATTTAGAAGCTAAAAAAAAAAGGACAATAACGCGTAAGCAATGAGGAAGTGGTTCAGCCAAGAAAAAAATCTGTTGGTATAAATGAGTAAGAGAAAATGAGTACATTATATCTATACCTAGCATATATTCCTGCTTTAGAACTGCAGAAGACATCACATAACTGAATACACAGATTAACTGCACCTTGTTTCCTTAAATCCACTCTTTGTTGAGGACTACTAACTACTGCACTATGGTCAGCCTTTCTAGTGGATGAAATTACTCTTCTGACTAGTTTCTTTCTTGGTTTACTGTTTGAAAATTTTATGATGACAAAACTTAACAAAACTTCTTAGAGAACAGATTTTTGACACTAAAACGCTGTGCTTACTTGAGGTACTTCGTAAACAAATCTAAAATAATACACTACTTACAGTAAACTCTTATGCCTTTAATTTAGTACAGGGGACTGGTATTCCTTTCATCATTCTGAGACAAAAAAATTGTAATAGCTTTTAGTTTAATGTTTTATATGAATTTATCAAAAACCTTAAGCAGATTTTTTTTTTCTGTTTCCCCCCTCTATGAAGTGGTCTTATAAAATTTCATATCTTGCTTTTTACTGTCCTCATTGTGATTACATTTTCCTGTAAAAACATTCTTCAGAGAAAAAACAAATATGCAGTATTTGACCATACTTATATTTATGTTTCTTGGAGTGTTTCTTGTGTAAAAATAAATTAATCTGAGTCCAGTCACAGTAAAACATGCAATTTTGTTTTCTGGCACCCTTATCAATTGAATTCTATTGGATAGCACTTGGTCCTTAAAAAATGACAGACAGATAAAAGGAGGGTGAATTCTCTCTACAGAATACTTGAAATACTTAAATTTTCTAAATTAGAAAATTACAGAAAAATCTGCACCCGCCTCAGAATAAATATGAATTCAAACAGATTTTTACAGAATAATTTCCTGTCAAATAATACTGTAAAAATGCACATTTTACTGGAATGTACTGAATTTAACTACCTTTTTTCCTTAAATATGAGAATCCTAAATATTTCACTGACATGTATTTTTTTGTCTTGATTAACATTGTTTTATCAAATATAACAAAAATTGTTTTACCTTTAAAATAATTGTATATTAAAATATACAAATGGAACAGTTTATAAGCAATAGAAGATTTCATGTATTCTAAGTATATATCCAAATATGTCTCTTATGTTCTCAATCAGAAATCTCATGTGCCAAATTTGTATTCAGTCCAATCTATCATGTGGCTTTTATAGCATTTTCATTAATCGAACATTCTTGATTCTGCAGCAAAACAATCCTGAACAAAGACCTCATTCTATGAAAGGCCAGGAACAATTCTGAAATTTCAGAACTGCTTCGGGTAGAATAGAGGATTACATGCTTCACAAATAACAAAAGCAAAAAAATAGGACAGAACACTGAAGAACTTACAGAATAATTTCAAAAAAGTAAGGGGAGAAGACCTAAAAATGATCCTTCGAAAAATACCTGCTGAAAACATAATCCATCAAAACAATCAATAAAAATGCAAAAGTCTAAAGGAAAATCACATAAACTGGTAATTCTAGTTCCATATTAACACAATAATTGCATTTAAATGCAAATAAAATCCAGGATTAAAACATGAATAAACTCACAGTAAGCAAATTTCACACACACAGAATCCAGAAAAAATACTTGCAAATCAACCCATGCAAACCTACAGATAAATACTGTCTAATCATTTCCCTGTCAGAGGTCAACTTAGGTCACCTGCTGATGAATGTAAATACCACCATTTACAATTTTTTCAAATGTTTCATTTCATGCACAACAGAAATACAAAATTTTGGGGAAGGACAGAGGACCTAATCTATAGATGTGAACACATTAGTGTTTTTTCTAAACTACAACTGTAAAATAAAAACTCATCATTAGTATTTTTGTTCTTTGAAGAGCTGAAATTAAAGTATTTAAACTAATTTTTTTCAAAAAAACCCAGAAAAATATACTCAGTCCCAGAGATCAAATTTTTTTTTCACTTAGAAATGCTGAGATGTCTCAGAAGTGATTCCATGTAGTTTTGGCACAAAAAAAGACAATTGCAGACCCACTATTCTCAAGGACAAGCTTTGGTGTGCATGCTTTGGGACTTCTTCCTCTATACTGTATTAGAATTACACTGCTGGACATCCCTTTAGCCTCATCTCCACCAGGAAAAAGAAATTAATTGAGAAAGTTTTGACACCAGTGTTCTCTCTCTCTCTCTTTCTTTCTTTCTTTCTTTCTTTCTTTCTTTCTTTCCTTCTTTCTTTCTTTCTTTCTTTCTTTCTTTCACAATCATTTATTACAGAACTTGCACCTTTCATACACACTATCAGAGATTTCAGGGGTTTCAGAGAGAAATTGGTCTTCAGAGATGCTTCAGTCAGTCCTACGGATTTCGTCATGATCATTTCACTGCAATAGACAAAAACATCCTTAAATATGCCTGCAATTTGCATCTTTGATGAAGCCTTATTTTCACCATTCACTTTTCTTCCACAGGGCTAAGACTTTATTGCAAATAATTGAATTGAATTGTTTCTGCTAATAAACAAAAGTTTCTTTCTGAATCCAGGGAGAAGATGCAGAAGTCCACTCTGATTTGACTGGTGGAGCTAAATTAACCTTCATTATAAATAATTTATAACAGATAATTTCATAGTTTATATGTGAGCATTTAATGGACACTGAATTCAGAATTTTCATACTTGCATATGAATGCTTCACTCCATTTAATCAGGGAATATAGTACCATGCCATTTGCATGACTAACTAAAACAGTATGAATATTCATAACTAGTTCATGTACTTTTTGATACTTTGAGTTTCATGCTTTTGCTGTTTTACATATGTGATCCAAAGGTAGGTCAATAAGACATTTTAAATTAATAACTTTAAAGTAAATCCATAAAGCCTATATGAACATTACCGCTATATTGTGGACCTCAAAGACTTTGCACTATATTAAATGTATAACAAAGTAAACTTATACTAAGTGATTGTTACATCATTCTAGACTATTTCACTTTCACTATAAGCATCTGTATAAAATGAGGACAAGACACTACCTGAATTAACAGCCAGTATATGTACTTCTTTGCTGACAGACATGCAAAATGACTCCTACAGTAGATTTAGTGAATTTAAGTTATGTTTGTCTCTCTTATCCTAAAACAAAAAACAAAGCAAAACCAGCCACAGTTGGTCTAGCTGATGCAGGGTGCTAAAACTGGAAAAAGCTCAATCCGCCTGCTCAAAAGACTGCTTTCTTTTCTACCCGGTCAAACACATATCTGTGGGGCTAACCAGGCAAACCCAGAAATGCTTTATTTTTCAGAAATTTATTTTGATAGTTTCATTTTGATAGTTTCCCAAATTCATTTTGATAGTTTCCCAAATTCCACTCCTTTGTTGCCATTCGTTTTACCTTTTCTATTATGATATATTTTAAAGTATTGACTACATAGTAAATAATGACTTCAGTCTGCACAGCATGATGTGTATTGACTACTGGTTTTTGAGTTGCTGTAGATTCATTCTAATTTGTTCTAATTTTGTGACATACAATCCTTCCATACAACCCAAGTTCAAATGTAATTATTTGCTGCTATTAATTAATAGCAATTAAAAATAAAAGCAGAAGAAATATGAACAGTAGCCAGGTGCAGGAA
This sequence comes from Tapera naevia, assembly GCA_033556795.1. Taxonomy (NCBI): domain Eukaryota; kingdom Metazoa; phylum Chordata; class Aves; order Cuculiformes; family Neomorphidae; genus Tapera; species Tapera naevia. The sequence continues at coordinate 4,486,068 of JAUMJJ010000016.1, forward strand.
AATTGAATATAAGCTTAAATATGAATATTACCAGATTTCAAATGCAAAATAATTAAAAAAAGCAAATTACAGTTTGAAGGAACTATTAAGATATGTGCCTGAGAGAATGAAACAGAGATGAAGTTTATAATCATATAAAGTGGCCACTCAAATACCTTAAATTTACATGCTCACACAGAAGGTGTTCAACTAGACAAGCTTTCACATAAATTGCACATATCTATACAGAATAGTCAGTAAATTTTACTTCTCATAACCCAAGAAAACCTTGGAACTGAAAAATTATCTGTTTGTCTGTTTTATTAACCAAACTATTTTTAAAATCTTGGTGTCAAAAGAAAATATTATTTTTCATTCTATCTCATGTCAAAGCCATCTCCAAAATCTGGTTTATGATTTAAAATAACTAGATATACTCTATTGAAGTCAGTCTTGTAGACTAATTAAATGTATTTAGCATAAATTAACTGTATAATTTATTTGCATAAATGGTGCTGCTAAGCAATTTCAGCGTACACAAGGGACACACTGTTATTTCATCAAAAACTTAGTGTACTCAGTACACAGGGATAAGGCTTATAATGTTAATACTGTTATCATGTCCCAGACTGTGATATAGCTGAAACTAAATCCTACAAATAGCCCTACAAATTGTGCCAAGTAATAAATGTAATATAATTATGACATGCTATTAGCAGTTGAGAGAATGATTACCAAAATGGGAGCTGTGATTACTTTTGCCAAATTCTCCCTTTTTCTTTAAAACACGAGAGAAATAGCTTACCTTCTTTCCTAGAATTAAGTTCTTATTTTTGCCTCAAAATGTGCTTTCCATTCATTTTAACTCAGCCACATGCTCAGAATAATTCGCACAAAGTCTCTGGTATTATTCTTCCATCTTCAAAACTAAGAGTAATTGTTGTTTAAACAATAATCCACACACGTAATGATCTGACACAAAATCCACATAATTTTTGGCTAAAATATACAAATTTTTGAATATGCTACTTGAAGTCTACCAATAACAGCAGGGGAAATACACATAATTAACTTTAGTTGATTCCAATTCAATTGATTGTTCTTCAGTAGCAAAATATCTGGTTACAGATTTTCAGAGTCATGAAGGAATTTATTCCATTGCTCTTGGAACAAGTATGAATTTCTCATAAACTTGTACACTGTATTTTTTCTCCTTTCAACATTTTCAAAATAAGGTTTTAATTTTTTTAAAAAAGGAAGAATTGGTTAGATCACTACACCTACTTATTATCCCTCTATCCCTTGACATGTTTAACCCATCCAGATTATTACCTTTCTTTGTATAACTACATAAATATTACTTTCAAGATGGCTTAAATTTACACCTTCCAATTCTAATTCACATTACAATAAGATTAGTTTTAGATATCTCAGAGAATATTAGATGTTGGCTGGAAATTTTCTTTACATTTATGTTTCTGTTGTGGGATTAGAAAGTCCCTTAAACACTTGGTGAATAAACACAGTGTCAACAATATTTACGGAGTGTTAATCTGTGCCAAAACCAAATGACTGACTCATGAAAAAAAACAAGAGAAATTAAGATTTGCCATACAGTTCTTGTAGGTCTAGGCCACCTCTATCATCAGTAATGAAATAATGTCATTTCTATTCATCTTAACATTGCTAAAATCTTGAATTCGGTCTATTAGATTAAAAATCCCAGCCTTTTTAAATTATTATTGCAACAGGGTAGCAACAACAGGGTAGTGTAAGAACAGATGGAAGACGATTATTATGGCATGGTAGGTTTGCAGGAATTTTGAGATAAATTTGCTGATGGACCATATAAAAACTTTTTTTTTAAAATCATTTTGACAAAAACTTTAAGATGAATGTAGCAGAAAAACTTACATATATTGACTTCATCTAACTAGTGTACAGTGTCTTAGAAGGAGAAAACAATTTTTCTGAAGAACATTTTGTCTTCACATTACAACCACCCAGAGTTATTCAGTGCAACCCTGCTGACTGGGAATACTCTGGTGGTCTTCTACTAAGAGGGAGTCCAATGTAAAGTTGCTCTTTTTCTTGCACTTCTCATTAATAATTTTCTTCTGCATTAGGCACTAGACAGATATGATGTGTACAGTATTAAGGAAGTCCCGTGGAGAAAGAGTGTTCTAAAGTAATCAAATAGCAATCCTGTTTGGTGAACAGGTCATATTATCACTCATTAAAAATTAAAACTCTGTCCCTGCATTTTGCAGATTTTCTGTTTCTCAGTAAATATTGTGCATATCCACAGTCTTCTGTTGTGGCTTTTCCAAGAACCTAAAATACCTGTTGTATCAGGAGGTGATAGAAAATCAGTTTGTTTTTGGGATTCTGGATGGCTTACATAAATGATTTAGCAGTGTTTTTCATCTTTCCAACCTTTTTATCCTTAACAAACATACACATAAAAAAATACTAAAAATTCCTACTACCAAACAAAATGGTTGTTTATATTGCACAAACAGTCAACATCAGCTATACAACATAAGAAAAATTCAGCAGGGGAAAATACCGAGACACATATTGAACACAATGGCAGGGGGCGGGGGGGATAGGGGAAGAAACAAATATCAGTTAAAAAGGAAGTAATATTTTCCACTGTTCACTCTATTGGTTCTTTCTAAATTTATTTATGCTTGTAACTCTTAAAATTGCATAGTCATATAGGTTTACTGAATCCCTTGTAACTAACTCTAGAGGTATCAAAAACATGAAAAAGTGTTGAAAAATAAATTGCAAATCATAAGTCCTGTGCTAAATACAAAGAAAATGGTCAATGTTAATGTATGAATACCAGATAAGTCTCAATGATTTTTTCAATCTGTGTCCAGGTGCAGAAAAAATGCTTATTGAACTGAAGATATGAAAATCTTGCATATCTCACTTAATTTCATTCAAGAAATTTCAAATAACTAAGTCTATCTTTTCTCTCTACATTTATTTAATACTAGGCCAGATACTTGCACGATGCAAAGTCAATAAAACTCTTAAAGTGTGTTTTACTGTCACTGCTTCACTTCCACTCCTCTGTCTCTGCATTTCCATGAAATTCAATTTCTTCCTATGCCAGGCAATAGTTAAGCATCCTAGCATCTTTCTTAATCTGCCTGAAAGACCAATATCTTTAGTCCAGTTTAGAAAAGACGTGGTTATCTACAAGTACTAAGTTAATACTGTAGTGTGACTAATGATTAATAAAAATTGGTCTCAACTGTAGATTGATATGAAAGGTTTACAAAAATGAATTAAGCTGTTGGCAAGATTGAAAGTTTTTTTAACTGAAATATGATCATAAGTCTGTATAAATCTTTCTCTGGAAATTTAAAGTTTGAACAATTTCTTTAAACCTCTTCCTTTCTTTTTGCACACTTTTTCAATGTTCATATTACAGAAATGCTTCAGAAGATCTACTTCAGCTTTGGAGTTAGGTCTGAGCAGTTTAACCCAAGCTATATAAGTAGAAACTTTACCCATTTAAGTGATTACCCTGTTAGTCTGAAGTTGTGATTTGTTACTACTCTATTTGTATTCAGAGGCATCTGTGAATAATGCCAATCCCCATTGCTTTATTTTAAATTTTTCAGCAACTGATTTTTTTTTTCAGGATTGAATATAAACTCCAATCCAAAACAGCATGAAAGAATATTTTTCCTTAGTAGCTGGAAATCAGCAGTGGCAATAACCTATTTTCTATAGAGTCATATGTAATTACGATGTTCCTTCCACCAGTGAAACCACAATTCGGTTATTTGATGAAATGATAAGTAAAATGTGATGCCTGAAAGCTAAATTAGATGCCTTGTGACTAATTTTTGCTTTGAAGAAAAAACGTCCATATTAACTTTGACTTAATATGATTGTCCAGTGGTTGTGTGCAGGCCAGTCAAAACTGCCTATGCAATATTGTTCACATACACAGAGTCATTTGCTACAGAGAAGCTGGTATGAAGGAATAATTCTGTCCTAAAATTTAGTTATTCTTCAAGCCTTTCTAGTTCGCCATGTAAGAATATGATATATTTCCTCCGATCTCTGTTTACTCTTTTCATCCTCTGCAAATGTATGTATCAATAATGGTCCCCTTTCTCTCACCGTTAGAAAAAAAATAAAGATGTACATGCTAAATTTTTGAGAGTTCTCACAGAGGAAGTTAAATAGAAGGCCAACAGCTGCTATAATGCATCACCTTCACTTCCTAAGATAAAATACGAAAATAAAGATAAGATTATATTACTCCCTAAGAAATAGTGACAAAAATGCAGCAATACATAGAAAGCTTTTTTTCTCCTATTAATCTATCAAATTAATCAACCCGTTAGGAAAAATGAAGGATTTATCTCTATGAAGGCTATACTAGTTTTAAGGAAGATTTTTTAAGGGTGCAGAAAAGACATAAATGTAAAAGGTGGATTACGAGTTATTAAAACAAAAGTAAATAATGTAAATTATGTAGTTACTAAGGGGCAGATAGCAGTGTTACTGAGTACTATCTTAAACACAGTCTTCCTAAGAATGATTTTCTTATTACTAGATATCAATGTACCTCTACCAGAAGATTTTAAAAGCCACATTTATTTCATATATGCCTAACCTTTAAACACAGGCATGATAATTTTAATAAGAACACTGTAAACCTAGACCAGAGATATTTTAGACATAATTTGAAATTCTAATAATATGTCAAGATCACAAATTATGCTACAGATATATATAAATTTTAGATCTTTCATCAGCCTTATGAAACCTAATTAAATTAATTTCTTCCACTTAGAAGGATTAAGTAGTTATGGGATATTATGAGTGAGTGTAGTGATAGGATGAAGGGTACGGTTTTAACAGGGTAGATTCCAGCACTGGAACAGGCTGCCTGGAGAAGTCATGGATGACTCACCTCTGGAGATGTTCAAAGCCAGAATGGAGGAGGCTTTGAAGAATCTGATCTGATGGAAGATGTCCCTGCCCATGGCAAGGGGGTTTGAACTAGATGGTCTTTAAGGTCCCTGTTAGCCCAAATCATTCTATGATTATATCATAACCAAACAATAAAGCCCTATGGAGTTGTTTATCTTAACCTTAAAGTACAGTTAATGTTATGATGTACTGTATCCCTCACAGGAAAATAGGCATTTCCATATCTCTTAGAGAAACGGGAAACTGAGTATTTTAGAACGCTTAACAGCTGTTTCACATAAGTTGTGCAGTTGACAAGTATATAGGCACAATCTTTTTAAAAATTTGATAGTCTGCTAGAATAGTTACTCCACTGACAGCTTGTTAGGATTATTAGGGTAATATCTTAAATACTTAATGCCATGAAATTAAGTATGTTATCAATGGTTGGCACATTATAGTCACTGATAAAATCAACTTTCTCAGAAAAACAAACTCAAACAGAAAAAAACAAACAAGGCAGTTCATAAAGCCAACAAACTTGAAGTTAACCCTGTCAAGAACAACCATTCAGCTACAAAGCATCTATAATATAAACCTGCTTTTTGGAGACTAAAAATCTTGTGCAGCACAGGTAACATTGACTATGCATAAACTGGATTGAATTAAAAAAAAACACATTTTTTTGTGTCCCTGCCAATGTGAAACTTCATCTCATTCACTGTTTTTCTCATAACTTGTCAGAAATAATGTCTTTTAATAGTATAGACTAGTTTTGCCCTTACCATTTCTCTAGTATGAAGGTTACACTGAATTCTGGTTCTGCCTTTACTAGCAAGGACTTCAAAAGTGCCTTTGTACCTCTGGTACTTCAATGTACTCTACCCTTTGGGGTTAACATCAACATACAAAAACCAGCAACAGGACTCCGAGATAAACATGCTGCAATAATTAATGAGTCAAGTATCACAGAACAATTTTCTGGTTTAGCGGCCATTTTTAACACATTAAAGGCATTCATATCAGAGAAACTAGCTGTAGCTGTAGATTTGAACTGCTCAGTGGATGAGGAATTGGTCAGATGGTCACATCCAGAGAGAACTGGTCAATGGCTCGATATACAGACGGAGTTCAGTGACCAGTGGTGTGCCTCAGGAGTCCATATTAGGACCAGTACTGTTTAGTATCTTCAAATATAGACATCCCACAGGCAGTGGGATTGAGTGCACCCTCAGCAAATTTGCAGAAGACGCTAGTCTGAGTGGTGTAATTGACACACCTGAAGCATGGGATGCCATTCAGCGGGACCTTGATAAGCTCAAAAAAGTGGGTCAATGTGGGGAGTAAGAGGTTCAAAACCTCCTGGTATTAATGCAGGCTGGTGGATGAAAGCATTGAGAGCAGCCTTGCCAAGGAAGACTTGGGAGTGGTGGATGAAAAACTGGGAAGTAGTCAGCAATGTGTGCTCGCAGCCTAGAAGGCCAACTGTATTCTGGGTTGAATCAAGGGAAGACTAGATAGCAGGTCACAGGAGGTGATTCTGCCCCTCTGCTCTGGTGAGACCCCATCTGAACAACTGCATCCAGCTTTGGAGTCCCCAGTAAAGAAGAGATATGGACCTGTTGCACCAGCTACAGAGGAGGGCCACAAAAATGATCACATGGCTGGAGACATTTTTATGGCCTTCCAATACTTAAAGGTGGGCTACAAGAATGATGGGAATGAGTTTTTTAGCACGGCCTGTAGCAACAGGACAAGAAGTAATGGTTTTAAACTAAAACAGGGTAGATTCAGACTAGGCATAAGGACAAGATTTTTTACGATGAGGATGGTGAAACACTGAAACAGGCTTCCCAGAGAGGTGGTAGATGCTCCATACCTGGAAAAAGGTTGGTCAGGTTGGATGGGGCTCTGAGCAACCTGATCCAGCTGAAGATGTCTGCTCATTGCAGAGATTTTGGACTACATGACCTTAAAAGTCCCTTCCAATGCAAACTATTGTATGATTCTGTGACAATTCAACATCCTTTTGAAGTTCTTCAGAGGCATCTCAATTTGCACACTCTTTTAGGGAGCTTATTTGAAGCTGAGCTCTACTCCTCTGAAAACAATAGGAATTTATAAACTTTGCAGTACTTATATGAAGGAAGGGAACAACCCAAAGGCTACATAGATATTTCTCTTTTTTGTCAAACATTCTGCTTGACTAATCAGCCTCTCCTCCTTCTCCATGGTGTAGCAGGGACTCTTCACAAGTGTCCAAGTCAGAAGAGTAAATAATAGGATAGTACAAAACTCAAAATTAATCAGTCCAAAAAGGATTGAAGGACAAAGTTAGCTCATTTTACTTCATTTTAAAGAGAACCTAGAGATTTTAGGCCTGATAAGCTGAATTCAATATCCAGATGCTAAATCCAATTATCAATAAGCAGAATTATAAATAGTTCAAGGACAACAATGAGATAGACAAGAATTAACAGCATCATTTATCACCTGTTTGACAGGCTACCTAGCTTATGGTGTAACTAAGAACAAATAAATAAAAGAAGTCCATGAATCAGATGGTATAGTTTGATTCAGAAAGTCTTTAGGAATTATTCCATATGGCAAATATTTTAATAACAGATACATTAAATCACCAGAAAGGAAAGTGAAAAAAGACTAAAAAGCAAAATTCTATGTTTTGTTAACTTTTACTGACGTGTTAACCTTAGTTAAAAACTATAGAAAATGCCGAGCTCAGAGGTTTGAGTACACGCTCCAAATTCAGCATGACCTTAATACAACGGGGAACAGATTCCAATCCATCAAAATGACGCTTAAGGCAGAAGTACAAAGTACTATATTTAGCAATAGGAAATCAAAAGTAAAATGAAAGATCAACAATTACATAGCAGATCTACCAAAATCTTTTTTAATGGTGGATTGTAGTCTAAATGCCTCACTGTTCCAGAATGTCAAATGATTTTCTTGACAGTGTCCTCTAACAGGTGTCTTTTATCTGAAAAACAGACAATAGCTTTTCAATGTCATTCCGCACTGGAAAAAAACAATGATATGAGAAATTTTTTGTACAATTTTTAATAAAAGCTTTTTAAGTAAAAAAAGGAGCAGGGCTGAAAAATAGAAGGCATGGAATACCTAGCCACTTATAGCCTGAAGGAACCAATTCAGTGATTTCAGTAATTTATAAAAGAAAAGACCAGAAAATGCTAGATATTTCATTGTTCTTCACACATACAAGGCAGTTAAGTGTTCTAATTCCCCAAGACTAAATAAAAAGAAATTGGTTCACATTTTCAATGAAATTTTTACTTTGCACTAGAACTAGGATAGTTCCCAAAGACAATGAAGCATCTGAGCACACTTTCAAAAGACATTTTCAAAAAACAGATAATCAATACATGTCTGAAATGTAAGCCTAGCCATTCTGCAGAATCCATTTCCACCCTGTAGAAGAGTGGATTCAAGGACATTCTCTCTCAAAAGCAATACACTTCTATGATCATCACACAGAATTTGTGCTCTTTTCATTCATTCTCCAGTAAGTCAGTATGTTCTAAGAAAATTTTTTTTTTCCCCATAGATTTCCATCAGTTAAAAGGCAAAGCAAAATTTTGTTGCGCGATTATGTACAGTCTACCTAATTTGCATAAAAGGTTCTGAATGAATAAGCTGATTTAAGGAACTTTGATTTAAAAGGAGAAAGACATTTAGTTCTATCTAGTTACTTGAGAACAGTTTGTGTGCAAGATGTGAAAAACCTAGCAATTCCATTTACTGTAGAAAAATTTCTCTAAAGTATTTTCCCTTAGCATAATTGCAGTTAGAGCCACTATAATTCCATTTAACAAAGGTACTAAGCCTAAACCAGTCATTGAAATATCATAGGGTTTGTCCGTTCTAAGAAAAGGCAAATATCTGTTCTCAAGTGCTATGGTTCTGAAAATAGAACTGGAGTCTGAATAACGATGAACATTAGCATTCTCAGCTACATTTCAAAATCAAAATGAGACCTTCTAGCAATTCATTCTCTCTGAAACAGTTTAGAGACATTGAAAAATACCACTCCAGCCTGAATGAATCTATTTGCAATTACATTCAGTGCTAGTTCTGAGACAGAGCAGAAAAAGAGCAGGTACTATACACATAAACATATTAATAACCATTAATATCTCCTATTCTGGACGCCATAAAGTATAAACTTACTAGACTATGTCTAGAGCATGCACAAATTCTACAGAATAGTATACAATATTGCAATATGGTATGCTATAACATAATACCCATTTATCTGCTTATGTGAAAATGAAACTTCTAATTCATTGCTAGGTGGAGGAATACAAAATTCCAATTTATGAACTAACATATTCTCCTTGCAATTGTAACCTTAAACAGTAATAATTCTACCAGAAAACTACACAGAAATTAAGCATTAACAAAATTTTTGAAGAAATCCTTATCCTTATCCTTATCCTTATCCTTATCCTTATCCTTATCCTTATCCTTATCCTTATCCTTATCCTTATCCTTATCCTTATCCTTATCCTTATCCTTATCCTTATCCTTATCCTGATAATAAAATTTCTACTGCATTGCTTACGGTAGTGTAAATGTAAAACTGAAATAATAACATAAAGCTCTAAATTCTCACTTTCTCATCTGGACCATTAAATCACAGAGCTGTTTTAAAACCTATTACTAGAAATGTTATGAATTGTTAAACTTGCTTCCTGTTACTGTGCCATAAAGAATATCCGCTTCATAAGTCTAAATTTCAGTCAGACTACCCTTATCTTCCACAGCTACTCACTCTTAAGATTTCCAAGCAATACAAGCAGCATAGGCCCAAAAGTTTGTTCTTGGAGGAGACAATAAAGTCCATAAAAATTTTATCTCATGAAGAGAAAAATAGCATATGCAATTCTAATTTTACAAAATACCACTATTTTGTAAAATACGTAAATACATTAATGAAATAGATGTAGTTACAATGCAGAGATCATTATTGCTATCCCGCATAAAACACGGGCATTTAAGATCACTTTAAAAAAAAAGTTCAAATTAGCGTACAAACCTCCAATGAAGGAAACCAGTGGCACTTGTTTGACAGTTAATGAAAAGTAATAAAGCAAGATACTTAAAATATTGTCAATCTACCCCTCAAAAAAACCAAAGAGGTTGCATTTTATTTGCTGCAGATACAGTGTTAAAACAGCTGAGCAAGAAGGAATTCCTTACACTGACTTCAGTGAATGATGAAAATATAATATTTTCACTGGAGACTCACAAAGAAGTACATGAATTTCACAGATTTCTTCTTTGTCATTAGCTCCTTAGAGTACAAAGAAAAGAGCAACTATTTCGGTTGTATTACCTTTCAATCCCAAGAAGAGATACACAGTTGAGCTGAATCAAATTTACTAGGGCTGAAAAGAAACTGAGTGTAACAATTACAACAGTAAAAAACAGAATCAGAAATCCTCCTTCTGACATACTCCCACTTGAAACCATGTGTTTCTGAGAAAATAACATCCCTTTCCAGTTAGAACTCTTTCTACCTTTTGATCTATTTCAGTGTAGGAATCTTGTTTTCCTGTATGGTGTACAGACAAGTATTTTTTTTCTTCGTACAGAGTTATTTAACTTATCTGGATGTTAATTTCCATAGTACTTTAAAAGTTTCACTCTTGTCAAACAGTTTTACTTCCCTGCCCTGCCAAAGGCATTTAATTACAGCCTACTTTAAAAGAGGTACCATGGAAATAAAAAAACCTATCTGAAATAAAGAAAAAAAAATTAACTTAAAATTAAGCTTTTAGTCATACAAGGACTTATTACAAATAAATAAATAAATAAATTTTATATAGGAAAATGTCTTACACAGAAATGCATCAAAGAAATTTGTTTGAGCAGGTCAATACAGGAATACTTCAATAATTAAGAAAATAACATTTTAGTAGGGTTTGATAAATACAAAAATGCTGAAAAGCTGCCATTATGTTCCCCTTTCTTTGGTATCTGGCAATACACCTTACACCTAAACAGCATCTCATGGCCACATTACAATTTACATGCACCTTGGAGTGTGCTTCAGGATAAAAAGTGATCTTCTGCTGTACACATTAAATACCTCATACCTTGTAAAAGAAATGAAGCTGAGCATTAGCTACAAGATTTGTAAAATAACTTCTCAGTTCTTGAAAGTTCACATTTGTGAACAGGAGTTTTGTTGTAAACACCTCTGAAGAGGAGGATTTCCAGCACCTTGGTTTGGATCAAGCTTCTGTTGAATAAGTTCTTCAATATTTTGGGTTTGTATATAAACATTTTCCTTAATATCAGAAAACTAATTTTTTTCATTAAATATATTCTTCAACATTCTGTTTGCATAGTAGTCATTGATGTAATGTTTACGATCCTCTGCCTAAGGTCATATATTTTACCTAGCAGACAAAGAATTCCTCTTACTAGCTTCTTCAAAAATAGTGATAACACTCAACTCTTTCGGAAATGATTATACAAATGAAAAAGAAAGTAAATATCAAAAAAATATCAAAAATAACAATTAAAAAAAAACCTCATACTTCTTTTGTCATTGCCAGGAGAAGAAACAGCATACTAAATCTGGGACACATATTTTTTACTAATTGTTGGTGTTACTATATTAAAACATAATGCTATGGGTTTGTACATCAGTAAGAGCTAAAATCTTTAAGTATTAAAAGGATCATCAACCACTTTTTAAATTGATTTATCTCATTTCTGCAATTCAGTCTGCTAAAGAGAAAATTTTAGAAATAGGAGTTTCTTCCGTAGTCCTGACTTCAGGTCTTGTGAGAAACAAAATGTTGCTTGACCTAAGCTAGTGTTACCTGAAGTAACTTAAGATTGTTATGTAAGATAAAGTTCTTAGGAAGTCAGACTATTAAGTTAGATTCACAAAGACCACTGTTTATGAATTACCCCAGAATACAGTATACACATTTCTTATTCTCTAGTCCTCCATTTCATGTTGGATTCCTCGGGGAAGGGGAGGGGAGGGAAGGGGAGGGAAGAGGAGGGAAGGGGAGGGAAGGGATTCAATTTTTCATTAAATTTAAATTAAAAGAATTATATTTAAGGTCAAATTTTAGACTTAGCTAAGTGTACAATAGTAGATACTTCTAAACTCGTCAAGGAACATATTCAAATATGCATGGATATGAGAGAACTTCAGTAACATTTGCATAATTGCTGTTTTTTCTGTGTTCAAGAGAAAAATATCTTTCTCGAAAGTTTTCTATAATCACATGACTAAAGGAAACCCACCTTTCTCTGTTATCTTAATTACTTACAGAGTTCCTATATTTACACAACGTTCTCTTTCTTTCCCACACATTTAGGTTATCTTTATTGTCTTATCTCACTATTTCAGGATAACAGAATAAAGAAGCTGAGCCACACTTAATACTGTCTTTCCCACCCTTCAAAACTCGATGCTAAAGTGCAAATGCCAATGTTACATAAACTTCATACTAGTAGCTCAGTCTTTGAGGTAATGAAACTAATTTTGTTCATCTTAGCACAGTAAAAATTGACATGATTCTTTGCACCATTCCCTGAAAACCTGCACAATACCAACAGCAGACAACCTACAGCTTTTCCATAATAATTTTCCAATTTATTTATATCTCAGGGCAGAGTTCTGTTTAACCAGTGCAAAGCACAGACACTTTTCAAACATTTCTCATGAGAGACAATACTTGTCAAGATCATGCCTTCACAACGACTTAAAACAGATCCCATTTTTAGCATATCTACTGTTCTACACGTACTTTTTTAATGTACATTATGGTTAGGAAAAAACAAAAGCGCAGACAAAAAAAACACAGTTACAGAAACGCTATCCTGACTTTCTATAGAGAATATACATATGTAAATCAAAAGGCTTTTATTAATATATTTGACAGAAATTATATACTAACATCTCAGAAGATCAGATGAAGCACTTGTTGAGCACATATGAGTCAGGGTAAACTCATAAAATTGGCCCTTTTCCCCACATTTAGTCACATACCTGTTCTTTCAAATCCCATACTTCAAAGTCAAATCCAAATACCATGAACGTTTCTGGAAGCAATAAGACAAGAAAGCAAAAACTAAAAAGTAGAAGAATAGTTGATTTCTTATAAATATCTTGAATACTAATTACTATGCCATAATTTGCAACAGAATATAAGCCTGCCAGCTAATTTTCATTTTTAGCAGTTTCCTTGTTAAATATGTATGTTTGAAAGAGGAACTCATCTGAGATCTGCAACGAAAATGGGGGAAAAAAGTTGACCTCATTCGATAACAATAAAATAAACATTAACTCTTCATATATCCTTTCCTGCAGTACAGTACTGATATACAAGTTATTATGTTTTAGAATTTTTTTTTGTGATGTTCAGTTTATGATCACAGCTCATATATCACTAGTATTTTAGACTCTGTTACACACCAAAATTCAGGTATGAATAAAGAATAGTGACAAGCCATAATAACATTATACAGTTACACATTAAGCTTTCCCTTCATAGGGATACCAAAAGGAATATTATCTTAGGAAAATATATGAGAAAGAGAATCTGTTAAACATAACTAATTATTATTCATTTTTCTCAGATGGCACAAAGCTTTATCTCATTTTCCTCTATACAACCCTGTAGATCTTCTAATCAATGCATATGAAAATCAAAAGCAAAAAGATCTTTTCAAAGGAAACTGAAATCAAGGCCTCATTTAAGGGTCTTATCAAAAGAAGCAGACACTCATCCTCAATAAACACGTATTATGGTCCGTATTTATAAACACAAAGAATAATTTTATCATACAAGGAAGTGATAGTTAAAACTACTCAAAGATCTTGATCTGATGCTTTTACTCTATTGTAGATTAGTTTTTACAAACACTCTAAACAAATCTCTGCCTGCAAACAGGACATCCATTGAGATGAATAGCTGCAACACAGTTCAATCTGGTTTTGCATCCAAGAAAACCCTGGAGACAGCACTACATTCTATAAGGAGCAAAAAGTAACTGCAGTGCAAGCCTACTTAAATAAACTTTTTGAGACAAGAATCTAATCTTTCTTTATGACTAAGCCAATGACAGTGTTTGTACCAACTAGAAAAAAAGAAGGCTCTATATTTACCACAGATCACTTTCCCTCAAATAGAAATTCTGAGTCAGTGAGAAACAATGTTTAGGTCCATCCTTAACTTAAAGAGTAAAAATTTATCTGCTTCTCTATTCCATTATTGTTTTTTGAATACTGTATATTAAAAACCATGATGTGCATGCAGTATGTGTTTGCAACGTGTTTTAAAAATAATTATTCCATCCTAGGCACATGGTAAACTAGATACATGCTATAGTAAGAAGGTATGCATATTTCAGCTGGGGAACAACGGTGAGTAAGGAAGGAGAGACAGTTTGAGTTGTAATTTCAAAGAATTCTAAAGCACAAAATTTACATTGTTCTAAAGCACTCTTTGAACACAACAAGAAAATGCAGAAGATGTAAGAGTTCTGAGTATTTCAGTGTATTCAGTGAGATTTAACAGAGATCCATTAAGCTCAGAGAATCTGAAGGTAGATTCAATATCAACAGATACACACATGGTTTGTCAAAACTGTATCAAGCTAATCCAGGGGAGTAACGTTGAAAACTGAAATGCCATTTTATGAAGAGATTACGCTATAAATAAAAGTGGCCAACAGAAGACATTTTGGTAGTTTCTGGTTTGATGCATATGTATGTCTCCCTTTTCTTTAAAGATTTTAGGTTAAAAAAATCATATTTTTATTCTTAGTGGGTGTTTTTCATTAAACAGACAGCATTCATATCAGCCTGCTTCCTATAACTGAAAATTTTGGTTTATTATGGTATATGGAAAATTTATGACTATCTTTCTCCACATCTGCTAAAAAAATACAAGAAATGCACAACAATGCACCACTTTCCTATAATCTCCTCCAATGGGAGAGACAGACCTTTCCATATCCAGGGACAAATATAAACCAGTTCAATTTATTCATCTTCTGTGACAGAATATTCATCATTAACTGATTTTTAAAGAAGCATTTATGTATCACCTCAGAAGGGTTTCCATGAATCCTTCGAGAAAATCCAAGAGTAAAATTTCTATTAGTATTTTACACTTCCCAAAAATCTTATGACAACACACTTTCCCCTGCAAAGTCACTAAAGGAAAGAGAGTTTAAGAAATTATTTTTGTCCTTCAGGGCAGCTAACACATTGAATTTTCTGTATAGTGTCTGTCTTGACAACTGAAATTAATTTACACTATATATTATATATCAGTGTATTTTATTCAAACAACCAAAGTAGATTTGGCTTAAGATGTTCATCTCCAGAATGCCTAAAGGGGAGAGTTATAACTTTTCTGCCAAACAAATTTATGCTGTGCTCAAATATTAATGAATTCTAAAAGGTAGCATACGCTTATAAACTCCAAATTAAAACACTGTATGCATTACTTTTAAAGAAATTGATTTTGACTGACTGCACTTTATTTTCCTTTTTTTTTTCTTTTTTCTTGATTATCCTCTCAATAAATTTTTTGCAGATGTGCTTTGTGCCAGTAGGGTGAAAGCCAATCATAGTAGAGTTTTCTATAAACCTAATGTCATAAGGTCCCGGAGAAATAATTTTGATCTAGTAAACAGATTCATACCATTCAGACTGGGAAGAGAAGTCAAGTTCTTTTCCACGAAAATTTAATGCTATATTGTTAAGGCAAAAGAAATTCAGGTGATCACCAATTTTTTCTTAAATAGATACGATTTTTAGGAATTCTGAAATCGGGTGATTGACAGTACTGCTTTTCGACACCATTATTGTAAAAAAAGAGCATTAGAAGGCCTTTCATTCAATATGCAACAGCAGGAATGTGGCTTGAGCTAACTTCCTTCTTGATCTTTTTTAACAGAGGAGGAATTTGTTTTTATTTCCTTAAGCATTCTTGTGCAATTTTCACTGTAGATACAAGTTAAACACATATATGATTTCATTCAAAGAATATAAAATACTTCAGGTCACACCCACATGACTTCTGAAGGAAGGTATGTTATTGTAGAGAAGGCTATCAATAAATCTATTATGCGGCTATAAAATGCTAACTTTTTCATACAGTTAAGAGCCGGTGGTACTAAAAGCCTTTGATAACTTAAGAGCTGGATACTGGAAAATACCAACAAGGAAAAAAGTCTGACATTCTATATCACTGAACTATAATGTTTTTTAATCATATCTCTTCAAGAAAGAATTGCCCGTTTCAGACTCCACAGAATGGAAAAGTGCGGAAATAAGTGACCAATAAAACTTGTGTAAAAGTATACAAAATTTCCCAAATACATGCCAGTTATCTGTATGCTAACTAGACCACAGCATTTTATCACGTTCAGACCAGTTTTTATGACAGAAGAGGATTCCAGCTGAAGATAACTCTCTGATACTGATTTTCACTTTTATAAGATTTAGAGCCAAAAATAGCTCTGCAAGCTCAAACATTTAAAAATCTGGGTTTCATTTAAAACTTGGTGACTAAGCTCTGGATCATTAACCTCTCCATTTAGTCCATCAGCAATTTATCAGGTGGTGTAACTAAAGAGGAAACTTTATTGGAGTGTTCTCTGGTCATGACAGTTTCAGTAAGGCGCTCAGATCGACTGATGAAACTATAACAATGTACATGGCAACTAATGTAGTTATTCACAAGTGTACTAAAATGAAAACATACACCATAACAAAAGTAGCAGACTTGCAAACACAGGACTGTGGAATATCCTGTCTAAATGAACTGAAAGTGTTTCTATTTACTACATAAACTGAGTCAGTTAATTTAGAAGAAGGCATGTTGGTTTGTTCTGGATTTGGTAAAAAATAAAGAAAAATGAGGACCTTTATTTACTCTAGTAAATTGGAAGAATTTTTGGTGCCTTTTTTCTCAACAGAAATCTTTGAGGAGATCCTGATCTCTCCTACACAAATGCTGCATTTGTAGCACAGGAGTACTATCACACAAATGGAAATCCACAAAGACAATGACTTCTCATTGGACAGGCAGAGGCCGGATTCATTCAGCTTATTATCTTGAGGTTATATACCAAATCTCCTGGAAAACTGTCTCTCTCTACATCACACAAAGTTAACTTTGAAAGAATTTATGAAGAAAAGAAAAAGGTAGCTAGAGACATTGAATGTTCTAATTACTGAAAAATGCTCTAATTTTACTAATAATACCACAGAACATGCACTAATAGAAAGTCACAAGAAACTTCCTCAAGAAATCCCAGACAAGTGCTATACAGCCCATCATAGTTTCTCAATGCTGTTTCAATTCCTTCACTCTGAGATACATCCCTTCTCCCTAAGATTGCTCAATAGCAATACCTCAAGAGAACTCCAAGTAAATCAAATATAATTGATGTCTGCTTACCTGTATGTAAAATTTCAGTCCCTCTGAAACTACACTTAAGGAATGTTAGGCAGGAAAGTCACTTGCCTGACACAGCACAATCGGAGTGACTGTCTATTATCTTTACAATTACAGAATTTGAGCCAGAACTTTCCTAACTCTGAAGAGCGAAACCTGGATATTCCTCCAGGCCCACCTGATAATTACAGTTATTCATTAAGCATCTAGTGCATTTAGGAACTCAAATTCTTCTCGATGGTCCCTATTAGGCCTCTTTCTGATGGCATAAATCCCACATACCTGACCAGAAGATTTTATTTCAGAACTGCTGCTGTGAAACATATTGCATACAATGAACTGGATCTTCTTGATTGTATACAATGATCAGATGAACTGCAGAAAACCTTTAAAAGGCTGCAGAATATTAGAGAAGCCAAGATAGATAAGATCATTTCAGAGCCACCTTGCTGTAGCAGAAGGAGAGTAAGGGATTTTGGACTCTGGTGACCCACAAAGCAGGATCAGTCTCCACCTTCACAACCCAAACTAGATATGAAGCTTTAACAGCTACTACACCCACCAGCAAAGTCCACAAATGGAAACTATACCAGCAGCACACAGCGCATAACGCAACTAGGAATGGTGAATACTTGTAGTTTGCTTTGTTAAAGAGGAAGCTGTCTGCTGACATTGCTGAAACGGTGCCACAACTTGTCAAGAGAACAGAATACATTGTTCATATTTAATGTGGGCATGAATGACACTGCAAGCCAGAAGTTGGGCAAAATCAAGGAAAACTATAAAGCCCCAGGGATGCAAGTGAAAAATATTGGTGCCTAAATTATTTTGCCCTCCATTCTACCAGTTGGACAGAAGAGGCAGCCAGGAATAGACATACAATTCATATCAATTCCTGGCTATGAGGCTGATGCCATTGTGAGGATTTTGGCTTTTATGAAAATAGGGTATTCTTACCTACAACCTGTAGTGGGGAATGGAGTCTGTTTAGAACAGGAAAAGGAATCTTTGGCAGCAGGCTGGCCAACTTGATGAGGTGAGCTTTGAACTGGAACGCGTGAGGTGAGGTGGGGCAGAGGGAGTGGTGTCCAAAATGGCAATGCTCATGCCATTGCATCCAGCTGGGAATAAGCTAGGCCAGACAGAGGAGGAGCAGATGTTCCTTAGATGCCTCCCATGACAAGAACCAGAACGCCATCCATCTGAATGCCTATGGTGGATCCTCTTGCAACCCCTCCAGTGAAACCTACATGAATGATTGCCTCTCTGAAAAGCCTGTACACCAATGCATGCAGCCTGGGGAATAAACAGGAAGAACTAGAGATCCGTGTGCAGTTGCAAGGCTATGATCTCATTGAAATTACAGAGACATGGTAGGAATAGCTTGTATGACTGGAACCCTGTCAAGGATGGCTATGTGCTTTTTAGAAAAGACAGCCCAACAAAGAGAGGTGGTGGAGTTTTTCTTTATATGAGGGAGTAACTGGAATATATTGAGCGCTGCGTATGGGTGGATGAAGAAAGAACTGAGAGTTTATGTGTAAGAATCCAGGATCAGGAAGCCTCTGAATGCAGGCTTATGATCATATACTCTGATTCTCATGGGGGGCTTCAACCACCATGATACTTGCTAGAAAGATAACACAGCTAAGCACACACAGTCCAAGACATTCCCGCAGAGTACGAAGATAAGTTTTTGTTACAGCTGGTAGAAGAGCCAATAACGATATAGAGGAGGACGAGTTGCTGAATGCTATCTTTGCTTTTTTATCAGGGAAAGTTTACACTTGATATTAGGAAAAAGTTCTTCACTGAAAGGGTGATTGGCCACTGGAATGCGCTGCCCAGGGAGGTGGTGGAGTCGCAGACCCTGAAAGTGTTTAAGGGGAGATTGGATGAGGCACTGAGTGCCATGGTTTAGATGATGGTGTTAGTGTTGGTGTTAGTGTTGGGTTATAGGTTTGACTCGATGATCTCAGAGGTCCTTTCCAACCTTATGATACTGTGATACTGTGATACTGCTTCGGTCTTTACTGCTAAAGCCAGCCCTCCAGAATCCCAGAAAAAGAGATAGTCTAGAGGAAGGAATATGGTGTCTTGGTCAAGGGAGACATGGTTAGAGATCATTAGGCAAACTAGACACCTACAAATCCATGGGCCTTGATGGGATGTACCCAGGAGTGCCAAGACAGCTGGCATATATCTTGGAAAGATCATGGAGAACAGGACAGATGCCTGGGGACTGAAGAAAAGCTAATGTCACTCCAGTCCTCGAAAAGGCCAAGACAGAGGACTCAGGAAACTACAGGCCAGTCACCATTACCACCATCCCTGGAAAGGCGATGGAATAAGCTTGTTCTGGATGTCGTCTCTGAGCATCTGAGGAAAAGGTTAATGGAGCAGTCAATGGATTCTCCAAAAGGACATCAGGTTTGACCGATCTGATAGCCTTCTACAATGGCATAACTAGTTGGGTAGACGAGAGAAGAGCAGTGGATGTTCTGTACCTCGACTCCACCAAAGCTTTTGACACTGTCTCCCATAACATCCTCATAGCTAAAGAGGACATTACTGTGAGGGTGATGGAGCACAGAACAGCCTGCCCAGAGAGCTCATAGAGTCCCTTTCCCTGGCACTATTCAAAACCCACCTGGATGCATTCCTGTGCAACCTGCTGCAAGTAAACCTGCTTTATCAGGGGGGGTGGACTGGATGACCTCTAGACGTACCTTCCAACCCCTACCACTCCATGATTCTGTGATTCTTTAGGAAGGTCAAGTCTGCATTGGAAAACCTTAAGTTTATACACAAAACCACAGGGGACTGTTTTCCCTAAAAGACCTACTGACCTGTAGAACACATATGCATTACCCAGGATAATCCCTGGAACTGTTTGAGACTGTGTGCATATTTCACAGAAGTGGAAAAAAAAACCCAAACAACACAATAACCTCCCCTCTTCATCCCAAAACTCAACCAAGCAGAAAACAAGACAAAAAAAACCCCAACAAACCAAAACCAAAACCCACCTCCAAACCTCACCACCAATAACATCCCTTATAAATTCTTTTAAAAAGTCTATTTGTGAAATACAGTCTGTGTTTTGAATATTGGTATTGAAGTTCATGATGTAATGAGCAGATCCTTTGAAAAATCTTGAAGAAAAGAAAGCTTGTTTCTGGCATTTCAAATAAAGAATAAACGAGCAACAACTGTGAAAACTTAGTATCTCTCCACAACCAGTTAAGAAGACTCAGCCCTCAACACCTGCACTCACTTGGAATTGTAATACTCAATGTTTTCCACTGGATTCAGAAGTTAGTATTTTCTATATACACGTCCAAAATTAATGATATTTTAGTACTGCTGTCAAGCTACCTAAGCTTGTGTGTTCTATTAACGGCAAGGATTCTCATTAACTTCAGTGAAACTATGAACTAGTGAAAAAGGCTGAACATTCATGATGACAAAATTAATTTTTGTTTTAAATTACTAAAATCCCCCATTATATTTTTTAAAGCAATGCCCACTTTTTCAAAGACAAATAAACAACCTTATTTTTAATAAAAGTATTTTATGAAAATGTTTTCAGCTAAACTTCAGTTCCTCATAATTCCACAACACACTCAACTTTTTTCCCCAAAAAAACCTGAGAAGACAGCTAAGAAATGGAGCAGTAGTTAATAAAGTGTTAAGGTATTCAGTATTTTCAAATACACAAATAAATTTAATAATGAATAATGAAAGTCAATATTCTGATAGACAGAATTAAAATTTATTGAAGATATATCTGAATGGGAGTTCCTATTTGCTCATGTATATATGAAATAGAACAAAATAAGAGTCATATAGATTGAGAAGGTAAAACAATATCAATCCTGCAAAAATCAACATTCTTAGAGTGCTGCAAAAATATTTTTAAAGTTTGACTATTAATTTCATATTAACCAGAGTATTTAAATAATCCATAAGTTAGACGCAAATCACTAAAGGTGTTTTAATAAGATCAACATCTCTAGCAGTTTCAGTACTCTCCATGACATAAAATCTATATTTGAAAAGGTAGGAATGACAAAATATCATGAGTATTTTATTTGATTCAAAGGAAAAGTATGTTTGTCAAACTATGCTAAATACAATGGACATCCTTAAGAGTAGTTTTCACCAAAAAGGCTAAATACGAAGCAGAATTTTAAAAATCAAATATTCCTACAATAGTAGTTACCTGACTGTTAGAATTTTATAATTGCTTTTTATATCTGTAGATAATCAATAGATTTCTGTAAATAAAAAAGTTTTTCTTGGTTGTAATAGCCTATTTTTTCTTATTTAAACAAGTGTTTAAGCATATATAAAGAAATGCTCAAAAGCAATCTGAATATAATTATCACATTTGTTTTTAACTTTAACACATGCTCCACAAACACAATGATTCTTCCAGTCATTAGAAAATTTGCAATGAAAAACAGGAAAGTATTTCAGAAATAATAAACATATGAAACCACAGGGTAGAAAAGACTAAACTGTTTCCAGAGAAGAATCAATATCTTACCATAAACAAAGTCTCATTAAAATACTCCATGTTTGGAAAGGACTATTGATTCAAATTTACCTGTGTTTTCTGTAAAAAAAAAAAACAACAAAAAACCAAACCTCATGAAGTTCAACATGGAGACGCCTGGGGAGGAACAACCCCAGGAATGAATTCATTCTCATGTTCACCCAGCTGGAAAGAAATTTTACACAAAAGGACCCGGAGTTCCTGGTGCCATCAAGGAGCTATCACTACTAAGAAGGCAAATAGGATCCTGGGACTGTAATTGTCAGGAAATTGAGGGACATGATCCTTTCTCTCTGCTCAGCACTGGTGATGCCACAGCTGGAGTACTGTATCCCATTCTGGGCTTCCCAATATAAGAGAGACATGAAGCTACTATGAAGGGCCTATGAAGGGCCGCTAAGATAATGAAGGGACTGGAGCATCTCTGCTATTAGGAAAGGCTGAGGGAGTTGGGACTCCTTAGGCTCAGAAGGTGATCTTATCAATGTACATAAATACATGAAGGGTGAAAGTAAGGCAAATAGGGCCAGGCTGTTTACAGAGGCACACAATAAGGGTCAAGAGGCACAGTCTGAAACACAGCAAGTTCCCTCTGAATATCAGGAAACACTTTGTACCAGTGAGGGTGACTGAGCTCCTAATCCTTAGAGATATTCAATAGCCACCTAGACAGGTCCTGCGGCATTGGCTCCAGACGATCCTGCTTGAGCAAGGGGGTTAAACAAGAAAACCTTAGCGGTCCCTTCCAACCTCAGCCACTCTGTGATTCTCTCATTCTATGGAACAGACAACAGTCCCTTCTGTTTTCCCTGATTCGATTTACTGTCATATAGATTTTAATATTTTCAGGACAAAGACCATAAAACTAGACCAGTAAAGATTTCCATCAATATTTGGAAAGTCCTGTTTTACAGTGAATTTTAATTTAAATCATTCAAAAGTCGTAAGTGAAAGTTGGCTTTCAAATTCCACAGTGTTGCTATGGGAGAAAGCAAATTTATTTCCCGAATAATGCAAAGGTTCTTGGAGCATGGTAACAGTACAATATGGATAAACCCTCAGTTTCTGAATCACAGTCAGGCTTCTTGCCAGTTGAAATTCTCAAATCTATAAATGCTGATATATGAGACAGCAGGCAGGGAGAGTGAGGGACAGAGAGGCACAGAGAGATAAAGAGACAGAGACATGGAGAGAGACAGAGACTGAGAAGGGAGACAGAGAGAGAGAAATGGATTACAGACCAGTAGTAACATGTAACAGTAAACAGAGTATATTAGACTATAAAGAATGACATTTGGACTACTTGAATGTGGCTGGGGTGTGGTTATTTATGATCAAGTATATCGGAAAGAATTGATTTTCCAGGAATATTATATTCTGCATTTACCTCCTCTACATCAATGGATAAGCTTTTTATTTGACATTATTTTCAATATTTTTCCTTAGAAATGAAAACAAATAATTGATTTAAAGAACTAAATTCATTCATTCAACACCTGTAAATAAACTAAACCAAAATCCTGCCCTCAACAATTTAATTTTAAAGAAAAAAGAAAAGAGTAAGGAAAAAAAAGATGTATTACTGCTATTACTGCTTGAAGTGGAGATTTGTTTCTGTAAATATTCTTGACAATCACTATATCATGAGCTGCTTCAAACGATTAACCCCATTCAGAAACATACTATGAACTGGATACCGAACCTTTCAAGTGTGTACAATGCCTATCAGAAAGACAAAGACATTTCATCTCGGCCTTTTCTGCACTGCAAAAAAAAGATGGGTTTAGCATAGCAATTTGATATGAAAGCTATGATTATGACTTTCAGGACACGCAATAGATATGTCGTTACTGCACAGTAATATTTTTAGAACTAAGACAGACTTATTTATACAAATACGTTAGCAAATGCTCCCAATCCCACTACTAAAGTATTGATATCATTGAAACCAGCAAAAAGAAAATTCTACTAGCATTTTCTTTTGCAATACTAGTATGATCGTTATTTTTTTAATAACCTTAAATACGGATTTACCTCATTCTATATTGAATGTTGGGGGTTTTAGTTTGATTATTTAAAGCCCTGTGAACGTTATACTGTCCTAGCTGAATATAATTTGCATTATTTTAATAATCTATTTTTTAGTGTTTACAAAGTTTAATTTGCTAGTTTCACCTTCTGTCCAGTGCTTTCACCATTAATGCATCTAAGGGGAAAAAAGCACCCATATACTCTTTTAAAAGACCTATATTAGTTCACATGGCTGCAGCTAGTTCTATGCTCAGTACTAAAACATAAATAAAAGCTCAGTAAGAGAAAAGAAAAAGAATGGTGGCTTACAGAATAAAGCATGCTTTTTTTTAGATTAGATTTTTAAAATATATTTGCAGAGTTAAATCAATCTCAATGTTAAAAGAATGTATCCTTTGAGTTAACAGGTACAGCATCACTTATTCATTAGAAAAATACTATAAGAACACAGCACCATGTTCTTAATAGAAATATCACAAAAAGCTAAGAATTGTAAATATAACAGCACTTTCCACTCTTTGCTATTTGAATATTCAGAGCTACTATTAATTTGCCAAGAGCATATTTCATTTACTTCATATCTTCAGGACTCAAATTATTCTAGATAAGTTTTTAGAGTTTTAAAACATTTACATTCTGAATACATGGTCTTACTTATTTGTGGAGTTTAAGACATTCATTAATGACATCATCTAAAAGAGAAAAGCAGAAATGATTAAGTAATAGGCTTGTTTTTCACTCACATTATGAGACAAAGTTGAATATGGTGCATTATCTATTTTATATAGCTTACAGTATATAATATCTGAGAAGAGCAAAATAATGGTATGTTTGCAAGATTTCAAGCCTTTTAGCAGCAGAAGCACTAAAACTAGTAATACAGACTCACATTCAGAAACAGATAGTATATAATTAGCACTTACACCTTCGGAACCCTGTATAATCACTGCATAATTAATACCTACAATATACGTCAGCAAACCAATCTCAGGTTCAGGAATTTATAAACTAAGTCTTCTCTTTGCTTTCCATACTAGCATGCGTATCATTTTTCTTGAAAGATAAATCATGCAATCATAGCAAAGCTATGGCTAGACTACACCCTTTTCTGCAAAGCTGCTTTCCAGCTCATCATTCCCCAGCCTGTGCTGGTGCATGCGGTTATTTGTCCCCAGGCAAAGGACTTGGTACTTCCTTTCCCTGGGCATCATTAGGTTGTTATCAGCCTATTTCTTCAGTTCATCAGCGTCACTCTGATCAGCAATATAAACACACGGTGTACCAGCCTCTTCTTTCAGTTTGGTTAGGTACTAGAAATTTGCTGAAGGTGCACTCTGTCCTACTGTCCTGGTCAATAACGAAGATGCTAAACTTTACTGGACCTAATACTGATCCCTGGGGTACAAAACTAGTGACTGTCCTCCAACTGTACTTTTTGCTACTGACCACATCCCTCCAGACGCAGCCAGCCAGCCAGTTTTAATCCAACTCACTGTAGATTTGTTAAGTCACAGGATGTTCTTAAGTAGGTGGTGCCTAATGAGATCCCTCCCAGAGTGCTAAAGGAGCTAGTGGATATTATGTCAGGAACCCCTCTTGATCACCTACCATAGGTCTCTGGAGTCTGGGGAGGACCCTGCTGACTGGAAGCTAATCACTGTTATTCCAATCTAAAAAAAGAGCATGAGGGAAGGCCCAGGGAATTACAGAACTGCTAGTACTGTTCTAAGGCATTTAAAGAATAATGCAGTCAACAGGTAGAGTCAACGTGGGTTCACAAAGGGAAAGTCCTGCTTAACTAATCTTATATCCTTCTACGATGATGTCATCTGCCTAGTGGGTGAAGGAAAGGCAGTGGATGCAGTTTTTCTGGATTTTAGTAGGGATTTTGACACTGTCCCCCATTACATCCTTCCGGACAAGGAAGGAGGCTTAATATATGTCATCAATGTGCCCTGGCAGCCACAATAATACACCACAAACTAGACAGTATTAAACATGTTATACCCAGTTGGTTAAAAGAGGAGTTTATCACGCTGTACTTAGCATTGCTGCAGCCTCACCTGGAGTACTGTGTGCAGTTCTGGGTCCCACAACTTATGAAGGATGATAAAGTTCTTGAATGTATCCAAAGGAGCCAACAAAGCTGGTGTAAGGGCCGGAAGGCATGTCCTATAAAAAAAAAAGGTGGCTAAGGACTTTGGCTTTGTCTAGTTTGGAGAAAAGAAGGCTTGAAGCTCTCTGCAACTTCTTAAGAAGGGGTACTGAGAGTGAGGTGCTATTTCTTCACCCTGGTATCCAGTGATAGGACATGTGAGAATACTTCAAAGCTATGCTTAGGTAGGTTTAGAGTGGACATTAAGAAGCAATTCTTTACTGAGAGAGTGGCCAAACACTGGATCAGTCATCCTAGAGAGTTGGCCAATGCCCTACGCCCATCAGTGTTTAAAAGGCATATGGTCAGTGCCCTTCATAACGTGTTTTAAGTTTTGGTCAGCCTTGAAGTGATCAGGCAGTTAGACTAGATGATAATTGTAGGTCCCTTCCAACTCAAATAGTCTAGTTTGTTCTATTTTATTTAGTCCCACAGTTTATCAGCTTATCTACCACATGTGATGGGAGACAGTGTCAAAACCACCACTAACATTAAGATAAACATCTACACCTCTCTTCCCTACTGAGCTACCCATCTCATCACAGTAGGCTATCAGGTTGATCAGACATGTTTTACTCTTTAAAAATAAGTATTTATTACTCCCAATCCCCTTCTTGTTCTCAGTGTGTTTGGAAATTATTTCCAGGAGAATTAATTCCACAACCTTCCCATGGATTACAGTGAGGCTGACAGGTCTGAGGTTCACCAAATCCCGCTTCCTTCCCTTCTTGACAATAGCAGAGGAATTTCCTCTCTTCCAATCCTCAGGAACCCCCAGTAGTCATTAAAGATAATCGTGAGTGCCTTTGCACTGATGTCACACAGCTTCCTCAGCGCTCAGGGGTGAACCCTGAACCCTCAGGGACTTGTGCATGTCCAGTTTATATAAATGCTCTCTAACCTGATCCTTCTCCATCCACGCTAAGGCACTGGTCTCAGGCAACTGAACTTGCCAAAAACAGTTGTTACCAGTGAAGTCACAGGTGAAGAAGGCATTCAGTACCTCAGCCTTTTCTCAGACCTTCGCCACCAGGTCCCAGCCTATTCTTTTTGTTGCTGTTGAACCTGTAGGTACACCTGCATATTCCCACTGTATTGACTGGAAAATGGCGACTGCATAAGAGATGTACTCAAGGTCACATAGAAAATTATAATTTTTGAGTTCTAGTGAATCTAAGAGCTGTTCTCAAGGTTCATTAGTCACCACTGTTGTTTCTCTGAATAAAATCCTAATTTAATATGCATAATCAATAGGCAAAAAAGGCCATAAACAAAGTAGTGCTTTTTATGTCCTTAATAACAGCAGAGTTTGTTCAAATGAAACGATAGACATCAAAGAGAACAAAATCAATCTGAATGAAATCTTTTCTGCAACTCAAAAAATATTTTTTTCCTATCTTTTCACCTTTTAAAGCAGATTTAATCAGATTCACAGACTGAAATGAAAATAGATACTCTCTCCAAAGTGGTTTTCTTTTTCCATGCACTTTTGTCCTTTTCATCTTGCTTAGACTGGAAATAAAAATGTTAAATATAAGAAAGTTTCTTAGTAAATACATTTTGCCTTCTATATCTATTTTCCAACACAGAAACCAGCCACCGTGGGTGGTGATCGTTTTAAACTAGCAAGGGAAAAGGCCACTTAAGGCTTTATTCTCCAAGGTGTTATGTCACAGAGCACATGCTTTAAAGCTCTGCTGTGTACGTGACAATTTGCTCAGCACCTTGCAGATTTGCTCCTTAGTAAGGTAATAATAACATTTACTGGTGCCATTATTTTGAAGTATTTAAGCACAAGGAGGGGATTCATTCACAGCAATTCATAGCAAAGCCCTTCAAGTACTTAATTTTCATGTTCAGAACATTCTTAAGAATCTTGGCTGCTCACAGAAGAACAGACTGCAGGATGCCCAAGTATGATTATAATCTCTCCATCTACATCTTATTGTCTGGGTTACTCATGCCAAAGGGCTTTACATGACATAGGGCAGCATTTTGCTGTGCATTTTTTTTCTGAAAAAAAAACCCCAACTTATTTATTTAGACTTATATTACTTCTGGTCAAAGAAAGTCCGTATCATAGACTGAAATCCAAGTTGATAGCAGCACATTCATAGCTAAAAAGCCAGACTTCAAATATAACATTTCATATAGCATATGACAATGTTTCATACTTTTCCATTTGTATCTTTTTTTATGGATAGAAAATACAAAGTAGCTCTGCAACTAATTAAATATCATAATAGTTGATTATCTCTAATTACTAATAACGAGGAATGAATGGTATCTCTAGAGCCTTGAATGCTTTTCTGTGATTGTTACAATCGAACTTTAATTGTTCCATCTAAAAATTAATTTTCCATCCTCTTGATTACCTTCTTTGAAATACTTATGAATAGGATCCATCTAACAGCTATTTTGACTAATTTCCATGAAGATGGTCTAAAATTTTTCACATTACTACAATTTTCTCTGAAGAACTTTACCTTGTTTTTAATAAAAAATCTCATTCTTACACTTTCATTGGGTCATGAAATATCCATTTATCATGTTTTCAAGTAATACAGATGAAATATAGGTAGTTTCTTTTAATCAATGCAAGCTACAAAGATTGCTAATGAACTCTTACAAAACACAACATTCACACTCTGTTTAAAGGGCTGAACAGGATGTAGGCAAGCCAGTTATGATATGGCTGTCTCAACCACATTAGAGCACTTTGAAAGATCCTCTAATTTATGTCAACTGGAGTAGCCTCTCACTAGTCATCCATCTTCTGCAGTACAACCACTCTGACCACTTTTTATTGTTCTTTGCTTCGGCATTTGTTTCACTGGGCTTCTTAGGAAGAAGGTAAAGGAGACAATGTTCTATACTTCTGTTGCCGGGTATCTTGTGCTTCTCCTTAATAACTACTTATCCCTAGGTAGGACATCAGAAAAACAGCAGCAAGAAAATGTTGCTATTTTTGTATAGGTTTCCTGTTGCATGGGTGGGGCTCGGGAGCAGACTGCTCTTCAATTCTATTTCAAAAAAACCCAAATAAATAAAAAAAAACCCTCTAAAAACTAGGTTAATTATGGAGAGTTTAAAGTAGCTTGTGCCAGAACCTCAACGGCAGTGAAGAGAGAAACTGAGGGAAAACATCTCTATACACAGTTTTTCACCAAGTGCTACCCACAATGCTACCTGAATTTAAGACACATTTCAGCATCATAAAGTTCACAGCTCAGTGTGAAATGCTAACACATTATTTTTATAATGTTTGTACCAACAATTCAGCCCATACATCTTAGAGGTAACTCAGGCATTTGGGGCATATTCTGATCTGATAAAATTCACTGATGTAATGAAATATGGTTTGGTAATTTGAAAGACATTTTCTCATTGTTTCAGCATTTTCTTTCATTAGCCTTCAAAGGAAGCAACTGAAAGAGACAATTCACTAAATGATTGATGCTGCTGCAATTTTAACTGATTTACTCACATGCCAGTGAGGATAAATGACACTTGATAAATCTCTACTTATATTTGTAAATTTGAATCAAGTTCAATTCTTAATGTTTATATTAAAAAATATTAATTGTTGTTACAGCAAGCAAGGTTTATCAAACCAATATCTGAGATACTTCTCTCCGGTAGTTTCTACAGGAATTTCACAATAATCACAGTAAAATAAAGAAGTTGGTTATGGGTTTGGTTTTGTGTTTCTTTTCAAATAAATGACAATATTTGTCTAAGTGTGTATTACAGAATATGAAAGTCTTTATACTCATACATTTGCTTTACATAAGAAGAAAAACAAAAAACAAAGTAATTATGATGCCTTAAATTTTAAAGATATTTTAAAAAGCTCTGCCCAATTAGCAGAATTTAATGACTATTTACAACCATTTTTTTATTTTTATGGAATCATAGAATGCCCTGAGTTGGAAGAGACCTACAAGGATAATCAACTCCAACTCCTGTCACTGTATAGGACAGTCCCAACATTCATACCATGTGTCTATGTGCACTGTCCAAATGCTTCTTCAATATTATCAGACTTGGTGCCGTGAATTCTTCCCTGGGAAGCCTGTTCCAGTGCTCCACTACCCTCTGTGTGAAGAACATTTTCCTAATACTCCACCTAAACCTCCCCTGGCACACCTTCCTGCCATTCCCTTGGATCCTATTATTGGTCACTAGACAGAAGAGATCAGTGCCAGATCCTCCTCCTCCCCCTGTTAGGAAGCTCTAGAGCACAATGAGGTCTCACCTCAGTGTCCTCTTCTCCAGGCTGAACAAACCAAATGACTTTTGGTGCTCCTCACATGGTTTCCCCTCTGAACCCTTCAATAATTTCATAACCCTCTTCTGGACACCCTCTGTAGCTTGAAATGCTTTTTATACAGAGTCACCCAAAACTCTCTTGTCTGCCAGGATACACTGTTGACTCATGTTCAACTTGTTGTCAACTAGAACCTCCAGGTTCCTCTCCACAGGGCTGTTTCCAGCCTCTTGCTCTTCAGTCTATCTGTATATCCAGGGCTGCTGTGTCTCAGGTGCCAAATCTGGCGTTTGCCCTTGTTAAACTTCATGTGGTTGGTGATTGCTGAACTCTCATTTCATTTACTTCTGATTTTTATCTGCTCTATGGTTCCCATACACAAGGACAAATGTACAAAAGATAATCCCTGTACCAGAGATATAATAGATTATAAAGACATGATTAAGAAAGTTAGCCAAATGAGTAGTGCCAAAAGCTTTGGCTACAACTTTCTGCCTGTTTCAAGAGTGGTACAATATCTTGAGCAAAATTCTGCAATTTACTGCAAAAGGAGAAATACAGCTTTAACTGAAAAGAGTGGACTAGAAATGGAGCAACATTTCAGCAACTGAAAAAAGGCAAAACAGAATTAAGCTAAAATTTCAACTCCACTTTAGAAATTGGTTGTGCTGGTTCCTTTGTTTTTGTCACTATTTCAGAGGTGCAGTAAGGAAGGTTAAACAGTACTTACTTTTCATTCCAGAATATAAATTGGCTCATGACCATACTCTGAAATTCAAACTTCCACATAGTACAAGATATACCTGATACTTCATAATTGTACGTCTAAAGAAAATTTGTGGTTTCCTTTATTACCAGAGAAGTCTCTGTAATTAATTTACTGAGAGAATAAAAGTAAGGCTAAGAACTTCAGGGACTTTGTGCATGTAAAACCAGATTTGTTTGTTACTATTTTTGCAACAGAGACAAAACTTATGTAAACCAGTTTCCCTTTTGTCTGAGGCAGGGGCTAGAAGTATTCCAGTGTCAATCCCATAAACTACTGGACTTTTCCTTGCAAGTTATATGTCTACACAGACTTTTTCAGATTATTTTAATTTATTCTGCCTGAATTCAATGACTGCAGGGCAGAAGTTATTTCCCATCCAGAAGCAGTATGGCTATTAGGATGACAGTAGACTCAAACACCCTCCTGAGAGACTGATCTTATTAACATTAATAGAATACAATGTTAAAATGGTCAACTTACACATCCATGAAATCACTGCATTTCTCAGTTACTGAACTGTTTAGTCATCCGTGTACTCACCACCACTTATCTAAATTATTTTAATACAGCTGGTTTCAAATGACATCCCAATCTTGAATAAATCCATTTTGATAGACTCTTATGAGATAAACCAATGCTATGTGATACAACCAAAGTTATGTACTGCGGTGCAGCTACACTCAAGCTCGTTGCCTCCTAGTCAGCAACTAGAAGCAGTGTGCTCCTTTGGTACAACTCTAAGCTTGATTGAAATTGTCATGGCTATTACTTCTCAAATGCAAATATATTGCATTTGGGACCCTGGTGTGTATTGCCCAGTATGCGAGACACATGGACACCAATGTTCAAGGGTTTTGCAGAGCTCATCCTGTGCAAGAGAGGGAGCACTGGCAGCATCTGCGGCGTCACTCCCTGCAAAGTGCCTGGAGCTGCCTGCATAGAGTAGTTTCCATGGAGAGTCGGCCATGAATTTGATACTCCTGAATTATGCTGTATAGTTTCCCATATGTCTAAGTACATATTTGATATATTTCCTTGTAAATTCTATATTAGTCTCTTGAAAAAGCAACAACTACAGCTAAACACAACTTCTCATCTAATCATTCACATCAACCGATTACTGATGGTTGTATATTAACTTCCCCTGTTGATTATGCTTAGACATTTACCCTATTGCATATATAAACTTTCTATATTCTCTTACTTAATCGCTGTTGGCAGCAAGACAGAGTTCACATCAGGTGAATATTTACAGCTCACACATTTCTTTGTTAGACAAGTGGAATCAAAACTTCAGAGCAATGCAGTTCACAGCAGGCTTGAAAGACTAAGAAATTGAGTTATTCTTTGTTTTGGATGATCTTAATTAAAGCAGAGAGTTTAACAAGCAACTTCTAAAGAGAAACTTCTTCGTTTGTACATTTTGGGGGTTTTGTTTTCTTCCTTTTTGTGGTGTGTTACTTTTTCCTTCGTCTTTCTCTGTGTTTATATAAAATGGGATAAAAACACAATAAAAAAAAACCCAGCAAAATCTTCAAATAGCTTCAATAAGGCCTGTAATTCTGAGATTTTTTTTTTCATTTATATTAATCAAATTTTTAAATACTTTGATTATTTGTGTATTAATAAAAGCTCAAAATTGAAAGCTGTGGAAGACACACCAAGAAGACACAACGGGAGCAGGAGATATTCAGCATCTTCCAGGCTTACACTTCTAACATAATTGTGTTGATTACAGCATATAAAAACAAATCTGTTGTCAGCTTTCCCAAAGCAATTAATTATTATCAGCATTCTCAATAAATCATTCATGACAGCACCAGCAAGAAAATACAGCACAGAACCAGAGAAACAAATCAATGCACTAAATTCCCCTCCATCAGTAAGTGGAGCTAATTGCTAGGAAATTACAGGTTTAACTTCTTGTCTAAATTAAAAGTCTTCCAGTAACTGTGTGGCCTGGAGAGTCTCCAGTGACCTAGTGCAAGTCTCTGCCCTCCCTGTAGAGGGAGGTTTCTTCCTCTCTGATTTGCCTGTTCATCTGCCCCCCTCTGCCTTCCCTGTATCAGAGGTCCACACTGATGCTGTCAAAACTAAGTCTTCTCATTTTTTATTGAGATGGATTACCACATCTTCTGCAGCATCGGGCATTAATAATTCATTTATTTCACCAATGTTTTTCTGACACTGTCCAGGAAGAAACTCTTTGGGTAAAGATTAATATAGTAGTCAACAATGATAGCTCCTAGTTGTTATCTCATGTCTTAAGGCCTCAGACCACCTTTTACTTAACTCCTTCCCCGCTTCCAAAAAGCAGCAGCATACAGCAATTGTGGATGTTGTCATAGTCCACAAAAATAACTAATCATTGTTCAAACTGTGCTAACCTATCAGTCTTTTAGCAATCAGTTCCACAGACTAATTACATCCTTTTTTGAGACCAGTATTTCACTTAACCATTTGTCATGTCCTCTTTTAAGTTTGCTGGTATGAAAGAGCCCGAACACTAAGTTTCAATCTACCTTCTTTTTACTATTAATTGGTTTCTATGCTTACTTCTACCTGAGACAGTTGTCTTTTAAACTTTTCTAGGTTTCTGTTTATTTCTTGTCAACTGCTATATCCATTATTGCTATTTTTCATCTATGATTACCAGAAAAGAACACAAATATTTCAGCCCATTCACCCATCAATATCTCAACAGGAAAAGTACTCTGATTCTGATTTTTGCCTCCCACTTTTTCTCAATATCAATTTTTTTTTTACTAAAGGACTGAAATTTCAATTTTAAGTTAAAGTTTATGCTCAGAAAATTAGTTATTCAGTTTAGCTTTGTTAATTACATTTGCCTATTCTGTTTCTTTAATCAAAATTCATAAAGAGCATACAACTGAAAAATAAATATTGTGCTTCACTCAAAAAGCAGGCCAATGTGTATTTGAGTCATACTTTGCAAAACCTTTTTAACTACCTATTTCTTCCTATATGCTTTCCTCTATGATTAACGATGCTGTCTCTGAAGCAGGTTTCAAAGAACAACAATTCTCTGTCTGTTCCAAGACAAATGTTACGCAACCTCCGTACCACAACAATTATTGCAGTAACTTTATCTATTTACAGTCAAAATCTGTAATTACCATTTCTTTATTAGCAAGCATTCCTGTTGATTCAGGAGTAGGTTCTAGTGAGGAAATGATTCAAACCCTAAATCAGAACTTGAATGTGACGAGGAAATGAGACGTATATTTAACAGATGTCTGCTTTATAAATCCTATACGAAAATAATGAGGATTCTTCTTAGTAAGAGCTTAAGGCCATAATAAAGGAATTATGCCACTTTTAATTATCAGTTGTTACTTTCATTTCTATCCTTATCAAACAAATATTCGTGAAACAGCAAACGTGGTTAAGTGCTCAAGAGGACTGAGAGTGAACAGAATTCTCAAAGGAGGTCAAATCATTTCTCCTTCAGAATCTGGTTATGACAAAATTAAATTTAGTTTCATAATAATGAAGTATAAATAAAATCACACAGGAGAAAACTTGGGAAATGTAGCAAGAATTTATGACATATATTTGAAGGAAATTTTCTATTATTGTAGAAGAAAGTTTTCCATTCAGCTTTTTTATTATGAAATGTTTGTGACCCTATTTAAGGAAGATTTTGCAAGAGATACTACCCTTGTTAGGATTAATTTGATTTGTGTCAGTTGGTGTACACTGCACTGACTTTAGCTTCTCTGTTGAAATAAGTTAGCTTTGGAGATTTACAGCTGAAGATTGAATCTAGCAGTTCACCATAAACTCTATTTATCATCAGACATTACCTTATCAGATAGTTCCACACAGTAGAAAAAATACACAGAAGGTTTCATTAATTCTTTGGTATAGGTGGCTCAATTCTAACGATATATAGCTTGAACATGAACATTTCACTGTGGACTGACTTTATTACCCACAGTTCACATCAAGATATGCCTATAACTCTTATCGAAGACAGAAACAGCATCCTAAAGCAGTTTTACCTATGAAATTTCTTGCCTAATACAACAATTTTATTTCCCTGTCTTATTAATTCAAAGGCAAGTTTGTATAAAAATGACAAAGTATTACATATGATTCAAAATTTCCATGGAAGCTTATTGAATTAGCTAGGCTACTAATCAAACACAGCACCAGAAATTTCCATATATTTGAATAGTCTAGACGGGAGACATCTACGGCACAAGGATGGCCCATCTCATTAACAGACCCCTTCTGTTTGAGCAAACCTGTAAGAAAAATTCCAGACCAGACTTTGTAGCTTTCTCAGCATTCTAAGTCCCTGTGATTTGTTTCAGCTTCATACTTTGCTGCTCACAAATTAGCCAGGATATTTCCATTGTACACAGCAAATAAAGAATTTACAGAAATAGCAAAAATCTGTGGACCTGGGACCACAACTGCTAGTACTGTGAAGTATTTTCACCTGTCAAGTCCCAAAAAGTCTGCATTCAAATTTCAGAATATACAACAGGTCTTGAAAGACAACTAATTGAGCAAAATGTTTATTTCAAGAATATTTACAGACTGATTTGTTAAAATATATATAAAATTTGCTTTTCTTAGTGTTATAAATTTACCTGTTATTTATAAAGGGGTTTTGAGTGTGTCCAGAGATAATAATTGCTGGAGAGTCTTGGAAGTTTATTATGCTACTTTATATATTTAGATTTTTATTATCTACATTTCACAATGAAAACTTAGTGGAAGGAATTAAGCACTCAAGAATTTTTCATGAATAATAGTAACACTTCCTGAGTATTTGGAAGCAAGAATACTATGTGGGGTTTTTTTATTGGTTTTGTCTTCTTTTAATATTCTCTAATAGAACTATAGCACCCGGTAAGACAGAAAAAAAAGGGTATTGTTGCCAAAATCCAAGAAAAAGGATTTCTTAATTTGAGTACATTGAACAATTGAAAAACAAGCACACCCAAAATCTGTCCAAAGCTTATGACACAAACTGATACAAACTAAAGCTCAAATATTGAGGAAAAAATAGTGTTGTGTTTTAAAGATTTTAAACGAACAAAAACCTAAATGTTTATTTTTTAATTTTGATTTCAATGTCTTAAGCTCCAGCACTGAACTGGAAAAATCAAAATTCAGAATTGGAAGACTCATGCATAGCATGCTCATTTAATTTAAACAATTTCAAACTTCAAAAAACGTTTCAGGTTTTATTCTGTAGAGATGCATCAAAATATTATACCAATTTCATTAACCTGTAACTTGGTGAGAAAATATGTTCCATTACAAAATTCTGATGAATATCCTCTACCTAAAGAAATTTAAGTGAAGTAGGAGTAGGATATAATAAAACCAGCTTTTTAAAAATGATGCCCAAGGCAAGAATGAGACTACGCTATTTTCTGGAAAACAAACAAACAAAGAAAAAAATCTTATAAAACCAGAACGGCCAATAATTTGCAGATCTGGCTCCAGTTTTTAAAGAAGCCTTAAGTAGTTAGGCATTAAAATATCACTGATCTTCAGTGTAATTTAGGTGCTTCTATGAAACCCCCACCCCTAATTCTTTGGCTATTAAGAATGCATTTCAGCCCATCTTCTTCAATACAAAATATGTTTAATTAGCCTTACATTTTCAAAAAAACCTCTTCTGCCTATGTGTTCAAAAACATTGCAAATCTCATCTATTTTTCTGCTATGAAAAGTGTATGACTGAAGGCCATTGTTCAGTTTATAAACATTTACTGAACTAGGTGAAAGCAGTTTTTTTTCCAAACTTTGCCTATCATGCAACTCTCTTCACCCAAGTGGAAAGAGCATACACATTGTTTCTTTTGGTCAAAGCACCATACCAAATTTTTCCTAATCATCAAAATTACAATACGGCAGCAAAGCATTCTGTCTCCAAAATATATATGCATCCTCTGCTAAGCTGAAACTATATACCTTCTCATAGGTCATAATCATCAGTGGACAATGGAAGTCACAGATACTACATACCAACAAAACTATTATAAGAACTCATCATTTCACTCAGTAGTAAACACATATTTGGCATATAGCATCCACATTAAGTGTGCCTATTATGTCTGTGTCAGTACACTGGAATTAACTCTAAGCAAGCAAATTGTTTCACAAACCAGAAAAGTGAGGTGTCTGCACCAAACGGTTTTTGAAAGGAAGAGTGAAATTAATATGATAATTAAAATAAAATCTGGTATTTATATGCAACTATGTTTGCAAAATTTGTTGTGTCTGAATCACACCGGAGATGATTAGCAATTTTTTTTAAGAATGAATGTATGAAAATGAAAGGGCATTTTTCAGAAAATTTTAATCTTGAGCAACATTTCAACCAAGGTTATATTGTCTTTGTCCTCTCTCCCACAAGCTTCTTATCATCAGAAAACAACATTCTACCACTGCTCTGGTTTTCAACTGTTCAGATAAGTGCTGTATGCAAAAGCTATCTCTTTATGTATACTACAGCTCACTTACTTCACGAAATTCCATTGTATCAGTTGCTAAAAAAAAATCATTATAGCAGTCTATTATTTCTATTACGAGATCAGTTGGTTAAAAGCAAAAGAACAATGATTATTAATATCAATAATAATGATCAAGTATTTGCTGTACTCTCGCCATCAACGATCGTTAAGAATCTGATCTATATATTGATCTATTATTTACTATCCTCTCTCCATTTCTTATGACGCCCTAAATAATACCTTCTCAGACCTTCATACGTTCTAGAAATACTAATACAAATACTCAAATGTATACTTATACCGCACTAAGACTGTAAATCTACATGTAAGAGCATAAGTAAGATATTTAGAGTAGTTATAGGAATCAGAGCACAGGAAAGGATATCTCCATTTCACATTCTTTATGTTACTTTTAGGACACAAGTCATACCAAAGCAGGCCAAATGTTAGTTTTACCAAACTGGCAATTAAATGATACCGATGGATTTTCTTGCAACTCAAGAACTACACTAGGATTCATGGATCATGAGTTAAATTCCTGTTTATATCTCATTTTACATAGACAGGAAAATTAAATCTATCAGTAAAAAAAAAAAATTCCTCCTCTCGATGCTATCTGGAATATTGGGTTGTTATTTCTTCAGGCACTGACTGTTACTGAACTGGAACCTCTTGTCTTTCCTCTCACATAAAATAATAATGAAAACAGTAACTTTCTTACAGTTTGTAGTCTTATAAGTTCAAATAAAAATTGTTGGTTAAAATACCCTCATATTCCCTGCTACTTTCTCTGATATATTGCAGTACACCCTGGCCAGGATTAAAGCACAATGTAAATCTAAGTATATAAACAGAACTCCTAATTAAATATCAGACATACAACAAATAAATGAGGCATTCTCAGACTCTCTCTATATAAATTACAAAAAGTACGGACATTCTTCCCACATTATTTCTAATATAAAGAAGAAATATAAATCAGTCACGTGCGAATTAGAGCTAGTCATATAGATAGCTCCAGTTATTTTTCTCTGCAGAGAATACTGCCAGACTTCAAGATCTTTCAAAGAAGTTTCCCATCCTTCCTTACATGAACAAGTGTTGCCTGATTTTTTAGGGATTTTTTTTTGCTTTCAGCCCTCTCTGCAAATTGCACACCTCCAGGTTACACTCAAATTCCTCCACCATCAACTAAAAAAGAAGAAATACAAAGCTTTTTCCTGCTTCTTGTATCTTAAATCATGGAAAGGCAGCACCACAGTCTCTTCCTTACACCCCTCGTCCATGTGGGTGAGAGAAATCAGGGGAAAAGTTACCCTTTATTTATGGCTTTTAAAGAGCAGCGGGGGAGACCAGAAAGCGAAAGCTGCTTGCCTGTTCCTGCTTCTATTGGAGTAGGAAAAGGTGAATATCCCCCATGGTTCCTTTCACTCTCAGCAAAAAGGCAAAGTGAAAGTGAGAAGATATACATATTTCTCAGGTATCTTCTCACCTTGCATTTTGTGAATTGGAAATGTTGTATAAGCTTGTCTAGTTATGGGTAATTATAGGAACTATTTATAAAGTGCAACTGCTATGAGAACAATTCATTCCTTTTTCACAAAGATTTTTCTGGTGTCCTATTTGGTTTTGTGCTTCTTAAGTCTTATCTCATTTTTTATTAAACGTATGACATGGGGCCATTTTACTAGGTTTTAGTTAATCTATATCTCAAAAAGGTTTAACTTTGTGTCAGTGATGCAGAGGAGTACAACAGCAGAGTACTTTCAGATTAATCTAGTTAATCCACCCATAATGCCACTTCCTCTGGTGGGAACATTACCTTTTTAAGAACAGTCAGCTATTTTAAAATCATATCATCAATGAAGAAGCGTTCCCAGGAAAATTTGATGACTTTAATAGGATTTATTTGCAGTAGATAAAGACAACTTTTGAAGTCACAGAGCCCTACTGATCACTCATGATTTCAGAGGGCAAACACACAGGGATGCCATCAGCAATAGAGGAAACACTTTTCTTAGACTAGTGTATCTAATTTCAAGCACTGAGAAGTCTATTTTCTTCCCAAGTCAGTTGACTATGAGAAGGGCAGAATACATACGATCCTGTAACATTATCTGTCTAAGGTCTGCAGCTACTGTATTTTTCTTTCACCAGAAGCACATAAATTTCCAAAGCTGTCCACAGTAATAGCTGTCTCATACTTTAAAGATGCAATGGATGCCTCAAACTTTGGATGATAGCCCATTTACAGAAATTGCTTTTAGTGATATTATACAACTACTCTGGAAACTTAGAGGCATTTGTCTGGAAAAGCCAATCTATTTCTGATGATTTTTGACACTCTAATATGTATAAGGTTTTCTTTAAAAAAAAAAAAAGAAAAAGAAATAAAGAAATCAGGTGAAAACCAAACGTTTCAAAGTTCCACTTAAACAAGGAAACCAGGGTCACATACTCCCAGTTAGTTTTTCATCTTCACATGAAGGCTAGAAATTTAAAGTTGCTTGTTTAGCCAACAGAGTAATATCATCCAATTTGAACAGCTTACTCAGAACAATGTTCTAATGAAAATATAATCTTCCTGGGAACTCACACAATTTGGAAAGATCTTTAAGTTCTCAGCTTATTCCTCAATTTGAAGCTTGCTCAGTACTAGCCAAGAAAGCGTACATTTGCCAAAAACATTCTTCATGCTATTGAATTAAACCAACCAACTAGGGAAGAATTAAACACACTCGCATGTAAGGAAGGTTGAAGTAGGTTTCAGTTCTTTATACGATCTTCATTGTCGTAACGGGACCTTTGAAAAAAGATCAACTATTTTTTTCATCTGCAATAAATGGAACTTAGCATTAGCATTCCTAAGGCCAAGTAATCAAACATGTCAGCCTTTTAAAATATACAGGTATTTCATAATTCTGTCCCTTTTAAACTTATAATTATCACAAAAAACTGGTAAGCACTTATTTGGATTTCCAAAAAGAAAAAGAAATAGTGTACAAGCACGAATGCGCAGAAGTGGCAGCATTATCTCTGTGGAAATGAAACAGGCACTGCAATCTAACAGTAGAAGCGCTTCCAGTGGTATGAACCACAGTGACAACATAATAAATCAGTCAAATAGCCACTGCTGTTGTTGCAATGAGATGTATAATATTCACAGTCTGAAATATCTTGTAGCAAATTTTAGCCTGCCAATC
This sequence comes from Tapera naevia, assembly GCA_033556795.1. Lineage (NCBI taxonomy): Eukaryota > Metazoa > Chordata > Aves > Cuculiformes > Neomorphidae > Tapera > Tapera naevia. Next base: position 4,526,968 of record JAUMJJ010000016.1, read on the forward strand.
CAATTTTCTTGCTTACAAGGAAATATGAGTTAAATAATATTTCTTCCCCAAATTGAAGTATTTCTGATTCCAGGAAAAAAAAAAAAAGTTGTTAAAGAAAAGGTGAAAATTGTGAAGAAAAAAATTTAATGAGAGGTATTATATGACTGTTACATTGTCAACAATTAATGGAAAAACGCTTATGACTCCACCAGTTTCGGCTGCGATTTAGTTTCTCCACAGTAATTTGTATAGAGCTACATTTTGTGTTGAAAACAGTGTTGCTAACATGCTGATATTTTAGTTACTGCTGAGCAGTGCTAACAGAGCGTCAAGGCCTTTCCTGATTTCTGACTGTCCTGCCAGTGAGTTAGGTTGGAAGAGCACAGAAAAATAAGAGGGTACACATCTAGGAAATCTGATCCCTTCTGACTTGACACAATAAAATTGAGGAGGACGTTGGTAGGTCGTCCTCTGCTCTAGGACTGCATGGGCATTAGTTGGTGGTAAGCAATTGTTTCAATTACATAGCCTGTCTGTCTTGGTTTTGTTTTCCTCTCTGTTTTGGTTTATTTTTCTGTTTTCCTTGCAATTTGTTTTAAAAATATTATTTTTTTATTATTAAACTCTTGTCATCTCAATTCACAAGTTTGTTTCTCACTCTTACCCTTCCAGTTCTTCTCCCATCCCACTGCGGGGCTGGGAATGAGTGAGCTGCTATATGGTGCTTAGTCACCGTACAAGGTTAAATCATAACAAATAACCAAGTATGAAAGTGAGAAGCAGGAAGTTTTTACACCTATGGAAATGAAAGGACATCAATATTTTCTAGGAATTTAAGAAATAATATATGAAAACTAATAAGCATATTTTCCAGTCTGAAAAGCAGAAAGCTCTCTAGGTTCCAGATAACAATAAACATGAGCCTCCAATGCATTCCAAAAGTTTATCAATGGAAGTAATTAAAAAGAAACAAATCAGTAACAACAGTCCTATGTTAGTTCTCAGAGTATCTTCAAAAACAATCATAACTAAGAACAAATCTATGGTAGTTTTGCCAGAGCATTCAGAAACATATTTATCACCTATTGAGAGACTCACAGAGTTGAAAGTTCAACTGGCAGATCAACCTGCCACATCAACTCAAAAACTCCTGCAGAGGTTTTAAACGTTTTTTTTTGTTCTTTTTATATATTTTAAACCTTTTACTAACTGTGTCTTCAAGATAACACTGAGAAAGAACTTTAAGCTTTAAGATTTAGCTTCAAGAGAGCCTTAGGATGGCATGAAGAATATTTTTTGTTGTTGAAAAAATTCCTTATATGTTCTATGATGAAACAGTCAAATAAGTGGGAGATGACAGACAATGAGCAATTTCAATTGATAATGTCATATGGATGCCTAAGAAAATAGAAACGTCAATATTTTTTGGTGGAACATTTAATACTAATTTATTTCTTAAATACTAGGTTCAGCTCCAACCTACTAACAAAAATTAGCTGCTTCTATACTTAAAAATGTTCATATGAAACATTTTCAGTTTAATAGCTGCTTAAAATCAGTTCCATTAAGACTGTAACCACAACCTACTCTAAATGTTTAATTAACTACAAAAGCAGGCAATTAAAAATATGAAATTAAAGAGTTACTCTCTTCTGTAACTGTGATCCTAGTTTTATAAGCTACATGATGTAGTTAATGATTTTAATTTGCTCTTGCTCTAGCCATGATATTTATAACGTCTACTTGAGTTCACATGCAATGCGTATTAATTAAAAGTATTCACAGTTATTGTTTAATATCTTATTTTTAGAAATATAACTTCTTTTTCATGGTTCACCATTTAGCATACAGAAACAAATTTTGCTAAGCACAAGCACACTTTATTTGTAATTCTGTTTGTTGCAGTTTATTCTCTGATCTCAGAAACAATGTCTAAAAACAAAAAACCCCAAAACCTAGCAGCCTCAATTTTCTTGCCAGGATGCACTGTCACAACGAAAAAGAACAAAATTTCTAAAAAGTATCTTCTTAGAAAATAAGATTTTTGTTGAAATAATCAAACTTCTTAATAAAAAAAAATTAATGTATCAACCTACTTCATAGCTAGAAGCAAAATAACAAAAGAAATAATTTAGTAATAACCAATTATAGTTTTTCAGATACAAAAATGGGAAAGAAATCTGGAAAAAATGAGAACTTTTTAAATTATATAATAGAAATTGGAAAAGTATTTCTAATTCATGAGGACGGATCAGTGAGAAGGACTGTTGTTTGAAGGCTTACTATTGTGAAATGACTAATAATACATATTACTAATGTTCAGCAATGTGCTCTTAACTCTTTTAAACACTATAGTTAACATTTTCAGGTCCTTAAATGTTTTAATTATCTTTCAGTACTTCAAATCTTTACGGATCAGGTACTACTCTTGATCTTTAAGTCATTAATCCTTAATGGACTGACTGTCACATTTCTCAGACACTTTCTTTCATATGCCTAACTTCAGTAAGGGTGGTAAAAAATCCCAGTTACCAACCTTTCACTGATGAAGAATTAACAACAGGGTAACTACCTAGGATGGAGAGCCTCAGCAACTCATTTTAGCACCTCACAAATTATAAGCTAGGCCTAGTGCATGAAGCTCTTAGTTAAAAAAGGATTCTTCCATATTTTCCCCAAAGCTGATCATTTGATGAAATGAGGATTGGTTTTGATGGAACATTGCTAACATTAGTCAGAGGTCAAAGGAAATTTTAAAAATACAAACATAACAAATAAAACCAGCTCTTAGCTGCTGGATTGATAAAGACACTATAAATGCAAAAACTAAATCACAGGATTTGCAGTAGAAAGTTCTGAATTAATGGCATTCACCAACAGTTTTGTGTGAATATGATAACATGACTTGTTCTTTTGCTCACACAGAATCACAACAAATGACCCAAATATATTATTTTATTTATCTTATTTATTTTTAATACACAACGCCTAAATGAAGGAACATAGAGAGCTCAACAGCACAGTTGAATGATGGATTTTTTAAAGTGAAAATACAGCTATTTTTGATTTAAACTGAATTTAGGTTCCTGTACCCCATTATAACAGTCGTGAACAATCCTGTCTTGCTTTGAGGAGTTTATAAAGCATTGGTTTGTGTGGGACACACAGAGGGGCTCAACACATAATGTAAGGAAAATGAGTGGCTCAAAATGCAGCATCACTCTTTTTATGTAGATGTAGTTTCTGTATTAATATTCTATGTGTAAATTATACTATTTTGATTCATATAATGTACTTAATTATATTTTATATTTATATTTTAATGTATTTAATATCTAATGTTAATAATAAAATAATTATAAACATCATAATTTTGATGCTATTTCAATGGCTAAGAAACAAACATTAACTTAAAGTAATCAAAAAGTCTTATATGAAATAAAAAATTGCAAGCACACATAGTACATATGCTTTAATATATCTCTGAATAATTAAGTCAGATTCCATTAGTTTAATTACGCTTGTACACTTTCCTGATTAGAAATCTAATGTAATGACTTTTTCTACACTTTGAGCTGTGAAGCGTGTTCATATTAAGATTCTGTAATAACAAATAAAACATAAAGCTGAACACCGTCTTCCAGGCAGAGTAAAGGAAGAGTTACCAGGTGTCATCTGAAAATAAAAAAAAAAAAGCCACACAGTAAACAATTGTAACTTTGCATAAACCATACCTAGCAGAAGAGTAATTGTTGTTAAACTGTGTAATTCCACTATAACAAAAAAATCAAATAAATATTTTATATTATATATGTTCTCTCTCGTGTTTAGGTTAATAACAGTGTTAGTACAAAATGATGAAGCCCATTGAAGTGATTTCCTGATGTTTGTGAAGAAGATGAATTTTTAATTGTTATTAGAAATCCAATTTTCCAGTGGGTATAAAATGAACACCTCTGGAGAGCATTTACTACAACTAAATAGCATCTCAAGTATCCCTCTAGAAAACGTTTCAATGACACAAATGACAGCTACAAATACATTCTCAACAGACTGAAAAAAACCCATGTGTCTAGTTACATTGAAAGCAGCTATTTTAAACACCCTGTTGAAGTTATACATGATAGAATGAGGAAAAGACAAGACACCTTCTCTAGAGGAAATATATGTCTCACAAGTTTAATAGACTCAATAATATTGAGCCTATGAAAGGCTCAATAAACACATAGATAAGAGAGAGATCCAGTCAATACAGCCTACTTGGGTTTCCGAGAATAATTGAACAAGGTCTTTAACTAACAAATCTTGGAGCAAGTAAGATGGAAGATCCTTACGTAAAAAGATGGAAGGTCCTTACATAAATAACCAACCAGTTAAGGAACAGGAGACATAATATGAGAATAAATAGGTGTTTTTAACTGTTGCCATTGATGACTGTGTTGGTGCTGCTCTGCTCCCAAAAGGGGTGAATTGCCCAGTGCTATCATTTAATGATTTTATTCAAGTATATGGAATACCACATTTGAGGCACAAGTTGCACAAAGGCCTTAAGTAACTGTCTGATAGAAAAAAAAGCCAAGAAATGAAAGTCAACATACAGAAATTTAAAATAACACACATGCAAAACCAAACCAAACCAAACCAAACCAAACCAAACCAAACCAAACCAAACCAAACCAAACCAAACCAAACCAAAAAGAATGAACCAACTACTACAACCCAGAAGTCTTCTCTGAAAGTATCAGCTCACTGCACAGTAATCATTAAGAATACTGACTGAGTGGTAAGAATTACTAGGGAAGGAAGACTGAACAAAATACGCGGAATATAGAAGTTATGCTTTACATATTTCTGAACTTATGTTTGATTTCTACTGCATCTTTTTTTTGAAAGGAGGGCAATTGGCTTAAGAAAGGTACAGGGAATGATACGCAAGGAAGTGAAATGGCTTCTGTACAATAAACAAGTAGAACAGGTCTTTGAAAAGTAAGACCACCTAACAGGGAGTCATATTTTGTAGATAAAAAGTTACGCATAACATTGAAAATAAAGAGTGAAAATGAACTCCTAGCAGTGCTACCAAAAAAAAGTAATTTCATTTTCAAAAGATGAAAAAAAAAAAATCTCATTTTTCAGAAAACACCCCAGAAACAACGTTCCTGTTATCTGTTACAACAGACTTCCCCAACTGAGGAAAAGTAGGTAATGTGGCCATTGATGCTTTTTTACATTTCCTTCATGATACTTCTATGTTTCTTCTTCCTTTTTTTGTTTAGTGTTTTTAATATTTAGAAGAATGAAAAAATGTGCTATGGAGTAGTATTATCAGAGTGAATATACACAGGATACTTTTTAGATAACAAGTTGGGTATCTCCACCTCTGCTATAGTGCTGTAGCTCTGTGTCAATGTTCTTACCTTTCTCAGTGAAACCTTTCACCAGTTCTGTTACATTCTGGCAAATGCCTTTGGATTCAGCAACTCTGTATTTTATGATGAAAAAACTCTACCTCACTAAAATAAGATTTCCACCTTCTACTTGCAACAAACACAACGGCAATAACCACACACTGTGCAGTCAAAGAAAAAAACTAATAATTCTGTCTTCAGAATAGGGTTTAACAAGCATGAAGAAAATACAGCAGGGAAAGCATTCTTAGCATAAAACATATCAAACAACTGCTCATTAAACAAGTATTACCAATTCCATGAATCAAATGAGGGATGATCTAACAAAAAACCCGACAACATATAATTAGACAATTATATGACGACATAGTGCACAAAAACAAGAACACGAAATTGAAATATTGCAAGGAGGTCCTTGTTTTGTGGGTTTTCTTATTTTTTTAAAAATTTTCTGAATTCCCTGCTTAATCTTTCAATCCTAACAGTATTGTCTAAAGACAAGAATTGCTTGTTCTTTTCAGCACACTATAATCTTTGTACTATTTTTCATTATCCAGCATTTACAAATGAGCTAAATTATATTAGGAAAAAATACAGAGAAAAGCACATTTGGCATAAGTAGCTTCAATAACCAAGGATGTCTTGCAGTAATGAAAGCGCTAACTATCAACCAACTAAACCTATGGGAGCGACTGAACACAATTACGTGATGCCATGCTGCAATGCTGCACGCTGTAGGTCATCGGAGAGATCATACTGTTCTCAGAGCTGTGACATAGACCTATAGTAGGGCTCTCTCTTTCTGGTGTGAAAGCACATTCTTAGGTTCTCTACAGCAACTTATGGATTTAAACAATAAAATCCAACTCTGCCTGTACAAATCTAAATCCATGTATCTTCCTGCTTAAATTAACAATTAGGAACAAAAGGTTATTTGTCAGTATATAGCATGAACATCTGCTATTTAAATATGCTGATCTGCTGTCTTTATGGCAAACTTAAAATCACTAGTCACTCCTTTATACTTTTGGGAACTTCTTTACACTACAGCTTGGCTTCTCAGTGGTGTCACATGTAAGCAAGCACTGTCTGACAACACTTACTGTTTCCTGAATAGCATAACATTCTCATAAAACCTGATAAAATAACCACAGACAAAAGCAAATCAGCTGTCAAGTGGAAACAAACTGCATTTATTTTTGACTTGGAAAAATTAATTTTCAGCTAAACATCTTGCCTACAGTTCATTTCCTACAAAGCATATATATATACAGTGAATGAAAATCCCTTCTGTGGTTATTTGCTTCTCTTGGATTAATAGCTAACAGTTCAACACTTGTAAGTAGGCCCAAGTATTTAAGAAAAGGACTGACAGCATATCCATGTAGGTTTACATTTGGATCTACCACTAACTTAATATGCCTAAGCACAATTAAGTAATCTATAAACTGCTGTCTTTAGGAAGAAAAAAAGAAAACAACAACAACAAAAGAAAAAAAACCCCAAGAACAACAACAAAACAACAAAAAAAACAAAATCAGGAGAACAATAATACCTCTAAAATTTATTTTGAGACTTATGGATTAAGGATGGCATTAGTATCAGTGCAAAATGTTATTACTATTAAAGCAAACCTATTCCTATATTTTTCTAAGTAATGGCTATTCTGGTATTCACTATTATAGATACATGGTCTACTCCAACTCAGTATAAACTGAGTCTATAAAGGTGGGACTAGCTTTCCATGAAAATCCACAATTTTGGGTTCATACTCTTTCAGAAAACTTGACTCACTTCTGGAAACTTTTATACTATAATCTCCTGGAGGAGAAGACAGTTTCTTCAGAAACTCCAGATAACCTTCATTATGCAGCCTTAAGAAATTTCTCAAATTATCAGTTAATTTTTTCAGCCACTCGGGAGATGTCTTTCATATTATTAGTTCTGTGCTTGTATACTTTGAAACAGCACAGCAGGCAGTCTTCATCCCCTGCAACAATAAAAACCTCTTCTGCTAGTGTCTGTGGGATATCTGCAATATGATGGTTTGGTTTTATTGCAATAGCACACTGCTCTCTACTCTCTCCTTTCACAGATCTATTATCAATTCATCAGGAATGCTGAATATTTCTAGTTTGAAACTGAACTGACAGTTTTTCAATAATCCTCTGCAAACCAGCCTTGCATCCAAAGAGATGGAAGATATGGACGAATGCACGTAGCAGAGAGACTTTGAGTCTAAGCCAGTGCTCAGGACAGAAACTGGACTTCTTCCCTGTAACTGAGCTACTGTAGTTTCCCAGGCTCAGCCAAACAGACTGCTATCTATTTATTTGGAAGATTACTAGCTCAGTGTCACTAAATATTATAAGATTATGTAGCTTTCTGGCAGTACCTACACACAGTTGTGCTCAAATATTGGATTACAGTCTTGGTGATCAGAAAGCTGTACTATCACAATGAGCTTTTTCTGGTTAAGCAAATACAAGTTTATTTGATGTTCTGATTCTATTCTAAAGTGTTGTCCCACCCATACATGACTTCAACATTACAAATTTATAAATTTCCAGTGAGAAATTCCATTTTTAATTCATGGCAGGTTCATTAAGGGTACTCAAACCAAGAAATCACAGGGGCCAGCATTACCCTCACCTGATGTTCAGATTCATCTGAAGTAAAATTATGAAGTATTACTTTTCCTCGACTGTTAATCACCATCATCACTGAGTTTATACAATGACTTCCCCTACCTGAAAAGGTTCAGCATGAATGAATTTCTAGGCTTTCAATGTCAGGCCATTTTCTTAGGTTGATTTTTGTCATATGGATGACAGAGTTACTCTGAAGCAGCAAAACGATCTTTTTTGTCCTCAGGCAGAGAAATTCCAGTAATCTTTTTCTCCCTAGTGACTAATTCATGCACTTCCTCTGACAAGTGAAAAACAGAAGCCTATTATATCACGGAGGTCTCACTGACTACAGGCAACCTAAAACAGAACTGTACATTGAATAGGTACTTCAGTTTTAACAGTCTAAGTGCCCAAGATTTAAGTAGAATATTTTTTTAATACATAGTACCCCTCCTCAAAGTTTGATAGGGCAATTGCTTAGACAGCTCTGTTTGAATTATCTCATTTTCAAATACTACCACATTGTTCATAAAATGTGTTACAGTGCGACATAGTCTTCCATGACCACATAACATCCAACAGAAATGACTGGCTCCATCACTTATCCTTTTAACCTAAAGTCAGGGAAAAACCCAGGTACTTTGCTGGGATTAAAGGTCACAGAAATTATATGCTATCAAGTTAACGAATTTCTGAAATTTTCTATCCAGCCTATATGTGAGCACATTGTATAAACGAGAAGTAAAACTTGCTCCAAGTGCATGTGTCCAGTTCATTCAGCCTGTATCAACAGTCTTTACCCACATTCCTTTTCAGCTTACATCACTTTGTTAGCTGCAGACAGTTTAGCTCACATGATTTCAAGTTCCCCTATGATGACTGTAAGTTTTAGACACTAAGCCCACTTAGGCATACTCTATTTTAGGCTGAACATTTCTTAGCTCGGCATAAATTTGTATACCAGATGCTGCCTTATAATTAACACATTGGGATTTGGGAGCTGCAGATTTTTCTGGTTACAAACTTTCCGTTAAACCGACATCTGTGATTTATGCTTCCAACTTGCTTTCAATATATTTACATAATCTGTTCAATATAAGGACAGATCATAAACTCTCCTTACATATTTAGAAATAGATTCCATAGACAGAGTTAAAACCAAATCAAGGAATTCTTTAAGCTTCCCTTTTACAATAATAGTTATTTTAAAATGCCTATATCAAACCTTCACAGAACAAAAATAAATCTCAGAATCATAGAATCATTTAGGTTGGAAAAGACCCTTAGATCATCAAGTCTAACCAGAAAGTTAACACTGTTAGGTCCACAACTAAACCATGTCCCTAAGTGCCACATCTACTTCTTTTAATACCTCCAGGTATGGTGACTCAAGCAGTTCCCAGAGCAGCCTGTTCCAGTACGTGCTAACCCTTTTGATGAAGAGATGTTTCCTAATACCTGATCTAGACTTTCCCTGGCGAAACTTGAGGTTATTTCCTGTCAACCTAGAACTTGGTACCTGAGAGAAGAGACCAGCACTCACCTCATTTACAACCTCCTTTCAAGCAGTTGCAGAGAGTGATAACTTCTGTATAACCTCCTTTGCTCCAGACAGAACAAGCCCACTTCCCGCAGCTGCTCCTCATAAGACTTGTTCCCTAGACCCTTCACCTCCTTCATTGCTGTTCTTCGCACACACTCCAGCATCTCAATATACTTCTTGAAGTGAGAGGCCTAAAGCTGAATACAGTACTTGACATGCAGCCTCATCAGTGATGAGTACAGGAGGGATGACCACTTCCGTAATCTTGCTGCCAGCATCATCCTACATGCCAGGATGATGTTGGCCTCTAGGCCACCTGGGCACACTGTCAGCTCATTAGTCAGATGGCTGTTGACACACTTGCCCTAGGTCTTTTCCACCACGCAGCTTTCCACCACTCTTCCCCAGGCCTGGGGTTGTTGTGACCCAAGTACAGGACCTGGCACTCAGCCTTGTTAAACTTCATATAATTGGCTTAGTCCCATCAATCCAGCCTGTCCAGATCTCTCTGAGGAGTCTTCTTCCTTCAAGCAGATCAACATTCCCACTCAGCTTGGTATTGACTGCAGACTTACTGACGGTGCATCCATATAACTGATAAAGGTATTCAACAGAACTAGCCCCAATACTGGGCTCTGGGGAATATTTTTTTCCTCCCAAGGGAGAACGATAAAAGAATAAATCTTAATATTCACTTGGCAAATATGGTAAATAAAAAAGGAGGTTCAGAAACTGAAATATATAACTTTTCTCTGAAGCTTGAACATTGCTTGTTACTTTGAAATTCCACATTTTGGTTGGGAGTATTTCAGAAAGTAGGGTCCATTTCAAGAAGAGTGATAAAGCAGAGCACACTGACCTAACTGCTACAGTTATTTCCTACAGTCCGCACAACAGCTGCTGGCATATGGCCATATCAGTGTTTTCTCTCTGGAGGACAAACATGGCTCTCCCTCAAAACATCTGTCAGGGCCATCCAGTAAATTAAACTGATTATATGGAGGGGAAAGGTTGTTTTGTGCACTGAAGGATCTGAGGAAGCAGAGTAGAGCAGGAATTGCTCAGGAGAGTAAGACAGCCTGAGCTTCTTTGCCTTTTCTCCTGGTAAATGCAGGAACAGGAGCAGACTTGCTGTCCCTGAGCTCCATGTGGGACTCCATATGAAAAAAACATTGATTTCTTCCCTGAATCACTGCTAATTAATCAGCATTCCACTTTCTGCTCCAGACACAACTGATCAAATCTAAACATCTGTAGCACATTTGTTTGAGTACTTTAAAATATAAATTACAATATTTGGGTTCATTCTATTGAGTAAACACTTCCATAAGGGCTGAAACCCAACTGACTACTAATTAGGTACATTAACCTCTTAACTGCCTGTTATCTGCAATATCTTAGAAATTTTCTCCAGATCTCTTAGGAACTAATCAAATATTAGGAGAACTTACTGTAATAAAGGAAGACTGAACACTATTAAAAATCAAAACTGTCACAGGCGATAAGAGATAATTTGAAATATTATCATTAAAATTGTGCATAAATGGCTATCAAATATTATTACAAATTAATACTTTGACAGGTTAATAATAAACAGGTTGCCTTTAATGAGAATAATTAATTTTTTCAAAAAAACACAGAAAAGAGGGGTAAAAAAGAATACTGAAGATGTTTTACGTTCTGCGTTAAGCAAAATAATACAATAAAAAAGATAAAATACCGAAATAGTTAAATGAGATAATAAATATAAAGGAACAACATTGGTTTTCATTCTGAACACCACTGTAAAGTCTCCCTCAAATATTTCTTTTCAAAATACATTTTGATTAAAGTTTTCCAGCTGCCTGAAAGAATACTTTATTTGGCACATTATTTAGTCTCCTTAAAAAAACATAACTACAAGCTTTTTAATTTTTTTTCCAGAGTTGTGCAGTAAATTATTTAATAGAACAATAAATCCTTTTCTAATGTCTTTGTTAACCTTGCATCAAGCAGTTAAGTAAGAAAAAAACCACAGAGTATATCTATATATATATGCTCAAAAATACAAGTGTAACTTAAAATATATATATGTATTTGCCCCATTGAAATGTACCTAGTTTCTGACTAGACACGGAAAGTTGAAATATATGTTTCTCTTTTTGTAACACCAGATGTAAATATTTATTTATACTTTCAATAGTAGACTATTGTCCTAATGTAATGACAGGTGAACAAAAGTTTTAAATTTCTGGAAAACCTTAAGTCACAGGGAGTATTCTAAGATCAAAAGGAAAAAGAACATTAATGTGAAGTCGAGTCATTTCTAAGACAAAAATTAGAGACCACTTGCTACAGCTAAAATACAATATTTTTAAGAATGATTGATTACACAAATATTAATATACATTTTCATTCATTAGAAGTCAAAGACAGTATCCTGATATCATCTACTTAGAAAACTCTTGTGGCAGATCAGGACCTTATTGTTCACAGTAACCACTATGAATATAGCCACTAAGAAAATTAGTTAGAGTCACAGCACGGTGTTCACTTGGAGAATTGAAATTCAGAAGACATATAAAGGCAGAGAAGCACAGCTCTTCATGAAGTGTGCTGCCAGGGGAAGACTACCGATACCCCCAACAACCTCTTCTTCATGAGAAGGTCAGGAAGCTAGGGGTTGCCATGTCAGAGCTTCAGATATAAACCCACGGAGAAAGGAAAGGCAATACTGATATAAAATGCTCCAGACCCTGCTGGATTTGGTATCTTTAAACTCCAACACCTTCCATCTGTGGCAATTACCATTATCTAGCACCTGCACAGATTTCTTTTCCCCTCTGACTGATGTAAAACAGAAGCCTGAGAACTTAGCAGGTTTGATCAGAGATCTTTCTGAGTTTGTCCTTAAATGCTCACAATCCATATTGTGTGATGGTTCATGTATAGTTTTTCTTGTATTAAGTGAAGTTCTGGGTAAATAACAGTTAGTTTAACAATACTGGAATCCAGTGTAGAGTTTTTGTTTTGTTTTGGTGTGTTTTTTTTACTTTTACTTTTTTTCGACTTCGGCAATGTCAGGTTTACGGTTGGACTCAATGATCTTAAGAGTCTTTTCCAACCTGATTCTATGATTTTATTCTATGACTCTATGATTTTACGCTACAATCAACATAGATCAAAAATACACTAAAAATCAACAAGCAATACAGGCCAGCTACTTTCCTAGCTCTATTAGTTAATAACTAGGCTTTTTTTTAATAACATCTGCATATTAAAAGATTATTTGAAAGCATATCCATGACCTCTATTATTGGAAAAGTGGCAGGTGTGTTGCCTTGCTACATACTTCATAATTTAGGCTACTCATCTGAGCGCTGCATTGCTGCAATTAGTGTACTACTGCTTTGTAAAATTAATTTCATCTTCTCTGGTACTGCTGAAGATAAAATTGTGCAATTCTCATTTTTCCAGTAAGGAAGAGTTTACCATTATGAATGCATAAAAAAAGTAAAGATAAATGCACAAAACATGGAAATATGTGTTTCATTTCTTTTTTGATGTGGAAAAAAAGTTAATCACTACAGCCTACTATATGATCTAGCTTACTGAAACAGAAGGACAAAAAGTCATACCAGTATCACAAATGTTTTCTTAGAGTGAACTATATGATGAAAATAAAAGCAGCTAGTGAAGCGAAAGGAGAAATGACTACATGGTTGCTTAAAGATCTTTCAACAAATGTTTTCCAAATTTAAGCAAACAGTACAGCATATAGCTAGATTAAATATCCAGAATATCTAAGAAAGTTTCAAAATAAGCATAGGGGGATTTAGAAAAATAAAGTAGCCTCGATTCTGTGAAACTAGCAATGAAGCAGAATTCTTACTCTCATCAGATATCAGAAATGCCAAACCAAACGAGAACAAAGAAAACACAACAAACAAACAAGCCACAATAAAAAAAGGAAATGCCATTCTTATATTTTTGGTACATTAGAATAAGCCTTGCGTAGAACAGTAGCAGTGTTTGCAGGAGGCTATACTGACTTGTGTAGACATCTCTGCTGCCTAGAATTTTACTAGACTGAGATTATGAAGAAAAGAAGACAGGTTAAGAAAAGCCAACATTCAGAGGTTTGCTTGGGTAGCAAGGTGGTGAGGGCTGGCTAACATTAGACATTTCAGATAGCTCAACTTCAGCTGCAACATTCTTTATTCATATTTTAGTTGTTTCTAGGAACTCTGAAGGATTCCTGCCCATGCATTTGGTGTTTATTGTTTTGGTTTCAGTCGTATGGAATTAAAAGCTGTGTGGTGAAAAAGCCTCTTGAAAACTCAATAGAGTTAAAAGTGAACAACTGAGCTCTGATTCTGAACATGCTAAATGTGTCTTGAGAAGCTTCTTTGTAAATCTGTGTCAAAGCTGTTTGCCCACTTGTAGATGTCACCAGTTCCCACATTTCTATGGCACACCACCTGCAGACCCAAAAAATCCTCCTACATTGAAATACATGCATTTAGAGCTAAAGCTGTACCTATGGAAATTTTGCCTTGCCCTTGTTTTCAGAACTAATATTGCTCAAAGACCACTGGAGACCATTAATAAAAGAAGTATGGCTTGCTGTTACAGCCACCAGTAAAAAAAAGGATTTACTTGAGATTATTTACAGTTTAGAAAAATTTAGCTGAAGTAATAGGCTTATTATTTTTTCATGGGAGGGCACAGTAATCTGGAAGAAAAAAAGGCTGGAAGCATTTATGCCATGTGTTTCTCTTATCTGGGTTTAATACTATTCAGCTTTTTATTTTGTTTTTTTTCAATTAAATAGATATTGACAAAGTGATTACTTGTTTACAGGTAAATATATCTATATATATATATACACCTTAAACAGATAAAAAAACCCTAAGTAATCAGCTATGACACAAGCACTATGGTGCACATACACACACCAACACATGAATGCAGATTCTACACAGCTCAGTGTTCCTCGCCACAACTGTCAATATACACCTTAATGAACTGAGAATTGAGTAAATAAGGGCTGAAATACTCTCAGATTTCAGGAAAAAATGATTGCTCCAAAGTAAAGCTTCTGATGTCATAGAAAAAGGTGGTTGTCTGGCTGGGTGCAATCACACATACTTTTGGAGGAGCTGTACGAGTAGTATTAACTACTACCTGATGTTTGTAGAGACCACCAAGAATATTTTTGTGTCTTTATTTGATTTTTGTAATATAATACAGATTTCTTTTGCTATGAATATATGAATATGTAAAAGGTGTATAAGAAAGACGGAGAAGACTTTTTACCAAGGTATGTAGTAACAGGACAAGGGGCAATGATTTTGTACTGAAAGAAGTTAGGTTTAGATTAGACACAAAAATCGTTTACGATGAGGGTTGTGAGATACTGGTACAGGTTGTCCAGAGAAACTGTGGATGCCAAATCAATGGAAGTTTTCCAAGTCAGGTTGGATGGGACTTTGGGCTACCTGGATCTGGTGAAAGATGTCCCTGCCAATGGCAGGAGAGCTGAACTAGATGATCTTTAAAGGCTGCTTCCAATCCAAACTATCCTATGATTCTATTCGGAAAGCACAGGCAGGGTAGGAGAGGTGGAGGGGTGTCTCTGTATGTTAGACTCTTGACTCTGTAGAACTTGAGGTCACCAACGATAGGGTTGAGTGCTTGTGGACCCGAATCGGGGGGAATGACAACAAGACTGACATCCTGGTAGGAGCCTGTTACAGACCACCCAACCAGGATGATGAAGCGGACGAGTTATTCTACAAACAGCTGGCAAATGTCTCAAAATTACCAGCCTTTGTTCTTGCAGGCGACTTCAACCTGCCGGATATCTGCTGGGAGCTCAACACAGCAGAGAAGTGGCAGTCTAGGAGATTCTTAGAGTGTGTGTAGGATAACTTCCTGCTCCAGCAGGTAAATGAACCTACCAGGAGTGGGGCCCCACTAGATCTGCTGTTTACAAATAGAGAGGAACTGGTGGGAGATGTAGTGGTCAGAGGCCAACTGGGGCACAGTGACCATGAAATAATACAGTTTTCAATATTCACGGATGTAAGGAGGATCACCAATCAAACCTCTATGCCGGACTTCCGGAGGGCAGATTTTGACCTGTTCAGCAGATTGGTCCAGAGCACACCCTGGGACACACTCCTCAAAAACGGGCGTACAGGAGGGATGGATGTGCTTCAAGGAAAAAGTCTTGAGTGCACAAAAACTTGCCAAAAGGCAAGTTGGCAGGGAAAACGACCACCTTGGTTGAATAGGGAGATACTGAAGGAAACCAGAGATAAAAAGAGAGCCTACCGACTGTGGAAGGCAGGGCTGACTACTCAGGAAGAGTATAGGACTATAGTTAGAACATGCAGAAGGAAAATCAGAGAAACAAAAGCACAATTTGAAATTAATTTGGCTACTTCTGTTAAGGATAACAAAAAGCGCTTCTATAAATACATTAATAACAAAAAGAGGGGCAAGGAAAACCTCCACTCTGTGTTGGACCTGGGGGGGAACATAGTTACCAGAGATGAAGAGAAAGCTGAGGTACTCAACACCTACTTTGCCTCAGTCTTCACCAGTGGGAGAGGTGGCCCTCAATGATAACTGGCCTCTGGAGCTCACAGATAGAGGCAGGAAACCAAATGACTCCCCTCTGTTCCAGGAGGAAACAGTCTATGAATTGCTGAGCCACCCAGAAACACACAAATCAATGGGACCTGATGGATTCCATCCTAGGGTGATGAGGGAGTTGGCAGAAGAGCTTGCCGAGCCACTCTCTATCATCTACCAACAGTCCTGGCTCTCTGGGGAGGTCCCAGATGATTGGAAGTTGGCAAATGTCACCCCAATCCACAAAAAGAGATGCAAGGAGGACAACTATAGGCCTGTCAGCCTGACCTCAGTGCCTGGTAAGGTTATGGAACAGATCATCCTGAGTGCAATCACATAGCACCTTCAGGATGGACATGGGATCTGACCCAGTCAACACGGCTTTCTGAGGAGCGGGTCCTGTCTGACCAACCTGAGAGCAGTCAGGTGGAAAGGAACCTGGGGGTACTGATTGACAGGAGGTTAAACATGAACCAGCAGTGTGTCCAGGTGGTCAAGAAGGCCAATGGCATCCTGGTCTGTATCAAGAATAGTGTGGCCACTCTCCAGCCACTCTGTCCCCAGCCTGTAGTGCTGCATGGGGTTGCTGTGGCCAAAGTGCAGGACCCGGCACTTGGCCTTGTTGAACCTCATCCCGTTGGACTCAGCTCATCTCTCCAGCCTATCAAGGTCCCTCTGCAGAGCCCTCCTGCCTTTCAGCAGGTCGACACACCCTCCCAACTTGGTGTCATCAGCAAATTTGCTGATGATGGTCTCAATCCCCTTACCTAAATCATCAATAAAGATGTTAAACAGGACTGGACCCAACACTGACCACTAGTTCCCACTGGGGAACACCACTAGTTGACCAGCTGCCAGCTAGATGCAGCTCTGTTCACCAGCACTCTCTGGGCCCGGCGCTCCAGCCAGCTCCTAACCCAGCAGAGGGTACACTTGTCCAAGCCATGGGCTACCAGCATTTTCAGGAGTATAGGGAGACAGTGTCAAAGGCCTTGCTGAAGTCTAGATAGACCACATCCACAGCCTTCCCCTCATCCACCAGGTGGCTCACCTGATCGTAAAAGGAGATCACGTTGGTCAGACAGGACCCGCCCTTCCTAAACCCATGCTGGTGGGGTCTGATCCCGTGTCCATCCTGAAGGTGCTGTGTGATTGCACTCAGGATGATCTGCTCCATAACCCTGCCAGGCACTGAGGTCAGGCTGACAGGCCTGTAGTTGCCAGTGTCAGTCTTGCAGCCCTTTTTGTGGACTGGGGTGACATTTGTCAACTTCCAATCATCTGGGACCTCCCCAGAGAGCAAGGACTGTTGGTAGATGATGGAGAGGGCTTGGCAAGCTCTTCTGCCAGCTCCCTCATCACCCCGGGATGGATCCCATCTGATCCCACAGACTTGTGAGGATCCAGCTGGATCAGTAAGTCACTAACTATTTCCTCTTGGAAAACAGGGGGACTATTCAGCACCCTCTCTCTGTCTACCAGCTCCAGAGGCCAGTTGTCTTGAGGGTCACCTGTCTTACTAGTAAAAATGGAGGCAAAGTAGGTGTTAAGTACCTCAGCCTTCTCCTCATCTTTGTTAACTATATTTCCCTCCAAGTCCAACAGAGAATGGAGGTTTTGCTTGCCCCTCCTTTTGTTATTAATGTATTTATAGAAGGACTTCTTGTTATCCCTAACAGAACTGGCCAAATTAACTTCACATTGCACTTTTCTTTCCCTGATTTTTTTTCTGCATGACCTAGCTATCTTCATAAATTCTTCATAAGTAGCCAGCTCTTTTTTCCACAGCCAGTAGACTTTATTTTTATCTCCGATTTCCTTCAGAATCTCTCTATTTAACCAAGCCAGTCGTCTTCCCCGCCGGCTAGCCTATCGGTACACTGGTATAGCCTGTTCTTGTGCACTCAAAATTTCCTGCATGAAACATGTCCATCCCTCCTGGACCCCCTTGTTTTTAAGGGTTATTTCCCAGGGTATGCTCTGAATTAGACTTTTGAATAGGCCAAAATCTGCCCTCCGAAAGTCCAGGGTGGAGGTTTTAATGATGGCTCTCCTTGCATTTCTGAGTACTGAAAATTCTATTATTTCATGGTTGCCGTGCCCCAAGCCGCCTCCAACCACTACATCTCCCACCAGCCCCTCTCTGTTTGTAAACAGGAGGTGTAGTAGGGCCTTACCCCTAGTACGCTTATTTACCAGTTGATGAAGGAAATTTATCCACTATACACTCCAGGAACCTCCTAGACTGCCTCTTCTCTGCAGTATTAAGTTCCCAGCAGATATCTGGCAAGTTAAAGTCACCCACAAGAACAAGGGCTGGAGATTTTAAGACATCCGCCAGCTGCTTGTAGAGTAACTCATCTCCTTTATCATCCTGGTAGGGCGGTCTGTAACAGACACCCATGAGGATGTCAGCCTTGTTGGCGTACCCCCTGATTCTGGTCCACAGGCACTCAACCTTGTCATTCTGACCTCAAGTTCAACAGTCAAGAGACTCTCTAACACATAAAGCCACGCCTCCACCTCTCCTACCCTGCCTTTCCTTTCTGAAGAGCTTGTAACCCCCCATAGCAGCACTCCAGTCATGCGAGTCATCCCACCATGTTTCTGTGATAGCAACTACGTCATAGTTTTCCTGCTGCACTACAGCTTGCAGCTCCTCTTATCTGTTTCCCATACTGCGTGCATTAGTGTACATGCACTTCAGCTGGGCTATTGATTTCACTCTCAACTCAGGTTCTACACCCTTAGGCTTATCTCTGGAGAGCCCAGTTTCAGTCCCTTCCCCCTTCAAACCTAGTTTAAAGCCCTCCTAACCAGCCCTGCCAACTTATGGGTTACAGTTCTTTTTCCCTTCCTAGATAGATGAAGCCCATCCGGTTTGAGGAGAGTAAACAACATTGAGTTTGCCCCATGATCAAAAAAACCAAAATTTTGACGGGAACACCAATCCCTAAGCCACCTATCGGTAAGTTGGGCTTTCCTATACCTCTCCTCATTTATGTCCTCATTCCTCCCAGCTAGAACAGGAACTGAAGCAATTAGTACCTGTGCTCCTGTCCCATGAAGTGATCGGGCTAGCACCTTAAAAACTTCTTTAATTACCTTGGTGCTTCTTTCATTGATGTCGTCACTTCCAGCTTGGACAACCAACAGTGGGTAATAGTCTGAGGGCTGAATTAGCTTAGGAAGTCTCTTAGTAATATCCCTCACCCTAGCCCCGGAGAAAGGCAACAAACCTCCCTGTGGGCTGGGTCTGGCCCTCAGCTCCCCTCAAAAGGGAGTTGCCAATTACAACCCTCCTCTTTTTCCTTGTATCTGTAGTTGTGATCCATCTGGCAGATGGGGGCTAACCAGAAGATCCTGTAGACAGATCTTCCTCCTGACTGTCCTCCTTTCTCAGTCCAGGGCCATATACCGTTTTTTTAAGGGCACCCTGGTAGGTGAAAGGGGGTGAGAGCGTTTTTTTTGCCTCTACATCTAGACACCTGTTTCCATTCCTCCCCATCCATATGATCAGTTCTATCTGCCTGATGGCAGGAGGGGCAGGGCTTCACTGCCTCCTGCTGGGCTTCCTTAGAGGTCGAAAGGGTGCGACTCCACCAGACAATTTCCCTTTCACTCTCCCTTATGCTTCGGAGCCTTTCCACCTCTTCCTTTAGCTCTGCCACCAGGCACAGCAAATCGTTCACCTGCTCACAACGCATGCAGGTGCTTCTCACACTGTCCTCCGGTAGCAGTTCCAGGCTCAAACAATCCGTGCAGCCAGAGGCCTGAGTGGCTGCATCCTCTTTAGAGGGTTCTGCCTGTGTTGACACACCTCTGGGAACAGCAGCAATGGCTTTTTTTATTTTTTTGGAAACCATGACTGCCTTGATTTGTGGGAAAAAAAAGAAACCAAAAAAAAACCCCAGAAAACACAAAACACCTAGGCTCGTGTCCTAGGCTTGTGCCCTGTCTGCTCGCCCTGCCTTGTGCGAACTGCCATGCCACACCCTCACTGACGTGCCACTCTCCTGTTTGCCACGCTCCGGGGAGCACACCTTCTCGATCCCCTGCTAATGAGCTAGCCCTACCCCTTACTCACCTGAAAACATTTGGAGGAGAGATAATGAGGCCTGAGTGCACAAGGATCAGAACTAATACAGAGCTGCCTTATATGTAGAAGAAAAGAAGATACGCATGAACAGCACTCAATAAAGTTCGGAAACAGTGCCTTGCCATTGTGTTTTCAACTTTCATAGAACTTATTATTTAGGCAAAAAACCTCGTTATTTTACTCTATAAAACCAAACGCCAACACAGAACAAAAGTTTCTTGGGGAAAAATGAGGAAACTAGGAACATGAAAATTAGCTTAGTGTTATTCAGACATTCTGTTAATTGAGATACATCCTATCAGGCCACTCAGTTCCTACAGTGACATAACCATTTTAAGTGATAAAACATAGTAAGAGATAACTAACAAGTACAGCTTCAGTACAGTTGTGATGACGTGTGAGTTTTTGGCAGAGAACGAAATGAGTGAAATATAAGTACTGCTTATACCTGAAACAACTATTAACAAGAGGGAAGAAGTAAATTACTTGTAAAAAACTGGGTTTGCTTTCAAATTCTTTAACAAATTAAGGCAAATAGCCCAGTGACTATGTGTTTCATGGTGAAATCAACTTAAATGACTGCTTCATTACATATTCCTCTGGTCTGTGGACTGATACCAAATCAAGGTATGATTAGGAAAACAGTGTATGTCCCTCTGTTAATCGACTGTGAATAGACACGTGTTTTTATTAAACCACACAGGATTAGCACAGATTTTTTCTAGTACTCCGGAGACAAACCAGAACATTTCTCCTGTAATGAAATAAGTAATTTTCCCAGCAGTTCAGAACAAATATAGTTAACTAATAATTTCTTAATGCATGCCTGACAGGAGTTGAAAAGTCATATCTTCCAGATGCAGAAACACTTCATTCTTAAAACTATGCTTTTACATTAGGACATGCTTTTCTGGGGTATGCACCAAAGTGCAGTGTTTTAATTATATAGTTAAATACAAACCTCATAACAATCATAAATCTTTGTGAGCTGCTCAGAATTTTGGACCTCATCAAATGCATTTGGAATTCTGTTGTTGCTGAGATTCTAATAGCATGGCCAGCTCTTTATTTCTTGTTCTTTCTTTGGGTACTAGGTCTTACTTATTGTGTATAGAGAAACCAATACCTGCAATCATAGGATGCTTCTCTAAATAGTTTTGTTAAAACAAAAAATAAATCTGTAGTAGATTATTCTAGACTACACACCAGGAGGAGTGTGCTTGTTTGTTTGTTTCTTTGTGAAGCAGAAGAGACTGAAACAATGAAACAATGTTCTTTTGGATGCCTGATATACAAGGTCCAAAACAAAAAAGCCACAAGATTGTGCCTGTAACTCCTTTTATTTAAAAAACGAAGAAAATCAAGTTTCAAAATAGTTCCCTTCTGAGTTGATACACAGCTCCATATGATGCAGCCAATATTCAAAGCAATTCCAGAGATCATTTTCTGAAAGTCTGTTGAGGAACTATGTCATTTTTTGCTTTTAAATCTTCTACCCACACAAAATGGGTTCCTTTGATCGTTAGGAAGAGGTAGAAATTGCAAGAAGCCAGGTCTTGCGAACAAGGTGAGTGCTCAAGCACTGTGAAGTTGTTATTAGCTAAAAATTGTTTCACAAAGCTTTGTAGGCTGGTACTTTGTCTTGATTTTGACTCACCGTTTACTCTTACACACCAACACTTTCTGACCAAGGGTAAGAAAATATCTATATCTGAACATGTGTCCACTCATACTGAGTGAAGCAATCAGTTTGAGCCTTGTCTCATTGTAAGAAGTTAGAAAATGTTCTATAACCACCTCTTTGTCTCTCCTCTTCCATTCTTGTTTTCCAAGTTATAGGATGAATCTCAATTTTTTCGGTGTCAGACCTCATAAGCATGACGCTCCAGATTATACTTTTAAGCTGAACATACATCCTGAGCTTCCTTTGCTAATGTGCAAGTAATTGTGAAGGAATTCCAAAGCGTATCTTAGTTGCTAACTTTTTGAATTGTCTGCAATGATTTTGTTTCTTTTACCTATGAAAGTATTGGAGTATTTCATGTATATTCTAAAATATTTTCCCTCTTACAGATAATTAGCACAAAACTAGATGGTGTTTTCTTCCACAGAAGTGTAGCATGACACTCAAAAATAAATTTAAAACTTCAAACTTCCCTCTACTCCAACTGAAAGATTTGTTTGAAGGTCCAAAATGCAATGTGCAGTCCCAAGCAGCAGTGCAGCCTGGACAGTGCCTGGTTAGTGATACCTCCGCAGTTATCAGGGGATACCAGGCAGACCATGACACAGAAGTATCGGCAAAGTAGAGGATTTAATTTGACTATGAAGCCTTTTTTTTTATTTTAATCACAGTAATTAAAACACAAATATCTTTATTTAGGATTGATACAGAAATAGTCAACATTTTAGACTAATATTCATGCTCTCCATAGCATTGGCACAGATTACCAGCTACAGAAAAGCAACTGGCATTTCTATCAGTATTCAGAAAAAAACATCCAGCAATGTCAATTGAGTTCAAGTTTAAGAGGACCACAGGTGATGTCATAATCTATTTTTTCATTGTACTCTGCACTTTTACACCTGCTGAATTGACTAAGAATGATTCTCTGAGAAATCAAAATGGTAATGTTTTACATCTGCTTTGCATGAGAATGAAAAGATTATAGAGAACAGAAGAAGAACAGAAGAGGCTTTTGGGACAATTTAACAAGCTATATGATGTAGGCCAAGATAGCTCAGTTAAATAAAATGAGAGTTAAATGAGAGTGAAGGAAAAAATACGCAATAAGAAAGCAACTTACTGAAATGCCATACATCCATAGTGTAGAAGTTTATGCAGACAGAAATTGAATATACAGTTTTAAAATAATTTTGATGCTTTAAGTTGTGTCCATTATGACAAGCCTACAAGCCTAGGATCTTCTATTTTTATTAAATAACCCCCTTCTAGTGAGAAACATCTGCTCCATGGATCTTGAACAATTAACCAAATACAAAGTAGTTTATCACTGCAAGGTAAAGAGAGAGGAAAAAAAATGGGTTTGTTACTTTAATATAGATAGAATTAGTAATGTTAGTATTACACACAACATCAAACTTGTATTCCTCATTGCATTAGGCATTACAACCAAACAACCGTATCACCTCTCATGGATCATGCTGTAATTGCTACAGCTTGCAACTGCATTTAACAAGTGGGATTACTTCATTAACACCTGCTTTTTCTCCAAAAAGCATGGATGTTTCCTGTTTACTATGATATATTAGGTATCAATGACAAATCAGCTGTCCCAAGCAGCACTTTGCCTCTTAGCTCAGCACTCTGCTACTGTTCCTACTTCAACCTTTCCTTTTCTCAGTCATGCACTGCAGTCATAATGAAGTCATCCATCCTCCTGACAAGGAAGAAAACCTTAACCCTTTGATGCAGGTGTAAACTACACAAGCTCTAGATCCAGGAAACACAGAATTACTAAGGAAAATATATAATGCTATAAAAGGCATATTTTTTTGTCAGGCAGACAAATTTACATGCATGCAAAAGCACTCACATAAATACCAACACTTATATAGCTCCTATAATTTCTTTGTAGAGAGCATCTGATGACACTATGACACTATATAATAAAGCTGCACTTCTGAAAAGAGGTAAAACTTTGACTTCGTAAGGTCAACTTGGAATGGCTCCAGCGAGACCTTTCTGTCACACTTCTAACTATACACTATGTACTACCAAGAGAAAAGGATGGTAAAATGTTAGCATTTGAAATGGTCAAAACCTCTGGTTTTCTACCCAGAAGGACGGGTGCTTTAGTTACTTCAAATAAAACAATCCAGGGCTCAGAAAGTAAGTATATAAAATTGGGGGGGGGGGGGGGGGAGGCGGGGTGTTACTGCAAACATCTTATGAGAAGACAGCAAAATGACCCAATTCAGGATCCATTTTCCCTCTAAGGTACCATTTTAACAACCTTTCTTTGGGATAAGTATGTGTACATGGATATAGTGGAAAAGTCTGCCATAAATTTTTATTATTAATCAGAAAGTAGATGAAAAAGCAGTTGTAAAATGTGTTAAGAAAGTTAGTGATAGAGCTGGACAACAGAAAACAATCCTGGAACTGTTTTCTTTTTCTTCTGGTCTGAAGATTTTAATGCTTACTTGTATTACATAAGCAATAAGAATGATGTTTTGTTTTACTGGATACCATGCATGTTATGTCATGAGATTGACTCTTTCTGCACCACTGCCACAATTTTACAATGCAAACAGACAAACAGTGACCACAGATTCTAGGGTGCTTGATTTCAGGGCAAGGTAGTTTGCATATTTAAGTACCTTACGTCACATTACACAGGAATTTTTGTGAAATCTGCAGCTGAAACAAAGTCTCCTGATTTTCCATCCACTGCCTCAGCTACATGACCATCGGGTTTTTTTGTCTAGCTAATTGTCAACACCCTCCTAACTCCACTGCAAAACAACCTGTTCGGGTTTATATTTATGCCTTCTTCATTTAAGCTAAATAATCAGCATTCACTCTTGAGTATCATGACCCCACACTTTTTTTTTTATATACTTGTGTGTTCTCTAAGGATTTTATCAGTTTTTTTATTTCATTTCATTTTACCTCAATCTCCCTAGGGAGAGAAAAGCAGTACTGTTCATCCCAATTTCCTGAAGCCAGCAGTTCTCTTATTCATTCTTTATATGTGAGAATAGACAAATACTTTATTTACAAATAACAACAAAAATATTTACCTATCATTCCTTAGTAAATGTTATTTATTGATAATGTGCATTATCTTTGTAGTTATCTGGTCCTATTTATTTAACCAAAAAATGATAATCCATTTCACTGTAATGACTAAAAAGTGTATTTATTACTTTCACCAACACTCAAAAAAACACATCAAAACTTTTCTCTTGGAAAAGAACACACTTCAGTCTACAATGTTTTTCCAGCAGATTAAAATTCTTGGGTACGCTTCCCAAAGATTTCTATTAAGCAAGACTTTTAATGGGCTCAACAAAAGTTCAGGTTTTGTAACAGCTCTTCATTAAGGTTGATTTCAAAGCAGCAAGCCTTTTGCCTTATTACCAGTAAATGCTGGTCAGGGAGCTATGAGTTTAACAACCCATTATCAAAACAGTCCGGGTTAAGCCATGGGATATCCCCATAATTACTTTACCTACAATAAACCCAGGCTTAATTGGAGGAATATTCTGTCAGGCTTCCAATTTTTATGCTGTACCTACTCAAGCAACATGAAAAGATGATCCCATTTTCCTTTTTCTCCACATTTTCCTTTAACAGTGACAATAGTTTTGTAGCCAAAGACTTCCAACTGAAGCTTGATAGATTCTGAACTGATCAATAGAAAATGTGTATTTCTAGGTGTTTATTACATTCCCATGTGACTCGCTTCTTCCTCAGTGGTGTAAAGCTAAAGGATTATTTATTTTTTATATGGAAGAGCTGAGTCACTTGAAACACAATCAGGAAAATAAGGAATAATCATTTGGGAAACGCATCCAAGATTTTAACATAATACAGCAGAAAAGTATGGCATATTGAGCTGATTAAAAATCAGAAATTAGAGGTAAGAAATAGAAACTGGTTTAGATTTGGGATACATCTATATCACTTCTGGTTGATTAAATTACAGATGTCATGTCTCACTTATTTTGATATTACTTGACAAAAGTTTTTCAAAGGAAAGGTCAACTTCAAGAAAATTAAAAAAGTCAGTGTACACTTTCTTAATAATGAAAGGAACTTATGAGTCTATACGAAGAGATGAGAAAACACTGTTACTGCAAAATGGATTTTGAGGGAAAGAATGGTATAAAAAATTTCAAAATTTTATAGCTCTGTTCTAAACTGTCAACTCTAAATGTTAAGGATACCTAGTAAAAATCTCCTTTCCCTCTTCAGTAGTAAATCTCTATTTTTTCATTGTAATAAAATAACATGAATTATAACAACAGTGCAGATTAAAGAAATAAAGAAGCGTTGATATAATCAAAACCTCTCTAGAGGCTTCTGTCATTATCAATTAAAACGTAACTGACAAGTTCTTCTTAATCTGCTATTAATCTTCCACATTTCCCCTACAATTTAATATGGTAACATTTATTTAATTAGTATGCTCATTATAATTGTTTGTTATAGTGATTTGTCTAGTTGACACAAGTTGTCTAACACTGACTGTACAGATGGCAGAGTACCAGTGTCTAGTCTCAGAGGAACTATTTGACCACTGTAGTAAAAAAGCAATAAACAAAATAACAACATTGCAGCCCACTCCAGTTTATGTAGGCAGTCAGCCTTTTATGGCTGTAAAACCTTGAAATGGATGTATGAGCGCTGCTGCTATAAACACAGAGTTGTTTACAGCTTTGGGATGGCAGATACCAGAACTGGCCTAGCAGCTTCAGCAGCCTGAATGTCAGAAACTGACTACTGTGGAGAAACATACTGTGGCTGGTTTTACAGAGAATATGTTCTATAAACCTCAAGGGAAAATTTATCACAAATTCATTAACTCTGCTGAAAATTGCTGCTTTAACATTGAACACTGGATTTCAGTGACCACTACAAGCAAAGCAGGGAGGGGAATCAGAGATATACTAATTTTTGTTCATTTCATCATGATACTTCTTGAATTTCTTCATTTAAAATCTATTTTAAATGCCTATTTTCCCATTTTTATAAAGAAAATATCCTGTGATTTATGGATAGTTTACTAGAAAAGTCAAATCTAGTTGCTGTTATATCCTATTTCAATCCTTCCTATTTATTCATATGCTGTTGTTCGAACTGCATATATGACATTTAATAATAAGCACATTTTATACTATTAATAGGCAGGCAAAATACATCTGTACTCCCGTATTAAAAAAGTATTTCAAGAGTAGAGAAAGAAAACAGACTCTGCACGCAATTTTTTTTTACCGCCTTGTTAAATATCAGTGGCCAATAAGCAGCAATTGTTTTCTTCCATCCTTTGACAATAATGAGATGGGTGGCAACTATTAAATTTACCATTATATTTTACCTTTACGTTTTCTCTTTGCACATTATGTTACACATAATTCAGATGGGCAATGTAAAGTCTGATGCTGAGCATTCCATGGAAACTTTATGATTAAATTTGGGATTAAATCCTGGTTTCCTTACACTAATACCAATTTCATACTAACCCACCTCCACAGAACTACAAAAAACTTATATTGACAGAAAATCTGAGATAAGAACAGCAGTGTGACTTGAGCCTTGCTTCCAAAGTAACATTTCCAAAAGCACTTCAGGCAAGATCCAAACCTACAAAACATTTCTTTCCTGACTATACTGATGCTTAAAATCTTGACTTATGTGTGGAAAGTCACTCCAGCTCTTCCACGGTTTTGTTCATTTTTTCTGGAAGGTTTTTATTAAAGTATTTTATACAGGTTGCACAATTTCAATAGCATAACTTCCTTCACATTACATACGTTGCTGGAAAAGTTACATACGTGTTTGCACGCTTCCAAATTTGTAGCTTATGAATTACATGACCATTGCTTCTAAGGGAATTAAAATTTTCAGTGACAATTTAGGTTGTTAAAACATGTGTAGCCCCACTGTATCCACATGCTTGCCCAGCATTTCTCAAGGTTTTTTTATTATTTCCTTTGGCTTTCCCAAATAGTAGCAAAGTATATTCTCCTAATCAGTAATATTTTTAAAGAGTTCTAAACAAAACTAGATTGCCCAAATCATATGTTTTTCATACTAGGAAACAAGATAACTTTCATAAGATGACTACAAGGTCTTTGTTCACCAGAAAGAGACATCAGTGAAGTGATACACTTGCAGGTGGCTTGTGTACCAGTTTGATACATTACTCCTACAAAGTATAATTTAAAATTTTATTGAGGCTTAACACAAGTTTTTGAGATTTAATAATTCTGGAATGAAATCTTTAGTGAGATACAGAATTATTTCATTCTGGATGCCCAGAAAGAAAAGAAAACAGAGAGGATGGTCAGAATCCCTAAATTTATTGCTGACAATACAGAGAATGAGATGAAATACAGTATAAAAAAATCACAGTGTATGATTACTAGAACACTTAGAAAGTAGGTGGAAAAAAACCCTTTAATGTGATTCTAGCCCACATTGAAATCATAACTTGTATGAGACAGTCATAAAAATATTTTAACACATATTCTACACTCTCTTTACAGAGTCTATTTCATGGCCTAAATTAAAAACTCCAAAATGGGAAAAATAAGAAAGGTAAAAGGAGCTCCCAAATAAAGTAAAATTTCATTCAAAATACTGACCAAGTGTAAAGCCAAAACACATTTTAATGAAAAGGAGATTTTGAGAAAAAAATACAGAATTTGGAGTAACTGAGACCTAGCAAAGGGCAATGTTAATTTGAAATTTAAATTATGAGTCTATATCTTACTAGGTATATACATATTTACTAACAATAACCCTGAGAAATACAGTATGTGCCAAACCTCAAACTTCATTATCTTTGGAGAACCACACTATAAATCATTTTAGGGCTGCTCTGCATTTCAGAACAAGGAACACATTCCCTCAATCATGTTATATCCCTTATACTGTATTTTGAATTAATAATCACTTTATGAGTTAGACACATTTTTTAAGCCTTTCATTTTTTCTTTCATTCTATGTAAATCAAATTCCAATTGGAAAATTTGAATGATTGCCTAGAAAAGGTTTTCTTAGCAATAATGGCACATGCAACACCAGTACAATCTCTCATTTCCGCTTGGGCAGTTTTGACCTCAACATCAGTAACCAGTCTTCAAAGTGGACATATTAGCAATACTCAAAGTGTTGGCCTGAACAAGAATCAGCCCTAGTGGCAAAAGGAATGCAGAGGGACTTGTAAAAATTACTGCTAACAAGATACCACCTTGATTTAATGCCAAGTAATGCATATACATGACAATTTCTGCCGGAATATACAGCTGAGGTACTGCATAGGAATATGGGCATTTCTACATTCCTTGAAGCCAACTTATCTTTATTTTGGAAACACGTTACCATGCTCTGTGCCATCCCAGGAAGGAAATCTAGAACTCATCTATTTCAGCTTCCATCAGTCAACTACATAATATATCTAAAACTGTTTGAAGAAGAAACCTGTTAATGTTTTTCTGACTTCAAGGGCAATGGCTCAGATACCACCTAAAGTGTTCTTTAGCTTTAGAAATGTACTGAAGTGCCAGGTTCTCCCAGTTACTTTCTTATGCTGTGCCACTTCTCATTGTTAAAGAAAAAAGTTAATAAAAAATGAGAAAATGTGAACAGTGATGCCTCCTTAGCCAGATGGCTTTCTGCTGACCAGCCACCTAAACCAACATTTAATGACTCACAAAGCAGATTTTTGCTCACTGTTTGCAATCCTACAGAAGGAGAGGCTGTCCTGTCTATGACTGAGGACAGTCTGGCCTAGCACCAGCTACATATTTCTAACTATATGCAGCATGTGGATTAAAAAAAAAAAAAGAGAGGATTAATTTGCAAGAATGCCTTCTTGGAAGCATGTGATTACTCAGCAGTAGCACAGGGAAACAACTTCCCTTTAAAATAGTAGGAGTCCAGTTCTGTGCTGCAGAAGCAAACAAGAATTCCTCTGCCAAAAAAAAAGGCAACTACTTGTAAATGCTAAAGCATTCCACTGACAGAGATACAAACATTGTCATGTATTCTGTAAGTGATGTATATGTAACTATAAAGCACATACAGGCTCTCATTTTGTTTCCCTTCAACCATGTTCAAATAATCCAGGATTTTAACTAATAATCCAGATTAATATTTGCATATTTATTTCAATTACTTTCCTCTTCATCCCACTAAGTATCATGTGAACATGACATTGCAGTTGACCATGAAATGGTATATAAAGCAATATTGTACAAGGATTTCTTCACCTCTTGTTTTGTTTTCCCATAAAAGACATATTGAGTCCAATAACACCCTTCCCACTATTCAGTCTTTCTCTCCACTCTTTTCTCTCCATCTGAAGTTAGATGTCAAAAGATTGTCTCAGCATATTTAGCTAACGAAGTCATGTTACCATCACCTACTCTGTTGCCTGACCTCCATGCTCATGACCAACACATCCACTACAGGTGGGGAAAAAAGACCTTTTATTCCGAGTTGAATACAAGCATGAAATACAAATTCAAAGACTTTGAATGGTGATTGCTCTTAGGCAATCCTTTCAAGATTATTTAGATTTCTAGGCCTTTTTCACAAGAAGTAGTTATGGTCTTTAAGACACTTCAATGCATACTTATATATTATTGGCTATATTATGTCAGCTATCCCTTTAGATAGTCTCCTCTGAAGTAACAAAATTAGAGCACATATTGCATCCCTCCTTTTTTTGTCCACTTTTGTTTTCATGGCCATGACAGATATATTCAATCCTGATTTACTGGAATTTTCCATCTTTACTTCACTATTTCTGCTCCCCTAAGGAAATTAGCTTGTATTCTTTCAACCCAATTCAGTTTCCTTTTCATCCACAAACCAGATTAAGAGATTTGCCAGTACCACGCTCCACATCAAATCTCTCATTTTCCCCTGTATGTCCATTCTCAGATCTTCTAATTTCTTATAAAGTCCTCATCACTCTTTTTTTGAGTCTAGCTGTCAAGACTTTCCCATTCATTCTTTTTTGTCTTTCTTGGCAAATGCCAGGAAGGATCTCCCACTCTTTTACTTGCTGCTTTAGCTTCTGTTAAGCATAATACAGAGAATAAAAAATATAAATCCATTTAAATCCAGTTAAAAGGAACAGTTAATTATCCCGCTGCAAACAAGATATGACTGAATTAGCTTTTTATTCCTGAAAAGCTAGATTTATGCCTAGTAACTTCATTTACTATCTTTGCAGCTGAAATGAAATACATCAGCTTGGTAGTCTCTCACCAGCATTTAGTAGATCCTTTCTCGCATCACAAAAGCACTACACAATTTGGCACTGTTCTAAATGATTGGCAGTTTCTACTCAGGAGAAGCCAAGGAATGAAATGCTAAGGAAAGAAATGTCAAGGCTTTGCAGGTCAGTCCTTTGGCAAAACTATATAAGAATACTTGTTTTGCTCTTTGGAAATGCTGTAAGATGATTATATGCATGAAAAATAAAGTGCAAAGAAAACAAAACTGCTAACAAAACACAAAATAAAAAAAAGCAGCAAAATACTCATTCACTAAACTTGACAGGAGAAGAAAAGAGACTATATCGATTCTGTTCGCTCTACTTATTCCAAAAATACAACCAAGTTTTGAAAGCTTAATAACGGGAAAATATTCCCATTGCTAAAATGCTAATGTGTTGGTTGGATAATTTTCTAATCTATTTATCAAGAAGTAATGTTACAGAGTAATGAATCAGCAGATGTGTAAGTACAGCCTCAAACGATGGGAATATTACATCATTACTTTAGCTATGAATGTGGAAAAACTTTAATCATTAAAACGACAAATTCCTAAATTTCAGTTAGTGATACTAAGTTGGAAAAAAACAACAGGGTTAAGGACAATTAACTATTTACATTCTTAAAATATATTTGGAAATTGAGAGGTGTCATGGCTACCTCAGGTTTGTATTTCTGATACTGACCTATTATTTGTATGACAGTAAAGCAATTTATATGCCAGTTTTTATTATCTGTAGAACTAGTACAATAATACTCTCTGAAGCATATCCATGGACAGAAAGCAGGACTAAAGCAATAACGTGAATGATGGGTAAGAATATCCACCTATTTGAGGCGGGTTATGCTCAGTTCAAATACCCAGTGTCATAGATTTAGGGATGTGTTAACCCTTGTTTCATGTGTTCATCAGATATGTGTAGCTATACAGCCCAATAATATTTAATTGCCAAAATACAAGCTCCAGGATTTTTAAGGCTTTATCTAAACTTGTTTTGGACTGTCTTGACCTCTGTTCTAGCTTGTTTAGCAGTAACAACGATTGTCTAAACACCAGATGACTATTAAACACTTTGGTATAGCTTTTGCTGAGCTTTGAACAGCTGCATTATGGAATTCTATTTATTATTTATGTATTTCTAACTAATAGATAGTCATAATAGTCAGAATTCTGTGATGGATGAACTATGTATCTTCCTATAACAAATATGCAGCTTGGAAAAGTACAGGCATGGACTGATAGCAAAGGCTTTTAAAGCACAGGTGGTGCACATGACAATACCAGAGGACCTAGTCTCTAAGCATCTCACAAATGGTCAATTAGAAGGCATTAAATTAATGCCTTCTAGGGAGCTGGATAAAAATGGTTTTAGATATAACTAAATGCATAAAAGCTCGTATCCAGATTAAGGAAAACATGATATATATAGCCAATCATTCACATACCACAAATGCAAGTTATAATACAAACTTGGAAACCAATAAAAAAAGAGCAAGTTTGTGGATTGTAAACCCAAATACATAAAAACTACCCCAACTTGATCCAAGGGTAAGAAGACAAAACCCCCAAGTTGGTATCACACTTCTTGTCAAGGACACATCGTGCTGACAGTTTATTGTACTCTATTGACCTTAGTATCTAAGAGCAGTGGAAAAGTGATCATTACACCCAAGATACTACAAAGTTTGTTTATATTATTTGTGATTGCACAATTAATGAACATGAGCTGTAATAATTGGATAATCTGATCAATATGTGCCAATATTACTACTACTGGAATAAAGACAGCTCTTCTATTACATGATTAAGACTAACTAATCTAATAATAAAGTCATGGTTTTCCTTGGCCTACATATATTCCACAAGTAGTAATCCACTAGTTGCTGAAGAATGCAGATAATCTATAAAGTGATTTGGATGGAAGAATTAGGTAGCAGTTGATGGAGTTGTAAATAGCAGTCTGCCCCATCAAAATTTGCAGCAACATACTAAAAAAATGTGGTAAGAGAATTTTAAATACTTAGATTACCATTCCTAATTAAACCAGTTAATGTTATACTCAAAAATTACTAAATCTATTTGAAATATAAGGTAAAAAATTAACATATGTATATATAAAGGTCATGGTGGAATATTTTAAGAGAATGTTGATTTGGTGTGTCACCATCTTAGAACATGCTGTAGATCATGCTGCACATACTCTTTTTTTAGGCATAATTAAGATCTCATATAGGAATCCAAGTAAAAAATAATACAGAATATAAACCAAAAAATTACCATTGTGCAAAATTTCAGTATAAGTTTCCTTTAACCAAAACAAATGGCAGCATTTATAGGGGCTTTAGAAGTGAAAGGAAGGAGCAAAAAAAATATACAAGTGTCTTGGTAATTGAGAATAGTGGAAGAACACGTATAAAAAAAAGTGTTGGTAACCATGAAGAAATAAGTACGTTTTTAAAATACTTTTAAAGACATTTGCAGTTCCCTGTGCTAAAGCAATCTGAAATCCCATTAACTTTCATAAAATGGGAATATCTTTCTTTCTTTTTCTTCATTTCAATGTATCTTATTTACACATGCGTACATATAAATATCTTTCTAGAAGATTCTAGTTTTACTTTTAAAGCATTTATTAATTTGTAAAATGTTATATTCCAATATCATCTGAAAACTAAGCAGTCTTTAATACTGAAGAAATAGCATGTAATACTTCTGGTCTACATAAACCAGTGTAAACTACACTTGCTGAAATAATGACAAAATTTGCTTTATAAACGCAGATGCTCCGTACTAAGAATAACATCCTACTTCCAATCCCTTGTAACCCTGCATCAGCTTATATTGTATTATAAAACGGCATAAATTTTTTATTAGTTCACTGAAAGGATATGAAATACATTTTTCTACTTCGTCCCCAGTCATTGCTTTGCTTTAATTGCTATGTAACGATTTAAAGAAAAGCAAAACACATAAATCTTGAGGTTTGGGTTTTTTTCAGTTGAGGGAAGTATATTAAAGTGCTGTTTGCTAGACAGTGACCCTCAGTAGAATAGCTAGAACCATGATATAAAAGCATTGACTTTCTGAAGGGTAAAATCTATGATCATGAACTCATGTCAATGCAAGCTGTCCCAGTAACTGCAGTCACAGCAGTTCTGCCCCCTTACTCCCTGCAGTGGAACCAGATTAAATAATATATACGGCAATGTTTGTAAGAGCATCCTGTCTGATTTTGTGTAAGTCTATAATAAACAAATCCAGTCAATGACATACACCTGTCTGCAGAAAGAATTTTAAAGAAATCAAAAGGGAACATGAGTTTCTACAGATTTACAAGAGTTATGGAAGAATTTATTCCCCGTTGTCCACACTGTATATCTGCCTGCCATATGTTTTTTGTGCTACTTAGCAATCAGAAACAGACTCTGCAAACGTCTCTCTGTAGGGTCTGCAAAAGAAACTGTACTGTGTATTTCTAGCATACGTTTCTAACTGTCTGAGAATAAAAAAAAAAACAAAGTAAAAAAACACCAGGCAAGTTAATAATTTCTGATGCAGATAAAAAAAAATAACATAAAAATCCTTCCAAAACCAAAGTAAAGAAAAGCACAGTTGGCACAAAGGTGCTGTTAAATAGCTTATAAATTTGCTACTTGTAATGTAAAGTCCTTTAAGTTTCTCTGGAGTACCCTACTTAAACTATTTTGGCTGCTGATGACTTAAAACTCTTCCAATCAAAGGGTAGAGAACTCTGTGAATTGTACTTCCACTTCTGTGAATAGTACTGCAACTGAAGGAAAAAAAATCTCTCACCATTCTGCCACGGGAATTTGATGTTAAAAAGCAGAGTATGATCTGTTCCCATCCCCAGAAACTCATCAAATAAAGACCATGATGTTAATTCCAGATAGATTTGATATTAATATTTTCATGGAAAGCATTTTTCTAGTTGTACAATGCAAAGAGGAGAGGAATCCTAAAGTAAAAAATAAATCTTTCTACATATAATCTAACTCTGAAAGACTACAAAGCTTGCTTAGTCATGCCATATACAAAACACTGAGCAAACTAACAACAACAAACATTTAGAAAAGAATTACAAACAACTTCTACTCATGCACCTTGATAAAGCATGGGGAATCCTATGAGATTCTACTAGATTGCAACAAACAAATAAAGAGATTATTACAGTGTAGTACCCACTAAACAGGTGTCAGAATTAATGAAAGGAGATTTTCTAAAATCTTGTAGAAGATTTTTCCACAAATTAAAGAATTGTAAGGAAATAAATTACTGATTAGGTTAGGAAGTAAATAAATGGATAAGTTCTTGATTACTGAGTGCATTGTACATACTGGACGAGTATTTTAGTTCTTCTTTCAAACCAGTTCTTTCCCTAGTTAACACACTTGCGTGCAAGTGCCCTACTGATGTCCTGCTATCTCACTGTACTTTATGTCTAAGAGTATAGCTATATTTGGGAGCATTTACAAAAACATGTCCCTAATTGTTATCCACTACAAGGCATCTGCCAATGTTTGAAACAATATGTTTCAATATCATTAGAGAAGCTTTACAGGGGGCAAGAAGGCAAAACAGCTCACTGGAATAATGTAAATGATCTTTAGGACACTGCCAATCTATATCAATATGTTAGAAGACCACTAATTCCAAATTAATAAATTTTACACTACTTCACATCACAATGGAGAAAAGGAAGCTGTGTCTGCTAATGGATATTTTGGAATAATGGCTTTTAACCACCTACTATTATGATTTTAACACAAAATAAGACAGAATGCAATAAATTCTCTCATTTCTTCTAGACATCTAGACTAATTTTTATACAGTAAGGTCTCTCTCTTTCCTACCACCTGGACCAAAAGATTTTATCTTCTTGATCTAGTTAACAGACATTCCAACATAAGAGTGAAAACACATTTTTTAACTTACCATAAGCTCCTGATACTCAAGATATTTTCCCTCAGTAACAGTCATAAATACCACTGAGATTTTGAATAAAATCCTTTGCTGCAATGGAAGAAAAAAGGTACAAAAGCTCTTTTGTTGTATTTTTTTTCTGTCAGCCTTTGAGAAGACAGAAAAAGACATCCAGAAGTCGGTTGCAGAAAAAAAAAGTTGCAAAAAAAGGCATTATTTCAGCTGAGGAATTAAAAAAAACAGATAAAAAAAGAAAAAACAAGACATAAGCATTACTATCTAAAGTTTGATTTAGTGATGTAACAATGGATGACAAAAAAAGGATAGGTATTATCATTTCTACTTCACAGGCACTGAATAGTCCACTAACAGTGAATGCAGATATTCTCAAAAGGCATCGGTGTTCATTGCCCAAGTCTCTGTAATAGGTTTCTATGGTATTGTCACTGATATAAATACACTTATCTGGATATTAAGACCTTTTCCTGAACCCCTAAACCACACCACAATGAAAATCCTTACCTATGATATTACAGTTACATTCACAGTCCACCGTGTAGCCTGTTGATTTTGTCTTAGCTGGTTTGCAAAACGTTTGCATAAACAAAAACATAGCTATCCTGTGAGAAGTCTGATCAGTCTATATCTCATAACATTTCCAAACAAGTAGAGCTTAAGGACTTATTTTTAATGCATGATATCATCTCTTTTAATCTATCATGCAATAATCTATTTTCATAGCAGCTTTCTTAGAGTGTAGTAAGGCTTTCTTTCTGGCACAAAGCAATGTAAGCAAGTCTTGCAAACTTTTAAACTGCAATGAAATCAAATATTAACAGCTCCCTGCGTAACTTCAGTAAAAAAATATATGCAGTTTCAATTCTTCGGCAGCAGATGCAATGAAAACTATGCAATACTTCTGCTGATAAGCAAGATTAAGAATGCTGTTTTGCTTTGTATGATTTTAAGCAAACTGAGACCAAGCAAAAGACTACAGACAACCAGTTCTCCCTCAATGACTGTGAACACATCAAGAAAAATGTGAATGCTATTCATTTTCCAAGTAAAATACTGTTATCCGGGCCACCTTTAAAGATAAGTCGAACTCGGAAGACTATTTCAGAAGCTGATGAGATGAATCAGATACTTCAGCTTCAAATACAAAAGTTAAGATTTGTCTCAAGAGCAACTTAGTTTCCCATACATTGGCTGGTTCATACAAATTTGCATCCAAATGGGACCATATTATAAACATACCCTAACTCCCTCAGTAAGTATGGTTAGCCAGACATCCAGCCTGAGTGCTCTTGTTTTTTACCAAATCTCTCTCTTTTACAAAAGTCTAAGAAAATACCATGTTCGAACGGGCTTTACAAAAGACAGCTCCTGCCCTATATCACAGCCGTAAGCACACATATTGCAGTATAACCTCTTTACAGTAAATTAAAACATCCTACCAAATGGTGTTTATTCATGGTATGGACACCTCCAGTACTATTTACCAGATCCCTGTGCTACCAAAGAAATTTTTATTCCTCCTTTAAAAATAAATAGATAAATAAATGTAAGCCCTTACTTTTCATTACTCTTAATGCCAGATCTTCCTCATGAAGACTTGTTCTTTCTTTTTGTTTTTTTGTCCTACTGGAACCTTTTGAGGTAGACAGCATATCTGATCAGCACTCCACTTACCACACAACTATATAAATAGTTTATAACAATATTACAGTCTTGAACTACAAAATCTGCCTTTATTTTGAAACTATTAATCATGTTTGGTATTTGTGCTTAACAATTTTTTCCCTCTAACAGTGAATCCTGTCAATAGAATTCAGGACAACAAATCCTCTCTTTCTGTAATCATAACAAAATTCCTGCTATAGATAGTGATTCTGAAAAATCTCATGATCACCAACAAACTTTTGTAATATAAATTAAGAGTTTAGAATTGTGTTGCAGTTGCTGTAAACATATTCTTAAAATTTGTAGCTTGGCTTGAAACCTATGTTTATTTCCAGGCAGGAGATTTTACATTACCAAAAGCAGACTTATGTGTACATCGCAGTTCAAAGAATGTAATCAAACAAGAAAGTGCAAGTGCTACTAATCTGCTTTACTCTTGATGTCGAAAATTTTTTTTCTTTAGTATTTCTGATCGTTATTAAAACTCTTTAGAATCTCTGACTAAAACTTAAGGACCATATGTATCTTGGTCTGGGTGTGATTCTTATTTCTTTACAAGAGATGTTTGTGTTTTACAACTGACCAGCAACTAAGCACCTCAAAGACACTCACTGACTTTCCCCCAGTTGGATGGGGGGAGAATCAGAAGGGTAAAAGTGAGAAAGTTCATGAATTGAGACACAGAGAGTTTAGTAATGAAAAACAAACAAACAAAGCCAACAAATTGTAATGAAAAAAACCCACATAACAGAGAGGAAAATAAAACCCAAGAAAAACAAGTGATGCAAGCAAAATCAATTTCTCATCACCAGCCTTCAAACTTCCAGCCAGTCCCCGATCACCAGCAGTCTCCATCACCACCACAAAGTTCTATTGCTGAGCATAATGTCATTTGGTTGTGTCCAATGTTCTGGCTGTGTCCCCAGCCAGCTTCTTGTGAACCTCCAACCTGCTTGCAGGCAGAGAAGTCTGAGAAGCAGAAAAGACCCTGTTGTTATGTAAGCACTGCTCAGCAATAACCAAAACATCCCCATGCTATTTATTAACATTGTTCTTACCACAAATTCAAAGCATGGCCTCACACAAATTGCTATAAAGAAAGTTAACTATGCCAGCCAAAAGGAGCAAAAGATGCCGGAATAGTATCTGGCCATTTGTACCTAACAATTTTATGACAAGAATCTAGGATTTATTTTACAAATGGCATTGAAAATTTGCAGTGCTGAAATGTGCTAAAGCAAGATTATTCTTCTGAACTCGTGATCGTAATAGGACAATCATATGTTTGCCTTCAGTACTAAGTGTAAGTCACAAATTAGCATGCCAATTATTTGTAATTTGAAAGGATTACTACTAAGCCTAAATTCTTGGTGAAAAATTGCAGAAACTATAAAAAGACAGGCTGATTCAGTACAGTCCTCAAGAAAACATTGTCTTCCAGTTCGAACAGAAATACTGAAAGAAGTTGAAAAAACACCCTGCAATTCAGACTTACTAGAACACTATTATAAAACAGTCACCCCTTATATCTATGGGAGAGAAATACAATCAGCTGGGTCTTTGAGCATCAAGCTCAAAGCTCTACACCTAAAACCAAAGATTTTTTCAGTAGAGATATAAATGTTAAAATATAATATCCTTAAAAGAAATTGTCAACATTTTTCAGGATTGACAAAAAAAAGCAGCAATTTTTCATTAATTTCTCTATGCTTTGGAGAATTTTTCAGTGCAGTAGATACAGCATCTTAAAATACTGCTCTAATACCAAACCAGAAAAATGTTCGTAACTTTTTTCCGTCACAATGCCTGCAAATTTATTGAACAACCATAGCACACTGAGGCACTCAAGAGTAAATGATAGCTGATTTTGGTGGAATCTAATGTTCCTATGAGGGATGAACGTGGAGTTATGAAAAGCACATATTTATAGGCATATGCTACAAAAGACATCTTTAGAAAAGCAGGCTTCTGTAAGAAATGATCATTCTCATATTGTAAAATTGCCTTTGGTTCTTGTTTCCTTTTATACATTTCTGTTATGTTTGTTTTTTTTTTGTTTTTTAATTTAGCCTGCGCACAATGTAAATAAAGACTGATGTGAAAATACACAGTTAACTACACAGTGATAATCAATACCATTTAAAGTCTGGTATTGAGACAAGTATTATATCATTAAATGTACAAATATTACTAAAAGTTCTGGAAATTCAGTGGGACATGGGTATACAGGAGATCAGTCTTTCTCCCCTCAGTGGTACCCTTTTCCTCAGATATCTGGGACATAATTGCAGTCCCCATAGCTGAAAGCTGCTGTGGGGAGATGCACTTCTGCAAAATTAGCACAGTAGCCTGCACACCCAGTCCAGTCCTCTCTCCACAGACTGTCACTACCTCTAGTTATGTGTCCACTCCACTCTACACCTGCTCTTTCAGGGACAACAAGAATGGCAAGGAGAAGGAAGACAAAAGAGTAAGGGAACGAGAGCAGAAGAGAAGAGAAAGCAGAAGCAACAGACAAACAGAAATCGGAAGGAAGCACAGGAGTGGCAGAGCCCTGAATGCACCCCAGTAATCCTGGGACTTGGCTCCTGTGCTCAGCATCCAGCTCTGCATCAGACAGCCTCAATGGGGGGCATGGCTCCTATTCATTTGGGAGTTGCTTTTTAGTACAGGCTCGTTCTCTCATCTTTGACTCAGCTTGCAGCCCCACCTTTGCCTGGTCACACACCTCACTGGCATTTTGACCTTGACTCATGGGCTTGGATTCCAACCTTGATCTTCCACTTGCTCCATTAATATAAGATTGCTCGATGATCTCAGCCACAAATACCAAAGTACCACTATGCCAAACACCATATGTATTAATAAAATACATATAAGTGTAGATGACAACCTGCTACAATATAACAAGCATATAAAAATGAATTGTTAAACAGGTGTAGTGAAAGGAAACATCAATGAGAAAGTCAATTGGAAGGTCAAAATATCAATTAAATGGTTAATGAGCTATTTCTGGAAAAAAAAAAAAGACAACTGCATTATACATTATCTCAAAAGAATATAAGCTAGAAAATATTCCACAATGATGAAAAAGCAAAAGGGTGAATGTGATGTACGAATTCTAAAAATCACAGTCTATCGTAGTATGATTTGTTTGCTTTTTACGTAAGCTACAGCTTAACCAATGTAAATGTCAGCTCACCATTTTTGGCATGTAACAGCCATAAAGATTAAAGAGTAACCTTAAAGAAATTAGACCTTCTGTGGTGAGAAACTTAACACAGCATTAAGCCACATTACCTCCTATGCCCTCTCTCTTATGGTCTCCAGGATAGCTGATGTAACTATGACAAAAAAGTAAAGCCAACTTCTCTACTAGACTGGCAGATATAGAAAATGTCCAAACTGTTTTTACTCTGCTTCTGTAAAACCTTCAGGTATAAAAGTATGCCTTGGGAAGAGAAAGAATAGGACATCTCTGACGCTACCCCATTTTTTTCCTGGGCCACAAATATTTTTAGTTCATAGGATTTCCTGAGAGTGATGTGAATTGTGCAGTAAGCTCCAAATAATCTCTCCTCCAAGTTCTTGTTCCATCTCTACTCAAATATCTGTAAACATTTTGCACTCACAGCATCAATGTGCAAATTAAATTTGCAAATAGAGACTTCCAGGATCCTACTACCTTTTACATGAGGAACTACATCCTTTTGTTTTAAACAAGTGTCTGCATTTTTTTTGCATTTAAGAAATCTTGCTTGTTGCAAAGGAAGATGCAGTGAGCAGTCCACCCTCTTTTGCTCATGATTCTGCAGACTTTTTCTAAA
Source organism: Tapera naevia (assembly GCA_033556795.1). Lineage (NCBI taxonomy): Eukaryota > Metazoa > Chordata > Aves > Cuculiformes > Neomorphidae > Tapera > Tapera naevia. The sequence goes on from JAUMJJ010000016.1 coordinate 4,568,683, forward strand.
ACTTTTAGTCATCTATTTTCTAAGTTGATGTGTCATTGTACCTAAAATACTAGGTGCAGCCCATACGTCTGAATATGCATATTGCTTTTCCCTGAAACGTTTTTCCCATTTCTTACACATTCTTTTTTTAAAAAAGAAACTAGAACTCCTCACATAGCTTTCAAGCTGTGGAAAACCATGGATTTATCCAGTGGTATAAACTATATTCACTGTTATATTCCTTGTTCTTTTTCTAATCCTTTGTAGTATTGTCACTTGTTTCTTCGACTGCTGTCAAGCATTGATCTGTTGTTTGTATGAAGTTTGTATCTCAACTTCAAGGCCATTTTCCTGAGTAGTAATGATGCACTGAACTCATCACTTAATTTATGAAACTATTATCACCACTGTTATGCTTCAGTTCATATTTGATGCTAATGAATTTCACCTGCTCAGTCATTCAATTTTCTACAGTGCTTCTGTTATCCTTCACAGTCACCCCTCACTTTTTTTAAATTCAGTAGCTTTATACTACCAGCAAACTTTCCCACCTTACTGGGTCGATCTTTCTTGCAGTTATTAATGAATACGTTAAAAGATAACAGACAGATAACTGTAGAAAAACATGGTGGCTTCTCAGACTGCAAGAACTTATCCTATAAACTGTGAATTATTTATCCATGTCAGACCTTCCCTTTTGCTCCATGGATATTGAAATTCTTTAAAAAGCCCTTCTGAGAATCCATGTAGTCTACAGCAACTTATATATTTCATGACTCCTTCATAATATTCAAAAGGAATTTACAAACCAAGCTTATTCCTTCTCAGGTAGATTACATTTATCCCATGTTCAATAATTGGATCCTCCACAGTAACATCCAGTCCTATGCCCAGTAGAGATGTCAAGCACACAGATCTACAGGTCTCTCGCTGGATCACTTTTCTGAACACTGACTATGCATCTACCATCTTACATCCCTCAAGTACCAAGGAAGCTTTACATGCCCTTTGTAGCAATTATGTTATTTCAAGCCAGTGCCACAATTCTTAGGTGCATACCATTCTATCCTAGTGATCTGCTGATGTTAATACTATTGCTTCAATAGCATCAGCAACAGTGTGACAACACTATAAAAGTGTTATGACTATTTGTACCATTCCTCTTCACTGTTACTTGTACCAGTCTTAAGTGGTCCTTAGAAGTTCGCATTTACATTTGTACATCCTTGCCTGTGAGCAGTCTCCTCTAACCCCCCGAAGGATCTTTTTTTAAAGTTTTAAGACCTTCTTTGATTCCAAGGCTCTGTTTTTGAACAGGACAATGGCATTTCTTGCCATTTCTATATTAAATCTCTTGAAATTTATCATACCAGATGACTTATCTTTCCACAGACTCACTTTTCTTTGATCTCTTATAGTATTTCCTCAGTGAATCTCTTCATGTTAAAAATAGCACGATAATTACTTATTAGAGCAATGCAGCTTGGAAAGAAATGAAGATCAAAATGTACACTGAAGAACAAGATTCCTGTTGTCTAACTATAAATATCCATAGGATCCACATTGCTAGTCTCTGTGGGGTCCTTTTTGTTGTAAACAAGTGCATACTTCAAAAGTGCAATTCATCTGACCAGTTTCTGACATGTCTTCCTATCAATCATGATATAGAATATAATATTTCTTTCCACTATAAAGGAATTTCTATACACTAAGGGTAGCAGTGCAGAAACTTGTCACACCCAATGGAGGCTATTGTACTTTGTTCTTCACTAGATAGGTTATTCACTATATGTTACAGCACAATGGTTCAAAATGGACTTGGCTCTTTACTTAACTGAAGACAAGACTAATATGAAATAGTTTATTTCAGTGTTGACCGCATGGTTTCATTAGATAACTTGTTCTATTAGTTTGATATGTTGATAATTTTAAATTATTGATTTATTTATTGAATCCTAATTCTGACCTTAATTTGATCACTGTAATGTACTTTCTAACCAGCTTAATAATTTGTACAACTTAGCTCACACTTACTTTCCCTTCTTTTAAAAGAAATTCAAACAAGTTATAAACAGCTACTTTCATTCCTTCAAATAGTACAGTGATTAAGAAAATCAGGGCATAGAAACCTCAAATAATAAATTCTCAAGACTTTTGATTCCCTTTTCAAATACTCAAATACAAGATCTTGGCAAAGGTTCTAGCCCAGTTCACAATGACAAACACCAAAAGCCATCAAGAAGCAACGGAGATCAATAAAGTAAAAAAGGTACAGTTGCTTTCTGATTGCTTGGCAAAAAAAAATTAACTCTTAAAATAATTCATCAAAGAACATTAAAGGTTGCTATTCAGCCATTTGATTCAACTATGGATGATTATGCATTTAATGCTCTTCACATTCACAGTTCAGATTTGAGATCTATGACTTTAATATCTCTTTATCAATGGAGTTAATTGAGCTTGTGCTGATACAGTCTCTTCAGAAACACATAGTCTTGCAGTTTTCTGTAGGAATACAAATGTCTTCCATGACAAGTAGAAATGAGTAACATATTCATAGAACCATAGAGTGGTGTGGGTTGGAAGGGTCCTTAAAATCATCTAATTCCAAACCCTTGCCATGGGCAAGGACATTGTCCATTAGATCAGGTTTCTCAAAGCCTCATCCAACCAGACCTTGAACACCTCTGGGACTGGAGCATCCACAGCTTTTCTGGGCAACCTATTCCAGTGCCTCACCACTCTCACAGTAAAAAAATTCTTCCTAACAACTAAGATTGGCACGGTCAAGAGCTTACTCATTTTACTAAGTCTTGCCATGATTTAAATTCACAAATACAAGGTTTTCTTAAAATCATTAGTTTTACCATGTCTATGCAGTAGACAGATTCCTTTATTTCTTATACAATTAAGAAGAGGCTTAAAACCAATTTTCTGTGCCTGAGGTTGCTTTTTGTTTTCTTTTATTTTTTGAGCTGTTTATTTTACTAATTATTTTTGCATATGTATTATTAGGCAGCTTTTTTGAAGAGCAAAGAACAGATGGAAAGTTAGGTTCAGATAAGAAATATTCAGCCATATAATATATTACAACCATTATGAAAACTGATTTAATCCCCACTTATTTTAAGGATTGTAATGGTACTGATCTCTTGGAGGCAGAATTTGCCTAATGCAATCCACCTCAAAAAGTAACTAGTTCCAAAGCTATAAAAACAAATATGAGTGTCTTCAGAGACTGATCTTCCCTAACACATCCATTGAATTTTGGAAATTTTCTGTGGTAATGCTGTTGTCTGCCACATCTACACATATTAAGTTCACTCAAAGCTTATCTTTCACGTGACTTCATAGTTCTAACAAGTCCTATTCTCATTGGCAAAACAATTATTTTGTGGACCTGGAGAAAAATAGCCCAGTTACTATTTCTAGCTCTTTCACAGAATAACCAATATTCCACACAGATATTTTTAAGTCATAGATGGTCGCATGAAACAGCTGTTGTTTTATGTGCGTGCCATCTTCTGTTTAACACGCAACGTTTTATGTTTGTCTTTGATAGTTTTTTAAAAAATCCAGATTTTCATGGGCTCTAAAATTTTCTAATAAATGCTACAAGAAATTATTAATACTAGTCCTAGTACTAATAAATGGCTGTGTTACTGACAGGAGCTGTAGAGAATATAGATATTCAACAACAGCCTGATTCTGGATTATTCTGCTCTTATTTTGTCCACACTGTTTCTCAGATAAGAAGGGGAAAAAAAATTAAATGACAAGTTTTGTGTTTGTTTTGTAGGCATTTTTTAACATTTAGAAACAGAAAATTACATTACAAATCTCAAGGAACACTTAAAGCAATATCACTGAACTATCACAAGAACACTTATTTCCGATCCGTTTAGTAGAAGTTGCCACTTTTCTGAAAATATTTGTACACTACCATCAAGAGTGATAGTGAAATAGTCTGTTTTCATGACAAGTCAATGAATCAAAATTTTCTAAGCTTCCATTTTTCCCTCAGAATTTAAGATTGGAACTATTTTTTTCTAAATCTGAATAATCAGAAACTTCTGACCACATGTAAATTTATGACATAAGGAAAAAAGCAAACTGAAACCAGTTTACAGTTATATACTACTACTGGTTAACACTATTTATACCATACAAAAGTAGAGAACTGCTCAACTTGCTCCTACTCCTAATTCTTGAGGGTTTCATGAGGAGTTCGTAGATGGGACAGAAGAGCTAATTTTATCCCAGCAGACCTGCAGATCAGGGAAAACCTGAAATCTTGAGAGGCATTTAAGCTTAGCCTAAGACAAAAAAATACTTCAGGGTACCAAGAGGTATTCAAAGTCTACATCTCAATACTCCCTTACTGCAAATGTGGGATTCCCTTAGGTCACATCAACCTGAGAGACAGGCTAGGAAAACACTATTCGTTATTATACCTAATGCACTGAGGTAATGCTTCTGTATAAAGAGGGCCTGTTACGTTGACTACACTCTGGTCACAATTCTGGAGTGCAACAGCCCAAGAAGTCCATGAAAATCTGTACAATCACAGTTTGCATTTATACAGTGTCTTCTATGGCTTTTCAATGTTTAAAGCTTGGGATTCAAGACTGCCATATATGTTTTCTCAAACTCCTCTACATTCAAGGAGGAAAAAAGAAAGAGTACCAGTGATACATACTTCGCATTTAAATGGCAGCAACATTTTTATACACCACTGAAGCACACAAGAAATAATTTAACAATATATACTTAATATACTAATAAACTAATAAAGAATAGATAGAAAAGTGGTATGCAATTCTGCTGGTTTCCCAAAAGTTTTGCACATTCATTGCTTCATTGCCAAAATCACAATGAAATGTGCCACAGCGGTTAAAAGACTCAGTGCACCTATAACAAACATAACTGAAGTATGCTGAAGACTGATATTCCAAAACATTAAATTCAGGTGCTAAAATTCTTCTTGCAGTATTTTCCTGCAAATAAATGCAAGCTTCATAAGTACTGGTGAAAGTAAGCATGTACTTTTATAATATTAACGTGCAGAATAATACAAATCAGAAATCATAGATAAATGTATACAGTACATTAGTGCTAGACTGTTCACTGGCATGGTCTAATGCAGATGTTCCCTGTGGGCCTCTCACAGGGTATTTTAGCTAACATTACCTATTTAAGAACCAGCATGTCATTGGTATAAATCTCTTCTTTGGACTCACCAATGTGGAACCTTCAAGTCAAAATATTAATCATCTGTGGTTTACTAATCTATCCCAGCACAGTTGTTTCTTCCAATGGTAATTGGCTCTTTAGCTGTTATCGGTGAGAACTCGACAGTTACTTTTCTTAATGTTTATTAGGTATTTGCCTTTGAACACAATGCTGTAAATCAACTGAGTAGGTACTGAGTTGTTCACTCACTTCATGAGAAATGTAGGCATTATATATGCAGTATCATATTAAACCTTTTCCTATTTTGAAGTAATGATTTACGTATAGAAAATAGAGGCGCAAAGCTCACTAGATTAAAGAAGTCACTACCTAAAATCTGGCTAATCCCTTGGCTTGCATGTTGAACTAGGTGTTTGCCACCTCTCCAGACACAGTACACAGATCCTGCTGCTTTGACTGTGATTTTGTGGTGGTATGTATAGGTCCTTACTGAAATTAGTATGTCCGAATATTTACCAACAGCTGGACACTTGAGCTGGTGTCTTTTTTTTCTATTTAAATTAAATATATTGTTTCAACTTCCAAGATTTTTCCCTACCTCATTTTTTTTTCTTAAATAACTATGTAACACTACAGATAAGGAAAACTTCTTGTAGATTGAATTTACACATAATAGTTTATGACAATTGCATAAGCAATATATCAGATATGTCATCGCTTAAATAAACTTAAACCACTTAAAAAAAAACAAAGAAAATTACACTTATAAATCAAAAGTAGAAAGTAAGGTAACACAGAGCTTATTGGGATGAACAATTGTCAAGTTCTCTAGAAATTATCAGCCTGGAAATTTGTGTATTTCGGATGATGCAGAAAGATAAGCCATTTCACCATCAGAAGCGTTAAAATACTTAAGGTGGGATGAAATTTCATGAGATCTACATTTTCTGTGGTTCCATAGACATAGTTACTTATCCTTAAACAAACCCTCAGCTGTGTATGGCTCTAAAGCATCCTCAGCTCACACTGAAGTCAAAGAAGTTCATGATCTCAAGCCAGGAGCTCAATATTTCCCTGAACAGCATTCTCACGCAGAACGCAACAAAGCAAATGTTGTATCAAATGTCTTAACATTTTAAATTAATCATATTTCAACAGCAGTAATACGGTGCAGTTGACATATCTGAGAGATGAGACGTCTTTCAAAGGGACCAAGATAAGCTTGAAGAGTGGGCCCATGTGAATCTCTTGAGGTTTATAAGGTTAAGCGCAAGGTCATAGGAAAATTGGGTCAGGGCAATCCCCTATATCAATACAGGCTGGTGGATGAATGGTTTAAGAGTAGAGAAGAACATGGGGGTACTGGTGGAAGAAAAGCTGGATGTGAACCAGTAATCCACACTCAAAACCCACAAAGCCAACTGTATCCTGAGTCGCATCAAAAGAACCACGGTGAGCAGGCCAAGACAGGTAATTCTGTGTCTCTATTGAGACTCCATTTGGAGTACCGTGTCCAGCTCTATGTCAGCTGCTCAGTTAGCCTGTCACGCCTGGGCTTGCACAGAATCTGAACAGCTGTTGCAAAATATTCTGTGTAAATGAGATATTGGTTTCTAAATAGGCCTCTTCCCTGGTGCCTTAATACACTAAATTGATTTGGACTTTAATGTATAGCCTAAAAGAAGAGTCAGTCTCAAGTCAGTCTTTGGAGGTTGCTAACTAGTATTCTTCTTCTATGTAGTACACAAAAGAAACTTCTTTTTAGTACATGTAAAAAATAAAATGTCTGGAAAGTGTCAATACACACACAAAAAAGCCACTTTTGTGTCACTTCTGCAGTGACACTGACTGAAATGAAACTGCTAAAAAAAATTATATTTAAAGAAGGTAAAAAAAAATTCCTTAGAAGCCAGCCACAAGAGATCCTATCACCTACCATAATCATCAAGAATATTAATTCTTTTAAAATTCTACACAAGCACCATAACGAGCTTTCCATTTTTGGTCCTTCAAAGAAATGCAATGTTCTAAGTATCAGTAACAACTTGTTTGTTTGTTTTTAATTTGTCATATTTCTGTTAAAAAAAAACCCACAGCAAATAAATAGATATATGTCAGGTCATATTTTGCCTTGCCAAAGCATAGCAATGCATTTCAGTCTGACCAATTCCAGGAAGAAAAGTGGTTTAGTTACAGGGTTTAGAGCCTGTATGTATACATAATATATAAATATATTTTTTTCCAAACATACTACGCACACACATATTATATAAATATATCCATATATTTCTTCTATGTAAACATAATCGGTATGTAGAGGTATGTGTAAATCTTCTCCCAGACAATATAGCTACTACCTAGAAAGCCAGAGAACTTACAAAAATATAAAGCAACTAGATGCTGAAAGATGCTTACTCTTAATTTTCAAGGATCTTCCTAAAGCAGATCAATCTTATTCATGTGTACAACATATGAATGACATCCATTTTAAATATTAAATAATTATTTCTGTCTAAGAATTTGAATGCCTTTGTTCTAATGATAGAGAAGACCGCCATTGTTTTCTGACCTTGACTCTGATTGCTATAGATTTTTGTACCTATAAATTCCGTATGAACAAATTATTGCATTAAATAGAAAACAGTTGAGTGTTCCTTTTACTTTAAAACAGTGAACCCAAAGTACAGACTTCAGAGATTTTTATTTTTTTAATAAGCTTTAAATCTATAATTGCCATGTGTGTCAGTTTGGGTTTGCTGTATCTGTCTGCCAGCAAGAGACAGTGACCACTTACAGTGATTACAAAGTACACTAAATGTAGTATATATGTCACTTCTCCACAAGAGCTTGTTGGCAGCTTTGATCGACCTTTTTTTCATTACACCACAATCACTTCATTCCACTTTAGCTACTCTCACTGTCTCTCCAGGGGTTCAGATGTCATTGCTGTATACCTTAGCAGATGAATCAGTTTTCTTTCTGTTAAATCCTTTTCCTGGGAAGATGAATCTACTCATTGATTTTGACCAAAGACTGGTTTTTAAAAAGGGTAGAAGAGACTTTTGACCTTTCAAATGATCAGATTAAAGTGGTTATTTTCACATTATTAAGTAATCGGGAAAGAGATACATTAAGCAAGAGTTTAGTTCACAGGCTGTTTTGCTGGCTTCTAAGAACTGTTGTGCACTGACAGCTAACCTAGATTCCATTTCTTCCTTTTTCTCTGAACCACAAGGGAAGCTAAAATGCATTTTCACATTGCATTTTGCCTAAAGGCTCTCAGTAAAATTTAATTTTCTTACTGCATTGATTTTTCCATTATAAGTTGTAACAGTCTAATGATATCTCATAAGAATTTTCACTGTTGAGAGAAAGGGATGTGAATGATTTAGCAATAGCAGCTGTAAGTGCTAGAGGATTTATTCTTATTTTCTTAAGAATCTTCCATCTATCTTTTTGATGGGAAGTTGTTCAAAAAGTCTATGCCATGTCATCATCCATTAGATGGCCTGAAGACAACTCTTTAGTCTGTTTAAGGGCAATATGTGATCGAGTTTCCTCAAAATCTCTTCCTTCACTGCTAACTTCTAAAAATCAAAATAAAGTTTTCTAATTTTAGAGCTGAAAGTAGTGTTTAAAAATTAATGGGCCACATGGAAACAATGCAATTGGGAGACCCAAAAACCACAACTGTTTCTGGTTTGCAGCCTACATTACACTCACTGAAGACTGACATCTTATCCTTATTACTCCAAATACTTCAAGTTTGTCATTTTTTTCCTTATTCTGGACAAAGAATACACGAAAGAAATACATTTTCCCTGAAAAATGAAAACTTGAAGGCTGACTCTTTCTTTCGAAAGATTGCATTATCACCAAAGCTGTAGAAATTGTCTGAAAACAACTGTGATGGACTATGAAACATAAAAGCAGTGCCAGAGCAAGTGCAGCAGAGGGTTGAAAGACCCTGTGTTCCACAGCTACAAGACATTTTCTTACTTATTTCACTTTGTCAAGGATTTGATAGCTAGACAGACAGAGATGGAACAAACATATAAATGTAAAATACATTACTAAGTTAAACATAGTAAAACCTGGTGTCTGTTTTTCTTGGCAAAAGTAGCTTGATTGGTTTCTTCCTCCAGCTTTTCTACAAATGTGCAGAAAGATGCAAGAGTGGCCAGTTTCCTGTTTACTGTATTTTTCTTTCACATTAAGTGTTCATCAAAGTCACAAGATGGGATTTATAGCAGATACTGTAAGTGAAATAATTCACACCTAACACCTAGTCAAGTAATCTGGGTTGTTTGGGGGCATGTTTTCCTTTTCTCAGCCCTAGAAAATAGAGCTGAAGAACAGACCCTACAGAAAAACAGATCTACTACAATCCCACTACAATTCCCATGAAGCACCTAAGTAACTTTACCAACTCAGTCAGTTGTGTTATTTTTGGAGTTTTTGCATCATTGTTGTTTGCTCATTTTTCCTGGAAAAGGTTTGTTTTAATATAGAAAGCAGGTAACTTTCCTAACACAATCACAATTTTCTGAGAAAATACGATTTTAATGGTAAATGCTTGACCAGCATTGATTCTACATTGCATTTAGAATGAAAATTTTGTCAACACTTAATGGAACTTCTCTAGTGATTAGGACTTACTCTTACCGGTCATGAAAATAACTAAAAGTAAATACCAAGAAAGGAATTTCACACAGCATTTTAAATCCTGTTCTTTACAATTACAAGATTTTAAACACAAGCAGTTAACATAAAGTCATACAATAAATGTAGTATCATAACTAGACAGAATCTGTTCACGATCCTATGTTAAGGATAGCCTAGTACATTTTTTTTTTTATACTTCATTGGACTGACAAGTCTTGTTTGGGAGAGAGAGCTAGATATAACCATGACTTCATTATAGAAAAGATGCATCAAGTTTAGATTCTTTACGGCTCAAATACTATGGAAATACGCCTGATACAATAACTTAGATGATAGATTTTGTATGCTTCTGTGATCTGTGGACTTTTTTTAGCCAGCACTATCTTTACTGTGCAGTAAAGTTGTACATCAATACATCTACTCCATTGGAGAAGCTGATACTGACATTCCAGACTCTTTACTTTTAAAACTGACAGAGCTTTAGTCTCTCTCTAAATAATGGGCATGTCAATATATTAAAGCTGGAAAACATTCACCCCTTCTTTGCTGGTACCACTTCAAGTGTACAAATCAACGCTGCATTTTTAAACTAAAATGCAGCACTTTAAATACAGCCCAAATTTAATTGTTTTCTAATTGTCCCTCTACTGGGGTTTGGAGTCATTCTGCTGTTGATGCAGAACAGATTTCGTGCTAACAATAGACATCTTGAGAGGGTGGGGAGAGTCTCACTTCTCTCTTCGATTTGAATCTAACTTCTAGGACAAAAACAAATCAGTGTGATAGCTCCTAACACAAGGGAAGAATCCCTGTCAACACAGTGAGCAGGGATTCAGCAGCAACACTAAATCCCAGCAGCTGAAATGCAACACTCCTGCCTCCTCAATTCTCTGATCAACACTCAGAAAATTAGTACTTCTCAAACGAGAGATTACCTCACACAGAATTAGACCCTTCAATACTCAGTATATGGCATTCTCTCAAAACCTGCCAATAATTTTTTTTAAAAAATAGTTTGCCAAAACTCATAATTTTGTCGTAATGCTGGCAATGAGAAATAAGTCTGAGACTTGAGGCTACTTAAACACAGTCATTCATATCAGTGGAGATTATGCTGCAGGTTACTACTACTCTTTGACTTGAGACATCACCACTTCTCATCCACATAGAATAGCAAAGGACAGGCATAATCTATCGACTAAGGAAGAAAACTTTGTTGGCAAATATGTAATGTTTCTGGAGTTCATAAAGTGGTGACATACTACTTTTCTTCCTAAGGGGGTACAAGAACAGCAAACAGTTGGGGGGATGGCAGAAGCAAAGATTAGCAACTACAAAACTGAATTAAAATTAAAACAGTAGAAAGTTAATTTCCTAAGACACTATACTTAAGTATCCATAATAAAAAAGATGAACTATAAAGAGTCACACTTGCAAAACAAATGTGCCTACACAGCAAAACACTTCAGAGTTTTGGCTAAGAGTACATTCAAAGATTTGTTTTTTATATTCTGATCTATTGTAGTTGAGGAACTAATTGTTCAAAGAATAATGCAGAATTTTTTTCTTGTGAACATCTAATTTGATGCTAGAAAATTTCAAACATTAGGATGAGCCCAGCTTAATTTATAGATCAAGACATGAAGGAATATATTAAAATACTGTTACATCATATTAATAGTATACTACTATGTATGCATTATAAGTGTTAATAGTATATTATTACCCTCTATAATGTAGATTTACAGGTTATATTAAGAGTACACAAGAATAGGACAAAATAATAAAAACTATGTACACCTAAAAGGAACCTAATCTATCAGACAAAAGCATAATCTGAAAGCTGGATGTACAAGAGTACTCACTGAAAAAGGAAAACATACAGGGACGCTATCTTTATACAAGGAAGTTGAGTCTAGTTTCTTTAGGTGTTTTGAAATGCACTTAAGACTATAAAAAACTATTCACACATGGGAGCACTGAACACAGAAATATCTAGTAGAGTTTTACTAAGGTCATCTCTGTTAAGACTTACGATGGCTTCTAATTTTTACAAATGACCTAGATTTTTAAATTTGATGATAATATAAAATTCAGAGGAAAACTGCAAACGTAGCAAGTAGTAAGTCAAGTTTAAATTAATTCTGATTTTCTCTGTAACTAGGTTGACAGGCAGAAACAGAAATTTAATTTTGACAACTGTAAAGTAATAAAAGCTGAATATAAAAATAATGAACAAGAACATTTTATTAATAGATTTGCACTAAAACAAGAAAGCTGACTTTCTCCTCCCTCCCAAGAAAAGAAAGATGGCAAATATTCCTTTAAATATGTCAAACCGAGATAAGAAAGTAATTTAAAATCTTTTAGAATTGCAGATTTTCATGTTGCAAATTAATTTGGCAAACTTTTCTTTGAATATTCTGTGAACTTTTCAGCACAACTTTAAAAATAATATATTTTTCACACTTAATCATGACAGCAATAGTAAGACTAGTCTGATTTTATACGTGAGATTTTGAAAGAAACCTGGAAATACACAAATTGAAATCCCTAAAATTTTGCATAAGGATAAGGAAGTGATTTAGCACATGAAACTACTTAATCAAATAGCCTAACTTCAGAAATATCACAGGGGGCGGAGGAAGGGAGGTGCAGGGGTAGGGTTAGAGGAGGAAGAGAAGAACTTTTAATAAGACGATAAGTGATAAGCATAACCTATGAAGGACTGGAAAACAAAAATCATCCTACTACACTATTTCTTCTCCCTCTTTTGCCAAGAGAGGTGGGAATCTCAGCTTTAGACTGGTCTATTGCTTGTTACATTTCTTATCAAAGAATAAACTTTGAACGGAGATTATATGAGGTCTTGATTTGTTTTTAGTATGTTCTTTCTCATTCATGTTAGGCAGGAACAGACAAAAACCAGAACAAATGGTAAAAAATAACAACCAAGAATTATCCTTCAGTTGCCTATTAGAAAACTTCAGAATTTTAGGCAGTGGGATGCAGCCTCAACAAATCTGAATTTACTTGCAAAACCACACAGTCTGCCTGAGCCGTTTACTGGCTTGGAAACATCTTTTGGGGATATTAAGCAATACTATTCCACAAATAGAAGTCACAGACAACAGGAGATTTTACATGTCATGGACATATAATTTTCTTAATACTTTCATCTTCTGCTCCAGTACTCTTAAAGACTTGGACCAAGTCTGCTGTCATACAGATTATAGAACCCTCAGGTTGTGGCAGAATCCCAGCTCTTCTGGACGAGGGAAAAAAATACATAACTAATCACGCAGATGAGAAAAATATTTACATAATAAAATATATAGTTCACTGCTTTTCTTAGTAAGACAACCACATGAAACAGAAATGGTATCACACCTGAAGATGTCTGTCACTACATTCAGATGAAGATAACGAGAAACCTCTTATATATATGACACAACTGCTATGCCACACACATGCACAGATATAAACACAATTTTGAAATGTTCCTGTGTAAAATTAACTTCTCTTCTTCACATATCTCATTTTTTCTGAGCCACTCTGGAAAGGACTATCAACAGGGACTTCAACTTTGCTTTTCGCATTTAATTTGTGGCATTTTATAATCAAGATAAATGTAAAGAATTAATTATGATGAAATATGTACTGTTTATAGAAAGCCACTGCACACTTAAGACCACTGGCTCCGTTCCTCATCAGTCTTCCACTCTATTCTAGTTCTACTCAGATTTGCATAGTAATAACTTCATAAGAAATGTTTACCTCCAACACAATAAGTTGCTGAAATCCTACAGTGAACATAATTTTGTATTCTACACTAGCAAGGCAGAAAGAAACCTGTATCTTGACAGAAAGTTTGCAAGTACGTTTCCTTGCAACTCTCCCTTTTCAACTTATTTTACCCAGTTGTATTCTGCTAGCAAAAATATTCCTGATATTTATGTAAATGACTACACGCACGTGAACAAAGTGAAAATTAATTCAGGCACACTCTGAAAAGAAAAAGTCCATCAACTTTACTAAGGTCACATTTATTTTCATTTCTGAAAAAAACAGCACATTCCAACTGAAGTTAAGGAACCACACAGTTTGTTACATATGACGGGATTCTCTTGCATGAAAGAAGTAACTTGAATGCATCATCAGGAACTCTACAATTGCAACTCTCTTATTCTCAGCACTTTGACCAGGAATCAATACTGTAGTTAAGGATCAGTAAGTCAAAAGTGATCTCAGATGTCATTTTCAACTAAAGATAAATGCATTAAGATTATTATCTTTTGGATCAAATGTTAGCAGTTAAACCCCTCTCCTGAATATCAAGCACTCTTTAAAAACAAAACAAAAATGGAAAAAAACACACATTAATTCTTTCCAGTTGAATTTGGGCTACTTTCCTCCCCCCATAACCCCAAGTAAAAGATGATAGGGTTTGATTTACAAACAGGTGATTTCTATCAGTAATACTGTGCATGGTATTCCTGTATCTTTACTTTTTTTTCGTTTCTTTAATTTGTCTGCATAACATCTTTAAATAAAAATAAGCCATAAAGAAGACTTGCATAAAGAATCCTGTCACTGTCCCCCTTATTTAAGAGAGATGCTTTCTTTTTTAAATTATTTATTTTTGAGAAGACATAATACAAGATTACTTAGAGACTAGAAAGTTCTTTCGAATAGAGAATATTTTCAAATCGACATACATTTATTATTAAGCTGCTCTTTTTCTCAAGCCATTTGACATCTGATTTAACTAACTAACAGCATAATTTTAATAAGTGGCTTACAATTTTCTAAGCTTGACCCACTTAACTGAATGGAACACATAATACTATAAGGTCACACCACTGACAGTTTTTCATCTAACAAAGTATCAGAAACGTTCCATCAATTCAAAAGTCTTGGAAAGTAACAATACAACCAGGATACAACAGTTTGATGTCTCCATACTGAAAGACGAAATTTATTTTGAAGAACAATTTCAATGTCACCATATTAAAAGAAAAAAAAAACAAACAAACAATTTCCTTACTTCACCAGCACTTCAGAGAGGTAAATATATAAAGATTTTACTTTGACATTGTCAGGGTAAAGAAAAAACATTGTGTAGATTTCTCTTTCAATGTCTCAGAACAGCTTGGCTTAATTACTTAAACAATACTGGTTTTCATCACTTCTAATTCAAACTATATGTCAACTTCAACAGGAAAAAAAATACCTATTTAATCATATTCTCCATTTCAAAAAAGAGTTATCTTTGAAAACCAGCATAGGAACTTCAACTTAAAATAAAATCTTAATTAACAACTTAATTGAATAATTGAATTCCTAAAGTATAAGCCAATATAACTGCTAATTTTAAATTAACAGGTAAGACTTTAATACTTGTAATAGGTTAAGTGATTTTTCAAAGTTCAGTGAAACTCTTTTCTCTACAAAAGCCATTTAGACAGAAAAAGTTAAAAATAGCTACTACACATGAAAATGAATAGCCTTCAAAGAATGTGAGATAATGGAGCAAAATAACAATAAGAGAAGAAAGCTAAAATATCACCTTGTCATCATCTTTGTTGTTCCGAATTCTGTGTGACTGTCATTGAAGCCAACAGAAATTTTTGCTCTAGAATTAAATGTGCTTGGAACTAGAAACTTGAGACACCTTTGTAATAGTACCAAGCAATTCGAAGGTTTCACAGTTTTAACAATCTGACACACATAAGGGTAAAAAAATTATTTTCATAGTCTTTACTATAAAAGTGATGAGTTTCTTGAATAGTCAGCCTGAGTACTACATGGGAATGAAGCCAACTGAGAGCTTATGGGTCAGGACTAAAGCGAGGGCAGGGGCAAGTGACATTATAATGAGGGTCTACTACAGGCCACTGGACCAAGAAGAGCGAGCCCTCTACAGATAGGTACAGCCTTGCATTCACAAGCCCTGGTCCTCATGAGGACTTCAACCTCACCAATACCTGTTGGAGGCACAACACAGCAGAGCATAAGCAATCCAGGAGGAAGGGAAGCTTTGGCTGCAGTGACCATGAAATGGTAAAGTTCAAGATCCTCAGGGCAGCAAGGAGGGTGCATAGCAAGCTTACTACCCTATACTTCAGGAAAACAGACTTTGGCATCTTCAGGTCTGTTTGGTTGAGTATTATTGGATGAAGCTCTGGAGGAGCCCAAGAAAGCTGACTAATATTCAAGAATCACTTCCTCCAAGTTCAGGAGTGATGCATTCTGAGAAAGAAGATGTCAGGCAAAACCACCAGGAAGCCTGCATGGATCAACACAAAACTCCCGGACAAGCTCAAACAAACAAAGGAAGCCTACAGAGGGTAGAATCAAGGACAGGTAACTTGCAAGAAATAGAGAAATTGTCCAAGCAGCCAGGAATCAGGTTAGGAAAGCTAGAGCTCTGACAGAATTAAATCTGGCCAAGGACATCAAGGGCAACAAGAAAAGCTTCTATAGGTATGTGGTGATAAAAGGAAGAGTAGGGAGAATGTGGGCCCTCTCCAGAAGACATGGGAGACCTAGTTACACAGAATATGGAGAAGGCTGACATACTCAACGAATTTTTTGCCTCAGTCTCCACTGGTGAGAGCTTAAGCCACACTGCCCAAGTCACAAAAGGCACGGAAGGGGACTGGGAGAATGAAGAACCACCCACTGTAGGAGAAGATCAGGTTCAAGACCATCTAAGGAACCTGAGAAGTCCATGGGAGCTGATGAGATGCATCTGTGTGTGGGTCCTTGAGAAAACTGGCAGAGAAAGCTGCCAAGCCACTATCCATTATATATGAGAAGTCTTAGCAGTCCAGTGAAGTTCCAGCTGACTGGAAAACAGGAAATATAGTCCCCATTTTTCAAAAAGATAAAAAGCAAGATCCAGGGAACTACAGGCCAGTCAGTCTTACCTCTGTGCATTGCAAGATCGTGCAGAGGATTCTCCTTAAAATCTGCTGAGGCGCATGATAAATAAGGAAGTGACTGCTGACAGCTATCATGGCTTCACTATAGGTAAATCATGCCTGACGAATCTGGTGGCCTTCTACAGTAGGGCTACAGTTGGAGAAGGGAAACGTAACTGACATCACCTATTTGGACTTTTGCAAAGCATTCAACACTGTCCTGCAAGAATTTCTTATATTTGAGTCGGAGAGTAACACCTTTGACGGATGAACAAATTGGTAGGTTTGGTAGGAATTGGTAGGAATTGGCTGGACGGTCACAGTCTAAGAGCTGTGGTCAATGGCTCAATGTCCAAGTGGAGACCAATGACGAGTGTCATTCCTCAGGGGTTGGTATTAAGACTGATGTTGGTTAACATCTTTGTTGGAGACATGGACAGTGGGATCAAGGGGACACTCAGCACATTTGCCAATGACACCAAACTGCACGGCACAGTCAACATGATGTAGGGAAGGTATGCCAGAGGGAACTGGACAGGCTTGAGAGGTTGGCCTGTGCAAACCTCATGAGGTTCAACAGGGCCGAGAGCAAGTTCCTGCACTTGCAATCCCAAGTACAAATACAGGCAGGGCAGAGAATGGATAGAGAGCTGCCCTGAAGAGAAGGACTTAGGGGTGCTGGTGAATAAGAAGCTCAACAGGAGCCAGCAATGTGCGCTGGCAGCCCAGTAGGCCAACCGCATCCTAGGCTGCACCCAAAAGAAGTGTGACTCTCTCTACTCCATTCTCATGAGTCCTCAGCTTGGAGTACCGCATTCAGCACAGGAAGGACATGCGTCTGTTAAAGTGAGTCCAGAGGAGGGCCAGGAAGATGATCAGAGGGCTGGAGCTCCTCCCATATGAGGACAGGCTGAAAGAGTTGCGTTTGTTTGACCTAGAGATGAGGAGGCTCGGGGGAAACTTTATATATTTTTTGTAGTACTGGAAGGGGGCCTACATGAAATATGGGGAGGGACTCTTTATCAAGGAGTGTAGTGATAGGATGAGGAGTAATCATTTTAAACTGAAAGAAGGTAATTTATATTATATATTAGTATTAAATTTTTTACTGTGAGGGTGGTGAGGCACTGGAACAGGTTGCCCAGAGAAGTAACGGATGCCCCATCCCTGGAGGTGTTCAAGGCCAGGTTGGATAAGGCCTTGAGCAACCTGATCTAGTGGAAGTTGTCCCTGCCCATGGCAAGAGAGGTGGAACTAGATGATCCTCAAGGTTTTCTCCAACCCAAACTATTCTATGAATCTATGAGATTTATGAATTAACTGTAGTAAGTAATGGCATCCTCATTTTCCTTCATAATCTGAAATACATATATAACAGATCAAAACCAGTAAAGTTACACCCAAAATGTCAAATACCACATGATTGTACTGTACTGTACATGTAGGTGTCTAAGTTTAGCACCATCTCCCCCCACCAGGTCAGTAGATAAAACAATGCATCTATTAGTCCCAATCCCCACGCCCAATAGGAATGGGAAAAGAGAAATGAGAAAGATACTTGCAGTTGGAAGTGAACACTGAAACTGTTTTTGAACACTGAAACTGTTTTAACAAAACAACAATTATAAAAGGAAGATAATAATATTAGTAAGAAAATGAGAAAGTATATGTAAGTATAAAGAAACCTAACCGAAATCACTGGATAAAGATACCTTCACCACCGGCACAGCAGGGTAGGGAATGTACCAGACTGGATCCAGTGGCAGGTAGGAGCTGGACTCAGGAACTGGACCCAGGAACTGGATTCAGGAACATATGGATGGGTGAAGGGACAGACATAGAGGGTAGGCTGTTCCTGAACATCAGCCATTGAAGAATAGGACTGACCCTCATGATCTCTAAACTTTTATACTGAATATGATGTGTATAATATGGAATACCTCATTGGTCAGGTTTGCATCACCAGTCTGCTCCTCCCAGCAGGTTCGCCACCAACTCTGTGATGGCCTTAAGTTACACAGCACAAAATTCAGCTTCTTCATTTGTATATCTTAAACAACATCTTGGTGCAAGGCTGTGTGTGCTTGGGTATTTGTAGCAGCAGAGGAGAGGAGATGCTGGAGCAGGCAATGCACACACACACAGAGTCTCCCTTGCCTGTGGTTGGGCTTCTAGATCACAATGAGGCGTCTTGGGCTACTGTGGCCAGAGGTATTTGTACTCACTGAAGAGGCAGGTCTGCCCTTGACTGCACATGTGCACCCAAAGAGTTCATGTGGAGGTTATTTCTGGCAAGGGTGTATTGAACTACCAGTGACCCCTGGTGTCTCCAGCACCAATTCAAGAACTTCCTGAGGGAACTTCTGTACACGCCCCAACTCAAGAATGTTCCATACAAAGAAATGGTGTAGACACAGCGAGACCATTCCTTGCAGAGAGAACGCCTCTATAAACAATTCATGCTAAGAATTACACGGGTGCACCCTCTGCCCCGTGGGCCGTGTTTCCTCAGGAAACCTTCATAGGATTTCATTGGAGTAATGATTATTTTTATGTTATATTTCTCTTTTTAATGATACTTCTTTCTCTCTCTCTCTCCCTTATTATCTACTTTCTCTCTTTACCTCACCTTTTTTTTGACTTGACACTTTCGGGTGACTTTGTTTGTACCTAAGTTCTTGTTGTAAGCTATAGTTGCTTTGGCCAAGCTGAAAGTAAAACTGTTGCTGTAAATTGTAGTTGTTTTGACTGTGTTCAAAGGGCAGACTGGAATTAAAGTTGTAACTTTGACTACGTTCAAAGTAAATATTGGAATTCTGAGTACATCCCTGGAATGATCTGACATCACTCCAGACTGCCATGTACAAAAGAAAGCTACCCCCCCTTCACCCAATCCTTCCCAGCAGCCTGGCTGGGACAAGTCCTAACACATAGGAATAGGTGTGAGCAGTGGCATCTCTACATACCAATGGCCTATTAACTTGGAGATGACTACCAGGCTGTAAAATCAGAGAAATGTTCTGCTTTCGACCAAACAAGCACAGTAGCATACTCTGGCCTACAGAACTTCAGGCCAAATACAGAACTTCAGATATTTTTCTAAGTTTCCATAAGAGTAGTTACATACAGTAAACTTGAAAACTTTCGCTTAACTAAGTACCTAATAAGAAAAGCCTTCATTCTTGAGAAACACAGTCAAATAACGAAGTCTATACTAGTAAGACAGGCAACAGGGTTTGGAATAATCTGAGATCATAGAATCTTCCAGTTGGAAAAGATCTTTGAGATCGTCCAACCATACCTATCCTCTGCTAAATCGTGCCCTTCAAAAACTCATCTACCCATTTTTTACACACCTCCAGGGATGATGACTCAACCACCGCCCTGGGCAACCTGTTCCAGTGCCTGACCGCTCTTTCAGTAAAGAAATTCTTCCTAATATCTAGTTTGAAGTTCCCCTGGTGCAACTTATGGTCATTTCCTCTTGTCCTACTACCCATCACTTGTCAGTAGTGATCAACACCTGCTCAGCTACAGCCTCTTTTCATGCAGCCATAGACAGCGATGAGGTCTCCCCTCAGCCTCCACTTCTCCAAGCTAAAAAAAACCCAGTCCCCTCAGCCTCTCTTCGTAAGTCTTGTTCTCCAGCCCTTTCAACAGCCTTGTCGCCCTGCTCTGGATGTGCTCCAACACCTCAATATCCTTCTTGTACTGAGGGGCGCAGGCCTGAACACAGTACTTGAGGAGTAGCCTCAACAGTGCCGAGTACGGGGGCACAATCACCTCCCTGGTTCTGATGGCCACACTGTTTTTTGATACAGGCCAAAATGCCATTTGCCTTCTTGGCCACCTGGGCACACTGCTGGCTCGTATTCTGCCAGCTGTCAACCAACACTCCCAGATACTTCTTTGCCAGGCAGCTCTCCAGCCAGTCTTCTCCAAGCCTGTAACGCTGCACGGGGCTGTTGTGTCCCAGGTGCAGTACTCGGCATTTGGCCTTGTTAAACCTCATCCTTTTGGTTTCAGCCCATCGATCCAGCCTGTCCAGATTTCTTTATAGCACATCCATTCCTTCAAGCAGATCAACACTGCCACCCAGCTTGGTGTCATCCACGAACTTGCTAAGGGTGCACTCAATCCCTTTGTCCAGATCACTAACAAAGATAGTGAACAGGATCGGACCCAGCACTGAACCCTGGGGAACACCACTCGTGACCTGTCTCCAACTGAATTTAACTCCTTTTACCATCATCCTCTGTGCCCAGTCATCCAGCCAGTTTTTTACCCAGTAGAGGGTGTGCCCGTTCAGGCCAATGGCAGACAAGTTTCTCAATGAGAATACTGTGAGAAATGATGTCAAAGGCTTTACAAAAGTCCAGGTACACCACATCCACAGCCTTTCCTTGTCTATTAAGCAGGTAACCTTGTCATAGAAGGAGATCAGGTTGGTCAGGCAGGACCTACCTTTCATAAACCCATGTTGACTGGATCTGATCACCTGGCTGTCCTGCATGTGCTCTGTGATAGCACTCAATATGATCTGCTCCATGACCTTGCCTGGCACCGACGTCAGACTGACAGGCCTGTAGCTCCCTGGATTCTCCCTCCGACCTTTCCTGGAAATCGGAGTTACATTTGCCAGTCTCCAGTCAGGTGCCACTTCCCCAGTCAGCCAGGGTGTGTCTCATCCGGGCCACTATACTTTTGGACATCTAATTGGCCGAGCAGGTCTCTAACCAAGTCTTCTTGGAACATTGAGGGTTCACGCTCACAGTCTTCTGGTTCAGGAGGCTTGGAGCCCAGAGAACATCTTACCCTACTATTAAAACTGAGGCAAAGAAGGCTTTAAGTACCTCTGACTTATCCTCACCCCTCATCACCAGCATACCTCCTGCTTCCAGTAAAAGAGGGAGGTTCTCCTTGGTCCTCCTGTTGGTTTTACTATACTTGAAGAAATATCTCTTATTGTCTTTCACCAAACCAGTCAGTTGAAGTTCCAGTTGGGCTTTAGCCCTTCTAATTTTTTGCCTACATGATCTTACCTGCTCCTTGTAGTCCTCCTGACACACCTGTCCCCTCTTCCAAAGCTCATATATTTTCCTCTTTTTCCTGAGACCAATGCAGAGCTCTCTGTTAAGCAAAGTTTACCTTCTTCCCCACCGACTCATTTTACATGGGGATGGCCCGCTCTTGCACTGCTAGAATTTCCTTCTTGAGGAGTATCCCTCCTTCTCAGGTTCCTTTCTCATTTAGAACTGTCTCCCACTGGACTTTATCAAGCAGCCTTCTAAACAATTTGAAGTCTGCCCTCCAGAAGTCCAAGGTGACAGTTCTGCTGACCCCCTCCTTACTCCTTCAAGAACCAAGAATTCTATCATCTTGTGATTACTGAGCCCCAGGCGTCCTCCAACAGTCACCTCCCCCACAAGGCCCTCTCTGTTCACGAACAGCAGATCTAGTGGGGCACCTTCTCTAGTCGGTTCACTCACCACTTGTGCTAGGAAGTTGTCCTTCATACACTCGATGAACCTCCTAGACTGTTTCCTTTCTGCCGTGTTATACTTCCAGCAGATATCTGGAAGGTTGAAGTCTCCCACAAGAACGAGGGCCAGCGATCGCGAGACTTCTCCCAGTTGCTCATAGAAGAGCTCATCGGTTTCCTCGTCCTGGCAGGGTGGCCGATAACAGACTCCCACCACTATCTCTAACTTACTATGGAGTCCACTGATTTTAATCCATAAGCATTTAACCCTATCTTTAGCATATTTTAGTTCAACACAATCAGAAATTTCTCTAACATAGAGGGCAACCCCACTGCCTCTCTTTCCTAGCCTATCCACCCAAGTGTTTGTAGTCACCGATAGAAGCACTCCAGCTGTGCAAATCATCCCACCACGTTTCCGTGATGGAAATTACATCATAGTTTTCTAGCCTTGCAATGGTTTCCATCTCCCCTTGTTTGTTGCCCATACTGCGTGCAGAAAAGCATGCTGCCAGAAAACAACAGTCCGCAAATTACAACATATCTGCAACCATACTGTCATATACAAGGCCAAAAAAAAAATAAATTTGCTGGTTTTATGTTTAAAATGTTTTGAATAGCAATTTCTACAATAGGTAGTAGATTTTGCTGTTTCGGTTTACTGACTTGATTACACATGTACCATATACTCTTGTGAGAAAGAGGGAAACACTCGCACAAACTGTGCAAACTTTGACTGACTACTAATGTTTGCTAGCTGGTGATGAACTTGTATAAAAGCAGCACATGAAAAAGTATTCTTGCTGGCAATGCTTTGACAATGCCAGTTAGTCCCAGGTGTCCTATGATTAACGTAGAGGCTATTATCCTGTAAGACTAACATTTGCACGTACAATAGTAGCTTATGACCCCAGACTTGCTGGGTCTTCTTATTTTATATATCATCTGTACTTGCCAATGTATAATTTGGTTAATATAACACATGAAATTAATTAGCTCATGCTGCTATATTTAATAATGATGTGTATTTCTAGTGCACATTTTTTCATTACCATTTTTTTGAAATCTTTCCAACAATTACATAGCACCAGGGGGAAGACGAGAGCACTATGTGTCAGTTTTTCCTGGGAAGTATATACAAAAATTGCATTATAGCCTTCTCCAAACAAAAAATAACTATTGATCACCACGAGAAAATAAAAATTAAGTGACCAAATTAGCACTTAAACCAATATAAACTTACTGGAAAGGCCTGAATACTTTCAGTTTGGAATATGCATATCTGGAATTATGGAGGTTGTCTCTACATTTTCATTAATCCTAACACTGATGATGAGAATGTTGATTTTGAATACCATCATGAAAGTGAGTAGCAACAACAATTATATCTCAATTTACAATAGTTACTCTAAAACTGATATACAATTGAGTTAGTACCCCGATTTAATATTTGGGGGGAAAATATTCTCTTTTTCCATGAATTTACTTACGTTTTTTTATTATAATGACTTCCTTTTTCAATGCAGTTTTGGGAATAAGATTTTTCTGTAGCTACTGGGATATATCAGCCACATTTTATAATCAATTTGGAGTTTAAAATGCATTGCAAAATTTGTAAGAGGAAAAATAAAGCCTGCTGTAACTGCCTTCCTTGTAAAAAAGATGAGACAAAAACTTTATTGTTGATTCCAACGAGACAGGAAAAATTGTATTTTTTCCTTCAGGTTCCTGTCCACTACCTTCATTGTGAAATCTTTACTGATGGAAAGCACAAACTGATACTTGTTAGAAGCAGTTTAACAGCCTAGCAGTGCTACACTTTTCTTTACTGGATATCTTTGCTTCATAGAGCTGCCCAATCTGGTACTCCCTACTACTGCTGTTTTCTTATTTACAACTTCAACCACACAGTAGTTCCTTTGCAGGCAAGTAAAGGGCAGCAGGGATTAAGAATGATGTTCAGGGAAATATAACCCAATTAACACTTCGACTACTGTTCCGGATGTCTGAACAAATGTATCACACTTGATAATTTTTTTTTTCCTGCAAGAAATAGACACGTATAGAACTGTTTAAACACCTTGTTTTCAGACTTTACCAGTCCTCATACCTACAGGGCCTAACTGGATAAAAATCAAATTACACTTATATCTTTTCCTACTTATGTATTACAAAGAGCATGTGTTTTACAAATGGACAAAAATATGACAGGCATTTCTGTATAAGGATGTTGAGACAAAGAAAGAGTGACATTCACTTTAAATACAGATTAAGGAAAATGCAATAGGGACACATTCAATTCTTTAACTCTTTCTCTTCTCAAAGTTCAAGGGAAGAAACTCTCTAAGCTCTTCCACATTAACAACTAACTGAAGACAAGATAAACAAAGTGAACAAGATAGCCTTCACAAATTCTCATCAAGTTATGCTTCCTTTTAGCTCACTAGTCATAAACCGTTTTAGCCAAGTGATCATCATATTTCAAAATTTCCACAGGAAGGAGGCATTCTTAGCACAAGCTCTTGGGATACTTCATTGCACTGGAGCCACCACCTCGGAACACAGCACAGATTTGCCCCCAACAAGCAGCTGCTGATCCCTTGAAAGGAGACCAATGTGGCCTCTAAATCAGCTCTAGATTCTCTGACTACTTGTTCCTGACCACTAAAGAAGCTGTAGCTTTCATCTCGTAAAAACAAGCAGCAGAAAGGGACAGACCTACATGGTCAACCTGATTTCTTCCGTATAAAATTCCTTCTGACTGCAGAAGAAATGTCTGCCTCTGTCTTTATCATAAGGGAAGCAGTACACAAGAAGTACAATGGTGCTTGTTTCTCTCAATTCAGCCTCTGCTGACATAACCAAAGCTTAAAAACTTTCTAAGTGCTTGCAGTACTAACTCAAACATTTAGCTTTTTTTTAATTAGCAGCATAACACCATACTGTTAGACAGCATTATTAAGAACTTCCCTATACAATATAATAGCTTTCACAACTGTACCATTTCCCACATTAAGAAAGTGCAGTTACTGTTATTTCTCCATGACAAAGAAATTCAAAGGTACTAACAGAAGTGTTGGATAAGGAAAAGATGAAGGTGATACTGTACTTTGCAGCAGCTTAAAATGTCCATTTAGCAATTCAAAATTAATATAACAGACATTATGAGACAGTACAATCACTAGATAGTCCCACATGTGTACCAACACAGCCTTTCCCACTACTCCCTCAAAAAAAATTAAAAATAAACATCCATTGCACCAGAAAACAAGAAGCAGAACTCAAGTGGCAACCAGTAACACAATACTTCTTACTCAAAGAAACTTTGGTGAAATAACCTCAGACCATCGTTAACATTATTCTAGACACTATCAATCACATACCAACCTTTTGGAAATCACGATATCTGCTTATGTGAGAACTGATTTTAAAAATTGTATTTTTAGATAATAGTGAGATTTATCGATTACAAGTAAGGAGGAGAATTACTATTGCAGAAAAGTGACTGCCAATGTTTGCAATAGCTTTCCCATCTTAGATCTTAACTAACACTGCTAAAACAACAACCTAATACCAAAGCAGGAAAAAAGAAGTGTTACATTGCTCACTCTGTTGCTATATTTCCTCTTTAAGTACCAACCTCTGAATTTTACAGTGTGGTCTCACTCTCACTCAATCATACGACATCACCATGATCATTATTATTACTAACATAATTTGTTATTCACCAGGTTCCATCTGGACTACATTTCTATATGATACAGATACAAATGACAGTAAGTGATAGTGTACCACATTTAAATTCATAGAGGGAAGTTAGGTTATGAAAATCTCAACTCAGCATAATTTATTTTTTTATTATTTCCTCAAGTTAGCAAAATTTAGACAGCCGCTGAAACACCATAAACAGATGTACAGTTTTCATGAGCTGGGATACCATCCTACAGGACTGGAATATTGCTTAGGACCACATAAAATACAGATTAAAGTTTTCTTAGATCCTTTTTTTCTGCCTATGAAACTGCTTTACTCTTTGTGATTATGAAGCTAACTTCTGAAGATGATTTTATCTTCTGTTTACAGAGTTTCCAGCTCACAAACAACATCTATTCTCTTGTCTTTCTAAAAACTTGATAAATAGGTTACAGAGAGCACTAGCCATCTGTGAGAGCAGCCTCTCATGCATGCTACTTCTAATACCCTTTACCAAGCAAAACACTTAGAATATCTTTTGTAACAATCATTTAATGAGCATAATATCCAAATAACTTCAGTAAATGCATATTGGTACATTTCAAACTTTTTGTCCAAAATAAATTATGTTAAAAGTTAAATCCAAATAAATTATTACTGTAAGATTTATCATATCAGCTCTGCTTATAATCCAAAATCAATAGCTCTAACCTCAGAAGAAAATATTACTGCCAGTAATCTTTACTGGTTGCATAATGGTCAAGATGTCAATAAAAGAAAAACAGGGAACACACCTCATCTCAGCATAATCCTATTTCACAGATCCATAGGGCCATCTTTCCTTTCCAAGAAAAAAAAAAATGTGACCTACCAAAGCAGCAAATAAGAAAAAGGCAGTCTGACATTACACAGTTCATCACTTCTGCAGTGCCCCTGTGCCTTGTCTCAGAGGCACCAGCACAGTGTCAGAGCAAAAAAAAGCATACAAGTTGGTTCTATGGATGGAGTATAGGTAGTAGTAAAAGATTTTGGACTCCATCAATCTGTTTATCATCTATGAAAAGCGGAAAAACAAAAACAAACCAACCAAACAAAAACCAACAGATAAGCCTGTTTCAGAATGTGAAGAGAAGAATGATATCACTTTCAACACACATAGATTCATACATGCACGATACAATTTCTAGGGTGTCTCCAAAATATAACTAATCTAATTATGCTGATCGTTAACCACAAGTGTTGATTAAGGAGCTTTCTTTGTTAGCTTCAGATATAATTAGCATAACATGAAAAAATCCTTGCCTTTGGGAAATGCAAGTAGGAAAGGCAAAGTTCTAGATACTAATCAGAACACAGACATACCCAATTCATAATCCTAAACACAGATATATGTGCAATTGTGTATGTTCTCGGTATTCTGAAATACCTGCATGGGACTGGCACATATGGTACAAGAAAACAGTAGCCTGGGGTTGAGCAAATACCTCAGGGCTTCTAAAAAGCATGAGCCACCAATGGTTAAAGCAACTAAATCTCATTACCAGTGATTCGAGAGTCATCTGACCTGACACTGCACAAGAATCATGAATAATAGGACCCTTTTCATTGTTACGGACTTCTTCCATTCTCGTTACTTACCGAATTCCTACCCTTACTTTCCTCTTCTTTCCTTCCTCCTCATGAATCTTCTAATGATTTCTTTTTATATATACTATGGAGTATACATTGCAATTTTTTTTACAAAACCTTAAATAAGTAACCAAGAAATTTTGAAATAAACATCACAGTTCATGCCTTCTTTAATTTGTTCAGCACCAATGATTAATTAAGTCAATAGAACACTGAACAGATAAGAATATTCATGGGCTTCTTTCTCCCTCCTCACAAACTGATCTTAGCTTCACCAAATAGTCAGGAGTCAAATCAACCATATGGCCCATTTCAAAGCCTATACTTTGCAAAAACAGGCAAACACACTTGCGCAGCTTTTCAAGTCTTGCTGCCCAGCATCCTTATAAAAAAAAAAAAAGGACGATTAGAACTTAGTTGTGTGAAAAAGCCATTAATATAACTTTTATTTATATGGAGAAAAGACAATTTTATAGAGCAATTGTGCTTAAAGCCGATGGAGTGGCTAAATCAACCAAAGGAGAATACAGATTCTGACTCTATTAATGCCTCAAGGTTTTTTTCTTATTTTTGGGGTCGTTTATGTTTTTTTAAGTACTCCAGTTGGTATATTAATGATGCCAGCCCAAATCTACTAATGTCAAATTTGAAATTACTCTCACACTTTGGTAGGCAGCTGAGTTCTGTTTGTGAAGAAATACCAATGATTAATACACATCTTTATTAGGAATTTTTCAATGAACAGTAGGCACACAAATCATATTACAGGCTATATCCAATACATAATTTGAAATTCACTTTTATTATTTATTCATACCTATAGATTTGCAGAATATTACAGACGTATAAAAATGTTAACTAAATTTCCTCTTAAAGAGAAATTTTTTGTATATTCCTCAAATGCTTCTACTAGCATATGTAGGATATTTTAGTAATAGTGATTTAAGGTTGATCAAGCTTCTCCCAGCACATTCCTCCCACTACAAGATTTTTACAGGACTCTAAACAGATTTCAAGTCTGACTTCTTATGGTATGAACTCTAATATCCTAGGTATACTGACAGTTAAGGAGTTGATTTGTATTACTAATGCATGAGCACGATAACACTTTTCAGTTATGGTCAAAACCCACAATAATTATCAGCCAAAACCCCACACACTTCCTTAAGGAAAACCTAGATGAGGAAAAGCAGCAATTGCAATTTCATGACAGTATTATGAATTCTGATGAAGAGAGCACTCCTTGTGGTTTTCTGGTTGCCTATAGAAGCCTAAGAATGCCATTTGGCAACTTCATGGTTGATATAAGAAAGGGAAAGCAACTCATGCTGACATGGATCACTTATGGATTATCCTCTTTGAATGCTTTCCATTGAGAATGACGTTGGTATTGGGAGTTTTGCCTTACATTACATCAGAGCGTGTTCTTTCCAAAGTAAAAGAAAGCCTTTCAAGACTGACTCAATGTAGTATCCTGCAGGATTTTTCTCTGTCATTCTTAAATTGGTATGATGGATATTCTTATGTCCTTTTACCCAAATGGACATAAATTCATACATCATTTTGCTCTATCTGTTACTGCCAGCAATACTGTAACCACCCACGTAAGAGATACATCACTGTTCTCCCTTACACTTATGTGCAGGTATTGAAAGCATTTTGTGCTTCATCAGAAACTGAACACAAAACCAAAAGCTTAAAATTAAGTCCTTGAGTGTGGATTTAAAAACTGTACTGTAAATTTTCTTACTTAACTCCTGTTTGCAAAAGAAAACCAAAAATCTTTAAAATTGGTATGATACGTTAGATCTAGTTAGTGGAAGACCACTTTTTGCCAAAGACCCAAGAAAACTACTTTTGGCTAAAAGAGCTAGAAGACTGAAGAGAATACAGAGTTGAACATGAACTACTTTTAGTTGCCATCCTGTGTAGCACAGGGCCGGCTGAGACTGTATGTTGCATCACAAGGAAGGATACATTTCAAGAGAAAATGCATCAAAGATAGATAGAGCAAAGTTACGTTGCCTGACAAACTCCTACATTGACTGTTACACTGCTGGATGAGAGCCTAAAAAAATCACTTTACTTTCAGACTAGAGTAGATGCAATTGTTCTTTATGTAGTTATTTCTGCTGCAGTAACTTCAGGAACTACAGTTCCCAAAAGACTAGCTGGTGTACACTTCCAAACTGCTGCCACCAGAGGACCTTTATTCAGGTTGCTCACCTTAAATCAATCATCATAAAGCAATTATTCTGTCACCTGTGAGAAGCTCACCAGTTTGGAGGTTTCTTGTGCACTCTGGAAATAACAGTTTACTTTATTCACACAGTTTCAGTAATAATTAAACCGACTAAATAGTCCCACATCCCAGTAAACTGTGAGTCCTCATATTTACAGACCAAGCAATCACCCTTCCTGAAACAGTTTCCTCTCCTACTCATCTTTCCACTGTGAACGAAAAGCATAAACATTTAACATTTCAGTGCTGGTCTGATACACATACTTTGCAAATGAGCTACATAATCTAAAACCAAATAAAGAGCAGCAGCTTGGAGAAGGAGTAATTTCTTGAGGGTCATTGTGTACTGCTCTTATTTTCTTAGTTTAGGAGAAAATCATAATGCACTACATGCACCGAAATATCCACCTTACGTTTTGAAAAGCCAGCCTGAGACATCTGAAAACTTCAGGTTAAATACCCTTCCAGCTTTTCACAGCAAGATGAGACTTAAACACCGGGCTGACTGCCCTAGAGAATGTTTTTTTAGACCTGGTGTTCAGAGAAAGCAGAGAAATGGGGGTACAACATGTATCTATTAACTGTTATATACACCACCTCATGTTGCTTACAGATGGAACAAACTCCACACAGCCTTCTTAGGAAAAATTATTGGACTATTCTGATCCTTCTCCATATTGCAGACAACATATGTCAAGAAACCTCTTTCTCCAAATACATTTCTAAAAGTTTAATTTTATATCTCAGCACAATGTAAGTGCATAACCTAGAAAGTGTAACAGCATCTCAAACAACTTTAAAGGCATTTAAAAAGGTATGCCTGTATTCAGCATAAATTCATAAAACATTAGTGTTTTGATAAATGTTACTGTACTGCTGACAGAAATTTTATAAAATTGTAATTATAAACCAGATTATGCAGTCTCCACTCAGTTAAAATTTTTATTTAACTAGACCTTAAGCTTATGTGCTGACAAAAAAAAAGTTGACAGTAAAGAAATACAGAGTGTAAAAAAATCAGTTTTCCTGCACAATAGTTTTCTCTTAATAAAGCATATTTAATAGAATACAAGAGAAATAGAAGCATTTCTGCAACTATTGAAAACAAATGAAAATAAGATGTGCAATCAACCCTCGTATTGACCATAAAAGTAGTAATTTCTCTGCAGATCTCCATTTATTGCTAGATTTCCTGTTACGCTTTGTACTGAATCTTATTAAAGAAGCTACTAGAACAGATAAACTGAAAATCATACAGCATCTAATAGCATTAAGAATGATAAAAAACTCTTATTATGCATTCCTTTTGCCTAATCTTGTGTGCATATTTCCTTCTCTTAGTCTATATTATTATTTTTGAGAATTTTGAGAATTATTTTCTCCATGCTTATTCCTTATTTCCTATTGGAATTTTAGATTTGTCATTGCAATCAAATATGTCCAAAAAAATATAGACCAAACGCACTCCTTGTCAATACTGTGTGTCAGTATTGTCATTATTCTATTATCAAAGTAACATAAAACCCCATGGCAACTTTACCAGAGTTTCTGCTAGGTTTATAGATAAAAACTGAAATGTGGAAAGTCTAGATGAAGGAGAAATAACACAAAAGCTTTTTAAGAAAATTCTAGCACCAATGACCTTATAACATACCTGGGATGGAGAGGGGGGGAAATCCAAAACCATATAAACAAGTATTCTCCACAACAAACACTTTTGAACCTCAGATAGTTCTATGACCTTTCTAAATTTTCTTTTCCTTTTTAAAAAAAAATTTCAAAGAATATCCTGAATGTTTCCTTCTCTGCAGCTTGTTTACCTAGACTCCTTGTGGCTACTAATGAAGGAAAAAACCTGCTTTCCTTCAGTATAGATATCAAAATGCAATCCTAAATGACAGATCATCTGCAGAAGTGTCACTGTTAAATTTATATTTGCTGCCAAGAACATTTGCTGTTTACAAGGTCTTCAAAGTGATACTAAATCAATTAAGTTTACTCTAAATATGTGGTATTCGGGTATCAATCTGTTATCACACTAAACAAGCTTTGGACTGATGAGAAGCATCAGTAACCTTTCCTAAAACGCTGAACTGTTTTCCAGTTAGCCAGTAATATCTTAGTTTCTCCAACTTTTTATAGAATTTCGAACCTGTAAAATTAACATCCATAAACATAAAAGTTATTAATGTTGCATAAGTTGTTAAAACAAGACACAGAAACTAAGCTGATTAAAACATCTGTGTATTCGAAATTTATCGTATCCACCATCTTAAACTAGTTTCTGCTATCAAGTATCACGTCTGTTTGTGTAGTCAGTTTCTTTAGTAAAACCACATGTAACAAAGAATGAACAGTCTCATATTTTTTCCATCATAGTTTATCACCACGAAGTCTGGTAGTGCACTAGTATACCAAGTGATTAATATTAATATAGACAATTCTATTTGACTTTATCTATTGCAAACTAATCTAGGTACATAGGATTTTATTAGTAAGAATTCTACAATAAGCACACAATAGAGGAATTCATCATCTATTCCCTGCAGACTGCCTATACATTTCATCAGGGCATTATCTGATCTGAATAACCAGAACAATTGCATAATAAAACACATTACTGCTGACAGATGCAACTTTTCTTTTATCAATTTTATATCTTCACAGCAAGAGGTCTTTTCAAGTCCTTTGTTGTTTCTTCTGAATTAGATCAACCTGATTTGACATATCCCTATATCAACAATTATGATCAGGACTGTACAGATATATATGATCAAATATAAAATGCATCAAACTTAATTTCCAGGATTTGAATCAGGTCATTTCCTACAGCAGGAAGCAATAATTACAGCAAAAAGAGGAGTATGTGTCAAGTCATTTTTCATAAAGATACCAAAGTATTACCAGGAGTTATCCTAGATTTAAAGAAAATCCAAAACCCAAATAATGAAGAGCATGATCCAAACTAATAAAGCTGTTAAGTATGTCATGATTCAACTTCAACTAAATAATGTAGTTCCTATTTTATTAGTCAAATACATTTTAATCTTTTTTTTTTCTTATGGTAAAAGTAGATATTTTGTTAGGTATTCAGCAGTGCATACTGTATGTTTGGGACCAGCTAGCAGAACAGAAGCCTTAACCTAATAAACATCTCTGTATGCAGTCTCGACATGGCACATGGAAATCATATAGACATATTATTTCAATGCACAGCAACAACCCATGTCAAACACTACCTACCAAAAAAAAAAGGCAGAAAGCTTTGTTTTAACTGAAAGACTGAAAGATAAATTCATAGTAATTAAACAATAGCAGTAGAGTTTCTTACTAAACAAGCAGATATGTTATCCTTTATTTTAAGTTAACAAGTTCATTAGGTATTTTTTTCTGTAATAAAGGTTACTGTCAATTGCCCAAAGAGTACTGTGATACAATATGAAAGTCACCCTGATATACTACTTCAGAACCTCTACCCTACGCTTTTTAACTATTGCTAGCTCTAGGTTTACTGAATACCTGAAAGCAACTTTGAATGTCAGTCTTCTGCTACTGCAGATTTAACCTTTCCTGCTTCTGTCACATTAATTTCCTAAAAAAATTTTGTCTATTTACTGTCATTTCTTTACTTCACAAAGAAAAGCATTTAATTTTACCTGAATAAACTTTCACTTTGTGACATTTATGAGTTGTGATTGTGAATTACACCTGAAAATGCAACATTCATTTAACATTGATTTGCTTAATAAAATGCACTTGTAAAAGCATGTCTAACAGCTTCTTATGACACAAGTTGATTCTTACTGGGTGAACAGTAAAAATACAGTAAATAAGAGGTTTGAGTTTATACAGTTTATTTATAGTACCTAATCATTATTCCAATTTTTTACTGTAAAAAAACGCCAAAACAAAATGCAAATCGTCCAAAAATTCCTAAAGAAGTAAGTCTAGTTTATTCCAAGTCAATTTCATATTATCCCTACAATAGATACAGTAACAGAAGAATTTAAATCCAAGTCCATTTGGCAGGAATAGAGAAAATACGCTGAAATGCTATTGATTCCTTCCAGAATATTCAAAACAACTGACTCAACTATATGCCTACTGACATAACACAAAGGTTTTATTTAGATATAAGCAAACATGACCAAATATATTCATTGACATACTTTTCATCCTCATTTCTTTCTTCTACCTAGGAAACAAATACTAGTATTAGCTGTTTCCTCCACTAGACATGCAGCAAATGCAGATGATGGGTCCACTGTCCCAAGAGAAATAATGGCTGTAAAAGTTCTCCTCCCCAGATATATCTAGTGCTAAACATCTAACAGCAGTCTTCATGATACTTTTATTTGATCTTTGTACTGTCAACTGTACACTTAGCCAGCAAATCTCAATGCTGCTGTTCATGAAGCCCTCTTACATGAGTTTATCTTTTTGCTTCCCCTACATCTTCCACACCTATTTAAAAAAGAGGTTTGATTATGTCCCATAAAAGCACTTGGAAAGCACAGCTGTTGCCTGGAACTGTCACCCTCATTAGAAAAAAAAAACCACAAACACACATTTTAAACATATAAAACTTCACTAAAAATCTAACAACTTAAGAGATGCGGACTAAAAATGCTTACAGCTGAATGCAGAGAAAAACACTCAGTATTTATAATACATTTAACATTAAAATGAATGCCTCGTCACCAGGCATTACTTAGCAGGTCACACTGCACTGTACACCCCTCCTAAGGGAACACCTCTTTCTTTAGATATTGTCTAAAACCTACCACACACCTATACTCAGACTAATACAGGTATGACACAATACTTGAAACCCTGAGTTTCTCTACACTACTATTTTCTTTTCTCATAAAAGATGATCAAATCACTTAATGCACTTCTGCCACTGGAAACTGTCCAAGTTACCCTAGCCAAGTTCCTCTCCGATCAGAAAGCCATGAGTCAAAGGCAAAAACACACACACAAACGCATATACACATAAAGATAGGTGTGCTTATGTCTGCGTGTGTTTGTGTGCTAAGAAAAGGTTTGGAGAACCAGGAGAACGTAGGGACAGAAACCAAGTATAGAGTGTTCACTTACTAATGCTGTCCGCTCGGACCTCTTTGGAAACCTGAAGGAGTCTCCGCTTTCCCCTCCTGCCACTCAGACGCCGCGCTGTGCCCCTAGTCCACACAGGCCCAGAAGGAACTGCAAGGAGAGAGAAGCACATGCCACATCAGGCAGTTCTGTTTTGATGGGATCCAGCGCCGCTGTCGCTAGCTCCTCGGGGGTATCCCTGCTTTCAGAGCAGACTCTTCGAAAAGAGTCATTCTTCCGAAGATTATTTTTTTTTTCTATTACCAGTGGGAAAAAAAAAAAAAAAACCCTCCCGAGGCTCCTGCACCCTAAAATTTGCTGGGGAGGGGCTGATGGGGAGGGGAGAGAAAAGGTACCTGCAACTCTCTCCGATGAGGCCGGCAGAGAGAGAGAAGCGAGGGAGAGAAGGAGGGAGGGAAAGAGCAAGGAGAGGGAGGAGAGAGGGAACGGGGGGGGGGGGGGGGGGGGGCGGGGGGGAAGAAGAGGGGTGGAGGGGATGCGTGCCTGCGAGGCGGGGGGCGGGGGTTCGGCTCTCGCAGGGGGCGCGGCAGTCGCTCGCTCGCCCTCCGTGCCAGGCACCGCTGGCTTCAGGCGGGCGGCCCGGCGAGACCGGGAGGCGAGGGCAGGGCCGGGGAGCGCGCTCCCCGCGGGGCCCGGCGCAGTTCCCCGCCGCTGCTCAGCCCGCTCACCTGCATTTCCGTAATGAGCCACTTGATGGCTGACAGCGGCCCCGCCGCAACTTTGGCCGCCGCGGAGCCACGCCGCCCCCGCGGAGCTGGGGATGAGGAGGTGCCGGCCACAGAGTGCCGCTTCGGGCGGGGACCGCGACAGCAGCCGCCTGCGGAACTTTCCGCGCGGTGGAGTGTGACGAGAGCCCGGGGAGGCGGAGGGAGCGGCGGGGGGAGTTAAGCCGAGCTCCGCGTGTGCACGCCGCAGCCGCGCAGCTAGCCCGGTAGCGGGGCGCGTTCTGCCACCCGCCTCACACACACACACCCCCCCCGGCCCCGGCGCTGCCTCCTCCCCCCGCGCTCCCCGGCGTGTGCGAAAGGGAGTGAGCGAACTCCTCGCTATTAATAATAATAAGCCCTATCCCCACCTTCCTCCTCTCCCTGGGAAAACAATTAATAATGCATTAAAATAATGCACCTTTAAAGACACCGGCTGGCAATAATAAAATAATGATACTACCACCACTTAAGAGTGCTACTGTGGATATGGTGGTGAGGCACGTTTTCCTATAATTCACACCCAAGTGTAAGCACAAATTATGCTTCTGGTATTCTTAAGTCCCTTTCCCCTATCCGAGCAACTGTCATTATCACCATCAAAGAGAAAATATCTCTCCAAAGCTGAGTGGAAACACTGAGTACCTGGGGGGGCTGCTGTGGCTGGGCTGCAAGGTGGGCACCCCTCTCTTTCGTTCTCCCCAGTCCAATCTCTTGTCTTTTCCTTCTTTTTGTTTATACCGATGGGTTAGTCATTGCGTTTGGCCCTTTTAGTGTTTTCTCTTCCGTTCCTCCCCTGATGATAGTTTGTGTGTTTTAAATAAAGATTTCATTCTGCCAACCCGCAGGAAGCTTTTAACAAGATGCAGCTGAGCGTGTCGATATCTTATATCTTTTTACTGCTGCTCCGGCGTGTACATCAACTCCAAACTCATTTCTTTCCTTCTCTGTCTGATAACAGTAGCATCTCAGAAACGGCAACAACAGCAGAGCACTGCTCCCGGGGGGCACTTTTACTTTGCCCTCAAAGTATCTCCCAGCAATGAGAGCCATCGGAGCGCACACACCTCACCGCCCATACAGTTCTCGAACAGCAAAAAGCTGGGGCGATTGCTGCAAGATTTCCACTTCCAGTGATAACACTACACAGCCTGAGAGCAGAAGGAGTTGAGGGTGGGAATTTTCTTATTGTTTAGAATAGAGTTTTATGCATGTGCTATTTTTAATTAAGATTTTTCCAGAAATAGATCCCATCGAGATTTAATTTACGAAGGTATTTCTAACGCTGGTCAATACTGTCTTCCAAGAGGATCATTTGCAATCACTTCCCTCCCCACAACGTTGCGCAAATACTCCTCACAAACCTTATGAAAGACTAGAAGAGGGATTTTGCTGGGGGAGGGCGTGTCTGGGTTTAATTTTATTTTTACTTCATCTGCATTAAAATGAAACTTTTTTCAGCATGTCAGCTACCTCCTATTGATTTATGCGTTTTAAGATGAGCTATTTTTTATTTTCTTAGAATGTTTTGAATCAAAGTGACTTCTTCCCATGATACATGTTTCCCAACTCCTGGTTGTGCAGTTCTAGCTTGCTGGTTCCCTATTGCTCCACGACTGCTAAGCCGTAGCCACCTCCTCATGCTAAGGCTCAAGCACAGGGTTAAACCAAAGGAAAGGCATGGCACGGGCCTAAGGCTCTCCAAAGGCTCGACGCAGCCACAGGGGCCTCCAGCGAAGGCTGCGAGGTGAAACATCCCTACCTGGTGCAGCGGGAGCGTGACCGGAGCCGCTCCGCCCTCCCCAGGGCTGCCCCAGCCGCTCTGCTGGGCGCGGCAGAACGCGGCAGCACTTGGAGAACCGCGGCAGAGCCGCAGCGGGCGCGGGGCTCTGCTGCCGTGACCGGGTCGGGCTCGCCCCGTGGTCACCGCAGGGCAGCAGGTCAGGGGAGGCACTCAACCTCCACCTGGAAAAAGGGCTAAGTACGAGCTGCCAACCCGAAAATTGACAGGGCACATCGTCTGCTTGCACGCATTATTTCAGCTCCGAGGTTTGCCCTACACAAAGGAAAGCACTGCCGTTAAAAGAGTACAGATGGGGAGCCCGTGGTACACCTCGTATTCAGCATTGCCAGTTTTTCTCTAAGGTTCACTGCGGCTCAATCTGATGTAGTATGAAGCACGAAGATTCAGAGTTTGGGAAGAAAAAAGTAAACATAATAATAATAAAAGAACAATGTAAAAACACACACAAACTTTTTTTTTTTTTTAAAAAAAAAGGGAGACACTTAAAACTGTGCTGTTGTGGAGTGCACTTTTATTGAAACAGGGCAACAAAGAAGGCAAAATGTTTCCTCCCAGAGGTGTTTTCTCCTTTGGTTGTTAATTTCTGAGTATTGCTTTAATTTATAACTGAATAAGGCATCACATGTAAAACTGATTTTATCTATACAGTAAAACACTGCTAAATGCAGTAGAAAAAATGTGTTCTACAATTTTAACACTACTTATTCAATTGGAATCATACATCTCTCATTCCTGTTTTCCATTTGATCTTCAGTTGTTCTCTTTATTTTTTCTTTGATTTAGCTTTTTCCAGCTTATTATATCTGACTCCTACATTTCACTGCATTTTTTTTCACAGGAGTAAACTCTCTAATTTGTAATATATTGTTTTATATTACACTCCATGAGTACCAAAGTTTTGTACAGTACAGTATGTTAAGAGATCACATCACCAAAGCTTACATGAAGCCTGAATAAAGATAAAAAGATAAAGCCTGAATAAAATTCAGCATCTGGAGTGTTACACTACGACTTTTCAAGTTTTTGAATACTGGGGTGAGTTCAACATTAGAAAGTGTTGCAAAGTTGGTCACATGACAGCAACTGGAGAAAGTTCATGGGGATGGAAAATCACATAGAAGTAAACAAGAAATAAAAATAAAATATTCCAACTATTACTTTAGTAACAAAAATGCATCAGAATTAAGAAAATCTGCAAGCTACAGTTTCTTTCAGATCTCGGTACACCTGTCATCTGAAATAACTAAATTAAACATAGAACCAGTACTGCTCCTATACCCAACTAAGATACACAGTAGGAAAGGTGATTTGCATATCTGCTTTTTTAGAAATTTGTTGTAGTAGTAAATATTCTGGTTTATATATCATCAGCACTTCTTTTGGGGCATAACTTATGCCATTTGTTGCAGGCCACCTCTGTAAGTGTGGCTGAAGTTGGACATTTTAGAAATAATGTTGAAGCTTGTGCAAAGGAATAGGTAAGCATAGAAAAACTGCAGATGTGACGGTTCTAAGATGCAAAGTACTATCTTATTTTACTTCCACCTTTAGGACTCTGTGGTCATACATGCTTCTTTTTTTTCCAACCAATTTCAAACAGACTTCTGCTTTTCTTGGAGTAACATCACCAAAGAAAAGCAGTAGACATTTTGGGGTGCAGCATATTTATAAACACAATGAAGAAAAAGAGTTTGGATCAACCTGTCCCAAAATAAAAGTTACGAGAGAAGAGGAATATACTGTACATGGGAAAGAACACAACAAGAAATCCTTTGTGAAACTACCCTTGAGTATTTTTTTTCCTAGGACAAAGTGTACCATCTCCTGCAAGAGACTCAGAAGATGACATAGCAATTTCTAACCACCTGGAAGGCAAAAAGGACAAATGCTGCAAGGACCGGGTGCCTGCAAGCAGTTCTGAAGCTCTGATACCTTCACATGATTAATATGTGTGATTCAGCTTCATCAGCACATGCCCTCCATAGCTGCACCTTCCTTATTCCCACCGGTCATAGCTGAAGAGTTTATTCTAAGGGAAGAGGGAAAACATATCAATGAAAAATGTTTCAGGGAAAAGAA
Organism: Tapera naevia; assembly: GCA_033556795.1. NCBI lineage: Eukaryota > Metazoa > Chordata > Aves > Cuculiformes > Neomorphidae > Tapera > Tapera naevia. The sequence goes on from JAUMJJ010000016.1 coordinate 4,608,197, forward strand.
AATATGTTTTTCTTCTCACTGTGTGTAAAACATAATTGCCCATTGTTCAAAGTCTGTGCCTGCATGCTACACATACTCCAAATCTGTATATGATGAGAGAAATTAAGAAAGAATTGCATACATACACGAATTAGCTTCCTTACAAAATCTTTTGAGAAGATGTTTTCTACCTTTGGTTTGCAAGGTGCCTAAAGAAGTACTTGCTGAAATAGTCTTTCATTTTCAAGTTGCTGGAGTTTCTTTGCATGAAAGACTAGTTATGCACACCAGGGCCAAACATCTCATGGGTCATAATGGAAATTTTTCCTGAGGAAGGGCTGTTGTTTGGTGAGTGTGACAGAGTATATTAAATGAGAAAAAAATGCCATTTTATTATAGGACAGTCATATTTAGGTATTAAGTATGTTCGTTTATAGAACAACAATATCTCCAAGTGTATGTACTTCAAAATATTTTGGTAAGACCATTTGTATCTGGTAGCATTCTCAAATTTTAAAATTTAGAAAGTTTAAAAAGAAAAATAAATAGTTCAAAGTAAGACATTATATAAGATGTTCTTCGTTGTCTTTTTTTTCATTTGATCAAGGTACTAAATGAGTCTTTGATCCCTGTTACTGAAAAGTATATTGTCCTTTATTATTGAATTACTTAATTTTTTGTCGTTGTTCCTGATATAGTAACAGTCTCACATTGCACCAAAGTGCATCTATTTTTATTAGCAATCATCGGAAATCTTGAACACATAAACTGCAAAGCCCACATCAGACTGTTTGGATCTGACATCTAAAGCCATTTCTTGTATCTTACGTATCTCTCCCAAAACCTCTCTTTAGGCACCCATTTTTGAATTTACAGAACTACTGTCTCTTGTTATTCCACTAGAGCAACAAGCGTTAACTAAGGAGCAAAAATCTCCAATGTGCTTCTACTGAATATGCTTAGCTCTGGCTAACCACCTGCTTAATTTTAGCAAAAGAGACAAAACAAAAGTGAAAAACAGCTTGATGTCTTTGGGTGAAAGTACATTTCTAACTATTAGAGAACAATCTAAGAATGATTTTGAAGGACTATGAATCCAATATCAATATATGTTTGGATTATTACTATTCCTTTCACTGAAACAGCTGGTGTTAGATGTGAATGCCTTTCTGACCAGACCATGTCAGACCAATAAATCAATACCTACATTCACACAGGCTGTGAAGTATTTCAGGGATTTCAGCATGTATTGAAACACGCGTTGAAGTTTTATCAAATTGTAATCCCTTATGGAGTTAGGTTCTGGTCTACAGTACAGAAGATAAAGCAAGATTTTGCTATTTAAATTAGTGAGAACAGAATTGGTCTCCAAATTAATTACCTCATCTCTGTTCTTAAGCAGAGGACCTGGTAAGAACTTGACAACCGTTTCATTAATCCACCCACAGATATTTTGGTTAAATTTCTTATACACTTGGCTTAGAGACTGAAGCTAACTTAAGATTTCTGAAAGGAAAGGAAAAAAACCAACATTGTCCTCACCTTAATGCTTTTCTTTTTCCCCTAATTCCTAAAAGATATCTTTGAGGCATAGGTTTTATAACCTTGACTAAAAAGAGTTGAACTGCTAAAGTAAAACTATGAGGATGAGAGAATAAGTTGATACTTCTGGGAAAAAAATATGACTGATGGCAGGACTTGTTAAGGTGGATAATGATGTACCTCGTGACAAAAAGCATCGTGGTTCTCTTTGTGGTCTTTTAATAATGACCTTCATCTCTATTATACAAATGGTTGAAATACAGGAAAGTCTTTGGTTACATCCCTGGTGGAATGTGTGTCAGATGAGTATGTTATTTTTAATATCTGAACTAGTGTAATACATCATATTGTGCCTTCATGAACCATAAAACCTCTTCCTCCTTCTTGCTTGCCCACATGATTGCTTTTGCATTTTCATTTTAGGGTTTAACGGATACCTCTTTATTTCCTCCAACAATTAAAACCGAAGGATTCTGTCATTGGAATTAATAGACTGAGACCATGCAACTTAAAATGTTCTGCATATGACTTTTTAAATACAAATTAGGTGAAGAATAAAATATTCAGAGAAAGTATTTATTTTAGAGAATCAAAGATGTTTCTCAGAAGTGTGTTATAGTGTCTGGCAAAGAGGAATGCTTATGCTGTAGAATTCAATTTTTGGTGAAAAGCTAATCTGTTCTCAGGTTTTTTTCCTAGGCTCCAATTAAGTTTCAATAGCTGATTAAAATTAAGATTTATTCTCACATTGGTGTTTTCTGTTACCTCTTGCAACTATAATCAGAGGCAGGTTTATTATACTTTAGCCTCCATTATACCTTCCATTGCAGAAATATGTGGGTATCTGCAGGACATTATTCTTAAATTGTAACATACTTAAGCTACAAGCTATGCATAGTTCTTAAGATTAGAGTTCTCAGTTTCTGCTGAACCTCCAGGTCCTTCATATAATTCATAATATTCTTAGCAACATTTCCAGGTAATTCTATAGCTAAATCAGCTAAACTATTCATAGAAAAGACTATGTAATGTAAACAGAAATGCAAAATTTACAATGTTACCATCAGACCAGTGGAAGTGTATGTGCTAAAATGCTGAGCAGTGTTTGGTGAGATACAATGCCTATACTTCTGCAACATAATTTGACGATCAAAAGAAATTTATGGTGTTTTCATAAGCTTATGCATACAAACTATACAAAATCATCTATGAATTGGTGAATGGATCTAGAGAAAACTAACTGTGAGCAGGAATTATCTCACATTTCTTCTAAATCTAATTCATCAATAAAGTTACTAGCAAAAATTTGACATGTACAATGCATATTTTTGAACATGACTAAGAAGAACTGTGAGATGCAAAAGACAGGAAAAGATCAGAGGAAGAAAAAAAAGAAAGTTGAAGAAAGAAAAAAAAGAGGGGAAAAAATATTAGATGTACTCACAGATTAATGTAACAGTCATTTCCAGTTTATGGAAATTACCTTCCTACAAATCTGTTTTCATGATTCAGCAGTCTAGAAGTCCGTGATATGTAATACTAGATCTATCTGTAGTGAAGTGAAATCTGGGTCAAAGTGAAACTACATTGTAGGGAGGATAGATGAGAAGAATTGTGCAGCCTGAGTCTGAGTGATCAGTATTTTCAGCAATTTGCTATGACGTTAGGTAAGTGATACAGTTTCACACAGCTATATAGTGCCAGTACTGGTATTAGCAAGCATAATGATGGTGAAGAAACATTAAAGCCTATGATGAACAAAATTAAATCTAAAGTGACACTTCTATTGGGAAAATATTGCCTGAAAAAGCAATATTTTAAGATGTGATGCAGACTTTGCATACACAATGGGATGGCTTCAAAGTTTTACAGGAAAAATACTGTAATGATGTGCCAAAGAAAAAAATATTTTTTAAACATTTTAAAGTTAAAATTCATTAAACATCTCAGAAGATGAAAATGCCTACTTTTCTGAACAAAGTTCCACATTATCTACAGTTTTCTCTGTATGTAAGTCTCAAACAAAACCTGATACTCTTCCAAAAGTAAAACTCACAATCAGGAAATAACTCACCCACGTATTCCAATGTTTTTTTTGTTTACTCGGAGTGGGATATTATGCATTTCTAAAACTATAGATTCAGAAATGCTAACTGCACGAATACTAAAAGATGCAATTTAAACTACTGTAAACAGAGAACTCTTCCTGCTTTCAGTATGTTGCATTGGAGACACACAAGGAAGCTGGTGCATAGGTCATGGCAACGTTTCACAGGTTTTGTTGCTCCTGCATGTTATAGATGGGGCACACTAATTATTGCCCATATCATTCAAAACCACCCACAGAAGATCAGAAAATAATATATAAATCTGTTGGTAGAAGATTACTTACACATTTCAAGTAACTTTGATAAAGCAAGGGGTATTTTAGTTTTGTCTTGCCACTCAGATTTAGAATGGAGCAGAAAGGGCTTAATGGGAAACTTAAGCATTTATGCTCTCATTTTTGCTAAATCTCTACTTGCATTTTGACACTAGAAAATTTCCTGTGCATGCTATCCTGGACCAGATTACCTATTTAGAATTCTTCTTGCAGATGTTTATACTATGCCCAATATAATGACTCTATGGAGACACTGCAAGGGTACAAACAGCCCTTAACCTAGGAAATGTGATTAGAACCATAAATTGTAGAGATGTGCAATATTTTCCATGTTCTGCTGCATTGCAATGTTGAACATATCTTAATAAACTCCTTGAGAAAGAAACTAACAAGTGTATTTTACAATACTGCTCTACAAATAATAGAGGGTAATAGGCTCCACAGTGTTGTGCATTGAAATTCACACATACAGTGAGACCACTAGAGTGGAACTAAACTACCTGATTATAAGCCATTCATTTTGTCTTAAACTTTAAACTATAGTAAAGGCAAGGGTTGGTTTTGTCTTTCAAGTCCCCAGTTATGGTCTACTCTACACTAGCTTCATCAGTGCCAGATCAGATGTACAACAGTTTATGAACTCAGAATCAAGCCCATGAGTACTTTCAGATGAGCTCCCCAATATCATAGTTTGACCTTCAGCACTCTAAGTACTACCAGAAGAAACTTTCTTTAAGTTGTATCATGAGAGTGAAGCACAATAAAATGCTACTTAAAAGAAAACAGAATCTCTAGACTACTTAATGAAAAGCTTGTTCAATTACAGAGAATCAATAGCAAGCAAAACCCTTCCAGATCCAGTTAATGAGTGTTATTAAAATAAATTAAATTTTGAAAAGTTTACAGTGTGAAAGAAGTTCCATCTAGTATTGTAGGGTCCTGGGACCTGATTCTCAAATACTTCTAATACTATTCTAAAGCTGCAGTGATCAAAAAACTGTATCTTTTGGTAGTTTACGTAATAATGAATACTTTCTTCAATGAACCATTATTTAGATTGTCGTTAAAAACTTCAGCTCAGGCTTTTCTTACTGCATCAGATAGGTAATAGGACACTTGGCACAGCCCCAGATAAGTTATTCCCATCCAGTATGGCCAGGACAAGACTCTTTGCCCTTCTCAGGCTGGCACTGGGACTACTAGGCCCATGGCATCTGTGCGTTGCAGCTCAAGGAAGAGTAAAAAGAAAAATATAACCTCTGATACTCTCCACATGCATTTGCAGAATATGCAAACATAATAATTTATTATAGTAAGTCAAAGTAAGGAAATGATCACCATTACAAAGCAGAAGTAGCACTTTGGACATTACATAGGAAGTCAGTAGATCTAGCTTTAGGAGAAGGTGAATTTTCAACTGCAGCTCACAGACAAGCTGTTTGCCTCTCAGAATAATGGTGAAAGGAAGCAAAATAATTACTATGGCTATATCTTGCTGGTAGTTCTGTAGATAACACATAGCTTGTAAATCTGGGCACATCCTGCATTTTTACAGCACTATACCAGCCTAATTCAGTAATCAAGTCAATGTGTTTGGGATTCATGTATTGTACTCTTTCAGGATGTCCCATATTTTGCTTGCTGATACATTTCAGTTGTCAATTAACTAGTTAACTTAATCCTTAGTTTTGTAGACGGAAGCAATGTGAGTCAGTGTATTTTCTTACAGTGACTTGTCACTGCAGCTGAGTCAGGCACACAGTGAACAATATGCAACATACAATGCAAAATTATTTCAAGAAGTTCATTAGCATTGGATTCCAGGCTTTCTGGAATGCCAATAACTTTATCCACCTTCATCATATTCACCTTTCTTTTCATTTGTCATTGAAAGGGTTTAGCTTGATGTATCAATGTAGTTCCAATGGCATCTTGGGCTGATAATACATTTACCAGCTCTTTGGCTCTCAAATCAATTTGGAAAATCCCAATGCATATAACTTCAGTCTTTTTATTTATGCTTGAAACTGCTTCTTCAAAAATCTCTAGCCTTTATTAAGAATATCTGTCTTTTCTGTCAACTTTTGTTTCAGTCCTATAATCTCTGTTATCACAGTGGAGAGCATATGGCTGGACACAAGAATGACAACATGGTTGGAGTGACTAGTATTCGGTGACCTTACTCTTGCAGTTGATACTAAAGACCTAGATTTGAAGCTGCGAAGCATTTAAACTGCAGAAACATTAGTGTGGGCTTTAAAAGTAGTCCAGCCGGTCCTTAAAGCACAACATAATAAGGTGTGTGAAGCTTTGTGTATTAGATGTATTAAATGACATTTACAAGGTAGGTTAAGCCACTAGTGGTTTTTTTTTAGTAAGGTGGTCTTTTGTTTTGTTGTTGTTGTGTTCTGTCTTGTTTGTTTCTGGTTTTGATTGTAATATGTCAATGAATCACAAAGATGGAAAAATCCCATGAGTGTCTAACTATCTCCTCCTTTGGATGCCCATTGACCTGATCGTAAGTTTGCTTGTTAGGAGAGCACAAGTGTAATCATCTAGTAGAAACACAAGCAATCAAGAAGATTTCTGGAGAGTAATGCAGGTATTAGATTGTCCAACCAAGGGTGGCGCACAGCTGGATTGTGTCTTTACAGAAGAACCTACTGGATATGTAACAATCAGTTATTGGTAGTGGCATTCAGGATCTTATTCAGGAGGGGTGGGCTTTAGGATCAAAACAATTTTTAGAATAAATTTCAACTTCTTTGCTAAACTGGCCTACAAGATATCAGGCATGGCAGATCTGAAATGCAATGTATGTCAGGAAAGCTGGCTAGCCTTATGTAAGAATGGTCTGTCTCAGGAAAACAGATAGATGTATCAACAGGTAAGCTTGACTAAACAGGAAAGTCATGCCAGAGCTCCAATGAAGAAAAGGAGGACACAAGAAGTGTATTGTTTGGTTACTGATGATTTTGTTTAATGATGGATTGAGTCTACTTGGCTCAGAGGACAGTGGATAATCGGTCAGTCTGGAGGGTGGTAACAAGATGAGTACTTTAGGGGCATGTCCTGTGACCTGGAGTGCACTTAATCTCTTGCAGGGGTCTGGAGGAAGTCACAGAGAACTGCTATGTAGGAGAAGCCTCGAGCAGCCTGTTCTGGGTAGGTGACTGAGCCTGCTCTGTCTAGGTGACTGAGCCTGCTCTGGATAGGTGCCTCCCCAGGTCCCTACCAGCGTCTACGCTGTCCTGTGATCTCCATGAACTCCGCTTTAACAAAAAAAAATTATCTCAAACAGAAAAAAAGAAGGAAAGTAATAATTTGGGATAATGGAAATTTATTTTTTTACTTAATTCTTATAATAATATCTCTACAGGCTAGAGGCATTACAAATTCTCACAGGCCTATACAATTATAATTAACTATTTACCAGAAGAAAAAAGAAAATACTTCCTCTCTACTATATAATTTCTTAATACACATAAACAGAGCAATAGAATTTTTTTCAAATTTTAGCTTAATTGAGTCTAGTATTAGAGTTAATACTGTTATTGAAATAAACTTTTTTTAAAAAAAGATCTTAAACAACTGGAGGACCAGTTGTTTACATAGAAAGGCAGTATTACTCAAAACACCAACATATGAAAATGCATATGCTGCAAAGAATGATCTTTGTTCTAGAGTAACCAAAAATATGTGTCCACTAGGAATCTGTCATTTAGTAAGTGTAAAGTCAACTTTGCAATCCAGAACTACAAAATGAACTATGTTTTCGTTTTAACAAAATGTGTTAGAGTAAGCATGAACTACTTACTAAATGTAAAAAAAATTCTACATTTTGTTAATACTTAATTGTTAAACTTCTGCATATTTGACAGAGAACACCTCTAAAAGCAAAACAAAACTTAAAACTCAACCCTGTCCTGTTAGCCTAAACATGGTATTTTTTAAAAAATAAGGTAAAAAAAAGGATGTATACAAATATTTCATAGCATATAAACTTTTCATTACACAAAAAATAAGCCTTTTTTATTTAATGTCTCTTAGAAATATTTTGTTTACACTTAAATACATCTGAATGCAGTTTCTGGGAAGAAAAATACTCACAGGTGTGAGTTACTTCTGCAGAACATTTCTTATATGGTCATATTTTCATCAGAGGATCTGGACGTTTTCTTATATACTTCTTATTGTTAACATATACTTCTTATTGTTAAAATATACTTCTTATTGTTAACATATACTTCTTATTGTTATCATACACTGCCACTTTACTCAGAAACAGCAGGACTGTAAGACCACACTTTGTGTCTTTCCCATTTTTAAACTTCCAAGAATGCTCTCAGCTTAGTAAAATTGGAGGATTTTTGAGAATTTTTAGTTTATTCAGTGAGTTAGATGTTAACTCCAGAGCCTAATTTTCATGACTGATTGTTTAATGCCTCTACTAGGTAAAAAATATCTTGAGGTCTTTCAGGAAACAAATATCTGATTGTTTATAACACCTCATTCAGACAGGAATCTTCACTCAAACTACCAACCAATAAAGAATTCTTGTTTGGCAGCATTCAGCTTTTCTATGTAGAATGACTTTAAAATCTTGATCTTAAATTGGTTTGGGAGAGGGGACAACTCTCTATTCCTATCTATCAATTTACAGTTAAGAGTAAAGGTAGGCTCATTTCTTCCTAAACATCCCCTCTGGCAACGGAAGCTCAGCAGTCCAAATTGCAATCTCACTAGAACGTGAAAAACTCCTTCAGTTTATGCTATCACGGCTGCACTGAAACAGATGACGAGAGTGCTTTCTCAGTGTTGCTGAGTGTTCATTTTTAGAGATTTATCCTATGAAGCTCAGCAAGACTATGCATGTGTACATCATACCTAGCTTCTGACAACATATTCTACCAGTAGTGCACAAACCCAATGCTGTGCATACCATTTTCTCTCCATAATATTGCTTTTGTCATGAAACTGTATAGTCAGAAGGAAATGACATTTGTTTTTGTCATGAGTGGTGTAGTCAGAAAGCAATGGCTTTCTTTTTATACACTTATCAGAGCCCCAAGCAGCTGCAGTGTTGCTGCTTAGAAGCTACCAGCATGTGAATAGGAAAGCGTAAGTCATAGAATTCAAAAAGCCTCAGCAGTAGTAAAGAAGTTAATCTGAATGCACACTAAGGACATACACAATGAGCAGGAGTTGTTATATGCATAGATTTTCTTAAAAGCGTGGCCACACTTAACGGCCTGTGAACCTGTTGACTCCCAAGAATTTTCTACTTGCTTCAGAACTGGTAGACCAGTTTAAGTGTGCCTATGGTGTCTGAAGTTCTGGAGTATAAACAGCTCAGTCCTTATGAAATACCCCCATCCTTCTGCTCCATGTTTTTCAAACATTACACAGTTTCCTGTAGGCTGATGGTATTCCTGCCAGCCCAAATGACTGCCACAGACATTCTACCCCCAACCTTCCTATATATCCTTTAATTTTTAACACAAAAAAACCCCACTTCTGCTCAATGAAAGGTAAAATAATGAAAATTCCACTTTATAGGAACCGCATTTTTCTGTCTTTTATGATGAAAGACTTTTTTTTCTTGGGGGGGGCTACCTCTGTTGAGAGTTCCCTACCTCAGAAGAATTCGCCACTCATAACACTCTCATTTCCATTTAGGCTGCAAGATATTGTAATTCTTTCCACAGATTATTAGGGTTCTGAGCTTATTCCTAATAGTATGCTTTTTGTTTGGTTGGTTGGTTGGTTTTCGGTTTGTTTGTTTGTTGCCTTATGGAGTGTAGGTAGCCACCTTCCTGAGCCTTTAGAGGTCCTACAAACTCAAAAGATCATGTATTTCTATGGGGGATGTGAGCAATGCAGACTTGATATTTCAGTACTGCTGCACCCCTTTAGGCTCTAGGAATGCCATTGGTTGTGGGACATTCATGCTCTTTGTACACATTTTCAGTTGTGTCTTCAATTGTCTAGTTATGACATCAGTCTCCATGGGTCCCTCCTACAGGGACTTGGGTAGATAGGGTAACGGAACCTCATAATTAAAATAAGTATTAGAGGACATTCTTGACTAAAGAGAGGACACTGTAACAGTTAACAGTTTGGTTTGCTAGTTTGGTTGGTTGTTTTTAAAATTGAGTACTAAATTCCAAATGAGAAATTCAGAACCATTCAAATCTGTAAACACTAGGATATCTGATAATCTGATAATGTTTCTTTCCTTCTCTTGACATAAAAGCCATGTAAGGGAGATGATAATCTGTCAGGAACTGTAGGTTAATTTCTATATTCAGGTTTTACATATCTTGGGTTCCTGATTCTCCCCTTTGAGGTGCATCTCTAGGGATGTCTCCTTTGACGCTGGGTCTACCTGCAGCATATCAAATTTAAGCTAAAGTTTGGACAACAGGATAGGTCTAGTTTTCCCACCAATTTAGTTGCAGAATTCTTAGATAGGAAATTGATACAAGGATAATAGATTCTTGATCTTAAAAACATTGAAGCCAGCCGAATAAGGAAAATTTCAATGAGCCATCTCACAGAACTGCATACAGTTCTGATCTACTTATTTCTGGCTTTGTCACTTTACTGCAAAACATTTCTTCTTTTTTTTCAAAGCCCTTCCTCATTCTTGAAATTTTAAATAATTAGGTAGTTTAGAGAAACACATTGTCACTGTCTTCCCACAACTTCCATGCACTGAAACAAAAACAAATTTTAATTAGAACACTTGATTAAATTGCTGTTATGAATCTCTAGTTTCATTTGGCAATGAATCACAAATTAACATAATCTTTTTTTAGATCTTCGCCACAGGTTTTTCTGTTGTTATTTTTTAAACCCACAAATTTTGCATTCCTCCCACTGCCTGCCCCCACATATGGTCTCTTTAAGATTCTAAAATTGCACAAGTCTCCCTGACATGCATTACAACCTAGCCATATTGAAAGAATTACGCCTTCTACTGACTGTGGATTTACCATTCTGTGATTCTTCTCGCTCACCCCATTTTTTAAAATAAATCTCTTCTAAAGCATTGTCTATTCATACCTGAGTGGAACGCTGTCTTGTCAGGAAGACAGTTTGATAGGCATGATCCTCAAGGGTCAAACTTAAAAATGTTAACTATCTAGACATTTTCACTGAATTAGTCCTCTGAATTTATCCCGAATTTGTGCCTTAAAATTACTGCATTTCGTATTTTATTTTCTGTGCTATCAGCACAATGATAAACACATTAATAAATTTCTTTTCCCTTAATTTCAGAATACCACTTTTTATTGGTTGAATCAATAAAACACCCTCAGAAATACAACGTTAACAAAAGAGATGGAAAACATACCCTACAGTTAGACAGAAAACCCTGACAAGAGGTAGCAATTTTTTCTAATTATATATGCAGCGTCAAAAAAGCACTGCTAGCACTTTACCACCACAGTGTTCATGCAGTCACATGTCAGAACAAGTGTCGTTTTTAATGAGTTTACAATTAACACAAAATTTTACTATTCCAACTCATGCTGATATTAGTCATTTTAATTGTGTAAGCTTAAAATATAATACTACGTTATTGTCAAGCAGATGAAGCCAAATCTCACCCAAAATAAGAAAGATTTACAATCCCAATTAACATTTGAAATATATAGGCATAAACTTACAAAATGTGAAGTATCAGTTACTAAGATCTGTAATCTGTTTCCCTATATCTCATGATGCTGTTTCCATAGTATACTGCCAGTGGCAAGATGTCTATGAGTCAATTATATATCAACATTTATTTTTCAGTGACTCCCTTAGAGGACTAAGGAATTAACTATGTAGTTACATACATAGCCTCATCACCATAGAACCAAAATATTTCTGGAGTATTAAAAATAGAAGAATGAGCACTCATCCTTGTTCTTTTCCTTGTCTTTAATCCGTACCCTGTAACAGATTTAGCTTAATTAACTGGGGTGGAGTTTAGGTGGTTTTTTTTGAGAGGGGAGGAGGGAGATGGTGCTGGTGAGCATCTATCTATGGTTGAGAGAAAGGCTCTATGCATATATTCTAGTGAACCTTATTGGGGAGCACTAAATAGAAATATGTTTATATTCAGTCCTGAAAAATGCCAGACCTGCGGGAATTCTCAGTATCTATGGGAATGAGTACTACAGTCTAGGTCCTGACCCTGTGAAATTTTTGTGTTTGTCACTCACAAGTCTCCCTAAATTGATCAACAATGGCATAATTCTTTTGGAAGACACCTGTATCAAAGGCTGAGCTGGGATCAAAGTACGTGATTGCTCTGGGACCTAATGGTCAAAGTCATGCAGTCTGAATTTCAGAGCAGAAAGTTCCAGTGATCAGCAGGAGAAAACATATTGAGAAACAAGAAAACTATGAAGTCATAATGGTACTTGCTGCTTGAAGGTGTCTGGCTTTCTGGTTTTGAATCAGCTGGAATTCTTAGAAGATATTGAGTCTTTTTACTCTGATAATTTTGAAATAACGGAAAATGAACATTGCAATCATAGAACTTATCTTGGTGAAGTCTATGAGAAATACATTAATACACAGGCTGTTGACTGTCCATAGATAAAGGATAAATTTTTCTCTCTAAAACTATGCCCATTTACAATACCATTGTGAGGTCTTCTATTGCCTTCAGTGAAGGCGTGGCAACCTGGTTCGGGAATGACATGGCGACCAACCCCAGGCTGCTTGGGCCATCTGCTCACAGGCACCAATGTGGTATATGGCAAATGGCGTTTATTGATAGATAACACAGGTTTATATAGCTAAGGTTTACAACGTCACTTCTGTCTGCTTACATCATGAACTAAACGCTATTGGGAGAGGGGCCCTATCTTTCTGTACATCACGAGATCTTCCGGTCGCCGGACCTTAGCTAGCAATATTTCCCCCCTCCCCATGCTTAATTAAATTTGTAAGAATAGAACAATTTTAAAAATATTGTAATCTTAGCTTATGCTATGGTTTATAATGATTCTAAAATCTATACATCACAGACTTCTTATCTTATCTTACCTTACCTTATCTTATTTTATCTTATACAATCTATAAAATATATAAAACTTATATAACATAAACTTATAAGTTATATAACTTATATAACTTATTAAACTTATAACTTATAAAACTTATAAACTTATAAAACTTATAATCTTAAAAAGACAACTAGGACTAATAAAGTGCATCTTAGAATAGTAAGGATAGCTAGAGGTCGACCTGAGAGGAAGAACATAAGGCACACTTTAGTCTAATTGTTAGTGTTCTATAAACATAATAATAACTCTTTCTAGCTGACTTTTAATGTATGATATGAGTTTGTAAAACTATTTCTGAAAATGAGGAAAGAGATTGCTCTAGAGGAGGTACAGATTTCTTGACTCTTAGCAGGTCTTCATCAATATAGGTTTGTAGTTGATATAGGCCTCGCTGTTGGGTCATCAGGGAGGTCACTCCTGTGGCTGTACCGACTACTCCCAGGCCAAGCAGTGTTGCTATCGTTGCGGCTGTTAATACTTTTCTTCATTGAAGTCTATTGTTCGTTTCTCCCCACTGATCATATATTTCTTCTTCTGGATGGTACAAGACCAGCTAAATGGTGACACAAGTGCTAAAGATAAAATTATACAAAGATATCACGACCCTCCCCTGTGGAGGTTCTTCTTCCGTTGTTTGGATCCTGCTAACGCGGGAGCCCTAGGTGTAGGCACGGTGCCTGCTGATCGATCATCTTCTCCTGCCACTGGAACATATGGGTTACGAGGGTGCTCTATCATCTGGTCCTGTGAATAAAGACTCACAGTTTTCATTAGTTTTATTATGAAGGTCTGGTTTGATAGACTTAAGTGGGCACCACTTAACTCTGCCATCTTTTTTGACAGCGGCATACCCTCGCCCTGTTAGAACTAGTTTCCACCCTTGTTCCCATTCTCCCAGCTCATTTCTAATTATGACTGATGGTCCTTCTTCTAGTGCTCGAGTGGCCCAATGTTTTTGGGTGGGACTATTCACCTCCTCCCTCCTAGGGAATTGATTTACCGCTAGCAGAGCACTCGCTAGTAGATGTGCCTGGTCTCCCGAGGGAATGGTGTTGACAAACCCTTCTGTTTTTGCTAATATCTCCAATTTAGATTTCAGAGTTTGATTCACCCATTCCACTATTGCTTGCCCTGTGCTGTTATACGGAATGCCATGTGTTAACGTAATACCCCATTTTAGAGTAAACGCTTGAACTGATTTAGACACAAAATTTGGACCGTTATCTGGTTTGATCTGATTAGGGATGCCAAGCCAAGCCATAGCTGTTAGCCAATGTTGAATGGTTGCTTTGGAGTCAGCCCTAAGGTGTTGAGTGTCTACAGTCATCCCACTATATGTGTCTACAGTCACCGCTAGCCATGCCCGAGGTTTCAGCAGCTGGCAGAGTGTAAAATCTGTCTGCCACACCTCGGAGGCTTTAAGTTCTCTAGGATTCACTGCGCTGGACCACAGTGGTGCTTTCTGACAGTGGGGGCATGTAGCCACTATATGTTTCGCGTCTGTGACTGAAATCCCATGTCTCTTTGCCAACGCTTTAGCTCCAATGTGAAGAGACTCGTGTAACTGCCGGGCATCTCTTAGTGTCCACAGTCCTTTTGCAGCGGCGTCTGCTTTGTCATTACCAATTTGGAAAAACCCTCTAAATGGGCTGTGGCTGTTGATGTGGATGACCGATATGGTGCCCTGTCGAGAGAAAAGTTCTTCTTCCAGCATTAGGGCTACTGTGGACTTTGACACGCCAGGCCCTGACATGGCCAAACAAAGTTTAGCCACAAATGTGGAATCAGTTACTATGTTGAGATGTTCTGTTGGGAACAATCTGCATGCCAATACTGCAGCCATCGCTTCTAGCTGCTGGACAGAAAGAGCACAGTCACTCATTTTAATGCAGTGTCATTCTCCTTCTGATAGCCATACTGCTGCCACAGTTGAAGTTACTGAGGATGCATCTGTAAAGACTGTTGGTCCCAGCTGGGGCCAGTCCATGATCTTCCATGGAAGGTCGATGTTGACAATTGCCAGCATTTGAGTCCAGGGGGGCTTTGCGGCGTAACATAGTTCTCCACCAAATCCTACGAGAGCTATGGCCAGATACTCTGACATCGCCACTGACTGCGATGGGAGCTGTTTGCGGAAGGGCAACCATATCCTGGTGGGTTCAATGCCTAGATGTCTTAGGGTGAGTTTTCTGCCTTTCATGATGAGATTACCAAGGCACTCGATTCCCGGAGAGAATGCATGTGATGGCTTTCCTAGGACTATCCATTGTATTGGTTGGGCTTTTTCAGTAGGGCCCTGGGCTAGTGCTCCTATTCCCCCCTTTTTTGTAAAGTGCACATACAGATCAAGTGGTATATTCGGGTTCCACCTAGCAAGCATGCTTGATAACATCTGCTACTCGATAAAATCGAGAGTTCATTGCTTCTGTCATTAGGGCTTTTTGTTCCCATGGGTTCTTTCCTTTCAAAAGATCATACAGAGGAGCCATGGTTTCAGGAGGGATCAGAACAATGTTACGGAGCCATTGCAAGGACCCCATTAACTGTTGCATATCATGGAGTGTCTTAATGTTCCAATGAACTTTTATTTGAGGGGGTGTTATATAAGAACTTGTGATCCCCACTCCCAAAAATCTTACATATGGTCCTCTCAATTTTTGCGCTCGCAATTTCGAACTCATGTGCTTTTAGAGTTTTGGAAACCATTGACACTAGCTGGTGCACCTGACTCCGTGAGGTTGCTGCAATTAAAATATCATCCATATATTGAATGATAGTTGCAGTCGGGTTACTGCACCAGACTGGTGCCAATGCCCGATCCACTGTGATCTGGCAGATAGTAGGTGAGTTCACCATTCCTTGGGGCAGCACTTTCCACTGGAAGCATAGGTTGGGGCGATGGCTGTTTGGAAACATGACAGAAAAAGCAAACCGTTCTTTGTCCTCCTCATGCAAGGGTATCGAAAAGAAACAGTCCTTAATATCAAGGACAGCACAAGGTTGTCCCTCGGTTATCATAGGCAATAGCGTTTGGACAGGACCCATAGGTTGGATTATCTTGTTTACTTCATGCAGGTCATGGAGGAGTCGGTTCCCTCATCAGTTTGTTTGGGTATTACAAAAACTGGGGTGTTCGACGGACTAATGAACGATTCTATGTGACCTTTCTCTAATTCACGGTCAACCAGCTCAAGAAGAGCATCCATTTGAGGCTTTGATAGGGGCCACTGCTTGACCCACACTGGGTCGGATGATTTCCATTCCAATCTGATTGGTGGAAGTGGGTGTGAGGCAGTGGCCCTTAAAGAAAATTTGTCACCCTTGCTTTTAATAGAGCTAAAGCGTCCCTTCCCAACAGGGGTGGGACTCCTGACATGACATACGGAAAAAGGGTGATGGTTTTCTCTGGTCCTTTGTCAGTGTGAATTGTGATTGCTACAAATTGAGCACTCTTCCGAGCTCAGGTTAATCTTCTAACCCCACCCACCACAGGGGCATCTTCCAGTTTCCAGCTTGAGAGCCAGTGTGTCTTGGGAATAACTGTAGCATCTGCCCCGGTGTCAATTAAAAAGGGAATGCTAATGGTGATGTTATTTGAGGCATAGAGGGAACAGATCCCCCACACCACTGGCGGGTTATCGCACTTTACTGCCAGGGCCACCCTGGGGTCTCCCCCCCAAGAGGTGGTTCTTGCTATCCCTGAGACAGAGGTGGATTCGGCTGGACTGTAGGTTGGACCGTAAAGTTGGTTGCTTGTTGAGGGGGCAGCGGGTTTGGGAGTGCCCCCCCCTGCCCCTCCATCCAGGGTTGACATGGTTGGGCCGCCTCATGTTCCAAGCGGGAGAGGGCCGTGCACGACCCGGGTGCCCTCTCCCCCTCCCGTTTCCCTGGAATTTAAATCTGCATTCCTTAATGAGATGTCCTTTCTTTCCACAGGCCTAACATGGTCCTCTGGGTCGATTTTGGCATGGGGAGCGCTGTTAAGGGATTCCCTAACTGGGGGCAATTTACCACCACATGGCCCACCTGGCCACATTTAGAACATGCCATCACATTAGCTATCGCGGTGCGAACAGCCATCTGGATCGGGGCCAAATGCTCTTCATTTGTGACATGTTTAATCATGTCTGCAATACTTGATCCTACTGGTAGTGATCGTAGGACTTCTTTGGTTTTTGCATTACACTGCTGACATAAGCAGTCTGCAACAAACGGGCCTTTTGCTTCCACAGGCAGGGACGAGGAGTCAATTGCTGCTTGGAAGCAATCTACACATTGTGTGAAGCTCTCACTTTCATTTTGCTTTATTGTAGACCATAGTGATGGCTTAGCAATGACTCCAGAAGCTGTACGAATAGCTTCTCTAGCTGCATGAGTAGTTGTCATAACTTTGTGGGCCCGCAGGCCTTGGGCCTGTGACTGGGGGGTGATCATGGTTGGGTCTGTACCTGTCAGCGGTTGTAGGCTAGAGCCATGTAGCGGGTGACCCACCCCAATTACTTGGGCTAGTTACCTCACACAGTTGTCCTCCCATTCTTGTTTAAAAACAATCATTCCTGCCTCATCAAAAATCAATCTACAAGTTTGTTTTATATCAAACAGGAGCATGTCATCTCCCCAAAAACCCCATCTATGAGGGTGGAGACCATGGCAGAATTAAGCCCTTTGTCCGCAATTGTTTTAAAAATCGCTTGTATATCCTTAGGGTTTATTGGCGAATAGACCCTTTGTCCTCCATCCATCACCTGGACCGGGAACGCTAGCGTGGCCAATGGACCCCAATCGGCACACGCATCCTTAATTTCTCTCCAGTCCGTGAGAGGAATTTTCTTCCCCCACCCTTTTTATTGCGGATGGGAATATTTTTGCTTTTAACTCTGTCTATTTCAATTTCCTCCTCCTCCGACTCTGCATCGGTTTTGAGCCACTCATCCCAGCTGGTGTCTGATTCGGGACCGGAACTCTACTGACTGGTAACTTCCGGGCTCTTTAGTCAGGCTCCGGCCCCGCCCACTTCCCTTACGGGTGGGCCATCCCCCCCTCTTGACTCGCTCCGCCTCCTACTCTTCAGATGGCCGTTCTGATTGGCCGCTCCACGCCCCTCACACACGCTTCCCTTTCCTTCTCTGTCACGTCTATCACCTTTCTCCTTTTCGTTCTCCTCCCCTTCCCGTCTGCACGCACACGTTAGTTCTAGTGCTTCCTCCCTTTACGCGCCGTTAGTATCTTCGCCCCTCCCACTTTCTTGCTGCTTGGCGCCATCTTGGGGTGCATAGGGCAGTGGAGTAGGCCAGACATTCTGAGACTCTGATTCTGCGGTGGTGTGCTTAGCCTCCTCGAGTAATCCACCCCAGAAGGATTTTACTCATTCCTGTCCCTCTGTAAGGGGGACAGAGTTCGGGGATTGAGGGGATGTATCATCCTCTGGCAGTTCTTTAGGCTTAGCAGAATCATCATCATCATCTCAGGGGTGCAAAGTCTGTGTGGCTGCTCTGACTCCCACAGTCTCTTGCCGCCATCCAGGTCTCCTGCTCTTGTATAGCCTTTTGCAGGGCCTGCACATCTTTCCCCCGAGACTTAAGGTGTTTCCCAGAACCCGAGGACATTGTCTCCTCAGCTAAGGCTTTAGTACACTTATCCCACACTTCAGGGTGGAGAATACACACCGGCTGGTCAATGACCCCTATTTCTAAAAGCCTCGCAATGGTGAGAGTAAAATCTTTGTGTTTACAATCAATATCCCACTGCTTATGTAATTGTGATACAGCCTTCACAAGGGCTTCCATCCTCCTTGTTGGTCCGGGAGCGTCCTCCCCGCTGGGTTGGTCCTGCCGCTCCGGCCACTGTTCACCCATCCAGGCGATGTTCCCGGGTTTCAGCACCACTTGTTGCCTTCAGCGAAGGTGTGGCGACCTGGTTCAGGAACAACACGGCGACCAACCCCAGGCCGCTCGGGCCATCTGCTCACAGGCACCAATGTGGTATATGGCAAATGGCGTTTATTGATAGATAACACAGGTTTATATAGCTAAGGTTTACAACGTCACTTCTGT
This sequence comes from Tapera naevia, assembly GCA_033556795.1. Taxonomy (NCBI): domain Eukaryota; kingdom Metazoa; phylum Chordata; class Aves; order Cuculiformes; family Neomorphidae; genus Tapera; species Tapera naevia. The sequence continues at coordinate 4,627,222 of JAUMJJ010000016.1, forward strand.
CTGCTTACATCATGAACTAAACGCTATTGGCTATTGGGAGAGGGGCCCTATCTTTCCGTACATCGCGAGATCTTCCGGTCGCTGGACCTTAGCTAGCAGCAGTCTTCAACAGGCTAACCAAGGCATACATTATTAACAGAGAAAGATGCTAAACAGTAGCAAGTTCTTCCAAGGAGGTTATTCTCTCTGAAATTTCATCCTCTTTTTTTTTTTATTTTATCTCCTGTTATCTTTCTTTAACAGTTCTTCTTCGATACAGTAATGCTAGATAAGCATTAGGAAAACAGGAGGTATATACAAAGAAGGTGTAGTACAGGTGCTTGGTTGCTTGCTGCTGCTATTTAGCTATTTAGCAGTAAGAACCTCTACATCCTTTCCAAACTAATTGCTGCGCAACAAATATTAATTCCATTAAAACTAGGAATGATGCTGTACCAGAATTACAGAAAATACTTAACCACATATTCAAAATCATAATACACTAGAATCATGACATACCATAGTATTCTAAATAAGTTACTGTCTGATACTGTTCTAAATAAGTGCTATATATAAAGCAGCATGTATTAAATTGCAAGTCAAAATATAAGTGAATACACTGGATATTTGAGCAGTATAGTTAAGCCATGTTCCACAATTTATTGATAAAAAAATGCAACCCCAGTTCTCTGAGCAACACAAAACTCATAAATAACATGCATTTCTTTTGAAATGTGATTTCTTATCATTATATTATGGTGGACATATTGCTGACCGTAATGACATTTATAATCTTCCAAACCTCATTTAGTGTAGAGTCATTACCTTCACAACAGAGTATCATAAAAGCAGACAGTGGGCAGGGCTAGGGAAAAAAAACAACATCTTGCTAAAATTTGCAAATAATGTATCAGGGAATAAAACAAAGTCTGTTTATCTTAGTCAGCTTGCATATTCAAGATCCCCTCCTTGGTCTGCTTATAAACCAACTTAAATCCAGAAAAATGTCCCACAATTTATTATTAAATATCTACAAGCTTCCTAAAAGCTCTGTTTGTCCTAGAGACATGGAAAGGCAGGTTCAAAACTTAAACAGTGTGTATCTACATTATGTTTCCAAATGAGCTGCTGAAAAAAGGTAGTCTATGTTTTCGTATGAAAAGCAGTCATTGTGATAAATGCTTTGTTGCATGGGCCATTCATAATTGGTGCAATTAGCATATTGAAAAAAAATCTAAAATCTAAAGGATTATAGCAATGTTAATCTCTTTTCCCACATCTCTAAAGCCTCTGAACCTCAAGGTGGATACTGAGGGAATGAGGTCCTTTTTTGTAAGAGAAAATCACATTTGAGACCATTTGAGGAAAGTTCACATATACACATCTGTTGAAACTGGTGAGATGCATTCCAGGGTCTTGAGGCAAATGGCTGATGTAGTTGCCAAGCCACTGTCCATAATACTTGAAAAGTCATGGCAGTTTGGTAAATCCCACATTGACTGGAAAAAGGGAAACAGCACCCCTATTTTTAAAACAGCTAAAGAGGAAGACCCTGTGACTGACAGTCAGTCTCTCCTTTGTGCCTTGTAAGATCATGAAAAAGATCTTACTGGAAGACGTGTCAGGTCATATGGATAAAAGGGAGGTAATTAGAGAGAGCCAACATGGCTTCATAAGGAGAGGCTTGTGCCAGACTAATCTGGTGAATCTCTATGATGGAGTGACTCCATTGGTGGATAAGGGAAGTGCAACTGATGTCACCCATCTTTGACTTCTGCAAGACATTTGACATGGTCCCACACAACATCCTTATCTCTAAATTGGCAAGACATGTGTTTGACAGTGTTGTCATTTGAGCTAAAGTAGAATTAGTTTTCTAACTTCATCTAAGTCTTTTCTAAGTAACTACATTTTCTGAAAATTCACAGCACATTTTTCTGACAGTGTTTCTCTCTAGAAGTGATAACACAGGGCACTGGTACAAAGAAAGGCCATTGCATATCCTTATTTCTATAGTAACCAAGACCATCTTTGAGCAAGTGGAATGCTGTGAGACCACGCTTACAGGGAGTATCAGACAGTACAGGTGAGCCCAAACTAATCAACAGAGTATTCCATTTCATATACATCATATTCAGCATAAAACTGAGAGATTATGAAGGTCTCTCTCTCCTTACACGGCCAACATCCATTGAAGACCTCCTCTGTTGTTTTGCCCCTGATCCCAGATCTGTGCATTTCTGAATTCAGTTTCTGAGCCCAGCTACCTCCTGACACTCATCTTTTTCCTCATGCCTGATCTGCAGCTTTTGTGGTGATATATAGTCATTGGGGGCTGGGGATGCAATTTAATATATTAACATATATTCTGTTATTTTCTTATTAATTTTTTTTTAAGATATTATTTCATTGAGGCTGTTTTTATTTTTGTTTCTGCAAGTCTTTTTCTCTCATTTCCCTTTCTCCTCCTGGGGAGATTTATTATTCTCAGTGCTGGTTTTCTACACTATTTAATGGCAACCAATGTTTTTCACATAAAGTTTTATAAAATCCACTTTTGACTTTATTATATTTGATAAAATGACATTTCACTTTAGCAAAATTTTAAGGACAACTAGCTATGTAATAATGGCAATTCTAGATTGTATTTATTTATTTATTTACTGATTTTGGCCAAAATGTTCTGTGCTGACCCTTTTCAGCCCAGGGCACGGGCACAGACAATGGAGAAGCCTGCAGGATACTAGCTTACAGTAAAAAAACCAACAAACTAAGCTAAAAATGAAACATTCACTGCCAATAACTGTATTGAAATTTTGGCTGAAATTTAGGAAAAATAAACATTTATCTCTAGTGCATAAAGTTGTAAATATTACATTGCCACTTTTGGAGGCTGGAAATAAAATGAGAGACTTTTGAATCAAAGAGTTTTTCAAATTTTGTTACTGATATTTCATATAGTTCGAGTGTAAATCTGTGCTACTCCATTATAGCTGCATGCGTTCATGCATAACTGCAGATCATGTGTCTCATAAAGTTTATAAAATAATTAACATCCATCTTATTTTCTCTGCTCTCTAGATCTCTGCTGGGCAGGTTGTCTAGCACAAACCTTCTTTTACCAAAGAAGATCTTGATAAATCTTCTTTAATATGAAATAAATTCTGTCCATACTTCCCTGATCCCACAGCATCCTTTCCCCTGTATCATGATGGCTATATATTGTTGGTACAAAGTATGACCATTTATTAAGGAACATTAGTGTTGGCTGTTACCACTCTCTGTCTATTGTTTAGCCAGTACAATATAGCATTCACAGCCAGCACAATGCAGCATTTAAAGTACAAGTATGTAACTGCCAACTATTGTTCCTGGAGAAAATATTTTTTCAGCATATTAAAGATGAATTGCCAAATCAAGGAATCATAGAATTATATGAGTTGGAAGGGACCCAAAAGAATCATTGAGTCCGACTCCTATCCCTACACAGGACACTCCCAACATTCACACCATGTGACTGAAGGCATTGCCCAATTGCTTCTTGAATGCTGGCAGACTCAGTGCCATAACGGCTTCCCTGGTAAGCTATTCCAGTGCTCCACCACCCGCTGGGTGAAGAACTTCTTCCTAATATCCTATCTAAACCTCCTCTGGTACATCTTCCTGCCATTCTCTCAGGTCCTATTATAGGTTCCAAGAGAGGAGGGATGAGCACCTATTTCACCTCTTCTCTTGTGAGAAGGCAGTAAACAGCTATGAGATCCTCTATCAGTGTCCGCTTCTCCAGGCTGAACAGACCAGGTGACTTCAGTCATTCCTCATACTATTTCCTCTCTAGACCCTTCACCAGCCTTGTGGCTTCCTCTGGACACTCTCCAGTAGTCTGACGTCCTTTTCATACTGCATCACCCAAAACTGCACACAGTAGTCGAGGTGGAGCCGCAGCACTGAGGAGTAGAGCAGGACAATGACCTCCCTCAACCAACTGCAATACTGTGCCTGATGCACTCCAGGACACAATTGGCCCTCTTGCCGTCGACCGGAATACCCAGGTCCCTCTCCACAGGGCTGCTCTCCAACCTTTCAGACTGACTCCAGCTTGTATATGTCTCCAGGGTTGCTGTGTCCCAGCTGCAGAACCTGGTGTTTGCCCTTGTTAAATTTAATGCGGTTGGTGATTGTCCAGCTCTCCAATCTGTCTGCAGGGCCTCTTTGTCCCCAAGAGTGTCAACAGCTCTCTCCAGTTTTGTGTCATCAGCAAACTCTGCCAAGAAACCTTCAAGTGTTTTGTCCAGTCGTTTATGAAGATATTGAAGAGCACTGATGCCAGGATGGATCCCTGGGTGACCCCCACTAGTCACTGGGTGCCAGCCTGATGTAAATCCATTCACTGTGACTCTCTGAGCCTGACCCATCAGCCAATTGCGCACCCATTGCATTATGTGTTTATCCAGCTGTATTCTGGACCTTTTGTTGATAAGGATACTGTGAGAGACAGTATCAAAGGCTTTGCTGAAATCTACAAAAATGACAACAACTGGATTTCCCTGGTAGAGCAAGTGGGTGGCCTTGTAGTAGAAAGATGTTAAGTTTGTCAGGCAGGACCTTCCCTTTATAAACCTGTGCTGGCTGGGGCCAATGACTGTGTTATCTTTCAGCTGTTTTTTGGTAACTCTTAGAATAATCTTCTCCATAATCTTCCCAGGCACTGAAGTAAGAATGACAGGCCTGTAGTTATTGGGGTCATCCCTGCACAAGAAAATTTTGCGCTCAAATGAGCGCTATTACTGTCCCTAGTGAGCTTCAGCATGGCTGCATTATAACATGTGAATAAATAAAGTCACGGCTTTTGCTTATAATTCTACTAGATTTCTGTTTTCTTAATGCAAGAATACAGATTGTCTTAATGACATCGTAATTCTAGGTGTAACAAAGGTGACTTCATGGTCCTATAGCAAGGGATCTCCTCAATCATCAGAGTGTTTTTGAATGCCCTTGTCATCTCTATAAAACAGATAGGTGTATTTTGTTTTGAGATTTGTTATACTGCAGTAAATCACAGATGACAGACTGGAGGAAGCAGTTATGGAAAACCCAAGCCAATAAAACTACTGACTGACAAAGAACAGATCCTCCTTGACCATTGTATTTGTACGCCACCACCCTGACTTTTCAATAGTTGTATACTTGAATATTAACTTTGCCTATCAAATGTCATCTTACTTGAGAAAGGATATCTTTCTAGATACAATAATTGTGATTTTGAAAGATTTTTAAAAATATTGTACTAATTGAAGACATTGCATTTTCTGATAAAGTTCTGTGCTATTACAAGCTCAGAATTCATCTTCTCACAGTGTTGAAGAACAGTAAAAAACAGTAGCATTAGGACTCATATTTTGAAGAGATACCTTTTACATGTACAGATATTGTTTCTCGTTTAGTTTTGATGAAACGTGCTACATGAAAGGACATAATAAATGACTCACTGTTGCCTTAAAATGAACAACTGCATGTAAAAGTCATATCAACCTGGGTTTATTATCATCAATATGAAAATGTGATTTGTATGCATTGTTTTTGCTGGAACTGACCCGGTTTCCATTTAATATCGTATCTTGTTTCTGAGAGTAGTTAGTGTCATATACCACAGGCAGTGTGACATATCTCACTACAGGACAGCCTAGTCGCTCAGCCTTTTTGCCCCAAAAGAACTCACCTGATGACCAGCAGTGTTAAGGACTGAACTTGTATGTAATCACACTGGTATATTTTTTGATGTCTCAGATCCTAAGGAAGTGACAAAACTGATGAGATATTGATGTATAGCACACAACCTACTCGGTTTAATGTTCTCTCTTTACAAAGATAATAAGCAAATGATCGTTTCCAGGTTAAAATATAATGCGCATGTGATGTGGATGAGTTATTGGAAACCAGTGAACTGTGTGCAATTTTCCACTCAAAACCATTTCCTTAGTCCTCTTCCAAAGTGGCTTTTAGCTGCTACATCGGTGTTTTACTCTGATTAAATCAAAGTAAAAATATTCTTCTTCCAAAGAGGAAACTGTAGTAAAACAACTATAAACCTTTCTGAATACCTACATATCAGGAAGAATACCAGGTTTTTCACTCATCATGCCTTTATTAAGGTATTATTCCATATAAAGGATTAAAGTTTGGAAGGTTGTTAAAGAAGAAGTGTTGGCAATGTAGTGAAATCTGCATGAAGTTTCTGGACAGTTTGCAGAATTCTGGCATATTGAAAAGTTTGTCTGAGAGATATATAACAAGTACTTGGAAATGCCATGCAGTACAACATTATAGCCTTCCCAGCCCAGACTCTTTCTTCTGTTGTTTGAACCTTGGTACTGCCTTCTTGTTGTTTACTTTGCTCTTTTAAATCTGATACTTTCATGTTTTATTTGTTTCTCTTGGAAAATTAAAAAATCCATTTTGTGCATAAAATTGGCATTGGTCCTGGAGATGATGAAGTCCCAACCAAATAAGAAACAAAAATAAAGCTCCTCTGAATCAAATAGGAAGAACTTTTTCCTACTTTAGTAACATAGTAAGAGAAAACCAGGTTTGAATCTATCTGAAGAACTTGCTTGTACATAGGTCTGTGGGAACTGAGGAGATGTGTTCTAGAGTCTTGAGGGAAACAGCTGATGTAGGTTTCAAGCCACTCTCCATAATACTTGAAAAGTCATGGCAGTTTAGCAAAGCTCACCTTGAGTGGAAAAAGGGAAAAAGTACCCCATTTTTAAAACAGGTAAAAGCAAAGACCCTGTAAACCACTGACAGTCAGTCTCTATTTCATGCCTGGTAAGATCATGAAAAAGATCTTCCTGGAAGACATGTCAGGTCATGTGGATAACAGAGAGGTAATTAGAGACAACCAACATGGCTTTACAGATAGAATTTTGTGCCAGACTTATTTGGTGACCTTCTACAATTAAGGAACTGCATTGGTGGGTGAGGAAAGTACAACTGATCTGATCTAACTTTGGATCTTCTGTAAGACGTTTGACACTGTTCCACACAACATCCTTATCTCTAAATTGGCAAGATATATATTTGGTGGATGGATCATTCTGCAGAATCATAGAATCATAGAATCTTCCAGTTCAAAAAGAACTTTGAGATCATGGAGTCAAACTGTAGTGGATTGACTTTTGAAGTATTCCATATCTTCTTTTAACGTAACCTGACATATAAATAGGGTGTAGATAAGAGAGCACATCCTCTTCTTCTTCCAGCTAGGCTAGGGAGCAGAAGGTACCTGTGTTGGTCCTGTCTGCTGCTGAGCCTGAGGAAAATTTTTTAACAGGTCGGATTTGGCTGTCCAGCTCTCCACGGGGGAGGTGGAAAGGAAGGGCCTGGAAATACCTGGTAGGTAATGAGAAAGGATGGAGAGACCCAGTGTGTGCCTCAAGGAGATCTATCCTTGGGGAAAAACTAATTCAGTGTCTTGAATTGAGTTTTATGGGAGATGACACCAGATGAGAAAGACTTGAACAGAATGAATATCAGTCTCCAGTGATGAGCTAAGCCCAGTTGAGCCAGTCCAGCTCTGCACCACATGAGACTCTCATGACTACCTGAGAAACAGCCACCAGCAGATCTTCCAAGCTTGAACTCATAAGCCCAAAACCAAAACTGTGACAGACTTAGAAATAAAATAAGGACTATGTAAATATGTCTATGCACGGGATATAGACAAACATAATGTACAGGTGTTGTGTTAAAGAAATTATGTGGAATAAGGGGTGGAGAATGTAGTGGATTGACTTTTGATCCACGGAAGTATTCCATATCTTCCTTTAATGTAACCCAACATGTAAATAGGGTGTAGAAAAGAGAGTACACTCTCTTCTTCTTCCAGCAAGACTGGGGAACAGAAGTTAACCTGCGTTAGTCCTGTCTGCTGCCGAGCCTGCAGAAAAATTTTTAACGGGTCATATTTGGCTGTCCGGCTCTCCAAGGGGGAGGTGGTGTGGTAAGATTTCATTGATTCTTTACATTGTTTGTTACTGGGTGTTATAGTTATATGACGGGTGTTATATAGATCCTTTTTGTCCTTTTTCCCATTTGCCTTCCCCTCTTCCCTTGCTGCTTTGCATAGCCTTGTGGTGTAGTTGTTTGTGTTTAGAAAAATACAGAAATATATGTATTTAGTGTGATTTTGGTTTCTTCCATAGTTTTTTTTCTTTGAAAGGGGGAAGTTTTTGGGAGAGAGGCAGACTGAGAGGTTGGAGAACTTGGGAAAGCTAGCTCAAACCAGCTCACCAACCACATTCATTGCCCACTAAACAATATCTACCCAGTTTTTAAACACCTCCAGGGGTGGTGTCTCAACCACCTCCCTGGGCAGCTGTTCCAGTGCCTGACCACCCTTTCGGTAAAGAAATTTTTCCTAATATCCAGTCTGAACCTCCCCTGGCGCAGCTTATGGCCATTTGCTTTTGTCTTATCACCTGTCGCTTGTGAGAAGAGATAAACATGATGACTCAAGCTTTGTCAGGGAAAGTTTAGGCTTGATGTTAGGAAAAAGTTCTTCACTGAAAGGGTGATTGGCCATTGGAATGCGCTACCCAGGGAGGTGGTGGAGTCGCCGACCCTGGAGGTGTTTAAGGGGAGACTGGATGAGGCACTGAGTGCCATGGTTTAGGTGATGGGTTGGTGTTAGTGTTGGTGTTGGTGTTAGTGTTGGGTTATAGGTTAGACTCGATGATCTCAGAGGTCCTTTCCAACCTTATGATACTGTGATACTGTGATACTGTAACATTTACTCTGCCATAGCCTCCTTTCAGGCAGCCGTAGACAGGGATGAGGTCTCCCCTCAGCCTCTTCTTCTCCAAGCTAAACAACCCCAGTTCCCTCCGCCGTTCCTCATAGGGCTTGTGCTCCAGCTCCTTCACCAGGCTTGCCGCTCTTCTCTGGATGCGCTCCAACAGCTCTATGTCCTTCTTGTAGCGAGGGGCCCAAAACTGCGCACAGTACTCGAGGTGTGGACTCACCAGTGCTGTCACTAGTGCTATGGATAAGCATTTGTCTGGATGGCCACATACAAAGAGTTGCAGGCAATTACTCAGTGTTTAAATGAAGATCAGTAACAAGTAGTGTCCCTCAGAAGTCCATATTTGGACCAGTTATCTTCAATATCTTTATTAATGACATGGACAGTGAGATTGAGTGCACCCTCAGCAGATTTGCAGGTGCCATCAAGTTGATTTGTGCAGTTGATACACTTTAGGGAAGAGAAGTAATCCAGAGAGACCTCAACAGTCTTGAGGAGTGGGCCATGTGAACTTCATGAAGTTCAACAAGGCCAAGTGCAATGTCCTGCACCTTGGTCGATCCCCGGTATCAATAAGGGATGAATGGATTCAGAGAAGCCTTGTGCAGAAAGATTTGGGAGTACTAGTGGATGAAAAAATGGAAATGAACCATTGGAAATGGAGTCCTTGCAGCTCAAGAAAGGTGATTGTGTCCTGGGCTGCATCAAAAGGAACATGAACACCATGTCAAATGGTGATTCTGGATCACTACTTCACTCTAGTGAGACTGAGATCCCACTTGGAGTATTGCATCCTATCCTTTGACATGAAGTGGGGAAAAAAAAATATGATTCTCTCAATTTTCAGAAATTACTCTTGTTTGTACAAGTGTTCCCAAAATAGTTCTGAAACACCAAAAGAGCAGCAGTATTCCTTAATAGCATAAGAGGAAGATAAAGCTTAATAAAGGCAGCAGCCACATTCGACTTCCAAGTTCCTTTTTCCCTCTGATCCAGATACTTCCAAATTGGTGTAACAGACAATACAAAACCTTGTAGCAGCAATCTGTTCTGTCCCTTCAGGAAAAAAAATCTGAGTTTAAAAAAATAATCATATAGTTACTATGGTAGAAGCTCTGCTGGCTATAAATAATCTGGATGCAAATGACCTATAAAAATCATATTCTTCTAAAATTACCAAAAATTTAGCACGGTAGAAGTTTCTAGATGCTGTCTGGTAACCTCTGGCAAATCTTTGCACAAAGATCAAAAGAATCTTTGCCAGGAAAAAAATGAACACAAAATCCCAAACCAAACACTACCCCTACCCCCAATGTATATCATACTTTAAAACACACTGTCTGCTTGTATGTATGTAGACAGCACTGTTTTGTCAGTATAAGAGTATTCTGGTGAAACAATCCCTTACTATGTTACGTTTGTCAGAATACGTGGATGATTTTGTTAAACAGACTTGAAGGCTTTATGAACAACCCCAAAACTACACAATAACAGGCAAAGGTGAAAGTAGTTATTGCAATGTCATTTATTGAGTAATATCAAATAAAACACTTTCTTCAATAGTGGCTGGACTTGAAAGTTAGGGAAATATTAATTCAAGAAAAACTTAAGTGTTACAGCTCAGAAAACAGGAGAAAACATGAAGTAGTGTTCTTTAAGAGTTTTTGACATGGAAAGACCTTTAGTATACTAAAAAAATTGCATTCTTTCTTTGAAAATGGAGAGATTCAACAGTATACTATAATGCAACATGTTTAAGCATCTTTTTAAGTCCTAAAGATTTTAAAATTAACTGTTCCAATTAAGATTATCTTTTATCAATGCATCCACATTAGGGGTTCCATAGATTGGAGGATTAAATTAATGAGTTCGCTCACATGGCAGATTTACAGGACATTTGTGCAAAGATCTCCCAAAGAGCATCTAGAAACTGCACACGGTTTATTAATTGAAACAAATATGAAATTGGAAATAAACAAAGAGACACACTCCAAATCCCCAAATCAGAAAAAGATCTACTGTAATAAACAACTTTGATTTGTAAAGCAACAATGAAAGTATCAATAAATATTTTTGATATAATTCCTTATCTATCTAAAAAAACCCACTCATGGCTTAATTTCTAAAATGGTAACTTAGGGAAACTGTGGGGGTTTTGTTTTTTTAAATGAAGTCATTGACTTTTTATTTCTGCGCTTGGCACCCTTAGCTTTATGGGGGACATTAAGCCAGTAGAAAATACTTGAACTTCAGTAGCCCAGTAGGGATTAAAAGGGGATTCTTATCATCTCTCTTGTGTTGCCGTTTTTTTTTCTCATTCTTCCGAAACTGGCTTCCATGACATTGTCTATTTTATTAGCATACTGGAGTAGTTTGAGAGCATTCACTTTAGGCTTTTTAATATTCAGTGTATGATGTTCATACATAAAGTAATAAAATACAAATAAATGTAAATAAGTAGTGTAATTATTTTTTGTCTGGGCAAAAGCTAAAACATTCCTTTGTAGATCCTTGCAGTCTCCTAGCCCAGTTTAACTGAATTTTCTGGAGGGTGTTTTCAGTTTTAATTTAGGAAATGTCCTGAAATTCTTGGGTACACTTTGTTCTGATTAACATTTCCCAACAACTAGGAAAATCAATGTTTTCAGAAAAAGTTGAGCAGTCTTGAGCAGCATTTTGCAGCAATCCATATGTATTTTGATTGTATACAATATTGCTTTAGCCAGACCATAGACATTCCTATTCCTTTACTCTTTGTCTGTACATTATGTTTCCAAACGTGAAGGTAAATGAATGGAGAAACACTAAACCAACCCTTTTTTTCTTTTTTTTCTTTAATTTTTAATAGAAGGAATTCATTAAATGCAGCATTAACAGATAAAATTATGTATTGTAATATTCTATATCTCAAGAGAGGGTGAAGGAAACCACTTTTGTGGACTTTGATCATCTTTCTGTCCTTTTCCATCACAACCAACAACTATTTAAAATGTCTTTTCAGCAATGCTTCTGAGTGCAGCTCAAGAATGCTACAACACTCCTCCTGAGATTAAAAAAACCAAAAAAACAGAAGCAGGCAGATAATTCAATATCCAGTTAAAGGAGAGTAAGCCCCTAGAAGTTTTTATCACCAGAATTATGAAAATCAAAAAATTACCAAAGATAAAATCCATGATTCTGTGCTCTTCTTCTTAGCAATATCAGAAATTCCATTGATTTTTAAGCAAGAAGATTAAGAAGCTTTCCATTATATTATGACAAACATTTGAAATTTAAACTGGAATCATAAAAATACCAACAAAACATAAATATAAATATAGCTTGGAATAATATATTTTTAGGGATATATAGCTTCATGAGATAATATTCTAGCATTTTAAATTTTCTAGTTTTTAATAAAAATATCAATCCCTGCAATCAGTTTTCATTTAAAAGCTCCTACCTTTTCCACTCATAAATAAAATATGTCTCTTGTTTCAAAATTTTTTTTCCATTTTCAACTGGGTTTTTTTTTGACATTCTAGCTCCTAACTTGCAGCATCAGTAATATTGAAGGTAACAAAAAGAAAAAAATTTAAACACAGATCAGTATGTCTTTTTTTTTGGTGTGTATTTGGAAGATAAAAAATAAGATAGTAAATAAAAATTAGGCATAAACCAAGAAATTTAAAACTCCTCCAGTATTTTATATGAATAGAAACAGACCTTTATGCAAAACTTGGAAGAAGAAATTTTTCCTTTTCGAAAAATAACAAATTACTCCTAGTTTCCTATAAATGCTCCCTACGGTTTAAGAAACTGCTGGCTGCAGGTTCTTGAAAGACCCCAGATTGCTACATGATCATGAACAAAGGCTGCAAAGCTCATTTTCAGACAATCACCTACAGCTAATCCATGTCCTTCACAACAGCTTTCCTTTCTAGTTTCCTGTTTTTTTCCTTTTTAAAAAAGTTTTTTTTTTTAACTTAGGATGTGTATGGTAGCACAGATCTTGTTATAGTTTTTTATTATTATTATTGTTTTCCTTTCATTGTTATGGAGGTCTTACAATTGACTAGTATCTTCTTATCCCACCTCAAGGCATTTTTTACTCCGGAAGACCGATGTGTTTGTGAATCCACAAAGAAGAAGTCACTTAAACAACACGGAATGGACTTTGACCTTCAGCTCTACATCACTACTCTCAGCAGAAGCATAATGTATTGTATTGAGAAAAAATAAACCAGCTTTTTAACCTAGAGACATTTTTTCACATTACTTGATCCTTCAAATCTAAGGCATATCAAATGTAAACAAAAGGAACAAGCAAGAACCTTAAAGAGGATATTTTCTCTCTCCGATTTTGAATGCTAGTGAATTTTTACTCCCTATTAGTGAATGTAATCAAGATAGACTTGCAATGTCACACAAACTAAGACAATACAGGAATTATCAGCACTAATTAAGCAACTTTTAAATTAGAGCAAGGGATACCATTTCTTAAGTTCTTTCAAAGCATCACTAGTTTCCACAAATTCCACTTTCCTCTCCAGTTGTGTTTCCATAGATATTTTTGTTGTAGTTGCTGCTAACATGTGTTCATGACTGCTACAGCTTAAGAAGACAAGATACTTTCCCACTAGATGGAGAGAATGTGCAGAGAAACCTATGAAGTTTGCCTCCTTATATTTAGCATCTCCTCCTCCCAGTGAATATGGCTAAGGAAAATGATAGGGAGAAGTAAGGTGATGCCCAAGATGGCTGATGCTCTGAACGTAAACTGCAATTTCATTTCCAGTCTTATCTTCTATCACAGTCAGCAACACAGATCTTTGCCCCCTGGTTTGTTCAGAAAAGCAGTCCAAATTGTCTATATGGCCAACTGCACCTTGCCTGGTGGGGATGCCTGGAATGTAGATACTTCCTCTTCCAAACTTCTATTCCCAAATAAAAAGCATAGAAAGGCAAACTGACGGGGTTTTGATGAGATCAGACTCAATTGCTTGTTGTCTCCACTGGCTGGAACTCAGAGCTGCTGATTTAAAACATGTAGATAAGACTGAAAGAATAATCCTCTCTGTTTTTATCTTCTGTTATTCAGTTTTATACTAGCTGATAACAATCTGCAAATATAGCTGTTACAGGAAAATTACTGTAGGTCAGGGTTGTCAAACTCACAGCCCTCAGGCAGAATTTGGCCCTCCACCTTGTTTTATCCTGGCACCTTTTTTCTTCCTAGTGGCAGTGCTGAGCTTCTTGCCCCTACGCTCCTGCTAGCACATGCAAGTTTTGTGCAGAGAGTGTGACACTGCAGGAGCAGAAGAAGGAGAATGGTGGAACCAGGAGTCTGATGCCCTGCTCTAGGTGAACACTAATTTTTTAATATCATCCAGATAGTGAAGTGAAGAGAGAGGAAATTATATTTAAAAGAACACTCTATCCTTACTCACTGATCCCTTAAAATTAAATATAAAAAAAAAAATCGGTTAAATATTGTAATTTTGGAAGTACAGGAAAATAGGAATAAGGTAATTTCAGTCTATTTTACTGAACATAAAATTGACAGATGAGTTATGTGATCACTCAAGGTTTGTATTTCCTGCAGCAACCTGAATCCCACACAAATGCCTTACTGCATATATGAATTAGATAAGGATGCTATTCACTTACTTCGAAACCTTGCCACTGATGTGTCACATTCAGTTCATAATCAAACACATCTTCATGCAGAATTTAAGGTCATTATTTTCTGTTAGAATTCAAAACAGATAAAGGAATCACATTTCAAGATTCCTGTTCTATGGGAAGCAGCACGTATTCTGTAAAAGACCTCCTTAATCAAATACATACATATATGTTAGTATTTGTACTTATGTACGAACACAGTTTGCAGTGTTACAGCAAAGTGTTGTAGACATTTCTACATTCTCTATTTAATACTTCTGCTTTTGAACATAGCCACACGATAGTTCTACTATGATCAACAACTATTAAAGAAAATACAGATCATTATTATTGAAGGAATTGTCCTGATTCAGGAGAACAACTAGTGAAGAGTTCAAATTTTAACTGCTGGTTAAGTTGCACGTATCTAACCAAGATGGTCATCAAATCTGTATCAGAGATTCAGGTAATCCTGTTAATGTCCATAGCCAAAATCTATGATTTCTTTGCCCTTTTTTTTTAGCTTTGCCTGCCTATTGAATTTATGTTTTGCAGTGTCAAAATACTACTTCGTAAAGCTTAAATTTGTTAAATGTATGAGAATAATAACTTACAGAAAGGAAGTTAGAATGATCATTGCAACTTAAATTCAAGGACTGGCTCTGAAGGTGGGATAATAGGAAGACTAGAAATTATATAGGAAAGAGAAGAATGAAAATATGGACAACATCTCAAAATGAGGTAACAGAAGAACGACAAGTATGATGAAGAAAATGCAACATATATTTTTAAAAGGAAAATTTTCCTGAATGTCATGGCGCAAGAAGTGTCGCAGGTATTCCTGAGTAAATAAGGAGAGCATGTAATCAACTTCCCTTTTCTGGAGCTGGGTTTGCTAATTTTTTAATGCTTCACTTGCACTTTTCCTATAAACACGACCTGCCAAAACAGGATATTACATCTGTGTTAAACAGTAACACCAAACCAGAAAGGGAAGAATTATGACAGGATATGTAAAACATACAAAAGAATCACAGAATAATTTAGTTGGGAAAAGACCTTTAAGATCATCAAGTCCAACTGTAAACCTAACAAGTTGAAGACCACCATTAAAGCATGTTCCTAAGTGCCATGTCTAGATATCTTTTAAGTAGTCCACCACTCCCCTCCGCAGCCTATTCAATGAACTAGTGACCTCCACTAGATTTATTCAAGATGGAATTTACAGGTGGAATTTAGCAGCAAGTAACTCATCTTCAGGTTTAATGTTCTTATGTGATTATGAGAACAGAGAGGATAGTTTTATTGGTTCAAATGCCTACTTGCACCAATTATAGATACAACTGCATAACTATAGCGTACCTCTGGTAATTCTAGCATGTATTAGCTTTCAGTACAATTTAAGCATTTTTTATGGTTGTATCTAAAATAAATCCTGAAAGTCAAATTGAAATATAAAACTTGAATCTTCATGGACTGACTTGCATCGCTGTGCTTCTGTAATGTCAAGTTTCAGATTGTATCTACATTTAACAACTGCATAGTGAAGAGCACTATTTGAAGGATTGCATTCCTCATTCATTGACCCCTCCAGAACAAAGATCCTGCTGTCAGATTGCCAAAATCAAAACCACATTTCTATTGAAGAAATTTCATCCTCAATTATCAGATATCTGGAATTAAGTAGAATCATAGAATCATAGAATTGTTAAGGTTGAAAAGACCAGTAAGATCATCCAGTCCAACCATTAGCCCAACACACCCAAGCCTACTAAACTGCGTTCACATGTTTTTTTTTAATAACTCCAGGCATAATGACTCTGTCACTCCCCTGGGCCGCTTTTTCCGATGCTTTATCCCTCTTTCAGTAAAGAAAATTTTCCTAACATCCAGTCTAAACATCCCCTGGTGCAACTTGTGTCCATTCCTGTCATCCTATTGCTAGTTACTTTGGAGAAGAAACCAACATCACCTCCTTACCACCTCTTTTCAGGTAGCTGTAGAGTGATAAAGTCTTCTCCAGAATAAACAACCCCAGTTCCCTCAGCAGCTCCTCGTAACACCTATGTTCCAGAACCTTCATTAGCTTTGTTTTCCTTCTCTGGACATGCCCCAGCACCTCAATGTCCTTTTTGTAATGAGGGGCCCAAAACTGAACACAGTATTCAAAGTAGGGCCTCACCAGTGCTGAGTACAGAGGCACAATCGCTTTCCTATTCCTACTAGCCACATAATTTCTGATACAAACCAGAATTTTGTTGGCCTTCTTGTTCCCCTGGGCACGCTGTTGGCTCATGTTCAGCTGGCTGTTGACCAGCACCCCAGGTTGCTTTTCCCCAAGGCAGTTTTACAGCCACTCTTCCCCAAGCCCGTAGTGTTGCATGGGGTTGTTTTGGCTGAAGTGCAGAACCTAGAACTTGCCCTTGTTAAACCTTAGCCCATCGATCCAGCTTGTTCAGATCCCTCTGCAGAGCCTTCCTTCACTCAAGCAGATCAACACCTCTGCTGAGTTTGGTGTCATCTGTAAACTTAATGAGGGAGCACTCAATCCCTTCATCCAGATCATTGATAAAGATATTAAACAAGACTGTCCCAACACTGAGCCCTGAGCGACACTGCCTGTGGCTGTCCCTTAACTGGATTTAACTCCATTCTCCACAACTTTGTCATCCAGCTGAGTTTTTACACAACAAGAGTACATGCTGTGGGAGACATTCTCAAAGGCTTTACTAAAGTCCAGGTAAATAACATCCATAACCTTTCCTTCATCCACTAGGCCAGTCACCTGGTCATAGAAGGAGATCAGGTTGGTCAAGCAAGACCTGCCTTTCATGAACCCATGTTGCCTGGACCTGATCATCTGGTTGTGCTGCACATGGCTGGTGAGCACACTCAAGAACAACTACTCCATAGTCTTCCCGAGTACCAACGTCAGACTAACAGGCCTGTAGTTCCTCAGATCCTGCTTCCTGCCCTTGTTGCAGTTGGGTGTCACATTGGCAAGCCTCCATTCATCTGGGACCTCCTGTGTTAACCAGGACTGCTGATAAATGATGGAGAGTGTCTTGGCAAGTGCTCAGGACTCTCTATTCACTATCTACTCACATGTCTTGTGACTCTATTTTTGGGATTCAAATAATGTAAAATAGAGTGATATTTATTTTTTAGGGACATGTTTCGGTGTTTTACATTATGTTAACCTATTTGATCAAAGGAGTTCGCTTGTCAGGAACTGCTGTAGACTTTGTACGATTACTTGTGTCACTGAAAGGTTGTGCTTAACAATTTGAAATCCTTTTGAACCCGGAATAGAAAGACTACACAAAGGATATGAAAGTATGTACACAGGTCATTTCCCACCAAGAAAAAGCTAAGAGTATAAAATTGATGGAATGACATAGTTAATAGAAAGAGATATCCCAACCCACGAAAAAGTCAATCCTCCCAACCCAAATTTTTTTTTTCAATAGTTATTTAGTTTACAAATAAATTACTTACTTTAAAAAAAATCATCTGAACTCTAATAAAAATTTAAAAGTAGGAGCTTTTACAGCAAAGGTAAGCAGATTTTATGAAGACATAAGTGTAGACGAAGTGTATAAAGGATCAAGATGGAAGAAGTAGCATTTGGTACACTGCAACCTTAAAAGTTTCCATGACTAGGATACTTTATAAGCACAGAGATGATTAAAACTCTACCTGGATCTGAAAAATAAAAAACAGTTTGTGAAAAAATTAGACTATACGGAGGTATTTCATTTGAGAATCAAGCGACTACATCCTGTGACTTAGAGAATGAATGTCTACATTTTCGTACACAGGGCTTTCTTTTTTTTAATTAAAAAATGTCAGAATAGAATACTTCAAAAGAAATCATGAAATTCTTTTGATAAAATAAGTGTTATATTGAATAAGTGCTTCACTTTGTTCTTTACTTTTGTTAAAAAACACTTTCAGAAAGTTTTTTTTATGGATACTGTTGATTTTTCTACCTACTTGCCCTATACATTTGTATGCAGAAATCATTTTGCATATAAATGGTATTTTTTCTTGTCTTTGTCAGCCTAGGGTTTAATTCTATGCGTTCACTTATTTAATTAAGCTGTAATGGAGATGTGTCATTTTCTTTTCTTACTGCTTTAATACATGCACGCAGAACTTTCCACAATATTTCACCACCTCATATAGGTCCTACTAAGTACTTTTCTAGCCATATAACTCGTAATGAACACATTATGTCTAGTTGTTATTGGCTGGACATTTTTGATTTATCCTCAGATTCAAAGTTTTCTAAAACATAGATAAACAGAATAATGGATAGTCTGACCTACAATTTATTGCCATAATGTGTAGCATATTTGAACAATAATGGCCAATATGTTCAGAAATTATCATAACTTCCATAGATTGGAAAGGATAGGTATAATACATTCTCCTGCAAAAGACACTGAATCTCTTTTAGACCATCATCTGTTAGTTATACTGCAGCAATAGCCTTCTGGATATTCAGATTCAATATATCATGTGATTTGCCACCTCAAGGCATCAATTACCTAATCAAATAACAAAATTTTTTTGTTAATATGAGATGGTGTAATATGACATATGACCTGCTGCCAAGCCATCCTCTCTACTAGGGAAGGTAACATCTGTTAAATACAGGAAGCCTTTTGTCTTTCTTGGTTTCAGTCTGCAAGAGCTGGTGAATTGTCACCATGGCTGATCACACTAGCAGGAAGGATCTCTAAAAGATCCCAGATGTTTCATCCTTGTGAAAGGATGATGCATAGAACCTATGGGGCCTATGTTTGGTTTGACAGACAGCATACAGTGTAGGCAGCACAAATGGAAACAGCCAAGGATAGGCTTTTCACCTGCCTTATCACATGCTGTTACAATCTCGTTCACAAGAAGAATGAGAACTGATAGCATTAGAATATATACCTTTTAGGAAGATCACCACGAATGGAGAACTGTGACATGGGAAAGGAAATTTTCTGAGGGATCTGTGTAGAGGTGATCTCATACTTCACATTTTAGATGATCAACACGAGGGAGTCACCAGTATTGAGTAGAAGACTGCCTACGTCATTTGCCAGATGCAGTTCCTTCGTTCACCTTTACACTTCTACCACATTTGGAATTAGAAAGTGATTGTCTTCTATAAGATTTTAGAAATATCCAGTATGCATAAAATTCTCAGCTCATAGTTTGCTCGACGGTTGGTACGCAACTGGTAGTTCAGGGCTTTCCTTGCATCAGAGTTCTCAAAGGGTTACTGTTACTGCCTTGACAAGGAAAGGTTCTTCATTAAAGGGCAAATACATTATTTTGATGCATAGCTGTGGTGCATTTGACTTTGACTGCCAGAGCCTCACCAATTCTCTCTCTCAGTCCCGTTCCTCTACCCAACAGGAAAGAAAATAAGGTGGAAAAAGTCATGAGTTCACTTGGAAATCACTTACAGATTGCCATCACAGGCAAACTTGGGGAAGATTAATTTAATTTATTGTCAATTAAAAATAGAATACGATGGTAAAAAGCAAAGAAATAACTAAGGATTTTCCTCCACCCCCACCTTCTTCCCAGGCTTACCTTTACTCCTGAATTTTCTACATCTTCCTTGTCCCAAGAAGTGCAACACATATAGGGGATGGGGTTGAAGTTAGTTCATAATACTTTGTCTCTGCCACTCCTTCGTAACATTCCCCTGTTTTAGCATGAGATCCCTTCCACAGGCTGCAGTTCTTAAAGAACTGCTTTAGCATCATTCTTTTCCACAAGGGACAGCCATTCAGGAGCAGACTGCTGCAATGTATGTCCTCTATGGTTCTGAGTTCCTGCCAGAAAACCTGCTTTGGCATGGACTCCTCCATGGGTTTCGTCTTCCTTCAAAGCACATCCACTTTCTGCGGCAGAGATTCCTCCATGGGCTGCATGAGAACAACTTGCTTCACTGTGGTCTTCTCCATGGGCTGCAGGGGAATCTTTATTCTGACATCTGCAGCACCTCACTCCGCTCCTTTTTCTCTGGCCTTGGTGTCTTCAGGTCTTCTTCTCTCACATTTTTTCTCACTCCTCTCTCTCACAGCTAATTCACAGCTTTTTTTTACCCTTTATTAAGTAAGTTTTCCTAGAGACGCCAACGGCTTGGCTGTGGAGCTCATCTGTGTCCTGCAGTGATTGCACTGGAGCTTTTTGGACCTGACTGTATATGGCATGGGACAGCCCCCAGTCCCTCCTCATCCTCATCCCCTGCAGCCACCTTCTCTGCTACCAACAGCTTGCCACATAAATTAGATACTTTTGCAAATCCATGATAGTGTAACACCATCTATTAAAATGTAGGCTATTGTCTTATAGGCTGACCAGATAGCATTTTGCACCTTGATCTTTGGAACCAATGAAATCATTAGGACTACATTTCATAATCTACGTGCATGCATCTTTTAACTTCCATGAAGTGTCATTTTTTTGTCAGATCTTCAGTTACTGAATGAGCAGCATGACTTTGGAATGTATCTCTGGATAACTGAACGCTGCAGGTCCCTCATCTCAGGCTAGAGGCATATTGCTAACATACTTCCTTGTCAAGATACTGTTTGCATGCTGCATCCTCTGCAATGTTTGCAGGAGCAGATGGGAGTAGGATGGTAGTGTGACTTTCAAACTACACCAGTGGCAGCAGCATCAGCTGGAGTTTGCTCAGATGCCTGTAAGGACTGAGAATGCCAAATCATGAAAAGTGCTATGGCAATGCACGTTAGTCAAACTTTTGATATCAGCTTCTGTAATTTGCTGTAGTCTGCATATGGAAAGCAAGAATAAATGGTGTAATTTTACTACTGTTGGCTTTTTCTGTGCTCACTCATTACAAACCAGGCCTTTATCAAGTGAAGTGTAGTTGTCTGGGGGTTTCCTTGCCTCCAAGGTAAGTTCAGAATCTTTGCTTACCTGTTTTTATAATAATGCATGAAACCAGTGGAATGTCTGGTGCACAAAAGTTATTGAGACTTATATGTACAAAGCTTTACTCAGATGGGCCATTGACACACACCAATCCTAAGCTATAAAAGTTACTTCTGGTGAAAAGGATAAATAAAACCCAAAAGGAAAGTGAAAGGGATACGTTTTCCAATGACAAGTCAGAAAAAGCATTGATGTAAGCTCTTCTCTTTGTATCCCTTTAAGTGCAGAAGGTGACGAAGCCGAAGGAGAAGCCAAAGGTGATGACAATGTTGACTTTTACCACGCTTTTTCCTAGTACTGTGTAGTTTTCATTGGCACCCACTCAATTAGATTGTTCCTTCTTCTGCTATTAGTGTGGATTATGGTATGCTTAATCAGACATGAGCATTGCATGCTAATTGACTGCTAAGCTGTCTTGTATATGTATTATTAGGTAACTCTTATTGTATATTTAAATGACTACTGTGTTGTTATTCACTAAGTTTTGAGTTTATCGAAGATATTAGCTGAAGTCCACAAAATAGAGTATAGAAAGAGCAGGAATAAAAGGAAGATTCTCACATCAGTGACATTTTATTTGCATGAGAACTCAGCAATGAGAGAATTAGCGTTTGCAGGTGTGAGAAAAACATCACAAGAACAACACATGAGAAGAATTGTGCAGAAGCTCTGGAAAACACTACCAGAGCAATTTAGGTAAAAAGTTATAGAGCTTCAGAGGAAAGGCAGACTAAAGATTTGCAAATTAAAAGACCCTTACTGCTACACAGGTTAAAGTACCTAAGGTTCTATGCAGCTTTGAGAAAGTACACATGGGCCCAGGTGTAAATGCAGAGTGGTAGGTCTATGTCTGAGGAATATGCATATTATAAAGTATCAAGTTCAAGGCAGAAGTCTGTGGATGGGAAATGCTGCCTAAAAAGTACTGAAAAGTGAATAGTATTTGCAGTTGTAGTAGTAGTACAGAGCTTGTATAACTAAAAGTAAGAATTGACACACTTGGCAGTGAACTAAGAGAATAATAGGTAAGAAAGGATAAAAATGGTGTGAGAAAATGCTCTGACACCTTAATGATGTGAGACTTTTAAAAGCCCAAATTTTAAATGCACGTTGTGGTTTAAAGTGAAGCAGCATAACTTTTCTAATTTTTCAGCTAAGCCTCATCATAAGTAACTTCATTTTCTGAAAATTACCTACAGGTTTGCAGACAATGTCTAAGTCTAGAAGTGACAACACTTGAAATTTATAATCATGACCAAAGTAAAAGTGCGTTGGTATGGAGAAAAAACATTGTTTACATCTATCACTATGGAGACGAAGGTCATCCTCAAGTTGGTGAAATACCATAAGAGAAAGAGGGAAAAAAAAGTCTCACCTGCAGGTGCAGAGCAAACGGGACTGTTGACTCAAAACTGAGTAGCAGAATACTCCATTCTATATGCATCATACTCCAAATAAAAATGAGGTGTCACAAATGTCGGGCCCTCTTTGCTGGTGGCTGGTATCCAGTAAGGACTCCATCCACCTTTTTCTGCCTCTGAGCCTGGATCCATGTTTTCCTGATCACACCTCCTAAGTCTAGCTCCCTCCTACTGCTGAGTCTAGCCCGAGACCTTTTCCTTTTGTCTGCTCTGCAGTGTCAGTGGTGACACAGTCATTGAGGCAGATTTGTATATATTTGTATACATTTTTTTTTATTTTATTATTAGTAGTGTTCTCATTATTATTCTTGTTTCATTAAAGCTGTTTTAATTTTAGTTTCAAGCCCACAGATCTCTTTCTCTCATTTCCCTTTCTCATTTACCTGGGGAAGGGGGCAAGTTGCACACAATTTCCTGTGTTTAGCTGCTGATCAATCCAGGCTGGTCTAAACTATGACAACATGATAGGATAGTCCGTGTATAATCTGTTCTGACTGTTTTGGTAAGAATGAAGGTGCCTTCTCCTTTCAGAACACTGCCTTTTATATGTGCACCAATAGCTTCAGACTACATAACTTTTCCTCAAAAAATCATAGTATATTGATCCCTTTAAATTCTTATCGTCATCTGAATAGATATTTCTTATGATCTTTCTGTATATTAAATTACTCCAGTAGTCCTTCATACTTGTTTTCTAAATCTTTACATGATGCTATTCTTTTTCTAAAATTGTACAAACAAAATGCACTGTTACCATTATTACATATATTTAGGACATACCGTATCATGTAGTCTGTATGTGCTGTGCCACAAATGAGTATCTTAGTGGCGGCTCATACTCTATTGAATGGTAGTTTAGGACACTTAAAATTTCTTCAGTGCACAACCACTATTAAAACACAGCATTTTTTCAGGGGATACATTGCACAAGCAGGTTTTGCTTAGGTAAAGTGTTTTTTATTTCCTCAGGAAGCTTACCTTTGTAAATTCCTTTCCTGTGGGATTTCCAATCTGCAAATCCAGCAAAGTAGTTCACGAAAATGTGCTGCTCTACCTGCTTGAACCCCTGCTGGCTCCATTGAGCCTTTGTTCGGGAGTACATTTCTTTTTTCGTGTGTCTTTATGAAGGTCAAAGGTGAAACAAGACATAAATAGTACAAAGACTGAGGGGATTTTTACAGCATACCATGGCAGGAAGGACATCAGGCAGTGCTATAAAATACTAAGTTGGCTTGTGGTTTTGACTCATTTCTCCTGAGAGTAAAATTATTTTTATTGTTCTTGACAGTTATCATCTGCTTCACATTCACCTTCACTACACCAAAGCAAGTATGTGAGTAAGCCTAGAAAAACTATAGAAGATGCAAAACTTGTTCTCCCAATGCATGGTGATGCTGGGAAATTGCTATTTATATTGCAATGTTCACCTAACAAGATCGAGAATGGAAAAACTGATCTTCCCTGATGGCTGTTGGTATCATTCCTGAAATCACATCAGACCTCTGCAGGGTAAGAAAACTGGTCAAAGGAAATTAATTCCTTAGAGATGTTTTTAAAACTTCTGATCACCCATAGAAGAGCTCAGCTGAAAGCTGACTGTGCTTGTCAGGAAAGAGAAGCACAAAGAAGACATGAAGTCACATTTCAGCAATGGTTTTCTGCTACCATGGAGCCAAAAGTATCTTACTGAGATTTGAAACTTATTATGAATTCATCTTGTTCCTGAATGCTGCAAAGCCTTTTGTCCTTTGTCTCATTGATCTTGCCTTTACATTTACCCTGATTAACTTGAAAAAGTCTGTGTTTAAATGGAGTATCTAAATAAATCTCAGCTATTTTTAATATATCTGCATGTTCAGACACTAAAATATTTTTAGCTTATTTTCACATATGAAACATCTTAATTTAACCTAATAACTTCAAATTATTCTTCATAAAATATTTCAAATTAAAACTGAATCATATCCACAAGTGAACAAACAGTAAAGGAAAAAATGTTGTGACAAGAAAATACAAAATATTACCATCTTTTCAAAATATCCCAACACAGTTTCAATGTCAGACCAAATGCTGCAGCACAAGAAATAGCACACATGCATTTTTTTCTGATCAAGACATATAGAGAGTAAAGCAAATAAACAAAGTCCTATTGCAATACCAATGTGGAAATGAAAAAAACAGTGTTACTTCAAAACCTGGAAAAATATAATATTCACATCACAAAGTCCAGTCAATAAAAACATGATCTTGCAAGTTTAGATGAAAACCTAAAATGACATGAACTGCAAGAAAACATGGTCTGATATTGTGAGAAAGTGTACTAGCATTTTTGACTTACAGTGTCATATTTATAAGCTTCCATCTTGTTCTATTCAGAATTGATGTAAAGAATTTAGGAATATTTTCCCCCATATCCATAGCCTCTCAGAATCTTTCCAGAGAGGTTCAGTAATTTAGCTGATAATGTTACTTGTCATAACACTAATCTGAGGACCATTATCTACAGAAAAAGGAGTATTTTACTTCCTCTGGCCAGGAAGGTTCTTCTTATCAAGTAAAGGAAATGTAAAACTCAGCATACATTTGGGTCATGAGGCCCGATCAATGAGTCTCAGCACTGGCTGACAAACCTGAAAAAGGATTGTTTTTCTTGTAAGGATATCTTGGAGGGATTCAATTGTGAATGCTGAAAACTGCTACAGGTGAAAAGTGTTTGTTGCATTGATTAACTCAATACACAGTCTTCCATCAGTACTAGGTCAACGGCTGTGATCTTACTTTGGCTGGTAACAACTGAAAATATTTTAATAAGGATGCTGTACAGTAAGTTCTGTGAAAAAAACCAAACCCTGATTTTCTCAGTCCTACTTCTGGAAGACAGAAACCTGTGTTAAAATAAAGCCACTTTCACAATTCCTCTTATCTGTCCATTTTTAGTAGTGGAACAGAAGCCTGTGTGGACACAGGGATTGAACTATCTCAGAACTATTATCTTTGGATATTGATTAGTGCACATTGGTGAAGGAGGCCAGTGGTGGTAACTTAGAGATTAATCTACCTCTCTGTAAAACCAGTGGCTAGTGCAAAACATTAAGACTGTTTTATGAAAGGAAAGAAAGGAAAAAAATCTCTAGTTTGCAGGTATATTTTAATATGTAATTTGTTTTCATTCACTTAACTATTAATCTGTGTATGACTACGACGCTTGGAAAGAGATTTGAGAATACTTTACGATTTTCATCATAGAAGCCATCAATAAGAAACTGCACTTAGTGCAGAGGAGGTCCTATTTACATGTATCCCACATTATAAATAGTGTTTTAGATGCAGAAGAATCTTTATTATTAGTTCCTGAGGACTGAAAACAAGCATATATGTATTAATAGTTTTCAATAGTGACAGCATTTGTTAAACTGTCAGGATATCATTGATACTAACACTGTTACTTATGTTCAAGATGGTGACGGTACTTGTGCCTTGGCCTTCTGCCTCAGGGAACCATTCTGTCCTAGAACTGGTGATTCATGCCTACAAGACCTTCAGGGTGGAAGTGATAGTGTTAACACAGTCAGTCTTACTTTATAACCTCATGGTTTTACCTGATTTGTCAATAGAGACCAAAGGTATCATTAAAAACTGTCTCCCTTTGGTGTCTTCCACTCTAGATTTGCAAAAATGATTCCCTTCAAGCTTCTGGAAAACATTGTTGCCTGAAGTGTTAAAATCTGCATGCCACATAATAAATTGTGGCATATAGTTTTGTCAGTTCAAGTCAATAACCCATTGAATTTCACATACTTAGTAGACTTGCACTGTGCTGGGACTTAAAATATGAAAAACTTCCAGCCAAAAGTTAACAGCATTGCTGTCAACGGTTCTCTGAGCCAGAAGTGACCTGAAGTTTTACAGGGCATTGTGGTAGCAAAGAGCCTTTTTCTGAACAGCATATAAATCTGACTTTTTACTTATCCACGACAAGGAAGAAATTCTTGGAACTCTTCACCAAAAAGATTACACCAATCCTGTTGTCTGAACCAAATAAAGGATGGAAATTTCCCCTCTGTTTTCCTGAGCTATGACTGAAACAGCCAATGCAATAGTTCATATTTTATACTGCGAAGTACTCTGCTCTGAACACAATTAAAGAGTCTCTTTGTTTCAGCCTAGAGATATCATAGTAATTTCCTGGGTTTATAGATAATTAAGAAGACATAACTACAAGTATCACCTTAATTTTTAAATAATAATTATTTGTTAAATAGATTTTATATATTGAGAAAGGTAACACTAATATGAAATAAACTGTTTAGTAAGTGGAATAAAAATAATGTCACAGAACCTCCTCACTTGATGGACTTGACACTGATACAGGGCAGGCTTTTCAACATAGAATTGAGAAGCAAGGCAATGGTGAGAGAAATATAAGTAGTAATAATAGTGTGATAATCAATTCCAGCACACAGAGATTTCTTGATGTCAGTCCTTTAATCAGAAATTCCATTTCCTTTCTGCACTATTACACTACAAAGTTAGTATCCATTTCAGAAAATAGTGTGGATGGGAACGATGTCTTCCCTCTTAGCCCACTCGATATATCCAATAGAAACATATAGAAAAGTAGGTTGATTTTTGTCACTTTCAAAGAAGACCTCGTACTGCATTTTTAGCTGCCATTGACACTGCTTAATGTCTCTTAAATGAGAGATCATATAAATTGTCACTGTTCCTGTTTTTCCAGAGATCAGTTTTTTTTCATTTAATATGGTAACCTTAAACAAATAAATCTTGTAGAAGGAGTTCCCTATTCAGTCTAAGGGCCTCAATACATGGACTACTAGTTAGAAAAAGAAATCCAGATCTCTGTTAATCCATTCTCTTTGTATTGGAGCTGAGACTGGGGAGAGGGACTGCTCATTTGTCATTTACAAAAGCTCCACAAAACATTTTAACAAAAATGAAAATATAAGAGATATTTAGCCAAACTCCCTTTTCATCTTTTCGTCTCCTTACAGTCTTGTGCCTATGGCTTTTTATAATTTATTTTACAAACTAATCCCATTTTCTTATGAAGAGAAATCTCAAATGTTGAATTAGAACCTTCCTTAACTCTTAACTTTAGTTCAGGGAGAACATGAAGCTATTCGTATTTTCGATTTCATAAACATTGAGCATTTTAAAATTTGCATAATTTACTGAAGGCTTTGCAAATCCATTTTATTCTGCTACATTCTTCTCCACTAGATCATTCACTTAACAATACGATCTGTTTTTCCAGGCAAAAGAAATGCAGCATAATTTTATAAAAGCATCTAGTTGCCTTATTTATAAAATGTACATGGAAAATCAAACTGTATTCACATGAGTGAATAACATCTAAACAGATAATTTTGTATCTTATTTTGTAAAGTGGAGTCATGCCAAACTAAAATCCAACAGTGTTTTTCTTAAGTTGGTTTGGTTTGGGTTTTTTTGTCAGTGACTAATAATGAACTAAGAAGAAATGCGAAAGTTAAAGAAGGAAGGAAATAGTTCACTCAATATATACGTATATTTATAGTCTGTATGGTTATTTTTACTGGGTTTTTTTTTTGTCCTGCTTATATTTATTTCCTCTGTGTTACTTTTTCTTTTAGAACTCTTCATTCATGTAATTTTTATTATTATAGTACAAATCATTAATCAACAGAATTCTCTTACAAGATCTGTATTTACATTAATATCCATGTAGCAAACTTAATTGAGCAACATAAAAGCTGTTATTCTGTTATTGATGTCTTTGCTGCACCATGAAGGCAGCAATTTAGCACAAAGCTATAAATAGAAAAATACAGTGGATGGAACTGGCTGGTCTTGTGTTTTTAATATTCCCTTCAGGGTAAAGTATGGCATAATCTAATTACAGAGGTAGAGATTTCACTGCAGGGAAAACTGTTGTTATACTATTTGACAATCAAGTAATTATCTTCTCTACTGAATGTTTTATGGATATTACTAATTAAGTCATCCACAAGAATTTATTTAATGTTTAGGCAATGTTGTTACTATTACAAAAGGCTGGCCTTCAATAATGCCAATAAATTTTTAAAAATCATTTTTTGGGTTGTTTTTTTTAGCAGCTACCTGTCAGAATGCTTACTGAAGCAGAAAGTAGGCATTTTTTTTCTGACTACATCCCTGTTCCTAATTTCAGTGCATGGATTCAGTGCATGGACTCAGCCTGCAGTCCCTTCATTTTCCTTGGGGCCACAGGGCTTCTGCTGAGTGCTGGCAGCAAGCTCTTAAAAACAGTAACAAAAGTGATGGCAGGGCTATATTAGCACCATGGTTAGTGGGGAAATAATGGGACTCAAAATCTCAAGTAATTGTCTTGGTGTTTCAGGAAAAGGGAAAGGAGGAAGTACAGTGTATATTCTTATGAGAATATATATTATGAGAGGATCTAAAACCAACCATAATCTGTATATCTTCTTAGAGGATAATCTACAAGCAACCCTGTCCTAACCTTGATTTAGAAGTTCAGCCTGTGTAAGTACATACTGCTTTCTCAGATATTTTTTTCTATTTAATTTTCCCTTATGTGCATACAGGATTTTTATATTCTTTCCTGATGATGTAATCTGTAAGAAACATCAACAATCTGATCGTATAAAAAGGTGTAGTAGGCCAAATCTCTCTGTCATCTCCATGAAATTCAAAACTTCCAGCTCATGTACTTAATTTTTTTTTATTGTACTATGAGTTAATAGTAGATTATGATTTTCCTTCAGTCATCGACCATAATGTCCTACCGTACCCAGAGAAAACTTTTCTAAAAATTAAATCAAGTTCAATATTAACAATAATAGAATTTGCCATTTATTTTCCTGCACTGGTATCCTGAAACTCTACTGGTATAAAATTAGGAAGAAACTTCATAAAAACATTGTAACTTAGCAAAAATTACCTCCATATTTAAATACATTTTAACACATATTTCTTAGTTTTATTTTTTCTTAAGAGTATTTTCTGTTCTTAAAACTATGTTCTCTGTGATCACATTGACAGAAACATAAATCCTCAAATCTTCATTGTATAGAATTACAAAGAAAATGAAAGGATTAGAGAAACATTATAGTATTTGAAAATTAAGGTGCCTGAGATACTTCCGTACCTCTTTTTTTCAGTGTCAGTGTCTATAAGAAAGGAAACGATTATTTTTATTTTTTGTCCTGCTTGCATGTATTTCTTCTGTGATATTTTTTCTTTTAGAATTCTTCAGTCAAGTAATGTTTATAATTATACTACAAATTATTAGTCAACACCTGAAAGACAATGTAGTCAATGGTCCCAGCCAGCATGAGTTTATAAAGGGAATTTTCTGCCTGTGAAACCTTATTTTCTTCTATGACAGGATCACCCACCTGGCTGACCAAAGAAAACCAGTTGATGTGGTCTTTCTTAATTTAAGCAAGGTTTTGATACTGTGCCTCATAGTATCCTTCTAAACAAATGTCCAGCATAGAGCTGAACAAACATGTAATGCAGTGGGTGAACAATTGGGTGATTGGTCAGGTTCTAAAGGTCACAGTGAATGGGGCAAGCAGTGACCAGCAGTGCAGAAAGGGACCTGGGGGTTCTGGGCAAGTTGAATGTGAGCCAACAAGTGTGCCCTGGGAGCCAAGAGGGCAAATTGTGTCCTGGGGTGCATCAAGCACCACGTTGCCAGCCGGCCAAGGGAGGTAATTGTCCTGCTCTGCACTGCACTGGTGCAGCCCCACCTTGAATATTGTGCTCAGTTTTGGGCACCACAGTGCAAAAAGCATATTAACCTACTGGAGAGTGTCCAGTGGCGGCCACAAAGCTGTTGAATGGTCTAGGGGGGAAATCATATGAGGAGAGGCTGAAGGTCAGCCTGGAAAAGGGGTCACTGAAAGGAGACCTCATAGCTGTCTACTCTTTCCTCACAAGGGAAGGAGGAGCAACAGGTGCTGGTCTCTTCTCTCTGGTGACCAGTGGTAGGACCTGAGGCAATGTCAGAAAGATGTGTCAGGGAGGTTTCAGTTGAATATTAGGAAGAGGTTCTTCACCCAGAGGGTGGTGGAGCACTGGAACAGGCTCCCCAGGGAAGCAGTCCACAGCACCAAGCCTGACAATACTCTAGAAGCATTTAGCCAATGCCCTCGGGTTCATCGTGTGAATATTGGGATTGTCCAGTGCCTGGATAGGAGTCTTTGTGGGTCCCTGTCAATCAGGTCCTTCTATGTTTCTATAATTCCTGAAAGTAAACACTGGAAAGACTTCTACTACATTCCTGAGACATGTGCACAGAAGTTATACATTATTTTAGTATCTATGTGTGCTATGTATGCACATGACATGTAGATAGATTTTATTGTACAAATATAAAATGCTAAGCTGTTTGAAAAAGTGTTATCACATTTTCACACCTTTGATATTTCCTGTTATTGTAGCAAAATCTGCATTACAACTTGTAGAAAGTTGTCTAGTGACAGGAATATTTAAAATTGTAGATGATGACTGTTTCTGTTTTCATCACTGTTCTTCTGTTTAAATCTCAATATAATTTATACCTGGGCTGAGTTTGCAGTATTTGGAGCGCTTGAGTCTACCATTC
The DNA here is from genome assembly GCA_033556795.1 of Tapera naevia. NCBI lineage: Eukaryota > Metazoa > Chordata > Aves > Cuculiformes > Neomorphidae > Tapera > Tapera naevia. The sequence continues at coordinate 4,658,651 of JAUMJJ010000016.1, forward strand.
TTTTGATAGTTAGATTACACTTCTCTTGCTACTTCAGTGTAAATGTAATTTGAGGGTTTTGTTGCTTGTTTCTGGTAAGTGCTGTGACTTGGAGATCAAAATATGCCATGCTGGCTTGTTGGTTCTGCTTGAAAAATGCATGGAACTGTCACTGCCAGGAGAGGAGAAAATGTTTCACCATCTCCATTAAACTGCAAGGGCTTAGATTTTCTTCTGTGTTTACAAACTTTCAAGGACTTTTTGTTCAGCAACTGCATACAATTACAAAGCAAAGATAATACAGATCCTATTTTAAAAGAAATAATATAGCATTGGAGAATCTTTGTATCAAACTACAAAGATTTTTCTCAGACACAGTTCAATCTTCTTTAATCTCACATTAAGAAGAAAAAGCTAAGTATACCATCTATAAAAGAAGTAGTGAAAAAAATGTATTATTATTCAGTATCTTCTTCCTGCAAACAAACGAATTTTACCTTTCTCAACTTTTTAAAAGATAGCTTTGAATTTTGTAGACAGGAGAGAACCTAGGAACGTATTAGAAAAAAAACCTATCCACTCAAAATCCTATCAAGTAAAATCAGAGATGCTTATGTCAGACTGCTTCTGCTGCTGATCTGTAGCTAGAGAATCTATTTCATGTATGTGTTACATAATTTAAACAAATACAGAAACAACATAAAAACCTCTGTGCTCATTCATATTGTGTCGTATAATTCACTAATGAAGGGAAGTATCGCAGCAGCTCCCATGAGCTTTACTTAAGATCTATTCTGTTTCTATTCAAAACCATAAATATGGCAGTATTTGGGAGACATTTAGTAACTAGTTGAATCTCATTTTTATTGCCCCATTAATGTATTTGTGGATATAAAAATGACACCAATTAACTTTAGTAGTCATCTGGAATGCAAATCTTCCACTGCAGACCTGGTAAATGTCGCGGTAGATGGGGTCCTCATTATGCAGACCTCAGTAAAAATTCTAAAGTAAAAATCCATTTAACTTTATAGGAAAATTAAAGTTTTTTTAAACCTTCCATTGAGGTCTCAAGTACTCTTTGTTATAAGAAAGCTAAACTAATACCAAACAATAAGTAGATATGTGCCTATTAGTGCTGGAATGGTGAGATGTTATTTCAATGTACCAGAATGGAAAAGCTGAATCATTCCCTGCTGCCTTTTACATGGGGAACATTTCAATTATCCAGTGTGACAACTTGGCGTAGCAGTGCTAGCTGTCCTAAGTACGACAAATCCAGGTCCACAATCCATTCTGTACCAGGTCCTGTAAGTAGCTGTCATTTCAGACACTGCTTGGAATTGAACCTTTGGCTCAGAAGAAGAAAGCAGACACCATTCCTGCCAAACTGGAAAAGACTGCTGAGAGCAGTAATAAAATTATTTTCTCAATAGTTAATTATTTTATTTATGAGATTAATGTCCTACATACTATGTATGTTGTAAACACACATTCAGCAGAAGTGCAAGTTTGAAGTGGTAGTAGAGGAAAAGAAACAGAAGAAAATGCATTGTTCCAACCCTTTCTCTACCATACCATGATACTGTCAGACAGTATTATATTACCAATATTTATATATCTAATTAATTATTGGAATTTATAGAAGTTAAGGTCTTTTTATCTAATAAAATTCTACTAAAATGAGCTACATGATCTTGATGTCATATATATCTAAAAAATATGAAAAATAACCTGGGATTCAGTGGAATTCTCCATTTACTTATCTACTTATAATCCAATATATAAAACGAACAACACTGATTTTAATGACACCCTGCTCAGGGAAACATATCTTTACGGGGAAGCTTAATGTTGTATTAATTATTTCTACTTGTAGCACATTCATTTATCACTCATGTAGCATGTAGTGCTAGCTGGTGCACTAAATTTGTGTAATAAAGCACTCTCTATCAAATACAAAATGTGTATTATGTGGCAAAGTTATGCTAGCATTGTTCTGCCATGTTTTGCAGCAGTAAGGAGTCCTTGTATAGAGATTGTGTTGCCCACTGCTTCGGTTGCATGTGATCAATATTACCCTTTCTTAAGTGTATGTAATTTACACACATTTTCTTTGGCTTTCCAAGCTTATTCTCTAACTGAAGAACAAAGATATGTGATAGAATCCAAGTCACTTCATTTCAGCCACTGCTTATAAAAGGGAAAGTCTATAACTACTTGTTTCTGACCCATTCATTTATATATTTTGAAAAAATAACTAGAAGAGTTGTTTAAAGTACTCCTTCAACCTCAAACTTCACACAATCAGAACTTTCTATTGAAGTAATCAGACTAAATTGAGTAGTAAATAATACAGAAATATACGGTGCTTTATTTGCAAATCCAGGTTTATTCTTTATTAAAAAAACTAAACAGAAGTTTAGTTTTAAATCAAATAATTGTAAATATGATATTAAAACATGAGTAGAAGAATTTTGTAAGAATTTTGAAGGAACTCAGAAAGAATTCAGAGGGAATTCTTCCCTTCACACCTCAGGGTTTTCAAACTTTTTCCCCTCCATCATTAGCTAGCCACTCTTGCAAGAGTGACCTAATTAGATTTTTGGTACTCCTCATTTCTGCATGCTTCAAAACAAGTGTTTGATGTCACTTGCCTGCTAAGGGTAAGTGTTGAAGATTTTAAATTATCTAACATGAAAAGAAAAAATACAAAAAGTATATATTTTATATATCCTTCTAAGCATGAGGAATATTACAAAAACGTGAACAAGCACATCCAAGATCAAATCAGTAAAAATACACTGTAATTTTTGTAGGAAAAGATCATACTGTCTAGAAGCAACTTTAGAACAAACCAGGAGCCTTGCTTTTCCACATATAGTGAAAACAGGTGATGGAATACATTGCCAAAGAATTGTGTGGAAGCTAGAACTGCTTTGACCAAAAACCTGAAAAATATAGTCACATTCATCCTATTGAGGTATAAAGGTACTACTGTCATCATGAATACTCCAGCTTAAAAAGCCCTTAAATAGTTCATATTTTTAAATTATACCATGGAAAGTTTAGATTTTTCCTTCAATATTTGCTTTCTGATTGTCATCAGTGATAATATACCAGGCTGCTTTGCACTGGACTGCTAGTATTTTTTTTTATTAACCTGCTTGTTAGGGAGGATCAAGGTCTGGTGGCTTTCTATGTGGAAGGAGCCAGGAGCTGAGTGAGAATGGAGGGCAGGGTGATGACCCCATTCTATGAAGAGTCAGGGCACTAAGACAGCAAGCCAGGATCAGGCTCGGCTCAGACTCAGAGACAGAGGCTAAGGCTGGCTTTGGTGCAGTGATACCCTGGTAGGTCCAATTGAGCAAGCCACGTTCAAGGCCAAGCTGTCAAGCCAAGTGCATATGTTCATATATCAGAACACATAAATACATTTCGTAAAAATAGAGCAAGAAATGGTTATAGCAGAGGGTGAAATTGTAGACGGCAACAGTAGAACACTAATTCTGAAAAAAGCAGTAGAAGAAAACGTGATGTAGATAAAGTACTGTATTTTAAATGAAGTAGAAATCTGAGACATTGATGAGCTGGGCTTACACAGCATTAAAGTCTTTTTGCTTCTCATACCATCTCACTACTGAGTAGGCTGGAGATGCACAACTAACTGGGAGGCATATCTGGGACAACTGGCTCCAGCAGGCAGAAGGGATATCCCAGAGCATGCGATGTTGTGCTCAGCAATAGAAGCTTGGGAAAAGAAGAAGGAAAGGGAGATTTCGAATCATAGCATTTGTATTCCCAAGGAACTGTTGTGCATGATTGAGCCCTGCTTTTCTGGAGAGTGCTGAACAGCTGCCCGTAATAAGAAGTACTGAATTAATTTCTTATTTTGCTTTATTTGCACACACAGCTTTTCCTTTACTTATTAAACTGTTTTTATCTCGACTCTGTGTTTTCTAACTTTTGCCCTTCTGATCGTTTGCCCATCCTACTATGGCACAGGGAGTGAGTGAGTGTCTCTGTGGTGCTCAGCTGCTGGCTGGAGTTAATCCACAATATTTCCCAAAGTCTTCTTTTTTTTTCTTTCAGAGCATATATCCAGCAGATTTTTGTTTTGGTTTTTCTCTCTTCTGCATGTATTTTTATGTTTGTACTTGCTTACCTTATAAAAACGCACTAACAAAATGTTCAAAATAAAATTTCAGTCTTCTACTAAAAAACACTGTTTTTTACTCCAAGTACAGTCAAAGAGGAAGACTGTAAGATCTAGTATTAAGAAGCACATCAGTGGATTTCGTTCTTCTCTCAAATTCTCTACCTTCATAGGAAATCCAGAATTCCAGAAAAGTACGGAAGTGAGATCTTGTGTACTTCATCTGATAGTGCTGTGTTTTTCTGCCAGTGTTTCTTAGTTCATTACCCCATCAAATCTTTTGTTCTGTAATGGAAGACCATTACTGGATACTTTTTTTCATATGTTGCTTTTTAAAGTTGTGCATGTCTGAGCCACTTGGGGGACTCCACATAATCTCAATTTTAGAGGGAGTGTCCGAAGCGTTAGTTAGTTAAAGAGAAATGAGTGTTCAAGTCACAAACCTCTATTTCAAGATTTAGCAAAGATTTTCAAATCTATCTTTATTAAGCTTTGTAAGAGTTTTGAATTCTCTCATGATATGTCTTTTTGTGATTTTTGCAGAAAGATCTGGCATAAACTTCTGTCAAATGTAACAAATATGATAAGGTCATGCAAGTAAATTAAGACCAGGTTTTTAATATCAGTCTCACTGTTGATAAGATCTCCAAATCACACAGTCATGAATTTACAAATACTTTAACATGAAGTTTTAGATAAATCACAAACTGATTTATTACCAGGAGAGATTACAGCTTTGTTCTCTATAAATGTTTTTTTTTCCTGGTCTTCCAGAGCCGTTCTGGCCTGGTGTAGTATTAAATATTTGAGACTTGGAGGTATATTCTGTGGGGGTGGTTTTCCATTTTTAGGAGGGCTGACAAAGGAGAAGTCATTGGAAAGCAAATGTAAAGTATAGTACGTCACTGAAATTAATAACTTTTTCCAGTTAGAAAGATTAAAACATAAGAAGTTCTTTAATGTTTTTAATGATAATAGAACTAAAATTAACTAGATTCATTCGATGAGACTTTAAAATTTCCTGATTCACACAGCTATACAAACATTTTTTCTATGTCTCTTACTTCCATATCAATATGTTCTACACTTACTTCTAATTTCAGCTTCTGTTATTTTGTTAAGATTTTGGTTGGATTTGTCTATTTGTAAGAACATCACATTTTATTATATCAGGCAGCATTTAAGTATTGTTGGTTTAGTTTATTTTGTAGGATGGTCTGAACTTTTCTGGTTCTGATGTATTATTATGCCCATGGCCCATAACAACACTTTCCCTAAGTTTTTATGCCTCATCAGTTTGCTCATGTGATCTGGTTCATGTTGTTCTGAAGTTTCCCAGATATGTTGACTTGTGTGCATGTCTTAAAGAATTTTGTATATTTTTCCTGCAAGATACATTGATAATTTTCTTTTTTACAAATCAGTTCTAGAACTTGATATAACTCTTTTTTAATTATTGCTTTTTATTATACTCTGATCTAGTTCAGCCAGAGCTGTCTTGGAGACATCCTAAAAAAGGTCAACAGCTTGGCTGTAGCCACTGTATGTTGCAACTTTTAAAAAGAAAACACCTGTCATAATTATAGTATTTGATGACACCAGGCTGAATGGTGCAGTTGACATAACTGAGGGACAGGATGGAATTCAGAGAGTCCTAGACAAGCTCAGGAAGTGGGCTCATGTGAACCTCATGAAGCTGGACAAGGCCAAGTGCAAGGTCCTGCACTTGGGTTGGGGCAACCCCTGATATCAATACAGGCTGGCAGATGAAGGGCAGCCCTCTGAAGACAGACTTGAGGATACTGGTGAGTGGAAAGCTGGACATGAGCTGACAATATGCTCTCACAGACCAGAAAACCATCTGTATCCTGTGCTACATCAAAAGAAATTTGGCCAACTTGTTGAGGGAGGTCATTCTGTAACTCTACTCCATTCTGATGAGAAGTCACCTGGACTACATCCACCTCCAGAGTCCTCAGTACAGGAAAGACATGGACCTGTTGGAGCAGTTCCAGATGAGGGCTAGAAAAATAGTTGTAGGAATGGAGCACTTCTCCTGCGAGGACAGGCTGAGAGAGTTGGGTTTATCCAGACTGCAGAAGAAAAGGCTATGGACTGACCTTATTGTGGCCTTTCAATACTTAAAGGGGTCCTTATAAGACAAATGGAGACAGACTTTCTAGCAGGGCCAATGGTGGTAGGACAAGGGATAATTGTTTTAAACTGAAGAGGGTAGATTCAAACTAGATATAAGGAAGAACTGTTCTATGATGAAGGTGGTGAAACACTGAAGCAAGTTACTCAGAGCCACGGTAGATGCCCTGTCCCTGGAAACATTCAGTGTCAGGTTGGATGGGGCTCTGAGCAACCTAATCTAGTTGAAGATGTCCCTGCTTATTGCAGGAGGGATTGGGCTAGATAGCCTTTACAAGCCCCTCCTAACGCAAACTATTTTATGATTCTGTGATCATATGATGGTAAAATAAGCTGCTCTTTCATGGAGATGTACAAGGTTGCAGTTTACAGGTGTTTTCCTGCCACAACTAGAGAATCCACGTAATTTTTGCATTAACTGAACAAAATCAAAATGGTTGAATATTAGTTTTTTGTAAGTACAAATGAGATAATGAGATGTCAAGTTTGAAAGTTTAGGTGCAGAAATTCTATTTCAGCAACATTTTTGCCATTATTATGTTTCTCATAATTCCCATGAAGGCATGTCTTGTGCCTTTCTCTTCTTTTTTTAATTAACAAAAAAAGGAAAAAATAAATTAAGATAATAACATTGTCTTAAAGTGGTGCTAGTGATTGCTGTTTTCTTTGATGTTCTTTTCATGGGGTATGGACGAACTGCCATCATCTACATCATCTTCTGTGGCTATTGGAAAATTTAGATGAGTCAGTCTTCCTCCCTGTCTTCTTCAAATAAATGTCATGCATATATAACACAATCAACTCTCCAACCTAATGTTTAGGAAAGTGTTTTTTTGCATGAGTTGAAAGCCAGTAGTGTAGGAACAAAATATATACTACCTCAAAATTCATCCCTATGCTTCTTCAATGATTAAATTGTTTACTCTCTGTGACTGCCCTTTTCTTACAGCATTGAAATATTTCAACATGCTGGAGAAAATTCACTTCCAAATCTGTAAAATTATTTTAATCTTTGCTTCAATACTAAGAAAAAGAGACTGTTTCTTTTAAATAACCATAAGAATCAAGCATGCTCTGTTGGGATTGCAAACTAATTTTGATAAATCTTGGAATGTTTGTCGCAAAATGATAGACAATTATACTTTTCTGCAATAGGCTCAGTTAAAAATGTAAATGATATCCGTTTAGATCTATAAGGATAGTTGCATTCTGATCTGTTACAGTTTTTGTAGTTGTGTCATTTTTATTTATGTTTTTGAATTTGAAGAAGATACTGCTGTATATTTTTAAAAAATAACGAAGCAAACAAGTGAAGGGATGAAATGCTTTTGACTGGTATTGAGGAATAATCTAGTACTTCAAGGTCAGACATGACAAAAGTCAGTGGCATTTGAATTATTATACTTGTTATTGACCTATTAATACAAGAGAAATCCTGACTTCAGATATCCCTCTTAAAAACAAGAGACACCTTTTTTTCCAAAGGATTGAAGTCTAGAGGTTTCACTCTAATGAGAGATTAAAGACACCTGAATGGTTTCAGTATACAGAAAACTTTGATAAAAGAAATGGATTCTAGATGTCAGTGAACTCTAGTGGCAGGTCCTACTCTAGTCTGTTAGTGCAAAATGATCTGTTATGGAAGTAAGAACCAGTTATCCTTTTTAAAAAACTACTCAGGGATAGTTTTAACACTGATTCCTACAATTCCTACTGTACACTGCCCCCAAGTCTATTGCTACCAAGGACAGCTGACCTTGACAAATTACCCATATTTTTAACTCCATTTCTTTGAGAAAAAAATATTGGACATTCCTTCCTGTTGAGATTGTAGTATTTCTAAGTAGTGCTAAAGAAGCACATTTGTAAATCAATGCACTCTGTGGGTATAAGGAAAAAGCCTAAACAATAAAATCTCATTGTCAAAATGAAAAATATTTACCTGTAAAAAAGTGCCTTACCTGATCTGAAAAATCCCTCAAAAAGTCTTGGAATTTATCTTCACTGTGATTTGAAACATACAAAATTTTCAACAGCCTCAAAAATAGAAGACAATTAAATCAAATATATATTACTAAATAACATTTTACCCTTCTTGAATTCTTGCTTTTCCAAGATAGACATTAAGTTTTAGCCTTGTGAGAAAGCGCTACTAGATTCAGTGTGGTGCTGTCTGTGGTGAACTTAGTTGTATGGGGGTGACCTGGGTCTGGTGGCCTCCTCTACTGCAAATATCACACAGTTATGTCAAAACAAATGAGGAACTGACTGTGTCCTGATGACAAAGACTACCAGACTCCAGGTCCAAAGTGGAGTATGGGGAACAATTTACAGGTTATGAGGGTTTTCTCACACCAGTCCCAGTTCTGGTAATTCCTAGAGAGGCTAAGAACTAGAACTAATACAGACCCCGTGCTTACTTACATGAGGCCTTTGGTGGTTTTTTTTCAGTTAAAAATGGGTGCATTTTTAAATGAACAGATGAACAGTAGTGTTTTCTTTATCTGTCGTGTCTGCTTATCCTCGTGTGTTTTGATATGATTGTGTGGTACTTCACACAGTAGGACTCCTAATTGGTTTCAGTGGGGATACAGGGACATAGCATGATGGAGCAACACAGAACTATACAAGCTATAAAGAACAGTCTGCCTCCCCATAGTCATAGATGCTTGATCCTATATAAAGGTGTAAGTCAGAATACGGTTTTCTGGACCTGCTACCAAATTAACAAGACCTAAATAAAAGCAGAGGCTGGGAACTGAATTATCAGGGCTACATTTCCTGTTACTTCAGTCTTTAGTGGCTAAGATCTTCAGAAAATTCTGCACTGCATGACAGAGGTATGTCCTGAGTATTTCTGTAACAGATGTGCTAAAAATATTACCTAATCATGTAAGCTTCAAAACATACTTTTTACGTACAATAATACTTTCCTCTGGATATTTTCTTTTCATTGTTTTGATTTATTTCTGCGAAGAAAATTATTCATCTTGTCCAAATCACTAACTAGATGTTCTTTTTGGAAAAGTTAGTCCATTTGCTTGTCTATATATATATATTTTTTTCAGTATGACTTGGATAAAGGTAAATATTGTACCAAATCCTGTATCAGAATTAAAGGAATACTGTTAAACGCTCATTTCTTTCTACCTGCATGTTTTCTAGTGAGACAAAATTCTGTTCAGAAAATGCTTCAAAATCAGTATTTTATACAGTGTCCTTTACCCGCTTACTGAGGATATAAGACATAATAATTTGACAGAGGACAAATTCCCCTTAAGCTTCAAGTGACTTTGCCTATTACTTAGCTCTTTCCCCCACCTTCATTAATTTTACAATAAGGATTGAAACAACAAAAAAGATATTCAAAGAGAATAAAGAAGTATTAGAATGACTAGATGTGTTTTATTCTTTTAAACACTTTCATTATTTGGCTGAATTTTTCCTTTTTTTCACATATATGCTAGCTCTCTTCCCTACTCGTGTTTTTCATAATGAACTCTTGATTATGTGGCTAAGTTGTAAGAAACAGAGGAACTGTTACAATAGGAAAGTTTACAACAAATAGTATAGAAGATTTTCAGAGATTTACTGAAAATAAAAGCTTATTTACTTTCTACTGTCTATAAAGGTACATAAGACCACAGGGAAACATATAGAGTAAATTTGAGTAGAATTTCTTTTTTAAAAACATTAAATCAGTGTAACTTATTTTTTTCTGTGAGATCTTTTTCTACCCATTTTCCAGAATGATGTTAAGAATGTGTTCTAGTTTTTGTTATATACGCAAATTTGCATCTTCTGAAGATTAATATTAGTAAAAATTTTCTAATTCAGTTGTCTAATCTAACAGAGTATGAATAATAGAAATCTGTGTTATAAATATAACTGTATTTTAAAAAAGTATATTTCCGTCAAAAATCAGTGACTGACCAAACCACCATGTTTATATCCATTTTTACCCTTATTGTTTTATGCTAGTAGCACCAAAAGAATCACTTTGAATGTCTCAGGCCTCAAAGATCAAGTCCAATATTTCCGTGAGTTAGTGAAAGAGACTGTTCTTCAAAGATTACCAATGTTTCTCAAAACAGAATTCCAGTTTTTAAGGCTTTTTCTCTTTTTTTTTTTGTACAGATAATAACAGCTAAAACAAACTAAATGTAATTTCTTCCATTTCACTAGTTAGGAAACCACTGCTAATTCATGACATCTTATATTATGTAGGGGTGTTTTGTTTTTTTAGTCCCAAGAGCTTTCTTGGGATTCCATGTTTAGGAAGGTTTTGCTATCGCCTTCTTGTGTGGAAGAATTCCAATCTTATTCCAACTCATCTTTCACATCTGATAGTGCACAAAAATATTCCTATGGTCAGTAAGTACAGAAAAATGGTCTGGGTGTCTGGAGCTGATCAAATAGAATATTGACATTTTACATTTCCCCTCCAGCTACAACATACCAGATACGGTGTGGACATATCTAATGAATTGGCTGATGGAAAAAAACCCTTACTATACCAACAAATTTCACAGTTAAGTGACATTAGAAAACTGTTTTATTAAATTTTGCACAAATAAGTTTTGATATATGGGAATGGGTATTCTTATTTCTATGTGGTTTAAATAATTCCATAAAGCTTAAGATACTTCAATGTTTCTTTTAAATGAAGTCCCTTAACTTATTAAAGTAAATGCTCCCAAACAGTTCAATAAGTAAGGAATGCATCATAATCAGAACTTGTAAAATTATTCATGTAAGAAAATTAAGAGCAAAAACTGTATTGTATTTTTAAATGTCCTGGGGGATCACCAGCAGAAAGGCTGATGTAGTTGTACAGATTCTCAGTGAAGGAGCAGTACCACAAAGATGAAGTTGCTAGTAATTTAACCTGACCTTTCCCCCTCAAGAACACAATGCTAAAAGCAAAAATACAGAAGTGGTTGTAAATAGAGCCAGTCAATAAGACTCATGGTTTTAGGATGTTTACTCATAAAAAATGTGAACAACAGGTCAAAATGAACTAAATCCAGTTTCTACCAAATAAGTTCAATTTTACAAAAAATTCTTTCGATTCACAATGTTATAGAAAAAATGTTGACATTAATTTGTTAAGAATAAATGACGTGATGGCTAGACAGAAGACTTGAAATTCAAAGAAATAATATTTACCTATACTTCTGTTAGATTGACACAAAAAAATTAAACAAGGTTCTGGGTGTATCCTTCTACCTTGCAGTTCACCTTTCGCGTCAGTGACAATTTTCTTTTTCGGCTATTCTATTTGGCAAAGTTCCTCTCCTAGTCTGTTTAAAAACTCATGAAGATTCTGGTCTTCATGGCAAGGTAAAATCTAATTACTATGGTGGCACTGGGCCGAATTTCTTTACTAGTAGTAGAGCAGGTAATGCAAAATAATGACAGAAACAGCTGGATCCTATCTCTCTTTCAACATCTGCAGGAAGTTCTATAAATTGATCTAAGTCAAAATGCATGTTGTCAAGAAGGTATTTTCTAACAAAGCTGAATTCCATATATTTGTATAAAAACTATCATAGACTCCTAGAATCATAGAATCTTCTGGTTGGAAAAGACCTTTGAGACCATCGAGTCCAACCACACCCGTTATCTGCTAAACCATGTGCCTCAAAAAGTCATCTATTGTTTTTTTAAACACCTCCAGGGATGGTGATTCAACTACCTCTCCGGGCAGCTGTGCCAGTGCCTGATCACCCTTTTGGTAAAGAAATTCTTCCTAATATCCAATTTGAATCTCCCATGGTGCAATTTGTTCTATCACCTGTCACTTGAAGAAGAGATGAACATTCACTCTGCCACAGCCTCCTTTCAGGCAGTCATAGACAGCAATGAGGTCTCCCCTCAGCCTCCTCTTCCCTAGCCTAAACAACATCAGTTCCCTCCGCTCCTACTCGTAGGACTTGTTTTCCAGCCCCTTCACCAGCCTCATTGCCCTTCTCTGCATGCGCTCCAACACCTCAATGTCCTTCTTATACTGAGGGGCCCAGAACTGAACACAGTACTTGAGATGTGGTCTGTACAGGGGCACAATAACCTCCCTTGTTCTGCTATTCACGTTGTTTTTGATACAGGCCAAGATGCCATTGGCCCTCTTGGCCACCTGGGCACCCTACTGGCTTCTATTGTGCCAGTTGTTAACCAACAGGCCCAGGTTCTTCTCTGCCAGGCAGCTCTCCAGCCAGTCTTCCCCAAGTCTGTAACGCTGCATGGGGCTGTCGTGTCCCAAGTGCGGGACTCGGCATTTAGTCTTGTTAAATCTCATCCCATTGGTCTCAGCCCATCGATCCAGCCTGTCCAGATCGCTCTGCAGAGACTCCCTTCCTTCAAGCAGATCAACACTGCCACCCAGCTTGATGTCATCTGCAAACTTGATAAGGGTGCACTAGATCCCTTTGTCCAGATCATTAATAAAGATATTGAACAGGACTGGATCCAGCACTGAACCCTGGGGAACACCACTCATGACTGGCCTCCAACTGTATTGAACTCTATTTACCACCACCCTCTGGGCCCAGCCACCCAGCCAGTTTTTCACCCAGCAGAGAGTATGCCTGTCCAGGCCAATGGCAGCCAGTTTCTCAATCAGAATACTGTGAGAAATGGTGTTAAAGGCTTCACAAAAGTCCAGGTATTTCACAAGATATATTTGCATTAGTCAGGCACTGCTTCAGAAGACACAGGTAAGATTGGAGATTAGTAGAAGTAATTTTGTTCTCTTGTTTCACTTAAAAGACATGGATATATGCATTCATACAATGTTGCATAAGATTTTTGGGGTTTTTTTGTGTATGAAGAAAGAAATAGTAATTATTTACCTAAAGGTTTTCAAAAATACTGAAAAATATTACATGAAACAAGACCAATGCTATGTTTCAATTGCAAATATTAGGGAAAGGTCTTAAATTTATTTTGCAGTATGCAGACTGATAGAATGCTTGTAACATGGACTGTGAGTACTACCATTGTATTGATTCTTTAATGATATCTTTAACAATGATCTCACATATGGCACTGTAAAGGACATTAAATGTACTCAGAAAGGACACTAAAGAAAAACAAAGTGAATTGCAGCACCTCTTTCAAGTTCCAGAATTATAAATAATTTCTAGCTTCATGATTGTTTTTAAGGACTTCTTCCAAGATGATTAAAAAAAAATGCTAAATGAGTATACGATTTACAGTACCTAAACTTATTTATGCTCTTAACCACTTATTATTTTCAGAAGCTATCCCAAACTCAATTCCTCATGGCGTATGCAACTGCACTAAAACACAGCAATGGACCACTCAAATGTTCATAGTCTTGATCGTATCTACAAAATGCCCAACAGTAATGATGTTATTGACGGTTAGTCTATTAAACTAAAATTACGAGACAGAAATAGCAGTACAAATAATGGCAAACCTACTATTGAGTTTCCTTTTCAGAATCTTATGATCACTGATAATTAAGACAATCCTTGGTTATAGCCTCTGCTAATTTAGCTAACAAGTGTAACACATTATAAAAGTGCAGATCATTCTTACTTACTGGGCCTCTTGGAAGATGAGAAGAGTGGCAAGTCATTTATTTCTAATATTGCCTTTGAAAGAAGAAGACACATCAAAAAGAAAAAAAGAAAAGAGAAAAATCAAAACCAAAACCCCAGAGAAGCTGAATATCTTTTAAATGGATTGATCACCCTCTCAGTAATTAACTCTTCTTAAGCGCTTCTTTTATTTCTGTCCTGTTTTTCAATGATAGCCTTTAAACTATCAAATCATGTCTAAACCTTTCATACAGTATTTTTAAGCTCTCAGAGAGGTCTGGCTAGATGTATCACGCACACCTTTTCCTTAAGGTAAGATAGAGAGATCTCTTACAGTAGACATGTTAGTCCTGCTAATTAGTCCACATTCCGTGTTTTTGGCTCCCTCTCTTCTGCCTAAACAGTTGTAAAATATGACATCAGATCTTCCCCCTGCATTCTAACATACTCTACACATGCATGACCACTGGCCCAAACCAAAGCAAAATGCCTATAACATTCTTTGAAGTTTTCAGAAATACTGAGGCATCAAGATCCTCAACTCTGGATATGAGGAAAGCAGACTTCAGGTTGCTTAGGGTTCTGTTTAGTAAGGTTCCCTAGGAAAAAGCATTTGAAGGTGCTGGTATCCATCGGTGCTGGTCATTTTTTGAGTATCACCTCCTAAGAACACCAGACCAGGCAATTCCAAAATGCTAGATGTCAAGCAGGAGAGGCAGAAGGCCAGCCTGGCTGAGCAGGGATCTCGTACTCGAACAGAGGCATAAAAGAATGGTGTATGGCCAGTGGAAATAAGAACAGGTGTAAGTATTCTCTCTGCTACCCATCATTGTTTGACCCTCTCTGATATCTTGAGGTTGACTGAAGGACTTTTTACTCAAATGGTATTTGGCATCAAAAGGGATCTGACGGCCTAGGAAGCTGTGTGCCCAAGACGACCAAAAGCAAATAGTCCCTAACGCTTCTACTTGGTGTGTTGCCTTTCTCATCATCCAACACGGTCCCCACACGAAACATGAAAATTAGTGAGCAGAGGAAAAACGTAAAAACTATTATCGATTAAAAAAAAGGATTCGCCTGTTTCTTCACAGAGAAATAACCTGTTTGCTGACAGATTTGTTCTTATTATGTTTTCTGTCTCCTCTGAAATATAATTTGTCAATTAAACTGAAAAGCTGTGAAATACATGATGCTGCAATGATGTTACTTTTTATTTTTATTAATACTATTCTAACCCAAAAATTAACAGATTTTTGCATGCTTATTTATATTCTAAGCAACTCAGAATTCTCAAAAAAATATTCTGCAGTATCCAAAGTCACTGTAGGCCCCTGAGTAGGCTGTTCTTAGAGTTCTAACCCTATCGACCTCAGGAGTGGAGTAAAAAAAATAAAACAAGGAAAAACTTGTGTGACAGTAGGCTACTTTCCTTAAAATTAGCTATTATGTGATTTGGGCTGTTTTCTAGCATTGATTACGTAATAGATTTCTGTCTCCCATAACAAACTGACTTCAAGGGTTAGCGTTTCTGCAGGGTGGTTTTGACATAAGGTCAGAAGGTCAGACACTTGAAGCAAGTGCTCTACAATTAGACAGACTGGGTGAAGTAGCCCTTGTTTGTCCCTCTGGTTATGTCTTTGTACCTATATATTTCATGTATTAGAAAAAAAGAAAAGTAAGGAAAAGAAGGGAAAAGAGGGGGAAAGCAAAGGGAAGGGAAAGGAAGGGAAGAGAAGGGCAAAATCAGATTTAGTGACTAAGGCATAAATGTTCCGTTTATTCTTAATTGTACGCTAATCATTTACTAAGACACAGGTTATTGACCAAGTTATTCCAACTTGAGAGTTGTTCCTCAATGTTTTTTTATGTACACAAATGTGATAAGTCTTTCCTGAACTTATGTAGACTAATTTAACACATAGAGAGTATGAAACTGTCATTTTACTTCACTGAGTTAAGTATCATGGAGTCAAACTGTCCTTTCAGTTTCCATTGGTAAATGTAAATTATTTCTAATAGAATGTGCCGGTTAAATTTCTAAATAGTAAATATCTTTGACAAGCATTACTACAAGAAGGGGCTTTTTGATGTTTGAGATAATTTATCATCTAAATATATTCAAGTGCTGTCTGCTTGCAAGACTGTTTTTTGATGTAAAATAAATAACTGTCTGAGTTCAAACACTGAAGTGATTCAGTTGCAATTACAATCAAATAAACACTTAAACATACATAGTTTTGTGTACAGCAT
Source organism: Tapera naevia (assembly GCA_033556795.1). NCBI lineage: Eukaryota > Metazoa > Chordata > Aves > Cuculiformes > Neomorphidae > Tapera > Tapera naevia. Next base: position 4,674,755 of record JAUMJJ010000016.1, read on the forward strand.
TGCAGCATTTCTCCGCTGGCATAGTGAAAAATATTGGAATACACAAAACAGATTAGAAGTAAAACTAAGAACATATCCACAAAGGACCTTCGCTATAGAAATTCTTATTAGTATTCACTGAATCCTTCTTCTAATAAAACTAAACAGTAAAAATACCTTTTGAAGTATTTTGAATTTATATATGTTAAAGCAATGCACAACAGTGTCTACAGAAGTAATATATTTGAGTCAAGTACATGTATAAAAATATATATATTTAGCTTCAAGTGTCAGTGTTTCATTTTGCCTTTCAGGATTCTCAAGAACAGATTTATGATGTGTTCTGTGTGACTTTAGAAGCCATATTCAATGTCAGTGTTTTCAGATCTTAGCAAAGAAACAAAAACAACCTTTTTTTTTTTTTTTCCCCCACAAGAAACACGAAGTATCAGACACTCTGGTTTATACAATGCATCAGTTAGTTAGAAAGATCTTGGGGATGCTTGAATCTCAGAGTTTGGTGTTGTTATTTGGTGCAGAAAACACACAGTTAAATTTTATTTTTGATATTTGATTTGATAATCAAAGTTACTTTTCATTTTACAGCAGGTTATTGTTCTTTTGTTTAAGTGAATTTTAAGAATGTCCATTAAAACATCAGAACACGTAAGCTAGCTTGTCTTTTTGGCACAAGGTTTTGTTCTAAACCCATGCAGTTGTGTTTAATGTAAATGTAAACTTTAATATTACAAAAGGTGTTTTCACCAGAGCAAACTATTTTCCCATGTCTTAGAGTAAATTTGTTCTAAAATATAAGATCAAAATTAGCTAACTAAACAAGAATCAGGAAAAGTGGAAATTCATAAGCAATACAGACTTCCTTTTGTGCTCAGTTCATATATATCACAGCAAAATTACTCAAGATATTTTTCTTTTTCTAATACGCTTACATCTGTATGCTGTTTATTGACTGAAATTTCTATGCACCTTGTGAAATATGATATTTACTAGGCCATGGGTATGGTACGATAAGTCTAGTTAAAGAGATGTTTTAATTTGACAGAGAATGAAGAGCAAAACACTGTTACGACTTTTAACTTTGGATTATTTTATTTGAACACGAATAGTACGTTTATTTAATATGGCGTTCTGGAATCCAAGACAGATTCTTTCAGCAGAACAGTTTTATCTTTTCTTGAGATATCCAAGTTATTAATCTTTCTCAAAACAAGCCTTTTGCATTCCTCAGATAATTTACTAGCACTTGTAAATTATTAGCCAAAGATAAAAGTCTACTGCAGTAACATAATTGCTTAAATAGGTATCAAAACAAAAAAAAATTCTCCTTACATTTATGATAGATTTTATGTGAAGCATTTAGGGTTCTGTTTATGTAGATTGGTACTTATAATCCCTACAAATCACTTTTCCTTGTGGCACAATTTTACTCTTATATGTTGGCTATTACTTTCATTTAGATATAGCTTTGTGATGGGATGTTTGTTATAAAAAAGTACTTTGATCAAATGCTCTTATCACTGTCAAGTTGAAGAAAGAAAAAGTCTTCAGAGGCATGTGGTAAAGAGAAAGGAAACAAAAAGTATTCTAAATGGGAAATGATGTTGTAAAGCAAGGAAAAGGAAGAAGTTTTAACCTTTTTGATACTACAATATTATTTTGACTAGGGAAAAAATCTAAAAATAATCACTCAGTTTTAATGAGGCTATCCAAAGGAAACAACTGCGGCTAGAAATTTCCATTTAGCCTTAAAATGGGATACTGAATTTCCTATGAAGTTTACTGTGGAGGGTCAGAGGTGAATAAGCCTTTTCCCATTTTCCTGCTTCTTGGAATAAGAAAGCAAGATAAGGTCATGCCTCAAAGCAGATAAAATAATTAAAAACCTGTAATGTTTCATGCACGCCACTCCACATAAAACCTGACCAAGACAACTTTGATATGAATAGAGGGAAGAAAGCTTAACAGCATCTGTGCCATTGATATAACTACAGCCCTTCAGTATCGGAATGTATTCATACACTTGCAAAACATATTTCTAAAAGTTGTATACTAATGGTTGTAGTCTTCACATTTCTGCTTTTGCCATTCTTTTTGGGATTAATGGATATAGGAAGGCATGCTGACTTTGAATCTCATATTGACCCAGACAGTTTCACAGCCATAATTATCACCTGGGACAAAGGACATGAATGCACAACTTTACCCCTTGCTGTTCTTGTTCCCTTCACTATGAAGGTGGCGCTAATGAGCTCTCAGGAAGTCCTCTCTTGCCTCTCTCCCTTTCTACTTCCCTCTTTTCCTCTCATTTAACATATTAGAAAGCAATTATGTGTGTGATTATAACAACTAGATTCATGATTGTTTCTAGAACTGAAAATGGTAGTATGTAATTTATAAGTATAATTAGTAACCACTGAAGATGTCGAAAAATATATATTCTCTAGTACCATATTATACAGTGAAGGTAATGTAAAATATAAATTAGTGGAAATCTTGTTTATATATTTTAGAATTTGCTGTATATGTTCAAGGGTGCTGACTCATACTCATTTTCTGGTGTCTGACTTTTGAATTTATTCATTTTCATGATATTAAAAATAGCCTAATATTCACATGAAAACAAGAATGGGAGATAAAAGTACAGTGAGATATTTTAAATAATGCTAGGCTAACCTTGGGAAAAACAAAAAGTGTTAGTTTTCTCTGTGAGACACAAAGATGAGACTGAGTTTTGTATCCATACTGAGAGGTAAGCGATTATTATTTGTTTCTTAGGAAGAGGGAAATTTATTAAAAAATAGGCCTTCTTCCATCATCATCTATGAAACATGGGCTGATACTGAATTTTGCTGACACTTATAGTAATAAAAGTCCTGATCCTACAGCCATGCAAATCAATACTAGGATTGATTCAGGTGCTACTTGTCATCTTGCATCATTGTAAAAATTATGTCGATCATCCCTTTCCCACCAAAGGAAGATTTCTAAGTCATAGAACCCAAACAGTAAGTCACTACGTGATAGCCCAGAAATAATTTGGTTTTGCTTGTGCGTAGAGAGTGATTCCTTTTAATACATAGCACTCTTTATTGCTTATTTTCCTTTTTTTTCCTAAGTCTAACAATGACTAGACAAAATAATGTGATCACAATTACTTTAAGAGAATTGGAACTGACTTACTTTAACCAGATTACTTTTCTGTTTTTATACATAATTTTTACGCTGATCATATTTTAATTATTTGCATGCAATGTACTTTTGACTGGGCTGGCTATTGAGTCTTTATAGGAAAGTGATTGTTTATCTAGTTTTGTCATCACAATTGGAACACAACCTTTTCTATAAAACTCAACAAGATACTAATCAGGTCTTGACTGTTGTCTACTGAAATAATTTTTATAACGGATTGTACAGATCTTTTTGTCTTTCTACCGATGCTGTAGCAATATTCGTTATATATATATTTTACGTTGCATTGGGATTAAGTCACTATTGGTTTACATGGTGAAAATCAGAGGGATGCTAGTAAGTATCAAGGGGAATGTTACCAGTGGGACAAAAATGCCTTGGTGGGTTCAGGGATGAAAAACGCTCAGCAGAAGTTAGGAATATGTCCATTGCTAGACAGTAGCCGGTGCTTTAATCTTACTGCTATTAGATATGTTATTCAGGTGATGTTTTGAACTCATATATTCAGTTACTTTCTGAAATCCGTTATTCATATCCACCTCATCCTTAGTATCTACTGCTGCATATGAGACCTTACTATTACAGCTGTAGAATCACCATCTGAACTGAGGAACTATTCACTTCTTAGTAATTATTATTTCTTCAGAATTTTTAAAAACTTCTTCATTAACTTCTCTAGAAAACATTTGTGAGACACTGAATAGAATATTAAAATCTAAATTGTCCTTTACTCTGCAATAAAAATGCTGCTAGTCACTAGCAACATTAATCTATAATAACCTAATATGCTACACATAATTAGTGTTAATTGTCGAGCTTTGAAACTCTTACAAGTTGCTCAAACTGTGCTGTTATAACCAGCTGTTAATCTTTGAAGAGTGCCACCAGCAGGGAAATGGCTGTAATCCCAACTGGAAGTTTCGAGATAGGGTAACTGAAAACACTGAGCAGACTAAGCCAGCATTAGAGAAAAGAATTTTTTTCTGGGGGAAAAAAAAAAAAGCTGAAATGAGATTTGACCATCATGCTCTGGCAAGAGCTGGGTAGATGAGGCAAACAGATTATAACCATGACTGTACATGTTCTGCTGCACAAAAGCAGATCCAATTTTTTTTTGGCTAAAACAGGTGTTAAATTTACTATCCAGACTTTCTTAGAAATGATGCTTTCGAGATGAGTATAGTTTTTGTATAGGGGAAGGTACTGGGCCTGTTGTGCTGCTTCAGGCAAGGAACTTGGAAAACTTTGGGGCTGGAATTATTTTACGTGGGCTGTGTAAATATCTGAAGAAAAATAGAGAGGTAAGGTAGATCTTAACAAATCAAGGAGACTGATTGATACTCTGGCTTTCCACAGATGTACCAAACTAAGCTGTACACAAGAGAGGAACAAGAAAAGTAGTTATGAATGAGTATTTATATTTACAATCAAGAAAACAAGCTAAACCATAAAAAACCAATTTTCACTGAGAACAATGTTTTTCATCGGGTATAAATTTATTCAGTGACTTACATAATGCAGTAATAATCATAATAAGGAAAAAAGGAAGCTTTTTTTGACATCTGTTCCTTTAATCCTGTTTATTTTAGCAAGAAAATACAACTCGCTGTTTTCTGTTCCTTACACCCCTGCTGACTAAGTATGTCAACACTAAAAAAACTCCAGACTATCCCCAAAAATATTTAATTTAAATTACAATTGCAGCACACTCTAAAGAAAATAAACATTAAACAGAGGACAACTTCATAATTTTTTGTTTGAAAACCAATCAAGGTTATTAACTTTATGTAAAAATATAATGACTGCCCTATATTATCTCCATTGATCTCCTCTCCAGAATATGAATTCAACTATATCTTAATAAGTACCATGAAGCACCTGGCTGGCATGCCTTTTTCACAAGCACCACTCCCACATCATCTACCAACAATAAGAACCCTTTATTTTCTTCTTTGTTTTCTTTTTGGTGACGACTTACATGACTCTGCAATAATTCAGTTGTTACCTTGTAAAAACGTCTCATTCCTGCGGTTTCTACCTTGAAAAAATAGAAATCTAGGCATTAATAGCAAATAACCTACAGAAGTCTTCAGTGAAGCCTGTGTGGACCTCATTCTACTAGTTGGTCCAAATGCACAAATATACAAGGCCATTTTGAGGAAGTTATTCAGCAGCAAGGAAAAAAAAAAATCAACTAATGCTTTTTGTAAAGTTTAGTAATTCTGTTTACCCTTGTTTATTACATTCTAATGGCTAGAAAGTAAGAGTTAAAGATATGCATAAAGTGAAGGTAAAATATGAATTTAATTGCAGGAGAGGAGAGGCAAGATTCATCCAGATCCATGGAGGTATATCTCCAAGCCAATATAGACACAACAGCAAACCTGAAGAAACTCAACTATTATTTTGAGTAAGAGTTTTAAGGATTATCTGAAGAATCTAATTTAGGATTGAAAACTCCTTTGAAAGACACAGGAGAAGAGTGTTACAGTACCAGTAGTTCAGAATGCTTTAGTAAACTGCTTCCAATATATAAGGTGATTTACTTTTATTTTGCTAATTTTGTTTGTTTTGCTTGAGGAAATTACTAAAACGTGCCTCTAAGAACAAAACCTAAAATTATAGATATTATAGGCCATTGATTTTCAGGGCATAAATATGTATATAAATGATACATACACACGCTACACACAGACATTATACATATATGTAATATATATAACACATATTTATATGCTATATATATAAAAACCATACTATACACATATAGAGTATTTGATGAAAAAGTTGAAATCTAGAAGAGAATCTGTCAATGTAAAATTTAGAAATACAGACATTGACTGTTTACATAATTTGGTTGTTTCTTCAGAGTTTCTGTAACTGGAAAACCAGTGACCTTAAAGTCCAGACATTATAGGACATCTTCGTGTTTTAATGATTTTTTAAATTGTTAACCTTATTGTGGTAACATATGATCTCTGATTTCATTAGGAGAATGATACATAAATATAGCTAAAAAGCACCCAACAGAAGTTGTCATCAACCTTCTCCAATTTTTCCGTGTTGTACACCTGCTCCTTTTCAGCCATTGTATGAGAATTCTTTTTAACATCATGCTTTGTCTTAACACCTCTGCATCACTTTTAGTTTTTCTGAATGTGTTTTCAAAACTGATGTACTAAGGTCTCTATTCCTTTAAGGAAACGCTTCATTAAATCTGATTATTATGAACTTTGGCTGTTGGAGGACAGCTGGGGCACAGCGATCACGAGATGTTAGAATTTTCAGTTCTTGAAGGAGAAAGGAAGGGGTCAGCAGAACATTCACCTGAGTCTTCCTGAGGGTAGACTTTGAACTGTTTAGAAGACAGCTTGATAAAGTTCATTGAGAGACAATTCTAAATGACAAAGGAACACAAGAGGGCTGGATGCTCCTCAAGAAGGATGTCCTAGTGGTACAAGAACAGACCATTCCCCATGTGCCGTGAAACAAATTGCTGGGAAGAAAACCAATTTGGCTCAGCAGAGAGCTTTTTATTGATCTCAGGAGGAAAAGGAAAGTTTATGAGCTTTGGAATGAGGGATGAGACAAGGCAGAGGTAATTAATGCCTTCTTTGCCTTGGTCTTTAGTAGTAAGATGAGATGCTCTCCAGATACTAGGCTTCCTGAGCCAGAAGACAGAGAGAATGAAGCTCCAACAATCCAGAAGGATCTGGTTAGAGACCTGCTTGGTCAATTAGACATATGCAAGTCTACAGGATCAGATGGGATCCACCCAAGGCTATTAAAGGATCTGTCAGAGGTCCTCTCCAAACCCCTTTCCCTCATTTACAAGCTGACTGGGGAAGTGCCACTTGACTAGAAACTGGCAAATGTTGCACCCATTTACAAGAAGGGCCAGAGGAAGGAACTGGGAAACTACAGGGCTATCATTCTGACCTCGGTGCTGGGGAAGGTCATGGAGCAGATCATCTTTAGTGCTATCACACAGCATATGCAGGACAATTGGGTGATCAGGCCCAGTCAACATGGGTTTATGAAAGGCAGGTCCTGCCAGACCAATCTCATCTCCTTTTATGACAAGGCTACCTGTTTAGGGGACAAGGGAAAGGCTGTCGCTGTAGTATACTTTGATTTCTCTAAAGCCTTTAACACCTTTTAAACTCTCTACCATTGGCCTGGATAGGCACACCCTCTGCTGGGTAAAAAGTGGCTGGATGGCCGGGCCCAAAGAGTTGTGGTAAATGGAGTTAAATTCAGTTGGAAACAAGTCATGGGTGGTGTTCCCCAGGGTTCAGTGCTGGGTCCGGTCCTGTTCAATATATTTATCGATGATCTGGACAAAGGGATCGAATACACACTTAGCAAGTTTGCAAATGACATTAAGATGGGTTGATCTGCTTGAAGGAAGGGAGGCTCTGCAGAGGACTCTGGACAGACGTGATGGATGGGCTGAGACCATTTAGATGACATTCAACAAGACCAAATGCCGAGTCCTGGACTTGCAACAAAACAACCCTATGCCATGTTACAAGCTTGGGGAAGAGTGGCTGGAGAGCTGCCTGGAGGAGAAGGACCTGGGGGTGTTGGTTGACAGCCAGCTGAATATGAGCCAGCAGTGTGCCCAGGTGGCCAAGAAGGCTAATGCCATCTTGGTCTGTATCAGAAGCAGCATGGACCAGGGAAGTGATTGTACCCCTGTGCTCAGCACTGGTGAGGCTGCACCTTGAGTACTGTGTTCAGTTCTGGGCCCCTCACTACAAGACAGACGCTGAGGTCCTGCAGCACGTCCAGAGAAGGGCAACAAAGCTGGTGAAGGGGCGGCAGAACAAGTCCTGTGAGAAGTGGCAGAGGGAACAGGGATTGTTTTGTCTAGGGAAGAGGAGGCTGAGGGGAGACCTCATCACTGTCTACAACTACCTGAAAGTACACTGTACCGAGGTGGGAGCTGGTCTCTTCTCTCCAAGTGACAGATGATTGGATGAGAAGAAATGACCGTAAGTTGCACTAGGGGAGGTTAAGTTTAGACATCAGGAAAAAATTTCTTCAGTGAAAGGGTAGTCACGCATTAGAATGGGCTGCCCAGGGAGGTGTCTCTGTTGCCATCCCTGGAGGTGTTTAAAAGGCAGGTAGATGAGTTTCTTGAGGACATGGTTAGGGTACAGGTATGGTTCGACTTAGTGATCTCAGAGGTCTTTTCCAACCAGATGATTCTATGATTCTATGACATTATGAATAGCTCCATTGACTGACCACAGAAATCTGCAGAACTGTGACTATAGACTTTATGAGTAAGTTTATGAGTAGCTTGAGCTCTGCAGTGCAGCGCTTGACTAAAAAGTGATGCGTAGTTCTTATAAAGGACTCTAAGAAACAGAACATATTAACTTACAAACATAATCTTCATTTTGGTATATGTGTTGTAAGATCTTCTATATACAGATACCTGAAAGCAAAATGCTTACACAACTAATTTTCTTCTGATTTCATAGTTTGGCTGGTGCTCAAAAGTAATATAATATAACACAGATACTCAAAGTAATTTTACACTGTCCTCTCATGCACAGTAAATTAAAATATTCCATTAACTAAACAAATCTGTGGTGCCATAAATCATATCACAATAATGAAAACAGAATTGTAATTCTATCACGGTGATTAAGCAGAGGATAGAAATAGAATGATTTATCTTATTTAATGGGCAGAGTATGACTATGAAACATAAAGTTTTGGGGTTCAGGCTTTTATGAGCTTGATTTTCATTTTCTGAATTGAGTGTATAATTTTCTTATAATTTTTCATGCTACTTCAAGGTATTCTCAAAATTGAGAAACATCTTTAAGTCTGTATTTTTCAGATTTATTAAAAAAAAAAATTATGGTACAACACTGAAAAAATTTCACAGTGTAATAGAGACATCTTTATGGGGTAGAAATTAAAGAAAACTATTATTAAACAAGTGATGTTTACATTGTGTTCTCCCTATACTCCAATCAGGACCTGAGTATAAAACAAATATAACATGATAGGCAGATGTGAGAACACATCATATAATAAGGGTATGAAACAAAACAATACCCCATATGGTACTTTTTTTGTTGTTTAAATTCACTGAGATGACAAGCTGTTTCACTCGACTGAGGAGTATAGTGATGTGACTTGCAGAACCGTTTTAGGTCATTGTACAAGTGTTTCTATCAAGGGTATGTTAATAACGGAGAGCTCATCCAGATGAACCAGCCAAGTTGAACTAGTTGGACTAGCCCACAGTGTTCTTACTCATTAGAGTATTTTTGGTGTAATTTAAATTAAGATATATAAATGTGCAAATGGGCTAATGTGGAGTTCCTGATTTTTTTCCTAATTTTCTTCTTAACAAAAATTTTCTCTCATAGGCATCTGAGGAATAAGGGAGGATTTGAAGCATGCCTATTGCAGTACAAAATCTGAGTTATGACATGTTGACTGATTAAATTACGACATCCAATGCTTTTGTTCTCAAACTTGAGACAAACAAAAGGAACAGACAGGAAAGCTTCTTGCTTAGTAGTTTAGTTTCAGTCAGTCTGAGTCACATATTAAAACTTCGGTTTGAAATGTTCCAAAATAAAGTGCTTGTAAGGTTACTGAATTGTCCAATTCAAATATATTTCAGTTAAGCACTTGATCATAATCTTATTTTCTAGATACTTTTAGGTTGCTGCAAGCACTTGTGGCATTAACTATTGCCATGTCCTAGAAACAGCTAGAAAACTTAGATAAGTTTTAGGGCTGACTCTCCTCATTATTTTCTGTATTTCCTTCATATTCTGTTTGTCACATATGTGTACCATGCTAGCACAGCTGGAGAATGTCCAATATTTATTTCTTTTTAAATCTGTTTTCAATAGCTTAGAATTGTGCCACATTTTAATTATCAAAATGAAGCTAGTCATTGTCATATAATAGCCTCATAAAATATATTTAGCCCATAAATCTTGTCATTTTTGAATCAGAATTAATGGAAGCAAACTTGTTTTGTCTACGGTTTTGCAACTGTTTAAAGAATAAATTTAAATATCATTAATATTAAGACTTCAAATTTGACATATGGAAAGGAAGTTGCCTTTTGGTAGCTCCCCTCTGTGAAATTCTGTTTTCATTTGTAAGTTATAAGACTCTGAATATTCTCTTTGCAAACACCCATTAGAAGTTTGTCATGGCTGTACAACTGAATTCTCAAAAAAAAAATTTTCCATTAACACACCTTACTAACTTCTAGATACAATGTGTGAGCCCGGTTTCTGCTGGATGACTAAGCACTCTTCACTGTAAAATAGGGTTCAAGCAAACCTCTCCTAGGTTCTAACTTTGCAAGCCAGGAGCAACTAACACACCAGCTGTAGTAATGCGGACATGCAAGTCACTCTACTAAGAAATTCCCAAAGGTTTTTGGTTGGTTTATAGCCACATGAGGAAAAAAAGAAAGCCACTTGGTTAGAAGGATGACGAGCTGACCTTGGCATGGCAGCACCAAGAGGAGCTGGGAGGCTATGAATGCAAGAATAAGAGAACGTTTTTTATGAAGAAAAGATGGTCAACATGGAAAGAAGAATCTAGTTCACTACAAAAATTCACAGAATCATGGAATTGCTGAAGCTGAAAGGAACATGTAGTGGTCATCCAGAGATTGTATAATCTTTATAATAATAGATAATTTTCATATAATCCTTTATAATCTTCATGGCATTGGCCAGACTTGCTCCAGAACGCAGTCATCTCGCTGGTACTGGGGAGGCTAGATTTGGACACAGCACCCAGGTGTGTCTTATCAGTGCTAAACAGAGGACAAGGAACACATTCCCTGTTTTACTGGCAACACTACGTAGTGCATTCGAGGAAGATGTTGGCCTTATTCACCACGAGGAAGATTTCTACCTGATAGTAGACATGATGTCTGTCAGTACCCATCCCACACTTTCCTTCTAATCAGCTCTCCACAGTCTGCACTGGTGCAGGGGTTATTCCTTCCCATGTGCAGGAAAAAGACTGTGCAACAGAAACAAGGACTCAGAAATAATAGCTTTTCTCTGCCTTCAAGAAACAGCTGCAAAAATTACTGACAATTACCTGCCTATAACTGACTGATAAAGAATATGTTGATCAAACATCTCTAACATTGATACATATTTTTTAATGTAAGAAAAAAGTTATTTAACCTTGAAGTGAACCATTATTTCAAAATCTGTAATTTCTATCTATCAAATACAGACTTTGGTTCATGCTTCAGTTCATATGTACAAGTTTGAAATCATAAGTGATTTACTTGCACAAGGAGGTGCAAACATAACACTTCCTGAGTTTTTATCTAATTATTTTGCCAGTAGGTGAGATGAAAGCTAAGCCTCATTAGGTCTGACGCTTCCTCATTTTCTAAATATTCTGTCTATTCCCTTTTCACATTCACCATTTGTTTTACCCCTGACACTACTTTCAGCGTTTTCAAACTTTCAATTAGTATTTTCAAGAAATTTGAAATTGAAAGAAAAATTGCATTGAAAGTTGTCTATAATATTAAAATACAGGCCTCTGTATGATTTGTAGAAACTGATTGGACAACGTAATCCTCAAATTGCATAAGGGGTTCACAAGGCAAGAAAGCTTATTACATCCTTCCCTACCACAATTCAGACGGTTTCACATCTTCATTTTCCATATGGCATTGAAAAAAACCAGAAATTGTGAAAGGAAATAATTGAGCAATAAACTGTAAAGTCTTTGCAGTGTGTGTTCATAGAAAAGTTTCTTAAAGTTTTTACAAACAGGTCTTATCAGCTCTTAGCCATTACCAAATACACCACTAATCCTTGCTCACCTTCTGTAAGATGTCAGTTTTTGGAAGAAGCATGATTAGAATAAATCCAATGTGCAAAATTAATAAAGTAAATAAAGATACCGCAAGAAAGAAATTTTGTTTCTTCAGTCTTCTTTAGGGAGTGAAGGGAAGGTGTTTCAAGTTCTGTCGTTGTTTTTTACTATCCTTCTTAACTGTCAATAAATTAAATCAATTTTTCTAAAACAAGATCTGTTTTACCTATGTTGATAATTGGTGAGCAAACTCACTGTCCTTATGGCCATGAGCTTTGTCATCTTTCTTTCTTCACTCATCCTATGGAGGAGAGGAAGTGAAAGGGTGGTCGGTAGGCACTTGGCTTCATGGGCATCTGGCAGCCAGTCAAGGTTAAATGACAACAAGAGCCGAAGTTTAAATAATATGTCTCAGTTTCATGTTATAGAAGTGCCAACTAACAAAATTCATGCTTTCAAACTTTATCTCCACCGCCTTTTGTATTGTTTTCACACTGTCTCTTCACCCAAACAAGTTTTTTGGCTGTTTTTAGTTTGATTTTGTTTGTTTATTTGTTTCAAAGTGCTCAAACTGTGTTATTTAATTTTCCATCATATACCACAGTTTATTGTTACCTATATTAGCCATTTTGGAATTAAATTTTTCTTGTATTATTCAACCGTACCTGACGATGATGTAAACAGGAGATAGAATGATATATTCTTCACTCAAACTGACTTTGTTGGACCAGCATTTTTTACAGGCAATGTAATGTGTTCTCTAGTGGATTTCTATCCTAAAAAATAAAAAAAAATCCTAACAAAATCAAGTCTTTAAAATTAGATATAAATTAAATAAGAGATTGGGATTAAAACTTTCTCATAAAATAATCAGCTTTCAGCTTGAAATTATTGCATTTCATGGCCTTTTCATTGCACAGAGAATCTACCACACTTGCAAGCAGTTTATGGGAAACAAGAAATATAAACATGTAGCTAATAAGGGTCTGTGCTTTTCATTTGTGCTGGAAACAGTGTTGGTAATGCCAGGATGTTTTAGTTACTGCTAAGCAGTGCTTAGGCAGCATCAAGGCCTTTTCTGCATCTTTTTCTGTCCTGCCAGTGAGTAGGTGAGGAGTAAGCAATAAGTTCGGAGGGGACACAGCTGGGACAGTTAACCCCAACTGACCAAAAGGATATTTCATATGATATGACATCATGCTTAGCAACAAAACTCAGAAGTTGACCGGGGAATCTGCTGATGGGGAACTGGCTGGGTATTGATTAGTTTGTGATGATTGATCGTTTTCATTTAAATCAGTTGTCTTTCTTGTGTTTTAATTATCTCCTGTTATTTTCTTTCTCGTTAAGCTTTTATAATTATTTTTATCATACTTTATTTTATTTCAATTATTAAACTGTTTTTATCTTAACCCACAAGTTTTCTTACTTTTACCCTTCTTATTCTCTCTGCGTCTCACTGGGGCAGGGATTGAGCAAATGCTGGTGTGGTGCTTAGTTGTCAGTCAGGGCTAAACCACAAAAATGAACAAGAAGAGTATTTTTCTAAACTTTGCTATGATGTAATCCAGTTTGAAGCTGAAATAGATACATAGAATAGTTTTCCAAAAAGTATATAATAGACCTGTTTCAAGGTGTATGAGTTATGAGGAGAAAAGTTTTCCTCAATATGGATAGAGAATTTAGTACTTTAACTCTGTGTTGGTTATGCTAAGTAAGCTGTTGGGAAGTGTTTATGATCACAATCCATTGGACAATTGGAGAAACAGATCGCTCTGTCTCAAATTAGGCTGAGTGACAGTTAGATTTCCAAAAAAGGAAACTGCAATTTTTTAATGCGGACACAGGCTTTTGCTGTTTATGGGTACATAAAAATACATTAAGTAATACACCTAGTATTTATAATCTATTTCTCTGACTAACAGCAGAAATAGTCCTACAGAGTTAAAATTACTTTGTGATGGACAGTTTGTGATGGACACACTCCTCTTCTTCGAACTAACTGAACTTTGGTCCAGGCAGATCCTCTGTAAGTATACCTAGTTTAGCTTGAGACTGGATTGATGCATGAACACATCAGAAAAACTGACTACAAAGTAACAATTTTACGCTATGAATATCTGCAGCCATAAGAGCCCATTGAGCTCTCCCTCACAGCTGTCTGTGCAATAGTGATCTCTGCTTGGGTAGGTACCCTCTCAAGATTACCCCTTAACACTAAGACATCCTTTAACAGACACAAGACATCGATAAGTTGGTAAGTGACTTTTTTTGCATGTATTTAGGGAAAATCCCTTCTCCCCAAGACTAGTTCAATTTTAATCCTATTTGAAGCTGAAATGTGTATGCTGGCATGTGCTATTTTGATACTGATACAATTTTGAGAAATTGCATATGAAATTATTTGAGAGGTTTGGGGACACAAGTCTCTAGAAATATCTTAAAAAGAAATTAGTTTGCAGATAGTGCTATCTCATCTTGAACTCAAAGCAACATTCCTAAAAGGAGATCAAAACTGGAAGCATGTTCCTTGACTGGATTTGAAAATGGAATGACTAAGAGTAAAAGCATTGGTAGTGTCATGTGGAGTGTCCTACACATCTTCATGCCTCACTCAGGTGGAATGCTTAAATAAACAGACCTTCATTTCTTATATGGAATTATTTAGATGTAACATTTTGTATGTAGGATATATATTATGAAAATGACCCCTTTTATCAGCATAATTTAGAAATCTCATACTTTTGAAAGAAAAGCATTTTAAAGATTGTCAGCTGCAGAAATGGTAAGAATATTATTCAAAGAGACACAACGTTCTAGGCTTTGTCACGGAGAATCTTGCCAGAACTTTTCATCGATTTCAATTTCCAGGAAACCCATATTCATCATTTATACCAGAGAGAAAAGACCTTGCCTTACTTTGCCTTACCTTACCTTACCTTCCTTGACTTCAACTTCCCTTGCCTTCCCTGACCTCCTTTGCCCTCCTCTCCCCTTGCCCTCTCCTCTCCTTGGACAATACTATAAAGAAAAGTAATTAGACAATAATTAATTCCTCTATCCATATAGAAAAAGTTTAGAATGCTTATTTAAACATGCAACTTAATCGGGAAAAATACCCATCTCTAATTCTGCTTTTTCAAAAAGGGTTTATATGCATCCAAATTTGAAATATGTTTTCCTGTTTTGCTGTAACAGAGCCAATGTTTTCACACCCTGCAGGACTGAACTCCAAACTGATTTTGGACAATGTTGACAGAACTTAAAACCCATCTCAAAAATAGCTATTTGGAAAACTATGCTGAATCTTAACTTCATAAATTATACTATTCCTCCTTTGAGATCCTTTAATACTCCAGATATAAAACACATTTTCTAAACTTTATATTACAAGCTTTTAGCTTAAACTTTTCCTAAAAAATGTTAAAAAAGTATTTCCCCTTTTCCTTGTGTTGCTGTGCAATTAGTAGGCAGAATACATAAGAAAAGGCCAACTGAAAGACCAGGTACAGTAATATTCTTCAATGAAGAAATATAGTTGTAACTGTTGATTTGCACTTAGAAGTCTTCTACATTTCTAAATATGAAGGATTACTTACAGATGAAATATACTCAGCTATAACAGCATTTCATGCTGAGTGTTTAGGGAAACATCGTTTTGCACAATAGAGAACTTTGCACAGGATTGAGATCTAAATATATCTAATACGCACCAAAAATTCAACCAAACACAAAAAAAAAGGTAGAAACATTATATTATCTCTTACTGCAGAGAAAGGAGCTCTGCAGTAGACTTCATTTGTTCTTTCTATGCCTGCATGCCTTTATAAATGCACTGCTGGAGTAGGTATTGTAATCTGGTTGATGATTTGAAGGATGCAATTATTTCTATTTAGTAAATAGAAAATGCATACTAAGTGTGCAGGAAAAAGGCATATAGTACCTTAAAGTTCAAAGTCTTGGTGAATAGTTGTCCTTTATCAAGACAGGACTGTACACAGAACAACATTTCTTGGTAAATGAAGATTAGCTAGAGATTTTCAGCTCCTGAAGAAAAAAAGGACTGTGTGAAAAAGTGATAATTCCTGATTTTTGAGGGCAATATTTTCCATTCAAAACAAATAAAAATTTTTTTGCATCAAAATTGACATCAAAATTACCTTCGGTTTAGCATATATAATCAGAAAAAACTTTAATTTCAAAGAATGCAAAACTGATTAATTCCATCCACTCAATAGTTATTTTCAGGTAAAATTATCCAAAATCCTATAGAAAAATATAATTTTTGTAGTTATTCAATCAGTCTGAATAGCAGAGATTCCATCCTGCACAAAACTGATCTTAGAATAAACTCACAGAGTTCAGTTAAGTGCAGGAACTAAAACAGAAAAGAGTCTAAGAGATTTATATGTTTTTGGGGTGGTGCAAGAAAAAGGCATTGAACAAACAATGAAACACCAAAAATACATAGTTAAAAATGTAGTAATAAAACAAAGGAGGCTTCTTTTTTTTTGTGGATTTTAATTTAATTTGATTTTATTTAATAGAAAATAAGAAGATTTCTTAAAGGAAGTGATAAACCTGTTGTTTTATATGATCCCAGTGGAAGTGATTAAATTCAAGAACTGCAAAACATTGTTCAAAAGAGCTGTTGCTGTTTCCTTCCTAGGAAAATCTCTTCCTTAACATCTCTGACTCTAACAAAAGATATTAAGTGGAGAATTTTAGGTAATGAGATAGAAAACGTGCTACCATACAGGGAGTACAGAGGGGCAGAGAGGAACTACGATACATCAGACATCATCACCTCCATCAAGGACCTCAGAGGCACTGTGGTGGTTTTGACACCCCAGCCAGAACACCCAACTGCTCCGCAGTCTCTTTCCCAGGATGTCTCAGGGAGCCACTGTCCTGGGGGCTAGAGGACGTCTAGCACTGTGAGACCCATGGGGACTCTTTGGGTTCCTGTTCAAGCTGAGGGACCATTGCCCAGATGTACAGGGCACTTCATGGAGTGCAGGGCTTATAGTGGCAGATGTAAAGGAGGAACCACAGGCAGAAGAGATAAGTATCAGGGTGGTTTGGGGAGAAGAAAATATGGGAAACCTGAGGGGAAACAGGATACAAAGGCCCAAAGAGGTACGAACAGTGGCTGGCCAGTTTACTCATGGGTCCATTCACCATGACCAGTGGCACAGTTTACCCTGTTTACTCTCTGATATCCATTTCTGTTTCCTGGGTGAGGAGTCCTGTCCCAGATGTGTGTAGAGCGGTGGGTGGTGGCTGTTGGAGAAGATGGTGGGTCAGGATCCATGCATCTATGGCAGCAGCCAATGGAGCCAGCACAGCTGCATGGGCTGGTGTGTGATCATCAGTGAGCAGGCAGCCCAGTCACGCAATGCAAACAGCACAGGTCTGAGTGTGAGTGCATCTGAGGGCAAGGCACCTGGAGGGGCTGGTTCCTAAAGGGACGAGGCATCTAAGCCTAGTGCTGAAGTAACTGTGGGGATGAGGGTGGACTGAGAGACCTGCTGGGTATGTGAGGGTTGTGTGTACCCGTACATGTGTATATGACAGAGAGACACCTGGGATCAGAAAGATCAAGGGAAAGTTATTGGACAAGCTGCATGTCTAAGCCCAGCTATCATGAGATTCACCCTTGTGTGTGTGTGCACCTGTGTCTGTTCAAGGTGCTTTGTACCTGTGACAAGGAAGAGTTTCTAAGTCCTATCTTGTATCTGTGAGAGTGCTGTCATTTCTGCCTGTGTGGATCTGTGTGGCCTGCTGTACCTATGTGCATATATGCATATCATACACATGTGTTTGTATATGTAGTACTGGGAATACATAGCATCACCAGCTTCCCTCCTCAGCCTGGTGGGGTTGGAGGCATGGAACTGTGGCAGACTTGTCACTCTCAGGCTGCCAGATTCAACAATCATTAAAGGATACATAGGTGTCAAAATAGTCTTCAAAAGTTCTGAGATAAGAGTAATGATTTTAGAGATTTGTTAGGCCATACGTTAAGGCTTAATATTAATGACAATGTTTAATCATAAACATAAAAATAATTGCGAAAGGTGGTGAAGAAGCAATATAAAACTCTTGTCTTTCTCTACTACCTCCAAAATGTGAAATATAAGGAACAGTAACATGGAAACGAAACTAGTAGATCCCCTGATAATATCTGCTCAGAAATTCAAAGGGAAAATGAAATAGTTACACTCTTTCTGCCTCCCTTCTTGTCTTCTTTCTTATCCTGATTGCTGCTTTCTTCTCCACAGTCCAAGTCTTCTTCAGTTTAGCTTAGAAAAAAATACAGCTTTGACCTTCCCAAGCACACAGTGACAATTTGAAAAATGGATCCATTTTGTCCAAATGAAGTATCTGATCACAAAATACTTACCGAAGCGAATTTGGATTGAAGTAAATGAGTTAGAGGAGAGAAGTGACCAATGAAATCAATGCAACCTTGTTATGGCATGGAATATGGAGCTACAGTTAGATTTTCCACACCTATCTCACTAACAACCCATCTTTTTCAGATTCAAAATTATTGACTTCTGTCCACAATAGTGCTTCCACAGTGGCACGAGGGACCAGCACCATACAAAAAATCAAAATACGAATAAAAAAGAGGCTGTCTGCCAGCTCAGAAAAATTCAGAAAATTTTATAGATGAGTAATTTTTTAATTTCACTTAAAACACTCGTGATAAAGGAGTGAAATTTCTTAAACATTATTCAAAATAATGTGTTATGCACTGATGATTCCTTTTCTTTATTGTAGTATTGATGGCTATAACCAGAGGCAAATGTAAAGATTTGTGCCTTTTTCCTTCCCCATGTGACAGAGCTGCTTCTCTTACTTGATTTAGAACAGTTCAGAAAAAAAAGAGGAGCAATCTCCAAGATGTTCGCTCTGTTGTATACCACATAGTCTGCTAGTGCTAGAGTTTCAATTTGAGAGGTGGTTAATAAAAAAAAACCAACCAAACCCGAAACTCAACCCAAAGATGAATATCTCTGGATTTGTGAAAACGGTAATCCAGTTTTCTTGTTTTAAGAGTGGCATGGCCACAAAAGCAATCTGGAAAAAATAACTGAAGCTTTGTTTCTTTTTGCAGAACAGGATTTTAATTTCAGGAAGAATTTTCTCTGTGATGGAATAACAAGTAAATTCAATTACATCTGTTTGGCTTGATTTTTTTAAAAAAAGCTTATTTAATTACACAAACAACTGATGATCCTGTCAAATTGTTAAGGAAGTTCATTGATCTTAAAGTTAAGCTGAAAACAAATGAAGAACTGACAAAGTAGTACAAATAAAACAACAAAAAGGACATTACAGATAATAGTTGTGAAAGGGCAACAGATACTGTAAAGAAGGTAAACATTTCTCTGTGATCACAGTCAGAAGAATACTGACTGTATATACAGCTCCACCACTTGGCTCTCTGCATGGGGAAAGGACTTCTTTTTGTCTCCAGCCTGAGGCTCCCATATTTCCACTTATGCTGCTGTCTCTTTCTCTTCCACCACACACTGCTCGGCAGAGCCAGTTTCATCCATCCTTCTTCATGTCCTCCCACCCCTCCTGTCAGTATGAGGTGTGCCCCTGGGTGCCCCCAAAGCCAGCCCTAGTCCAATATCCTCTCCTCGTGGGACAAAAGCTCCAACCCCACATTACCCTTGGCCTTCCCTGAACCCATACTATATTGTATTGCATACACTGTTTATCTTCTGTTTATTGTATGCCCCCCAATTTTTTTCACGCTTCCTTGAGTGAAACATGCTGTTCTTTGAGACAGGCATTAAAAGCTGTAGCAAAGTTGTCTTTTGCGGTAAGAAGAAAACTCAAGCAGACTTTTAATTTTTAAGCCCATTGAATGTAAGATTATGATTGAGAAAGGGCCCAGCACAGATAATATGCTACATGAGGTGAACAATGAACACCTCTTCAAAGGTTTACTTAGGCTCTGCTTTAGGTGGTTCATTGTACTTGACTTGGTAGTGTTTAAAGTAATCTTATAGTCTAAAATAAATTTTTGTAAGATGCAGAGGAAAGACCCTCGGTCTTATAAGCAAGAATTCCTGAGTTCATTCTACAGAGAGTTGTAAGGAAAAATGGCTTAACTTGTCACAATTATTTGGGATCAAATAGAATATTTAGTTTGATCTGCAACTAAATCAGTCTATATAGGTTAGCTATTTAGAGACTGTTAACTTCTTTCAAAATTAAATGTAGATTAAATTCAAACAAATTTGAATCAAACATCTAGAGTTTTCACTTGATGACAAACTCAGTTTTTTGTAATGAAATTTCATTTTTCTGAACAAGTATTTTCAACCCTGATGTGCATGTCCTAATGTTAACATTTTGGAAATATGAACTGTAATTTATATGGATTTTGTGTTTTTAAATGTGTTTTCACTATAATATTACAAAACATTCGCAATTAGAGTTTAATTTCTTTCTTGCACAGAAAGATTGCAATTCAAGATCTTTTACAGGAAGACACCTCAGTATATCTTTAAGCATTAAACTATTCCCGGAGACTTTAAGATGAGTCTTATTTTCTCCCTGAAAGACACATGGTGACTTAAATTACTTACAGGTTCAGAATCTAAACAAAGCCACTTAAACTTGTTCTATCAGATGCTAAAAAAATAAAAGATTTTATTATTTTCAAGATATTCTCCCAAGTATTGTGGGAAGAAACTATTAAAAAGAGATCATATTGTCATCAAATAACTTCTTTGGTAATAATACGAAATTGCGGAAGAGCAAATAGGAGATATTAAGTTTACTGTAAGTAAAACAAACATGCACTGGTATTATTAATTCCTGAATCTTGTAGTCAGAAACAGACTCAGTGAGGCACCCTGGTAGACATTATAAACAGAGTATTTTGCAACCTAGAAATTTTAAGAAAAAATAATTATATTCGACCTAAGCTCCTAATTAAATAACAGATTTCTTTTAAATTATATTAAAAGGATCTATAATCATGACTTCATGGGCTATAGACAAAATAGCCTTTGTGTATTTTTCTAATCAATTTCTTCTATGAAATTAATTTCAAAGTAGCTGTACTTCTTCCGTCTCCTCTTGATCTTTGAGGAAAAATTTATATGCAGTGATCACATTATGCTAAATCATATAAATTCTTGTTCAACACTTCTTGAATTATGTGATGCATGTTTACAATTTTTAATATATCATTTATTTTCTATCCATTCACCCAGAAACTTCCTTGCTCTTTCACTGTTATAGGAACAGTTGGAGTAGGAGAACCTGCCTGTAATATTTTCAACTGTGAGGGAAAAGAAATATTTTTTTTTTCAAAAAAATTACGGAAGTCTTTGGAAGAATAAGTGAATAAATAACTCCTCATATTTCTTCCGGATAACTGTCTTTTGTTTGCATTAATGGGATACACAAGTGGCAATAGAGAGAAGCAATACATGACATGATCATTGTTTTGATTTCTTTTTTGACAGAAAAGTTGACTGCTTTCTACTTTCCAGCGTATATCAGCCTTTCTGAGTGCATGTGTCACCCTCAAACTGGCATGCTTCTGCAGTGAGATTATTGAATCGCAAAGGAACCCATGCACATATGTATACCTTTGTATCTTCAAGCTAATTACTATGGAGACTGAACTGACATGTTAATAGAAAGACTTAGCAGAAAAAAAGAATTGCAGGGATTTTTGAAGAAAACCATTTAGTTTTCTTGTTTTACAGGGTAGTAACTGTTTCAAATGTGCTAAGCGGTTTACTAGAAGAAATAGAACAGGAGAGGAATAGGCAGTGATACAGGGGATGAATTGAGAGGAAGAAGCTTAAAATAAACTGCGTCTCAAGAACTTTAGGAAAAAGTTTTAAAGATCATACACATGTGTACACACACAAATGATTAATCTACTTACCTTATCAGAAATGTAGGAAGGACAGAAGATGAAAAGAATAATGAGGCTAAAAAAGAGAGAGATTTCAGTTACTCAGAAAATTATTTCAAACTTCTAAGTAAAAGCCATGTTCATCTCTGTGTCATTTTGTGAGTCCAACTCTTAAGTGAAAAATATTTACAAAGGAAAACCGTGTCACAGATATGCTGGTCATATTGATTATATGTATCCATTCATATTCTCAGTAGGCAACATTTTTTTTTTTTCAATCACTGTTCTTTTCTCAGGAAACAAGCAAACAATGAAATAAACAACCTTTTTTTTAAAAAAAACCCCACCACCACAACCCCTGCTTTTTGATATGATTCTGCACTGAGACATAGGAGAAACTGATAATAATGCTGGTTTGGGAGGCTTGTGAGTTCGGTGAAGAGAATAATTAGTGTGAGCTGTGAATATAAAATCACATTTTTGAAGACATTTTTTAAAAGTGATTTCTTTAAAGAGAGTTGAAATATCTTTAAGCCAGAGCTATACAGGAAACCTTCTTTGATTACTGAATTTGGACTCAACTATATTTTAATCTAGCAGATAGTAGCTGAAAACTGTCTTTAAAACAAATAAACAAACGAAAAAGCAAACAATATTTTCCTATTCAGTTTCACTAAGGTATGTGCATAAATCTTTATCTGGAAGCAATGTGAATAGTAAAGTACAATAGATTTATCGTGCTCTCTACCAGTCCATACTGATGGGAAGAGAAAGAAACCTGAGGTATTGCAGGTGTTTGCATTTACAGTGTAGACCTGTGCAGGATTAGGCCACCTTCAAACAGGAGTCCTGACTGAGACAGGTGTTAGCACAGTGTGGGAGAAGAATAGAAGGAGCGTTGGATGCTCTAAAAGACAAATACTTTACAACTCAAATTATGAGCGGACTACTACAGACACCCTTGTAGCCAAGCAAGGCTGGTGCTAGCCATTGATTTAATGCTTGCGCACACCAACCTTCACTAATTCACAGAAGCAAGGTCATTTTATTTCACTTTGTCTTTTTTTTTTTTTCCTATTAAAGTAGCAAGTTCTCCCAGGAAATCTGAAAGAATGTTAAATATTATGGTTATATTTTAGCCTATTTGCAAAAACCAGAGAACAGTTTTCCTAATACAACAGATGTTACACGTAAGTGCTTTGACTTATGAAGTAATTGATATAAATATAAAATTTATTTTAAAAGGATTTGTCCATAATAAGCTAACACACAAAAAGAGATTAGTTCATTCATTCTTTTTGTGAGCTAGGTTCTCGGACTTTAGAATTAAGCCTTGCCATTCTATTAGATATTTTCTTAAGCATACCTGTGAATTAATTTGATTTTAAAAAACAGGAGAAACTGATAGAGTACTGGTAGACTCAGGTTTCACTGTGGTTTTCTGTCCAAAGTATTTCTATTCTTATTAAAGCTATCATTTTCATCCACATATAGGAGATAGCAATCCATTGATGTATGGAGTCTATGTATACCCTAGGTATTACCTCAGAATGAGAGTAGGACTAAACGCAGAGAAACTTTAAAATCAATTGTGTGGTAAACCCAAAAGTTCTGTTTTCCCATTTTATGGCAAGAAAACACCACCCAGGAGAGAAGGAGCACACTGTAAATCAAATTTCTAAAATGTGATGCAGTACTGAAAGGCAGCATTATGAGGATTAATCATTGTCCTGATTTCAGCTGGGATAGAGTTCTTTTCATCCCAGCAACTGCTGTGTTCTAGAATTAGTGTAAGAAGAATGTTGATAATAAACCAATATTTTCAATTGTTGCCAAGAAATCCAGGACTACTTCTGTTTCCCATACTCTGTTAGTAAGCAGGTGTACAAGAAGCTAGGAGGGAGCACAGCTAGGCAGCTGACCCATGTAATATTATGCTCAGCATATAGAAGGAAAATTGAAAAGGGATCAGGGTTTAATGCTCTCTCATCACTGCTTGAGGACAGGCTGAATACTGGTCATTGAATAGCGAATGATTAATTGTTTCATCTATTATTATTTTTACTAATCCTTTTTCTCTCATCTTCTGTTGTTCTATTAAACTATCTTTATCTCAACCCAGAGGTTTTCCTTTTTTTTTTTTTTTTTAATTCTCCTCTTCTCCTCTCCATCTTTTCCAGGCTAGAGGTGGGAGTGAAAGAACAGATGCATAGTCCTAGTTGCCAGCTGGGGTTAAATAACAATTGTGCACTGGTAGGATAATGTAGCGTATGGCTTAAGAACAATTTTTAATCTCTAAACTATCTACGGTACACATTCTGAACTTGCATTGTAAAATGCCGTAAAAGGGGTGGATTTCTCAGCTTGGCTTATATCCACGTAACAATCAGAGAAGGTTACAAACTAATTTATTTTTGAAACCACACAGAATTTTAAAACTGATTATTACAAGGCTAAACGGGAAAGGCTAATTCATTAGACTTCTTTACCCCTTGCCTCCTTATCCAGGATTTCATCTTTAGAAAACACACAAAGAAAGATAGTAAGGATGTTAATAAGGAACAAAGGTAACTGGAGTGAAATAATACAATATTTCCTTGGTGAATATTTCTTTCTTTTTTTTTTAATAGATATGGAGAAAACATAGTTCAGACCTGTGCCAGAAAATTTTAATCTTGTAGAGGAGAGCAACTCTTCTGAAGAGTAAGTGGAGAGATATTACCTGAATAAAGGATATATCCCACGAAAATATAACAACACTTGCCTTCACAATACCACAGTTAAAAAAGAATTGTCAAAAAGACCCCTCAAGCTATTACTTATTTTGGCTGACAACAGAACACTGACATAAGTTTTTCAGCTACATAGTTGTATTATTCGAATGTGAAAATCATATCTTTACAGAAAGGGATTCTATTTTAGCATCTTTTTTATTACTCAAGCTGGAAAATCCAAGTCTTATACATTGAGTCTGGCAGAATGTAGTACACAGACTGCCTCAGCCATTTTGAAGAAGACCAGGAACAGTCGCTAGCATGACAACACCAGGTCAAACCCATGTTGCATGTGGGAAAACATTTTCCATAAAAAATTACTGGCACCACCTCTCTTCATCATTTCAAGATGCATCTTATGATACAACTACATACAGATCAAATACAAGTATGCTTTCCAGTTGCTCAAGGAACCACAGTTAGACTACAGAAAAAAAATCCTTTCTTTCTTGCTCACAAATTGGAATAGAATAGAATAGAATAGAATAGAATAGAATAGAATAGAATAGAATAGAATAGAATAGAATAGAATAGAATAGAATAGAATAGAATAGAATAGAATATTTTTACAGGGATTTTTTCCACCGTGTATTAATGGAGTTGATAATTCCTGAATTTATAGCTTTTCAGCTTCATCCTTAATGGAATCATTCAGTAATTTCCAACACTATTTTTCCCTCATCTTTTCAAATTTCAGTATATTTTAAACCCTTTTCTTGCTTCATCTTGCTGATGAAAGTATCATGTGATATTATACACATGGAAGACTACATGTCCTTTTTGAGATAAAATCTTTGATTAAGATTCTTCTATGCTATCTTTATCAATATCTTTTACAGTTGTTTCATAGAAACCATATTTTCTTTCTTTTCTAAAACACAAAATAGTGTCAAAATGATTGACAGTCAATAAATGTGTGACATCTACTGTTTCTGTTTAGTCTAGTAGGACTGACAATTTGTCACACACTTCATTCAATTTTATTTCATGGTATTTGCTTTTCAGTAATTTTCAGTTACTACTACGCATGTTCTCTTGTCTTTTGCTTATTTACAGATATTTCAAAATTTTGCTTCAATTTTTTTCTAGAAACAAAACCTAGGCAGCAGCACCTGTAACGTCAGTGGTATCCTATGTGAGAAAGAAGCTAGTTAGCTGTGTCAATAGTCTCAGCTATTTCTTTAAGAAACTCATGAGGAAACTCATGAAGAAGTTCCTAAACAAAATTGATATCAAAAATTCTGTAACAACTCGAAAGTATTCGCCACCAATTACAATAGCACTTGCATAATCTTCTTGATTACATTCAGATGTTTTACCTTATAAATAATAGCAGTACCTTTAATGCTACCAAGACCTGGGATTTGAGCCTTATAAACTACACAGACATCGACTTGTTAGAAGTTATCTGAACTTGTCTTGAACTGTACGTAGTTCTAACTTTTTCAGCTGTAATGACATGTCTAACAACCATGTGACTACTGTATATTTGTGTGATGCCACACTTTGTTATTCATTTATTTAGAATTCAAATAGCTACATACACAAATAGAAAAAAATTACTTAATCATATTAAAGTCACTGCGTACTCCTTGAGTATGGAGGAAGAACTCCTCACCCTCAAAGTCAGACGGGGCCTACAAGTGAAAAATGCTGATGACTCAGTGAGACACCTTCTTGCCTGAATCTACTTTCTTCAATGTGAGGCAGTGAAACAGTGAATACAGGTAATGTTACACTCACTGAGAAGTATGCCTTAGCATACTTCTGACATTTCTTCTGTAATACTGTTCTTGTATAACATCTCCTAACTCTTTGATTAGACTGCTAAGATTTCATTTTGAATTTTAAAAAATTGGCTTTGTATAGCGTGTTTATTAAGCCTACAAACTGAAAAAATTGCAGTCCAATGAATCAGTGGAGAAGGTGGATAATAAGTTTTTTTCTTTAAATTCTGGAGAAAGTGAATGCTTGTGGCATTTTTGTGATCAGACTTCTGCAAAAGCTTTTTATTTGAGCGCTAGGCTATGGTAATCAAAAATGAAGAAAGCTAGTAAAATGTATGTGTTCTTACGGTCCTTCTTTATTGATTATAAACACATTAAAACCTTCCTTATTCTTCTGTTTCTATGACTATATGTATAGAACGTTTTCTTATTAGTAAGATTCATCAAAGATATTTCATTTTATATGTTGGCATTCCTGATTTTATCCTTACATGCTAATGCTCCTGGTTGATACATCTGTACTGGAGATATTAATATGCTGACAGCAGCAGTTTTTGGACAGCAGAAACGGATTAATATCACTCCATAAATATCTGATAGGTCATACAAGAAATAAAGAATATCTTTGGAGAGGCTCTGATCTGTCTAAGAAATCTTCCTTATATTAATACCAAATTTTACAGAAGAGTACTTTAGCTGGTAAAGAGATAATCATCTTCCAGAGTAACTTGCAACCTATCTCCAACTTTAAATAATGCTTTCTCTTTTCCTCTGCGGATTGTAGTAACAACAGGTGATAAAGAGAGAAAATACTTCTGCATTAGTACAGTCTGTCACTCAGTGTCTATTAATGCTACTTCTTACTGCCTACTCGATGTTAAGAATAGCAACACGGTACTTAGAGGATGGAGAGAGTCACAGCAATGAGATCCAGCAATGTAATTATCCCTTTAATCTCAATAAAATTCCTGTGAAATACAGAACCTGATTCTTGTTTCATAGACCTGATACATGTCAAAAACAAGTATTAGTTGTAAATTAGAGAGTTCTGGAAGATGTATTAAAAATCTTTAATTATACTTTAAAGTAAAGCATTTCTTATAGATTGTGCACTAGTGACTTAGGCGATGTAATTACAGATTGCCTTCCCCGCTGCCTTTGCTTCTTTGTTACATTTAATATTTTAAATATAGTGGGGGTTTATGGTTTTATTTCATTCCTGTGGAATATTTTTGTGCTCATACAAATAAATGAGAACATAATTATCCGGAGTTGTGTAATGAAATTAATAAAAACATTTATTTTGGAAAAAAAGAGGGAACGATGGAAAGAAAAATGCCATCACTTAACTAGCAAGGCCCAAACAATACAAATGAGTGTCTTTTAAATGTATTTAGTACTCCCACATGTTTGTGAACAAATATGCAATTTCCTTCAAACACTAATACAGGACTTGCAGAGTCTACTAGTTTTAATTTACAGGAACAATTACGATTGTGATAGAAAAATACTTGCTTTATATTACTTCCTTAAAAAGCCGTGTTAGATTTAAGGAGATCACTGTATGAAATAAATTCAATAAGTGTGTTTGCAGGTTAGGGCAACTTCTTTCTAGTGCAAGAATAGGCTTTTTGTACCACTTTAAGACTAGGCATGGAAGTAATGGGGACAAAATATCTCTCTTTGAAAACAGTCTATTTGCAACCCTACCCCAAGCTTATAAACCCTTCCAAGATTCATATTTTCAGAGATTTTCAGTCTGCTTTGAGGATTACCTTTAACTAAGTCCAAGACACAGAAGGTAGTATTTACCAACTTACAGTCATTGTATCAGTTCATCCATACTGTGGAATGGAGAGAACCCATTGTGCTCGAAGGTACTGTCTTTAACACAATGTATTCAGTGCTGGGTGTACTGAAAATGTCTTTCATGTGTGTGCTTGTGTGTATGTAAATATAACATCTAACACTTTCTCTATGGTAGCTTTAAATCTCATTTGACTCTGGCCAAAACACAGATGTAGTGCACTACTGTTACAAAGATACAGCAGAATTAAATTTTCACTTCCTGGCAGTGGTGCTCTGTACCTATTTGGTTCTTTCGGTCACATAAAGGTAAGATACAAAGAAAATAAATTCAGAAAGAGGAAAAAGATGGTGTTGTCCATTTCTGTAATCAACAAGAGTCTTATATAGATCTTTTCCATTCCTTTCAAGTTGTACAGTTCTCTGAAAAAAACTTTTATAATTCATATCCTTAAAAGCAGTCACACAGACAATCTGAGTGAACGTTAGAGTCTAGTTTTTCCAACTGATCATTTTCCAAAAGTTGAAGTACCGTAGATCATGTATGGACTCCAGCAGCACAGTGAGGTCCTCTGACACAACTATTGTGGGTATAAAGGAACAATAATAAATTAAAGTGCAGTAGGTTACCAACATCTTATGTATCTGTCACCTACAGAAAAAAAATAAATAAATCAAGGAATCTGATCCAGAAAAACTATAATTAGAAAACCAACTTCTATAGAATATCAACAGATCTATTAGGCGCTTCCACTGGGAAACACAAGTTGGTCATCTATCAAGTTTCATCAAAAATCCTACCTGCACACCTTCTACCAGATAATATACTGAGAACTGCATGAATGTGACTAGCACCAGTTCCTATGGTACTATCTTTAATAACTTGAATTTCTATTATTATACAAACTTATCCATATTCTCTTGTTGGTCTTTTTCACGGCATCTGATTGTCTCACAGTAATTACTGGGTTCAAATGTTCTTTGTGGTAATAAATCATCTCTTCCATTTCGTAAAACCCTCACAAAATTAACTAGATTTTCTAGATTTTCGTTTTTTACTCCAACATTTCTGGCTTTTTTTTCCAGTGACTAGCCCATTTGCAATGTTTAAATACTAAACGCAAGCAAGACTCAAACCCAGGACTCTCACCCATCTTTACAGGCACGTGAAGCTTGCTTTAGTAAAAATGATGCCAAATTTATAAGCACTGATGAGGTTTAGGTTGGGAATACGAACTGAGTTCTCCAGCTCTAGCAGCATGTGTCTGATTCAAGAAAAGATCTTGAACTCCAGAAACCAAAAAACATTTTAAGGTTAGAAATGGAATATCTCAGTTCTCAAGAGTTTAACGTACAACCCTTCTAATTTAAGATTGTCTTCTTCATGGAAAATAGAGACTTTACTGGAAAAATGATAGAAATTATTCGAATAATAGAACTTCTGAAATAGTGACTCACTATCTCTTTATTTAATTTACAGTTTATTGTTTATCTTATTAAGTTGGTGTATATTCGTATTTTCACATGATTAATTATAAACAAAATATTTATGTGCTTATATTTTCTCAACATCTAAGAACCTTTATGATGTTAATCTCTTACAACAATTGTACTTGATTCATATCAAGAAAAATTGTTAATGTTTTAAGGATAATTTCTGCAAATGTAAATTAACTATAATCAGTTTACAAGTAGTTTCTGTTTGCGAACTTGGATTCAGAATCAGCGTATACTAGTTATTGTGGCAGGAAATGGCTAAGAAAAGATTGTCTGTTGTCACTTCAGTTAAACATGTTTACAATTTATGCACAATACTGTCCACATGAAAATAAAAACTAACTGTCTGGATTCTGAGACTATTTATAGCATCTTATTAATAATGAAACTAATGTTAGACAAGCAGAGCATGATGGCAAAATATTGATGAGAGACTGCTGGTCTCAAGAAGTACTTAGATCAGTTAAGCACAAAGGTCTGGTGCTCTGGAAGTCTATTGCAACTTATTTACCCACACAGAAATATATATATATCATCTTATTCAGGCTGGAAAGTCAAAAGTATCTAGATCTGATATTACTCACATCATTACCTGACCGCTGCTTGCTACGGAGATGCATGTGTCTTCACTACACCTGCTCAAGTACTCAATGCGACTGCTATTCCTTGCATGAAAAACAGGTATCTTTTTAGATATTTAATTCCAAATGAAGGCTTGATACAGGGGCTGTAAGGGAACAGTATGGTTGTCTTCCTATTGCCTGTAATCACGTTTATTTTGCAAGAGTCTACTTTGGGTCTTGAATTAAACAAATACCCAGACTGACATTGATGTACCATTGAACATGATTTAATTTCTAAAATCCAAATTCCAAATAAATCACTACTGCACAGTGTATAAGTCTATTAAAAATCACTAGCGGTTGAAAAAAAACCGTATAGCAACTGGAGAAATTTTAAAAAATTTTGAAATCAGCAAAAATAAAAGACATTTATTTTATCACCATGCTGAGGAAGATTTTATTAAAATATTATCCTGGTTTTTGATAATATAACTAAAGACAGGTAGTAGTAAAACTTTGAATATAAACCTCTTGTTTATATCACATTCAGATGCAAAGTTTTTTCCACTGAAAACTTATAGATGCATTTATGGTTCAAATTAGATAAGTCAAATGCATATGTTACTCTCCAAGAAAAGATATTGTTGTGTATTTTATACACAGTACCTTCTACTTTTGTTACAAGAGTTGCACGGACATTTCACACAAATCTACAGTGCAGTATTGATCTTAATAGTAATATGACCTCCCATCAATGAGAAGGAATATATTACGGAACCTGCTACATTTCTGTAAGCACAGACTTTTTTTTTTTATTATTATGCTATCATCAAATGTGGACTGAAGTTTTATTGTTAGTAACCTTGTGGTCTATAGCATTAGTATTATATAAGAAGAAGATTCTCTAAAATAAATGTTACAGAATGCAGACTCAATGTACAATCAAGAAACTGTGCCCTAGAGAAGATTTTCAAAGCTCTGTATAATCAAGCTGTTTGTACCAGACATTGAAGCTTCCATTGAAGTTGAGAATTAACATTCTTGTGTAGAAAACAAAAATTAACAGTTCATTGTCCTTCACATATTATAGTATTTTTCCTATGTTAAATGTTTTGTAAGTGAAAGCATTTTAAATACGATTTCCAAAATGGATTTATTTGTCAAATATTTTTGACAACATTAGTTGACTCGTGATGCATGTGAAGCACAGCCGCATAAACAATGTAAGTTATGCCCCTAGTTCACTGTAATTGCACTGAAAATTGACTCTACTGTGGCTGTATTTGCCATTGTATTCATAATAGAGAAACTGAGTACAATTTTATTCTAGGCAGAGCACTTACCAAAAAAAAAGTGGAAACAGACACACCTGAACACAGACTAAGTCACCAGAGGTTATCGAAAGAAATACAGAATCATTAACAGACTGAAAGTCTGCTGACTCCCATTACCTCCCACCAACCACTACATGATACATCACAGTTTTGGTGGATGAGATAGTGTAAGCTATCTTAGTGAGAAATAGAACAAAGTGGGATACCACTCCTTCACCCCGTTATTTAATTTTTTTTTAGTTCATAATGCACTGAAATCAAGAGATAAATACTTAAACAAAAAAAACCTCTTAAAATATTCTGAAAAGTATTGCAGGTACTGTAAAGCTCCCTTGATTGTTAACTTTCCTGTTAAATGAGATCTATAATGCTCAGCTCTAATACCTGTACAACAGATCTTAGTGGCATTATAAAGAAGTACCTAATGTAGAAGTAGAATGTGTATCAAAATCTGTAAGTCTGCAGAGAAGAATGCTCATTAGTTTAGTTAATATTGAGGAAAGGGGCACAGAATAAATTTACAAGGGGAAGAGGAGAAAAGGCAAAGATAAATAGATACACGAGGAGGAAACAGAAACCTTGATCAAAGCAAGTGAAAATAAGGGAAAAAGTAAAGTAACTGAAAGACAATCTGATCAAGGAAAATGTGTGAGAAGTGTAAATAGAAGGAACATTAAGGACAAAAAATATGATGTGAAATATAATTTGAGAACAAGGTTAGGATTATTTAACCCATGGCCATAATCTTGTCAACTTGCTGCTGCTATGGTATGATACAAATTTACTTTACATTACATGTTTATAGTAGTGCTTTGTAACACTTGCACAATGCAAATATTTACATATAGCCACAGTATGAGACATTTCTCAGTCCTATACTACCAACACTTTCTAGTCAGCAGGTTATTTAGAAACTGACATCAAAGCGATATGTGACTTTGTGTGGGCTAGTCAGAAAATCATTAGTAAGGAAAAGGTAGTAAAAATTTCAACTGAAAACAAGCACTACTGAGTAAAGACAAATCAATTTTCATTGAAAGTTGACCTGAAATTATAGAGTAGTGGAGAACATACAGAAATCTTTCCATTGAGGCATTGCACACAGTACTGCTGTGACTAGTTAGAATAGTGCTATTTCATTCTTTTATTTCTTTTGTCTCAGTATTTCTGTATGCTACTTGTTAGTAACTTGCATTTACAGATCTTTCTATCTCCTAGTAGAGCCAGAGTCAAAGTAGTAGGAGGGAAAAATTCTCTTAAGAGCATACTCCAACAAAAAAAATCATAGACAAGTAAAACTCAGACCCTGTGAACCTTGTGCCACCTAGCAATACTATGCATAATTTCTCTCCAACTTTCTTATGGTGGGCATTCTGGCTTTATTAGGTGCATGCAGTTAACAGGTACACCATTCTTGAAACAGTGAGCTCTAAGAACTCTGAAATTTCCTAGACAATGCGAAAACAGACCGACACTAGATTTCTTTAATTTTTTCCATGAAGTTTTACAAACAATGAAATTTAACAGAAAACTCAAATTGTTAAAAAATATTTTTTTTAAAAAAAACAAATAAGAAATTAAAAAAAATTACCTTCAATAATTCTTAAGCACTTTTCAAGAACTTTTCAGTCCGATCCCAGATCAGCAAAACTATGCTGCCTGTTTTCCTTCTCTGGCAGTGTTAAACAGTTTTCAACACATTTGGAAGCAATATGTGTAAGACAGGAACAGCTGTCCAAGCTGCTCTCAAATCTTATCTGTGTCTTAGCTGTTCCCTACTGCTAAAACATATTTCATCCTGACTTTGCTTTCCAGGAAGGCAACCCTGGAACAGGATCTGACAAGCTACTTCCTTGTCACCTCTGAGCCATAGGCTTCTATGGGCAGAAAACGGTACAGGCACGCAAAATTTTTCTGTAACATCAGAAAGGCCAAGAATGAAATCCTGAAATAGCATTATTAACCCCAAAGACTTCACAAAAAACGGAAGAAAAGTATTTTACTCAAATCCCAAACTGCCAGTGATTCTCACTGATGACAGATGCAGGCAGCAGGAAAGGAGATGTATATCTACACTGCACACTTATCCATAATTTAGTTCCAGAATGCAGGGCACCAAAAGTCCTTCTCAGTTGTCCAGCGATATCAAATGAGAATCTGAAATACTGAGTAACTTTGAAAAGCAGGTTACTAAATGTATAATTTGGTTACAATAACAGTCAAAACCACATTCTGAGGATAAAATGTGTTTTCTTATGAGGCCTCACTCTGCCCTCAAATGCAGTTTTAGTTTAATTCATGGGTATACTACCTACATTTATGTGTGACAAATGTCTTAAGAAGATACCATGTCAGTCTTAGAAGAACCTGGGCACCACTGTTTCCATGGATGTAATTCAATTCCAGCTGTCATGAGACAGGTTTCAAGAAACCTATTTTGGTAGGAACCTGCTGGATGAGAATTTGAGAGCACAGCTGTTGTTGCTGCCAGTCCAGTTGCCTGCTCTTGCATACACTCCCATGAATCACGGAAGGCTCACAAATGTAGGTTTCACAGCCAATAATCTGTAGACAGATTATTGGCATTTTTGAAAATACAAGGCAGAGGAACCACATGTAAGGGTAAAACAAAGATATTGTTATTTAGGCTTACACAGTATTTTCAGACTAGTACAGGAATCTGAGCAGAATTTTCCTGCTGCTTGCTTTGTGCACAACTACCCTTCCTCCCCAGACTCACACAAAACACATAGAGCTAAGACAGAGTCTGATCTTTACAGCCCCTAGCTTCCTTCTGGGCCTTTTCCCAAGCATTATTGTTTAGATAATAGCCACACGTCATACACTGACCACAAAGGATGAGACCAAAAGCCCGAAGTTCAATTGCACATGTGCAGCTGTTTAAAATCACTTGAGGTCATTTTCTGTTTCTATTTGCATCTGTTGTGGTTTGAGTTAAAGTAGAATCAGTTTTATAACCTGAACTAAGTCTTGTCTAAGTAACTTAATTTTCTGAAAGTTAACTGCATGTTTTTCAAAGTGTTTATCTCTAGAAGTGATAATGCGGGCCTTGGTATGAAGAAAGGCCATTGCTTATGCTTATTCCTATAGTAATCAAGGCCATCTTTGAGCTAGTGGAGTGCCATAAGTCAAAGATGAAGAAGGGTTACACCTGCACGGAGAGATGGGCAGGACAGGAGACCCCAAACTGACTGGCAAAGTATTCCATCCCATATACATCATACTCAGTATAAAACTAAGAGACCATGAGGGTCTCTCTCCCTCTTCTTCAAGGACTGACATCCTGTGAGAACCTCATCTTCTGCCCCAATCCAGGATCCGTGCATTCTTGAATGCAGTTCCTGAGCCCAGGTTCCTCCTAGCCTCAGACCCTTTCTCGCGCACCTGTTCTGCATCATTTGTGGTGATGTATAGTCATTGAGGCATGGGGTGGGGACCATATTTCATGTATTTTTATGCCTTTTATTATTTTCTTACTATTTCCTTTATTATTATTATTTCACGGTATCACAGTATCACAGTATCATAAGGTTGGAAAGGACCTCTGAGATCATCGAGTCCAACCTATAACCCAACACTAACACCAATACCATCATCTACACCATGGCACTCAGTGCCTCATCCAGTCTCCTGTTAAACACTTCCAGGGTCAGAGACTCCACCACCTTCCTGGGCAGCGCATTCCAGTGGCCAATCACCCTTTCAGTGAAGAATCTTTCCTAACATCAAGTCTCATTTCCCTTTCCTTTTTCACTGGGGGGAGGTGTAAAGGAGAGAAAGGAATTTTGACCCCAGTTCCTCAGTTTTGGCTGCTGAAATTGACCATGCTGGGGAGAAACTATGACAGCATGTGATACTTAGGAACCAAGAGATTAAGTGTTATTATCTACGGAATATCTATGCCACAGTCATTGTCAGAGTATAAACTACATTTAAAGTTTAGGTGAAATCTTGGTAAATGACAGGATTTATAGAGATGACAAAACTGCTGCTAACATAGTCTGGACTAATATTTTGTCTTCATTTGTAGACTAAAATATCGTTACCATACATGAGCAATAAAGAAGCTTGAGAGAGAAGATGATTGAAAATCAAAATACTAAACATGTTGATTAAAGAAATTATTTAGAAAAGCATTACATATTTGAACTCTACAGTGATAGGTCAGGGAAACCTATTGACATGGTTTATCTGCCATTTGTTTTAATTTCAAATGTTATTTAATTACCAACCGCAATATTCTTAGAAATGATTGATCCTGAAGTATAGGAATCTAGATGCCAATCCTACTTTAATATTTTTTTTGGAGAACCTAAGGAAAGTTCTCTTACTTCCCTGATATAGTCATAGTCTCATCTTGATATTTTCAAAATCTTGCTTGTTAAAACTTTTACTACCAGACAATAACAGCAATGAGAAAAGTGTCTGAAGTCAGACTTACACTCAGATATTGATTAGTGTCTTTGTTATCAATCAAGGATTTGGCATATTGACTGAGGGAAACTGAGAGGCAATTGCTTGATATTCACTGTAATAGGTTTTGCATCAACCTGTAATACTAGGGGTATGGCTTTGTCAGAATAATATGATGTGTCTCTCAGTAACTGATGAGTTTTAAGAGTATTTTTTTAAATCAAGTTTTTGTATAGTATAGACTTTTATCATACAAATACAAGTATTTACAGTGATTTTCCACTTTTTAGGTTTTTATTAGTGTCAGAATACTTTCATTTAATTTCATATATTTATCAAAGATTTTATTACATCAACTTACAGTTGTATGAGTATATATATCATATATGTAGTATGCCTGCGCATGCACGATTTTATATATGCTTACAATTGCTGTACATTACATGTACACTGGCATGTGTATATGTATTTTCAGTCCTTTTTATTAGTTAAATATATGATGCAAATAATTTAAAATAAACCCAAGAAAATTCAAATTGATCAGTCAATATCTTTGTCAAAGAAATATAACAAATGAAATGTAATAAACATATACAAATCAAAAAGGAAGAATAAAAAGTTAAATAAATGTATGACCCAAACCTTTAAACATCATCCAGCTCCTACTATACTGTTGTTCAAAGTGTGCATTAAACTGTTTCTTTAGAAAATATCTCTTCAATGTGTATTGCAGTTAATCATTTAAGATCTTTGAAGAGCAAGTAATATGTTACATGAACTGTAAAGGTTCTTTACTCTCCAGGCTTTAAAGCATATCAAATATTTTAAGTAATGTAAATTTTTTTTACTCATTCTACAAGTCCTCATGTTAGTTTTAAAGAATCTTACAGAATATGCTCTGCATTTCTATGAAATACATTCTGTAGCATGTCAACAGTTCTTGAACAGGATTGTCAGCCACACAATTTCATCAAGGAGAGCTGCAGACAAATGTACTTGTGCTGACATAAACACCAAAAGAGTTTATTATGATGTGACCCCAGGAAATAAGTTTTTAAATTTCTTTTAAATTTAAAATATAAACTTTATTTAGCAATTAAATCACACACAAAGATTAATTTCAAATGCATACATGTACCTATGCACATAAATGTGTCTGTATGTAGTTTACCAGGAAAGTTTGTATGTAAAGTCCTAATTGATGCTAAAGCACCGATTCAGAATTACCCTTTAGCTATGCTACAGTATCCAGACTACACTGATTTCATACACCTTAGTTCCCTCTTCTGTAGAAATATTACCTTCCTTATGCAGTGTTGTGAAGTTGATTAAGCACTTGCAACTTTCCAATAAATACAAACATTATTAGAAGGGAAATATTTATAGTGGTGAAGCACATACTTTTTATCTATCTAAGAGATATCAGATAAGTTAATAATGTAACAGTAAAAATATATTTATTAGAATTCTGTTCAGGTTTAAAGTGAAACACTTTTTCTACAAATAGAGGTGAATTATATTTCAAAACAGCTAGTTCACAGTGAACGGCACAAAAAGGATGACATATTTTAAGATTTGAAAAAGAAACATCTCTGCAAAAAGCATTCTCTGAGGAAAGGACCTTTTTTTTAATGAATATAAGAGGGAAAGATACTCTGTAGATTGTTTTTTCTGTAATTTCAGCTTCCATATTTTACAATATGCAAGTCGTTTATGACGAATCAGAACTGCTGTTTGAGGCAAAATAGGCCAGGTATGCTTCTGATCTGTTCTAAAATAGCAATGTCTGTGTTGCTATGAAGTGAAGAAAGGGAAGAAAAACTTCAAGATACTACGAAATATAAGGTAACTTGATGAAAAGTCAGTAAAGTATTCCTGAGGAGAACGAAACGGAGTGAAACTCTTGAAAAACAAATCTGCTGGTATGACTTTGAAACAAATAATTGGATATATCAACAAAGAAGTCTCATTTTCCTTAACATCACTGGCAGCAGTAGTGTGTCTGAATGCATGTGGCCAAACTGCACAACCGTACAGAGATTGGCAAAGGTAATTGAGTACTCTACCTTGTGCTACCAGCGTCACTGTATTTTCTTTCTGAAAAAGCTCAGGTAAGATCTTGGTTGATAACAGGTTTTTTTTTTCTATTAGCTGCTACTCAAAGTGTTAAGACACACACCCTTTTAAAATAACACGGTTTAATCAAAACTACGCGTAAAATTTCTTAGTAAATTATAACCTAAGTTTCACATCTTCTTTCAATACTCCAAATTAAAATGTCTTCTAAAGTTCATTTTCTAGAAATAACTTTTGTAAGATGTCCCAGATCACTTCATTAATCCTACCTCTTAAGAATGGCATAGTCACATGGATAATACATTGAAGGTCTATATTTTCAAGGCATTTAGTGACATATGCTTCTCCAAATAGGACCACTGTCTTGTAGTTTAGGAGAAATACTTTTATTATGTTGCAGAGATTAAAAAATTAAGTGTGTGATTTAATGAAGTGAACTCCTCTGTCTTCAGAATGGATGGAATCCATAGGTTTACAGGAGTTGCAGATTGTGATCATGCAGCAGCTGAGCCTGAGTGTTCTTGGATTTGAAAGCTTACTTTGAACTGTTCCAGTGAGGGCTATGTGAAGAAAGATCAAAGATTCAATCTTATCCGAACTCACAGATTAGAAATTATCTTTCAAAATAGTTCAAAGCAGGGAAAACTCTTTTCTTGAAAATATGGGTAAGTCCTGTAATAGTTGTTCTTGAACACTGATCTACAAAGGAGTCTGTACTTTGGTTGCTCCGAGTTTAGTTTAACACATGTTTAAAAAGGAAGCTTTTTACAAACTCTGTATAAATCTCCTGGTCTTACTCTGTTTTTCTTCCAAGAAAAGAACGACTCTTTTTAGCATTATGCCACTGACCTTCCCTGATTTTGTCCCAGAACACAGTCAACAAAAATCAAAGGAAATGAAAGCCTATGTTGTTCGAAAGGTTCTTTACACCTGACTATAACCTGATTGTGAGACTGCTATCTGATTCTGCCTGATTCTTTTTAAGAGATTGTACTGCTCTCAATTTCTTCTCTTAAAGAAAACTGTTCTTCTTTGCAGAAATCATACACTCTCATCCTGGTCAAGAGAAAGAAAAATAATGAAATTTAACTATAAGCTAGAGCATTTATATGGGAAGGTTGGAATTCAGACTGCCCAAATCAGTAAGCAAGAGGAAGACGCGAAAACCTCAAAAACACTTCACTTTCACAGTTTCGTAAACAACACGCCATCATGAAACATAATATGATTAGTTATGGCAGTGCTCAGTACAATCAATGCTCTCTGCCTGTAAATTTATTTTTCATGAGTATTTTCAGACCCACGTTATGTCTTCAATCTCCATAGATTTCTTTCCAAACAATTTGCAATTTTATATGAATTATTTCTCAATTTATGCTAGCTATTTGTCACTATCTCACATTAATACTACAACATCTCCATTCCACAACCACTCTCAATACTACTTTATTCACAGATTTTGCGGTCATTCATACCTAGCTTTAAGAACACAAATTTCATAGTTATTCAAAGAATGGTTATTTCAGATTCCCTTTTGTCAGAAAAGACGATTAAGGCTGACTGGCTGGGATTGCCAAGTTTCTGTAATATCTTATGAGGGTACCACACTTGGAATAATTTGTCACGTATTTTCTCCTGTGCCAGATAAGCTGCATTATAAAGTGGCTAACAGCTTCTAATGAAGTACTGCTTAGATTTATTTCCAGAATAAGCAACTTTATAGAGACTGGGGAGGAGATTTTACTATATTTTTTTTACACTAATGTATATATTATCAGATTTTTTTCCAAACGAAAATAAATACTCTTTCTTCATTGTTCTTGAAAATAATCCTTGTATATCAAATTCCATCTCTATCTTTTTTTTGTTTTGATAAGAAGAGAGAAGAGGAAAGAGAATAACCACCATTAAAACATCTTGAAAATCATAATTACGAAAAATAGAGTTTGGTTTGCTTTAAGGTATATATTTATTTAGCTGCATTCTGTTGAAAAATTCCAGTTGGTGAGAAAACTGTTGAAAACTGTTTGAAAATTTTCTAGAAAGATACCATATTTATACTCTGCACATAGTATTATAGATACATAACAAGGAACCTGCAAGTTCCATGGTGAATTGTGTGATGGAGGAGGATTAAAATGTGTGCTGCCTGCCTAACACATCAGATATGAAAAAAGTGAAATACTCCAGTGGTCTTCTGAAAGGCTAAGTGAACAGAGGCCTGCATGGCTTGGAATCTTAAAAAATCCATTGGCATCCCTCACAAAACTAACTAAGGTTAGATATGGAAAAAATTCAATGTATTTAATTTCATTCTGTTCATGTAAGTTACTCCATCACCCTCATGATTTCTTTTTTTTGTGTTTTTTTGTGGTTATTATTTCACAGTTTTGGGTTTTTTTCAGTTTGTTTTAAAACTGGTCCACGTACAAAGCATATTTTAATAAACATTATTCCACTATCCATAGAAAGCACCCTACAGAGTAATACTTTTTGGAGTGCTATCTGACTAAATATATTTTAGGAATGTGGAATATTTCTCTTTAAGTGAGGAATGAATGATGTATCATATCAGACAAGCAGAAAGACAGACAATGAGTGATGTCATTCAATTAGGCCATAATTTTTTTAATTCCTCTGGTAATTTCACATCGATAAACAATGCACCCCAGGTAGTTATTTCTCTCCTAATAATTTCACTTGGTGAGAGCTGCTACAACCTTTGTCTATACCCTGCACCTGCCCTACTCTGAGCTTAAAGACACAAAGATACATTTACTTATTCATCTGTTGTCTCTTTCTTTGTGCTTTCTGCTCCTTGGCTTTCATTCTCTCTTATTATTAAGGATTTGGTTTCATGCAAGTTCTGCCCATAGTTCAATATCTGCAGTGAGTATCTACCCCTGACTAATCACTGAACGCCCCCCACCCGCCATGCAAAGTATCAAAGAGGAAAGATACCCTTAAAGCCTCCAGAAAGTCTGCTGGCAAAGCTGGGTCATGCTGCGGTGCAATTAAGCAAGCAGTCCATCTGAATCTCCTGGATAAGAATTTGTCTTTCTTCCTTCGAGGACTTCAAAGATAGGTAAAGGACTTGAACCCCGGAAGTTAAACCCTTCATTGTTGTGCTGTCTGTCTCATCTCTTACCCTTGCTAGTATGAAGAGATTCAGAAAGGTTGTCGAAAGCCAGGAGTTTGACCTTTTCTTTTCAGTTGATGTTTCATAAATATGTTACATTCAACATGATTGTACTCTATGGAATTATAATGGATTTGCAACCAAAAGAGTATGTTCATCATCCTGGAATCACAAATGAGTATATT
Source organism: Tapera naevia (assembly GCA_033556795.1). Classification (NCBI taxonomy): domain Eukaryota; kingdom Metazoa; phylum Chordata; class Aves; order Cuculiformes; family Neomorphidae; genus Tapera; species Tapera naevia. The sequence continues at coordinate 4,716,230 of JAUMJJ010000016.1, forward strand.
TCACAGCATGACCCACCCCAATAATAATATAAACAGCAGCTGTTTTTTTTACGTTCTTTTGTGTTGACTTTTAATTAAAATTGTGCAACTATACAGATTTCACAGGAGCCAGAATATAAAGTTTAGGCAAATCTCCTAAACTGCCCAATCGGAAAAGTCTGATTTAAAGACCTTTCTTTCCATTAATTCACTGGTAATGTCCTTGTACAAATGTATTTTGAAAAGACAGCAAAGAGGCAACTTTCTGTATGGGTGAATTAATGAATCAACGCTCTCAGACTGAAGAAAAAGCTGAAGTACTATTGGGTTTCAGATGTAAGGCACACATATTAGATCAGAAGTTGCAAGAGTGAATGTTTGAAAGCACAGTCAGGAACAGATCTAGGTTTATTCAGTAGCTATGAGGAGTTTTCTAGATCATCATTCAATGGATTGATGGTCTAAGCCTTTTCTGTCTGGACGAAAGTCTGTTTTTCACTCTTCACATTTTTTCTGAAACACTGGTAGTCTTTGCATATTGTGTGACAGCTGGAGAAGAGACCAACTAGTTGGTATTCAGACCCAAGCCCGTAATGGTGTAAGATAATAAAGGCATAGGTTCAGAGTGGACTGGAACATCTACTGCCACAGGTACCCAAAACAGAAGAATACATTGTATTTCTGTAAGTATCTATCTAAAAAACAACAATGCAATGATAAGAGAGCTACTTACTAAGCCAATATGTTCAAATAGCCAGGCTGCTAGCATTATTCCTTTGATTGCACTATTTATGTGTATGATATAGTCTCCAAAGGAAATGAGATAAAATTATTCATAATATTCGTCTGTCTGCCTGCTTAGCAAGGTCTTATGATAGCTTTCTAATGTGTTGTTTAATTTCAATCACATAATTCACTCTTGACATTTTCATGTTTTCACTTTTTTTTATATTATAAAGGACATATATACCATAAAATATTTGAAGACTGTAGTATAAAATATATTAACAATGTTACAAATTTTAACCATATTAACAAACACTGCTGTTGCTACAGGTGATGAATAGCACCAAGATAAAAGGAGAACAGAATAGGCGTCTTAACTGCCTAATTAAGCAAAACCATGGAAAATCAAAAGAGATCACTTAAGGCATAGTTATTTTGTGCCTGAATCCCTGTTTGCACTGAATTGCCAATGAAAATCAGTTACAGAAGAACCCACATTCACTGAAATCATCGACCAAGTCAATCACAGTAGAATTTTTACTTCTAAATTAATGGTGTTTAAATGTCTATTTTTTAATAATAGAGATAGCCTCTATTTATCCTTTTTGAAGATCTGTACAAGAGATTTTTAAACAATCACTTAGAAGAGACTTTATGTCCTTATTTTCCTCCAGAACTAGTGGGTAGTGAATGTTAACAGGTTTACTAGTGGGTTACAGAACTGGAAGGCTACCCTGTCTTTCGCAACATTTCTGGACTAAAATACAATAGAGAAAAATTTTTTCATGTAATTGCACTCTGAGTCAGATTGTGTAATTTTATGAAAAGATGTTATGTTTGAATTGGAAAAAACTCATATCACTCAGACTTCTCTTATTAATTGCAATTTATTGTGGCTTTTCCTTTAGAAGACTTTTCTAATGAATTCAAAATGTGAAATGTTTTAACTAAATGCTTAGGAAGAAATCTTCCAAATTATATAATTTTAAATAAAACCTATTAAAGAACGGAAAAAACAGAAGATTTAGGATTAAAATCTTGTTCTTGTAAAATGTTCTTCAATTTACTTTTCTTAAATATGTTCCTGGAGCCAAGTTAATAATTTCTAGCATCTCTGGAATGCTCATTTTGTTCAATCGTATGAAAAATAGAAAGATGGAGGCATTAAAATAGTGTCCATCCACTTCTCATCATCCATCTTATCTTCTTTAACTATTTCAAAGATCATCTATTTGGTTTTATTTTTCTTTAGGTCATATTCTGATCTCAGTTAAAACTATTTTGAAGAGAATGTAGTTAGACTCCTCTATTTTTTTCAAGCAACAACAAAAACATACAACTAGAGAGAAAACGGAGTGGACAGTTTTAAAAAGACATTTGCTTTTAATATTAGTTTAATTGTATTTCACTGTTCTCTTAAGTGTACTTTTTAAATTTCGGGTAGTTCAGTAAGAGTTCATTATCTGTGAGTAATGTATAAGCTAATGTAAACGCTAATGTCCGTGTATCAACTAAGCATAATTATAGCTGTTTTTTTCCCAAGGGTATACTTTTTATGTCTCTTAGTAAATTGTTAGAAGAATGTTGCCTTAAAGCCTGAATACACTTGAGATCCTGTCATATAGATGGGAAAAGGATTTTTTTTCTTTTCTGAAAGCATAATTTCTGCAAAATTTGGCGTGTTGAAAACAAGGAAATGAACAAAATATTAAGATGAGACTTCAGTTAATAGGTTATGATATGTTTAACGTGGCTGCACCGTACGTGACAGATTTTTTTCTCTCATTTAAACCATTATTATCTTAGTGATCCCATTGATTTGAACAGAATTACTATAGAATTTTAGTTATGTATCAACACCTAAGTTACCCAAGTCTTATCAATGGCATTAGGAAAACCGATTAAAATACTATTTGTGCTTGTCTTGGTTAGGGTGAACCCCCCACTAGTGAAGTCAAATCATGTTAAACTATTCACATCTGTTAAAAACCTTTACTTTTCATGGTCTAAACATATGACTTTAAATTTTTTAAGAGGTAATTTAGGTAAAGACAGGTTTCAACTGAGGGTGAGGGGAGACCTCATTGCTCTCTACAACTACCTGAAAGGAGGTTGTAGTGAGATGAGTGTGAGCCTGTGTTCCTGCATAACAAGCAACAGGAAATGAGTAAATGGCCTCAAGTTGTGCCAGGGAAGGTTTAGGCTGGATATTAGGAAAAATTTCTTCACCAAAAGGGTTGTCAATCATTGGAACAAGAAAAGGCTTCCTAAGGAAGTGGCTTATTCACCATCCCTAGATGTGTTTAAAAATTGTGTAAATGTTGTTCTTATGGACATGGTTTAGCAGTGGCTTCACAGTGCTAGGTCAAGTGTGGGACTCAATGATCAAAAAGGTCTTTTCTAACCTAAATGATCCTCTGATACTATGATTTAATTGGGCATCTGCATGATGCTTTCTCAGAGGTATCATTATTCCAATGCATGAAAAACCTTCTTTTCTAAAAATTCTCAAGTACCAGGAAATGGCAAACATACCTTAGATGTCTTAGTATGGAAGTTCCTCATTTCATAGCACATCTTTCATACGTTCCTGTGAAATAGTTTTCTTGTCCTCTTTGATTTTGTCTTATGTTAGTAAACATTTCGTAAGTTTGTACTGCACAAATGAATTCAGCCAATTTGTTTTTATACTTGCAATATCTGTCTTAAAAGAAATAAACCAACCTTTATTTTTTTCCTTTTCAAAACTATAAACTTATGATAACAAATGCATTAAGCTCTGCTGAACAGCAAGTGATACGAAATAAACGTTTTAAAAGGATAACAAAACAAGTATTCTCATAAACAGATCTATTGCATGCACAATTAATGTTTTCTTTTTTCATTTAACCTTCCATTGACATTTTGCTAGCTATGGTGTTTTAAACCATTCCCCATTCCCGGTTACCAGTTGTTCTAATTATATACATCAAATGTGATGCGTGTTTAATTGGATTTTAATACAGTGTTAACTCCCTGTTTAGCAGCAAGTTTAACACGAGTGTAATTTGTTGTTGACAAAGTATGAGGTGCCAGATTCAGCTACTTAGTAAGTGCTAGTAATACATTGAAAACCCATATTCTGAATGGCTTAGAAGTTCAGAAGATAAGTCTAAGTCAAAGTATGAGATAGCTTTGTACGTGTATGGGATAAGCAAGAAGCTAATATTCAAGTGTTCGATAGGTCCTAATTATAAAAAATACTCTTCTTTTTTTAGAAAATGTGAGTACCATTAACATGAACTATGAATGGGACACAGTTTTCAACGTACTTTTATTCCAGCAAATTTGTTCTGAAAAGATTATTTATCATTGACAAAAATGTGCTTTGAAATGTGTGTAAACTTAATAAACTAAAGAAAAAGAATTTGTTGAGAGACCCATCCTAAGTATAAATATTTCAGAGACAGAGCTTCTAACTGATAGCCAAGAAGCAACTAGCAATGCAGCCACCATTATATATAGTATGTAACTATTCCTAAGGTTTCTGAGATATAAATTGGAATGAGAATGCATGTGTACCAAAACACCACAAAGGCGGAAAAAAAGCAGGAAGAATGTGTAGATAAAAGCCACACCCTCCCTCCTCCATACACGTAACACTCTCCACTCCCTGCAAACCTGCATGGGGAAATTTGAAAAAAAAAAAAGGAACAGGGGAATAACATGGCTACAAAACTGATGTTAGAGACCAGAATTGCACAACAAATCAGGACAGATGTAAGCACATAGTGGAAGTGTCCTTAATCTTGGACCAAACCCTATCCATCTATATTCAAGATAGCACAATTCCAAACGCATTTGGAATCATCTGTTGATGAAACTTTTAAAAAGACAATATTAGCAACCAATGCTCTCTTCTGTACTTGATGGGAAAATGTAAGAAATATGTTCAAATGAATCCAAACTGAATTAATATTTTGTTCTTTTTACACTCAAGCAAACGACAAATAAGCACTACTTTAAGAAATTTCATTTTTTACAGGAATAAAAATTTAACATAACTTGGAATTGAGTGTTAGATATTGAACATCTGTAAGAACAATGCAAATGAAAGATATTTTATGTCCAAACATTCATTGACGAAGATCATTCACCTTGAGCATAAGAGAATGAGATTCAATACCTTCAACCCACTTTGGAGAATGCCCAAGTTGTCAAAATACCATATTTTCTGGAATATTCATTGTGTCTTCATTTTTGATGTTTACACTTGGAAAAGGAAGAGTATTCTAGTTGCTTGACCTCTGGTGTAACCTGACTGCAGAGTTAATTATGCTACTCAGCATGGTGACTCTTCCAGTGGTATTAGTGGAATTGGTCCAAAGGAAAAACATTGATTCCCTCTATAGCCCCCTATAGTGTAATTACTATGTCATTTGAGAATTTCTGGCTCATATCCAAGTTATTTTCCTAAAACATTTCTGTCTGGGATCTGATTGTAGGTCATGGGTGCTTTTGGTGGAGACAAACATGTTAGCTGTTAAGCCAGTAGATAAAAGATATGTAGAAATGTTTCCAAACGTCTTAAATCTGAAAATAGCTAATGAATTCAGAGGTGACAAAAAGCACATTTGTATGGAGTGATACAAATTAAAAGAATGACAATTTCCTTAGAAAACTCTAAAAGGGATTTGATTTTGTTTCTAAAATACAGGGATTTACAATTTCCTGGGAAACTGAGCACCTGGGTTATTTGACTTTGTATAGGACCAAAATCTAATATCAGAAGAACAGCATTTTCCGTGAACAGTATTTTCAGTGAAGTAAGTGAGAAAGTTGCTTATGTAATTTATAAATGAGATTTTTTTTTTGTACAAGATACATTTATGCACAACCCTTGCATAAGTGCTGCATTTTTCAAAAGTACTCAAGGAACTGGAGAACTAATTTATTCATGCATACTTGAACGTATAATTTTATTTTTTAGAGGAAAAAATTCTTATTTATAGCTTCAAGAATACAAGAAAAGACAGATTTTTTAAAATATTTTCCATTGATGTATTATACCAAGTCTGCGTTTGATAAGAATTTGAGATTAAAATTATATACTAACCATCTTATAAAATGTGTCCCTTCATTTCTGAGAAGAGAGTTCCACAAATGTCTCAACTATTGTATCAAGAATAGTAATACTACTAGAGTTGCAAATATGCTAATTGTGAATTGAGACCAAAAATAGAAAGGTGGTCTTAGACACTGACTGTAGGCTATTAGCAATATCAGAAATACAGATAAATTTTTTGAAAGATAATGAGAACACACTGCTCCACTTACTTACAGAATATTTTGTGTCAGCAACATGCTCAATATATTTCTGGTGACATACTAAGTTGTCTTCTTTCCACTGACTGTGCTGGCTGAAATTCACTTCATCATTGGCGCAAAGCTGCCACTGCATTAGGGATTATAGGGATCAACAGAACACAACTTGGCAACTGCAAAATTCACTCTTCAGTCTCTACATACTGCTTGGTTTAAAGGCTGTAGCCTTCAGTGCCATCTGGAAAGGATGTGAAGGTTATATTCCCTGTTCATTAGCTGCATATTAAATCACTGGTCCCAAGCCTTTGTAAGTGAGATCAACTGTATGTACTTCAGACACAAAGGCCAGTTCACTGTATTCCTCACCTTAGGTTGTGTAAAAAGTCCTTTTGTCCAGAGTGGATGAGAGCCAACATTTACTCACCCTGAATAGATCAATGACTTAATGTCCTGATAACTGTCACTAAAATAACACTGTTTTCCATTTTTTTCTTCAAATTGTCTGTTGATTGCTTGTAAGATCATTCACTTCAAAGTTGGGAAGTTTGCATACGATGAAGAATGGTTTCAAACAAAAAATGCACTAACAAGTGGTGGTTTTTCCCTTTGAGGCTAGGTGAAAACAATATGTAATAATAGCGATCAGAACCAGTGATAATGTATCTGATTTTCTAAGCTCATTGTGTAAAGTAAGTTACATGTCATCTTCTCCCTTATCTCTTCCTATTGTGTTTTTCAGTTGTCAAAAAGAATAACCTTACCTTTCCACTCTTGAGCCTGGCAGGTGTATCTGCACTCAAAGATATAAATAAGTATACAGCTATATCAGTATATAGACAGGTAGGAATATAGATAGGTAGGGTGGAAGGGAAGGAAGAATGTAGATGACTAGACAGACAGATAGACACAGAGAGAGAGAGAGAGGGCGATGTTTGGATGGATGGATGGATGGATGGATGGATGGGTGGGTCATGGACAGATGGATTTTTATATCTAACATATATGAAATAGATAACTATCTACCTACCTGCCTAGGTGTCTGTAAAATATATTAACACATACATGCTATTACTTAACTTTTTTTTACGGAGTAAGTAGGAAATTAAAGTAACATGTTTAAGCAGAGGTTTCAAACAAGAAAATTCAACTTAGAAAGACTATTTCAAATAAAAGTTCTGATCATAAACATATTAACAGTGTCATAAAGTCTTGCAAAGATGTTTGTCTCAAATAACCTGGTAAGCTGTGTTTTTCAAGAGAGTATTTCAGAGATAATTAAATTGAAAAACAGTGCAACAGAAAATTAATTTTTCCCGGCCCTGACAGTGCCAACCAAAAAACTCGCACCCACAACCCAAACCAAAAAAATACTCCCCACAATTCTCTGGCTCTCATCAAGGCACTAGAAATAGATAAATGACTTCCAAATGTCTGCAGTGTGTAAAATTATTGGATCGTGAAAAGCAATATTGATATCGATGAAAGTGACTTGTTGCAGACCTGTGCTTTACCAATGCCACAAAAATACCAGCTTTGTCACTTCAGTGACAGACACTGCACTGTTAGAAAGACAAATACAACTACCCTAAGGTCCACCTAACATTGTTGGATTATGTGTTTTCTATAAAGTACTTTCAATCATTTTTGCAAAGCATAGCTCTTAATCATTTCTGTATAGCATTGCTTTCTAGTACACAAATACAGTAACAGGCCTTTGTAAGTAATTTCTGATTATTTTAGGGTTTTATCTAAAATGCTGTATTTCTATAATACATATCTCATCCTCATTGTCATCACTGGAAAAACAAAAGATACGATTTTATGTCCATGGATGGACATAGATTCCTCTATCACATGAAATCTCTACATGTATTTGTGTCCTATGGCATTTTCATTTTCTACTGTAATTCAAGTCCTATAGAATTTATGATTTTTTTCTGGGCAGTAATAAAATCCTTTGCTACCCCTGTTTCATTTCTTGAACTCATCATTTCTGTGAAATATCTGAACATCATAAAACATATAAAACCATAAAATATCCAGGGAAAGTATCCTTTCCATCTAAATATCTTTCTCACTTTACTTAGGCAAAAGTTATTCTCTAATACACATTCATTTTCAGGAGTTATATTGTTCTCTGAGAAAATAATATTAAATTCCTAATGTATGGTTCTAATCTTGAAGTCTAATTATAGTGTCATTGTAGAGGTCATTTTCAGTCAGTGAAATTGCAAAAGATATTTATATTAGAAAAATTTACTTTCACATACCTGTCTCTTGTTTGATTGCAGGTGTTTTTGGACGTCTGTTCATTTATGACAAGCAGAGAAAAGAGAAAAAAAGAAAAAAGGATTCTGAAAAATATCAGCTGGAATTTGTATTTTGCTCTTGTCTCACTACTATTTACATATAAAAAAGATTTTTGAATGAAGATACTTCAGAGAATTATCAGGTATGAAGTGATATTTTTATTTTATTCCCTACTATCATTTAAATAAGGCACAGTAACTAACTTACCTAATGCCAAAAGCTGAATCTAGAAATTTTAGACAGAACACATTATACATTGTCAGTATGTCACTTTGCTAGTTTTGTAGAGAGGAGAGGAAGGACTTGCAGGCATTAAAACAGGGAAATTGCAAACATTTATGTAGTACTACACTTCTCCAATTTCATTCTTAATGTAGCTAAGACCTCCGGTTCCATTTATCAAGTATCAATGATTCATATTGGTAACTCTGCACAAACACAAAAAATAGATCCGTTTATACACAACAAAAAGTTTTACATTAAAAATTATGCAGACATTATGTGATGTATCTTTTGCTTCATTTCTGTCAAAAGACAGAACACTAGGCAATTTTAAATTGTGTATAAAATTCAGAACGTAGTGTATGTTAAATTACAACATTGCATATTAAAGAAGATGCAACCATTTATTTTGTATCAACATAACTTCTTGACCACTTTCAAAAGCAGTCTCATGTCATTTCATGGTGATCTAATGATAAGCAGAATTTCACTCTAGACTGTTTAGTTATTAGAAATTCCTGCTTTCTTCAAACACATAGTTGAACTTCCAGAACATTAACAAAAGAACAACCATAGATACTTCAACTTCTGTCGGCAGAAAAAGTCCACGATAAATGCCAAAGACTAAGGGGTATGGTCTTGCAAGGAACAGGGGTGATAAATTTATAATTTTTTTGCATATTTAAACAAAGATGGTTGTTCTTAACCAAAGAAAGCAGGAGGATCATTCTAAAGATAAAAAGTCAGCTTTCTAAACATGTTATATCTTTGTAAATATATATTTTGCGAGCATCCAAGAGTCTGAAAAGAGAAGGCATTTGAAGGACACACTGCAAAGAACCTGACAGCTCCTGAAACTTGCTGCAATTCAAGAAAGTGTGACGTTTTTTAATTCTTTTTTTTAATTCTTTTTTAATATTGTATACATTCCTGGCTTTTATCTCTGGCTGGGATAATTAAGCTGCTACCAGAGAGAGACTAAACAGCACAAGGCGGCAGCGATTCTCATGAGTTGTATTCAATTCACTGGTGTAATTCTATTAAATGGTTTCAGAAACCACCAGGTAGGCCACTCCAACATACAGATTTTACAGTCACATATTGTCATAGGGCTAACCTGAGTCTTTGTACCAAACACTTTGAAGAAAGCAGCATATATGTAGGAATGAACTTATAGCATCAGGTGCCTTTTCCACTTATTGTTTCATCATAAAAATCTTTTGAATCATGTCATAAATTGACACTTAGCTTCACTTTGTGATATTAGTGTGATATTCAGAGCAAAGTCATTGCCTGCATCTACTCTTCCATAGGCCTGTGGGACTGCCATCATCGAAAAAAAAAAATTGATTTTACCTCAGCTAAATATCACTGAATTATGTGCATGTAGAAGATAGTTTTACAAAATCCCTTTGGTATGAAATTTTTTTTTTCTCATCTCCGAAAAATGCCACCAAAGGAAGGGGGAAGGTAGAGGTATTGGCCTTATAAACCAAAGGAAATGAAAGCAATTTATAATGAAGAGTAGTAAGCATAACCTACTGTTCTCAGAACCCTTCAATTAAATCTAACACGCTGCAAAATGTGAGAAAGTTACCTTGGAGAAACAGACACAATTTCATTATCATTCGTGGCTGCTTATCAAATTCAAAATTTCCAATTATAGACCTCTTAACATTTTAATAGTATCTTTAATGTTACTCTACTATACAACACAGATCTGCAGGTAAGTCCATATGGGAGTTATTTTATTATCATTCACCTCTGTGTGTGTTGCTTTCATTAAAAAACCTGCAGTTGCTAACAGTACTGAAAGAGATTGAAAATGTTAGTGTTGACTGTATGTAAATGCCCTGAAATACCCAAACATATGTTTGTTTCAAAGAAAAGTCTCTTCCTTTGTAAGATCTCTGATGCTTCTGTTTATTACTTTAAAATCATAGCTCCAAACACAAGCTTTCAATACAAATGCTTTGGGTTGTTTCTTTGTTTTAGTTTTTTATTGGGGGGGAGGTGGTGGATGGGATTTCTGTGTTTGATTTTGGTTTTAGTGTTTTGGATTGGGTTTTTGGAGGTGGGAGAGAGAAATATTAATAGATGTTAATACCCAAATCCAGCTTTCAATTACACCTAGAGACCAAAATCAGAGACCAAAATGTTGGCAAGACTTGGAAAATGAATAGTGGGAAAATCATTGCTCCACTTCACAGATGAAACACATAAAGCAAGCAAAACATGTCATTTCATGATACTAGCAAACTGGTGACTGTCACTGCTCAGATAACATTCTCAGTGAAGGGTTATTGTAATTAGTGCAAAAAGTAGGATGCTTTCGTGATGAGTTTAGACTGACAATTCCTCTGTTAGTGAATTTGGGGAAGAAAGGGTGAACCTAGTGACAGAGATCTGAAAAGTAATTTGTGAAATGATTAAAATGTATGATACATTTTCAATATGAAATTTATTGTCCTAAAGGTAGATGTTCTCCATCAATATTGTTCAGAGTCAGTGTCCACAAATGCAGGCCTCCCAGGTTTTACCTTGAATTTAGTAAAGACTGAGGTTAAAATTTGGGAACAGAAACAGTGGAGGGATCAATGAGTGCGGTGTGAAACCCAAGCAATGTATACTTGATCAATAATACTTACATGATGTACCTTACCTTTTGATGTGCATTAATTAAAAGCAACTTACAAAACATAGAGACACATTCAGGGTGAATAAAGGAGAGTGTGATTCCCAGTTCCTCTCTTTGTTGGATAAAAGTCTCGTGGGAGGGGAAACCCCAAAATTATTTCGCTTTTGTTTTTACAGAGAAAAAGAAAACCTACAAAACCCCACAAACTGAAAAATCTTACTTATATCAAAATCAAAATTTACAGTTGAGATGGCTGTTACCTAATTAAATGGACCTCTGTGTAGAGAGGCACAAAATTCATATTGAGCAGGATTAGTAAGAATTTCCTTCTCTGCAAATGAATGATAAAAATCCGAACAACGCCTAAGGCTCCTACATTTCATAGATTCTCTTTTTAACTTGTAAACTGACTTGTCACAATATTCTACTCACAAATCATTTGTCTTCAGGAAAAAAAAAAAGAAAAATAGAAATAAAACAGCAAGAAAAAGAAAGGAAGAAAAGAAAGAAGGGAAGAAAAAAAGAAGGAAAAAAGAGAGAAAGAGAAAAAAGAAATAGAGAACAAGAATCAGAGAAAGAAAAAAAGGAGAACTGCATAAAAAAGAAAGAGAAAGAAAGAGAAAAAGAGAGGAAGAGAGAGACAGAGGGAAAGAGAGAGAAAGAGAGAGAGAAAGAGAGAGGGAAAGGGAAAGAAGAGAAAGAGAAAGATAAAGAGAAAGAGAAAGAGAAAGAGAAAGAGAAAGAGAAAGAGAAAGAGAAAGAGAAAGAGAAAGAGAAAGAGAAAGAGAAAGAGAAAGAGAAAGAGAAAGAGAAAGAGAAAGAGAAAGAGAAAGAGAAAGAAACAAACTATGTACATTTTGTGGTTTTCATCTATTTACCTGTTGTTCAAGTACCTGGTCATATACCAGATAGAGCATAAAATTGTTACTTTTTTTTCATCATTTAATTGGGAAAAGCCACAACATTTGTCACTTCTTGTGTGAATCAAATTTCTTCCTCAAAATTTGTATCAGCTTTGGCACCATCATAAAACTAGTACCATCATCTCTTTTTTTCAATCTACTTGGCACACCAGTGCTTTTTCCTTTTATTGGATCTACCATAGAAACTTGTTTGGCTATCGTTTCCGTTGTGTATGCCAGTTCAGTATTGCAAGGTCACTCATAATTGCATCTAGATTGTTTTCTTTTCTTCTCCTTCCTCTACTTTTCCTCAACCCCTCCTCCTTTCTCTAAGAAAGGCAATGGTTCTGAAAAATAGCCATGCTGGCATACTGTGAACTGGAATTTTACCAGTAATAAAATAAATAGCAATCATTGAGAGAGAAAATGTGGAAAGAGAAATTAAACTTGCTTTACAGTGGTAGCTTTTTTGCAAATTAGACGCTATAAAAATAAGGAAACATAAAGTAATATATTTCAGAGATAAAGATGCCCAAACAGACTAGGTCTGTAGTAAACTAAAAACTAAGGCAGACAATATTTTATAGCACTAAGGGCCTAAATTTTTCTCCTTTTGGGATTTTGTGACATCAGTCCTTTGTATTCCTTTTAGCTACTGACAGCAATGGCATTTGCAGCCTCTTGCCCTCTAGTTGAATTCACACCTAAATGACAAACTCAGATTATACTGTTCTTCGTTCACTCTTCACAGTCCACGATAACCTCACCGTAGATCTACAAAGAAGGAGAAGGGATATTTTCTTCCTTTTGCCCTCCAGTTATGTCTTGGGTTATCAAGACAGCACACTGCAGACATACTTAAGCACAGCAGCATCAGCTGGCACTTTTGTCTTCACCTTTTTTGTATTTTAAGTATTAGAACAGAAGTTCCTGTGGTCTCCAGAATCTTAATACAGTGTGTAGGGGAAAGTAAAGTACACATTGAAAATAAGTTTTGGGGCTGTCAGGGTGAAGAGAAACTGATCTCCAGGTGCTTTGTGTTGGAGCAGCCAAACCCATGAACAGCAGAAACCTATGTGCTGGTGCAGCAATTTACTTTTGGGATATTATATATGGGGCCAGTACTGCTTACCAACTTCCCTACACAAACTGTAACTCAAGGTTTTGCCAGAAGAACAAGGCGAGCAAGCTGCAATTAAAAGGCCAAAGTTGCTCTTGGGGTGAAAGAGAGTGATTGTTTTCCTTCAAGTTGCCCACCCACAACAGACATATTAGTTGAGTGTTACATAATTGTGGGGATTGCTATACATTAACTATCCGGTCTGATATATTATTGGCCATACTATAAAATATCGGGTGGGGAAATCCCCTTAAAACTCCGCTTTTCCTCCTCCAGCGTATACCTGCATTCACTATAGACTCCTGTGGTAAAATTGTGCTTGAGGAGTAGTTTTCTAATAATTACTCTGATCACAGAAAATACCTCTCTTTCTACTCTATAACAAGCACTACATGGTTTGTACCGCACTGAAGTAAAGGTGTATACAAGTGCTGTGTTGGAAGACTCTAGTTAAGAAATGCCATTGTAACTGTAATGAAATGTGATGAAATGTAACAAGCATATTTGGAAAAGCAAATTCTTCCTTCTAAACATTGTGTTCACTTTCTTAACTTCATTTGCTTAGTGACAGATCCAAACGTGTTCTGACTAGTCAGTTAGGTCCTTGAACCACCTGCCTGACTCTGAAGCAGCTAGCCAGGCAACAGGTATGGCGTGGACATAGCAGAGCAACACTGACAAACCTAAGATGTACAGCACAGTTCAGCAGGTAGCTGCGCTTCCTCTTCTCAAGCATATCTGGATACCCAGACCTTTGTATGTTGAGTACTGTGATCACATCAATTTTGTCATCTTTTGATATAGGAACAACTGAATTGAAACGATTTTTTCTGGCCATGATTTATCTTCCACATAGCAGACACCTGATAGCTGATAAAAATCCATAGGGAACTAAAAGTAATACGGATCCATATTTCTGGTGCACTTATAGCTTTTTTACTTTATTCTCCAAGCCAACAATTTTTACCTCACAACTATTAGCCTTTTCTACCCAAAACCATCATCAAGTGATTCCTTCAAGTGCCATTTCCAGAAGAAATCCCTATGAAGTTAAGAAAATAAAACTACATGCAGTGGGCACAAAACCTGCTTTTGATTGCATTTTGATCTTTTAAAAAATCATAGCAAATACTGAGTCTTTACACCATAACTCTTCAGTATGTAGGAAATTAGTGACAACGACACTTAACATAATATAAGAAAAGCTTGCTTTAGCCCCAGACATAATCATCCTGAAAGATGTGGTAACAAGGAATAACCATTACCTGCCAGCCTAGAATTAGCTTCTACTTATCAAAAACAATCTTTTTTTTTTTTTTTATAAATGACCTGACTGAGGAACAAAGACGATAACAAATTCCTTATTTCCTCACATCTTTCCCTGTATAGCTTCCACTTTCATAATAAAGGGCTAAAACCTTGCTCTTACCTTTGCAGTACTACATTCAAGCTCACCTAGCAATTGTTCCCATAAAATTGTTTAGAACTAGATATTCTTTCAAGCTATTCAAATGAAATCTGTGTTTTCAGAACCAAGTACAGGTACAGACTGCACATATTTAAGTAGTTGAAAACACACAGAACTGTTCTGTTTATCCCCTCCATAGACATTATTTTTAAAGAGGTCATGCAAAACTCAAATTAAATTTCATATTGAACATCTTATCCACTATGATATTAGGAAAAGTACGATCAAATTCTAAAACCTAACCTCTCTAACAATAATTATCAAAGAATCGTAGAATCGTAGAACAATTTGAGTTGAAAGGGACTTTAAAGATCTTTTAGTTTCAACACCCCTACCATGGGCACCACCTTTGACTAGACCCATGCTGCTTCAAAGCCCCATTCAGTCTGGCCTTGAACACTTCCAAAGGATGAGGCATCCACTACTTCGCTGGGAGATCTGTTTCAGTGCCTCATCAGCCTCATAGAGCAGAATTTTTTTCTTAAATTTAATCTAAACCTGCCCTCTTTCAGTTCAGTTCAGTTCCCTTTTCCCAGAGAATAGTTTCCCAGGAGGTCCTATTGACTAACTCCTTGAAAGCTGGAGTTAGTTCTGCTTTCAAAAAATTCTGGGTGTTAACTTTACCCCTTGTCCTATCAATACAGGCTTTTGTAAAAAGTCCATCTCCAGCTTTCTTGTAGGCCCCCTTTAGGTACTGGAAGGCTGCTATAATGTCTCCTCAGAGGCTTCTCATCTCTCAACCTTTCTTCATACAAGAAGTGCTCCAACCCTCTTATCATTTCTGCAGAACTTATTTCAGTTCATTGAGGTGTTTATCTTACTTTTTCACCGCACAGAAACTGGACTAAAGATCAGACTCTGTGAAACAGCTTTAGCTCTCTGGTCATTAGACTAAACTAATGTGCAAACTTGTGTGGATTTTTTTTTGAATTTTATTATTTATTTGCTTGACAGAAAGATTAACATTTTAATTCAGTTAAAAAGTCAAGTACTTTCTTGCATTAATTAGTTCATTAAAGTTATATTTTTCAGTCAGTTTCCACAGAACTATAAAAATTCATGGGTTTTTTTTCCAAAATTCAGAGAAAAGTAAGAATATTAGATCCATACCAGTTAAAAAAAACATAAAATCAAAATCTACCTTATTTCAGATTTTTTATTTCAGATGCACTTCAGCCCAGCTAACATCTCTGCAAAGTATAACACTTGTGAGACACTGGTTTTGGTCATAATGTCACAATAGTTTTCTGAACACAAGGTTCTGTAGTTAAGTTACTGTGAAGACAGGAGCCACAACAAAGACAGAGTGGAATGAAAGTTGGACTAGGTTCGTGGAAAATCAACCAGTCAGAGGAGAGAAGTTGTTCTTGACCGATCTGTTAACTGTATCCCTGGCATTTCTGCAGGAATCAGAACAAAAAACCTTCAGGAACCCTCAGAGACTTCTGCCCAACATGCATAGAGAGGCATTACCTCCTCTCACTTTTGATTTAAATTTATGTTAATGGTGAGGAAGGGGAATGGAATAGCACTGCATAAAAGGTATCTCCCAAGTTGACGAGGTGTAAGCCCATCGCCTGAGGATCTTGACAACTGACGGATAGCTAAGAAAACTATCGCTGCAGCCAAGGGTGGTTATATCTCTCTCTCTCACTCTCACTCTCTTTCTTTTCTCTCTCTCTTTTTTTTCCCATTTCTCCTGCAAACCAATGCCAGCTTTCAAATAGCCACAACCATAGCCTAAGACAATATAAACGTAAAATAAAATCAGTTGTTGAAAAATATAATTGGTGCTCTTTTACCTTAAATTCAACCAATCAGGATGTACAGATCTTCTAAGACCCTTTTAAAAGGACTTTACAACTCCTACCTGTGTAAGCAGTAAAATAAAAGAACTTAAGATGAAAGCAAAAAGATATCCTCGGGTTATTTTAAGATACTCAAAGTTCCTATGTTAAACTGGTTCAAATAATTTATTTTCTTTCAGATTCTCTTAGTCTCCTGAGATATGAAGAATACTTGATCTCATGCTCTTACCTGTGCTTCATTTTTTTTACCATCATGTTCTTCCCAAGTATTTCCTATCACAGTGCTGAGTAGTGATCAAGATTTTCAAGGGTCCTGAAGCTTAATGCATTGCTGACAGAAGCTTTCTGCAGTATCAGGGAATTTGCAAAGGAATTCGTACTTAATTCATGTTGGTATGTCTATGAGAAATGAGAGTGCTTTAGCTTTGGTCTACCAGTTCAAATCTAGTCTCTGCTAACAACTACCTACAGACCTAAGAGTCAGATGACTTGTTGCATGCTGTAAAAATCCACTTTGTAGTTGTGAGGCCTAGGGGAATGAGATGGGTGGGAATCATTTGGTGGTAACATTGTGGACCAAATAAGTTAAATAATGAGTTGGCATAAACCCTCCATTTTTGCCAATAAACCCTTATCTGAAACCAGATAGTTTATTTTTGAGATTGATTGTAACCCTTGTATTGAAATATTGATCTTTATTGAAGTCAGACTAAGAAGTGTCAGTCCAGACACATTGCTACTTAGGCATCATTTTGGTTACTCCAAACCAGCTTCTAATAAGGGCAGAACTTGCAAAATAATTTCTACTTGTAGGAAATCATAAGAGAGTATTTTTTTTCAATAATCTTGCAACATTTCAACCAGATACTACTCGTCTAGACCTATAATAAAGTGAAAATCTCTTGGGAAGACATCCATTCTTGATTTAAAACTAATAACATTGAAGGCTGGCACACACATTCTAGGCACTGAATAGAATCATGCCGATTTACAAGCAGATGAAGAGGTCTGGCTTTTAGAATATAACACCTTATCAAGAAAGGAAATAATATTCTTTTAGACTGTGATCTTGCGAGGTTTTTAACTTCCGCTAGAAGAAGTCTTTTTAATCATAACACGTATGTGAAGGCACGACCTGGTTCAGGAATGGTACGGCGGCCCGCCCCCGGCCGCTCGGGCCATCAGCTCGCAGACACCAGTGTGGTGGATGGTAAATGGCAAATGGCGTTTATTGATATATAACACCGACTTATATAGCCAAGGTTTATGATGTCACTTCTGTCTGCTTACATCATCAACTAAACACCATTGGCTACTGGGAGACGGGCCCTATCTTTCCGTACATCGCGAGATCTTCCGGTCGCCGGACCTTAACTACCAACACATATGAGTCCCAGGGAAGTGAAAGCAGATAGTATCATTTCTGTTAAGGAAGTATTATTCAAATTCTTCAAAACACATCTGTGAAAACTATTCCTTGTATTTAAGTATCTATAGAAGCAATATATAAATGGGAAAAAATATGCTAAAATTTCCATCATGTATACTGAGCATTACACTTGCAAATGACTACAACAAAATGTCGTTTACCTGGCTAGAGTCTGTATTGGGTTTTATTTGTTTAAAAAGTTAGCACTTTTAAAAATGAAGATATTGTTTTTTTCTCCAGTTCACAAAGAGAAGAAATTTGAAAAAATAATCTTCAATTCCTAAGTGAAAGATAATTTTTAAACTTTTTCATCTTTTATCCATGTAACAAGACACTTCTATTTCCCCCGACTTATTTTACTATTATGGCCCTTGTGATGTTATAAGACATAAGTTGGCATATTATCTTTCAGTTACTCTTTGTGCGTTGTCACGTACCTTGGTTTATGTTTTCTTTTTAATACATAATTTGAGATAGTAAGTATTTTAGAAACGAGGAGAACTTATTTTCTGACAGAGAATACAAAATTATCAATCCTCATGTTAAATGTTTATTCCTTGAAAGATTTTTAGCTTGATTGCCTACTTTATGGAGATTTTTGAAGAATCATCCCTACTGTGGGGGGGAAATTTTTTGATATCAATGAAAATATTGCTTACAGATGATAAAAGACATTGGGCTACAATTTGCACCATACTGAAAAGTCCCCACAGGATGGTCTTGAAAATTATTTTCATATCTTCTTTTATTCCAATAGTTACTACTTACTAGGGAAATAATATATGTGTCTAAGCACTCTTGAAGATTAAACTGAAGGTCATAACTTTATAGTACGTATTTCACTAAGTTATTGGATGTATAGTAAATAATATATAATAGCTGCCCACTCTCTTGGTTATAACAAAATTACTTAAGTATTGGAAGAACGATTAAGTTTTGGTTCACTTTTAAAGCATAAAAGTCACTTGCTGTACAAAGTAAGTCATCCATGTTTTTTGGAACAAACTAAAAACTTCCATGTTGTTTTAGTTTTTGCTTCTTTTCTTCCAAAAAAGAATTAGTTATATAGTTTTATAGTCTACTTACTCACAGAACAACTTGAACAAAAAAAAAAAAGCTTTTTGCTTTTTTTGCAGCAGATCTTAAAATCTGATAAGAGTACGAGGGTGAAAACTTTCTTTGCTCTAGCAGGCACTCATTATTCCCATTTTACATCTATATTGATGTGTTTATTTCAGTTTTAAAATTAGAAACGTTAATTATGAACCCAGTTAAAAGAAGTTTAAAGTATTTTTTCTTACTATCTTAAAAATAAATGTGGTTTTAAGCTAAATACCCTACTAATTTAAAAACTATTAGAAGTATGATTATGACAACTGTAAAGGTTAGGCATGGAAAATAAGTTAGATAAACCCAAAATTAAAAACTTTAATATTCATTAAAACTACGCAATTTGGAAAAGAAAGAACCTAAGTTCAAATTCATTCTTATGTAAACCTGAAAATGACAATTCTGTTTCTTTCTCTTGAAGTAAAATTATTGAAAACACATGGTAGGGAAAGCAGTTGTGGAAGAAAGGAATGGAGGAAAAAATTTCTACTATATTGTGCTGGAACTGAAAACCAAATGTCGTTTGGCTAAATTTATATTTGGGATCTGTAACAGCTTTCAGTCAGCTGTTAACAACTGTGACAGTAACTAAAACAGAGAGACAGTAAACAAAATATTGCATTTAAAAAAGAGACAGTTTTGATGGTCCAGTCCATCTGTTTGTTAGAGAAGTAATATTCCACAGAAAACTTACTCTGCAATTTTACCCATACTAGTTTTAAACTAGTAAATGATCAAACTTTAATAATTTCTATTGTTCATTGTTTCACAGATCAAGATGCAAATCATCTTCCTTTACATAATATACTTTTATTACTTTTTCGTTATGGTCATATTTTTGCAATACATAATGACAACAATTTAAAAAAAAATCAGTTTATTATATTAGCAGCTGTATAGGAAGCAGGGGAGAGGTGGATATGTGAATCTCAGTTCTGCAAAGAAAACTTGCACAAATCAAGACTAGAATCTGGATTTAAAAGACAGGATAAAGACTGTTAATAACTTCTATTAACACAGATTTTAAAAGTATCCTTTATTAGTTTTACCTTTGATCCCATGGAAACTCTCATGTCATGATGAATTTTCTATTGAATTCCCCTTTTTAAAATAATTTTTATTGGAGTAAAAAAAAATGTGTGTTTGTCTGCATGTGTGTGCGTGTGGAAAAAGAGATATCTAATCAGTTATATGTTTTCATATATCTTTACTTGAAGAAGACAAATGATGCAAACCAAAGATCACGCAAAAATGATTTGGATATCTAATGATATGGATTTAATAAGGCGGCATTAAGAGAGTACGTAAGATGGTCCAATCCAACCAGACTATGACCAATAAGTCATTGAAACTTCATACTAGTGAAAATTACGTCATTCTGTGACAAGTCTCACTTCAGCTTTCTTGTTTTAGAGTTATATTCCAACAAATCAGACAGATATATGTGAATGATTAGAAAAGGTAATGGGTTCATTGTTTCAATAGAAAACTGATTTCTTTTAGCTGTATTTATGTGTGTTCGGCATTTGATTTCTACAAATAATTAAGAAACTGGACATTTTTCCTACAGTGATCTACTAGACTGATGGTTTTATATCAGGCACTTGCCAGCTCTTCAGTGATAATTATATAAAACCTAAGAAAGATAAGTGAGTCTTTGACTTCCCCTCCAGTTTTAAATGCTGAATGCCTAATAATCAAGAGAGAAATACACACTTCTAGTGTTTATTTGGAACAGAAATCAGCTCACAAATAGTTTTTTTCTCCCAGCTTTGTGTTAAAATACTAACAAAGTCACAAATAAACAGTCATAACTTTACTACTGATGGTTTAAACAGAATAACTCTAATACTAACCATAATTTTAAGGCACAGAATTCAGAAAACTTAAGAGTGACATCTTTGGCATAGTTTGTCTACTTCTCTTTCTATACTACTGTCTGCTCTGTAGTAATTCAAATTCCACATTTGTGGAAGTGGATACTTTTCACAGTTCATTAATCTTGAATAATCTCATTTTTTTTGTGAAAAAAAATGCTATTTGTTGATAACAGTGAGAATTATCTAGACAGAGGCATCAAGACTGGTAGTAGCTTAAACTGCAGTAGTCATGAAGTGAAGGAGTTCATAACCTGGAGGGAAATGGGACAGTCAAAGAGTAAAGTCAACACCCTGAAGTTCTGGAAAGCAAAATTCCAGCTCTTCAAATAGTTAGTCAGTAGGACTTCCTGAGAAACTGCTCTCTGGGAAAAGTGAACCATACCGAGCTGGCAGATCTTTGGGGATTTTTTCCAGAGAGTGCAAGAGCTCTTGATCTTCTGAGCATAAGAAACTGGGAAAGGCAGGTGAGAGACTCGCATGGATGAGATGAGACTTTCTCGTCAGACTAAAAGGCAGGAAGGAAATGCACAGGTAGTGGAAGCAAGTATCCTAGTAGGAGAATAGGGGCATTGCCCGTTTGTGTGGGGATGTGGTCAGAAAAGCCAAGACACAGCTGGAGCTGAACTTGCAAAGGGACACAAAGTATAATAGGAAGTTGTACGGGTATATTAGCCAGAAAAAGAAGGTCAAAGGAAGTGTAACAACACTAATGAAGGTGACTGGCAAACTAGTAACAATGAAGAAGGAGTAGGTGGAGGAACTCAACAAACTTTTTTGCGTTATTCTTCACTGCCAAGATTTCTTCCCACACCTCTCAAGCAGATGAACTGCAAAACAGAGTTTAGGAGAGCGAAGTCTCTCCCACTATAAGAGAAGATTAGGTTCATGATCACCTAAGGAAATTGACCATATATAAGCCTATTGAATCTGACAAAATACATCCCAGAATCATGAGGGAATTGGCCAATGCAGTTGCCCAGTCACTCTCCATGGTATTTATAATGTCACGACAGCCAGGTAAATTCCCCAGTGGCTGGAAAAAAAGAAAACTTTGAATCCATTTTTGAAAAGGGTAGAAAGAAGGACCCTGGGAATAGCTGACCTGTCAACCTTACTGCTGTGCCAGTGAATATCATGGAACATACCCTCTTAGAAGCTATGCTAAGGCACTTGGAGGATAGTCACATGATTCAAGACAGTCAGTAGGGCTTCACCAAGGTCAAGTCCTGTCTGACAAACCTACTGGCTTTCTGTGATGAAGTGACTACATCAATGGAAAAGGGAAGAGCTACTAATGTCATCCATCTGAGTCTCTGTTAGGTCTTTGACAAGGTTGCACATAATAACCTTATCTCTAAATTAGAGAGATATGAACGGAGTATTTAGTAGATGATGAACTAGCTGAATGGTCACATCCAGAGACTAGCAGCCAACGTTTTCATAATCAGATGGAAATGCATGATGAGTGGTGCCCATACTGAGCCCAGTATTATTTAATATCTTCATAAATGACATAGAAAATCTGATTGAATGAAACTCTAAGCAAATTTGAAGATGACTCCAAGATGAGTGCTGCTGTTGATGCACTTGAGGGACAAGACATCATTCAGAGGGACCTGGTCAATCTTGAGAAATGGTCCCATATGACCAGTAGGAGGTAAAATAATGTTAAGTGTAAAGTCCTGCATGTGTGTAAAAGGCAACTCCCTATATCAATACAGACTGGTACATGAAGGGATTAGGAGTAGGTCTGTGGAGATGTACATGGGGATGCTGATTGATGAAAAATGGGCCACAAGCCAGCAATGTACGCTCATAACCCACAAAGCCAACTGTATCCCGGGACGCAAAAAAAGAAGCATGGCCAGCAGGTGAGGAAGGGGATTCCACCCCTCTTCTCTGCTCTGGTAAGACCCAACATGGAGTCATGCATCCAATTCTAGAGTTCTCAGCACAAGACAGGTCCAGAAGAGGGTCAAAAAATGATGAGTAATTCACCACCTGCCCTACAAAGAAAGGTTGAAAGAGTTGGGATTATTCTGACTGGAGAAGAAAAGGCTCTGGAGAGACATTATTGAGGCCTTTCAGTACTTATAGGGGGCTTATAAAAAACATGGGGCCAAAATTTAGTAGGGTCTGTAGAAATATGACAAATGGCAATGGTTTTAAAATAAAAAGTCTATAGGGGGACCTTATAGCAGCCCTCCAGTACCTGAAGGGGGTTTACAAGAAAGTTGAGGAGGGACTTTTCACAAGGGCAAGTAATGATACGACAAGGGTGAATGGTTTTAAATTGGAATAGGGAAGATTTAGATTAGACATTAGGAAGAAATTCGTCATCATGAGGGTGGTGAGACATTGGAATGGGTTGCTCAGGGAAGGTGTTGATGTCCCCTACCTGGAAATGTTCAGGGCCAGGCTGGATGGTGTCTTGAGCAGCCTGGTATGGTGGAAGGTGTTGAAACTAACTATCTTTGAGGTACTTTCCAACTTAAACCATGTTTTTATGATTCAGACTAGATATAAGGAATAAATATTTTACGATGAGGGTGGTGAAGCACTGGAACAAGTTACCTGGAGAAATAGTAAGTGTCCCATTCTTTGAAATATTCAAGGTCAGGTTATATGGGGCTCTGAGCAACCTGATCTGGTTGAAGATGTCACTGCTTATTGCAGGATGGTTGATCTAAACAGGCTTTAAAAGTTCCTTCTAACCTTAACCATTCTATGATTCTGTAATTCCATTTTATGACAAATTATATTCCAACAGTTGGCTACCAGTTTCCCGGATCACTGCAAGAAGGACCTGTACAGAATTCCCTGTGTTTATTAGTGTTAGGGGGTTATTTTGAAGTTCAACCCTTAGTCTTTATATCAGGCTACTCCTTGAAGTAACTTTCCAGTTTTTTTCAGAAAATGGCGAATGCCATAACTCACTTCACTCATAAAACAGGCCTTCAAAATTAAATCCTGTGTTTGTTATATGGACTGTTCAGATAGTTAAAAAAAAACCTGTTCTGGTGTTGAGATGAACTTAAAATATCAAGAAATAAAACTTCTATGTGCTCATACACAGCACTCTTTAAAAACCAAAACCAAACAAACTAAATCCCATGTAAACCCCATTTTTGTTTTCACTAAAATAAAGTGAGGAGTACCCCACTTCAAGTGAGACAGAATTAATACTCATTTCATAAAAGTACACTTCCCAGTTTTTCCTAATATCTATGGTAGGTCATGGAAAAAAGTGAGCTAAAATAAAGGAGTACTGACACTCGATCTAAAATTCCCGGGTGTTCCGAGTTATTTCTTATATGATTATTGTTGTCTCCACAATCTTTGTCAATAAACTGTGTGTCTGAATAGTTTGATAAAATCCAACACAGCTATCAACGTGACGACTATTTTAAATTCCAGGCTGAACAGCCTGAAATATCAATAGACACATTTATATGGCACCTAACACGTGTAATGGTTTAAGCACCCTCTAATGCTGGTTTCAAATTTACCACGTAATTTTTCTGGAAACTGAACACACATTCACATTTCATATTAGAACACAAATCAGAAAAGTCTCAATTTCAAGTCAAAATCTGTGGATACTGTAGATATGATAGAGTTTCTGATGTAACTGTGTAAAAAAAAGGGGACCTTGGTTGCATGGAAGAATGTGTAAAAGTTAAATATCTTAAAAAAAAGAGCCTGTTTTCTAGAGCGCACAGAACAGTTTAGCACCCTGCATTACCGTTTGTCATCTAAAGAAGGCATTTACAAATTCTCACTCAGAACATTAAACTGTGCCTGTAATCACCTAAAAATATCTTACATCATTGTTGTACTAATATTCTTAGTGTTTTCTTAAAATAGCCAAGAAATTTTCTGTTTTCTTGCCATAAAAAGCCCATAATCTGCATGAAAGTCTTATGCAAAAATGAATTCTGGAAAAGTTACAAATGAGGCATGATTTTCTGTAGTTTTCATGTGAACTTACTAACATAAGATCAACAAGGCAGACACACACTCATATCTCTAAACTCACATCTTGCCCAGCACACCGTAATGATGTTTGATCTAACTTATATCCATGAATAAAAACAATGATCATCCTTACATATCCAGATTCTCTAACTTTATGTTTTCAGTGGCTAACAATAATCAGGTACTGCACAAGAAAGTTCATCTGTCTTTTCATCTAAACCAGAGTCCTTTGCTTCAGTGTAGGATAACACAGCGTAGGCTAAAACAGTATTGCCGGTGTTCCTAAGTTGTGGATTATTCATGGTATCATTTGGTTTATGGTTTTTTGTTTGTGCTATATTGCTAAACATTCTTGATTGTTTTTATATCCAGTGTTTGGGGCTCTTTTTAGTAAAACTTATTTATACTCTCCTCCTGAGTGATCTGCATCCCTTCAAATGCCATGCTGGTCATTCTAAAGAACTCTCCCCAGTTGTCACTTGAGGGGGATGGGACAACAGGGAATTGGGGTTGACGTCAGTTCAACACATGTTGTTTCTGCCGTTCTTTCCTCCTCATGGGTAGGACTTGTCACACTCTTCCCCTGCTCCAACATGGAACCTCACCCAAAGGAGACTGTTCTCCATGACCTCGTCCAATGTGAGTCCTTTCCATGCACTGCAGTTCTTCATAAACTACTCCAGTGTGGGTCCCTTCCATTGGGTGTAGTTCTTCAGGAAGAGATTATTCCAGCATGGGTTCCCCATGGGACCACAAGTCCTTCCAGCAAACCTGCTCCAGTATGGGCTTTGCACAAGTCTACAGGTTCTGCCAGGAAGCTGCTCCAGTTCAGGTTCTCTATAGAGTCACAGCTTTCTTCAGAGTCATCCACCTGCCCTGGCTTGGAGTCTTCCATGGGCTGCAGGTGCATGTGCTCCACCGTTGACCTCCATAGGCTACAAGGGGACAGACTGCCTCACTATGGTCTTCATCACAGCCTGCAGGGGCATTTCTGTTCCAGAACCTGAAGCACTTTCTCCCTGTCCTTCTTCACTGACCTTGATGTCTGGAGAGTTGTTTTTTTTTTTGCATATTCTCACTCCTCTCTCCTTATCCAGTTGTCTCTTGCAAAGTTTTTTCTCCCACTTCTTAAGTATGTTATCACAGAGATGCTACCACCATTGCTGACAGGCTCAGTGTTGGCCAGTAGTGGACCTGTTGGAGCTGGTTGGCTTTGGTTTTATTGAACAAAAGGGAAGATCTTAGCAGCTCCTCACAGAAGCCACTCCTATAGCCCCTCTGCTACAGAAAACTTGCCGTGCAAACCTAGTATGCATCGAAAATTTTTTATTCCATGAAGAATCCTAGTGGTTAGGAGTTTTGCAAACTACTGTTTCAGTTTTTTTTTTAACTTTTAAATATATATGTGTATAAATACATATATGCTTATGTATAGAAGTGAAGGAATCAGACATCACTGTGGCAGGAGTGTTTGGAAGACTCTTAAATCAGGCTAGTATTAAGTGCTAAAATTGAACATTACTGGACTACCACATTATTGGCATACTTGGTACTAATAACTTGTCCCTACACACTACCAATCATGATCACTACAATCAGTCACTAAAACTCTTATTCTATATCACCTAGTGCATGACACCATGTAACTGACATTACTCAAGTGGCCATTGATGGACTTGGATGTCAAAGGTTGAGACTACTGTATGATGCAAAATGCCTAAGTGATGTTACTTTCCAAGGCTGCAAGAAGTGTCTTTTGCTCTTCTGTTTTTCTTCCTCACTTTGCTGATGATTGTTTTCTTACGGGAAAATACCCCTTTTATTTTACTGCTTCTATGGCTATGTCTTGTCCATGACCTGTAATTATTCACTAGTGAATTGTTTACGGTCAACTGTTTTCAAAATGTGCCTATATTTTCAAGTTATTTGTTAAAATCTTCTATTTAAAGTACATATCACAGAATTGTAGAATCATAGAATCATAGAGTCATAACATGGCTTGACTTGGAAGGGATCTTCTAGTCTAACCTTCCTGCTGTGTGCAGGGGCATCTGTAGAGACTGATTCTGCTTCTATTGTTTTCTTAAACATCGACTGATTCCACTTGTGTTTTCTTCAATTGCAGATTTGAAGCTCTCTTTCATCTAGCATGTTCTCATAACAAGTTGATAACAATCCTGACAGGGCAGGACCCTGTACAATTAGCATAGAGGGCAATTAACATCGTGCCTGTAGCTCGCTACGAGAATGACAAGACAACTCTTACAGTGGCACTTGGTATAAAAATCCTTACACAGTTGTGCTATATTAGTATGCTTAAAACTTAAGTTAAAAAAAAAAAAGATAGTAGTGGTATATCCTGCTTCATGATACTTTTACTTTTATGGATGCAATAGGTCTTTATTATTATTTCATGAGTCATCGCTAGCTAGTACTCATAATTTAGTCATAGGGTGTCTTTTTAAAATGTATATGATATATAGTCTTTCAGACAGCAAGCATTCCAACAATCCAGGGTAAGCAAATTAATTTCATATATCCTTTAACATCTTTCAGATGGTGAGTGCAACAGGAGCTGCATATTTTCAATATGGGATTGAATTAAATAAGTTAGCATGTTCCCAAACTCAGAAGTTTTTCCACCTCTTTTTCTGCACACCACTGAAACATTTCTGGGAGATTTGTAGACCAAGAAGAGGAGGAGTTGGCTGGGATGGATTACTAGGCAGTGAGAGCTAGCAGCAAACGAAGGAGAAATGTCATGACAGAGCTCAATTCTAAGGCTGTTAGAAAGATCAGAGGCTCAGGAAGAGAAAAATGAAGTTTAAAATTTAACACAGCAAGGTTAAAGGAAGAATTCAGGAAAAATGACACCGTCAAAATGACACAAACTAATAGTTTGGGTGGAAAGGGTGAAACTAGTGGTGTCACAGAACACAGACGTTGTCTCAGTCAGTTCAGTTTGTGGCAAGATATTTCAGAGAACTAACTTTATGCTCTAGAATATATGGAATACTAAGCAACTCGTATTCAGAGATCTTCAGTTGCTATGAGATTCAGGTCCCCTTGAAAACTATGATTAGTATCTGCATGATCTGAAGTCCTAATGCAATCATCTACTGTTAGGCAGGAGATTGTATGTTTATATCTAAAGATACTAGAACAGGCAACAGAGGCAACACAGAAAAAGGGAAAACTAACAGCAGTGCGCTTAGCAAAAGTCAGGAGAGTAAAATTAATGTTGACAGGCAGTGTCTTCTGTCTCTGGTATTAGAAGTCCTTTGTGTTATTCCTGGAGCCTGCTGTTGGAATATGGAGATGTTGGGTAATACTCTTATTCCCAATAAGCACTGTACTCCTTGCTCAAAGGCAAGGGGAAGTTAAACATCTTTCTCAAATGCAATTGACGTATCTTCCTCCTAAATACTGACCATAGTAAAATGATTGGTGAAGCAAACAGGATGGCGTAATGACAATTTCTCTCTTTTGATCAGTTTTAAATTCTCACTACCTAACTATGCACAACTGGATGATTAACAGCTACGATTTGAAACCCTTGACAGATAAATGCAGCTACATGGGGGAACTAAAATGAACCTAGCATTCTTCAAACATTGGTAGTTTTTGTTTTAATATGTCAAGCAAGTAATTGTTGGAAAAACTTATTTTAGCAGTACAGTTAAAACACAGTTTATTTTTCACAATACAGAATCTTTTGCAAGAAAGAGAAGAGTAGTTCATTATACTAGAAAAAAAGGATATCCAAGAGGAAACAGCTCATTTAAATGACGGTTTTCAGCCCTCATGCTGCATTTTTTTTTTTTTTCCATTACATTTTATTAATCTTCAGTGGTCGTGAACTGTAGACAAGAGAGGCACAGACTGGGAAAGATAGATAATATTCTGTAGGATAAGGCAAAAAAATGTGCAGTTGTGGTAAGCAGATTTATTTGGTTGGCGCATGGGAGATGGAGGAAGAGAGTGATCATGAAATATAGGAGAGCCTGAAACAGTTTATTTCAGAGATTATCTTGCTAGTGACATATGTCTGTACTGGATGCAATACAGTCTTCAGCATATTTTTGTAAAATCAACAGCTACCATATGAAAATTCATTAACAAATCATTTAAAATATAGAACTTGTTATATTCCTCCATTCACCATGCTTCATTACAGTAACTGTTTTGGAACCATCAACAAATAAGGAAAATCAAAACCAGCAACATAATCAAAACCAAATAAGCAAACAATCCTCCCCAGAGATACAAGCCAGTCAAGTTGTATACAGAATTGTAACTCTAACATTTGACCCATAGGAGAATTTAGCAGTTATAAACTTTAGGAAACATGGATTTTGGAATACTGATAAATGCAATTTATCATTTAAGCTGCTTCAGAAATTATGTCTTTGATAACCATTTCAGTCTTTTTTTTTCCCTGAGTCGTTTTTAGCTGAAAACTGATGTGAGACTTTTAGGTCTTTATTATCACTTGTCTTAGAGTAACACTGTTCTCGCTTTCTTAGGCAATATTTGTATGTGCAACCACAGGAATATAATATATTTTGATTGTTCAATTAAAAGCGGTTTGGGAGGTGTTCAATCCCAAATCAAGTTAAATAAAGTAAATAGTTGTACTAATTTGAATAACATTAGAATCAGGTCATAAGAGTTATAGACTTAAGCATCAAAAATTTATTCTTGCTATGGTTATTTGTAACAGCTTTTACATCTGAAGAGTCAGCACAATTTACAATTATACAGCTAGCCTCTGCTTTACTATTCAGAGATAAATTGAACTCTACATGTTATGCTTTGGGCACACACACTGGCAGACTCAGAAGAAAATTTTTAGCTAGCAAATGAACTGGGCATTTTCCTGAACTGGGTATTTTCATATGTTTGCAACTTTTTTCCTAGAAAAGTATCACAAAATGAGACGACAGTATCATGATTGTAATTTGTACTAATAAGAGCACTGGGTGGCTGAGCAAATATCTGAGATCACTCAGTTTATATTGGCAGAGCTGTGAAATGGAAAAAATATGTATGTCCTTAAATAAATTAAGGCAATGATTTTCTAACATTGCCAATACTGCTACGTTTACAAGATGCTCAGCTACTGCCAGTCTCACTTAACAGGCTTACAAAGTTCAAGATGAGATAAATGTGTCCAGTTTGTAAGATCTCTGGTGCAAGTTGACTGACAGCTGCATTAAAAGAGCTCTCATTTGAACTTGTTCTAGTCAAAGAAATACAAATGGGCTAGCAATTATATTAAAAACTTATTTTCTGCTATCTCCCAGAACTGGCATTAATTTTTCTTTGTTTTATTTTAATTTTTTTTTAGATTTTATTAATGATAACCCACTTGTGGGAAATGCAGAAGAAAATATTTCAGAAGCTATTTTACTTCTGTTTTGGTACCCTAAAATAGGAGTTAAAACATCACTATAAAAGGATCTGAATTTAAAAGGTAGCACAATAAAAAACAGGCAGGAAAACAAAAAACACATAAACCCCCTTAACAAACATATGGTGTTGTGGTAAATACGTATTTTTGCTGTTACTAGTAGAAGGTCACAGGATCTGCCTTGGCCTGGTAATGTAGAATCTCAGATTCTGACTGCACTGGCTGTGGCCTCTGTCTTATTTTCACCTTGTGTTAACAGGAGAATGGCAACTTGTTGTCACTCCACATCTGCTTTCCTGTCCTTCCTGAGAAAATCTGAACTGTTAGCCTTAGGACGTGGAGATTTATTGGAAAGGTGAGTCAAAGACACAGTCAAGGAGTAGAAAGTATGAAGTTTCTGTATGACAACGTTAACTGTTATTAATGAGAATTTTGTGGTTTACTGAGATAATTTTAGATTATATTGTTGAAACAATGTGTCTAAAAGCATACTCTTGATTTAATGTATACAGTTTGCTGTAAAAGCAAGTTTCTGGATGTAAGAACTGAACTTCTTTATCTTATTAAAAAAAGAAAAAAATCAATGTTCAAATTAATCATTGGTAGTAAGTCACTTTACCTTTGATTTAATAATAATCATGAAATTATGGTCTTCTATGCCTAATTCATCAGCTAATGCATCAGCTTTAAAATTTTATAAAATCTTCTAACAGAGCACTATCACTTTGTGGACTTTGCAATAGTCCTGCGTCCCTTTGCAGAATTACATGAAATAGTGATGTTAGTGAGATTAGAGATTATCTAATCCAAGAGATAAAAGTTCAACTGGCATTCTCTTCTCTCATTTGAATTGTGTGCTGAACAGTAGAATAACAGAGAAAATCAGTAACTTACCCATTGTTCTCCAAGTATTTGGTCTGCACTCACAGAGGTGGAAAAAGAAACAGAAACACCATTTGATTCTCAGGGGAGCTGTTTGGCCTCAGCAAAGCTGCTGCTGGTTCATCTTGGCTGTTGCTGATAGCAGAACTAGCTAAATTGTAGTGGGTAATTAGATGATGTGTCTGAGCCACAATAGCTTGTAAGAACAACTACAGAATTTACCTCACTTCTTGAGACAGGCAGTGACCTGCAAACAGGTTGGATGGAAATCCTGGAGACTAATCCTACACAGATGAAAAGCAGTGCTCAAAGTACTGTTCATTTTGTAGATTAGATTAAAATATACGTATACACAGAGAGTTAAAACTGAAAACTGGTAATTCTCACTAAGCTATGTAAAAGAGAAATCTGTTGATCTCCAAGTCACAGAGAAACTTTCATCTGTTATTTCTTGGTAACTGTAGCTTACTAACACTGTCTGCTGAGAATCGATGATTGCTGATAACTGGAATGTGTTCTTAACCTGACTATGGATTGCACCAATGCTTGGAGCCAATGTGTTCTCAAAACGGCACAGTATGTACACAGCAGGTACGAAGTAAAAACAATAATAAAAAATTGAATGGGCTTTAAGTGCTGTGATTATTACTCTGGTCTAGTATTTATCTGCCCTTTGGAAAGTCTGTTTCTTGAATATCCTTTGTTAGAAAGTATTGATAGCTATATTAGCCTCATATTTTCTCTCCTGGTAGCAGAACACAAGAATGTGCTGGATGAGGGGGGAAGTAGTCTAGGTATTCACAGGCTTCAGGTGATTTTTAGTTACAGTTTGTTGAACAAGAGGAAAAGTCTTTTAATCTGCACAAATACATCAGAAAATATCCATCTAATTTAGGTTATTACATCCTTAAAGTACTGATAGGACCTCTGTAACGGATATGTACTTACCTGCAGTAAACAAACAAGAATCACACTGGACCAGCCTTTTGTCTTTACTTGCATCAAAACGTTCACTACAAGAATAGTCTTGCAATGAAGTTTTAAACTGAAAAGAAACCACTAAATTACTGTAGGGAAACAAAAAAAAAAAAAAGAGACTCCAGTCCAAGAAAGGAGAGAAAGGAGATAAAACAATATCTTGACTGAGATACTCACTGATTAACACAAGACCCATGAGAGGGACAAGAATCAACAGGACCCCATGGATTTCATAAAGGATGAGGCCAAGCCCTGTACAAGAAAGACAGAGGAACATTGCAGGCTGGAGCTGATGGGACCAGGGAGCAGTTCTGGAGTATGGCTTTGGGCCCTTTTGGGCAGCAACCCATCATGCATCTAGGCAGCAAAAAGGGCCGACTAGGGCCAACTGACGAGGCATCAGATGAAGTGTAGGAGATCCCTCTTTACTCAGAAGCCATTAGACCACATTTGGACACTGTGTGGTTTTGGTCCCTCACACCTCAATACTGGTTTACACATCAATATTATTTTCATATGTTGTGGAATTTAATTTTCATTTTACTGAGGGGAGCAGGATAGCAACTTTTGAGAAGCTGAATTCACAATTTTTTTACAGTTAAGTAGAAGCATATAATCTATTCAAACTTCAGTCAATGAAACATTAGTGTTCTTTCTTAAGCTTACATTTTAGAAGAACACGATATTCAACAATCAAGAAGCCTTGCCTTGCCTATGATCTTTCTATCAATCATGCAACACATAAACATAGGATATGGATGTGTGAATACAGAATTTATGTATTTGTGTGCATGCATATGAATTTAGTAGAGATAATAAGAAATGCCTTCTTAGCTTCCATTTCCTGGTAGAATTTTTGTTTTGTTTTGTTTTGTTTTGGAGAGTTGTTGGAAAGGCAAGCCCGACACCAGAATCAAGTGGTAGAAAGCATCAAGTCTCTGTGTGACAATGTTAACTGTTATCAATGGGATTTTTCTGCTTTACTGGGATAATTTCAGTGGTATTGTGCTGTTTAAAAACTAGCGACTACCAGCATAGTCTTGGTTCTATGTATATAGAAAACTCTTTTGCCCATGACAAGGTTTTCTGTCTAGCATTAAATTCTTATGTCCTGTCCCTATATCACACAAAACATACTTTCAGGTATAATTGTATTGTTAATTGTATGTAAGGTGCTGAGAATGAGCAACCAAGATTTGTAAATCACTTGGCTCATTACTGTCTCACAGCCTTTTACTCAAGAATGTATACATTTTGTTTCAACCTTTAAGCCAAATAATCAGCCAAGTGAAGCATGCATGTATAAACTTCCTACTCCATAAAAAAAATCTACCAAACGTAAAAAGAATCTCGATGCTATGTTTAAAGTAGAAATTAGCTCCTTGTCTGGACTTAAAATGAAAAAATTACCCAATTCAACCTTATTTTAGTAGACAAACATATCACAGTATCACAGTATCATAAGGTTGGAAAGGACCTCAGAGATCATCAAGTCCAACCTATAACCCAACACTAACACCAACACCAACACTAACACCAACCATCATCTAAACCACGGCACTCGGGGCTTCATCCAGTCTCCCCTTAAAAACCTCCAGGGTCGGAGACTCCACCACCTCCCTGGGCAGCGCATTCCAATGGCCAATCACCCTTTCAGTGAAGAACTTTTTCTTCACATCAAGCCTAAACTTTCCCTGACGAAGCTTGAGTCCATGCCCTCTAGTTCTGTCACTGGTCACCCGAGAGAAGAGACCAACCCCTGCCCAACTACAACCTCCTTTTAGGTAGTTGTAGAGAGCAATGAGGTCTCCCCTGGGCCTCCTCTTCTCTAGACTAAACAACCCCAATATATCAATAGGGTTTTATAATTTTTAAAGTATTTGTATACATCTGCTGTCAAAGATGCATATAGGCACTGAAAAACTGTGTGTATAATTGCACATGATAATTTCCTTGTCTTAGGGAGAAGGATGCTACTTCTCTTTCCATGACTGGATAAAATATTCTCAATTTCTATCAGTACAAGAAAACTTTTTCTCTCCACATCCCCTTTCTTTGATTTAAATGTTTCAGTTTATTTATCAAATACATTTGTGTCTTTGGTATTAGAAGGTAAGTTTTAATATTATTAAAATAGCTCATAGAGTAGTTTTCTTTCTTTCTTTTTTTAAATTATTAATCCCACTACTTCAAGGCAGCGCAATAAATAAGCACTCAGAGAAGCATGTATGTAACATTTTATATGTCCTTTTATTGATAAAGTAAGTCTTGAACATTGAAAATAATCTTACCAAAATGAAGAGTTTTACTTTAGCTTTTATTAAATCCCATGAGAGTGGTCTGTTATTACACTTCCAAAATATATCTGAAGTGAACACTGGTAACTTAATTCAAGCTTTTTAATTCTATCTTTTAAAACACTTCTCTCTCCATTGGGAGTTAAAGATATGAGGATCAATTAAACAGGACTTTGCTGTTTATTATAATTATATATTACAATGTATTATTATGATACATTATTTATAATTTAATCATATTATATATTATTTATATTATATCTTACAATATATTATTTAGGCTATTCTAACCTAACTATAGCAACGTATTTAGAAATACAAATGTATATTGAAAACGTATAAATTACTTTTCTACTTATTGATTCATTGAAAGACAGTTGGTCATCTTTTGAAATTTTTGTCATGAAAATGTACTTTGAGGGAAGATGTCAAACCCAGGATATATTGCAAAAAAGTCTTCAGATGAAAATGGAAACATTTTACCATCTTATTCCATAAAAATACACCAGGTTTGCCTAGCTCCGCGAAACATACTGCTGTGTTTGTAAGCCCATGTCCCTTAATTCCCATTTCTTACTATTAGAGTTTGTACTTCAATTATTCATGAAAAACTTCACCGCAAAGCATTTGGCCTTGATGAGCAGAGTCATTTT
Organism: Tapera naevia; assembly: GCA_033556795.1. Classification (NCBI taxonomy): domain Eukaryota; kingdom Metazoa; phylum Chordata; class Aves; order Cuculiformes; family Neomorphidae; genus Tapera; species Tapera naevia. Next base: position 4,751,327 of record JAUMJJ010000016.1, read on the forward strand.
ACTTCTAGCTTGAACAGCAACCACTCATGTCTATGCAATTAAAGCAGAGTGTTTCAGTTTAACATCTCTAACACAAGAGAACATTAAATGTACCTCTTTCATTAGGGCCCAAAGTGAACTATAGCAATAAACAGGAAAGCAGTTTCAACAGCTCTGTTAGAGTATCAGCTCTGCCGTTGTCACGGATACATAGCACATGGGGTCTATACTAGTCAATTGTACAGTGCTGAGTGAAAACAGAATGAGTGAAAAATAGTACTGAGAAATAATTGGGTTTGCATTTCTTAGGCTCACTTTTACATTGTACTTGACCTCATTTGTAAAGGTCTTTCATCTATTTTTCTTTGATGGATTTTGTATTTTTTTAAGTTTTAATGTAAAATCTGACAATTCATCAGTGCTATCTATACATTCAGCACTATACATACAGTTTGAAAAACAGTTATCCTGGTTATCTAACATCATTTTAAATGACACCTTGTTATTCGCATCCCCCTTTTTATACATCAGCAAAAATAGTTAATCTGTCATAACAAATACAATCAGCTCATAGGTGTTTTGATTATTAACCCCGAGGCTGAACCAATAAAGTGGATTCCTTTCTACTTTCTCTACTAGACAAACCCTTGCAGAAAAACCTGAGTTCACTTGAAGAATGAATCTTTTTTATATTTTACCATTCCAATATACAAGTCCAGTACTTTCAAGCTGATATTGCATAAATATCTTAATTCGGAAACAAAAGTTTTAATTTCAACCCAACATCTAGTTCCAATTTACTGTAATATTTAGCACCAGCAAAGTATTTTTTCATATCTCTTCAGGGAAGAATATCTCAAAAAACAGAGCCAGTACTCCACAGATATTAAAATATACAGATAATCTCTGGATCCTACCAGACAGGCATACATCTTATAAAATTTTAGGCCCATGGAAGTGTGACAATGTCAATGTTATCAGGGTTTTTTTTTTTTGTGAAAAATTGAGTCTTGTCATGTGACTGCCTCGGGGAGCACAATTTTAACTGTGTTGCACAGAATGATGGAATACAGAATGTTTTCCTGAAGGTGACACGCGGACTTCTTTAGTAATATGGCAGTATCTCACCTGTCCCACAGTTTACTTTCCAGAATGCGTCATGTGCTCTTGCCTATCATGCACTTGCCACTTCATAGAAACTCAAATCTGTGAGTCTTTACTTCTGTTGCAAGTCATGTAAGATCAGATTTGAGTTTATAGAAAGTGTGAAAATGTAAGAGAAAACCTTCTACATACAGGGCTTTCAAAAAAGTTAAGGTTCTTTTTTTTTTAAAAAAAAAGCTTGTATCCATAGGAAAGAAAAAATTCTTTCTCTTAAACTTCCTTGAGTGCTCTATATTATGAACAGTGCATTTTGATAGAAGTTTTAAAGTTGAGCTGATATATAGTATCCACTATTTGAATGTTCCAGATTATTCTTTAACTGGATGTTATCTGATCTCTTAGAAGTAGTATACTTTGTGTGCAGTAACAACAAAGACAAGAAAACTGTGAAGCACTCCTGTACAAGAACCAGAAATATATATAACCTGTAAAACTGAGACTCTGTTTTCCATCCTGGGACACAGAGTTTATTAAGAAATGGATGGATTTCTAGAGAATGAAAAGTGAGTTACTGAAATGAAGTCTAATGTTTGAGAGTGTTCTTCTGAAAAGTAGGTAACCTAGCAAATGGTGGTGCAAGATCAATCACTATGTGTAAAGAGATATTTTTATAGTTCAGATTTATAGCACCCAAAATTTTGATGGTTACTGGAAGTATAATAGATGTCACTATTGGATTCTTCTTTGAAAATTGATTAGCTGATTTCCCTTTCAGTAATCAGAGCACATTTTAGAATTCAACTTAAATATTTCTTTTTAATCACTGTTCTGCCAGATATTAAATTTCTAGATTAGTTTAAAAATCTGTAGAGATCCTGTGGAGCCAAACACAAGGCAAGACTACAAGAAAAAAGAATACTGTGGTGTTCTCCAATGTACACAAAAAGTCTTTATTATGTTTTAAACAGGTTTAAGGTGTTTTTACTCTTGAAATATTAATGCGTCTTCTTTTTTTTTCTAGGACACCTTTATACAAAAATAGATTACTGAAGAGCCTTTTTTATTCAAAACTTATGCAAACTTATACTTATGCAAAAACTTCATTTAACTCCTTAAATTCAATTAGATACAAAGTACTGTAGAGTCCTACCTTTTTGTTTGTCGCTACAGTAATTTCTGTGTTCTGTTATGCAAAATAACACACATCAAATGGTTCAAACCCTTCCTCACAGCAACATTTGCAGTCTGAAATTAAAGACATGGAATTCTCAGGAGCAATTTGAATAATACTTTGATTATTCTATTTCATCCTTTGCTTTAGTTTTCAAGGTTGTGCAGAAACAGCAGTGACCGAACAATGAGAATTTAGGTCAATCAAGTTTATACTAGGCATATCTCTAAAGCTTAGAGTCTTCCAAATATTACAAAATAAAATATAGATAAGAATTAAATTAAATTGAAACAAAGATATTGAAATTTCCAACAACTGAGATATTAATTGATGCAATGTACTCCTCCAGACATTATGCAGCTTGAAAGGTTCCCGAGGTATTTACAAGTCTATGTGTTATGTTTTTAAATTAACTGAGGAACTAATAAGAGTTTGGACAGCTAACATACTTTTAAGTAAAGAATATAAGCTTCTGTGGAACTGTGATTTTTTCTTTGAAATTACCTTGAAAAATATCTGTCAACTTCATCTCTTGTTTCAAAACTGTCAGAGCTATATAGCAGAAACAGTAAGGTTATACTTTACCGTATTTCACGACAATCTTTCTCAGGGTCTTTGCAAAATAGGATGAACTGGTTTTTGACTTTTTCATCCTAAGAATAAATTGGACCTCATCCTAAGCAGAGTTTGATCAAGAAAGTATTAAACACAAAAATACTCAAGTAACTTGTTTTGGTAGAGTGTTTTAGAAAGTTTTGATACAGAGGAGCTACTTTGTAATTTCAAAATGTTTACACTGTATTTTTAAAGAGACCGTTTGCAACAACTGAGTGGCATCATGCATTAAAAGGTAAATTGCAATGATAAAGATGTCCAAAAAAAAATATAGTTAGCCCATGCTAAATCTTACTCAAAGTCAATCCAAAGCTAATGGATCTTGTCAAAATCTTCTGGAAAATCCACAGTATTTTTAGTTTAAGAACACTTAGTGAGGCTAGAAGGAAGTCTGGCTTATGAGAAATTCAGTTGTTGAAGTGTACTCATGAAACACTCATTAAACCTTCTTTACACCTGTTTTATCCTATTTTTTTTTTCCTGGGCAGTATTTGGAATTAAGATTTCCAAGGCATTAGAATGGTGCATTTGTTAAACACTAGCCCAGTCAGCTGAGAGGTGAGAACCTCATGCCTAAAATGAACTGAAACCTATCCAACAATTCTGAGTCCTATAGTGTTCCAAAGCCAACGTTTTCACAGTACACCTCAAGTATTAAAAGCCGAACGTCATTCAAACTTCATACAGTTCTTCAGTAATTTTTAGATGACTGGAAAAGGAAATAATTGTGTTTTCCTTTTATTTAAGACATCTGGGGTTTAAAACAAGTTAGAGGTAGGGTTCTGTGCCCATCTGTGTGCCTTAACCAGATAATGTTCACTCATATGAATGCTATGTTTGCCTTAGACAATCACAAAATTTTTTACAAGGAATAACACAATTTTGGAGAAAAAAATTGGAGCATATCTCTGATCAGATAAGGCTGCAATGACCTATTAAAATATTCTACATATTGACTGCGGGAGGCTACCTCAGGGCCTACCTGATTTCACACTTGTTCTAATGACTGTCAATGTGACAATTGAATATCCTGACTTTGCGTTTAATAGCAACAAGGAACGAAATTTTTTTCAAAATCAAGTGGACAGAGCATTTATGTGGTTAAATTATGAGTTTCTTAGATGACTTTTTCTCTACTATCTTGCTTTATATGGCTTATTCCTCTAGGTCACATCTAGAGTGGCCATTGATCAGTGGACTCATAAAGTTATAAGACATATAGCTACATGTGAAGCATCCCGACACTTCAAATTTAGTCAGTCTGGAACTTAAGTCCTTTAGAGATTGCTGCTATATGGTCATAGAAAAACAAGCCTTCCCAGCTGTTGAGTCGTAACACTGATTTTTTTTACTCTTATATTTTGTTTGTTTGTTTTTAAGGGGGGAATTCTCCATTACTAGTGCCTATGAGTCCATTGGTGCCATAAGATGTCTATACTGAGCTCCACCACAGCCATACCATGTCCAGCCATGTGACTCACCATTTTTTGGGCTGTATCAGTCCCCAGAGAGGTGCTCGATGACTCGGGCTGGGGCTGCCCCCTCTTCTGCTCTACTCTCTGACTCTGGACTAGGGAACAGGCCCTGGCTGGCCAGGTCCTGCCCTGCTACCCTCTGTCCTGGGGATCATCCCCATTACCAGGCCCTGACATCATGACAGATTTCTATTTGTATGACTTTTTTTCTTTTTTAATCTTTACTAAGGAACTGTTTTATGCTTCCTAAGAACTTTCCCAATTAAGTCTTAAAATTATGATTTGGGGCTTTTGAGTTTTGGTTGTGTGGTTTTTTATTGGATTTTTTTGGTTATTTTTTTGTTTTCATTTTGTTTTCTGTAATATCTTGAATGCAAACTCCTCTGATAATCATATAAACATAGAATCATAAAATGGTTTGGATCAGAAAGAACCTTAAAGATCACCTAGTTTCAACCCCCTTGCCACAGGCAGGGATATTTCACTAGATAATGTTGCTCAAAACCTCATATACCAGAAGTGACAAAAGTTTTCACTAACGCTCTCCCATCTATGCAAAACAATTAACTCATAACAAATCAATGCCAGAGGTTATTTTTATATATCATCTAAGTAAATCTATAAGTGGATGGATTTTATCCTTGAAGTGTTGTTCAAAATGTGAAGTAATTCTCCACACTCACTTCACTAACATTGAATCAATTCTATAAAATAGACAAGACTTTAACATCAATAATTCTGTCTCCCATGCCCTTCTTCATCTCTTAGTAGCAGTGGAAGAAATGTGAATTGCAGTAAAATTCTTTGTGTTCCTTTTTTTCATTTTGGATCTCAGCTGGATTTGATAGTAGATTTGCAAAACTAGGGATGCATTATCAATAATCCATTGCCGATTAAAGAAGCAAGTAAATTATTTGATAACAATGTTGCTATTTGTTTTTCTTGGTTTGTCTTATTTTCTTCCACAGACATAAACTACGTCTTATTGGAAAAAAAGTTTTATCTTAACCTTACCCTAAGTTTACATCAACTTCAGAATTTTCTTACAAGACTTTGAATTGATGTCTCTAAGATGAATCTACTAGCATGTGTTTCATTGTAAGACAGACAGGATACAAGAAATAAATGACAAAGGCTGTAAATGTAAAAGTATGGAGCAATTTGCCATACTGGATGTGTCTTCTGGACAAATAAACTCATTCATAGCCCTTTGGAGGACAACAGAAATTAATCCGTTTACTTTAGTAAATTTATGTCTTCTTAATGAACAAAAAGAATTTTGTAGTGCATTTGTTGTACTATGTAGAAGAGTCATGTTTTTCAATGATGAAGCATATGAAGCATATGAAATCTGTGACTTAGCTACTATGTATAAATTTCTCTACTTTACAGATGTTAGGGAGTGGTAAAGACTATTGGATGCCATCTCCTCTGACCTTCAATCAACTGCAGTAGAGCTGAGGTCAATGTTCCTGGGACAAATTTCTTCTAAACTTAAATGCTATGATAAATCAAATAGAAATAGGCATACTAAACCAGATATGCGGTTCATTGAATCCATTATCTTTTCTTAGTGGCCTGCAGTAGTGATTTTAAAGAAAGAGCATCAAGATACCCCTTTTTATTTCTCAGAAATGTAGCTTGAAAAAGCTGGCTCTTTCTCTGTGTTCCCCAGAGCATTCTCCTTGGCATTTTGAAAGACTGAATAAAGTGCCCAGTACATGGACAAGATATGTAGAACCTCATTGGCCTTTACTCATACTTTGCAATAAAGCTACTTTCAGTCAAACTCCAATATAGAAATGAGCTCTTCAGAGTTGACAATGCTGCATGAATGTATTTGCTTTTTGTTTGTTTGGGTTTTTTTTAACTATTAATATAATTTTGGAACTGTGAAGAATATAAGAGGTTATGGTTGAAGCACGAGGTTGAAAGTTAAGCTTTTGCTTTTGGATTCTCTGAAGTGTTCTTACATAATTTCAGGAAAAGCAGCGTTCTAGTGTTTTTTCTGAAACTAACTGAGTCTGAAATTTAGCTTAGGTAATTCCCATATGACTTAGCTTTACAATTGTAAATCTTCTAGTTGTCTGCATTTGAACCACAGGAAGTGCAGCTCTCATTGCAAAGCCAATACAACCATCAGAAGACACATGGACTCTTTTCTGCAAGCCCCTAAGAACAGATTTCGTATCCTAGTTACAATTTCAAAGTAATTAATACCGGTGGAGAAAGGGGAGCCAGAAACACAGTTTGACTTAAAAAATCTTGGATAGCATTTGAAATGCTGAAAGTAGCTACAGACTGGAAGAATATTGAAAAGAATTTATCTGAGAGCCATTGTGAGGTTCTAAGTTGGCCTGTCATTCTCACTTCTTACACTTATTTCTTTGAGTATAGATGCACCTTGACTATATTCCATAATATAATACAATTTTCTGACAGCAGAGACTAAATAATTTGGTGCACGGTTGCACAAGGAACACTCTTAAAGAAATACTAATAGCAGAGAAGGTTATAGAGTTTGCTTCAATTCTTTTCCTTGAGCACAATATGCTTTTTTTTTATCTCCACTGTTGCTGTTTTTTGGTAAATTAGAAAGAAATAAACAGAGGCTAGACAATATATGTCTTGGACTCATGCCTTTCCATGGTCTAACTTTGCTACAGTAGTGATAATCATACAATTTTTCATTCTGTTACATTCAGAATATTTAGGGCAATAGCTACAATTGTGAAGAATGGGAGCACTGGTTGCTGTTCCAGCACTTCATTCAAGTATTAACAAACCTTATGGTTTAATACTTTCAGTTTAACAACAGGTTTTGTAGTCTTTTCTATTACATTCTATTTAACAAAAAACCAAACCAAAACAACACACATAAAAAAGCCCACCTATTTACATGTGTGGGACCATCAGCATCTTGTCCAAAACCTCTTATTTTTATTTCTGGGCAGATCTCTGCTGACTATTTTTCAGCTCTTGGTGTTTAAATCCAGCATTTGCCAGTTTTAGTAATCTGTTGTGTCACACATTGCTTTCACTAGTGAAATGCAGTCATTTGGACTGGAAATAGATAATTCATGATTTAAGACCATTATCTATACCCTCAGATCAGAAACCAGACTCAGGACTCATACTGAGGACTGATAACAAAGTAAGTAAGTGTAAAAAGCTTAGCATTTTGAAGTTAATCTTCATCAGACTCAAAGTGGCTACCTGATAATACATTAATTTTTGTGACATAATACTGGTTCTCTCATTTCTCTCTGATGACTAAGACATTCAGGTTAGATAAAGTTTCAATATCTATTACAAAAGGAAAGGAAAAAAAAAATGCTAGGTTTTCTTTTTTCCTAATCCTATATAACTTTGAAAGGACATAGGTAAGATTTTCTTAAACTTTGAAACATAGAGGAATATTTTGGTAATGGGCAAATAGGTAGGAAAATACACATAGAAATTATCTTTTGTAATTTACTACCAAATCTCTGACTGCCTTCAAAAGCATGGTATATGTGGATAGCTTCTCTACATAAGTGTGTGTGGTGAAGTGAGAGACTGGGCGGGAGTCACTGTTCAGGAACTCCAGTGAAATGCAACATCCGTCAAATCATGCTAGTTGTTTTCTTTTAGTAGAAAGGTGAAAAGGAACTGCATTACACACCTATAAGAAGAGGTTCATCTGATCACCTGTTCTCCGCAGTGTGAACTAAATCAAACATGCAAAAGACAAAGAACAAAAAGACAAACAATAAAAAAAAAGAAGTATTTGATCTGGGGTTTCCTATAGTTTATTTCCCCCCCCTACACCTACACAGAAATACTGGAATAAGTAAACTTAGACAAATCAAGATGAAAGTTAGAAATTCCAATGGTTTAGAAAGTGATTCAGGTCAGGTTTACATGTTTCAGTCAATTATTTCCAAATACTACCCTTGAAAGCACTTTAGGGACAGTAATGACTTTTTGGAGACCCTATAGTTGATCCAGCTTTAAAGTTCATCTTTTACCTTCTAGGTAATAATTTCTGGAAACAAAACTGAGGCCTGTCCATCACATGTACTGTAATGATTATTACAACATTTCTTAAAATAGTGATCCACAGATAATATTCTAACATTCTAATGTAAATTGATCATTGATATTTAATTCGGAGAACTACTGAAATGATGGCATCACAAAAGTCTGTGCAATGAACTGAATCTCATATTCATCTACTGCTTCTGGTCCCCTGGGTCATGGTGGTGACAGGGCACTGCTTTGCACTCCTTTCATGACTCATGGTAGGCTTCTCAAAAGCAGTTTTTGTGGTGCGAAAGGAGGAAGGGTTTTACAAACTCTGTAGCTACATAAAGTCTGTAGCAGCTTCCCAGGGAAAGAAGAATGCAAGGACTCTCCAGGCGAATGCATGATAAAAAACCCTTGGGAGATCTTCTTAAACGTAACCCCAATCTACCAAACCTACTATTTTTAGATCATCCACTCTAGAACTTAATCGAACTTTCTGCAAATGAAGAGACATCTTTGTCTCGCAAGCAACAAGAAGTTAACATTCAGACAGTAACATTATAACAGTGATTTTGAAAGAATTTCACCGTGGATAAAAGAGCAAAATGGTGTAAAATACAGTTTTTAATTAGTGTCCCTTTTTAAGCAGATTCTTCCTTATTTAAAAAAAAAATACACAAATTTGTAGTAACTAATAATTGAACAGCTTAATAATTATAACAATGGTATAGAAATACAAAATGTTTTGTTCCTTGAAGCAAATAAGGAACCATTGAATATCTGTGTCGAATTGTAGCTGAATATCTGTGCAATCTCACAGGAATTCCAAAGCACACTACTTACACACTTATCTGACAACACAGCACAGGGTTGAAAGGACAGTAATATTGTGTTAATTTTTGGTTGGAGTGTTTTATGTTATCTAGTGAAATGCAACATACGTCAAATCATGCTAGTTGTTTTAATGATCCTGCTGTATACTTATGTATGAGCAAAATTATATTTCAGTGCAAACTACCAATCTAATCAATTTCATCCATTCTACATGGGAAAAGTTGGGGAAATTTGATTATTTAAACATTACCTTTTTCATATACTAAATTCCTATATTTTAAATTAGTGTTTTGCTGTTACTTACATTTCTTGGTTTTGAGAAACAATAGTAGTTTATGTGTCTTTCTCCTACAGTGTAGCTGTTCTAATTTCTTAAAAGACAAGAGGAGAAAAAAAGCAGGGCAATTAGTTCAAAGAGTCAGAGATAGTTCTCGGTGATTTTTTAAAAAAATATCTAAATAAAAAAATTGGAAATAATTCTAGGAAAGTCTCTGAAGAATAAATAAAAATAAAAGTTTTTAAGGTATATTACAAACTATAATTTGGTTACCATTCATTTTTAGATCTTCGATTTCTTCAGTGAGAAAAAACAGAAGTGGAGGCACACTACCGGTGGTGAGAGAATGAATTACGTGAACATTTTAGGTTTTGTCTAGAACTTTAACATATATATGATTCTATTTCTTATTACTAAAGTGTCTTCAGAATAGGCTGTCTCAAAAGTACCAGATTTTTTTCTCCATCCTCATGAAGCATTAATTCAATTTTCTGCTTGTATAGCATGACTAATTGAAAGCAGAGAAGGTGTGAGACAAAAAGCCAATATTACAATATGTTTAAGAAAGGATCTACGGGTGATCCCTTTATCTACACAGCCATAAGATTAAATTCAGTAATGGGTAAAGCTACTGGAAATGTGAGTCACCGAAGAGATGGAGATGGCTATAGAACTATAATTTGATTAAAAGTAACAACCATGTATTCACAAAAGGAAGAGGTAATAGCTAGGAATTTTCAAGGAACAACCAAAGAATCACTTAAGGAAAATGGAGATGTAGTTTTCATGTTTCGTGTAGTTTCCAAATTTTCCTCATGCATTTTCCTCCTTTTCCTAGCTTAATAATTCTTAATGTATATTCTCTTTATGCATTCTATACAAATTCCTAACATAACAACTTGTTTTTTCAATACATACATTTTATCTGAAGGGAGACAAAATCTTAAAAAAATACTTCCTCCTTCAGGAGCCAGGATAATCATAAACCACTTTTCTTCTGATTTAAAAGCCATCCTGTCCTTCAGTATAGTGGAAATAAGAGTCTTTTAAAGGGATTTGGCATTTAAGAACCTACATTGTCTGATTTAGATTCCAGCAACAGACAGGGTACAACACTCATGTACTAATTGTCAAGTATTCCTTCCAAACATAAAATAATAGTAACACAGTGCATCATATAGAATATTTTTTGTCTATTGTTCTGTGGTTATATTCAGTAGTAGCATCCAAATAAGCTTCATTTTGCTATTGTACCTCTTTAACTTTTGTGTATTCAAACTATATGTTTGGAAAACAGCAGCTTTAGATTATAAAACTGTCATTTTGGTGAACATAACTTGTATAATTAAAAGTAAAAAAGCTTTCAATATACCATCCCAAGACACCTTCTTCTAATAATGGAATACTATGTATCTTCCTTTTAAAAAGAATTTCTCAGTGCTTCTAACTCTGTAACTCCTCTTTTTGCATACAGTGCTCTCCCATACGTGTTCCCTACAAATCATCTCCTTGCATCTTTCAAGGTAAGGTATGGATGATCAATTACTCCTTTCCCGGAAAAAGAGGTTTTACTTCCAAAAAACTGCACTTTCTAATACAAGTACAATAAATGAATGCAAATTAAGATTTCTCATGAACGTATTTTTTTATAAATGGCAGGTAAAATCAGTTGTGTATCAGAGTGCAAAAGTAAAAGGCAAAAGGCAAAATAATTAAGTACTAAAAGAATGAAAAATAAGGTACAGTGCTGGAGACAGATTACTTTTTCAGTGAGTTGGTAAGTATGTTTGACTCCTCAAACATTTCCTTGCTTAAAATATTTTTTAAAAATCCAAGAGCAACAAGGAAAAGGAAATAGTAAGTAAGAAAATTTAAAAATAAACCTCAGATATTCCGCCTCCCCCGGACAAAGTCTATTTGTAGAATTTAGTTTGATATGTGACAGTTCCATCATTCCATGTGCCCTCTGGCACTCTCAGTGGTCAATATGTTGGCCTGACCTTTACAGGGGCTCACAGCCAATCATACCCTTGGGCTGCATCAAAAGAAAAGTGGCTAACATATTGAGGGAGGTGATTCTCCCCCTTTACCCCAATCTGGTGAGACCCTGCCTGGAGTACTGCGTTCAGCTCTGGAGAACTCAGTAGCTGGAATAGGTCCAGAGGAGGGCCACAAAAATGGTCAGAGATATGGAACACCTCTCCTAACGAGGCAAGGCTGAGAAAGTTAGGGCTTTTCAGCCTTGAGAAGAGGACTCTCTAGGGACACCGTATTGAGCCTTTCAGTTTTTCAAGGAGGCTTATCGGGAGGCTGGGAACTGATGTTTTAGCAGATCCTGTTGCAATAGAACAGGGTTTAATGGTTTTGAAATCAAAGACATTTTATTTATTTATTTAACTAGATTAATTAATATATTAATAAATTTATTTATTTTTTTAACCAGATATAATGGTGGGATTTTCACCATGAGATTGGTAAAATGTTGGAATATGTTGCCCACAAATGCCCCATCCCAGGAAACATTCAAGGTCAATTGGACAAGACTTTGAGTGACCTGATTTAATTGAAAATATCCCTATTCTATGGTTCTCTGATTCTATAAAAAGTCAGAAAATACAGGTAAAGCATATAGATGCAATAGCAGCATGAATTAAACACTGCATAGAAGATGATTAAAACAAGACTGAAGATGTTTATTGAGTGCTATCTTTAGAATCAGACTTCATAACCCTTTAAATGCACAAGCCATAGGATAAATATAACATTAATAAGTTTTTATTTGAGAAGCCTGAAGAAAGTCTTTACATCATTAGAAATATTGTGTTTAATTATGAATTCATTCATATACATGTATATATATACACACATCCAAATATATAAATACATTAATATGAATACACAGATTTTTTTGAATACATGTATGCACATATTTGCTGATAAACCTGAAGTTTAATACTTTTATTTCTAACTCAAGTTCTGAATCCCTATTTTCCGTCTTCTTTTTATTCCTATATATTTTTACAAACAACTGCTTGTCACATACCCTCCACTCTCTAGAAGTATTCATAATTTTGGTGAAACCATGTCAATTTTTCAGACCTCTCTTTACACGCATTGTTATTATGTCTCCCTTGTGCTTTTCTGAGTCACATTCTTTTTGTTTATTTGGGTGGATTTTAAGTCTTAATTGAGGTCAGTTTAGCACAGGTTCAACATAATTACAAAAATCACCTTGGAAAGTGAAAATGTAACTTGAATGAGTGACACACAACATTCAGAATGTGCTTCTGAAGCAGTTGTTGTAAATTGACCATCAATACTCTAGATACAACAGAGCTATGAGGATTTGTGATAGATGACTTAGATCTTAGATCTTAATACTTTCTGAAGAGAAAAGAGAATCATGTGTAGAGCAGCACATCTATGAAACAGTGTTGAACTTTATGCCAGCCAATTATAATATAATTATATATATGTGGTACAGGTTTTTTTGTTTGTTAAAGGATTCAGTAATTTCTCCTACTGCTAGCTATTCCAACTACTCCTGTGGCATCATCAGAATGTAAGTAAAGAGAAAAGAGTCCATAAGGAATTTTTATTGAACTCTTTTTGTGTTTTGGGTTCATAAGTATCTCGCAAGTGAGAAAAAACTGACGTGATAATTTATTCTTGAAAAGCTAAAGAAGCCTTTCCAATCTCAGGGTTTTATTGATTTCTCTTTTTTTTTTATATTATTTCCATCCAGTTTGAGAGTTTCATCATCTTCAAATATGGATCTCTTCTTTCAACTTCTCCCAAAAAACCTTATTAGAATTTAATGATTAACATCATTAGCCCTTTACTTTTTTTCTTGGAGTAGCCTCTGAAGAGATGTAGTACACCTCCTAAAACAACCTCTGGAGTTTAACAAACGAATACGTCAGGTTACAATGTCCCCAAGTTTCTGTTGCCTTGCATGTCATCTGTTTCCATTGTTGAAAAGACTGAGTTGTCTTTTAATTTCCTAACCCGTATCCTAGTGTTAGTCGAAGATGAGGTTCCTGTCTCACTTTTTTGCGTAGAGAAATCTCATCTCAGACAATTGATTTATTCTTTACCTCTCCTTTATTCTGTAGGGAATTAAGCTATCAAAGCCTTTGTGCCTGATGCATTTCTTCTTTTAAATATTTAGAACTAAATGGGTGCAATTTCTTATCAAAAGAAAGGAAATTAAAAGACTTGCATTAGCTTTTACTGTGACTGAGTATTAAGCAGGCAGAAATACAATGGAAGAAGCATGGACTTAGAGAAAGTTCATAGCTTACTTCCCAGTACTTAATGGACAGAAATAACAGAGAAGATAGTAGTGCACAAAGACAAATTTTTATTTTTTCTGCATTTTATTCTTGGGGAGGGTGGCAAATTTTTTAAAGGAACAGGAATAGTATAGCTGAAGAATGATTAAGAATACAGAAAAAATACTCGTTTCTTCAGCAATCAATACGGTTATTTAAGTATAAGTCTCTGATTGTGTGAACTTCTGTTTATCTTTTTACTATTATAGTTCTTAGCTTTATTGGAAGTCTAGATTAAGGAATAATATCAAGTTATTCACTATACTTGAATATCACTTGATAGTCTAAATAGTGGCAAAATAATTTTTGTGAAGAATGGAACTCCCTCATAAAAATACTTCTAAAGATACGGCTTGGAAAGGGAAAGAGGTTTTGTTGTTTTGAGAAAAAGAAACCCCGAATGTAACACGTGCTGGATTACTTGAAGCGCTATGTTTTCTGTAGAGGATCTTCTCATGTTGACTATGCCTATATTCAATTACATGATCTCTTATCACATAAAAGAAGCTATGAATTTCAATAATAACTATATGATATCATGGAATTAAAACATTAAGAGTATTTTCAAGTTAGACTTTCAAGATGGGAGAAACTGCCAATGATAATGGCAGAGTATTTATTATTGTAGAGCTTTAAAAGCAAACAACAAATTTCCATAATATTCACCTCCAAACAAATAATTTTTACTAGGGTTCTTATCTCTGAGGATCAAAGCATTTGTATCAAGCCCTTAAAGACATACTATTTGAGCACATTGAGAAAAAGTGATTGCTGCACTTCAGTTGTAGAAATCTTGCTAACACTTGTATTCCTCTAGATTAAAGTATCTGAACAAATTCCGTAAAGGAATTAGAACAAATGATTCTTTGGTTCCTACTCTACCAGTAAGCAAATACAATGAGGCAGAGAGACAGAGAGACAGAGAAGACAGGAAGGGAAGACAAGTGTGCTTTCCTGGCCACAAAGCTAGCAATAGTTCATTTTTCCCATAAAAGAAAAGAAGGAACTCTATTTAGCATTTACAGAGTGGTTGGCATCAAGTAAATATGTTCCTCACTAATTGTGTGATGCAGCTTTGCTGACTTACGGCAAGGTGAAAGTGAAATAGTCTGAAAGCAACTGCAAAACAACTTTATTTATATACTGTATGTAAACTAGACTTTCATGTTATACATCATTCAATCTTCCTAATATATACTTCCCAATTTTGGCTGACTTCAAACCCTTTAAAGAGTTTTTTTATTTACTATGATGCCTGCCTAGTAATGAGAGACTCTTTGACAATTTAATAAAGTGGATTGAGATGAATCTGAAAATGTTTCACTTTCTCTCCAGATACACCATAGTGAATATATGTAAATATAAATATACACATATACACACCACCTCCCACATACGCATACTTAAACCCTTACAGATGGGCTTGAAAATCCACTATAGAATCAAGACCTGAACACAGTTTTTAGTCAAGTTACTAAGAACCAGTATACTGCCCCGTGTCAACTTTAGGGAATAAATATATTCCTAGGAAGCTGAATTTCCACTGACAAGAACACAGAACTGTTGGCAAAAGAGCACCTTGAGCCTGATGGAAATTTCTGAACTATCCCAGGAAAGAAAAGCCATTCTTTATACATATAATTACAGAATATACGTTATACGTATAAATCATAGTACTTTATACATGTACAAACAGAAGAATTTCGGCAAAATGACTAGATTCAAACCTCCTGAAACTGAGAGGTTAATTTAAAGCAGTAACGTGCAAGCCAGACCCTCCTAGAAATGAAGAGCATATATTTTGGCTGTTTTCATCAGACAATATAGTCTCTGTACGGATAATTAAATTCCACCTGAGAGTGTATCAAAATTCTTCTCTATGCGTTTTTTTCTGTAATGATCACCATATGTTTCCCTTTCTTCTTTCTGGAAAAAAACGTAGAGAGTGAAGGAAGAAAGATCACAAAATGTCTTACTTTTATAGAAAATGAAAAAAAAAAGATTTATTTTCTCATTAGTTTTGACAATGATCTATTTGTTTATTTTTCTTGCTAATTGGGGATAAGTTGTTGCATGCCCATGGCTGATCACTTTCACAAAATCCTCAGCAAAACTAGTTTCCTACATCACTTTTTTGGTGATAGGTATTAATAAGGCCATAGATGCATATGTATAGAAGCATAAAACCACAGAAGGATAGAATCAGTTCAGGCCCTTAAGATCATTGAGTTCAACCCTTAAACTAACAGTGTCAAATCCACCATTAAACTGTCCTTAAACACCACACCTCGATGTCTTTTAAATATCTCCAGGGATGGTGGCTCAACCAGCTCCTTGGGAAGACTCTTCTAGTGCTTGGCAACTCTTTCAGAGAAAAAAATCCTAATACCTGTTCTAAATCTGCCTTGGTGTAACTCGAGGCCGCTTCCTCTTGTCCCATTGCTTGTTACTTAGTAGAAGAGATTAATTCCCACCTTGCTACAGCCTCCTTTCATGTAGCTGTAGAGAACAATAAGGTCTTCCCTCAGCTTCCTTTTCTCCAGTACAAACAATAGTTCTCTCAGATGCTCCTCCTAACACTTGTGTTTGAGACGCTTCATCAGCTTTGATGTCCTCCTCTGGACATTCTCCAGTCCCTCAATGTCCTTCCTATCATGAGGGGCCCAAAGCTGAACATAGGATTCAAGATGCAGCCTTACTACGACCGAGTATAGGGGCGCAATTACTTTGCTGCTCCTTCTGGACACATCATTACTGATACAAGCCAGGATACTATTGGCCTTCTTGGTCACCTATGGTCCATGTTCAGTCAACCATCAATCAACACTCTCAGGTCTTTTTCCTCTAGACAGTTTGACAGCCACTGTGCCCTAAACCTGTAGTATTGCATGGGGTTGCTTTGTCCCAAGTACAAAACCTGGCACTTGACCTTATATATTTGGTATCAAAACTGAACTTATATTTTGTTCAGTAATCCTCCTAAAATAAGTTGATAATTAATAGCAAAATTCTCCCTGTGTAGCAGACAAATAGAGCTGAGGAAACCTAGACTGCAGTAGAAAATGACCATCTTCCCTACTGAATACCCCCGTAAATTACTGGTTTGGCGTACACCAGCTCAGCTCAAAAAGAACACTGGAAAGCACGAGGTCATGTTTCTTTTACACCTTAGATGATGAGTTTCTTATAATAGGAATCATATCCTGTATTTTCCCTTTGAGAAGCTTCATACCTGGGTATTTAGCCATGAAGTGCTAGTGACTTGACAGTCTATATTTGAAGTTAATGGAACTGCTACAAACGGTTGGTACTGTGCTTGAGATCACTCACAGAACTAGGCTCTTGTAAAATAGGCTGTTCAGCAAACGGGTACTGCGCCTGCTGTATTGCATCATACCATTATTGTTTTTCTCACATCGATCAACGCACAGTGTTCCTTGCTTTCTGTGATAGTGTATGGCTTTGATCTGATCCTGGTGAGGATAGTAGGCAAAGATATTATCATAGCCTACTGTGACAAAAACACAACCAATTGTGAAAAAAGTAACAAATCACAGGCTATACGAACACGAGGAACACGAGGAACCACTCATTCAGTAATGCATGACTTCTGTTTATAGAACCGTGAAATATTATAAAATATTTTTTTTGTAAACCAGAGTATCCCAGAAGAGATATGACACTGTTAGTCTTCTCCACCTATGATTTTTCATGGTTCAGTAGAAATCATATAGAAGGTGCATATTACTTCCCAGTTAATGACAATAATTTTGCTTTCTCCTATCCACAAAGTGAAGTGGAGAGTATTTTTTTGAAGCAAACTTCAGCTGGCTTTTAACTGGCAGTTACAAAGCACTAAACTATATATCAACAACAATAAATAAAAAAACGTAGAATTTGTGTCATAAAATAATGTTTTGAATTGTGAGAGGAGTCAACAATAGATTTCCTTATTGGAGTGCTGACATGGGAAGGTACATGCTAGTTATATAACCAATCTGTTTTTATGCATACTGAAAAAAGGTTTGAAAACTTTCTTGCATTGAAATTCATTGGACTCCTCCAACAGTTTCCACATGCAAGAAACTCTTTTCTCTACATCCATCACTGACAAGACCATTCCTGCATTTAAATTGTGATATTCTCCTGTAAACTAGGAAAATTGTTACTACTGAGCAGAGATGGTGAATTCTTGCATTCTTAAGGCTGTAGAAATTCACTTTAATGATGTCAAATAAACTCGATTTTTTTCTCTGAAATAAAAATTTGCTTCCATTAATTTTCAGGCTTACATGACTTTCTGGGTGGTGACCCAGAGACAGAGTATGCTGTCAGAGACATAGTAAAAATAGATACATATTTGTGTAGTTTCTCTTATTTGAACATGTTTAAAATCTGTTTAATTGGAAATCCTTCTGGTTGGACTTCATGATATCACACATGAAATACTAGGGAGAGCATGACTTGATGATTATTATGTTGTCTCTTTTTTTAAAAAGAATCAGAACAGAAATGAGTCCATGGCAGAGCAGGTTTAGATGAATTATTTTATAGATGGGACTTTTGGACCAAGCAGTGCCATATCTAGAAACTGTTTAACTATGCCTTGTTAGAATCATAAAGTTATTTAAGTTGGAAAAGACCCTAAAGACCATCGCGTCTAAACAGAAACCTAACACTGCCAAGCCCACCACCAAACTGTGTCCATAAGTGCCTCATTTACATCTTTTAAATCCTCCAGGGGTGGTGGTTCAACTACTTCCCTGGGCAGCCTGTTCTGGTGTATGACAATTCTTTTGGTGAATAGTTTTTTCCTAATATCCAGTCTAAATCAAGTAACAGATTTACCAGTAGAAGTTCTTAGTTACAGAAAGAAGAATGACAGATAGCTATGAGCAAAACATACATTAGAGATCAAATTAGCTTTTCAGATAGTAAATCCTTCTGGAAATCTTGTCCCACTAAACTACTTCCTGTTGTTTGGGAACATGTGAACCCAGAGCTAGTTATTTTTTTTGTATATGACACTGAAGACTTACTGCCAAACACAAGAAAAGCCCAGATCGTGTATTTGTGAAAGTCAGGTTCAGTTGAAGGCAAAGAGACCCATACAAATGAAATAAAATTAAATATAAAGAAAATCTGATGAGACTAAGGAGTTATAAATAAGCCATTAATCAATACAATACTTAAAGAGAGGAAATATTTTTGGATAAAGAAACACCTTCTAGTGGAGATCTCCAAAATAAATTTATTATGGCGAGTTTTAGTATGAAAATGTTATGCCCTTTTCTTAAGCGTCGTATATTATGAATGTAAGAAGTGAAAGACATAAGCTTTAAGACTGCCTAAAATTCTCATTGTCTTTCATGACTCCAGGATCAAGTCGAGTCCTTTTTCTTGTAATCCAGGCTTCCTGATAAAAGAGACAAGGATTGCAGTCTACTTAGTCCACAGCTAAGCAGTGCTCAAGTCTTAGCAAAATTGGCTCAAGTTCTTCCAGCATGAAGTCGTTATTATTTTTCTTGCATTTTTATGCTTTAAGTATTTATTCTCTTAGTTGTTTTTTGCTTTCTATTAAGAACCTGGCTAAGCAGCAACACTCATGCAACACTACTACAGAACAATAGGTAGATAAACTGCTGTATGCTGTGCTTGAAAACAGGCCTATGACTATAAAATTTTGTCTATGACTATAAAATATTGCTGTACCTCATAATGTGATTTGATTTCATACACACTTTATTCCAACAGTGATGGTCCAATGAGGAACAACACACTTGCACTATGTAGAGGGCAGAGGTGGTATTACAGCGCTAATTCTGGTATTTATTAACTTTTCAGTAATTACTGCTGCAACATCAGTAAGCTGCTTTGTAATGCATAGAATATGTGCTTCAATGTTATATGCAAAACAAAAGTCTATGGAGATTCTTGACAAACAGTTGCAACGCTGCTACTAATGAAAATATACTCGAAGAGGAAATAATACTTTACAGGAAGATGTGATAGAAAAAGGAATAAGTAAGAGAATCTTGGTGTATGGAACTTGTTCTATTCATGTTCCTCAGGGCCCTTGATGTGAAGGGATGACCTTTAGGTTTACTGCCCAGCAGTTCCTTGTGTCTTGTGCTTTATGTCAGAGAGAACTCCCTCGCCCAATGCAACCCAGAACATAAATATGATATTGCCTCTGTGTCTTACGGGCAAGAAACAGGCAGTAACCTCTGTCATTGTTCACCAGCCAAATAACTGATGTTCACTGGGAAGTATTTCACACTCTTTGAGACATGTAAGTGTATGACTGAATTTCTAATTAGTAATCCAATTTATTTCTTCTTTTTTCTGTATCTGTTCATAAATTGTCAACATATCTTCAGTATGCCAGTTGCCGTAACAACTCTTTATTTTGGTCTCTTCCATCATGTTTTCATGATAAAAATTTTCAGTTTAAAGCTAGGTTGCATGATTCCAGTATTGCTCAGAAACTGGTGATACTTTCCTAAGGAGAATACTTGCCACAGGTTTAGCCACAGGTGGAAGTGGTGATTTGGCAGAAGATAATTAGAAATAGTGGAAGTATCCACCTCCTTGAAAACAAGTAAAATACCACATCCCTCTAAAAGAGAATTTAAAATGCATAATCTGAATCAGATTTTAAGCTACTATAGGAGGATAAATTAACTATTAAATCAAGGTATTACAGTAAATTCTTCAGGACTTGGTGTGGAATTTGTAAACTGGAGGTTTTGCTGTTTTTATGAAAACTGGGGTTTAGTACAAGCACAAACTTTAGAGGCTGAAAAGGGCTTTATTGAGCAAAGGTGAGTGGGTCACATACCCATTAAGTAAGAGAATTTTAAGTCCTTTGTGGCTTAGTGAACTGAACGAACTAGAATTTATAAGCTGAAAATATCCAAGACTATATAAAACCAACAGGTATAATGGCCCCACCAACTTCAGCATAATCAAGGTCAGAATGATGTCCATCTCTCTCTCCTTGGAACACTACAGTTTAAATAGTTTAGGTGTAACTTACCCTCTTCTTCTTTGCTTAAATAAGTGTCTGTCCTTTAAGTAGTAACTAATTATTACCTTATAGATTCATTGTTCCAGAAATGCTTTTTTTTTGAGTAGTCACTAACAAATGTCTGTTTATTGAAATGGTCTTGGCAGAAGAACAGTGGTAATATAACAGTGAGGGGATGAGTAGGAGTATTAGTACAAGCAAAAATAATTAAAGTTACATCAACAAATAGAACAAGTACTTTAGCTTTATTTGTAAGAGGATAAGATGTAATTATTGGCAACCTTGTAAGAGCCACAAAACTCAACAATGCAAATGGCAATGTTCTTTATCTGTGCTGTGTGGGCGGAAGTTATTTGTGTATTTGCATTTCAACTGGCCCAGAGAGAGAGAAGGAGAGTGACAGAAACAGACTCCATTTAATTGAAACAATTATATGTTTTGCTTTTCAATTAGATCTTGTATTCCTTTACAGTACTGCAGTTGCAGACCTATTTCTGGGTTGGGGGGCCGGGAAAACAGTTCAGAAAACAAGTGTTACATTCACCAAAACAGATTTTTTACCTTGCCTGCTACAGTAGTTCTTTCAGATAAAAAAGATAATATTTGAGTTTTTTTTTAAAAGTGATGCATTTTATCCAGCATAATGTTGAAAATATGAGGAAATGCTCCATGTAAAAATTACAAGACTATCCAGAATTATGTAAAACTAACACTTAATCTTGCATCCATTAAATCCTACATCATCGCTCTAATGTAGAAAAAAAGAAAGTGAAATATAGTGTGTCAAATATATTTTTTTCCTATTAAAATTACATTTGAATTCTGCCTCTGTATTCTTTACACCCTACCTTCAGATATTTCTACACATTGATAATATCTGTTCTGAGCCTTCTCTTCTCCAGAATGAACAGCCTTAACTCTGTCAGCTTCTTGTAGGAGAGATGCTCCTGTCCCTTCAATACCTTCATGGAGATTCATTGGACTCTCAACAGCATGTGTGTGTCTCTTTTGTACTGAGGAGCCCAGAAGAGGACACAGTAATCCAACATGGCCTCACAATAAAAGAGAAGATATGCTGGCAGTCCTTCACCTAATGCAGCCCGTGATATCATTAAGATTGACTAACATGACAAAGTGACACACTTAGTGGATGAGAGAAAGGTTGTGGATATTGTTTATTTGGACTTTAGTAGAAGATTTTGGCACCATTTTCTACAGCAATATCCTGGAGAAACTGGTAGCTCATGGCTTGGACAGGTGTTCTCTTCCCCAGTGGAAAAAAAAAAAAAATGGCTGGACAGTTGAGACCAAAGAGTTATCAACAAAGTTAAATTCAGTTCATAGGCTGGAACAATGGTCCAAGGTCAACTGTATGAGATTCAACAAGGCTATGTGTCAGATTCTGCACTTGGGTCTCAGCAACCCTATGAAATATGTCAGGCTTGGGGAGGAGTGGCTGGAAAACTGCTTGATGGAATGGGACTTGGGGGTCTTGGTTGGCAACTGGCTGAATAAAAGCCAGCAGTATGCCTAGGTGATCAAGATGACTAATAGCGTCTTGACTTGCATCAGAAATAGCGTGGCCAGAAGGGCAAGGGAAGTGATTGTACATTTGTACTTGACATTGGTGAGACTGCTCGAGTTTTAAGCCCTTCACTAAAAGAAAGACATTGAGATGCTGGAGCATTTCCAAAGAATAGCAAGAAAGATGGTGAAGGTTCTAGAGCATAAGTCTTATAAGGAACAGGTGAAGGAACTGAGGCTGTTCAGTCAGGAGAGGAGGATGCTGAGGATAGCTCTCTACTACTACCTGAAAGGAGCATAGTCTAATTGGAAGCCTGTAGCTATCAGTGTTCCCCAGGGATCAGTACTCAGTCCAGTCTTGTTTAACGTATTCATCAATTACCTGGATGAGGGAACAGAGTGTACCCTCAGCACATTTGCTGATGACAATACTGGGAGAAGTGACTGATATATCAGCAGGCTGTGACGCTGTTCAGTAAGATGTGGACAGGATAGAGAGCAGAGTAGAGAGAAACCCAATAAAGTGCAACAAAGGCAAAGGCAGAACCCTGCTCTTAGTGAAAATTAACCCCATTTACCTGCTGGGACGCAGCTCTGTGGAGAAGGGAGTTCTGATTAACAAGAAGTCAACAGTGAGGAAGCAATATGCCCTCATGTCCAAGAAGGCCAGTAATATCCTGGGGTGCATTAAGAAGAGTGTGGCCAGCAGGTTAAGGGAGATTATTCTCTCCACCTACTCTGTCCTACTGAGGCCTCCTCTGGAGTACTGTGTCTAATTCTGGGCTTCTGTGTTCAAGACAGGCAAAGTACTACTGGAGGGCATCCAGCAGATGACCATGAAGATAAGTAGGGGACTGGAACATCTCTCCTTTGAGGAAAGGCTGAGAGACCTCAGTCTGCTTAGGCTGGAGAATAGAAGACTGAGAAGGAATCTTATCAATGCTTACAAATATCTGAAGGGTAGGTACCAAGAGGATGAGGCAAGACTCTTTTCATTAGTGTCCAACAACAGGACAAAGAGCAATGGGCACAAACTGGAACACAGGAGGTGCCACCTGAACATGAGGATAGACTTCTTTACCGTGAGAGTGACAAAGCAGGCTGCCCAGAGAGGCTGTGGAGTGTCCTTCTCTGGAGATATCCCAAAACCTGCCCGGGATGCAATCCTGTGTAACCTGCTTTAGGTGAGCCTGTTTTAGCCGGGAGACTAGACTAGATGATCTCTAGAGTTCCATTGCAAACTCTACAACTCTGTCATTCTGTGATTCTGTGAGACTGTAGTGAGGTGCGTGTCAGTTTCTTTTCACAATTAGCAAGTGATAGGATGAGAATAAACAGCCTCAGATAGTGTCAGAAGAGGTTTAGATAGAATATTAGGAATAATTCCTTCACCTAAAAGATTGCAAGAATTGAAACAGATTGCCCAGGAAAGTGGTTAGAGTGACCATCCCTTAAGTCTTAAAAGGCATGTGGATGTGGCACTTACAGTCATAATTTAATGGTGGACTTCGCAGTGTTAGGTTTACTGTTGGACTTGATGATCTTATAGGCCTTTCCAACCTGAATTAGTTTATGATTCTATGAACCCTCTCTGATGAAAAAGTACATTGCTGGCTTATGTTCCACTTTGTGTCCACCAGAACCTTTAGGTCCTTCTCTGCCAAACTACTTTCCAGCAGGCTGTTCTCCACAAATACTAGTGCATGAGGTTGTTTGCTCCCTTGCTGCAGAACTTTGCACTTCCCCTTGTTATACGTCATGACATTTCATGAAAAAGACCTTCAGAAAAGGACCTGCCGGCGTTGTTTGACAGCTGGCTAAATATGAGTCAGCAATGTGTCCAAGTGGCTAAGAAGGCCAATGCATCTTGACCTGAATCAGAAACGACGTGGCCAGCAAAACCAGGGAAGTGATTGTGCCCCCATACTTGGCATTGATAAGACCGCACCTTTAATACTCTGTGCAATTTTGGGCCCCTCACTACAGGAAAGATATTGAGGTGCTGGAGTGTGTCCAGAGAAGGGCAAGGAAGCTGGTGAGGAGGCTGTTGAACAAGTCCTATGAAGAGTGGCTGAGGAAGCTATGGTTGTTTAGCCTAGAGGAGGCTGAGGGGAGATCTGATCACTATCTTCAACTACCTGAAAGGAGGTTATAGCGAGGTGAGTGTTGGTGTTTTCTCCCAAGTGACAGATGATAGGAAAAGAGATAATGGCCACAAGTCACACCATTTCTTCACTAAAAGAGTGGTCAGGCACTGGGACAGGTTTCCCAAGGGGGTGGTTGAGCCACCATACCTGCAAGTTTAAAAGATGGGTAGATGATTTTCTCAGGGATAGAGTGTGGTAGTGGACAAGTATGGTTGGTCTTCATCATCTCAAAGGTCATTCTTCAGCTCATCTTTTTCCATGTCCTGTGTAACTGTATTCCTCACCTCATTCAGAAGTAAGTCTTTATTTTCGCTAGTGTTCCTTTTGTTACCTATGCACTTACAGAAGTCCTTGCTGTCATCAGTATCCCTCACCAGCTTCAATTCTATTTGAACAAACCACAAAACTCCATTTTAAGGCCTCCAGTAGAGCAAAGATGGCAATAAAAATTACTGTGTTGAGGAAAGGACACTGACAAGGTCAGGCTGGAGCCCTTGCCCTGCTAGGAGTAGCTGTGGGAGT
Source organism: Tapera naevia (assembly GCA_033556795.1). Lineage (NCBI taxonomy): Eukaryota > Metazoa > Chordata > Aves > Cuculiformes > Neomorphidae > Tapera > Tapera naevia. Next base: position 4,776,347 of record JAUMJJ010000016.1, read on the forward strand.
AGGGCTGGTTCAGCCATAAGAAGGAACTGCTTTGGGGCAACCCACAACATACCCAGTGCTGGGGGTCAGGCATGGAGGAGGTGTCAGGCTCTACTCAGTAGCACGTTGTGGAAGGATGGGAGGTGGTATCAAAAGTTGAAAGACAGGATGATCAGGTTGGAGATCAGGAGAAATGTTTTCCCCATGACGACAGCCCAACTGTGGAGTAAAGGACAAGAAAGGCCAGGCCATCTCTGTCATTGGGGTTTTCATGATCCAGCTGAGTGAAGCTGTGATCAGCCTGGTCTGACAACATTGCTGATCTCCCTCTGGGGCAGTCTGAAACTGGAGAAATTCCCAGGAGACCTCCCTACCAGTTTAAATTATCCTCTGATTCTACAGTCCAACAAAATAATATTCTTACAGCTACAAATTGATAGAACTAGGATCCCAAGTTTCTTAAGAAATTCTTCAGTAATGAGTTAACGAATCATTAGTGCCACCTATAAGAAAGACATCAGACAGCATAGATTTGGTCTCCTTAGCCCATATTATTTGGCAGTTAAACAGGTATGAGAGCACTAATAAAGCACTTTTTTGCCTTGCAAAAAAACTTACCATTCATAGGATTATTTTCTGCCATACAAATACGTAATTCTTGAATTCTTTTGAATTAAGAAAGTTAACATTCAAGTCTAATCTTTTGAATTACAAAAGTTAACCTTCAAGTCCAATCTATGTACTTAATTGTTCTGCCAATTCTGTATACCTCGTGAACGAATATTTGCAAAAAAATCCCACAAAATGAAACTAAACCCATAAAAATAACCTAAAATAAATACAGTCAAAGCACTTGCCTTTATGTATTGGCTTTACGTTTACAGTTATGAATAAGAAGGAAGTCTACCTCATCACAAAAATAAAAACATAGATAAGTCAAATGACGGCTGCATGTCTGTGAAAAGGTATCGGAAATGAGTATAGGTGTTTCCCTTCTCTTTGAAAACTTATGCATTTTTTTTTCCAGACAGGATCCTTTGAAAGCTCATTGGTGATCAATTGTTTCCATGCAACCATTACCTCTTCTACAAATGTCTTTTCCTATTTGTTACTTTGCAAGAAAAGAAAAGAAATATTAGTCAATAGAGATTGGTAAAAATAAAAGACAGAGGACAATAATATTTCTGGATATTTCAGTTTCAGACAGTCACTCAACAGTGTCACATTAGTAAATGAGAATTTTGGCCAGACAAATGAAGCATAAGATTAATGAGAAGACTTAGTGGGTGAAAGCCTGCTCTTAACAGATGTGTCCACTTGGATGATGTGGTGAGGGAAAGCAAAGCAAGTGACTCCAGGCACTTCTCTGGCACTAAAACCATCTTGTTGATGCAGGCTGACTAGAATACCAGGTATGCTGCTGAGCTGAAAACACAGCACAAGCTGGCAGAGATCCTGCTGTGTTATACAGGATCAGGGCACTGACTCCTTTGAAATCACCTGGTGTAATTGCAAGGCAGAGAGCATAGTTGGTCTTTTTCATAAAGATACTTGCATGAAGAGTAAGAATGCTCCACTGCACAAAGTAAATCTCTTAGCAAAGAGGCTAGAAACAGTGTAGACTGAGTCTATACATGGAAGTTCACCAGCTTTCTTCTATGGGATGTCAAATACGTGCTTCAATGTGATGAAATTGATTTAGGAGACAACTTGACTAACGTGAACTTACTAAGCATATTTTTAGAATGCGCATATAGGAAGAAATCTCTATAGGTTCAAATCTACTGTTAATAAAGGTACTGAAAGCACATAATGTTACTTTTACAGGAGGAATAAAAATAATTTGACTAAGACTTAGAAATAAAGTACAGGGAGAGCATGATTCTACTTGATAGATATTGATTTCATTTAGATTTTCTAAGTATGGATAATTGGGTAGGTGTTGTGAATAATATTAGAAGATGTGAATAACAAGGGCATGTGTTAAAGTTGTAATTTTAATGAATAAAAGATTGAATTTTAATGACTAGAAGAAACTGAACGGAGTTAGATAAAAACTCTTGTAGTTTTTTTTTTCAGTTAACTCTGGTATCCTGGATGTAAGAGTGAAGTTTAAAATGACATAAATAGGATTCTCAGTCACAGTCATTGCTTCTTTAAGACACTCACATCTGCCCATGGAAGCTTGAATGTGTCATCTGTAAATCTGAAGATAACTGTACTCTTACATTGATTTAAAGTTGTTTGCTAATATAATGCTTTTATTTAGTTGCCACAAGACTTCTTAAAAAACTAATTTGGCATGAGATAAACATAAATGAAAGAGCATACATAAATATTTTTGAATGTAAAATCCATTTGTTACAAGAACCACTACTTATTCATTTCTCCAATTCTGTATCTTCATTTATCAGAGAGATGACTTCTACTTGACCATCACGTCCATAGCTTGTCAACACCGAAGATTCCTATGAAAGGCAGGTATATAACTAACACAGGCTTCAAGAAAAATCCTCAAGGTCCTGTGCAATTTATGAGATTCTTTCTTTTAACCGTTAGAATATAATAATTTAAATAATCACCAACTATTTGAAATGGTTGTGGAATTATTTTTGAAGTGGGATGTGCGGCCCAGATTAGTTTTTGTTTTCAATTACATTCTGAGGAGGTGAGATTAGTTTTTTCTAGAGTTCTCACGTACTCTAATGTAGTGTTAACCCTTTCTCATTCACTCTCTAACCTACAAGCAGCTCAGAACTTCTACCTTTTGCCAAGGCTCATTCACATAAAAATGACTTTAAAATTCCTGATGCAGTGTGATCAACATAGTTAAAGCTGAGGAAGGCAATCATCTGAAGTATAAAAACATCTCTTATAGTGACAAAAGTGAATTATGTTTTCCTAACGCCTTAACATTTTTTTTTCATAAGAATCATGTATATTTTAGATGGTAAGTCTGTAAAGAGCTGTTCTTGAACTCCTCCCAGGACTAGAAGAAGTTGAGGGTTATTCTGTGCCTCATTGAAGAGAAATTATCTTTCAGGTTTGCACAAAAAACTCCTAATTAAATCTGCGATTTTGAGGTACAAAAATTAATGGTAAATATATGGACGTACACAAGAAAAGACTTGCAGTACAGGGCTAACATTTTGAAAATACTTCAGTGATGATAACCTAGCCTTATTTTTTTGAAGTGATTTAGACTTTCTAAAAAAAGGATAATGCAGATAATGCACTTAAGAAAAAAAAACTATTTAGAGCTGCACTATGTAATAAGAGTAAAGGGAATTGAAAGAACTTTTTCCAAAATGTGAAGTATATCTGTGAAGTACTGTTCCCAGATCTAATGAGTTACTCAAGCTGTGCCACCACAATCCAAAACACCTAGATACTTGGAAAATTATGATTTTCTAAGAAAAAGGAAGAGTAATCTTCTTTTTTTTTTCTGTGTATTTATTCACATTTTGGATTATAACTGTTTGATAGTACTTCATGCATTCCTTCTGGTGGCAAAGAAAGATTTGACAGTGAAGATCCCACTTCAAAATTACAGCCATACCCTCTTTAATGTAATGGACAAAAAATGAATCTTTCATCACTGGAACAAGCTTTTTATTTGCTTTTCACTATTAGACTCAGAGGTAAATTCTAGTGCTAGGTTACAAATTTTAATCTGACAAAATGCAGTTTTCTGTAGTGTTTCTCCTTCTTGACATTTTTAAGTTGCAGCACTATAATCATCATCACCAAAAGGAATTAGGGTCTATGTGGCAGGAAATTAAACAAGAGATAAAAAATGCATTGGTGATATCTCTCTCTAGTCCAGGTTAAATGTACTGCATACTTTCTTCTGTAGTCATCAAATCACATTGAAAACTTACTTACAATATCAATTGACTTTAAGACAACAGATACAAAACCAAGTGGTCTTCTTAGTAATAAAACACACACATTCAAATCATACCAATTCATTCCAAAGATGACATATAGTCCAAGATCACTAAACTTTTGTCACTTGTACAGTACTGGATAGACTTTTCAGATATGCTGATAGTGATCTTTGTACAAGAGAAGAAGGGGTTTTCCTTTCAAAATCTTTATCAATTTTACCATCGACTTACAAATAAGTGAAGATCTCTTATTATACAAATATTCATAATATCTTGCCTGTCAATGATTTAGTGGTTCTTATCTGCTGAATAATGTTATAGATCATATTTATACATAGACACTCTCTCTGTAGAGTGGGGGAGGGGGGGGGCAGTGTGTGTGGGGATTACTATCTCTTTCTTTCTAAAATACTTAGACATACATTTTGATGATGGCTGTGGTGGCACTGCGCTGTACAGTGTACTAGAGCAGATGAACATTTTCTTGTCTGTTTTGGAATGGTCTTTTAGCCCTGTCACTTGAAAATAAAAGAAATAAATTAAGAAACAAAATGGGTGAGTGTGTACAGCAGTGCACAGAAAACACACAGTAGGTACTCAGCTCTGTTATTGCCCAGGTAACCTTGTAACATTTGCTCTCTGTCTTGCTACCAGTGCTTGTGTCCTGTATTTTGTCTAAACTCTTAAGGGCACAATCTGTTGCTCTGTCACAGTTTAGCATCAGTCTTTGGAAGATGATGTACTGTTTTTTCCTTAGAAAGACAGTTATGGAGACTGACTGTAATGATTACTACTACTGGAAATAGCAATTTTTAGTCATTCCTCTAATATTGAATTTCAGTACAAATTCCAGAGCAAGTCTTGCAATAGCTGGATATTCCATCAAAAATGTTAAGCAAATCATGATTTCTAATATTTCTTTCCACATGAAAATTAATTTAAAATACTGCTTTATATTTTTCTTCTATAGTGAGATATGGGACTTCTGGTCACTGCTTCTGTTGTTCTTACAATATTAGACATACACCACGCTTCCTACTTCCACTCCAAGGTATAATGTTTCTCTTGCAGGCAACAGGAACCATTTTGAGAGAAAGATAGAAAACAAGAGAGGGAAAGTCACCACTACAGGTCAAGAAAAGATAAGTACAGACAGTTTCTCTGAGGTCCCATGACCTTCTTTTGAACAATAGTTTCTCCCTGGCGCACGACTTGTTCAAGGAGCAAAAACCATCTGGTAAATAAACACCCATCTTGTTTGCAGATGAAATGTACTATTCATCTGCTTTTCTAAACAAAACACAGAAGTAAACAAACAAAAAGAGTACAAGCTAAAGATTAATATAATTCCATTATTAATACAAAAGATGCAACAAGCAACAGAACAACCTCTGTACACTCTTTTTAACTACAACACTTCATTTACCCATTTAATTATTAGACAAACATATAAAGTCCTGGAAGAAATTCAGTTTCAAGTTTTAATTTTTCACACAACTTAGTAGCTTCACTAGGCAGAGCTCAAGTCAGGTTTCCGGCTTCTGGTAGGCTAAATACATATGAGAATTTCAAAGCAACTATCATTAACTAGACAATAACACCTGACTAGAATAGCATGAATAACTTACGCAGGATATCAAATGACATGCAGGTGATTCAAGAAAATTAGAGTCCTACAGGCTATTTCAGAATTACCAGTCTTTTGTCACATCCTAGTGTAAGATCTAAACATCTGCTTCTATCGGAGGCTATACTAACTCAGATGATAAGAGCATAAGTTAAGAAATTTAGTAGTGCTTAACAGACAACATGCATTGTATTTTAATTGTTCATATGTCTGTATATATGTTTTCAGTTTCCATCTTTATGAGTATTTAACCATAGATTTGATATTAATGACACATGACTATACACCTTCTATAAAAACATCAACCCAGAGGTTAAAACCTTACACTGTTTTAGAAAGCTATCCATTTATTAAGCATACTGAAGAAAACTCTACAGGCTGTTAATCAGAAACACATTTGAACAACTAATAAAATAATTTAGTCAGGCAGAGGAGGTTTGTGTATGAGGTACATAGATTTAATGCATAATACAATAATTGGTCAACAAGTCATACATTCAAAAAGACTTATTTTTTTAACGAGATTATATTAGAATGATTCAAGAAGGAAGTATTAGTTTGTTGAATTGAAATATAATTATGGACTTCCCAGAAAAATGTATTTATATGCTATTTACAAAAACTACGATCTCTTAGCTCGAAAGAGGCCTCTCCATGAAGATATGGAACACTCAGACCCAAGTTGAAAAAAAGATGACTAAAGAACTGAGTAAAAAAAAAAATTAAACATCGGGGAATGTTACTTAGAGATTACAATTATAAGATCTTTAAGTAAGAAAATCTTTCAGTAAGAAAATTTACTTGTGTAGTAGATATGATGTAGTTCTCCCTTGTGTTTGTAACACCGACTCGTTCTTTACCTGTAAAATGATTTAATTATATATGGAAATATTCAACAACACGCTTTCTGAAAATACATATTTACAAATAAGGAAAGCTATCTTTCAGAGTAAATTCATTCAGCCTCCTGGATTAAGTTGATTTACATAAGCGTTGCGGAAAGAATTACCCCCCTGGCTTTAAACCTGATCTCCACAGATGGTCTTTTTGATCTGTTAATCACATTTGCTGTATCCTTAGAAAATATCTTAATTACTTATGTCCTCACTTAAAAAGAAAAGCAAACAACAAAACCCAAGCAAAACAAAAAAAACACAATGAAAAAAATCTCAGAGAGAGAGAAAGATAGTCAATTATCCCGAAGGAGGCAAGAATAACCATTTATGTACTGTTCAAAATACTGGGAAAATATAATAAACATAGATCTTCAGGACAAACAATTACATTTAATAACAAAAAATATAAAGGGAATTCTGCATGTTTTTTACTACTGAATTTTCTGCATAAATTTCTCTCCATAAATTCCATAGTGTCCTCTGGAATTGCACCCATATTCCAGAAACATCCTTTTGTATATACTGTGATGAAAGTTGCAAATTTAATGCTTTCTGAGCTCACCACTGTGCAGCACAAAATCATTTGGTTCTGTTTCCATAGCTCTACTAACATCTTCAAAGCTGGCCAGAGACTTTAATGAAGAAGCAGTGTAGTTTATTTCTCACCTGTGATATTTGAAACAACCATCAATGCTACACCAATTGTGTTGAAATATTTTTGCCTCTATGGCAAGAAAAGATGGAAGACATAGGCTACCCGATTTCAATTCTCACTACTTAACCATGAGACAATTCCTTCTGTTTATGTTAGTTTGAGGACACTTAGTTATTTGATTTACATAAAATTAACTTCTCAACAATCGAATAACATTTTATTATGGTAGCTTGGCTCCTTCTTCTTCCTCTCAGTATGTACTCTACAGGATTTCCAGCAGAGGTAATCTTTACACCCATATAGATAATTTCAAATGATTAATTTATACATGCAAAGAATTATACAGGAAGGACAGAACCTTACTTTTTCATCCAGAAACAAGAGAAGCAGCCTATGTGCCTGGTAGCTTATAAAAAAAAATAAAATAAAAAAGCTTCAGTAACCATAGCTACACTTCATGCACCTGTTTCTAATGCTGATCCAAACTGTTTAACAGCTGCCAATATTAGCATACATACTCTTAAATGTAGGAATGTATCTGTCAATTATTGCATTATCCAAACAAACTATACATATCAGTCACTAAAGTTTTAAGAAGCATCTGTACAGTCAGGATAGCACAATGTCTATGATCAGATAAAAATGACTGTCTGAATCGCAATGTATTATGCAGGATACCCCTTCATCTCTCCATTCTCTCCGCAGCTGTCAGTTCTGGAATGAGATTATTGCACCCAGTAACATACATTATTTGAACACTAACTGGTACATTATCCTGCTAAAAGGAGTATGTGTGTTTGTGTATGTGTGTGTGTGTGTGTGTGCATGCACATTACAATCTGACTTAGTTCTGGGGCAAAAAATCCAACATTGAACCAGAGAGCCAGAAATGGGACAGGAAGTGGAAGGACTGTATCTCTGTATAGAATTAAAGCAAAAGATAGACTCCAGGTTATTCCTTGGGTCACTGCAGAAATAACAGGTATCAGCAACATTAGGTACATGCCAAGTTAAAGTTGACCTTTAGCTAAAGTGGAGAGACCAACCAAGTAGAAGCCACAGTTACTTTCACGTTTTGTGTATGGACAAAAGTGAGGAATATCTGGTCATTTCTCCAACAATGTCAGTAAATAGCTCACAAACATTTTTGACAAATATTTTCCATGTCTCTTAAGAAGCCAGAAAACAACGTTCTGTTGTTCGTGTCGACATTCTTTTATTAATAAAAATAATACGAATGACAGAACAATAACAGAAACACTAACAAAAAAAAAAGTTTTACTTCCAAAGCATACCAGTACCACAAGCTCCTTGTATATCCTGAAGGACCAGAAAATGCACTCTTTTTCTTTACACAGCACATAATAACTGGAGCTAATATAAGCATTCAAGAAGAAATTATTATGTGTAATATGTATAACCAATAGACTCAGAAGCATAGGCTAGAGACATTTAGACATTTATTTGGATTTGTTACTTGCTTAAATAGTAATTTATCTGTTCATAACACAGGATATGGTCACATATGCACGTCGAAGTCACGTCAGTTCTATATTTTATGTTGTGCTTCTTCTAAAACCACAATTAACACAATCATAGAGATTTTTGCTCAGGCTGGTATTTTCATGGCTGGGGAATGTAAGATATCACTGCATGGAAGAGTGGTTCTGCTTGTTACAATGCACTTTTACTGTTCTATTGACATAAAGACTCAAATGAATTGACTGAACATACTGAAAAGCCCATATGCAGTGCTCACTAAATCCTGAAAACATGGATCCATTTTGGCCGGCTTCCCAGAACTGCTCTGTCAGCTAAAGATCTTGCAATAAGGCCAATTCCTCATTTACCTCAAAGAATTTCTGTATGCATTACCTCACTCCTTGCTCAAATTATTTTCCTTGGTGACTTTGCTTTATTTTCTGGTTTGTCATTCTTAGGGTTTGTTTTGTTTTGATTTTTCCTCATGGAAATTAATAAGCTAAAAGTACTGTGGCTGGCATTTGAAAATTCAGACACTAACGGAGATATAGATTGCATATCGATATGCATGTATGCCATATAGATGACATATGGAATTTTTTTACATTTACGTAGTTACGGAGAAGCTAATCATAAATATATAAAAAGAGGGATCATGTTCTCTACTAAAATCTGCAGATTAAAATCTATATGCTAAGGTTTATAAAAGGATATAGATTTCTCTGTTATCCTATGTATCTTTTATCTGCCAAATTGTGTAGGATTTTTATTTTATTATTCCATGAGGTTTTACATCTCTTTCCTCTACCTTTACACAGAAAGACGTGCCCTTTTTACCTAAGTAAAACACAAATATATTCCATTTAATTTAACATCATTCAATTGCATATGTTATTAAGTGTTTAGGGTCTTAATCTGGCACACAAAAAGTACCAAACTAATTATTATTTAAGTAGTGAATTATTTGAGATCCTGGCAAAAAATATTGCTGCCATATGGCCTAATGGTGGTATCTGTACTGTTTAGTCAGAAAAATGCAAGACAACTTTCACTTTTCAGCCATCCCATAAATTCTATTGAGAAAATAAAGAGAAATTGAATGCTGTGACTAGATTGCCCAATATTTTGAAAGTCATTGACTGTATCTAGGAAACATAAACACATTTAGACTTTAATCTCAATATAAAATAACTTGAGCTAATATAAATTCTATATAAATTTAGAATTTTATCTCATCATAAGGAAGTATACGACAACAGTTTAATATCAGTGAAAGGAAGAAAACAGAATTCCAACTTCATCATCAAGTGGTAAACAATTAAGATGCCAGCTGTGATGTATACCATCTCTTTTTTTTCCCCACGGACCAGCACAGTCAATATACTCAAGTGGAATGAAAGTGGTTGAAGTGGATTTGACGTTTTTTTTGGAGGCATTGCAAAAAAGTCGATAGCTACCCATAAGTAATGCTGCTGTAAGCTTAAGGAAACTAGCAAAAACCTTGAAAACTTTTGTTATGTCCCATGAAAGTAATCAAAATATGAGAAGAAAATCCTAATGAACTGGTGAAGTTTTGAACCAGTGTCATTTTCATCCTTTAAAAAGAAATTACTTTCCCCCACCTAAATATCTCTAATTTTAATATATAGAATTAGATTGCATAAGTATTTTAATATCACAGGTAAGGTCAAGAGAACTATGGCATTTGATAAAGTTGAAAGTCTAATGCAGGAACTTATTCACATCTCTAATACTAATTTTGAATAATATACATGCCTTAAGTCCAAATACTTCACTGGCAAACAGACATTCCTCTGATCCACTATAGGTTTTGAGGCAATAATTAAAATACAATAAATAGGTCAAACTTAGCCGCACCTAGGTCAAATTCCAGAGGCTACGGTTCTGCAAAGTGGAGAAAGAAGATGTAGTGTAGAGGAACATAGGCATATTCTGGTAAGCAAAGGGACCAGGCTTGGCAATGGACACCCTATGGCAATGGGCAATGTTCCAATGTTTCATTAAAGAACTTCAGGCCAAAACTGGAAAAAGTAAAGTTCAGACAAAGCAAAAAGTAAAGGTAAATAGTGTCTGACAAATGAAAAAAATATCATATGTAGTATAATCAGATCTAACATGAACTTACAGACCAGGGGAAAAAAAAAATGATCTAAAAGTATGTCAGAAACCAAACAAATTTGAACCCATCACATCCTAGATTGAGGAAGAAGTAACCATTCATAGAAATATCATACTTCTTGTTGAAGGACTGAGTCTGATGACAAATTGTTGTACACCCCGTCTCTTATTCCCCTTCTCACAACACCAGGGTGTTATTATGATCTTCAGGATGTCCAGATGAGCAGTAAAAAAGATGAGCATGACACCAGGAGAAGTGCAAGTTGCTAAGACAGGTACATATAACCAATTTAACTACATTATAAATACTGATTTTTTTCCTGTATAATAACATTTTAATAATATTTTGCTTCCTTTTTCTTTCATTTTCTGTTATATCTAGATCTGGAATTACAATAATTATTGAATTGAGGATTTCAGTTTTACTAAACATAAGTTCTTGGCTTTATATACAAAGTGTGTTTGATTTTGAGTGTAACACAAGTAACCTGGGGAAATAACCAGGAAAAGTAAGTAAAACGGCTAATGATTGGATGACATCAAAATAAGTAATTCTTGACTGGACAGTCACACAAACTTGAGATTAGGTAACCATAAATTCTGGATGATCAGACTTTGACAGGTAGGGGAAAGGTGCACCAAAGATTGAGGAACATCTAACAACAGGCCTAGCTGTGGTGTGGGAACAGAAAAGCTGCAAGCCAGTAACATCAGATCTGCCTCCTTGTCTTCAGTGAAGCCAACACAGCATCGGCATAATGTAGTAAACAGATTTATACAGGCGCATCCTTACAGCTGATCTGATCTGAAAATGTCTTGAAGAATGATTTCTTCTGGGCAGCCGTGCATTGGGTTGTAAGACAGCTAGTAATAATGATGGGTCATATGTAGAGTGGAGGATGCGTATATGCTGTGCTAGTGTGCCTTGCTATGTAATAAGGGTGTAAGGAACATCTGTTTGCTAACACTTATTATAAGTTTACTAATTTTACTTAATAAAATAGTAATCGACCAAGCATTTGAATGAAGGAAAGTCTCATCTGTTTGCATAGCACAACTGCCTCCATAATAATTGATCAACTGCTCAAGCCTGACATAACAAAATTTGGTGAACAGCGGATACCAGAAGACAACAAAAGTTTTGAGACCTGAAAACTGGTCCTTGTGTTCCAGTACCAAAAGTAACTGAACTGCTTGGTAGAAATGTTCAATAGATAGAAATACCCAAGAAGAGATAAGGTGTTTTAGAGAACTTAGATTGGTAGATAAACTCTCTGTTAACATCCAGTTTGGTTTGAGGTTCCCTTAGGAAAACAAACAGACAAACAAATAAACACAAAGCCAACCAACCAACCAACCAAAAAACAAATGGAAAACTAGACAATCACAGTTTGAGATTTTTATTTCAATATGAACAGAACATGTTTATACACAGGGATGAGAAAAAGTCTTGAAAAGAACTGCAACCGACTGCATCCATTCAAAGACACTATTATAGTAACTTTTTTTACAAGATTCCATTCATGGTGTTTATTTTTTATTAAAACTCTTGTTCGTGACAGAATAGCTTACTGGAACTGAAAGAAAAATAAGTATATATAGAAGAAACTTGGAATGTCTCAGGTTGTATCATTACCATCATCAGTATTTTAATTAGTTTTAGATTTATTTCTGATATTGAATGAGTTTGATTTCTAAATAAGCAACATATTTTGAGCAGGAATTTTATCCTTAATTTGTTTCACTAATCCCACAACTTTTAGAACAAGAAAAGCCTACATAAACTCACTTGAAACAAATTAGAGTAAATATTAGATGTTGACATGTTTCAAGGCATACTTATTTAGAATTTTTAGGATTAGGAAAGGTTAAATTGATCTTTAACATTTGCACAGCAACAGCATGTCTTTGTACTTAGGTGTTGATAAAGACAGATGGTACATGGAGTAACAGCTGCCGATGTAAAACACATAATATGTAATGTAGGAGTTGTAAAGAAATCATTTGGGTCAGATCAAAATACAAAGGTAAAAATGCATGTATCACAATGTGTCAAGACTAATTGATTTTCTAAAATCAGAACAACAAAATCCTGAAATAGCACTACTTGATGCAGATTGGGAAGGTTTTGAACACTACCGCTCTTTAAAATGGAGGCATTCAGACACTACTGAGAATCATTTGTCTTTAGCACTTGAATGCAGGTTAGTGAACAGAATGTAAAGTGGAAGAGGAGGATAAGGTTTGGTACCAATATCTAGAGGCTCTGATTGGTTGTTACCTCCTGAGGATCTGACTGAACAACTTTTAGAAGGAAATATATTCTGTGTGAGAGCCTTGGCAATGGCAGTGGCAGCAGCTTTGTACACTTGTAAACCTTGGTATCAGGAAACTCCATCCCTGATCTAAACCCAAGGTTTGTTATGGCTTCTTATTTTTCTCAGGCATTATGGTACTCATGAGGATTGAAAAGACTTCTGAGTAAAGTAGAGGTAACAAGCTGAGATGATCAAGACAATTACTTTCAGTGGGATGAGGCTTCCTCGTCTTCAAGTTTTGAAAAAGAAATTGTATTGTTTACGCACTTGCAGAACAGGAAAACACAGAAATGTGATAACACTAAGGACTATTGGGAGGACAAGGATTATATTTCTGCTCAGAAGGGAAGGATACAATTCAGGTCAATTCAACAGTTAGATCAAATGGGGACGTGAGCTCTCTTAGTAGGTGTCTCTTCTTAATAGGAGCCTTCAATAGAATTCTTCAAGTATTGTCAGATGTACTGTACCCTGCTATTCACTTACAAATGGCCTAATAGGGTGTTCCTGACATGATATAGTGATAAATCACAGAAGTGCCAATTAAAATGAAACGTTTATTGTGTCAATCATTGAAAAGGAACGTTAAGCTCTTGTAACACTCTTTCAAAAATAAAAAGTATAATAAAAGCTTTATATGCGGGGCTTCATCTTCACACTATTGCCTCTTGGCAATAAAGGGATTCTTATAAGTGTGATTATTACTGAAAATCTTTTGCTTTATCATTTTCATATGTTCAAATTCCAATTGAGGATATACTTTGCCTAGTAAAACTGGACACAAATACTATCTTAACGTGTTTTGTTACAGTTGGCCTTTACTGAAATTTTTAAGCCTCAACACAGTCTTTTTCACATCCAATGAAACCTCCTGACACCTCTGCTCTCAAAACAAAATGTGAAGATATAAGATAAAGTGAGAGTAGAGAATAAATGTTTATGATATTCACTATGAGGATGAAAGTACCAGTTACCAGCTAAAATAGAATAAAAAGTTTCCTTTATAGGACCTGCTTCTTTCTTATTTCCATTTGCCAATCTTTACACCATAGGCCTGGATGAAGTTAGAGATTCATCTTTCTCTGTTGTGACTGCCTAGCCTTTTTTTTTTTCTTTAATCAAATAATTTTCTAGCTCTGTGATTAGAAGTCTGTATCATATTGGCCCAATTAGTGGTTTTTATGCCAGTCTAGGGTAGCATAACTGAGAAGAATAAAATGAAACTGGTCTCATCATGAGTCCCACGGTTTTTTAAGTCACCTTTAGAAGACTTTCAAGGGTTACTTGAAGATTCGCATTAAAGGATGGTGCTTCTGATTTCTGTCTGACCAGAAAGAATTTTCCCACTAAATGTCAAAGTTTATTTTGGTATTGATATTTTAAACTTTGTCTTCTTTTGAACGTATAACAATTATTATATAGCTCTGCAACGTATTTGCGCTGCAGTCTATAACTTGAACAGTTCAGATAGTAGAATTATAAATTTCAGTCCACATTTAATCACTGCTTTACCACAGAGGTAAGCCTTCCCTTCTCTCCTTCTTTAATTAAGAGCTTAGCTGCAGTAGCATGTTTATTACAGACACCGCAATTGTTATGCACTAATCTTACACAATGTGTTATTAGCATAATAGGGCACAACAGAGTGAAGGCTTCACCTGAATTTGTTTCTCTTTATGTATTTTGTGTTAAAATCATAAATGCAGATTTTCACTGCAGTGTGTGTGGGTTTAACCATGCAATTCCCATTAATATTAAAAGGAATCATGCAGCTATATCCCTGCACACCACATTGAAAATACTCCTTAATGTTTTTTTAATGAAGATTCTTTTATGAGTAAATTGTTTCAGAGTAGCTGAGCAGTTATTATGTTCCTCAGTCACCAGTGATCACCCACAGGGTAAGTGTTCTTTAACATTGTGCCGCAGCCCCCTTGGCTTTGCCATGTTATTATAAGACCTTTCTAGTTATAAATGATTTTCATTGTGGTGTGCAATTAGAAACTAGCCAACAGAGTAAAGCAGTAAAACTTGGGTTTGGATGCAAATTGGACCTGCCCCTGGGGGTATTTAATTTAGGCTTTGACGTTTTTGTATCATCAAGGGTTTGTATTATATGCATCCATTTTATTCTTTAGAGAGAACATGTCTGTTATTCTTGAGGATCATTTCATATTTTTTTGTGGTTTACAAAACTTTCAAGGTTGTTTTGGACAGTTAATCATATGCAGGATGACAGTATAAACCTTTAATGAAATTTGGAACTGAAATTTACTCATTTAGTTGTACTTACAGTTCAGTTTTGAAATGAGACAAATTGTACCCAGAAATCCACTGCACGGTTAGTTACTGTATGTGAACTATTTTCTTCCTTTCATACACAAATTATATTCATTATCAACTCTCTTGTCTTTACATAGAGGTGGGTACTACCACAGACCAGCACACATGAATCTTCGTTTTCCCACCCTGCCTTTCCTGTTCCTCCCTCTGCTCAGGAGTACAGCATTTTATATGTATCTCTTTCTGGTGGAACACTACAGACAAAAATACTGTGACAGAAGTGCTGCTAATGTTTCTTATTTAGAAAATGTTGATTACAACTATAAAGAACATCTAGAAATTGCTAACGAAAAATTGTCAGAAAAGAGTTCTTCCTTTTTCTTTTTTTTTTTTTAAATAATCAATGATTTAAAAATTGCTTATGCAGGCCCAGTTGACTGGTTGGTTCTAGTGTAGGCTTTGGTAATATTTTGTCAGTTCTGGAGCATCTTTTTTTTGCCTCTTTCTACTGGACTCGTCCATTTTTCTAGGCCATAAGTGTTATCCTTAACTAATGCATTTATATAAAATAAAATATTTTGAGCTGTCTCCTTTATGTGGGTACATTCTCTTAGTGTGATTGTAAAATGTAATCCATGACAATAAAAACATAGTTCTGTGGTTAAGAAAATTGCATAAGTTTTGTAATTTATATAAAGCTATTCACTTTGATAGCCATGAAACATTAAAAGTAGCCAACTCCAATGTTTTGTTGTGTTGGTGGATTCTTCTTTTTTTCCCAAATCATATCAGGTTTTACAGGTTGATCTCTGGAAGAGATGAAAAAATCTTTGCTACGAGTTAGATGAGTATTCTTCCTAGGGATCAATACAATGATCTCATTTAAGCCACAGACTATTATAATCAAGAGAATCAAGAAAGCCATTTACTGTGTAGTTGCTTCCCTCAATCTGATCACATGTAAATGATTTCTTTGAGATCATGTCCTAAAGGCAGAGAAGATTTAGCTTGTGAGTATATGGAAACCAGTTAACTTCTATTGACACAGGCTGATCTCACAAATTTGTTTCTTGCTGCTTAGTAATAAAGAGTACATGTGATGTGTCACAGTCTATGACTATAGTAATGAACATTATTCAAATTATCTGCCCCCAACTGACTTTGTATTGCATTACTCAGAAGAAAACAATCCACAGACCTAATCTGCTCAAAAGGACTTTTCATCACACTAAAGGAAAAACCTAAGCTAATAATTTAGTAAGCCTGGATTTTCCTTTCTTCCTTCCTTCCTTCCTTCCTTCCTTCCTTCCTTCCTTCCTTCCTTCCTTCCTTCCTTCCTTCCTTCCTTCCTTCCTTCCTTCCTGCCTTCCTGCCTTCCTGCCTTCCTGCCTTCCTGCCTTCCTGCCTTCCTGCCTTCCTGCCTTCCTGCCTTCCTGCCTTCCTGCCTGCCTTCCTGCCTTCCTTCCTTCCTGCCTTCCTTCCTGCCTTCCTTCCTGCCTTCCTTCCTGCCTTCCTTCCTGCCTTCCTTCCTGCCTTCCTGCCTTCCTGCCTTCCTTCCTGCCTGCCTTCCTGCCTGCCTTCCTGCCTGCCTTCCTGCCTTCCTGCCTTCCTGCCTTCCTGCCTTCCTTCCTGCCTTCCATTCAACTATGTATAAGTGAACATACTTTACGTCACATTCCAGAAATTGTATTTATTTGAGGTCCTCTGTCTCTTTTCTTTCATTTCCTCTATTGATTTCTGAAAAACAGAAAGACATTTGATTACAGTGAATGTTTATATTCTAGTTAATTTTTGGTATTACATTTGCAACTTGCTTTGTGCAACTCCCCACTCTTTGAATCTAATAATGAAAATGTATAAATATATTTTGTTATAGAAACAAGGTGAAGCACTCCAGGCCTCCTGGGGATGGTAGGACTATAATATGTGAATTTAAATTGCTAAGCTACAACCCTCATTTTATAAGTGGTACGTTGCATATTTAGTTTACATCTTTAGCAATATGACAAATGAGATTTTAGAGACTACTTGCATTGATCAGTATTTCTGGAAATTTCAAATTAAAACAATGTCACTGTTGCATATACATGTGCTAGAAGGACAAAGCACAGCACAGAACCAAGCACCCTAGTTCTGGTCTAGTTTCTTATTTTTCTTTTACAAAAAAATACATATCCCTTTATTCGGTCTTGGATTGGATTAAACATGACACAGCTCATGGTAGTTCTATGGAGATTCATCAATATACTGGGCAAACACAAGGCCAATGAAACACCATTTTAGTTAAAGCCCCTTTCATATTTCGTTGTCGTCATGAAACAAAGAGGCACAACTTATAACCAATTTATATAAACGTCTGAGCAAGTCACCACCCTACAGTCAAACAAAGACAGGTGCAGTTATACAGCGAACTAAAAAAAATGTTGATTTACAATGCAGCATTTAAGAGACAAGGGATTTTTCACAAGCAGAACTGCTAGTTGGATACAAGGAAGGATGACTGGCAAAACCATACAGAAGACAAGCAACAGAGGAAACAGAGGGTGGAAGCAAAATAGAAAAAACTATCCTGCTTACTCAAGAAAGATAGATAAGAAAAACAGCCTATTAGTTCCAACTTCTATTATCAAAGAGGTTTCAAGCATAATCACCATGACCAGATTAAGAAGAAATCTGACCGGGACCATCACCAACTGTGCTAACTTTACTTCATCAGGTCCATGGCACTGTATTCCCATAACTGGTTTAGAATGTGGGTGCTGAAGACTGAATTCCATGAGGTATCTGTATTACCAACCTTAATATAGGTGAACAGAGGTTGGTAAATGCAGAGGGAGTTCGAAACAGCATGGGCTGACAAGCAGACAAGCAGCAAGAGCATGAATAACTCTGTTGTGAGTTGAGGTGGCCAACTGCCAAGCACTCATATAGCCACCCTCTCATGCCTTTCTCCTGTGGAACAGAGAGAAAATGAAAGGCATGAAGAGTCAGAGACAATTCAATAGCTAAAGCAAAAGCTGCACATGCAAGCTAAGCAGAAAGAGGAATTCAGTCACTACTTCCCAATGCAGGCAGATGTTTAGACACTTCCTGCAAAGAAGAGTGTCAGCATGTGTAGTAGTTATTTGGGGAAAAAAATGCCATAACCACATGGCATAACCACATGCCACTTTCCTGCTCAATGGCCTGAGCTTTCATTCCATTCTATGTTTCATGGAAGATCCCTTTGGCCAATCTGGATCAGCTGTCTCGTCTATGACCTCCTGCAAATCTCTTGCTCAAACACAATCTACTCATTGCAGGTATGAAGAGTTCAGATTGAGGAAGAGAGAAAGCCTTGACACTGTGGAAGCACTGTTCACAACAGCAAAAACTTTATTACTGTTACTATAATAAATAAATATTTGTTTAGTGTACTACTGGTAGTATTTTATTATAAGTGTTTTGCTGTTTCTAAAAAGGAAATTTAGACTAAACTACCTGATTACTCTGAAAAAATTGTCCATTAACCTCTGTTCAAACAGCTTAGGTTTGAATCATGACATTTTGTAACCTGGATTTTGATTGAGGAATTTCAAAAAGTGAACACCAGAAATTCAACAGCAATAATAAACTAACAAAAGCAGTATCAGCTTTACAAGTATAAAGACAATAATTTAGTTTATATATGTATTAATGAGGAAAAAGAAAACAGATAACTAAGTCTGAGTCATCTCCTAAAAAGCCCAGTCTACAAACTTAGTGTATGTTGACACTTCCCTAATAAAAAGGAATTTTCTTCACATTTCTGAAACAAGGTTTCTTAACAAAGTATTTCCATGGATGCTACAATTTGCAGATAGCATTCACAGTGTGGAGTGATTTGTCATCTGCAAAGACATCTCCTGCAAACTATGTTCCTTTTTTTTTCTTCTGAAACAAGGTTTTTTCTTTTTTCTTAGCGTTTTTCCATTATAAATTGGACAGCTCTCCCTTTGCCATGAATAGAAATATTTTATGTGGTTATGATTCAGAAGCAATTTAGAATTTATTGATAATTTGAAGTAAATAAAATTTTTAGGTCTTTAGTAACACTTAATCATAAACCTACTCAATATTTAGAAAAGTGATTGTATGGAATATTTTATAATCAAAACAACAACTTAAAAACAGATTCAAAAATGAGAATATCCACTCTTATTCACTACATCAATATAATAAATGCATATACAAGTACAGAGATACAGAGATATACATGCACACAAAGATACATTAAATTTTAAGCATAAAAGGAATGTGAATAAACACAAAGATACATATATTTAAGCACACAGATAGATAGATAGTTAGATAGATAGATAGATAAAGACAAATTAAGAGACTAGTCTGAAAATCTCACATACAACGCATCAGCATTCCTCAATAGGTGATGGTCAAACCCCAGGGGATCAACTTCATCTTGACCACTTAATTTGCTGTGTTTTCAAATTAAATAGCCAAAAGATCTTAAAATAGAGTTAAAGTTTTGATCAAAACTTGCTGAAACCCAGGCAGTTCAGAAGTATGGGAAGAATATTCTGCCTGTATCTCCCTAAACGTGCTGCAAACGTACTTCTTAATTGAAAGATTTAGAAGAGATGGTGATCTATAGCATCCATTCTCCTAAAAACATAGTAGATTATTTTGAATGCAGAAATTCAAATGTGACGTATACTCACATCTTTGCACTTAGACATGAAACTATAGCGTAAGAAAACTGTGACTGTGTCCAATTCCTTTGGATGAAAGTGAAACTTCAATTCTGAACCACATTATTATGTCTGATAATATTTAATCTTACATAAAAATTTAAAAATATAAAAGAAATACTTTTTGCACTAGTTGTAGGGGTTTTGCTTTTTGATTCAAAAACACTGGATCTATTTTCATACATTAATTTTACATATAAAATATACTAAAGTGTGCTTCTGAGTACCACCATTTTCATGTTTTTTAGCATTTCTTTGTAAAACAAAAAAAAAAAAGAGTATTGAGATGGGATTAATTTTGGCAGTCCTTGCTGCTGATTTTTAATGCCTTGTCTTAGACTTACATGTATTTATTATACTAAGTAGGTAGTTTATACCATTTTTAAAGTCTAGCAATTTACGTCCTCTACTGACAAGGTAAAATTCTCCTCCTTGCTGAATATTTCTGGGATTTCTTATAGCAAAAACAAACCAGATGCTGACCAAAGCCTCCTGATATTTATTCTACATTATATCTTCATCTTCTAATGGTAGCACTGCTACTGGAGCTGTTGCCACAGGAGAGTAATACCACAATGTCTTGGAGAGTTTCTGACTTTGTTTTACGTACTGAATTTTTAAAATAAACTACCCCTTTTAAAACTATATCAGGATGCTGTATCAGATGCATTTTTTACATTCTGAGACATAAATGTTAACACAATCAGATATCATGTATCACATATCTCATCGTTGTTGAAAATGGAAAGAAAAATATTTTAAAACCACATTTACATTAAAAATGTTTGAAAAAACCACACCAGACTAACATAAAACCAGAATAGAACAACTTCTTCAAGGGTGGGTTGAAGACAAAATGAACTTTTGGAATTACATAAGCCACTAGTGGGTAACGGACTTTTTATGTACAGAACACGAAAATCACAGCATTATAAGGTTGGAAAAGACCTCTGAGATCATCTAGTCCAACTTATGACCCAACACCAACACCTACTCGTTGTTTAAACCATGGCACAAAGCGCCTCATCCAACCTTTTTTTGAACACCTCCAGGGACGATGACTCCACCACCTCCCTGGGCAGTGCATTCCATTGGCGAATCACCCTTTCAGTGAAAATTTTTTTCCTAATATCAAGCCTAAACCTCCCCTGACAAAGCTTGAGACCATGTCCTCTTGGAAAATGAAGAGATGTATTAGAATCCTTGTGAATCTTTAATGAAGCAACCATATTATTAAGCTATTTTTCAGGACAATAATCCAATTAAGAGCTGGATATTACAATACAAAATTCACATTAACAAGAATTTCAAACAAAGTGTTTTGGGTGTCATAACAACATTATTAGGAGTGCTTTAAAGAAAGCTTTTTTAAAATAATGTTTTAAATGCCAAGAGACTATCAAAGAAAATAAATGGCAGATCATGTGAAAAGATAGATCAGCGAATTAGGATAAAGGCAATTGTACTTACTTAAAGGCAAGCAGATTTTGCTGCTCTCAAGGTGAATGAACACAGGAAGTGTAGCAAGTATACAGTTATAATACAAATAAAATTTGCAGTCTAATGGTTATTTTTTTATCTTTGTCAGAATTCTGCAGCTGTCAGAATACTTGTGACCATGACACAATTACATAAGCTTTCCAGAAGGACTGAAAAATCCACCTGTTGACCGATTCCTATTTCAAGCAATCATTTAAATATCCTCTCCCTTCTTCCCAGTTGCACTTTACTGTAGAAAAGCCCACAACATTTCAACACCTCGAAAATTTTGTAGAATGGGATTGTAAAACGTAAAATGGGATTGGTCAATAAAATGGAATTCCTCAACAAAATTAGTGAGGAACAAGTGGCTTTCTTGTAGTCAGAAAAAAATCTTAAATAGGACACCTGCAATATGTTTCAGCAATAATTATTCTTTCATTGACAAGTAGTTTTAAATATTGGTTGTGTAAAATAAGGCTTCAGTAAGGCACAACATCAAGAATATACTGCATATCAAAAACTATAGTGAAGAACAAATGAGGAGAGCTAATATGTCATAGAACAGAAAACAAGGCTGAATCAGCAGACGGATAGACAAGATCACTTTTTATTGTTATTTGATGTGTAAGTTATTACTGTGACAATTTAAAAGGGTTTAAAAGGGTTTAGGAGTAAATGCTGAAAGCATTTCAATAAACCCACTTCTTCTCAATTCCAGAATTGAAGTGTATTAATAGAACTAGTGCACAGCGTTAAACTTTCTGATAATGCACTTCTGTGGATTACATACATACATGTTTAAGAGAGTCTAATAATTTTTATCTGTTTTAAAATAACCTTTTCACATCTACAAAGTTTATCATATTCTGCTTATCTGAAGACACACACTCTGTTGAACAGGCTTTCACCCTGTGCATAAAAAGCGCAGAATAAAATAAAAAATTCCAGTAAGTATACCCATCTTCATCCAACATATTTTCATCAGTCTCAAATGGAAGACAAAAAGGAGAGATGGGTTTTACACAGTATTTTTCCAAAGCCAGAAAAACTAAGCAGGCTATTTTGGAGGAAAACTGATTTGAATGCCGAAATCTGTCATCTAGTAAACCTTTCCAAGGAAGATCCTGCAGGACTGGTTGTGGTCATCTCAGGTTTAGCAGTGTGTTTAAGGGCAAGAAGGTGATCCTTCAGAATGTCTTATCCCAAACTCAAACCCCCTTATAGATAAAGGCCATAGGGAACCAGAGATTGTTTTGTGATTGTAACTCCAAGGACTCAGAAAATTTAGATTAACATCTCTGTCGGAAACTGTCCAAACTACTTCTCACAATGAGTACTGTTCTCTACCTTTAAAAAAGGAAATTATTAGTGTCACTGAAAGTCTATACCAGTGTTCACACAGAGAGAATCTGCTCCTCACAGCCTAACATCAGTCTAAGACAACGAAGACACAGAGTGAATATTGTGAAAATATACATCCTTGCCAGCTTCCAGTTTTATTGGTCTCTTAAGCAATTCAACAACCTGAGGTTCTTCATGGGCTCTTTCCTAAGATTTTTGATTCCCAAGAGTACCTTTGAGTCATTCCCTTAGAAAGGCCCTTTTGTTTTCCGAAACTGATAAAAACAAGGCCTACATGGCCTATGGAGCAGGGTGAAGTTTTGTTCATGGCACTTTCAGCTTAATCACTGTTATGCGTCACACGATTCTCTAAAAATGTATTCAAATGAATTGTAGACAAAGTACCTGTTGACAATTTTTTCTAAGCCTCATAACAATATTAAATTCTGTTCTCCAGTTCTAATCAGCATCTATTATCAGAGTTAATTTATGTTTTGATCAATCATGTATTACCTACGCATTCGCTTTGGGCTTACTTCATTCTCCTATCAAATCAATTAGGTGTCTGTTCCTGAAATCTTCCTAAAAGTGAGGTTCTTGAGGTTCTGCAAAGTCTAAGTGCTTATGTACAAGAGCCATTTTGAAAGTCCAAATACCCTTTCCAACTGTCACTTTCTTTAAATCCTTCCCATATAATTCCCTTTAATTACGAGGCATCTGATTTTGCATTGACCAAAGGATTTGCATTGCATGTTCATAAAATAAAACTGCAGCATTATAGTAAAAGGAAAAATGTGTCTAGTGGAAATTATTTTCTATGATAACAGATGTAAAAGGCCAGCTGTGCCTGGCTACACAGCTTGTTTAAATTTTAGATCTGTAATTCCTTATATGTCTTAATAACCCCCTGAATTAGAATGGCAAACATTAATTACTTTGTAGAATCAAAGGACCATTAAGGTTGGAAAAGATCTCTACGATGTTGAATTTTTTTTTTTTTGTTACCTGAAGGTTCTTCTTCCTAGGAATTTTTTCAAGCATCATCAGCCACTGCCATGGGACATATAGGCATACATATTATTTGCTATATCACATCAAATACTTGCCTCATCAGTGCTACCATTTCTGTCTCCAAAACACTATAATCAGGTACAATCAGTGTAAATGCAAGGGGCAGCTTAGCACAGGAAACAAATGAGCATATTAGTGCTCTTTCCAGTCAAAAACTGTCCATACAGTCAAATCCTAATACTATATATTGTATTTAGATTTTGTAGAACTACTATTTGAAATTAAGTTTTCTTTAAAATATTTAATGGTAATGGACTTTCAGTTCTTGTAATGCAATAAATCCATGCATAAAATTTTTCATTTACAGTAATATATTTCAGGATTAAATAACAACTTTTAAATAGGAACTATTATCATTTTAAAGCTGTGTATCTGAGGCTACTTGCCTAATTGCAAGTAACCTGCACTCTCCTTCATTCTAGAAGAAGAGTGGAACGTAACAGTTATTGTAAAAGAAATGAAGCAGGGTTTTTTTTAAGTAAAGTGATTCTAATATTTTATAGGTGTACTGGAAATATTAGAATCATAATCATATCATTTCTCTTAAAAAAAAAAAGACATAATATTTTCTCTAACAAAAAAAAAATTATTACATATTCCGAAAGATGATAAAGAGAGGGAACATTATCTGAGGATTTCCTCAGGATTCTGGGACAGAGCATGTTCTCAATGTTGATATAAATTGTTCTGAGAAGAAACTTAGTTTCTCAAACTTACCAAAGAATGTTTTATGCCTTTTAACTGAAATCTCTGAACAAGAAGATTGAAGTGCATGTGAATTAATAGTATATTTATTTTATTTTATTGGCCATTCAGTTTACACCTTCTGGGAATCTGATATATTTTCAGCTTGAGAAAAGAATTTCTTTATTCTTTAAGAAATATAAAATTATGGAAATTTATTCTCAAAGTTATAGTAGGATATTTAGTTTAAGGAACATTAACATATAAGCACGTATTTGTTAAATGCTTTTAATTAGATGTTCATGAAGAAAATATTCAGAACATTATCAGAGTCCAAAAATAAGATTTTTTTTTATCCAGTAGAGAATACTGTCACGGTGTCTTACCACTCTCATGTTCTGGACTTGTAGCTGTCAAAAAGTACTGGTTGTATCTAAGACAGATACTGCAACAATCTATATACAGGTTTTATGAGCTATAATGTTAAGTGTTTTTCTGGCCATGTTTCTTTGATACTGCAAAAGAGATATAACAATGGCAGAAACCAAATTAAACTTGAAATACAAAACTTAAGAAACGAGACCATTCTTGCCAATACCTCAGATTTTCTGTATTAGTTACTAAAGACAAAGTGTTACAAAAACTGTTTTGCTGATTTTATATTCCTTTATATCAAATATAAAGGCCATGGTAGCCCTCAGAATCTCATATTTATTTAAAAAAAATGTTGGGTGCCTTATTTTTAAAAATGATAACAAACATTTCTAAAATCCTCCCCTTTCCTGCTTATAGAATTAGATATTTAGAGAATCTTTAATGTAGAAGTGGCACCATCTATGTAGTATTAAAAAAGGACTATTTTAGAGAGTATTTAAAAATTACAGATTCTGTTCTAAGAAACTTACAGTCCATGTTTATAAAGAAGAAGAAAAAAGAGCCTTAGTATTATGACATGAAAACGTCCTGAATAATCTGCACAGTTTCTGAAGCTTGTGCCAAAAAGAAACAAAGCTAGTTATGTAGGAACATATGTAGCCATACTACTTGTGTAATTTGAGCCAGGTAAGTATCTCAGTATATTCCTGCGTTATTCCATATCAATGTATCAGTTCAGGTGGAGATAAAATCTGTATTTTTAGCACAGTAATTCATCCTGCCACACAGTCATAACCAACAGCACAAAGTTACCTTAATAAAAGGACCTTACAGACAGAAAACTTTTTCTCGTTAGTTTTGGCAGGGTTATAAAAACAGTTACCTCAGACAGTCTTAAATATGTTGATGGTATCAGAAATTTTGTTTTAAGTATCTATTTCAAGGCAATCTTTCCTTCAAACCAGGTCTTATATAAGCTGAGGCATATAAACAGAGATGGGGAGAAGATCATTACACTGACAGCCCACTCTTTCTGCCAAAACACATTTCTTACAGTTCTGTGATGGATTCATACTATGATCCCTCATGGCAGTGGAAAAATCATAGAATCGCTTGGTTGGAAAAGTCCTTGAAGATCATTGAGTCCAACAGTACCTGTCCACTACTAAACTATATCTCTAAGCATTTCATCTACCCATCTTTTGAATAACTCCAGGAATGGTGACTCAACCACCTCCCTGGGCAGCTGCTCCAGTGGCTGACCAACATTTCAGTGAAGGAATTTTTTGTGATGTTCAACCTGAACCTCCTCTGGTGCAACTTGAGGCCATTACCTCGTCTCCTATCACCTGTCTCCTAGGAAAACAGACCAACATCCTCCTCGCTACAGCTTCCTTTCAGGTAGGCAGTAGTAAGGTCTCCTCTCAGCCTCCTCTTCTCTAGTTTAAACAAGCCCAGTTCCCTCAGTC
This sequence comes from Tapera naevia, assembly GCA_033556795.1. Taxonomy (NCBI): domain Eukaryota; kingdom Metazoa; phylum Chordata; class Aves; order Cuculiformes; family Neomorphidae; genus Tapera; species Tapera naevia. Next base: position 4,802,765 of record JAUMJJ010000016.1, read on the forward strand.
ACTCTGCATAAGACTTACTTTCCAGCCCCTTCACCATCTTTCTTGCCGTTCTCTGGACACACTCCAGCACCTCAATGTCCTTCTTGTACTGAGGGGCCCAGAACTGAACAAAGAATTTGCGATGCAGCCTCACCAGTGCCAAGTACAGAGGCACAATCTCCTCCCTGGTGCTGCTGGCCACAATTTTTCTGATATAGGCCAAGATGCCGTTGGCTTTCTTAGCCACCTGGGTGCACTTCTCACTGGTATTCAACCAGTTCTCAACCAAGACCCCCAGGTCCTTCTCTGTCAGGCAGCTCTCCAGCTGCTGTTCTCCAAGCCTGAAACATTGTATTTGGTTGTTTTGTTTCAAGTGTGGGACCTGGTACCTGGCCTTGTTGAACCTCATCCTATCGGTCTCGGCCCAACAATCCAGCCTTTCCAGATCCTTCTGCAAAGCCTCCCTACCCTCAAACGGATCAGCACTTTCACCCAGCTTACTGTCATCTGAAAACTTACTAAGGGTACACTCAATCCCCTCATCTAGATCGTTGATAAAAGGTTGAGATGTCTCAGGTTTTACCCTTAATTATCTTTCTTTTTTGGAGTACTGACAAGGTTAAAAAAACATAAAATATATGTAATGTACCTATTGCATTCTGCAAATCCAGTGTTTGTACAATGAGAGCAATGTGAAATGTCAGAAATCAAATACTTTTGCTAAAACAAGATAAAGGTAGCTGACTAATAAGGGCATTGGTACTTGAAACTTCCAGTTGAAGGGTTTGAAATGTAACATATACTCCTGGTGCCCAGTTTGATTCCTGGTTAAGAATTGATGGAGGTGGTTACGGTTGATCCGTAGAAGTTTTAATGTTCACAGGACAAAAATGATTTATTGCATGTGCACTGCCAGTATGTGATCCTCAGATGTGTTCATCACATTCACATACATAGAGTGTGTGAAAAACTCAGGAAAGAAAGGAAATGTTAGTGTTTGCAAATTCTGCTATGACATTAAAAACTTGCTTCTCTTTGCAATAAACATGTAAAGAAACAAGAATCAGGATAAAACAGAAGATTTATGGAGCTGCTACAATAAGTTCTTCAATCACATTTATTTGTCATTTTACAGCAATTCACATGTGGATAACATTGAGATTTGCATGCTGAACTGCTAAGTTTTAAGATTTTTTTTCCAGGTTATGAATATCTAATATGAATCGAAGACCTTTCAAGAAATGTAATTATTTTTCTCCCAAATGACATATTATATAGATGATTTCTTATTAATAAACTTCATATACCAGTTCCAATAGCAGGTCTAACTGCTTTAATTAATTTCTTTTTTTTTTTTTTTTTTAAGATTTAGAATGACCTGGAAAAATTATAACTGGAAAATTTAAAGAGAAAAGTGGAAAAAATTAAAAAAAATAAAGAGGCCAGGAATAAGGTGAAGTAGCTACAGGGTCACAGAAGAAGAACACTGTGGCAAAATAAAGATGATCTTTGTGGTTAAAATTTGGCAAACACATAACAATGTAAATAATGCATACTTTTTCAAACAGATTGAAGGAAGTCTGGTTTGATACAGCTTATAAAAGGTCATAATACTTATTCTTCTGTTCTTAAATTACATTTAACAAAAAACTAATAAAAAAGAAAATAATTTCTTAAGCTTTTTTGATAAAATAATTTCTAAAATTATCTGTATCCTGGCACTTACAAATCTCAGTAATATTGATTTACAGTATCTAACAATGTCTTTTAAGGAACTTCTGTAGACTACAAATTCCATTTGATTATGTAAATAAATATAAGTTGGCATGCGAGTGTGTTAAAAACAGGAAGTTCAGATTGCTTAGTACTCTGTTTAGGGAACAAGTTCCATCTGATAGAGAGAGCTTTCCATGATGTGCCAAAACCAAGATGAATTTATGTTCAAACAAACACTCACCTTTTTTTTTGAATCTCTCTGCGTTGCAAATACAGCTTTTCAGAGGTGAAATGGAAAGGAGAGACAATGTCATTAATATTTTCTTTAGCTATTCCCATTAAGAAACAAGTACTTTAAACTTGCTTCCAGAACTTTTAAATTCTTCAAGATGATCAGGAATACAAAGCAATATATCTAGTGTTTGTAGAGTATCCTTTAGCCTCAGTAACACTGTTTCATTATCAAGGAGCACTCACTAGGGATTACACTAAATAAAACATCTATAATTCGGAAAGGCAACAAAGTTTCAGAACTAACTACTTTCCCCAGGAATTCTTTGGGGTTCTAGAAAGAAGAGACTTTCTATGTCCTTAACCTGTCACACAACACCACTGTTTCTGGATCTCCAAATAACAACAGCAACAACAACAACCATCACCTGGGAGAGAAGAATCGTGTGGTATAATAAAGACAGCTGTTCCAACTCTTTTCCTGTTTGAGTGAACAGGTAAAGATAAGGGATTGGTATGAAGGCTCCCAAGAGACATATCAGTCCCCTGATTCTCAAGAAAATGCTTCCCAAATGATCTGGGTTTTTTTTGTATTTGTGCAGTCTGTTCCAGAGATTGCCGTGCTGTATGTAGACCTGTAAAATTAGTCTTGAAAAAGGAGAGAGAAAGAGAGAGAGGAGGAGAGAGAGAGGGAGAGAATGCAGTCTATGGTATAATGACTGAATGAGGTCTGAAAGTCTACAGCTGCTGACTGCTGACCTAGCACTCTGCAGCACTCTAAGCAAAACCTGCTTTTCTGTGAATCAATACATATATTTTCACTAGCCCCCTTTCTTTAGCATGCAAGTATCTCAAAGTCCACGTTATATTTTTACTTTCTCAACCAGCCTAAATTTGTTTGTTTAATTTCTAGAAACAACCACTTTTACAATTTTTTTAGCAAGTTATGACTGCACAATATAAGCAAAACTCCTTTGGTAAGGTATAATTCAAATATTTGTTCCTGTGTTTATTCTCAGTTAGATGACATTGTAAAAATAGGGAGAGTTGTGCTGCTGAGTGGATTATGTTACTTGTCAGGGCTGATAATCTTTTGCCTGTTGTTTTTGTTTATTTACTCCTTTTGTATTTTATTCTAAATAATACATCATAAATGTGAAAAGTTCTGTTCTCTTGAATGAAATTGAAAGAGACTTGAAATACAGAAATTAAATCTTGTGTTTTCCTTTTTCCTAAAGTTGCTTCCCAGAATGCAAAAAAAAAAGTAATTTTCTAATTGTTTGTCCTTTGTTGTTTTGAATGCGTATCCTGGTTGAACTTAGCTAAATAACAAAATAAATTGAATCACTGATATGAAGAAAATATCAGAGAGGAAAACAATTTTTTCTTTTCATTCTTGATTTTGAGAGTTTAATGTTATACGAGATTTAGGTGAATTATATACATTTGCCAATAATCACTTCATATGCCTCCTAACCTTAAAATAAGACATTTACAAGCATAAAATGAGCAAGTATTGAGTACAAGAAAGGTTAGGTACTACAATAGAGAGAATATAAGGGGAATAATTTTCTTCCTAGGTTTTGAAAGTTTTTTAATCCTTATTCTTTGATGACTAGGTTAATATTTTGCCCACTGGATATGATAGTTTAAAATTCTGTATATTTCCAAAACCTTAATTCATTAGAAAAGTGTTACAAATGTAATTTCAATATTTTACTCAAAACTGTTAACAGTAATCTAAGATAAAGCGTTTTTTTTCCAATTCATGCAGAATCTTTTGTTCCTGAGAAGACTTTACTTGATTTAGCACTTATCTAGTTCTTCTATCAGGTACTCTACCAGTAAGCTTGATGTAAAAAATGTTTGCCTTGGGCAATTAGCAGTCAAGTGAAGACAGACGTAATTTGTACCATATCTTACATAGTGTTGAGGTGAGACTGAATAAATCTGTCTTTCACCATTTAATGAACTTTTTTGCAGTGCTTCCAAACTCTGTAACTGAAATACCACACAATAACACAGTAGTGCCACTTAAAAAAAAAACCTTTCTAGCCTAGGTTATTGTAGGAGCAAAAGTGGAAGGAATACAGCTATTTAAATGCCCAAGAAAGAATTTGAAGAACCTATTTACTGCTCAGTTCTTCATATTAAGTTCATGGCTGAAGCAGGTTGGATTTTTTCCTCCATCTAACATAATTTTTGCTGATATGATGTATTCTTTTGGTTGCCCTTACTATCATGATTCTTGAAGCACCAATGGCTGGTAAGTAATCAAGGATAACTTCGGATATTAATGGGATATATATAGCTTTAAAAGCCAGCACCAAGCAGCCAAAGGGAAATTCTAGGGGGTTAGTAACAAAAAAAAAGAGCCCCCAAATCCCAACTCCAAACAAACAACAAAACAAACAAAATAAAAACAAAACAAAACAAAACAAGAAGAAAGTAATCATGAATTAAGTTATATTAAAATTCAAAAATAGCTAGGCTTCAATGGGTAATGGCTACAGTTAGCATATATATATTCAGGCTAATTTTAAACTGTGTAGATTGGTTCGCCCACCTTTGTCAAGCTATGAAATCATGGAACTCCATATTTATCTGTACGTATGGATAACCTACACTCACCCCAACATGCCCCATGTAATTTTCTAGCATTGACCAACTATTAGACAATACCTGCCCATCTTTAATGCTGGATACAGTATGTCTTCGTTCCTGCGAAGATTGACAGCTCCCTCTACTGTTCTCATGGTGAGATGTTTAGAACAAAGAAATTATTCTGCATGTGGTGTTGGACTCTAATTATTTGTTTAAAAACAGCTATCAGGTTGGCATGCTTTCAAGTATTGGCTGACATTCAGATGCCTGATGGCACCTTTAGGACACCTGCTTGGACAACCAATCCATTTCCAAACAGAACTTGATAGTGTTATTAAAGCAAGGTATGAGAATCAAAACTTTTTTTTCCCTTCCCTTCCCTTCCCTTCCCTTCCCTTCCCTTCCCTTCCCTTCCCTTCCCTTCCCTTCCCTTCCCTTCCCTTCCCTTCCCTTCCCTTCCCTTCCCTTCCCTTCCCTTCCCTTCCCTTCCCTTCCCTTCCCTTCCCTTCCCTTCCCTTCCCTTCCCTTCCCTTCCCTTCCCTTCCCTTCCCTTCCCTTCCCTTCCCTTCCCTTCCCTTCCCTTCCCTTCCCTTCCCTTCCCTTCCCTTCCCTTCCCTTCCTCATCTTTATCACTTTTACCATCTTTACCATCTTTACCATCTTTACCATCTTTACCATCTTTATCTTTATCTTTATCGTTTTGTTTGTTTTGTTCTGTTCTGTTTTGTTTTTAAACCTTTCTATTTGTACCCAACTGATCTATGTACCACCGAGGCAGACAAAAGCTATGCTGCTTGGCAATACAAGACTGACTTAAGGAACTGACAGAAAAGCACTGCATGGATGCTTTAACATACTAATCATTTAACTCAAACCCAGAAGTCTGCTCCTTTTTTTCTCCACTTTTCATCTCATCTTCACCGCATTTTCCATTTAAATACTTAGTAGTTCATGAAGTCCGGTTGGTGAAGAAAGTTCCTCTTTCCCTTTTGTTTTCCTGCCTTTTAGGTATCATTTTCTCATTCTTTATGATGAAATGTATAGGCTAAATTAAAGCTTGTACTCCCTAAAAAAAAAAAGCATTTCTGTTGCAGATGTAACCTTGGCATTTGGGTGCTGAAATGCTTTAGCCCCACAATTCTATTTCAGCAATGGACTTCTATGAACAAATCACAGTGAATGACAAATACATTTCTTTTGGCTCCCTGAAGGGTTGATTTCTCCACTAACTTTCTTGGGACTTCCTTCAAATAGCTTCACCAGAACAAAGTAATATTAAGTGTGTTAAAGATTTATCTGCTAACCTCAGAGATTATTGCTTTTGAGGGATATTTATGGTCAAGCTCTGTATTTATTGAAGACATTTTTTCTCCCAAGCACAGCTACTGTTTACCAAGCAGATGTTCTCTGTCCTACTACATCTCAATGATATTGTAGAAGAAACGTTGTTAGTTCTCACTTCTAATATGATCATCCTATTCTTACAGGGAAAAGTTAATCAATGAAAGCCAAAATCCTCTTCCACTCACGTTGCAAAAGGCAGATATTACTGTTACCATTAAACCAGAGTAGTTCTCCTTTAATGAAAAAAACATTTATTTTCCTTTGCTGATGCGTCTGTTTATATTTAAGTATAAAGACTTTTTTTTGTCAACAGGTTCAATTACTTCTGCAGATGTTAAAAACACTGCGTTTACTAAATAGCTGCACTCTCAGAATGTGTGACTGTGTCCTTCACTATGCAGCAGAAATTCAAACCTTTGCAGTACAGTATATTCAGCATATGCTTTGTCTGCTTATGCAGTGAGGATACTTGCACAACCACTCACATCATATCCACATTCTTCACTAGTGACACTACATAATATCCCTTGCATGCTTTGATATTTTGGAAATATCTCCTGTATAGAGCTGTACAGTGTAAGGTCAAGCTATGGGTGGGCTTATTGCTGAACCAGAACTTGGTTCAATTAAAATGACATGTTACATATCCAAGAAAGCTGGTTGGAAATGGTGTCAGGGATATGTACTACAGCTCTGAACTTCTTCCTCAAATTTTAATTGGTAAGGTAATAAGTCCATGTTATGCTACTATAGCTTGTGCTAGACTTTGCCATTGATTTACACTCTACATGGTACACCGAGCTTCAGCAGTCTATCTCCTTAAAGTGAAAGAAAGACATCCATAGATCTCTCTTTCACTCTCTATTTCAGTGTATCTCTAATGAACTCATATTTCACACCACATTACACACTTCTGCATAATTTATTTTTCCTGCTGTAGACTCCTGGGATAACACGTAATAAATTATGAGTAACCATTACACTAGAAAGGATACAATACAGTCCTTCTATTTGATGATTACCTGCTTACACAAATCATGTTTTCTGGTTCTAAACCAAAAATAAGAGAATTATACCTGTGAGCTGCATACTGTGCAGCACAAAATGCATTACAGTATTTTAAATTGTCTATTCTAACACAAAGTTCTGCTTACTCTGCTTTGGTATTAACTGACATTTTCATAGTGCAAGTGTCTGTCTGCCTCCTGTTCCCAACATTTACTGATGTTCAAAGACAATTTTGTTTTTGCTTTTACATTGTTTTTTGTCACCATATAGAGACATTGGCTTAGGCTTTCTGTTTGTCATTAATAAGACCCTGAGCAGTTATGGCATATAGATATGAAGCAAGATTCACTGTATCAGCTAACATCAGTACACATCTGTAGTTCATCATTACTGCTCTGTCACTATTAGGGGATTACCCTGATTTCTATTCTGCGTTGTAACTCCCATCAATGCTTAGGGTCAGGATAAGTTACCCATTTAGCATGTTCTTGGAAGAACCTCACAAATCCTCTTTAATTTGGATCTGCTTCAGTTAGGCTTGTTTTGTAAAATGTGAGAAAGCCAATTACACACAAATAATATTGAAAACTTTTGCAACTCCATATTAGCAAAACTTGTTTGAAATCACAGTGGATTTAGTATCTCCAACAGAGACATCATGTAAAAGTGAGTGAAGACAATTGATGTGGTATAGCATTAGTACTTGTATTCTGTAGTAATTTTCCTTTAATTTAAAACAATAAACATATTAATGTCATGGTTATATAAATAGTCTTCTCCACATAGTGATATTTTCGTTAATTTTAAACACGTTTCCAATTTCCCTGAAATTCATCATCCTTTTCTAACAAAGAGGCGTGTGCATTTACAAGATCCAACACAAAAAGAAGAGACTGCACCTGTAACACTTTTCATTTTACAAATTATGAAAATCAGATGTGATTGCCTTCAAAATAGTTCCCTTCTGAGTTGACATACAGCTGCATATGATGCTGCTAACATTCAAAGCAATTCAGTAGATAATTTTCTGAAAATTTGTTGAGAATCTTTGTTGTTTCTCCTTTCACATCTTCTACTGACAAAAAAAATGTGTTCCTTTGAGCACCGACTTAATCTTTGGGATTTATTTACCATAAACCTCAGATCATAACTTCAAAGTTTCCGTTATGTATTTCTTTGGTTTCACAAGAAACTTGGCTTTAAGTCACTGTTCACTCTTGCACACTTGTATTTTCTGATGGAGGGTAAGAAAACACCTCTATTTGAACATGTGTCCACTCATACTGAGTGAAGCTATCAAGTTGCAACTTGTCGCACTGCGACAAGTTAGAACGTGTTCTGTAATCATATCTTTGTCTCTCCATTCCCACTCTTGTTTCCCTAGCTATAGGGTTAGTCTCTGGGGAATTATTGTGTCAAAAATACTATACTTTCTGTAATATGCCTCTGTGGTGGAAAAAATATTTTACATACTTTTGTCCCATTTGCCTATATTGATACCAGTACAGAGATTATTCAATAGCAGCCTCAATAGAAGAAAATATATCTGAAAATATTTCAAGAACACAACTCTGAAAGACCTCTCTTCAGGGGAAATCTGTTCCTCCCAGACTCTTGCAAGCTACAAGTTTATCCTAAAAGACAGAGCAGAAGATACTTGGTAATGTCTCAAATTTCTGCCTGTCACAAATGGTACAAGGTAACACAGGTTTGTACTTCTAGGTGTGCGTTGCAAAAAGAAGTTAGAATAAGAGTGTGAGACAAGCATGCACAGTAGATAAAATTCTATCCAATGTCCCCTTTGGCAAGGGAAGGAGGCAATTTGACAGTTTCCTATCTGCCCTAGTTAAGTACACAAGCCTGTGAGTCTACAACTCTCATCTTTTCCTAACATTCCATATCTAATTTATTGACGTGGCCCCACCTCCTTTTTTGCCCTTTCCCTATCAGTCATCCTCATCACAGTCTTTAGATAAACCTACAGACAAAATACTTATTTGGACAAAATTTCTACACAGTTCTCTGAAGTATGTTTCTTTTCTTGCTTTAGTGCAGCTTTGAAAGCTCTGCGCTGTCAAAAAGAAAAAAAAGCCTCATTGGCTAAAATGTAAGATTTGTGTTCATAGAGCAAAGAGAATTTGTGATAACATGGGAGTTTATAGTAGTCTATAACTTTATCACAAGAAATAACCCAAAATTTATTACATATAGTAAAACTTAACAAACTTGTCTATGTCAAAGAGCATGCAAAAAGCTGTATTAAGTGAAGTTGTGCATTATTTATAGAAAAAATACTTATGTCTAACTGCAGTAATGTCAATATTCTCTAACAAAGTAGAAAAAGCATTGATTCTGTGCAGAAAAAATATATTTTTAATGGGTGTTTAACTAGATATTGCTGACACTAAAAAAATATAGTAGAAATAACCTTCATATTAATGCTATGAATGTCAAGTCTGACATCTGTATTAATAGATATTGCTTGAAGAGTAAAATTGTGGATTTGTTGTACGTAGAATTGTTTCATTTTATATTGTATCATTTTTAACCATTACAGAAGTTGTGAATACTTTCCAAATTGCAGGAAGGCTGCTTAAAAAAAGAAAAATTGCGTCATGTTGGATTTGATATGCACTTAAGTTTCTTAAACACAGTGTTTTCATTCTGCAACAGAACTCTATGGAAAACAAAGAGAAAGATATGCAGTCATAACAGACGTTGATCAAAAATACTTATTAAAGACCCACGTGCTTATTGTAGATAAGACCAAGGAAAAATGCCCTGAAGAAATTTATAAGCAAAAAAAGATCATTGTTTAAGGAAATGACAGCACGGAGATTTAGAGATATCTTCAAATATTCTCAAGGTCAACCAGTTACAGGCATGGATTGCTACATGTCAAGGCAATAGGAGATGGTCTAGCGCAATGCATGGTGAGGGACAAGCAGCTCTCCTTGTGACCCATTATTGCCACAATCAAGTTTAGTACTGTGGAGAGCATAGTGTTACCTTTTGTTCTCATTTACAACCAAGAACAAGGCACTGTGGAGAAAACAGGAGAGAGGATTGAATTCTGATTTCCCAAGGAATATTCTTTCAATATACTAAAAAAGATAAAAGAAATCTCTGCATGGCCTGAGTGACCTTTGGATTCTTTTTTTTGGATTCCTGCTCTAAAAGTCTTGCACGATAGCAAGTCTCAGTCTATGGAGGAAGGCTGAAGTAATTATTTCAGGAACACACTGCTTCTTGTCAAGAAAGTACATTTAAGAACTCTTGCTATACATTTACTTGCTCCTTCTCATTCAAAGTTACCCGGTTTCTTTTATTAAGAGATCAGATTTTGTGAGATTGGGGTTCATTCATCCCTTTCCTACAGACTTTTGAAGCAAAATTAAAACCAGATTTGAGATATTATCTAGGCAGGTGTGATCATTTTCAGACGACCTCAGGAACATAAATTCTAGAGGCTTCTTCTTATAAGGATTTTCATTAATGATACAGGTAACAAATATTCATCTATAAACTTCTCAAATAATTTCCTGTTAAGTGCTGTAAATTAGGATGATTTTGTTTTCTTTTTTTCCTGTCTTTCCTATGGCAATTTCAAGATTCTACCTATGTGTAATTCATTAGTTTTTGCAAATTTTGTAAATTTGACACATTATGTGTAAGTTAGCTAGATACTAAGGACTCTGACAGATGTCATGTTTTTCCAGTGGAAAAAACTTCAAAGCAAACTGAAAAAAACCATTAGGTTTAACGACTATATTCTGAACAGTGAGAAGCAGAGAACAAAAGTTCTTACACTGAGAAAAGTGTTTATCTTAAAGAACAGTTAATAAGACCTGTTCACCAAAGGAGACAGAAGAACTTACATATTCCAGAGGATAAACCATTGGCAGAAATATCACTCAATACTGAAAACTGATTGGTTAGTTTCTGAAGATTATGGCAAAATGGTAAAAAACATCATGGTTTGTAATGACATGTGAGCATTTTAATACTATATTTATTTGGGTAAATTTACATTATTTTGAGTTTTTTTAAAGACTCAGATTTGGAGTTATTTGCTTCATGTTTAAACTACTGAATGCTATGTGAAAGATAAATAAGATTGCAATATGAAAAAATTGTGATTATAATAGAAATATTGTAAGACAAACAGACTATTTGTTGAACTATGTTACAGGTCTTTTCTATTTCCTGCAGGTTAAAAACAGGGTGTTGAATTTCTGATGGAAGGGTTCTTTCCTTCATTTATTTAAGTATGGACAGAATCATTCCTAACTGAGCAAAGCACTAAGAATATAGCAGATCGAGCAAGGATCCAATGTGATGAAACCACTGAGACATCCAGCAGAGGAAGATTCGAAACAGAAGTGATATTCAGCTATTAGAATTCTAACATCTTTTTAATGGAGATTATTTTATGTCTTCTATTTGCATAGGACTTACCACAATATATTTCTATTCTTTAGTAGTAAATTGAATACTGGAGGAGAATTAATTTCCAATCATGACTCTACTACATGTGGCACCTCATTTTGCAACCCAGTAACTAAGAAGGGTACTGAAAGGTCATATATTGTAGATCTAATGAAATGAATCTGGGAGTGTGGGCAGGTTGTTTATCTTTTTGTTTCTACTATTTTATCATAGCATGTAGAAGCATAAAACAAAAAATTCCTGGTTTCTTAGAAAGAAAAACAACCTTTCACTTAAAAATTGTTATTATACTCTCAAAAAAAGTACAGAAAAATCGTACCTTTATTAAATCTGTGTCTAGATATGGAAATGTATGACTGGAAAGAATTAAAAATAAAGAATTTGTTTTAAAAGCAAGCAAAAAATAAAACTCTTAGTCACCCACTTCAAGAGTACAACTAAATGTTAAAATCTCTAAATACATTGCTATTCTCCCCCATGTGGTAAAAGGCTTCCATTGAAATTTTCCAAAATACTAATTCTTACCTAGTTATGAAGATCTTAAATACTGATTTTTTAAATACAACCTGTGACCCATGAAGGTAGATGTTTCACAAGTGCAAAAAAAGAGAAATATTTTTGCTTTCTTGTTTATGTTTGTATAATTATTTTCGTATTTTCATTATTAAAAATCAGAAATAAAATAAAATAAGCTAGTTAGGGCCAGGCCATGAAATGAAATTCAATAGCTACACAAGACAATTCAAAGTGTGAATTACCAATATATGTTTGTAGGATTTTGCACATATTGTGATGCAGATGAATCTAACACTGTTTTAAGAAAAAAAATAACACACAAAACGATTGCATAAGTCTGACAGAAGTTTCTATCTAGTTCAAATTTGTGTTCTTGGACAATGGCTGTAAGTCACACAGGAGAAAGAGTAAGATTAAAGCAATCGGATAGTGTTTTCCAAAAATATACTCTACGTCTCTATCAAAAGTTCATATGCGGGACTTTCTAAACCAGATGTGGTTTCTATGCATTTAGAAAGCTTCAGAGCATTTCTGTTCCCCTTATGCATTTAATTGAATCCATGCTAGCAATCAGCATGTATCCCATCCAGTCTCTGCCACTGGAGCTGCAAGAAAACAACTCCCTTTTTTTTTTGTGTTGAATAAGTTCCTCCTACCTGCATCTGCTGTTCCCTGGTACTTGTTACCAAAGTAGAGAACAATACATATTATTTTATTTTTTCTCCATTTATGGTTTTACAGCCCTGCATCATCTCTCTCCTTTAGCGGTCTTTCTCCCCGACTGTAGTATCCTGGATTATTCCTCATACAGAAGCCGTTCTATAATTCTGAACAATTTGGGTTTTTTCCCTCTGAAATTTTTGAGTTCTATTATTCATTCAGTTTTTGAAAGAGGGAGCAAGAGCTGCATTCAGTGTTCAGAAGTCCGATAAAACAAAAATTTAAAAACTGTCACAGCGACATCTTTCTTTTTTTTCCAGTCTTTGCTTTATGATTTTTACTATCTCACTTGCTATTTTTATCATTCCTGCTCACTAAAACTTACACTTTCAAGGAAGAATTCATTACATTTCCAAGGTTTTTTCGAGTGGCAATTGTACCATGGAGACAATCACTTCCTAAATACTTTTTTGGCAAGTCCATCACATCAAATTTCATCTGCAGTTTCACTTTCCAGTTTCTTCTGCAATTCTTCACAGTCAGCTTTGTTCTTTATTCATTTTCTCCTGAATAATTCAGCATCATGAGGAAACTTTCTCATCTTACTGCTCATTTCCTTTTCTAGACTGGGTTCAGCAGAATAACTCTCATCCCATATCACTGGTTGCCCTGGTTCTGCTTTTCGCTTTTGACCACTTATCCTTCAGCTTTGTGCCTTTTTAATTGTTACTAATATGTTAAAAGCCTTTACCTCCTCTCTACCACGGTTACTTACTTTCTCCAGTAAACTTTCATGAGGTAGATGATTGTCATAAAGATTTTGGAAGTTCAGGTGTATCAACAGAATTGCCCACAGATACAAGTTATTTACCTTTTCAGAACAGTCCAGTAGGGTTTAAAACGCTATCTCCTTGTACAGAAGACATGCTTGTTCTTTGTAAGGACATATTTATGCAAGTATCCAACTTTATTTTATGTCAGAATGTTGAATATCTTGCCATGTTCAGATATTAGGAGTTTCTAAGGATAATTCTGTGCTATTTGTTTTTGCTTTTTTCCCCCTTTTAATTTGTTATTGACATCTTGGCTTCTCGTATCTCTATTCTCATAGATTTAGGTAACTAAGTAAAGCTTTACACAGCGCTAAACAAAAAGAAGTCTGGGAAGGAAGTAGTCTTAGGAAGGAAATCAAATTGTTCTTGGCAGCATTTCATGGTAAAACATTCTTGATTAGAATTCTCAGTCCATTCTTCTTTTAAGCTGCAAATCATACATACGGTTTAGTACTTCTCACATGTAAGGCAAAAATGCATTGTAGCTACCCTATGTGCACTACTATTATTAAGTATATTATTAGTTGGTCTTTTTTTTCCATTTTGTTTACTGTAAAGAAGAAACTCAGGAGTGTTCAAGTGTTAGCTCCAAAATATGAATCCAATATGCACAGAAATTGGTTTTATAAAACCTGTAAATGTTACATGATAGGCTTAAAAGGAAATGACGAATTTTATTTCTACTCAATTCAGAGGACCAGAAGTAACAGATGATCATTCAGTTAGATAATAAGACACCACAGCCATTCCCATCTCTTCACTCTCTCCCCAGATTCAAATGACTCTTCCGTGCCTGCTTTCTAGAAGAAGAGACCTTATAATACCAGCATAAAAAAGGAAAGATCAGATATGTTTATTACATACTAGTTTTACTGCTCAGGGCTTTAGTCTTTTGATTTTTTTTATTTATTTTAATGTTGCTTCTGTCACTAACCATGACATATGCAATTGCTTCATTTGTCATAGACATGCATTGTTTTAATCCTGTTCAAATCATGTTCAGTTTAGTAAATGCATGCTCTGTATAAAACTGGAGTTTACACTGGTTTAATGTTTTTTGACCAATTATTGCCTATTATTTCTGAATACTGGAGAAGACATTATACCACAAGAACTTTACAGAAATAACAATTTAAAGGCTGAATGTTTTCCAATAGGTATTAATGAAGAAATAATTCAAGTTGGGTTTATGTTATCTTTTTCATATTTACTCATAAATCTTAGTTATCACCTTGTGAACATTCACAGAGAAAATATATGTATAGAAAAAACAGGAAAAGGGAAAGCAGTTGCAGTCAAAGCCCAAGTGACAGATTTTATTGTAATGAAATAAAGATTAATAGATTTCACTGGACTTGAGATTACTGAAAGTGAGTATTTCAAGTTAAATTCTTCATTAATACAATTCCGAAGAATTTAGCTGATGTATTTCTGCAGATAATTTGTCTCTTGATGTACATAACCACTTTCAATAGGAATGGAACTAAACTACTGAACAAAACTACAAAACATTTTTAATACCTGCAAAAATACAATGCTTATTATAAAAAACATGTATAATTTGAAATGAATGAAAAAATAAAAAAGACATATCCACATCCATATTCATATCCATGTACATGTACGTATACATATCCATGTACATACACATGTACATATATATATCTATACATACACATAGAGGGTGAATTTACGCATATCTAGCTCCTGCTTTAGATGGTTGTTGGAAAAAAATGTAATACTGATTTTTTTTTTTTTTTTATAATTTGGAAGAGGGCTGTAAGTTTGATATCTTACTTTGAGCATACAAAATGTATAAATGCTGTTGAGAGTAAGTGATGGTGGGGCTGCACGTGTCAGCTGAAGCCTGGTCAAAATGAGATGCACCTTATACTAAACAGCCTGACAAAGAAATATGCAAGAAGAGACAACCATTTACAGACTTATAGAGAGCATCCTGTGGAATGTTCTTTTAAAAGATTGTAAATTCACAAGACAATACACAGAGAGGTACAAATAACTTTAAAAAACCCCTAATCTTAACAATAAAATCAAAAAAGAAAAAGGAAGAAAAGTTCAAAAAGGTACATCTTGTGGTGTCTACTTAATTAAGTTCCTATAAATGATGGAAACTCCCCAAACCCATCAAAAAACAATAGCAATTCTAGAGAGAAACACAGCATTCATGAGATTCAAACAATAAAGCTATGATAGACTGCAGGTAAAAGGAAAAAGCCAGTTCCTCTGCATTTTAATCAGTGAGATCACAGTTTTGATGAACATACCAGGGGGATTATTTTGTGCTCTACTTCCACAATGAGTGGAATGGAAAAAAATGTGCAATTTTATGTTGAACTTTTAGTGACAGTTGATGCATCCTTTGGGATTAATATTAGAACAATGGGGATGATAGTACCTACGTAGGGAAGTGTTACAATATAATGCCAAGAAAAGACAGATGTCAAAGTGCAAAATATTAATGATAGTTATTAATACCTTAAAATCAAATTTCCTCAATTATTTTTATATATATTTTCATTTTATAAGGTGACTTATTTTTGTACTTAAATAACAACAAAAAAAGGTAGAAATACAGGTTAAAAGAAATCATCACCATTCTGCCATTCATTGCTGAATATCCCAGTTCATCCATAGAAAAGATTTTGGATTCTCACATCTATTGAAAAAAACCTCTCTCTACTGCCCTGAATCCTAGTATGGATATGAAATGTAGGGATTTCTGTCAAACTTATTAGTTAAATGCTTGATTAGTGGTTTAAATAATTACATAAAAAACATTTACATGGTATTTTTTAACAAATGAGTAGAATATATAATGAGAAAAACAGTCTCACAAGGACTGGTAGAGGTAGAAGTTCTTGAAAACATATTAAACTACTATTTGCAAAAAAATTAAAATATTCATCATTGACAATATTCACATGAAGAAATAATAGAATTTACACTTCTGATCTGGAATTAGCAATTATGCCCAATGTTGTATTGAGTTTTTTTAGTTGGACAATATGCTAATAAATGATAATAATAAAAAGACCATATCTCAAAACTTGAAGTATAGATGATAATAGTGTAGTAAAGAACAGCACTAGTGAAAGCTCTGGTACTGGGAAGGACATTTGAAAATAATCTAAACTTCAAGGGTAATACAGTGTTTTTTTCTATATGAGGAAGGGCTTTGAATGTGACAGTTGTTTTTGGTGCATAGCACTGTGAGGAACACTACTGAAACTCTTATTTCATTTACATACTTTTAAAATATCATGCAAACACGGAAGGGAAAATACAGAATAAGGAAACAAATACAAGAATGGTATGAAACCTCCTGTACAGTAAGATGGTTGGGGAACCTCTTAAAACATTTTTTAACTTTTTAACCTCTAAGGAATGCAAGAAGAAAACTTCACCTTACCCATCATTGGTATAGTCCTGCTTCTGAGGTAATAGATGGCTTATTTTTAACAATATGGTAGTGTTCTAAATCAATCACATCTAATGGTTTCGGCATGCAATCAAGCAATTCACAGGTGGAATTGCAGGAACAATATCTGAAGTTTAAAACTTTAAGAAGAGAGCTATGTCTGAGCATAGCTGAAATTGTTCGGAGTTTGAACTTTCTGTGTAACTCAGTGGAAGGTTTTACTTTTGTCAGTATAATGTGTATTATAATACCTCCCTGACTTAAAAGCATGTTGCAACACTAAAAATAATCTCAAAGAAATATGTAGCAGATTACAGAAATCAGAATATATTGCTAATAGGTTTCAGCTTTAACTTAATGTCTTTATTTAAGGCTCTTGAAGGTCTTTGATATCTAAACAGTTGCAGGTATTGTAGGAGTACCAGCTATTGGATAGCCAAATTATAACTGCAAATACTGGATTTTGACTAAGGTTTCAGAATTAACACATTTTTTTCATGAATTAAATATTTCATGGTACTCGGAAGAAAGAATAAGAACAAGGTCAGTGTAAAGTCAAAAGACCAGAAACGTTAAAGCAATAATAAAGACTAACAGTGAAATGTCATTGTTAATGATTTTTCCAGAAAGAAAGAGATGTTCAGATGTGTGCTACTCATAACATGGAGATGAGGCCACTTACATCTAAAATAGTCATAAACACAGAGCTTTGCTATTTGAATTCAGCAAAACTTTACAAAAATTTAAGTAAAATTCAGTTTCAATTGCAGTCCTGGAAAGCTAAGCCTTAGGCAAAAGAAACAAAGCTCTCAGGTTTGCAACATAATCTTTAAGATACTACAAATTACTGAGACATCACAGCCTTGTTCATATATCTCATTTGAAAGATGGCCTCTCTGACTGAAGCGTGTATACAACTTGGCTTGTTTACTGATTGGAAGAGAAGGATAGCACTAACTGAATCACCCACAGAGCTGAGAAGGTTGCTGAAACAAAAATAACAAAACAGGTTGACCTGCAAAACCTGCAATAGCTAGGTAAGCAGAAAAAAAGAAATTAATGTGATTCACAACACATTTCTGCTGACTTTTTGAACAAAATCCAACAGGAGATTTCTGCCTTTGTAACTGACTTGCTGTTTTGACTGGGCAGAAATTCTGCACCTTTAAGGGATTTTTTAAAGTTTTTCTTTTGTTTTCTTCCTCGTGCTATAAAAACAATACATAAGATTATAGTCATTTAAGAACATTCAGTTAAAAAGTCCTTTTTGTGTATGGTTCTTGGTTAAAATTTCTACTTAAAATTGCACCATAGTTTTTCAGTATGAAACAAAAATGGAAAAGAGATTACTTTGGTATTTTTTGAATTAGCAATTCTGTTTCTCAAAAAGGGCATACTGAAAGACTACTTTTAAAATATTTCAAGCACACACGTAGTCACTATGGCAATGATAGATGATACCAGGTCAATCAACTAAAATCCATCTTAGCAACATATAGCTTCCCAATCTACACTTATTAATGCTTAAAGTGGATGGCACTTTACAGTTATAAGTATGAAAGGACAAGTAAATTGTTATCCTAATTTTGGAGGTCCAGATGAGAATGTAATTATAAAAATAAAAAAAATATTTAATGTAACAACTGCCTATTGATCAAAACCATTTTTTAAACCCAAAATAAAATGTGATTTTTAATTTTCTGTATATATATATATGAATTTATAATACTTATCTTTATAGAAATATACATATTTCCGCATGTGGCTGAAAAGTTTTCTACAGTTATACTGGTCAGAACTGATCAGATAGGTTATCAATAGTACTATCTTTTTGAACAACTATACTCTTTAATTAGGGACTGGGATAAATAATTAAATAACCAAAAATCTTTTTTTTTCTTATTGTCTTAGGAGGGATTTAATTAATAAGATGAGTTAGAAACACATCGTATGGTTACATTCTCCACAATCCTTCCAAATAAATCAGAATATGATGTCAATAGAGGATATTCATCTTTTTCATGGGGCTAATTTGTACTCTCTGTTTCTTTCAGGCATAAACTTCAGAAATGGAGAAACAGAATTTATAGATGCTCAGCTCCATATCAACATGCATGCACACACAGGTCTTCCTGAGTTAGCAAGAATTCAGGTTACTGCTTGCATTATCTATTACACTCTGATGATTTAGCAGAATGTTGCTATTCCAAACTCAGTGTACTTTTGTTTCAGTAGTGTAGTAAAAAGCATCCCTCAATGGTAAATATTACTATCTACAGGGAAAGTACCTTAAAAAAGTGAAGCTAGAGCTACTGCGTTTATTCATACAGGTTCTTTTCCTCGCTAGCCTAAAAAGTATTTCAAAACTGAAAAAAACCCTCATTCACCTCAAAGGAATCTCTTCTTATAGATTAGAACCAAGTGATTTAATTCCTATGAATTTTTATCATAAATTTTATTGATGTATAAGAAAATACATTAGAAAGATTGCACAGCTTTGGAAACGTTACTGAAGCAAATCAGCTTGAATCAGATGAGGCTCCATTTACTCAGATATGACACTCTTTTTTTCTTCTGAAGTGGACTCTCCAGAAGTCTCTGTAGAGATATCATATCTACTAGAAAATACAGGATTGTTTGACAACAAACTGCAAATGATTTCTCAGGAATTAGCAAATACCATGTGTGGGCACTCAACTGATAACTGCTATTACTGTCTGAGTCAGAAAAAAAAAAGGCATACACTTAGAAGAGATTCCACTCCTTCCTCTTCTCAAGTACTTTCTTTGTTATAGTGAAGAAGAAGGTGTCCTTTCAGTCGTATTAGTAAGTTGCAAACACCTTGATTCAAGTCATATACCTTTTGCTTTCTTGAGTGCCTCATTCCTGTCTATTTATGAAGCCCCTTTTCAAAAAATCTGTCTCCAAGGCATTATATAGAAGCTTCCTTTTTCTTTGTACTATTTCCACCATTTTTGAGATCCCATTTTAGCTCAAGCCAGCACAACATATTTTCTAAAATGTATAGGATTATCACTGCCTCCACCACCAAAACAAAAAATTATCAAATCAAATTGACATCCCCTAACCTCTGCAATTTCAAAACCTTCAAGGCTTGCTGTCCCGGACTTTCAAGTGTTCTTCTGAACTCCTGGCTTAGAAACAGCTTGATATTTCTGTTAGATCACAAAATCACCAAAGTCTGCCAAAGAGAAATTCCATTAGATAGAAAAGACTTGCAGAGCAGAGAATGAATCATGACTGGTTATCCATGTATCCTGTCCTTTTTCCCTGTCTCAATAAATTTGTCATTACCCAATACTGAGTGTTACATGCCTAGCATGAGGAAATTCCAGTCTCAACAATTATATGAAATATCTCTGAAAGGTTAATTGATACAACAACATAAATAGCACCTAAACTTGGGGTTTTTTTTGTGGCAGGTTTCATTTTCAGGATGGCTGATAAATATATTAATTTGAGGACATTTGTTGTAAATTTTCTGTATTTCTTGAACTATAATAACACAAACTGGAGACGACAAAAGCTTTAGCAACATAAATCCAATTAAAAATTTATGTGCTTTTCAAATAATAATTTAGTATAACACTTGCTTTTTTGGAAACGGTTTGATATGATGGAATTAATTAGATCATCTAGTAAGAGTACAGTGTTACTGTACTACTTTAAATACGACTCCTTTCCTTTTTCTGTCTTTCAAACTACCTATCTGCCTACTTTCTATGATCTAGAATTTCTTGAGTATAGAATTTCATACTAAACTTCATTAATTTAGCTTATATTTCTGCCAATACTTAAATACTACTATGAATTGATTTTTTTTCCAAATCAATAAGGCCTGTCTCACATTCATAACATTAGTGATTTTAACAATCACACTTTCTCAGTTTCGAAGAATCAGATACAGCATTTACCCTGTTAAACTTTATAGATTTGCTTATTTGCTACTGAAGCACTGGTAATTATAAAACCCAGAATATTTCCATTATATTGGCTACTATCCCTTGTCACTGTATAGCACTCATAGCACAAGAGACAGAACCAGACAGTGAAAGACCCTTCAATTTCATCAGCATTATCTCCCTGGCCTGCGTACCTCTGTTTCTCCCATATCAGTGCTGTTCAGAAATACACTGCGCCCAAAAGAGACAAAAAATACATTTCAGTGTGTAAACTGATGTTTCTTATAAAATACTTGTCCACTGTTAGGTACAGCAACTTGTATAACTTGTGAAGAAATGAATTCTTAAAGTCTGCCTCAATTTAAATGAATGTCTCAAAAATAATAGTCTAAGATGCCAGCTCAGAATCAAACGGGCTGAATGAAAGATCAAACTGGTAATCAATGTGGTTATTTAATTGTACTGGGTGTAAAGTTTCGGTAGCAGTGGATGCGGTGAAGGGCTGCAGGGGTGCCTTCTATGAGAAGACACTGGGAGATGCCACATGTTGGGCATTTTCAGTTCTAGCCAACCTCAAAATGGATTCATGGCTGCTCATAGCTGAGCCCATCAAAGTTGCTGGTGGTGTCCCTGTGATAACGCATTTAGCAAAGAATAAAAACGACTGTACAACAGCTGTTAAACAGGAGAAAAACATGAAATAAATAGCCATGCAGACATTGAAGTCTGTGAAGAAGGAGGGGCAAGCAGTGATTGGGGTTTGAGAGCAGAGATTCCCCTGCAGCTTGCGGAGAAGACTGTTTGCCACGGTGAACCATGCAGCAGGTTAAGCTGCACCCCTTACAGTGTATAGAGGACCATGCTGGAGCATATATTAACCCTAGATAGCAACTCATGAAGGACCTCAGAGCACAACACATGGAAATTCCCTGGAGGAAGCAACATCTCATGGCAATCCCACATAGGAGAAGACTCCAAGTAGGACCTGTGACTTATGGAGAGAGGTCAAGTTTTTTGGAAGCAACTAAAGCCTGTGAGGGGACTACACTGAACCAGTCTATTCCTGAAGGACTGTACATCACAGAAAAGGACCCATGCCGAAAAAGTTCTTGAAGAGCTGCAGAAGTCCAGCTTGGCTATGTAGGGATTGTCTACTCGAACTGAGGCATAAAAGGATGGTGTGTGGCCAGTAGAAAAAAGGACAGGTGACATGGGAGGACCACAGAGATGCTGTTCACCTCTGTAGGGCAAATATTTGTGCAGCCAAGGCTCAATTAGAGTTGAAACTGGCCAGCACTGTGAAGAATAATAGACTTTTTTTAAATATGTTAATAACAAAAAGCAGGCCAAACATAACATTGGCCCGTTACTTGATAAGCAGGGACACCTCATACACACAGATACAGAAAAAGCAGAGACATTAAATACTTTTTTTGGCTTCTATCTTCAGTACTGATGATGAGCTATCTGCCAATCCCCACTCCCAAGAACTGGGCTAGAGGAGCAGGACTGTGAAAATGATAAATTCCAAATCAACCCTGTGCAGACTTTGCTGCTCCAGTTGGATTTCTGTAATCAATGTGGCCTAATGGGATTCATCCAAGGATACTTAAAATCTAGCTGATAACATAGTGAGATGTCTATCAATGGTTTTTCAATGTTTTTAGGAATTTGGAGAGGTATCAGCTGCCTGGAAGCTGGCAAATGTCCCATTCTTCAAGAAGGGTAGCAAGGATGACCCCAGCAACTACAAGCCTGCCAGTCTCACTTCAGTGCCTGGTAATGTTATGGAGAAGATTGTTCTGGGAGCTACTGTGGAAAAACACCTGAAAGACAACATAGTCATTGGTCCCAGCCAGCATGGGTTTATAAAGGGAAGATCCTGCCTGACAAATTTAATTTCTTTCTATGACAGGGTCATCCACCTGGTAGACCAAGGAAAACCAGTTCACGTAATCTTTCTGGATTTCAGCGAGGCCTTTCATATTGTCTCTCACAGTATCCTAAACAAAATGTCCACCACACAGCTGGATAAACACATGCAGTGTGTGAACACTTGGCTGATGGGTCGGACTCAAAGGGTGACAGTGAATGGAGTTACATTGGGCTGGCGAATTCCACAGGGATACATCTCAGGGCCAGTTCTCTTTAATATCTTCATAAACGGCCTGGATGCAGGACATCAAACCTTGGTTTACTAACCAAGTTCACCGGTGATGCAAAACTGGAGGAAGCAGTTGACTGTCTTGGGGGTAAAGAGGCCTTGCAGAGGGATCTGGACAAATTGGAGAGCTGGGTAATCATCAACCACATGAAGTTTGAGAAGGGCAAGTGCTGGGTTTTGCACTTAGGATGCAACAACCGTAGAAGTGCTGGGGAGATTTAGGTTGGATATTGGGAAAAGTTTCTTCACTCAAAGGATGGTGGAACACTGGAACAGCTCCCCAGGGAAGTAGTCATGGTGCCAAGCCTAAAAATATTCTAGAAGCTTTCAGACAATGCCCTCTGACCCATATTGTAAATTTTTGAGTTGAAATATTCAGGGACAGGAGTTTGACTTGATGATCCTTGTGGGTCCCTTCCAATTCAGGTCATTCTGTGACTTTGTGAGTATATTTTATTAATCTTTGCCAAGCTGAGTCTTTTTGGCCTGCAATGGCTGTTGGTGAGTGTTTTCCTTGTCCTTATCTCGATCTGTGAAATTTTCACCTTATTTTCACCCCCTGCCCTCCTGAGGAGGGGGAATGAGAGAGCAGCTTGTTAGGTACCTGCCAAGAAGCCATTGTTAAGCTACTAAACTAGTATTTCCAGAGTCATCTAAGGAGCTCAACATCTGAAAACATGCAGGCATAGTAAGATGAAAACTCTTCTTTGTATCCAGGTACCTATCTAATTTTGAATTAAATTTAAACAATATATTCACAGTGCTCAATCTGAGACATCTTCACATTATGAAACTTAACCACAAACAGTTTGCATCTTTGTAAAATTCCTGAAAAGCCAACTCACTATACTTTTATATTAAATATGTTTTGCTTTATACACACTGTAAATAATCTGACATCCCACCCAAGATGAAATTTAACACATGTAAATGGATATTGAACACTGGTTGCTAAACAGAATGAACAGACTGGCTTGAATCAATTTCCTGTTTTCCCGCGTACTGTACGACAATCTAGAGTGCATATTAAATATATTTTTTATAATAAATCTGACAGTCCAGAACATACCTCCGCAAACCTACAACCCTTATTTTAGTAGTTTTAGTACTTTCTCACTACAGTTCCTTCTTAATCACAATATAATGTAGCTAGAACATAGCTGATTAACCACTATTACTGTTGCAACATTGCCTGACCTTGTTCACTTCACAAAAAGTAACCCAGTATTTTATTTTTTTTAAACTTCCATTCCTCTTGGGAACATATTTAGTGGCTCTGCTTGAGCTTTTATTCAGTGTTCACTTTGATGTATTTATTTACTTAATTATTTTGTTTATACTGATTATAACAATTTTTTTTTCATGGTACCAACCATGCATTTAGATGTCAGATTATTCAGCAACTTGCAAGTTATAGAACAGGTAATATTGAAAAGAGACAATACTAAGTATGAAACAGAAACGCAAATATAGTAGCCAAGGACAAATGTCATACTCTCTAATGTTTCAGTTAGTCAGACATAATTTATTTCTAGTATTAACTCCATTTGTTTTCATTTCATTTTCTTTCTGCAACTCTCAGCACTTTAAATGTATCTTTTTGTGATTGGTGGCAAATTTTAAATTGAATTTTCGGTGAAGTGTTGGTCACTGATTACTCCAATACTCATATTTCAATATCTGATTCCACTAAGGTATATCAGACTACTTCTGTTTCTGTCAACTCAGTTTTGTTCCATAGTTTTTAAGTTCTTGTGTTTCCCAAAGCACTTTATTACTCTAACAGTATGCTTCTTATTGCTTGTCTGTTATGTTGTGATAGCCAATATAAGCTGAATTATACAACATATAAATCACTAAAGTCAACTGAATGTGTTAATAAAAAGAGAACAATGAAAAAAATATTATGTTCCCAAGTTTACAAAATATCTATTGACCTCATTGAAAAAACATTATAAGTCACCCTATTACTCCAAGTAAATAATTTGGAGCAGTTACTACAAACTGTTTGGATTTGAATCATTAATTTCATCAGCTAAACAATATGAACGCGATAAACCATCACTTGCATGACAACAGCTTCCAATGCCTACTTGATAACTCTGTTCCTCTTTATAGGTTTCATTTCTGCCAGGCTATTCTGTACCTTTGCCACAGCTTTCTGGTGGTTCTGTACCAGTTCAAGAAAATAAGATATATGGTGAGAATGCTTACTTGCAGACACACTTCAAATATGTCAGCAAACATAACTGCTTCTAAATACGACTCAGTTTAGATGGGCCGTCTCCAATAACATTGCCAGAATAGAAAGCTATTTCTTCAATGATAGGCTCACATTTCTGTGAGCAGACTTAAAATAGGTAGGACATAATTCCAGCTCAGGGACTAATGTATTAGAATCTTTACCCTCAAAGAGTCTGGAGTTCAGGAGTGCCCGAATAAACCTTCATTTTTGTCCTTTTCACATAATTGAAAAATATCCTAGTTTAAGGAATGAACAAAGTTGTAAAACCTCTTTATTTTTCAATGCGCAAAATCAGTACTATTACAACTATTTGGTGTAATAAGGAAAGTTTTTCTGTGATTGTTTCCTTTTAATGAATGATTAGGTACACTGACCCTTAGCTAACTTCACAAATAAAGCATACAAAGCCTCCAATGTTTCTACAACTTTTCTTGTTTTAGTCTTTAATGATGAATTCATTCAACTTGGAAGCTTTATATTAGGGGAGACGAGGCTGGGAGGAGACAAGTAGTATTTTTCAGAATGAAGGATGGCCAGGGTGTATCACTTCTCTGCATTTACTGATCAACTTTTTCTCTGGCATCCTACTGAATATTCGTTTTCATTAGAACTGTATTCTTGGTAGCAGTGTTCGTGTAGTTCACTCCTGAACTGTGCATTACCGTTATCTTTCATATAGCAAAACAATTTGATGACATTGTCCTCATCATTTGATTGCTAACATTGAAATTTAGTTCAAGGCTTACTCTTCATTAAGGTTTTACATGGACTTCATTCTTGCTTGTCCTGAATCTTTTCCTACAAAACTCTACTTTCTACGTCTACCGTCATTTCCTCTATTTTTTTTCACGGTAAAGTCAAACTTACTGCATGAACATTCAGAGGATGCTATTTCAAACCCAATGAACAGAACAATGTTACATCTGCAAATCAGTTTTGTTCAACCTGAATTACATTATTGACACTGCTGCTGTGCTGAGTGTGTGAATCAGGTGATTCTGCACTGTATTTTTTCATCTGTAAGAGAAAACAGCATGACACATACTTGAAGATATTTGGCTTGTCCCCCTACATTTACATGGCTGCCTTTCATTCCTTCAGGAATCCAATTATTCTTGGGGTTTTTTTTGCTTTATTTCTGCAACATTTTCATGAATCAAAGTATCAGACTCACTTTCAGCAGGCCTACTCTCTACCTTCAAACTCAAGGACTTATGAAAGTCAGGTATACAGAATGATGAAGTAAGTAAATTCTCATCCCAGAAGACTTTAACCACTGCAAGAGACTTTTCTAAAACCTTAAAAAGTCTCACTTTTCAAGGAATTTAGGGTTATTTCCTAATCATAAGGGTAACAAGGTATTAATATTTTTAATTAATATTTATTGTTATTTTTCATTATTATATGGTCTGTAACATGTCATTTCTGATCAATGCCTCTTCTAGTTTCACTCCTCTCTAAAGACGCTAAAAATTTATAAAGAGTCCTAGTGGGATGTCATGATAGAAAGTCAATATTTATGTTTATTTGATGTCCTGAGAGAACAAGGCATTTCTTCAGAATTTTAATCCGTTAGTGCCATCAGAATTTATTATGCATGACATTACAGCTTGAACAGAAAAGTTATATTAATGTAAGTGAAACATCTTATTAAACAATAAGATCTACATTATCCTATCTGTGAACATTTGAAAATTACAGTGGCTGTAATCCATTTGTTAACTAATGAAGTTGTTAGCACAAATATTTTAATGATGTGTAAAAAAAGGTTAATAAAGTATTAGAAATAGTGCTTCAAAATTTCTTCCTACGGAAAATGGATTGAGGACCTTTAGGAAACAGCAAAATTGAAGACAGAGGGGTATTAAAGACATATTTCGACATACACATTATTGAAGTGTTTGGCCCAAAACCTGGTCCCAAATCTAGTGGCATAAATCTTCTAAGCCACAAACACAAGGCCTGTGGGCCAAATCTGGCCCTCTACCTTGTTTTATCCAACCGGCACCTTGTTTATACCCAGCTGCAGCATCGAGATCCTTGTCCCAGCTCTCCTGCCAGGGCTGTTCACGTGTGCAGCATGTGATGTTCGTTACACAGTAGGAGAAGGCTGCTGTGGCCAGTGAAAATGTGTTTGATATCCCTGATATAGGCAATTGGAACTTAAATTTTCCTTTTTCAAGTGGTTTGGATGCTATGGCAAATTTGCAATATACTCTAACCTTTCTTAGTACACAGGTTGTGTCTAAGTCAGGGGTGCCAGACTCATGGCTCCTGCTGTGCTCCTGCTGCTGCAGCATAAAATGCACCACACACATTGCACATGGGACCAGCGTGCTGGTGGAAGCATAGGAGCAAGGAGGTCGGCATTGCTGCCGGGAAGAAATAAGGTGCCAGGCCAGATTAAACAAGGTGGAGGGCTGATTCGTCCTGTGGGCCATCATTTTGCTGATCTTGCTATTTCCAAACTAAAATGTTCTGACCAGAAAATTTGAATGTGAATGATTGATACATACTGCCTGAACTATGCTGTCTCTCAAAGATCGTAGTGGGCCCTATTGAAAGGCATTTAAAGGACAATATAACCATCAGATACATTCACCATGGATTCACTAAGGGAAAGGATTTTTTAACTAATTTGACATCCTTTTATGATAAGGTCACCTGTTAGTTTATGAAGGGAAGGTGATGCATGTAGTCTTCATGGGTTTTAGTAAGGCTTCTGATATCATCCCCCACAGCATCCTTATGGACAAGTTATCCAGCTTGAAACCCATGAAGAACTGGCTGAATGTCAGTGCTCAAGGGCTGTGGTGAACGAGGCTACATCTGGCCAGCAACAATTCACCAGCGATACTCCCCAGGACTCAGCTCTAGGGCCAGTTCTGTTCAGTATTTATCAGTGATCTGTATGCAGGACCTGGATGCAGGACCTGAATGCTGCGTTAGCAAGTTTGTCAACTGTACTTATCTAGGAGGTGCTACTGACTCTTTTGAAGGACCAGAGGCCTTGCAGAAGGATCTGGATAGATTGGAGCATTGGTCAATAATCATGAAATTCAACACGAATAAACAGTGAATTCTGCACCTTGGGTAAGTTGATATTGGACACAAGTCTGAACTGGTAGAGAACTGGTTGGAGAGGAGATCTGTAGAAAAGGGTCTGGGGATTGACAGCAGGCTCAATATGAGTCAGCACTGTGGCCTGGCAGCCAAGTAGGTAAACTGCATGCTGGGGTGAATCAAACACAGTATAGCCAGCCCTTCAAAAGAGGAGATTATGTTATGTTCAGTGTTGGTGTGACCCTACTTTGAGCACCATGTGCAGTTCTGAGCCCCACAGTTTAAGAAATACATGAAGGTCCTTGAATGTGTTCAGAAGAAGGCAACAAAGCTGGTGAAAAACTGGAAGGTATATATTATGAGGAGCAGCTAAGAGCTTCGGGCTTGTCTGGTTCAGAGAAAAGGAGTCTGAGGGGTTAACTCATTACTTTCTACAGCTTCCTGAGGAGGAGAACTGGAGACGGAAGTTCTGGTCTCCCTGGGATCCAGTGATAGGATGCAAATGCATGGTTCAAAGCTGTGCCAAGGGAGGTTTGGGCTAAACGTTAGTATTTCTTTATCTAGAGAATGGACAAACCCTGGAACAACCTTCCTAGAGGTATGGCTAATACCCCATGCATGTCAGGACAATACCCTTAATAATTCAATAACAGCTCTTAGTTATCCCTGAGGTGGTAAGGCAGTTTAATGAACATTTAGATCTGGAACTATGCTGTTCTGTTCTTTTTCTAGCTCTAAAAATTAAAGAGGAAAAATAAGCAACGAGGCAAAGGAAATGAAGAAAACTTTCTATTGTTCTTTTGTGGGGTTTTTTCATTATTTTTTTTTCCCTTGGCTGATTTTCAAATGAGTTTTCAAGGGCAGGCTAGGCATCTGCTATGACAGAGAGAATACACTTTCAGCTCTCTGCTGCAGAATCAGCCTTTAAAAATTTCTGTATTACTTACATCGCTTGGTGGTTTATTTTCATGTGGTTTGTGATTTAATCTACCTTAACCAGTGCTTTACCTAACAAACACCTATAGCACACCTGTTGAAGCTATGTTTCCAGCAGTGACGTATAAGAAAAAGGGAAAAATCATGTAAGAGGTAAGAATATGTTTAAAGCTTCCTTTCTTCTTACTGTAACATTTTGAAGGAAACATAAAAAAGTATTTTAACTGTAACTTCTAACATACTTTAATTACTTCCCTCTCATATTTCAGACTGAAAACAGCTTTCTAAAATGATTTCCAAAATATCTTTTAAAAATATCTTTTTTGTTCAGTGCTTCTGTTGAAAGACTTGGAGTGACACCGCCAAAACCCCTCTGCTCCTCTCTGCCTATATGTGTGAATGACACACATGAGAAGTCAGAAGACTCTTAGTTTGTGCCCTCCTGTTTCAGGAGTTCATATTAAGGAGTGCAGTTCATATTAAAGTCTAGCATAGTTTGGTGTGGTGCAACACCTAAAAGCAACAAAATCTTCGGACAGAGGATGATAAGTAACAATTAAATACTTCCAACATTAATTTCTAGGGTTTTGTTTTGTTTTAAAGGAGAGGTGAAACAATGGTGAATAGTACAGAAACTCACTATTGAACATCTCCTTTCCTGTGGTTTGTGTGGTTTCGGTAGCACATGTTTTTTATTCTAGACAGGACAATTCCTTGCTGTCCGTTCCTGCTCCATGCAAGAGCAACAGTTCAGCAGCGAAATGTCAGTTTAAACTCAGTTAGACCTTAGCTTAAATTTTATAAATGCTGCAGGGAGGGTATTATTTTTAGTAGAATAAATGACAGTCAGGAAATCCAGTAGCATTGAACCTCTTGTAAAAAAATTCTCTGAAATTCATAATAAATTTACTGCACCATATAATTGGCTTTTGTGTGTGTTTTAGAGCATCACAATGTCTATTCACCTGAAAGCTCTGGGACTCTGACCGTCAGAGTTGTTTTAAAGTTTGCAAGTGTCAGAAGAACATTGTCTAGTCAAAACAGGAGTAGATGGTAAAATATGTATAAAGGTGTACATGCTGCTACACAAGGGAGGCTTATTTCAAAATGGACGGAATATATGAAGGCTCTTGGCTGGCAAAAGAATGCAAGGTGCTTTACAGAAATGACGTGCACATGGTCTGTTGGGTAATACGAATCAGAAAACTCCCTTGGTTTATTGAGTATTCTGGTGCACTTTGGTTCTAAGGACAGATAGAGACATGTTAAGCTTGCCAGACACAAGACACAGCCAGGACTGTAATGAGATCTGGGAGCTGGAGTGCATGTGAAAATGAGAGAGCATTTATCATTTGGGAGGAAAAGAAAGTAAGGAAAAAACGGAAAACCCAGATACTCACAGAAAATAATAGAAAAGAGTACACTGCTACACAGGAAATATAACAAGGTAAGTCTGTGAATTATTACAGATTGACTGCAAAATTTTCTGGACTAACAAGTAGACTGATGTCTTCCTTGCACCTGCAGAGATATATAAGAATGTCCAAGTTCATGTTCACACACCCCACCCACCCTTACACAATATAAAGCAGGGAATATAGCTAAATATTCTGCACTGTTGGCTTCTGAGACCACCACGCTAAGCCTCACAGGCTTCTGAATTGTGCGAATATCTGAAATTTTAGAATTGTTTCGACTGACATTGTCAAGTCACATATTTGCCTAGCACAGTATCCTGTGGTACAAAAGCTTTGAAGTGGATTCTACTAAGGTCCAGCTTCTAAGTCTCTCCAACAGATTAAACAGCAGTATCTAAGTTAGTTTTCTGTCCCAGGATGTAGGACGGGCATTTCCAACAAACAAATTTTGTACAGAATTTTAAAACAAACTATTCCTTACTAAGTGCAAGAATAACAAATATCTAGGTAACGCCAACTCATCTAAACACTTATTCTTTCTCAGTTTCCTAATGTAGAGAGTCATAGGAGTTTGATAGCAAATTTTACAAAGTAACCGAAGTTCTCCTAATATAGGTGGTTTCACTTTGAAATTTGTGTAATATACTCCAGCTCCGCTTGAGGTGACTGTTTTTAGAATACCTTTTTTGTATACCATGATAACACAGTCGTTTGGTTTTTTTACACAAGGTACATTTTTGCTATCTTCTTCGTTGTAGCAGGTCCCTTTGGTTTTAAAATTTGGAAGATATATCTTTGTTGTGTATTCTCCCACTGCTAACTGTCAATTTTCTACAGTACACAATGATTTTGCTTGCTTGGTGCAACCAGCTTTCTGAATTTTCTTCACCTGACTGCATAATCATTAAGACCTAGTAAGTTAATGAGCTACCATTGTGTCATTTGCAATGTCGTGATTTAATAATTCCTGAACAGGATGTTCTCTAAAATTACCTGAACCTTTATAAAGATCCAGATATGATAACCCCTACCTTTTTGAATTTTTGGTTGCAAATCCTCTGGGTTTATCTTTAATTAGGCCAAGAGTCAAGAGGGAAAATGAAGTTACAGTAAAACAATAAAAACTACAAGTGGAGGAGTTCATGCTTCTCTTTTGTATTAGGAAAAGATTAATAAACAGCAAGAAAGACCAATCTCCCTTTTGAAAGCAGGTTATATAAAAATGTTTCAATTTGATTTTATTTCTTCTTTCAGTGAAAATAAAAGATGAGCTGAAGTTAAATAACCTAACTGAAGTTAAGAAAGAACTGTTTGATGGCGTTTGGTGTTAACTGATTGTCAAGGTAGAATAAGTAGCTGTTTCCCCATTACTTCAGAGAATGTATTGACAATTAGAAACTTATCCATATACTTACAGAAAATCTGTATCTTAACGTTTATCCAAATCTCTGTATGACATTTCTAGGACAAGCATTTTGATGTTCAGAAATTAACATGATCTTGTAGCATATGAGTTCTTTCATGGTCTTACATCATAAGAGAAACATCATTATTCCTACTAACACTAGAATGCTAAACCTCCTTTTGTGGTTTTCTACCTCACTAGAAGTTTCCCCCTCCAACAGTCACTGTGTTTTGCCCTAACTTTAATTAACTCCTTCCATAATTTAAAGTTTTTGTTTTCTCCACACCTTCTTGCTTTCTCTCCATTTTTAGAGGCACGGTCCTCTGTGAATTATAGTTCTTGCCCGATTATTCCTGATCTGACAGCCATTTGGGATGTAGGTTAGTATTACATGACACATTTTTGTATGTGGTCATTCAACATGTGCACTTTGGATAAGGTGGTCTGTTTTTTAAAACCCTAAGAACTCTGGAATTTATGAGAAGATGAGTAATTTTCAAGCAAACTTGAAATTAATGGCTGAGGAAAAAGGATAGCAGTCCTGTATGTGTCTAATGAAAGCCTTATGATAAAATTTCCAATCTTCTTCTGACCGTGTCTGGCAGTAAATAAGAAGCAATGTCTCATATCCTTCTCTGAACAAATCCTATAGCTTATAGTAATGACAGAGGACCTGTAAGCAAGGTGTACTGAAAAATTTTCTTGATTTTGCCAGCAAGAAATGAGAGATGTAGGTGCCCTGTTGTTAGGCAGGACTACCTCTTTCTAAATCATAAATCGTAAATTGAAGCTTGGGTTTAATACTTTTAAGTCTCATTTAATAGAGTTAGTTTTCTTTCATTCACCTCAAAATCATGATGATATCGTTATGAATTGAATTGAATTGAATTTATTCTGGACTCCTGCTATAAAAAGACTATTCACAATTCAGTTTTGGCTTGTCCTGTGGCAATTACTCCCTCCTAGAGAGCAACACCATGCACAGGAGAGGATTCTCAGCCATATTGGCGTAACAGAGAAGGCAGAATAAAAAATTAACCTGTCAGAAAAAGAAAACAGCAGCAAAAATGTCCATGATGACAATGTATTTGCTATGCTGGCTCAATATATTCTTATTTTGGACTGTATTGACCTTACTGAAGAATAATCTTTAGCAGTTTCTGTGACACTTTGCCAGGTCTGAGCTTTAACTGGGAAGGCAGATGTTACTGATTTAGATTCCAGAATATTCAGTCAGTCTGTTTCACTTTGCATTACCCTGCACATGCTGTATCTAATCTGTTACTTTGGAAGGGGCTGCAGCTGCTGTTAAGTGATTTATCTCAACTAACCTCTGTGCTATGACAGCTCTGAGATGCTAGATGGTCCCAGTAGTGATAAAGGCAGCCACACTCAGCACAAAGTGCACAACTGTGTATTTATGTCAAAGTGGGGTTTGCCAAATAAAGTTCGTAATGCTGTGATTAATCAGATTTTTTTTCATACATAAAATTCATTAAGAGGACAATCCAATAATCTTTGTCTCATGAATGGGCTTGAACTTTATGAGACATAGAGACAAAGAAAGAGAGAGAAGTTTCCTTTGTTTTTGTTGAAAAAAACTTGACGTTCTGATGCATAGGTTTGTACTGGAAAAATGGATCTCATTATGTTTTCCAGATTCTATATTTATCCTAACAGCAAAAATGTGAAATAAAGCCATATTAACTAGAATCCTGATGATCCAAGTATCTGAATATGTTATTTAAAACTAGACACTAAATTTGCATATAATCTCATATCTTGTATCTCATGACCATGTTAACATAATGTTTATAACATAAAACATATTTCCAGTGTTTTTTAAGAAAAAAAAGAAAAATCACAACATGTCTTCAAAAAGAACATGATGATACGAAGACATTTTGAAATTTCTATGCTCCATGAAGAAAAACATAAAAAAGAGAAAAGGGGTCAGGCTTTTAATACGTCTTAAATCCCAAAAGGCAAGATTATATTCAGCTGAGCTGAAATGAATGTGAGTAAAGTTACAGTTAATATTATTCTAGCAAATGAAGCTTTCAGTCTCAGCTTCTCTTTCAATAGGAGTACTGAATAACATCTGTTCCATTAAAACAAAGTAGGCCTCGTTCATGTTTCTGAAAGGCATATTCTCTGTAACACAAATTGCCAGATCATGCTATACTTTGCATCAATGGTTTAACATAAATTAGAAACAAGCAGAAGTTACACTGCATTCTTTCCAGAAAGTGAGTATTTGGGCTTGAGTTTGAGACTGTACACCTATTCAAATAACTAATATTTAGGCTAAAGAGGAAATGTATTTTTAAACGTTCTACTGAACATCAGCCTTCTTTGCCTTCAGAATGCATTGATGTCTTCTTTATTGGGTTTCTGTGGCAAAGGTTTTGTAGCTGGAGCTGCACCTGTGGCTACAATAACAAGTTACTAGAAGCTGCTCCCATGTCTGATAGACCCAACATCAGCCTGCTCTAGGACAGACTTGCTGCTAGCTGACAATGAGCTGCTCAACAACAGTGGTAGCATCTCTGATATAAGAACAGCTGCATAACTGTAGATGGAAAATAAGATTAAGACTATATGAGTGAAACAACTCTGCAGACACCAAAATCTTGTGAAGAAGGAGGGAGACAATGTGTTCCATGTGCTGGATCAGACATCCACCAGCAGTTTATGGAAGACCACACATCAGAGCAGGGGGATGTGCCCTAAAGCAAGCTGTGACCCCATGGAAAATGTATGCTAGTGCAGGCTGCTGGAAGGACCCATGGCTTTGTGGGGGACCCATGCTGAAGCCATGTGCTCCTGAAGGACTGCAATCCATGGAAAGGAATCACTCTGGAGTAGACTTGAAGAGCTGTAGCCCATGGGAAGGACCCACATTGGGGACATTCATGGAGAACCATCACCTGTCGGTGGGACCCCATGCTACAGCAGAAGAAGAGGAAAAAGGAGTGGCAGAGACAAAGTGATGAGCTGATGACAACCCTATTCCCTGACTAGTTGTGCCCCTTGAGGGGAGGAGGTAGAGAACTTGGAAGAGGGGAGGGATGGGAGAATAGTATCTTAAGATTTGATTTTACTTCTCATCACCCTACTTTTTCAATAAATTACATTCATTTCCCGGAATCGAGTTTGATTTACCAGCAACAGTAGTATGTTACTGACCTCCTTGTCCTTATCTCGACCCACAAGACTTTTATTGTGATTTTCTTCCCTGTTCAGCTGAGGGCAGGAAGTGATAGAGAGGCTCAATGAGCGTCTGGCATCCAGCCAAAGTCAACGCAGCACAATGTCTTGAGAAAATATTCAGAAACATGAAAAATTAATTTCTTAAAATCTAGTACAAACCTGAGTTGAGATTCATTCATCTGGTTATACTTATTGTTATAGCAAGGATCCAAGAACTCAAAATGTGAAATACTAAGACAGGGAGCAGATTTCACAGGTCTCTAGCATGTCCATAGGTTTCCTTTATATTTAGTGGTAAAAAGCCATGCCAATCAAAAATGCCAGTGCATTCAGTGAAGGATGACTAAACACCAAGAAGAGACAAACATATTCAAAATCCTGTTTCTATCCTGAATTCAAGCATCCCTTGCAGTAAGTATCCCCATGAAAGCAGAATTTGCAACCTAGATCTGCTTCTTTGATCTAGATGTCTTTACCACATTTTATGAAATAAATCCCTCAGCCACTATGTGGATATTAGTTGCCTCAAAACCTTTATGTGTACACGACTCAGTTTTAAAATGTGTCAGTATATAATTTTCTGTTCTGCATCAGCCTTTTTGAAGTGATGAATGTTTTTGACACAGAACTGTGAAGATGAATCTTTTTCTCTCCAGTCTTTTGGTGGCAAAATGGCACAGATTAACATTTACTTCATTCTTATTAAGATGCATATTAAAAAAGAGTGAAGAATTATTTTAACTCTTTTAACAGCAGTTGTATTAAATAAATGAATTACAGATATACACTTGCACAAATATGTTTACAAAAGTGATGTAAACCTACACACATACCTCAGAAAATGAATTACATTAATTGTTGGTGTCTAAAACAGTTTCTTAATAAAAAGCTCTAGAAGGATTAAACCTCTTTTCCTGTCATCCTTATGTCACCTATAAATTATTTTTTTCTTTTTCTGGTGTGATATCCTATACAGCCAACATATACTGTGTAGTACTTTTGAAGTCAGGCTGAACAAAAACTGCTAAAAGAAGAGTCATTAAAAAAATAGTACTGCACAGAAAGTGATGTGAATTGAATGACTGACTTCTAACATGCTTTCTACCAGACATGTCTTGTTCCATCTCCTTAGGTGCAATATTAGTTCAGGACCCTTGTCAAATTCATTTGTGTACTTTCAGGTGATTAGTGCTTAAACACAGAATTTCAGTGTTGCTTGACAGAGGGAAAAGAGATTGTTCCAAGTTTTGTTGTCAAAATGCACAAATGTAGTGTCCTTCCTTTCTGCATACGCATGCCTTTGAATTGTGGTTAAGAAGCTCTGTCATAAATTACAGCTGACAGTGGAAGTGATTAAGGCATATCATTTGATTGCATGCATTAATCTCTACAACTTTCAAGTCTAATTTAATTACCCATAGGTGTACATTTCTTTTTAATTTATTAGTTTTGTCAGTAATCAGTTGCACTGTATGCTATTGCTCGCAAAAGTTGTAACCCAGCTATGTTCATGGAAAGATCAGGAATTAACCAGTGAAACAGAAGAGCATTAAGTGCCACAGCCCTCAAGTTTACACTAATGTAGTTAAACTAACTTACAAAATTTCTATTAAGAAGAATTATGAAATACACTTATTGAGACCAGTTCGCTAGTCCTGGCAAAAGCAGTTGAGAAAGTTTCATCTGTTTCTGCTGTGTAAACAGCTGTTGTTGGAATACCTTCCTCAGATATCATCAGTCACCTAAACTTTTTTTAATCAATTTTATGTCAGTGCTTGAATCTGGCTATTTATTGTTTCGAAGACAGTGTTATTTCTTCCTCCCAATCAAATGAATATGAATACTGATGGTAATTTATTAGACTAAGATCAGTACCTTAATTTACAACATACCTACCATTTTAGGTCTTATATACAAGCTATGCACATTGTCTTAAAGTATCTTTGTAACCCACATGAGACACTTTCAGATTTTTTTGTGTAACTAACGGAATTGTCAGTTCCAGAGCTCTAATGCATTTGTAGCCAGTAATGCTCACAAGAATTTCTGCTCAGAAGCATGGTCCTGGTCAGTCTGTTGTATTTAATATTACACAGTCTCATGAAGTCGTGAAGTTCCATGCCTTTCACTTGCAACAAAAACCCTAACCAAAAGAATTTTTTAAAAATATTGTTTTGTTTTGTTTCTTTCTTTTCCCCCATGTGCTTAATCATTCCAATGACATAAACACAGAGGGGGGTTGTTTATCTGATTTTAATAAATAATTAAATGCATTTTAATTTTGATATTGATTTTTTTGACAATTACATGGACAAAGCAGAAGAAATGAAGATTTTTATGTATTATCATAGAATCATAGAATTCTTCAGGTTGGAAGGGACCTCAAAGATCATCTAGTTCCAACTCTCCTGTGATGGACAGGGACACCTCCCACCAGACCAGGTTGCTCAAGGCTCCAACTAACCCAGCTTTGAACACTTCCAGGGAGGGGACATCCACAACTTCCCTGGGCAATCTCTTCCAATGTCTCACTACATTTCTTCCTAATGTTTAATGTAAATCTTCCCCCTTCCAATTTAAAGCCATTCCCCCTTGTCCTGCCACTTCCTGCCCTTGTAAAAAGTCCCTCCACATCTTTCCTGTAGGCTCCATTCAGGTACTAAAGGCTGCTAGAAGGTCTCTCTTGAACCTTCTTTTCTCCTGGCTGAACAACTCCAGCTCTCTCAGTCTGTACTTACAGCAGAGGTGCTCCAGTCCTCTGATCATCCTTGTAACCCTCCTCTGGAGCCATTCCAACAATTTCATATCCTTCTTATGCATGCGTAAGTGAGGAGATATCAACAGTTCTACATAAGGCTCTATATGTCCTATGTAAATTCATAAAATTTGATACTGTGAAAGATCTCAAACAAATGTATATCTGATAGAGGAATGTTTTATTTATTATATTTCAGCTGAGACTGTTTATTCCAAACTGGCCTTTAAATAATGCGCATTAAACCATTTCTCACCAACAGCATGTTGAAAATGTACACTAGGGAATTAAGAAATGCCTTCTAAATGAAGCAGTGAATTACACAGTACATGCAGTTGTTATTAAACTTGTTTAGTGACTACATGAAAATAAACTGGTTATTTATGGTCAATAGATTTAATGACTGCATTTGCTGACAGAGGGAAATAAGCTGTACTATGAAATAAATGTGTTGTACTTCATGGTTATAAATTTAAGAGAGTATTTTTAATAAAATGCATGTACATAATTGCTGTTGTTGAGCAATACATGCAGTAGCTATCAGTCACTGAGAAATGAAAGAACTGATTAGGACTTGCAAATGAGTGTGTTATTGATGTTTTGTGGTGTGCTAAACTTTGTGAAAGAAAAGATAACGTGACTCTGAAGAAATACACACAGTAGGAAAGCTTTCAGTTTGAATACTGTATACCAACTATATAATATTCTCAGAAAGTGGAGAGATTTACATCTATATTATATTGTTTTTTTTAAAAAAAAGCTTTCTGTATTTTTCTTCTATTATACCCATCATTTACTGAAGCTTGCTCTAATACTGTTCTTATTTTCCATAAAGCTATAGGCTGATAACAGTCTGACAGATCACGTGGGATCAGCAAGAGTTCATTTTGGACAACCAAAGTAAAGAATATCCTAAACAAAGCCAAAAAACTAGTTTTGGCATCCAGCTACATTAAAAGAGAATCTTTAATTTCAGACCAAGACAGAAATTCTAAAATGGCTAAAAAATGCGAATGTATACTGCCGGTCTCAGACTGAGAACCAGCATAAGACATGTGATAGCAATAAAAAGAGAAACTTCTTCATAAACTTTTATCATTCTATATTGATTTGCCTTTATTTTTCATCTGTTACTGTTTCATGCAGAAAATTACTACTTGTTTTGAGAGACAAAAAAAAATGTTTACTTATGAACTCCTTCAACAGAAATAATTTTGCAATTTAAGATGGTAAGAAGTAGATTTATACCTACCTGAAAAAGAAGTTAAAATGGATACATTGATTGGAATAACTGTTGCAACATTATATATTCTATAATAGCCACTCCGTTAAATTTCTCCATGTGTATAAGACACCATAGATTATGTAGACCTATATTGCTGGTCAAGAACGTTTTTGAGAGATCCTCTCTTTAAGTGTCTTCCTTTCTACTATGTGGATGCGTTGCTCAGAACAACTTGCGTTTTGACTCTAGTGTTAACTGAAGAAAATAATGAGTTTGGGATAGTGGAAATAAAGGCGAGGGAGAGGGAAACTGATACGGAGTTCAGAAAAACATCATAAATCTTTGAAAGTGACATTTCCAAAAATTGCAGACGTAGACTGAAATACACAAAGTGTAATCACCCAAACCCTATAGTTGTGATGTTAGTCAAATTTACCTAGTTTTTTTCTCCCATGTAAACACAGGTGAATCTGTAAAGACAGTAGAAAGAAGGAACCCTTTATTCTTCAGGTGTTGCAACATAACAACCAAAAGTCAGGAGGAACATTACTTGTTAGAACTATTATTGCCTGTTTACTGAAGGTAGGGTTAACCGTGCTCATTTTACATGTCATCTGATAGAACAGCTACTCCTCACATTCAGGAAACAAGTTAGGAATATATGCTCTGATCCAGGTTCTTAATTTCTACATATCACAGCTATTTAAAGACCACAGTAAAATTAACTATTTTGTACTGTGACATTATTTCTCAGATCGATTACCACTCAGAAATAACATTAATTACACAAGAAAAATATTTAATGTAATAGAGAGGAAAAGTTTACTTAAAACTGAACTTTAAACCATAATGAAATAAGGACATGCAACCGTTCTGGGATGGATCTGCACTAGCCTTTTAGCTAGTACTGCCTAGGCTCTTCAAAGACCTACACTGAGTTAAAACAGAGTGAGTATCCTGTTCCGCTCAGCATTCAGTCCGCTACTGTTGGCTCATGCGGAGGCAGTGCAGTAACTGCACTCATCCATTGAATTTATGCAGTCATGCCATAAGGGTGACAATATCCAGTGAAAGGGCCATAAAAAGTATTAGGTATAGATGACCAGGAAGTTAATATAGCTGCCACTGCATATTCAAAAGGAATATTTGTTAATTTACCACGTCTCTTGTTACTTCTCTAAGAGAAAAAAAAAATGAAAAAGAAGTTGTTTTCAGGATAAACTAATTTCAAAGCAAAGGACACTAATAGTGTGTAATATAAACCTTAAACAATGTTAAGACTGAATCTAGAACAGAATTTGCCCCAGCCCTGTGCAACATAACATGTCCTTGTTGGTTAAACACGTAAGAAGATTTTTGACTTCACTGAAAACGAAAAGAAGGACATGTTTTGGTAATGAAACACCTCAGTTTTAACAGGCAAGAATTTGTAGGAACTGCTTCCCAGAACTGAAACAACTCACTTCTTTTAACTTAGCTTTATCTCAAACTTAACCTTACCCGCTCTTAAGCATAACTTTCTGGTCATTCTGCAAATTATAAACAATGAGTTTTTTTAGGTATTAAAATCTCTTCCTTTATTAAAAAAAAACAAAAACAAAAAAAAAAAACCCCAAAAAACTGATCTGAAGAGAATGGATGAAATACTAACCAATAGAAACTGAGGCCTAACTTCCATGGTGTAAGACATGGTTCACGTTGAGCGTAAAACTACGCAAATATTTCTATAGATATTCATTGTACACAAATAGCTATACAAATTGTACAACATCTATGCAAAAGGCAAAATTAATATGATATAGGCTTAAGATATTTCTTTTTTTTAGTTCCTCTTTGTGAATTCTGAAAGAATGTGCACTGTATTTCTACCAGCATTTTTTTTCGTTGAAGACGGTCACAGGGGACTTTGGCATCTGCTTAATTTTCAGAATCCCTTGTTGTTAGAGGATGTTTTTTTTGAATCACTGCATTCTTAAGCAGGGTGTGCACTGAAAGATGAAAACATGGAAACTGGAAATTAACATGCTCTACAGAAGTCTGAGACTGAATATTTCTGTGCATCATAGCTCAGCCAGAACATGTAATTATTTTCAGATCTTACAGGAGCATCAGTTTAGTGTTAGATTGTCTTAACATGATGCACTTGCAGTGCAAACAAAAGGAAAAAAAAATTCCATCTTTCAGAACTATCTTAATCAATTGTTAGATTTACTTTAAAATCATTGAGATTATTGAATAATTCTGTTCATGTAGAAAACAATCACTTCGCAGTTAAATATGCCACAAAGGTTTTTTGTTTCATGTCTCCCTTCTTATCCTTGACAGGCTATTTCAAGGTGAGAGGGTATTACTATAGGGGTCAAGCAGCATTTTGACTACTGCTCTCTCAAGACTGTTTTGATGATTTCAGATGTTTACCTATTTTTCAGAATACTTTCACCCAACACCCAACTTATATATAGAGAGAGTTCTGATATAAATTAATACAAACTGTCAATGACATTATTTCTGCGGGAAATTCCAAAGATAATAACAATTTCTAATGAAATTTTTTTGCAGCAGTGGAATTTTGAAATGACTAGATTTCCTTGTATTAATATCTACATATTCCCCTCTCAAGTCTTTAATCTAAGTTCTTAGTAGTCAGTAATGAGGTAAATTGTTATCTAAAACTTATAGACAGAAACTAAGGAAAAATTAAAGTGTAAGATCACAAAAGTAAGCACCCTTGGCAGCTGTCAACATAGTCATGCTTATTTTAACATTACAAGGTTTGCCATTTTTATGTTGATCCTTCAGAAATTGTATACCTGAAGTATTTTACTTAATCTTGAGGCACACAGGTGATTAATTCAGGAATAAAAGGCTCTCAAGTATGTAAATTACAAGGAATCCCCCCATCAGTCAAAAAGAAAAACATACAGAACAAAGTATACACCTCTCTAAATCCTGTTCCTATGAAGGTCCTCTACAGAACTCATTAGAGAGATGTTTAGCAGTAATATTTTTGTAAGTATTTTGTGAAAATTCTGTCTAAGTCCCACTTATTTTCAAATTTTTGCTTAAAGTGTTGGTTCCTTAGAGTCTTTCAGAAAATGAGAAAACTAACAAACGAAGCATCCTGCAATATTTGATATAATATCATAGAGTAACCTCTTAGAAAATGTGCTGAGATATGAATCCGGTAGATATAGGGTAATGTGGGTGGAAAATCGGCAATTCTGTCAAGATCAGAGGTCTATGAATAGTGGCAGAATCCAGCTGGAGGCTGGTTACAAAGGCAGTTTGTCAGAGGCTTGATGTGAGATCGATAGTATTTCATGAGTGTTTAATTATCTATTTCATTATCTTTGTTACAACCGAAATAATGGTATGAGCTGCACACGCAGCAAATCTTTGGATGATACCTAGTCTAGATAAGCTATTGGATACATGGGAAGACAGCTATAATGTGCAGTGAAGTCAAGAGAACCTGGGCAAGTAGGTGGAATGGAACTTCATGCAATTCATCAAAGGCAAATGCAAATCCTGGTCCTTGGGACAGACAGAGCCCTAGAACTGAACAGGCTATGGTTAATGGGCTGAGAGCAGCTCAGTAGAACAGGCTGCGAGAACACCAGGCTGGTTGGCAGTGCCATCTGTGCAGAAACATGGACCACCCCTGTCCAAGGCTGCAAAAGGAAGCATGCAGCCAAAAGGTCTACAAAGGGAACTTGCCCAGCAATCTGGGACCTGTGAAACACTCGGTGCTATGCCCAGCCTGGGACTCTACTGTATGGCACCAACATTGAGAGCACTAAGTCCCACAAGAGGCCACAGAGGCAATCAGGGCTGGAATACTGGACATTCAAGGATAGACTGCTAGACCTCTTTGTGTTCAGCCTTTAAGAAAAGGAAAGCTGAACATAAACACAATTGCTATCATCAGCTATCTAATGGGAGAGTATAGAGAAGATGGAGCTGCATAGAGGAAAAAGGAGAGAGAATATACAAAAAGGAAGAAGTTCCACTTTGTTAGCAAGAGAAACTTTTTGCACGTTATGGGTAATCAGAGATTGAAACATGTTACTCAGAAAGTCTGTGTAATCTCCATTCTTGATCATATTGAAAAATCAACTTAGCAAACTTGCTGAAAGACTGATCTAGTTGTGCTTGATTTGAGTAGGGGATCAGATATCCACCAGAAATAATTTTCAAAGTATATTTTTCCACAATTTTGTATAACAGAAGAAGTATTACGGCTTTTTTATAACAAGTTGTACTGCCTGGGATTGCATTCACATCTGACATCACACAATAAATTTGTGAAAATTATAGTCTCCAAGACTTTGGCACAGATTTCTCTTAATTGTCTTTCAAAAGCTACTTGCAGTGTACACACACTCATCTGTGGCTAGTATTAATGATGATACAGGACTCAGACGTAAAAGGGAATATTTAGAGGCACACTGTCTAGTTTAGAACACAGTTTCAATATTATGGGCTTTACTGTATGACCTACTTTCTCAAGCACTCCTGTTACAAGCTCAATGACACACTAAATATCCAGGATGTTTTCTAATCATGTGAACGCATAATTGCTGCCTTTTGAAACATACATAGATTACATTTATATTTCGGTATCTGGTTTTCTGTCAAGAATGAGGCAAAAAAGAATGATGTACCACACTGCAAATTTATGAT
This sequence comes from Tapera naevia, assembly GCA_033556795.1. Lineage (NCBI taxonomy): Eukaryota > Metazoa > Chordata > Aves > Cuculiformes > Neomorphidae > Tapera > Tapera naevia. Next base: position 4,846,574 of record JAUMJJ010000016.1, read on the forward strand.
GTTTGGTATCTCATCCTGATGTGATCTTTATAAAAGATAATAATCATAAACTTTACAACAATCATGAACTTCACAACAAATCACTGCTTGTTATTGTGCTATTAAATCTACATGCCAATACAAATAGTTTTCTGTTTATTTTCTTATTACAAAAACTAAAAATGAGTAAAAAAAAACCCAAACCACACATAATCTTTCTGGTATGAATTTTGTCCATTTTGTTAGACATGTGTTGTGAAAAATCTTACCTAGACTAAGATGTCAAAATCATTACATTAAATGAAATCATTTCCCCGAGTTACAATTAACACTCCACTCATTTATGTTTCGTTGTGTTGACAGCTCAGCTGAGATAAGACCACATAGACTCTTGATTCCTGTTATTACCTTTGGGCAGTCCGTTTGCTACATACTTCCAGAATACCACCAGCCATTAACCAAACCAAATCATGTCAAGGAGATTTTGAGGCATCATAAAACAGGTGAACTTGAAAATGGTAGTATTTAGTGGGAATATGAGGCTTTAAAGGATTAAGGGATGTAAGACAGACAAGAAGATTGAAAGACAAGTGGATGTATGGGACAGGGGGAATGAAGCCCCTCTTGCACTATGTTTGGAGAACGTGTTGGGCAGTATCAAACTGTATACTAAATTTAATCAAAAGTCAGTTTCCACTAGAGGACACACTGCCAAAGTAAACAAGGATTTAACTCAATTTGCGAATTTCCAGTATTAATTAAGAAGTGGAAATTTTACTTCTATTGTAGGGGAAGCATATGTTGGCTGTTTTATTTTACTGCTAGAATTGGAATGACTAGACTATTTGCAGTCTCTCTGTCTCTCTCTCTGTCTGCCTCTGTAAAATTCTTAATGAAATGAATGCGACAATGGGATATTTGTTGTCTTTGTATATCAAAATGTGATATAGAAAAGTTTGCTTCAGAGTATTTTATTACTTATTTTGTTGAATGAAAAATGCATGGTGTCAAACACAAGACCTAAATCACCTTGTGTTTAGGTGTCTTGTCTGCTTACTGATCAGCAGACTCTGAGATGGAAGAAAAGCTATGAGAAATACCTGTTGAAAATTATTCGTGGCAAAAGTATATTTTCCCTTCTAGATTTGCACAAGAGTTTAGTAATATTTTTGAGCATTTCCTTATGCACCGTTTCCTTCAAGATTTTGGCATAGCATTGTTCTTACTTTACAGCAAAGGACAAATCTCTTGATTTGAAGCTTCTGACCTCCCAGAAGCTGTGGAGATTATTTAGCATCACAAAGGGAGTCCATATTTATTATAATTTTTACTAAAGGCTCTATCACTGTCTGTGGGCTTATAAAAGAATTTAAAAACGCAAACTACTCACAGGAGAAACATTTCATGGAAATAATACACCATATCTATAAAGGGAAATATACATAGCAGTTTAGAACCACTGGGTAGATTTAATCCATGTTTATAGAAAAATGATAGATTTTCTTTCATGGTTGAAACAAAAGTACTAGAAGACAGAGGAAAAGGAACCAATCAAGGATACTTTCTTAGTATCAGAAATCAAACAGTATTTTTCCCTCGAAGCATCACAGAAGTTCAAAATATTCCCGATGTTTCCACATTTTTATTGAATTACACTTAGAATCTGTACTGCCATCAACTGTAATGAATACTTTCAAATACTTTATTTCATGAAAACTAAAACTAAAAATATTTTTTAAAAAATTCTGCCTCTTGCAGATGTCATCAGTGGCTGGTGGTCTGTAAAAAAATTCATCATTCTGCACAAAATTTGTACTATTTCAGATGCTATCCTAAGATCCCCATGATAGTCTTTATTTTGATATATAAGGTAAGAAGTTAAACAATCAGACTAAAAAGCATTCAAAAAGAAGCAATGCCATAACAAGTCAAGATACCTTATTGTGCCTTATTTGACTTCCTATATACTTTTGGTGAATATGGGGTAGGGATAAGTTGTTTACCTTCTTATAAAATGGACTGACTGAAACATCTCTAAGTGTGAATCAAACTACGACACATATTTTAAAAATTGATACAGTGTTTTTGAATTGAGAATGTAACTTCTATGTAATTCTAGTTAGAAATAAATGTAAGATGATCAATGTAACCATAAACTTTGCAACAAATTATTGCTTGCTATTGAGCTATTAAATTTACATGCCAATACGGCATTTGCTAAAAGTAAACAAAGCAGTACTCTGTTCCAGTACTGATGTTGCCAATTTTTTTTGTAAAAGTAAGTAAAAAGTTTTTTGTTCCAGTGTTTTGTAAAAGTAAGGTTCTGAAAAATTTTATATGCTGAAACTACAACTGTAGATTTTCTTAAATGGCGGTGCTCTGTTCTCCAGATTTCTAATGCAAGACGTTTCATACTGTCTGGTAACATAATGTGAAATTCTAAATGTCTTATACTTTTATGAAAACTTCTTACCCATCTATAATATATTCCATTTTGCTTTCTTCTTCTCTTCTTCTGCACTTTAGATGCCGAAAGAATGCAAGAAAGAAGAAAACACAACATGAAAACATTGAAATATACAGAAAAAGTATAATTTTACATGTTTCTAGGACAGGTTACTGTATTCTAATACAGTAAACATGGCTGCAATAATATGAATATCAGCCAGGTAAATGAAAGTAGGTCAAATATGTTCTGATTTGTTTATATTCTCCATTTTATTTAGTAATTTGATATTTCTAACACAAACTCAATATTGTTATCACTTCTTGATTTGAACAATTACTTCAGGTTTATGAGTTTTCTGTTTATTATTTAAAAATATGCTAAGGATAGAATATATGTGCAGCTAGATAAAGTAGAAAATAATGAAGTGTGAATAAAGTCTTACCGCTGCATCAACATATGAGGTACCACATGGCAGGATGGTGCTGGCCTTCTTTACTGCAAGGGAACGTTGCTGACTCACGGATAAAAAGCTATTTCTCTGCAAAGCTGAACACCAGCTGATGGGCCACCGACACATATTTATGCATGGACTTATTTCTCCTCAGCTGTAGAATGTGCCACTTTCCTTTGCTGAATTTCATGATGTCTCTTTCAACCACATTCTCCAGCCTTTACAGATCTCTCTGAACGACAGTGCACACAGCTGGTATATTGCACACTCCTCCTAGCTTGGCATCTTCTGTATCAGATTGTCAACTCCTTCTGGTATAATGAGTGACTTCATTACAGCCATTACTGTGCTGACTCTTACAAAAACTTCTTGCATTGCATATTTCAGTTTCTACTTAAACACATAAGCTTGTGTTTTCACTCATGGCTATTACAGCTTCAGCTGTCTCATTACACAAAGACATTAAATGGCTTCTGCTATTTTACACTGACAGAAAGAGAGCTGTTGTGCTATCAACTCTGATGGAACTGAATCCAACTCATTCCAAATGAGAATCCACTGTTTCGCAGCAGCATTGTAAAATCTACTTGTATCCTCTGCACAGGTCTGTGGAGAATGATGCTAACTCTTTTGGCTTTAAACGTGCTTGCATTGAATTTAATAGGAATCTTACCATTAATTCCACTGGAACAGCTAAAAAATGATAAGTGCTTAGGAAAAATCCTGCCATATGTGATATTTAAATATTCATAACTCTGGTAAAGAAAAAGGAATATTCTCTTGAAGAAAATGTTAGTTCTCTTTCTCAGTGCAGGCTTCATTTGCCCTGAAATTCAATAATAAAACAGAAAAGTGTGGACAGTGTTAAGAATGCTCACAATAGAACTATTTGCATTTTTTTATGCTTAAGAACAAAGGCCTTTACAAAAATTTTTCCAAAGAGAAAAAACAACGGAGACTCAAACCAGAAGTTTTAGATAAATTGTGGTATCACATTTGAATATGAAAGAAGGTTAGAAATCCGTATCAGGCAGTTTGTACCTCTGTACAACATATATACTTGTACATGTTGGGAAGATATATAAGGTGCAATGGCGGTTTTCTATCCCACATAGTTTGCAGAAGATATCTGATAATCTATGATGTCTTAAGAAGATCATTACTGAAATGCACTATTACTAATATACACTATGCAAACACACTTCTAAAAATTTCTTTTAGAATACAATTTAAATAAAAATAAGCATTTTTATAAGAAAATATAATCAGTGTTCAACAATTCTTAATGTTTTATTCCACATTAATTTTGCACTTGAAGCAAGGACTCTGAGTTCAATTTTATAAACATTTTGTTTAAGACTAAATATATTTATTTTTAATACATGAACACCTGAGCAAGATTTCGGTATCATAATACTTCATATCTGTAAAATATCATCTGATCAATTAGTTGACAGAAAAGCAAAGTAGGGTCATGAGTCCTTTTGTCCTCTTGCTGCTTTATTTTCCATGAGGAACAGGCTGAGTACCAAATACTCAGCTTGTTCAACAGATTATTAATAGGCATCTTTTAAAAAGTATTTACTGGGCTATGAGTGATATACAAGTTTAGCTTCTGGAACATGAAAGAAATCCTTAAGGTACAGAGACATGTACTTCACATTCACAGATTTTCATTTGAAGATATTTTTACTTTTAGCCAGCAGAGAAACAACTGAGAATATATTTTTCTAGATTTATGGTTACTAGTTTTCACTTCATTGTTCTGAGACACAGCAGTCTTCCTCATCTTTGACAATCATTACAGGCTAATCATTGTCCAAACATTAACAATACTCTTCTGTTCCAGACTCTCCCAAAGGCTTCTGAGGGAAGATCATCCTTTGCCTATTTCTTCCTACTGTTCTCAGGGAGATACATTTATCTTGAACTTGACTTAAAAGTAGTTTTTACTAATAAAATACTACAATTCCTTCAATGAGAAGACTTTCTTGTCCCACAGCTTGTGTTGCAAAGACTAGCCTATATTTTGGGCTTGGAGTAATTTTTTACTTACATATTGCTCAAAACTCAGCCAAAATAAAACCCCATTTTGCTTCTCATAACCATTAGTTTAAATTGTTACAATCTGTTTATGGGAAATGTAGGTTTTTTCAATGCACTAAAGGGGCATAAAAACACTGCATTCCACTCTCAGTAATTCTAAAGCAGTCTTACTTTCCAGTTTTTAAATTTCAAATGCAATATATGTGATATTGCAAATTGTTTGAAAAGTTTGCTTCATTCATTCCTTGCCTCTGCTTCTCTTAGAGTTTTCATTTTGCTGGCACTTGAAAGTATCTGATTGACTGGTATAAGGCATGGAAGACTGTGGCAAAGAAAGTAATTGAATGCCTTTGTATCAAAATTTTTTTCCAGATAATGTGTTTGAAAAAAGCTTCAGTGTCAGGAATGGTGAACTGAAGGGGATATGTAAGCTACATTTACACTTTCACTTTGAAGACTTACCACGAGTCTCAGGTCTCCTCCTTTCTCTTTTTTTTTTCACTCCTGAAATGAAATAGCTTAACAAATAGATATTTCTTGTGTTTTGTGGATTGGGAATCAAAACTAGAATATACAGAGGTGACAATTGAGATGTGTTTGTGTAAACCAGAAAATAAGTTTTTTCTTCAGAATGCAATAAACACCTCAGTCTCTTAAATATAGGGCCAATTTTCTGTCTTTTATATTTTGATGTTCTGTTGACTATTGTTTACACTAAATCTTTTGTAAAACAACAAAAATGTCATTTTTTTAAGACTAGGCATGAAAACAAAAACAACAGAAAAGCCAGCTACATATTTGAATAAAAAAAATCAGAAAGTTACTTGAAGTTGACCACTCTCTTGATTACTGTTTGGGAATAAGAATCCACAAAATGGATATATTTTAAGTGCCAGCAGATCAAAGCACTAAAGTTATTATACCAGAAGATTACTGTATATATTGGAATGCATGAACATTGAATAACACCACTATTAGAGATGCTCAAATGGGCATATAAAAAGGGAATATTCACTGTAGTTTCAGATAACGAAAGATGTAAAAAATAGTTGGCACTTTTGTCAGGTATGGTGTGAGTGATACGTACATGCAACAAAAAAATACCCATCAAAGGTGACCAGTCAGTGACAGAATTTTTTCTCTTGCCATATAGACTTAATTGCATTCAAACATTTGTAAGTGATTGGCTAGAAGATGACAGGTCATACAAAGTAGATATGCATAACTACTTAATTTTCTACTGGTAAGAGTGTGAAATTTTGAACTTTGTTTTTATTATATCAATCTGCCATTTCTGTTTTGTATACAAGGCCTTTCACTTTTACAGTGTCCACGTTTTTTTAAACATGTGTTTCATCTTACTTAGAAGAAGGTATCAGAAGCTTCTTGAGTCAATTTAACACCTCTGTAGAGAGACATTGTCTTACTTCAACACTTTTTGTGGTGGTGTAATTTTTCTCTTTCCTCTGTCTTGGTTCTGCAGTGCTCTTTCAGTCAACACAGCTCGCTAACTCCTCAGAAAACAATGGCAGAAAAGCAAAACTCTCTTTTTCTTTATTGAGATGAACAGACTCAATTATATATATAAATAGTATGATCAGTGCAAGTAAATAGAGGTACAACTAAGGACGCCTATAGAAAAGGAAAATAAATATGATTTTCATCTTAAAGGAAGGCTTAGATTGATCTTGCTTGCTAGTGAAGCATCCAGGTTCAGGGGCTAGAAGGCAATGGTTCTTCCTGTAAAAATACTTACAATATGTGAGTGTCTAGTTATTATTGAGTAGAATTCATTTAACAGATATAAGCTTCCTTTTCTAAGAAGTCATCTGGAATGGCTTTGTAATTTCCCCTAACCAAAGAATGAACAAGAAAAGGTCAGCTATTCCAAGAAGGTAGCAGTGACTTCATTTGGGAAGGACGTTTTCTTCTAGTTTAGAATGAGGGGATCTTGAAAAATATGTTGAGTACTGCTTTTCTATACATTTATGTGTTCAAAATTTCCTTTGTGTTTGGTCAGTTAAGCAAAATTACAGAATTTTCTGACTCCATGGAAATATTTTCTATGTTAAAATACACCTCTTTCCTCGGATCATTTCCGTGCCTTCTGGAAAAAATGGTGTAGAAGGCCAAGGACTACAATAGCTAAAACAACTTCTGGAAAGAACCTTCTCAAAACATCAGCAAGTCAAGAAGCTTATTGCAAGCACAATAAGACATGCATTTCTTCAAAGGATTCCACATGCCAGGATCAGGGAATCTATAGAATCCTCTGTGTAGGACAGTTTCTTGAGGTCTTAAGTCAGTGACACAGTTTGAATCCTATGAAGAGTTAGGAAGCTAAATAGGTAACCAGCAAGGATCTTGGAACCAACAACTGCATTACCTGACAAGACTTTGAGAGAGTCCAGGAAAGGAGATTGGTCAAGTACTGTTCCTGAAGTAACACCTTCATTGTCACCTTTACTTTCCACTCTTTTGCATGACTTTTTTTTCTTTTTAAATAGATCAGTCAGCAGCATATCCTTCCTGAGTCCTAGGAGCTGCTTTGTCATTCGAGTCATAAAAAAAGATGGTTAAAATAACTGCATATATATTTATCAGTTCTAAAGCAACTACACGGCAGAAAAATGTTACTTTCTTCTCTTTTATAAATATTTAATAATTATAAAGATAATTTTAAAAAATTTGCCAGCATATATTCCTGGTGAAAAAGAAAACAGAGTTCAGAAACGCATAGCTTCAACAATCTGATAATCGACTGCTCAAAATCAGTCCATTGAATCATGTCACACACGTAACAGAAGGTTGTGGCAGAATGTTTCTTATTCCTACCTGACTTGATATAAAAAAAAATGTAGGTACAATGTATAACTTATTGTGGGAAATCCCATTCCTCTAGCATAACGCATTGATAACGGCAGGTAAAACAGGACAAAAGTATTTTGTTCTATTATGTTTTGTTTTGTTCTAGTTTGTTTGGTTTTTTTTGTTCTAGTTTGGTTTGTTTTGCTCTATTTTATTTTTAAAGTCATGACATGTAAGTGTTAACTGGACGTGAATTGAATTCACAAAGGTTCTAATAAAACGAAGAAAGCAAGCTCTCTTTTAAAGTGATATGAAACAGATTTATGTGCCTTCAAAATAATTGACTAAACTCGATTGTGGTAGCAGAAAAGAGAACAACTTGCACAACTTACAGAAATTATCCTTTGGAGCAGAAATCTATCTATCTATCTATCATCACATGACTAAATAGAAGTGGGTTTTCTTTATATTTATCTCTGTGATTGGTAATTTTCTATTTTGGAAAAAAATCTCATATGTCTTACCACTTTTCACTGAAATCTACCAGATTTAAAAAAAAAAAAAGGGAAGAAAAAAGAATTCTGTTGAGTTTCCAAATAAAAAATAGAGATTAGATACTTGAATTACAGGTCTACACTCTGCCAGCCAATCAGGATCAGAAACAAAAATTCTTACCCAGAATTTATAAAACTTTAACAAGATAGCTGGAATCAGAACAAAATTCAGAAATCAATGAAAAAAATGAAAAATATTTGTTATGGTTTCTAAGAGTTGAATAATACATATAAATATTCCAAACAAGAAAGATAAATCTAGCATTCTTTATCTCATCATGTGTTTCATTTTTAGTAAGGAAGTTCAGTGATTATAAGGCAGGTATGCATATGCTTATTCTTTAAAGTCTTTAAGAGTACTTTGTGGGTCTTTTTGCTTTATTTTGAAGTGGAAGAACCTTACAGTGTTTTAATAAAGGAAATTATGTTTCATGCCTGCTTCAGGGAAAAAGAGAAAAAACAAAAAATCCCAAACATAACTGCAAAAAACACTGCAAATTCTGATCCAAGATAGAGAAAAGCAGCTCCTACTAAGTTGTAGAGATATGTGAAAACAAAACCATCTGAATAATGCACAGCATACAAAGATATTTGGAAATGTGTTGTCAGTGATTAGAGAGGTACAGCAAATGGAAATCCAGACATAAAAAAAATCAAAGAATGTCAAAATGTTAGAAGAAGAACTGTGTTAAAGATAGTGCTTGTTCTGGCCTGTGGTAGGAAGAAGTTAGTTAGTACTAGTTACTTTGGTACAATGCAACGGACCAAAGTGAAACTCGAATATCAAATTGGAACTTTGATGAAAATATCTGAAATAATTGGTTATATATTAATATGCTTTGTGCATCTTATGTATTGTTACGTATTGTTAAAGAATCCAGGTCTTTAGGTTTCATTCTCTTGTTAATTTAAATCAAAGACAAATCTCTTCTATGACTGGGAACTTTTTTTTGCACATTTGAATTTTATGAAATGGCTGGAGCTGAAATTTATTGATGCATGTGCCAGAAACAAGATTAGATAAAGTAAGAGAACCTCTACTGAGATTTATATAGTGTTCAATGATTTTCATTTTACATGCAATCTTATGCTTGTATTAATGGCAAAAAAAAAAAGAAAAAAAAACTCCAATAGCGAAATTAATTTGACTAATCTGATTGTATAGCTCCCTAAAGTTTGGTATGAAGCCAGCAGAAATGGCCTGCACACCTGTGCCGTATGGGCACAGAAAGGCTGCTGTAGACCACATGTTGGGAATGTGGCCTAGAAAGGCTTCCCAGGCATTGGATAGACAGCATAAGGAGCTATGCCAGGAGAGTTTATCAACCACAACCACACAGCACAGAATTACCAGTATTTGAGCTAACTGTTGAAACAGCTAATGATATGGAGTGCATTGACCAGTAGGGAAGAAAAGCATACCTAGCCAAATAGTTTACATAATTCATTCACTTTAATTGTGAAATATCAACAAAGTCAATGTCATTTATAAAGAACAAATTTAAAATTAAATCAACTGCATATATGTTAAATATGCAACAACCTCACTACAAATTATGCAAACTGAAAAATATTGGCAGGATTACTCTGGGGTGAGGGAAGGGGTGAGAAGAAGAGTGAAAGGAGAAGGATAAACAACTCAGATGCAAAGACTGCAAGTCCATATCCAATATTTGAAAATACAAGTGATCTGTTCTATGCAAATGAGAATAAAAAGGTAAATTTTATGTTATTTAATCATACTTTCTCTTTCAATAAGTGTATCTCCGGAATTAATAGTTATATAAATGCACTGATTTAAATGACCTTAGAAGAAATGATTAGCACGACATTAATGTGATGGGATTTCATGTGGCAGACATGCTAAGAAACAGATGCCTTACAGAGCATTTCAGGTGCATTTCCTCACCAAGTTTTCCCACAGAAAAATAACATGCTTTCTAAGTAAGTAGTAAAGCTGAGCCTTTCCTCACTCTCCTATTTATCAATACGTATGGAAAAAAATAGACTTCAACATACTCACGATACAAAAAGATGATTTTCATTGGCACCTGAATGAGCCATGCAAGACACAACAACTCCAGAAGCAGAACTGTAGGCTGGGGACAGAATGGCTGGAGAGTAGTCAAGTGGAAAGAAACTTGGAAGTGATGGTGGACACGAAACTCAATATGAACCAGCAGTGTGCCCAAGTGGCCAAGAGGGCCAATGGTATCCTGGCCTGCATCAGGAAAAGTGTGGCGAGCAGGACCAGAGAAGTTATCGTCCCCGTGTACTTGGCACTGATCTGGCCTCATCTTGAATATTGTCTACAGTTCTGGGCCTCTCAGTTTAATAGAGATGTTGAGGTGCTGGAGCGTGTCCAGAGGAGAGCAACAAAGATGGTGAAGGGGCTGGAGCACAAGCCCTATGAAGAGCAACTAAGGGAATTGGAGTTGTTTAGCCTGGAGCAGAGGAGGCTCAGGGGAGACCTTATTGCTCTCTATATCTACCTAAAAGGAGGTTGTAGGCAGCCAGGGGTTGGTCTCTTCTCTCAAGCGATCAGCGACAGAACAAGAGGACATGGTCTCAAGTTTCGTCAGGGGAGCTTTAGGTTTGATATTAGGAAAAAATTTTTCACTGAAAGGCTGATAAGCCATTGGAGTGCGCTGCCCAGGGAGGTGGTGGAGCCATTGTCCCTGGAGGTGTTTAAAAACTGATTGGATGAGGCACTTAGTGCTGTGGTTTAAATGATGAGTGGGTGCTAGTGTTGGGTCATAGGATGGACTAGACGATCTCAGAGGTCTTTTCTGACCTTGTGATACTGTACTCTGAAAGGAAAGGATGATAAATCGTCCGAAAAGCACTGTAAACTAGTCTCAGTAAACAAGCATGGTCAATGGTATAAAGCTTCCAGCATACTCACAGGAAGATAGATAATCTCTTGCTATTCTGTATTAAAATGCAGGATTTCTATTGCCTTATACTGTTGCAATTTGATAGTGTATGTTTATACCTAAATATATCATAGCTTCACAGAGTTAGTCATAAAAATCCCTTTTGAATATTATTAACCAATGTTATTAACCAAATATTCCATTGCTACAAATAAAATCAAGGAAAAATGAGAAATGGTGACATTTACAATGACATTCTCAAGAATATCTTTTGATAGTCTTCTATTATTAACCCACATACACGTGCCTTTATCTTAAATACTACAAAGATTTATTTTTTTTTCCTTTCCTTTAAACTTTTTTCTCATTTTCCTCACTGCACTAGCATCTCCAGAGACAGAAAAATTAATACTGTCTGTAATGCAAAAGAATGCTTGGCATGAGTTCTGTGGTTGTTCCTAGATGTGATCGTTTCAGAGAAATGTGGAGATTTGGTGACAGAACAGGTTCTTGGAGCCTAACATAGAATAAATCCTATTTACCGCCTGCAAACCTTGTAAGACCTGACACCCAGATCCAGAAAAAGCAGTTATATGATTAGCTACCACTGGAAGCTTATGGAGAGTTATAAACTACAATATTTATTGAGTTTAGTGAGCATTAAGTGCCACAGGTCTTTCCTTCAGAAACAATGATAAGGAAACATCTCTTCATTTGGTACAGAAATAATAATTCTATCCTTTGCTAATATGTGAATGATTATGGAGGGAGCGGAAATGTGTTTGCTTTGATTATAATCATGCCAAAGGGAAAGTGTCTAAAAACCCACTCACCTGATGTTATCAAGTAGTAAAAGGAAACTCATAAATCACTATTCATTTTGAATCACATAAAACAATCATGTTTAATTGGGATCTTATTATTTCATTATTCATATTGTTTTATTGGGAGCAGTCCAAAATACTAAGTCATAATATATAGCTTATCACAGAACACTCTACTATGTGTTGGCACGTCTTTTGGTTTCAACACTTTCCTTCCTGCTTTCCATCTTTGCAAATTAGAACCTATTATTTAAAAACAAATCACTAAAAATGTCTCTGCTGTGGCAAATAATGTGTTCTGCATGTGAAGTTAATTTAAGTGTGTTTTGCTTTGGACTTGTAGGATTATTTTATATTTATAGGAGACTGATTTTTCCATCAAGTTATGCATAATACTTTGGAACCCAGGATTGAGAACACTTATTTTTCTAAAAAGTTACAGTTGATTTTTCACTTATTAACACTTAAAATAAATGATTGCACATGCCTCTTTATGGAAAGTTATTGTTCCTTTTTCAACTGTCTGTAGCTGTTTAAACTTACAGTGAAAGCTAAGAGGTTGTTTCTGTAACCCTTGATTCCTGCCATGGTTTCTGAAGCCCTTCATTTCTGTTGCAAATCATAACTCTCAGAATGTAGCTTTTCCTCCATATTGCCATTAAATAGTCCACTTCTGAATGACAACCCTAAGACCTTTATAGAAAGCTAAACTACATATGCTGAAGATCAGGGATATTTTTTAAGTCTATTCCTCATGATGATCGAGAACTCTTTTTTAATGTAAATGTTTTGTCATTCTTTTAGTCACTGGTTAAAAATTATTTTTTGCACACCAGATTTTCTCGAGCAACTCAAGTGGAAAAAAAAAGCCAAGACGCAACAGAAGTGCTCAATAGTGTTCACTTAAAAAAGACAATAAGAATTATTTCAGAATTTACAATGGAAACTGACAGCAACCCTTATTAAATCCACTCAATAGGATTGCAGAAAGTACTTTTACAATTGATGTAAAATTAACAAAGCTTCATTGACGTCAATAGAGCTATGCAGACTTACATCACGTAGTTCTAAATGTTTCCTGGTGCTCCTTCTACCCCCAACTCTTATTGCTAAGCACCATATCATTTGATATGATATATCCCTTGGGTCACTTGGTGTCAACTCTTCTGGTTGTGTCCTCTCCCAGACTCTTGTGCATCCCCAGGCTACTTGCTGGTAGAGGATGTGAGAAGCAGGAAAGACCTGGACTCTGTATAAGCACTTCTGAACAGAAGTTAAAGCATGACTATGTTAAGAGCAACATTTTAATCAAAAGTCCAAAGTACAGCACCATATGAGCTACTATGGAGAAAATTAACTTTATCTCAGCCAACATCAATACAACTAGAAAGAAAGAATAAGTAGTCATAGATATGGTGCCAGAGCTTGAAGATATAAATTAAACTAAATTTTTAGCCAACTATCTTTCTCTATGTTGTTCAACTTCTTCCATTACTTTCTTCCTGATGCAATGTTTTATCTTCATTTTTCAATTACTGTTTAAGTACTGTCAAGCCTCATGTCTTGGCTCTGATTCATACACGATAGTCTTACATTTTTTCCCTTAACATTTCATTTCTGCCTAAATTTCCAATGAGTAAACTTCAGAGGCAGACTGCATCATACCAGGAGAAAATCTCTCCTTCCTATGCCTCCTGAAAAATATTTGCTTTCAAATTGAAATATCTGATGGATCTTCTCACGCTATCGAGAAAAAGATATATTATGCCTGTTTTAGCCATGGATATGAATAATGTGAAGAAGTTTTAGCTGTTTCTTAAAACAGAAGTAGAGTTTCTACCTCAGATCCTTGCATCTCTGAATGAAGTTTATCCTTTTGGTAATAATACAAGAAAACGTTGAAATTCCTTGTCTTAGTTTAAAGGAAAAACTAAGATATCTGCTGGGGTTATATCTTCCACAAGAAAATCACCACAGCCCTTTGCAATTAATAGACTAATCAAGAGGAGAAGATGAAGTTGTATAGGAAAAGATAACAGCGCTCAACTGCAAAATATAGATGCAACCAAACACAGAACCGAACACACAGCAAAGCCGTAATCCAACAGTTCAAAACCCAACACCTCAAATGAGTTAAGATTACTTCCAGCACAGTCAACTCTTGAGAATCCCCTGTCACCCCAGAAATAGAGCCCACATATCCTGATGGCATTAACATGCATAGAGCGCCAGTGTCAACCAAAGCCTTGTATTCTTGTGGATCTGATGTGCCAGGCCATCGGATCCACATCGTCCAATAGACATGGTTGTCCCGTGCCACTCTGGCTAGAGGCAGAGCCCCTCTAATGCTGATCTTGGTTATGGTGAGCAGAGCTCCTTCCAGCTGGATACATTTGGGAGATGCCCTCTGCTGGGTCAGATCCTTGCCCATAGGAAACTGGAACTGCACTTACTCTCACTGATCTTCTTCTGCTCCCCTTCAGTTCTTGCCTTTAGGCTTCTAGGACACGGGTATGTTTCTGGTCCAATCATCTCATGTATTCTCCATGGTCATTGAGGAAATACCACAGTTTGGCTTATGCTCCCTGTTACCTTTCTTTGGCTGAGGGACACCGGGCTCTGACCTCAGAGGCTCTGACCACCTCTGGTACCACTTGACGACCTTTCTTAATCTCCTCTCTAAGTTTCCTCTGCTCATCCCTGAGACTCTCAACCAATGTCTCTACAGTAGAGATATGGGCCTATATGAGGCCATGGACCATTCCCTCATATATACTGAGTTTACCTATTGCAGAGCCCATTGTCTCTTGGTTTTCTCCTGAATACATGGACACCAGGAGTTTGGAGTATAAAGCTGGCCTCTGGAGTGAGAGGCTCCACCACATCTGTGATGTGTACCTGACCCTGTCTGGGTCGCTATTGGGTTGTCCATCCCTTCTAAAAAGTACTTCCAACAGTGCCATTTCTCTCAGACGTAAGATTCCTTCTTCCATAATCTTCCAGGTTGTCTTACGATGATGTTCCCGCAGGATGTCTCTGTAAACAAACTTCTCTCTTACACATGTTAGGAGTTGCGCCTAAAGAGAAAGGAGTTTTGTTTCCCTCCCGAAGACCGGCTCGATACCCACAATCTGGGTCAGAGCCCCAAAAACCTGACTTCAGTACCATCAAGTTGTAAGTTTTCACCCGTAAGATCCCAAACTCGGATTAACCAAGTCAGGATGGTCTCACCTGGCTGTCGAGCAATGTCTTTCCGCAGACTATGGAGATTATCAAATGACAGCGATTCAGTCATAATCACTGGTTCTGGGTCTGCTACTTGTGAAGGTGCGACTTCCCCCTCATCATCCACTGGGCAAACTGATTTAGTCTTGTATTTCCTTTTCTGGATAGGGGCAACTTCCATCGGCTTGGACCATTCTTTTGGTTCAGCCATGTCCTGAGTCACCATGACATCAGGCATTTCATTCTCTTCCTCTCTCCCTGGGGATGCTTCTGAGTGCATTCTCGAGGGACCCTCGTGCTAACTTCATATACAATATAGGCCATAATGGCACGGGCCATAATAGCACAAAATTGCAGGCAAACTACAAAATGAAAGGTATCTCTGGTATCTTGGCAAAGTTTGAGCTTCCCAAAAGCTGTCGTAGCAGTATTGAAAACACTACCCTGCGTTCCATCCCAAGGATCGGTATCATTATCATTAAACCCCCAGAGGTAAAAGCTCAAACTAGGGCAGGAATACATCCTTGAAAACACATTCTCGATGAGACTCAGAGGCGTTGAGTTCCTAACACTATAACTCCAGAATAAGAACTGAATAATAATCACAGTTGCCCGAGTTCTACCAGTTGATGTGCCAAAATCAACTAAGCCCACTAGGCCTTTTGTATATGATTCGATAACAGAGAAACCCAAACACAGAGTACAGTATGGTCCGTATGGACACTAAACTCAATACACACATGATGGTACAAAATTGTTATCTTTCCTCTGCTCTTTACCCCACGTCTTGCGTCAATTAAATGTCTTAGTTTAAAGGAAAAAGTAAGAAGATTGTTGGGATTACATTTCCCACAAGAAAATCACCACAGCCCTTTGCAATTAACAGACTTGAACCAAGAGGAGAAGATGAAGTTGTATAAGAAAAGATAACAGATCTCAACTGCAAAATATATGTGTAAGCAAACACAGAACCAAACAGACAGCAACGCTGTAACCCAGCAGTTCAAAACCCAACACCTCAAATGAGTTAAGTAAGTCCTCCATGGTCCAGCTGGGCTCTGAGGGCAAAACAGAACTCACGTGGGAGAAAGGCAGTCACAAGGCGGGCTGGAAATCCACTCCTAGGAGATGCCGGGGGGTGAGGGGGAAGGAAGGAAACCGGAAAGAAGTCCAGAAAGTCCTCAAAGAAATCCAGCTGGTGCTGACCGCACTCCTCCTCTCTCTCCAAAGGAGAAAACCAGCATAGCCCTCTTGGAGTGGTGCTGACAATCTCGAATGCAATTCTCTCCCAGCCACTGCACATGAGTCACAGCTGTATCATTTCCCTGACAAAAATTGTGTCGGCAATTCCATACTGGAACCCCCCCTCTTCCCGGGATATCCCCAGTAACACTGCCACCCCGGAAATTCACGGTCACAGAGGACTGGCTGCCCCCACCAGTCCCAATGTTGGCAAAGGAAAAAAATTCTGAAAAACCTGAAACTACAACATTCCTTAAAACTTTTCCTGCAAAAAAGCAGAATGGCAATAGTGGCTCTATAAATGAACTTGTGCCATGACATTTCTAGTATTCATTATTTACTTAATTTAGGGCTTATTTGACATATGTATTATTATTACCTTTGGATTACACCAATGAATATGAAATCTAAGAGCCAGGACTTTATTTTTGTAATTTGAAAAAAATCGTCCTTCATTTCTCTGTGAAAGAAGTGAATGAGTCCTTCAACTCTGCTGATCTACTATCTCACCGATCATTGATACGTATATATTTCAGTTTAAGTTCACTTCCTTTTTTTCAACTTTTTTATCACATATGAGTTATGGATGTCTTTAATAAAAGATTTCCCATCCTTTATTTTCAAGAAATTGTCCCTTAATTAGGATATATTCTACTGTTCAAAGTTCTAAACTCCATCTTATTTCACTCACTTGGGACTGATAAATATCCTTAATAATCTCACTAAAATTATCAAAAAACTATCTCCTGAAGAAGTTGATGTTCTTTCCTGGTTTGGTTTGGTTTGGTTTGGTTTGGTTTGGTTTGGTTTTCCAGCAGATCAAGAAGTTGCTTAGTTTGTAACTTTTATATATATATTAAAAATAATTTTCTATGAAACCCTGAGAACTGAAGTAATTAAAGAAAATCTCCAGCCAGAGGAAAAATTATTATTATGGTTAGCACTGTTATTATTACTACTGTTGTTATTATTAATAACATCATCAGAATAATTTTAATCTATTTTATATCACGGTTTTCACACTGGCAGTTGATCATGAAGGAAAGAGTGAATCAAGACTGTGGACTATTCATATCTGAGCTAAGTATTTTCTGAGAAAAACTTCTTTAAGGCAGAAGTTACATGTTTAGAACTATCTTTCAATATGGGTCAAAAGAGAGTAGCATGAAAATATTTTGTTTTGTTGATATATATAACTGCTTCTGCGTATCTCAGGGAACACAGCTGTTAATTTATCAGTGAAACTTTTAGTGCTATCAACACTGCAAAGACAATACAATGCATTATACTTTTTCATACACTATCACAAGATGCCTGTTAAGTTTTAATTTCAGAATGTTTATTGTGGTTGGTGAGGTAGGAGACAAGAACTCAGTCTAATTTTCAGAGAAAGGACAAGAGTGTATTTCTGACAGTTAAAAATCTGATTTCATCTTATGAATGAGTGAATTTGATAGAGGAAATGGAAATTGAAATAAACATAGGAAAGCAGGACGTAATTTTACAGCAACTGTTGTTCTCCCATTCCCCACCTTATCATGCTTCAAGGTTAGCAGAAAGAAGAGTTTCAGTGAGTGTCATTTCCCCCTTTCCTTCATGGTCATCTGATCAAATGACAGAGGGTTGGGCAAAAACATCAAGAAAGTGACAACATGAAAAACGATTGACAAATACAACGGCTATTATGTTTAAAGGGTAAAATAGAAAAAAAAATAGAATGTGAAAAAGAAAAAGAAAGAGAACAAGGACAGGTGCAGCTAGAAAGAGATGGAAGAATACAGGTCTTGAAGTAGACTTGTATTTAATAGTCATAGATGGCTTAGAGGTACTTAGGAGAACAAGTAGCAGGTTTCCAACTTTCTTACTTAAACTAGCACTTTACCTGAGAAACTAATGTTTGCGAAGCAGTTAGGTATATACCCAGTGGACTGAGTTTCAGAGAAACAAGTTAGCCAACATAGGGACCTAGCTGTTATAATTGGTACATGAATTAGGCTGTACAGTTTGTTTTGTTGCTTCTGCACTACTTTCAGTATTCAGGCTACCGTGTGTAGCTCAGCTACGTGCATAATTTGCTGAAGCCTGAAGTGGAGAGACCTTGAGAATACAGATATAGGGAATAATGACAATGGGGCAATTCAAGACATGAGGCCAGCTGAGAAAAGACAATGTCTTCTTACTATATATACGGAGCCCCTGGCAATTGTTTGGTGCATACATATGAGTTACGACACAAGTCCTGAAACTAACCCTATAGCTCAGGAGCCAAGAGTGGGAAGGGAGAGACAAAGAGATAGCTGTAGAATGTGTTCTAATCTGTCAAAGTGAGACAAGGCTCAATTAAATCTCTGCACTCAGTGTGAGTGGATGTGTGTTCAGATATAGATGTTTTCTAACCCTCAGTCAGAAAATGTAAGTGTGAAAGAGCTAATAGCACCTTATCATCAAGTATCTTGTTAAACTGAAGAAGTATGTGATGGCAACTTTTCAATTATTGTTTGAGGCTTATGCTAAATAGATTCCAAAGATCAAGTCAGTTCTCAAAAGAACCTCAACAACCTTTCAGAAAATGATCTCTATGGATTGTTTTGGACATGGGCAGCATTGTATGCAGATAGGTGTCGAACTCAGAAGTGAGCTATTTTGAAGGTGATCAGACTTGATTTTCTTCATTTGTTAAATAAATTACAGGCACAGTCTCAGGAGAGGGTAGTATGTTATATTATAAGATAATAAACATTTTTCAGAATTGTGATAACTTTCTTACGATCCCTCACACTGATACAAATCTTCCACAATTTCATTATGAAAAATTTGCACATCTCCTTAATGTAGAAGTTTTTAGTATCATGAAGCAGTTAAGATGACTATATGTGTGAAAGCATTCTTCCTTTTCTCACTTTTGAAAACTTGAGATTCTCTGGTCCTAACACTACCTAAATGAAGATATATGCTCTGAAAATACCTTTCTAGGGCACATACTCTTGATGCACCATTTGTGTATGAGTTTTTCAAGTTCAAAATTCTGAAAATGCAGAAGTAATATAATGCAATTAAACTTGTTAGAGGCCTGAGACAGAGACAAAAATGTATGAAAATTGTAACCCTAGGGCAAGACAAAAGTATTTTGCTCAAGATTTCTGCAAGAAAGAATTTTGAATTTGCATTTTTCTTAAGCTATTTCAAAAGACAAGACCACCAAACTATAGTTTGAGAAATACAGTCTGACCTGCAGAGGTGGTTCATTTCAGCAATGGACAATTTATTTAATAGCAATTCGTTGCACAGTAAATCTAACGCATTTGGGACACTCCTGCTGTACTACTTCAAACTTGACGAGGTTTGAATATCCAGAGTCCTGTCTTTGATTTTCCTGGTTTTATCACATGTAGTAATCTGGAATGCCTAGACTTCTGCTGTTACTGGGTGACAGAGAAACATTAAGTTATGTCCTTATCCACAAGCATTTATCTTCTGAGTATTGTTGTAGATCCAAGCAACATATGTGTGTAAACTGTAACTGAACTGTGGAATCCTAAAAGAAAAGTACAAGTAAGTTGCATGCAGGATAGGATTGCTCCCAGAAACCAAATCATTAGCAAAGCCATTTAGGATTATAGTCTTTGGCAAACAAAGTTTTTCTAGATGTTTCTGAGAAAGAACATATCTCCCCACCTGCCTTCATCCTTTGTCATTTACATCCACTTTGAAAGATTCAGACTTAATTAGAACATTATGCTTTAGTTTAGGACTTCTTTGTGATTCTTTTTTTATTTGTTTGATTTAAGGTGAATCTATTTTTTAAAAACCACCTAAAACTACTTAAGTAAAAGTACAATAGACATTACTAGAATGCAGTCACTGTGAGCTAGAGCACTGAATGTCAGGTAATTATAAGGTGTTAACAGTTTCTTCATGTTAAACCCTATCCATGAATCAATGAAACAGATACCAACTTTAAATCATTTCTATATTTATGTGTTGTTAGAAAATATTGTTGTAATTTTTTTTAAAAAATGAATATATAGTAATAGTGAAAAACAATGCAACACTAGTATTTAAGATTAGAACTCCTTATATGGTTTAGTTTCAGGTATAGTATTCATAGGGCATCTTATAGTTTGCAGGTTTAGGATGAGTTTGTGGAACTTAACTGCGGAAAAAATATTGCCTTTTTATTCCTTTTTTTTCAGCAAACCTTGAAGCAAGAGAATCTTTCCCCTCTCCTCCTAGTCAAAGACTTTGTGTTTCTCGCAACAATGACAACAAAGACAACAAAGTAGTTAAAAATGAAGAAAGTTTTCATTTAATCAATTTAAAATTTTAATGAAAAGTGAAATAGTTGTGTTCTTCAATCGAATACTCTGTTTTTTATAGCTATCACAGGTCAAACAGGCAATCATGGAAGCAAAAATAAGCAAAATATCAAAATATTTTCATAAGCAACCATTTCAGAGACAGTTGTTTTTATTAAAGTTATGTATGTTGTTATCTAACCTGTGGTTACTTTTTTGAGTAACTGACCTAACATTCAAATTAGGCTACTCTGGAATATCATCAGGTTTTACTAAGGAAGCATTTTCATTGAAAATAATAAACCGTCATTCAAGGCAAGGGTAACAAATGGCAAAAAAACACGCTTTATGGTATTTCCGTGAGGAGCAAGAACTCCTGAAACTATCATATCAGAAATTTGGTTAGGTGTTACTGCTGGCAGTATACACAAATCCTACAGTCAAAGTGTACAGGTCTTTGTAACAGGAGAGTTTAAAATGCAGAAGTCAAATATATAAAAAGAAGAATTAGGAGCGACAAAGGGATACAATTACTTCAATGTTTAGTTGGTTACAAGGCAGTGAAATATCAATAATTAGCCAGTTTATTAAGGCTCGTTTGTTTGTAGCATATACTAAATGAAAAAAATATTTGCGATTACAGTTCATTCTACAACTGCTTCACTGGACTGGTGTTTTCTTCCTCTTCCAACAAGAAGCAGGACGGCACCTCCTCTCAGGGTTGAAGACAGTACCCTTCTTCGGGAATAAAGCCTGCTAAAGTCACGCTTGTCCTCTAATTTTTGTATAGGAGATTGAAAATCTGAAATCTCACAACCATTATTTGTGCAGCTGAATTTGGATTGGATTTTTCCAAAACAAATGATAAATTTATAAGAATTTGCAATTTAATACTATTTTTTCCTTCATAAGTATCACAAGAATCCCCTCTTCAGCAATCAATTTAACATATAAATTGACCAAACTTGGCAAAAGTCAAGAATATTTAACAGGTTACAGATGGTACAGCAGAAAGCAATATCCAGAGATTTGGTTGACTTGAGTGCTCTTTAGCCCTGTAACAGCTGCTTTGGCTGCAGTGTGAATAAAGACCTTTTAATAATGAATAAGTGTATCTCATGTTGTGCCTAAGCATTGCACACCATCAAACTGACACTAAAAACAAAAGTGACCATATGGTTTTAAGCATATTAATGAAAAGGACACTACAGCTTCGTATTCAAGATTAAATATGTTAATTGAATATAATAGAAAGCCCGCACATTTCTTATTTCCATTGGCCATTTAATACACAGAAATCTGCTTCTCTTCAGATTTTCAGTTTTAATGGTGACAGAAAATAGTACAGACAGTAAATGCCTGAGGTTAGAGGAAAATGGAAGAGACACTCAATTTCTTTCTTTAAAAACCATAATAAAATTACAGTCAATAGATTTAGTTATTGGAATCATAAAACAACACTAGCAGCAGTTAACAATTAAGTCCTTTGGGGCTATAAGTGCTCTATATGGTGTTTTCAGCTTGTAATGAATGATTACTAATTACAAGGCTCGGATTATATTGCAGGCTTTTAAGTCCTGGTATCTCAATATAATAAAGCAGAGAACCTCAAGCAATGTCTTCTTTGTTTTTCCAGCAGCCTGCATTTGATAAATTGATCTTCAAGTTCCTAATAAACGCTAAAGAAGAAATGATGGAGTGGATTACAATTGTAAATGGATTCCTAGGACATTAGATGCTGGAGGAAATATCCTAACAGTAGTCAATGCTTTCCTTTAGCATTGACTTGTTATTATACTCAGGGAGGTGTGTAGCTGTGTTTATCCAGAGCTGTATTACTGCCATGGTTCCGACTATATACACCCATGTAAAAAAAAAGAAATAATTAGAAAATAAAAATATACCAAAAAAAATCTACCCTATCATAACAGTATTGACAATCATAATCAATTAAAAAAAAAACCTTGTTGGTTCACCCATATATATGCATTGAGTAGATGGTACTGTACATTCAATGCTTTAGTATAAGATCACTGATTTTGTCTAAAATTTGGTACCCTACAAAGTTGCCATATTCAAAATTGAAGGAGACTTTGAAATCAAATACATCTTTCACATTGCATTCAAAGGAGAATACCTTCTTTTCTAGTATCTGGGACAGGACACTGTGCTGACACATTTCGCTGTCTTTTTAATATTCTATTTTATTATCTTTCCTTCCACCACCTTTGCTACCTTTGAAGTAATCTATAATCTCTTGTCTTCTACCTGCTCCCACTGTTGGCCTTACAGCCTCCTGCTATTCAGATTCTGCTGTTTCATACTTCAACCAGATCCCCTCTGTACTTGCAGATACATTTTCCCTTCTTCACTCACAGTCTCTGTTAAGACATTCTTCATTTGTGTCATAGCAACACACTGAGTTCTGGAGAACACTTAATTACATGGCACACCTCTGGGTAACTGTCTTTAGATTTTAAGAGATATATGCATGTGATAGGGATGTGCTGTAGGAAATTAGCCCTTTAGGGATGTACAAATGCTTCTGGTTAATTACTTAGTATGTCCTGAAACCAATTGCATTTCTGTTGGCTTCTTTATATATATCTGACGCCTAAACAGATGGCTAACTAGTATCCTAACCTTGGAAAACAATGGTGATCTAACCTTGATAATGATGGTTTACTTTCAATTCCTCTGGAAATGGAAGTGATTTCACTTCTGAACACAGTGAAAGGAAAATTCTGACCAATTCAGTAAGATTAGGAGTCAGATCTGTTGGATATAACATGAGATCTAATCTTTACCTGCAGAAGTTGTTTCAAACTTATTTCAAAACATCAGTAAGATTAGAAGAATTAATGAAAAGCAAAAGAAAGAGGTTACCTTAACATGGTCAAATAAAAGTACTGGTTAAGGAACAACATTAAAGCTGCATTTCTGCATTGATCTGACTTCCTTAAGGAGAACTGAAACTGAGACTTGACTTATAATATTTACTGAGCAATTTTTGTCTGGGAAGTGCAATAAAGAGTTATAATTTAAAAATCATATATTACTGCTAGTTTTGAAAGTTCAGATGTAGTGAAGTTCTTAGCATAAATTGTGAGAAGAGTGACAAAACTTCACATTTTTTTCCCTAGGCTTTTTAAAGGTTATTGTTTTCTTGTTTTAGTTTTTTTTAATTTTGTTTGTTTGCTTGTTTTGTATTTTAATTAACTTGTTTTAAAGTGACTAATGATGTTGGATTAATATGAACATAGTGAGTATGCAGAGACCTGGAGGACCCAATGGTTATGATGGTCTAGTTTTTGACTATCATCTGCTGTCTGACTTGTGTTTGTAATAAAACCTTCACATATAGTTTGCTGGAGAGACAGGAATGGAAATGTGCAAGACTTTTAAAATGAACTTGTATGATGTGTGTAGACTATTTTCTAAGTGGTCATTGCCACTTCCAGCTAGTAAGATCTTCTTCTGAGCACACTCCCTTGTGTTCTGAAAAATTATCCTCAGGTGCTTTATGTCTTTACAGAAGAGTCTCTTCTTTCCCTTCTTTCTCCTTCTTTCTTAGTTTAAAGGAAAAACTAAGATATCTGTTGGAATTATATCTACCACAAGAAAATCACCACAGCCCTTTGCAATTAATAGTCTTTAATCAAGAGGAGAAGATGAGGTTGTATAGGAAAAGATAACAGTTCTCCATTGCAAAATATATGTGTAACCAAACACAGAACCAAACAGACAGCAACGCTGTAACCCAACAGTTCAAAACCCAACGCGTCAAACAAGTTAAGAAAGTCCTCCATGGTCCAGCTGGGGTCTGAGGGCAAAACTAAAGTCACATGGGAGAAGGATGGTTGCAAGGCGAGTTGGAAATCCACTCCTAGGAGGCGCCGGGGAGGGGTGGGGAAGGAAAGAAATGGGAAAGAGGTCCAGAAAGTCCACAGAGAAATCCAACTGGTGCTAACCACACTCCTCCTGTCTCTCTCTCTGTCCGAAGAAAATCAGCACAGCTCCCATTGAGCGGGGCTAATAATCCCGAACGCTGCTCTCTCCCAGCCACAGCACGTGAGCCATGGCTTTCTCCTTTCCCTGCCAAAAAAGTGCGGCAGCAATTCTGTACTGGAAGCCACCCCTCTTCCCAGGATGCCCCCCTGGAAATTCACAGTCCCAGCAGACCGTCTGGTCACTCACTGGGCTGGCCAGGCCCTGCTCCTCCCAGTCCCAATATTGGCAAGCGAAAAAAATTCTGAAAAACCTGAAACTACAACACCTTCTAATACATCCCAGACTATGAAGGCCAACCATGTCAACCGTTCTGTTTTCTTCTAAGACAACATTGTAAACGTAGTAGTAATTAACATGAAATTGACAAGTCAGTAACAGTGTTTTCTGTAGCTATACATTCAGAGTATAGTAAAAATCAAGAAATTACTAAAGAGAAAAGAAGCTTCAAAATATGAATATGCAAATTTAAATTATTGGACAGAGAGGAAAACCTTGTTGTTAGCTACCTAGAAGTAAATAATTAAAAGAGATGACTATGGAGTTTAATTTGGAAAGTATGATATTCGGTCCATATGCATGTTATTAGGCCTTTCTCAGTAATAGAAAATTGCAAATGAAATTCTAATAGAGCCATAGTGTTGGTTGGAAAGGAATTTTGGAGGTTTTCAACCTGAGACCCTGCTCAGAGCAGGTCCAATTAGGGTAGGTAGTTTAGTGCTGTGTTCAGTGCAGCAATGAGTATTCCTAGGACAGTGATCCTGCAGATTCTCTCGGCGCACGTTGCCATGTGCGACAAGCAAGGAGAACCATGCAATAGACTCAATGTGAGTGGTAAAGCAAGTTCTGGTTTATTGCGAAGCTCATTCACGACTACACCACAGACCATGTCTACTTAAGTTATGTCTACTTATCTAACAATCATTGGCTTGTCTAACAATCATTTCCCCTTACATACACTTGTCTTATAATCTTTAGTTTGGCTCCAAAAGCCCTATAATCACTAACTTAACTCTAAAAGTTATACTATCATGCCCCTCTTCAAAGCTCTAAGGTTACATTAGCATGTTACTCCTACTTTCTCCTCCTACTTGTTCCTCCTACTTACAGCTACTGCTATATGCTCGGGTCCCAGTCTCACTCTGGCCTGCTTCCTTAAGTTGTTTATCTGTTACAAGGTCTTATCTTGGGGATATTATCTTGACCTTATCTTGGGGATTTTCTCACTGCCTCCCTCCTTGTAGTGTGACTCAACAAAATCCACAGTACTTTTTATCACAGCCCAGCTCAGCTGATTTTTGCCAGAGCCGATTCACAGAGCTCCTTCTTTGAGCCACGTCCACACTCCCGCAACCATTCTCCAACAGCCATGTTTATTCCTTGCCACTGTGAAAAAAACTTCCCATAACTTCTGTCAGAATTTTGCAAGTTCCAGCAAAAGTCTGTTCATTCGTCTGTACAACACTGAGACAAATGTGTCTCAGTCTACTTTACACCTCCCTACTGCATAGCTTGAAGAATTAATATTACTCCCCTGAAGCCATCTACTCTGAGGTGAACAGATATAACTCCCATAGCCTCTCCTCAACAACCCATGCTTGTGTCCCCAACCATTTTGGTGGCCTCCATGGGACTCACATTCAGTTTTGGTGAGACTCCTAAAGTTCCTCTCTGTCCGTTTCTCCAGCTTGTCCAGGACCCTCTGCAATCCTGCCCTCCTGCATATTGACCATTTCTTCCAACTTGGTATGAAACGAATTTGTGGGAAACATACACCTTGTCACCAGTAAAGATGTTAGGTGTTATTAGCCCAGTATCAAAACCAAGTTAACACTGTTCATAAAACTTGCAACTAAGGTGGACTGGTTGCACTAATCACAACCCTTTGCACTCACCCAATAGTCCACCATTCATGCTGTTGTCCACTTGTCAAGTCTGTATCTCACCTATGTGGCTATAACATTAAAAAATTCATATAAATTCGTACTTTAGTAAGTAGACGAGTTCTTCTAAATTTCGATAAACTTGTTTTCCAGACACATAAGTCAATTATATTTCTATATAAACTGGCTTCAGAGGATAAGTATTAACTTTTTCCAGAAAATGAGATTAAAAGCGTACTGTACACAACATGTGTATTTACAAAGTATGTTTAAAAATCTGTGTTTCAGTGAAGTAAAGTCATTAGATAACTGAAGCTAGAAGAGACCTCAGGAGATATCTAATATAAACCTTTATCCAAAGCAGAGTTATCTTGAAAATCTCCATAGATGGAGATCATACAACCTCTTGCAGCCTCTGCTCCAATTCTTTACTTCCCGCAACTTGCCTTTTTTGCCTTATGTCCAGTCTGAGTGTCATGTTTCAGCTTGTGCCCACTTCCTCTTACTCTCCTGCCATGTGCCACCAGTCCTACGTAATACATTAAAAAGTCATTTGTATTTCACAATAAATGCCTTTGCCTAAAAGGGCTAAACCACAATTCAAAACTCGTAACTGGAGACATCGAGTGGGATTAACCTTGTTTTGTGTCAGATGAAAACCCATTATTAAATTTTGTTTGTATTAGCTCTTGTCTGTACCTGTGGTTTCTTGGAGCCTACTCTTGGTCTGGTGCATTTCCAACAGTCACAAAAACATGAGTGGAATGAGATTATAGACCTCTCTATCATGCATCAGTCAGTCTGCTCGAGACACCGTCAGGCAATAGAAATGTCAAAAAGAAGTCAAATACTGATTTGGATCACAACTGTGTCACCATTAATATTCACTGGTGACTTATAAGCCCTGGATTTCCTAGTGAAAAGACAGGGAGTTTAAAGTGGTATTGATAATAGGTTATTTATATTGATACTATATGTCAAACATTGTCAATGTAGCTACCTCTACTAACAACTACAAAATCTGCTTTTATAGAGAAAATGTAAGAAAATACTGTTCTGATTTCTTTATACCATTCTTTATATAATGAAAACTTCTCTTTTCTACCTTTATTTTTCTCTTTTTTCAGCATCTGTCAAATCAGAACTCACTCAAAGAGAATTTCTTTCTTCTGTTTCCTCTGTAACTCTTCTAATCTTATTTCAAATGTCATCTTCTCATCTATAGTCTTTATAGCCTTTAACTCTTCTCTTCCTCTTCTCTTCCCTCCCCTTTTTTAACTCAAATTCTCTCTCTCTGTTTCTCTCTTGCTCTCCTTTTCAATTGTGATGTGCTGTATCACTTAATCTGGTATCTTTTCACTATCGCAACAAATGACATTTATGAAATCCTTTTTTTTTTTTCAATTAAAGAAAGACACTCATCTTTCTACCTTCCCATTCACCTCCTAATAATTTTAAGTGATCATAATAATTGCAGATTTTACAGTCCACCTTTCTTCATGGGTCGTCAAAATCAGGTCAGAATCACAGCCAGAAACCTTTGTCGTAAACCAATTTAAGGTAATATTGCCATATGACTAACAGTTCTACGAAATAAAAACCTGACTTGGATTTGATTGTTTTTTCTGGCCGCATAGGACTCACACTTCCCGCTTTTAACTATGGCTGTCACTGAGGAGATCTTAGATAGCTTAACATAACTGAAGGAGAAGTTTAGCATTTTCTATTACTTCCATCCTGTAATATATTGTCATTTATTTTTTTCAGATTAGGATCCAGATACAAAAGAGTAATCACATGCTAAAGAATACTTAAGTGTTCCAGCTTAACCTTTGAATTTTTTTTTTCACTAAGCCTATCCGATGCCATTTCTAAAATTACTAGAGAGTTCAGCTGCTTATTTTATTTAAAATGTTTATTCTGATAACCAGATTATGTGCACTTTTTATAGTAGAAATAAAAACACAGCTTGGCAGATGTGTGAAGGTCTGTGCAGGACAGAAGGAAAAAATATTCACAATTCATAACAAGAAAGTTTTAATTACAAAAAAAATAAACTTCAGACTTTCAGGAGGACCTGTTGAGGTATTTTTTGATAAATGGATATAGCAGTTAAATGCACATAGTGGGTAAAACGACTTATATTCCCTACATATTGTGACATTAATATCATATTAGATGTGATAATTTGGTATCATTAACCTTTTGTAATTGCTTTAAAGGCCCTGTCTAACAAGGCAGAATATTACTTCAGTGAAGGAATAACTGATGGAGTACAGAACAAGTGGCAAGCTTTCAAGAAACCAGTTGCTCTCTGTATACATCACATATTCTAATAGTAGGGTTATGTCACTTTTTTTAAGTATATATATATTATTATTTCTGTTGTTAAGAATTTTCAAAGAGACTCTGACTTGTGAATAATTTGTGATGTATTTCTTCTTCATCCACATAGTTTTAGTAATGGAAAAAAACCCCTCAAAACTAAATGGGGTAATTTAGTGATTCTTTTTCTCTCATTTTGTCATTCTCAATTAGAACTAATACATGTGACTGAATACTTCCATGGGGTGGGATAGGGGAAAAAAAATATGATACAAACAGAGTGCAATTTACAACTGTTATTCAATTTAAGGAAACCTTTTGTAAATTTTGTTCTTCACTGCCCAACATATGATGATAGAGACGAAAAAAGAGCTAGCACAGATATTTTACCTAGTAATAGGTTCTGGAGAAGTTGGCCAAGTGGCACAATGCTAGAGATCAATCACTTGAGAAGAGTAACAGCACTGTCTGCTAGTATCAACATAGAATGCTATAAGACACATAGATCAAATTGCACGCAACAGAAGCTTACTTTATGTATCCAAAAAGGTCACACAGTTGTTGAAGAGAGGTAGTTTGGGCTAACTTGTGCATTCACACATTACGTTAGAGACTAACTGGTCACTAGGTTCTTGGTAATAAATTGAGAGCCATACCTGTTCTATAATCTGTGATAAAGCCTTCCACATTTAGTTTGATATTGCTTGAATTAGTTATTAGCTTACTAAGCACAGAGATCTTTAATTCCATCAGTGGACATTTCATCTAAAGTGATTGGGACTATTCGCTACCATGTAACTCATGACAGAACTGAAGAAAATAATTTGTAAGAAATATTCTGACTGGAGGTGTAAACTTCACTTGAGAACTGGAGAGAGTTCTCCCAGGTTCCAATCACCTGCCATCTTCTTTGCGAGTATCTGTGTTTGCAAAGGCAAAAGGCTAATACCTATGTTCCTTAAGAGAAAAAAGATATAGCACTAGCACCAATCACATTTCTTACCTATTATTAACATTATTTTAAAACTGTATAAGAAATATAATGAGATAGTCACTACACAACACACGGGGAAGAGTCAATTCTTAATCTTGAACACTAATCAATGTATTGAAACAGATAAATAAGATAAAAGGAAAAATGCAATATTAAAGCAAGGAAAATAGTTTTGAGGTTTATTGTTTTGTTGTTAATTTAAGATATATCTTTTATAGAAGAATTTTTCTCGTAAAGAGGTGATAGTTTTCTTAGATGTAGATTTGCAATAAGTTTTCTGTTAAAAATTTCATATGACTCTCAAATACCTACTGAAATTATTTGCAGTATAAAACATGACACAAAATGAAGCTCACTTGGATAAACTGAATTAGCCAGTCTTCGCTCAAGAGACTATCTGAAGCTTGAACTGAAGTTGCAGAAAAAAATTAAACTAAAATCACATATTTCCATGAAAACTTTAACCTGCAGATCAAAATTATTCCAAAGGGACCCATTAAGTACAGGAGTATGCTGAAAAATGGAAAAGTAGCTTTCAGAACATATTTTGAATTCCAAGAAACCAAAATTTATCTGAGTTTCTTTTAAGATAGATTTTTAACCTCTACTGGAATTGCTGAATTTATATTTGCTAGTGGGTCATCCAAATTAGAATATAGATGTAACATATGATTCAGGTGATTTCTCACTTACTTTAGGCAACAAAATGGTAGGCTAAATGTTTTTCTGAATTACTAAAGTCTTATTTTCAACAATAAGTTGCTCATCTTAGTCCTGATGGTTATGTCTATTAACACTTCAAGAAAAAAATTACAGAAATAGTGGCAAACCCATCTGTTCCTATAAATCTACAGCTGCGTTGCAGAGAGATTAAGAACAGACTTAGAGTA
Organism: Tapera naevia; assembly: GCA_033556795.1. NCBI lineage: Eukaryota > Metazoa > Chordata > Aves > Cuculiformes > Neomorphidae > Tapera > Tapera naevia. The sequence goes on from JAUMJJ010000016.1 coordinate 4,877,423, forward strand.
TAGAACACTTACATAACAACCTAATGCCACAGGAACAGTCTTGGGCATAGGGAGTGCTGTATATTCCAGTCAAACTAAAAACGTTCCCTGTTGGTGAAGTGCCAGGACAGAGTTATCCTTAGATTTTCAATACTGACACCCTGCAGGAGCAGCAGAACTTTAGAAAGATCAAATGAAGAGGAATATCATATTGTATTTGAAAAATAATAGCATTCAGACAAATTCTTAGTGATCTGGGAAAAAAAAACATCATTTTTAAGGAGGGAATAAAGGGGCACCCGGGGAACTACTGATCTGTCAGACTTACTTCCATCCCTGGTAATGTCATAGAACAGAACTTCTAGAAAGCATGTCAAAACACATGGCAGACAGGGAGGAGATTAGAAACAGTCAATATGGCTTCAAAAAAGGTTAAATCATGCCTTAATAATCTTGTGACCTTCTGCAATAGAGTTACTGGGTTGGTGGATGAGAAATGAGCTACTGATGCCACCTATTTAGATATCTATAAGGACTTTTACGTGGTCCCACACAACATTCTTGTCATTAAATTTGGAGAGCTTTTCATTTCATGGAGGGACTAGCCAATGGATAAGGAATTGGCTGGGTAGCCACATCCAGAGAATTTCAGTCAATGGCTCAGTATCCTAACGGAAATTAGTAATAAGTCGTGTCTCTCAGGGATCCGTACTTAACTTCATCCTCAACAAGTTTACAGATGACATCAAGCTGAGGTGCAGTTGATAAACTAGAAGGAGGTGATGTCATCCAGAGGGACTTTAACAGGCTTGAGAGGTGGTTCATCCACGTGATATTGTGATAAAGCCAAATGCAATATCCTGCAACTGGGTCGGGACAATCAACAGTATCAGTGCAGCCTGAGGGAAGAATGGAATGTGAGAAGTCCTGCAGAAGAGGATGACAAGTTGGACATGAACCGACAAATTGCACTTGCAGCCCAGAAAGCCAATCCTCTGCTGCATCAAAAGTAGTATAACCAACAGGACAGGTGAGTTGTTTCTCCCCGTGTACTCTGCTCTTGTGAGACCTTACCTGTGTTACTGAATCCAGCTGTGTGGCCCTGAACACCAGAAAAAGATCCTGTCAGAGATGGTCCAGAGGAGGGCTTCAAAAACGTAAAAAGGCTAGAATAACTCTTCTGTGAAGAAAGACAGAGGGAGGTGGGATTGTTCAGTCTTTCAACCTACTAAGGTTATGCAGCCTTTCAGTATATAAAGTATATAAAGTATATAAAGGGACCTTACATGAAAGATGGGCAATGACTTTTTACTAGGGAACACAGTGACAGAACTACGAGCAATTATTTCAAACTGAAAAAGTGTAGATTTAGATTTGATATTAGGAAGAATTTTTTTGTGATAGGGGTAGTTAAACACTGGAACAGATTGACCAGAGAAGTTGTAGATGCCCTGTGGAAGTGTTTGAAGTGAAGTTGAAAGGGGCTTCGAGTAACCTCATCCAGTGAAAGATCTGTGACCTCCCACTTTCCTTCTTATCCCTTGTAGCTTGGCAACAAGTGTTTATTTCATTAGAAGTATTAAACATCTGACACTCCAGTGTCAAATGCAGTAAAGACTTCTTAAACATAAAATTCTGAACTAAGGTCTGCATATTTCTGTGTGCAGATTACTACTTTCCTGGCTGTACTTTAAAGGTTACACAAGCTCAGTGAGAAAAAAAGAAAAATCTCAAGTTCTTCTACCAACTAAACTCTTTCACCTTAAAAGATGTTCAGTGAGCATTAGGACTGCTGTCATGCTGTCTGAACAGAATTTCCCTAAGAGAAGGGCAGAGAAGAACTTACAAAATTCTGGTACATTTGTTAGAACTAGGGGTGGAAAAGATTTTATAAAACGCTTCCTGCTGCAGATGTAACACAGCAAACAAATTGCATAATTAATTTCAGTGATTTTTTTTTTTGCCATTAATTTATTTTTAATGAGTTTTAATTTACAAGTTGTTTCTAGGCCTGCAGATTTCATTTTCCCAACTTACTTTTCATTCTTATTCTACTGAAGCCAGATAATAAAGTTCTATTTTACTGATACATCTGCTATCCAAGGAACAAAATACCTTTTGAAAGAATTAATAGCTCTTGTGTAAGAGGTAAATAAAGGATCATCAGAGGGCTTAAAACATGTCTGCAAAAATGGTGGCTTTGGTTAGCTTGTTCATTTTGTACAGACGCTGGTAAAGTGAAATATACATCTGTAGATGAATGAATGAATGACAGTTCAATGAAAATTCAAGTCTTCATCTGCTAAGACTAGGACATTGAAAATGTCTAATAAAACAGCTAGAAAGAGAAACTTAAATGATGTTAGGTCATGTGCACCAAGAGCCCTGAGTAAAATGAAAGACAGCTCTTTGAAAAACAAAATGAACAAGAGAGCTCGTGAAGGACCATAAAGTCAACAAGATCACAGTATATGAAGAATAATTTCTCTTTAAGCAAGCAGTTCCAGAAGTTCTTTATTATATGGGCCCTTATTATTTACTGAACAGTTTGTAACAAACAGTAAAAGGGAAAAAAATGAGAGAAAGCATCATTGTGTACAACGCTTACTGGAGGCTTTGATCAATAAAGACAGTCATTCTACCACCATTCAGTGCATATCTGATCAACTTGGATATGCTCAATAAGGGCTTAGTTACTACCTCTGAATTCACTTACCTCCCTGGAAATTATTCAAAACCCTGCAACAAGACTGGATATTTTTAATTTCTCCTTATGTCACCTACAAAATTTCTCTCTTTACATTAATAATTAAATATTTATGGGCATGAAAAGAGAAGTATTCTCCATCCTAGAGGCTTAGACTCCCATCTGGGAGCTGGTGCAGTCAGAATTTATTCCCTGATCGACAAATATTTAATTATTCATTCAAAGTGAAACAGAGTGTGAATGGAAGTAATTGGGAATACTGTACCTCAGACACCCATGTACAGTCATGACTGGGAATCTTTACCATGATGAAGTTAATGTCGCCTTAGAGGAATAAATTTAATCTCCTGTTTCTTCCCCTAGTTTCAGAAGTCTCTTTATTTGTCTTTGGATGTTTCTGAACACTAAACATGCTGTTTTCTTTGACAAAAATAACTACTTGTTATAAGAGAACAAGTTAAAAAAATCAGGAAAGTTCATTAACACTTATTGTTTAGTCCAGGAGACCATGTGCACAGACAACTGCTTGCAGTGCTTTAGTATTTTCTTTATTTTCTTTCATGAGCTATTAGTTTGAAAAAAACATGATTTAAACAATATAAAATATAAGATAAAATACATGGTGTATAAGAGAATTGTGAAACTCTAGGGATTAACCAAACTGGATCAAACAATTCTGCAAATACTTTGGCTTTGAGGACTTTAAAGCATGACATCAGAGTCAGCACAGAGTATATGTTTTACTGACTTTACTACTGTGCCAGGTTCTGGTGCAAGTTGGTTACCTCAAATTAGTCTCTCATGCAGTACTTTTTCTGAAAAAAAAAAACCCAAAAATATTTCAGATGTGGATTCTGAAGGAAGGTTTGCAATGTAGGTAATATACCTTAAAATTCATCTTGCATGAGCGTTTTTTAAAACCAAATGAACTATAAAAATATCTGGACAATATTGCTAATTCACTTGATAAATTAATTGTTGACAGCGCAGATGATAGTGAAAATAATTGCAACAGCGATTAATTTACTATTATAACCGTAAATGTAAATTTATCTTTAAAGGAAAATGTAATTAAGAATCAATCTAACCTTGCTTAAATTCAATAAATTTTAAAAGTCGAAATTTCTCTGACAATGCAACGTTTATTTCCTATTTCTAAAAGGAACGGTTTCTTATTTCTTTTCTGTGGAAACTTTACATGTTACTCTGCATTTCACTTTGAATTAAAGTATTCATGCATGCTACATGATCAGCTATATCAATGTATTTCTTTGGTAGCTACTACACATTTTATACATTTTTTTTTTAAATCATAGATTCTTTATGCTATAATTGGTGATAGCAAAGAAGCCTCTAATGGTATCAATAGAAAGAACTGCAGTAGGTATTTAGCCAAAACCCAGTTCTCATAGACTTCAAAAGAAACGCAAAATGGTTGGAAAGTGAAAATGAAGCTCATTTTGTGAGTGGCAAGTTGAGGTAAATGATAAGAGGTAGTTCCTTGTCGATAAAGGACAGGGACAGGTTCGTGAGACACCAAATTCTGTGTCTGGTAGTACTCAAAGATAGAGCACTGTTAGGTTCTAACAGCTTATTCTGCAAAATATATGGCCTGGTATTCAGAGCAGTTCATCACCCAAGAAACTGGAAAATTACTCCTTCCTTATTCTGGATGTCAACAGTATAAACCAAAATTTAAGAAAACGTAACTTACATGAAGAATCCTGACTACTGTATCAAACCTATCACCATGTCAGTTTCTACAAGGTCGTATAAATTGTCCGTCAAAATACCTGAAATTAAACATACTTCTCTAGAATTTTAGCATAGTACTTCTTTTGGCATGCACCGATATTCAGGGAAAGCACACTGTCATAAAATACTCTTAGTGAATACATTATCTTACTAGGAGACAGGGAAAAGAAAAGTTACTTCAGCATTTTTTAAAGAATTATGCATCCTATTTTTACCTTGGATTCAATTTGCCTTTATAAGTTGGCATGAGGAAAGTGATGTTTCTTGTTTGTTTTCTAAAAGTGATGTGCTAAATGGGCAGGAAATATAGAACACACTAGAGAGTTTGTAGAATTCTTAATTCATTGCCCTGCTGTACAGTAAATCTATTCCTTGAACAGGTTTATTTCTTTTATCCAGCAGAATTTCATCTAATGAATGGCATGGATATAAGATGGTGACTGTGTAGTGTGCAATGTTACTAGTGGCAAGACTTATAACTGTGATGAAAAATAAAGAGAAGCAGCACCTTACAAATAAGTGCTTTGTAAAAAATGAGGTTTAAACAAACAGTTCTTTCATACTTGCAAACAAGTGCATTGCTATGAAGGATACAGACCCTACAGCTTTGCCTTGATCAGGTCAATCTGTTTCGCTCCTACCCATTTGCACAAATACAGTGCTCATTCTATTTCTGAGTGGAGGAAGAAAATTTATTAAGTTAGTAGCTTTGACATTGTAGTGATATGGTTCTTAATATACTCACCTATCCTTGGTAGTACAGCAGATGCAAACTAAGCCCTAACTGAATTATAGGTTAGTTAATCACACATTAATTGGTAACATTTGGTGACATTTGACTTGTAGTATGAGCAAAGACTGCAGGATTTAAAACCAGGTTAGTTTTCAAAGAAAGACACAGCTTCAGAACTTTTTTGCCTTGGAACAGTAAAGAAAGATCTGGATGTGAACATAGTATAAACAAAACCAGGATGTTCACCTCCATCTTCAAACGGCAAATTCAGGACTATCAACTCTCATCCCTACTTTTTCCATGGAACATTATTACAATGATAAAGCTTCAAAGTCAGTAACGCAAACTATTTCAAAGGTGTATAGAACTTCTGCTGACACTGGTATGAGGTTCTGTACAGTCTGAGTGAAGAGAGATCCTCAATTTTATTCTCAAGAAAATTTGGAAGTCAGTGCTGTCCTCCAAAGATTCTGAAAGACAACTACGGTAATGTGATTAATTCACTAGGGGGGTAAGGCTAACAGTTATTGAAAGGACGATGCTCTCCCTCAGTACACAAAGGTATATACATGTATAGAGACTATAAGGATTTTGCTGCCTACACTCATGGACAGCTTTGATGTGACAAGGTTGGCTAGACGTGAGTAACAGCTGGAGTAATACCCCTTGCTAGAACCCAACCAGACCCGTTTGGCAGGAACTGGGAGGAGGGGTGTAGGTTTCTTTTGTATGTTTATGTGGCAGTTTGGAGTGAGGACTCATCACTCCAGGGGTATAATCAAAATTCCAATATTTACTTTGAACTCAGTCAAAGCAACAACTCAGGTTCCAATCTGTACTTTGAACACAAAGTAACAGTTTACAAGAATTAAAATGCAGTTACATTCACTCAAAATTGCCAAGGGAAAAAAGAGGAGGTAGCATAAGGAGAGATAGTAAGGAGAGAATAAGGCACCGGGAGAAAGAAGAGAAGTAACAGGAAAAAAGAGAAATAAAACACAAAAATAATCAACACCTTTAGAAATCCATCACAGGTTTCCTCAGTAAATATCATTCACTGGGCCAAGGGCATGTCATGCGTGTTATTTTAAGAGGAACACTGTCCCCTGTTAGCATAAGAGGAGTGGTCTCACTGTGCCTGTGCCTGCATGGAAAGGCAGTTGTGGCATGTGCAGAAGTTCCGTCAGGAATGTTCTCGAATTAGAGCTAGGTACTCCAGGGGTCATTGGCAGTTTGATGGATCCTTGTCAGACGCGAGACACAACCTCCACATGTACCCTTTGGATGTGCATGTGCAGTGAGGGACAGTCTTGCCTCTTCAGTGAGAACAGATCAACATCAACAATGGAATTACATCAGTGTTAGCAACAGTGATGTGTATGTTCCTCAAACCCTCTTTTATGGACATCATCATGAGACAAATTCGGCCAAAGCAAAAAGGTGATCATTACGTTTTGGCACAACTAGAGTATTTTTATCTTCACAATCCCAAACAATATGTTATACACTTTGCCAACCTAATTTAATCAAGATTTATTTTTTTGTAAGAAAAAGCTAAAGTACACAAAAAACATTTTAGCCATCTCCCACACCTAACAGCTGCCAATCGGTAAACCACGTTAGTGCTTCAGCACAGCTCTAAACGAGCAGACCATGAAATAGTAAGGAAAGAAAAGGAAGATGAAGAAGAAAGGAAGAAATGGGGTGGCTGTTTTCCAGATTCAAAAATGATAATACTTCCTAGTATTGAAGGAATATGAGATTCATTGTCCCTCAACTTATCAATTGTTTCAATTTCACTAATACTATACTATAGATTCTCAGAAGAGCCCTGCCTCATCAGAGATCAATATAACGTAAGATTTCAGATATAGCACTAACTAGTGATGATATCAGAAGAGCGATCTTGTCTGGAATACTCACAGAAATACAGTAAAAAAGGGCAAAACCAGTACTAACGGCTGCTACAGCTATAGTTAGTGATGGCATATAGACATCGTCACATTCCACACTTTCATATCAGTGGCTCAACAAAAATAATTTTCCTGATCTTTTCAGAAACATTACGCATATAAATTAGCTTGCAATGTATATTTATGGCCCTTTAACCTCTCCTTTTCACTCAAGAATTCTATGAGAACAACCTTCCTCCACAGATTTTAATAAAGTTGAAAGTTTTAAGAGAAAGATCAGTCTTGTGTTATGTTCAATACGAAAAACTCAGAAAATTAAAGGAAGGGAAAATAAGTTCAGTAAAATAAGTATGATACTTTTAACATCTGGGAGAGAAAAGAACCATAAAAAGTAGAATCCTATAAATCCCTTATCTTGCTTTCATTAAAATATCTTCTTCCCACGTAGTTACTGGATAAGAATGGTTTTCACCATCTTGGATTTCAAGTTTGTTCTTTTACTAGAATCAGCTTCAGTACATTTTATGCCCTTCTATAACCATATTGTCTAAAAATTGCAAGCCTCTCAAACTGATCCTTACAACGGTATTAAAATATTGATAAAAATATTGATTACTTGTAATTACTTAATATCTAAGGTAAAATCATGTACCCTTTTCTCACTACTTCCACCCAGAAACACAACTTCATGAAAAAGTGTTCTTTGCAGGGAAGCAAAGTGCTTTCACCTATGTGATCTGTTGTGGAATCCAGGAACTCCTCAATCCATGTGATGCATTGTTATTGGAGATCTACAGGTGATCTTTGCAAAAGAGGTATATGTCATGCAAAGGAAGCTTTCCAGAGCATTACTTTCTGTGATTCAGAAGGAAAAAGCTAATATCTTTTTTAACAAACTAAGTAATTCACAAGGTTTTCTCTTACTTTGTGTTTCATTCAATAGACTCCAAGTTTTGGAGATTCTGTTCAAACACTGATCTGTGTTAGAACACTGATCTGTGTTTAACAACCTTCATAAAAGGAATTCAGAAGAAGAGGAGACTCAATTGAAAAAGGAAGTTTCACCCCTTCATGTCACTTGTTTAGATATCATTTCACTAAATTCATGGAATTTCACTCCTTGGGAGATTTCAGTTCAAGGATACAGATTTTATACTGTTGCCAGATCCAGAAAGTTCTTAACGACACAGTTTCTTTCAAAATTGCTATACTGAACAGTCCTTTGGTGATCAGAATATTTCGCAACACATTACATAAATTTAAATCGAGGGATCCATCTTTTGGCTTTCTTTTCCTATTTAAACAGGCATAGAAAAGCTTTTGATTTGTGGGAAATTGGTGTTGGACATCTAGGAACTGAAAAGGTTTACAGATGTGTGGCTTTCCAAGTGCAGCTGTCTTACAATTATCTAAGAGGGAATCGTCTCGAGTTTGTGCCATAGAAAATTTAAACTGGATATTAGGAAAAATTAGTTAACCAAAAGGGTTGTCAAGCATTGAAACAAGCTGCTCAGGGAAGTGGTTGAGTCACCATCCCCAGACTTATTTAAAAGACCTGTAAATGTGATGCTTAGGACACAGTTTACTGGCGAATTTGGCAGTGTTAGGTTTATGGTTGAACTTTATGATCTTAAAGGTCTTTTCCAACCTAAATTATTCTGTGATTCTCTGATTTTCACTTATGTTCCAAAGAGAACAACAAGGTTCTCGAATAAAATCCATCATTGCAATATCTCTACATCTTTCAAGTTTGCAGTTGCATAAGATTACTATCATTTGTCAAGCGATTTTTTTTCTGCTTTATTTCCTTCTCTAACAGAGAGTAGTAGGAATAGCAGGACTTTTTAATGTGTTACTGTTCAGGAACCAAGGTCAGAAAGGGAATTTTGGGTTTTATTACAAAAATTGAGAGTTTCATTTTCATACCAAATTCCCTCAGAAGTATTAGATCATCTGAAAACTGTTCTAAGCCCTTGTGGGCTTGGCAGATGAGATTAATGCTGGTGTTAGCAGAGACTGCTTTATTCCAGTGTATATTATATCACATTTATGTTGCAACTGTATTTTCCTCCCCAGGAACAAGAATGAATTGTAGGAATTTGAAAAATAAGGAAATTGTGTTGTAGGAATGAGAAAGGATTGTACAAATGAGAAAGGATTGTACAAATATTGTGGGTTGTCAAAGCGTGTGTCCTAAGCAGCCAGTCATGGTAAAATAAGTTATTCAAAGATGCTGCAAGCTTAATTTTATTTTTTTTCAGTCCAACCAGACATAAATAGAATTGTAAACCTTAATACAAAACTTGTTTTCAGAAGGCTGCTGATTATCTCCTAGCATAAACTTTTCACATAGCTTGTGTTCATAAATAGTTTGTCTAAAACAACTTTGAACTATTTCTTACAATAATTTGTTTTCTTCTATGATATGTATACTTGCAAGAAATTTACATGAACTGAAAAAAATACTTGGTTTTAATATACCCCCATAACATCAGATTTCTGTACTTAAAAACATCATACCTGGCTTTCCCTTTTCATATGGTTGCCATATCGAAGACAGACCAATTTATAGTTGCTTTCCTTATCCTCTTGACACTCTGTAGACTCTGTCAAACCTACTGAAAAACTAATCTTTTACCCTACAATGAGTGCTGTTGTCAGCAATTCTGGTACTGTAGCACAGAGTAAATTTGTTCTCTAAGATTAAATCCAGCTTTATGCAGATCGAGGTCTTCCCATGGGAACTGGGGAGAAACAGGAACCTCACAGTCATTTGTTCCAGTCAAATGATACAATTCTTTCCTAATCCTGACTTCCAGAGTAAATGCATATTTTTTAAGTCTCTACAAATACAGAAAATAAATTAAATAGGTAGATAAACAGACCTCATTTTTTTCTCTCTTCAAGAATAAAAACAAGAGAACAAAAAAATACAGATGTTAACCACACGACTTAATACAGGCACTCAGATGTTTCAGTAATTCTAGACAAAGTTGAACTAAAATTGAATGAGTCAGATATTCAGAAGAAATGTGAGGTTCCTAAAGAAATAAACCTGCGATCTAGCCAGAAATATAAGGTAAAGCCATTTTGAAAAGCACACCTTATTTTTTAAAATTATTTTTATACTGCATTAATTTTCCAGAGCTTTGGTATGTTTCCCTTCTTGCACTTTTAAACCCATAGCTCTCTGTTGTCTCATAAATATTATGTAGAAACCTCACTAAAACTTTTTGCAAACTGAGCCAGACACAGTCTTTTACCATGCAGTATATCTATATGACAAGCTGCAAGAATGTATCAGGTGCTAACTCAAGTCAGTTGGGAAAAGGCAGCCTTTTCTTTATTGAAGCTTGTAGATCAAGTTATTCATCTTATCTGTAGTGTCCTTTCTTGCCTTTAGGTTTCAGGAAAATGTAAATCAAAAGCTTTTTGAGTTATAGTTCCTGATGATTCAAAGGTAATATTGCAAACACAGCAGGGAAATTTAAGATTTGCAAATTGCTTAAAAGACTTCTTTGCTATTACCTTAAATTATTGTTGCAGTAGATCTCATTTTACAATATTTCAGCTTGATTACATTTTAAAACTTTATTTTTCTCAAGATAAATATTCTACTTCCCATTTGCATACTTCAACTTTTAAAAAAACTTTATGCTTACTGAAGAACATTTTTATTTCAAAATGACCTAAGGTTCATTTCTTTATACCAGCATCTATGTGTATCTTAAACAATTTCTAAGTCCTTAACTAATGTAATTTCTTATAAAGAATTATAATAGGATTTGCCTGCAAATTAACATTTCCAAATTGCTTGATTTCAGCTTCAGAAGAACTTTGGTTTGAGTATGACGTTTGCCTATAGGTCTATGGAGTATTAAATTCCCCTCTTTGCTACAAGCAAACTGCAGTTATATTAACTGTTTCACTCCTAGGAGTTATATTGTGAAGTAACATATTTTAGTTTGTAACAGAATGTACTGAGGAACAGCAATTAATAGTTTCAATTTGCTCTACAAAAAAAGTAGTCTAACTTAATTAAGAAAGAGCCACATACTACTTCTTTCCAGGTATGCTTTGTACTTACGGGAGATCAGAATGTGATAGTTCTGAATATCAGAAAACCTGGGGAGCAATTTTAATCTCCATTTTCTATACTATAGAAAGAATTGAGGTCGTAAAAGTCTAAAACTAATCTAATGTGACTGGATCTGCCTAAATTGTAATTTTTTAAAAAGCATGCTAACTGAGACAGCTGCTTTCAAGTAATTGGTTTTTTTGTTGTGGTTGGTACTGTTTTTCAACTTAAGTCTAGAGAACAATCAGATAGCGAAGTGACAAACAATGACAGTTCTTGTAAATGTCAATCTACAAAGACTGGACAGATGTCTTTCTAATAATAGTATTTTTTGGGATTTAAGTGACTTAGTAATTAAATCAGAAGAAATCTGACATCCAGTGAACTCAATGAGAAAACAAGAACAACCTAAAACCAAACCTAAACCCCTGTTCCAGTCCTTTCCTGGCTAATTTGAAAACTGACTGGCTGCTTCTGTGAAAACTCATAGCACCATGTAGTATCTGGCTAAACCATGGAACCACATGATTACCCGTACCTGTGCAACCCTTAAGGTAAGAACTTGGCTTGCAAACTAGGCTGACTATTCAGCAGTTGCCTGCGTGTCTGGAAGCATCATTTTATGTCATCCTTTGAGCAATAGCTTTGAAATAAAGCCTTGAGTTCAACAACTTAGAGAAGACGTATATCTATATAAAATGAATAAATATTTGTAAATAAAAAAATGCAATCAGGAAAATAATATGGTTACTAAAGAAAAAAATGAGATAAAAAAGATATTTTGATCTTGATTCCCTCAAATATTTTCCAGTACTCCCTACAGGGAAACACCAGAATATAGACCACTTCCATAAAATAACACGTGAAGTACGCTGAGCATTGCTTTTTTTAACTCAGATGATTCAGGGAACCTTTAACGTGAAATATATAACGTCAGGAGGTGAAAAAATATTTTCTATGTTAAGAATGATTTTTCCAATATTTCTTTTCAGAGATAAAAGCTATACTTTAAACTTTCACTTGTAAGGGTTTTTTTTATTATTCTGTTTCTTCTCTTAAAACTCAGCCCTCACTGGACAGGTGCTACCTAAAACATTCTAAGAGGAAAACATAATGCCAAATGCTCCTTGGTAACACTTAACATATTCATAATAGTAAATGAGAAGAAACTATTACAAACCAGTGTAAGAGGCATAAATGTTACTTCTATTTCTTAAATTGGACAATTCTCCCATTTTCAAACAGAAGCACTTAACTGTAGAGTTCTGCAAGTGCAAAAATATCCAGTAATTTCTAACAGACATCTTGCGGATGATGTCTTACACTTCAGAGCTTCAAGTGATCTCCCAGTAACTAGGAGCTTAGCAGGCAAACCAACAGACTGCTCTAAAATGCACGATGTGTTAGCTGCAGGCATCTCAAAATACCTGGGACTCAGTCAAAAGCACTTTGAACTCCAGGTTCTATTATCACTTTCACAAGCAGAAACCACGGGGAGTGATGTCTTAGAACAAGAAAAATATTAATTTCTCTGAAAAAAAATTTCACATCTAATGGAACGTTTCAGACTTAAGACTGGTTTTGGAGAATTCATTTCTCTGAATCATATTCAAGCCTGTGGAACAAACTACTGCACTAAAGACAGTGACATATCCCAAATAACTTTTATAACTCTATGAAATGAATTAAAGCAATTATATCATCACAATTAAGTACTCAGAGTGATATTTACCTGTTTTTATGAACGTTGATGCGAGCCTGTTACGAATGCAGATTATGTGAAAGAAAAGACGAAAGCTAAAATGTTAAAAGCAGCTGGAATTTTCCTTTTTCATGGACACTGGCCCCAGCTGGCTAAATACCAAGAAACTTTTCCAAAATTTTTAATTTAAAAATTAATTTCCCGTAGTAATATCTCATTATGAAAACTAATGTGATGTTTGAGATTTACTTGCATGCTTATGCAACAAATGCTAGACTACAGAAAGACTGTCGAGTGTGTCTAAACCAGTACAATACATGTCATGAAATGTAATAAAGTTATTATATTTCTCTGAGGGTTTCCTTAAAATCTTTTCCAAGCCTATCATATAAGTGGATTCAAGTGAGAAAATAATTCGGAGAGGAATACGCGCTCTTTGTTCAAGCTTTACATTGATTATCTTTTTACATGGATTTTCTAAGAATGTCAGCACAGTCAAAGGTTTGCGTTCAAACAAAAATTGTAAACACTTTAACTGGGAACTAAATTAATGCATTTGTTCTTTTTCAGTAGGGATCCAGTACCAAAGTAAATAACGCTGGCCCTTCTTTTCTTTCCTCATTTCCCTGCTCTAAAAAAAAAAAAAATTAAAAAATTAAAACCTGCACTCTTTGCAGCAAATGTGAATTCTGGAGGTAAGAAAGGAGGAAGATGTGAATGAACTTTGCTATCATTGGAAACAGTCAAATATTCAACCATTTTTGTGGACTTCCTGCTCTGTTTGGAAAACACAGTGTAAAGCTATAAGAATTAAGGACACAAAGCAATGGTGATAAAAAGATATGATAAAAGTGAAATCTACAGGAAGAAAGAAGTGTGCTGATGAGTTGCAGATTGTTAATCTATTCCCAGGCAAAATTGGTGTAAAGTAACCCTTGATTTTGATTAGCGATATCTGTGGTAATACTGCAGTATCCTTTTTTCCGTATTTGAGGTCTATGATATAATGCTGGAAAGCTGCCATTGATTGGATTTGATTTCTGTCAACAAAATCTTCATCTACTTATTGAATAGAAATTGATTTTTCTAGCTATAAGATACTGGAACACTCTGACAAGATTCAATAAGTCCTTTGAAAAGTTATTTGCAAACATAAAATTTTAGTTGTTCTAGAAAGCAAAGCTGGAAGGGGAAATAAAGTGTGTAATGCAGATATGACATTTATCTGATGACCCCCAGCTGATTTTGTTTTGACAACAGTGGCCAAATTGGAAGGAAAGAAATCTTCAGCAGCTATGCAGGAATGCCATTATATTCACAAGGCAATTTGCAGTCTTCTGTGGAGAATACAACCAACAATCCATAACAGGGAGGATCTCATGGGTTTCAGAAACTACTTGGAGAAGTTGTATATTTTTGCAGTGGATGGCTTGACTACTGGGCTATACAGCAACAGCATAGGAAAGAAGATCAGTCTTACTAAACCATTGCCTCTTAGATACATTTCAAAGTAGAGATATTGCAATAAAATAGAGATGGCTGTATTAATGATGAAGATATTTTGTGGATCAGGTGCCTCAGAAGTGCATAAGACTAAATACAATAGGGGAAGTCTTGAGAAACATATACATCCACTTCAAAAGTTCCAAGATTTTCTTAATGGAAATGTTTCTTAGAATGTTTCTTAGGAAACATATACAGAGGGAAAACTTGTCATGGAGAGCAAGATGTTTTCCATGATCAAAGACACCCATGATTTTGGAACTCCATCTGGGACTACTCTTTTCTGCATATGGTCCTCCTTTGGAGCCTCAGTGGTTCTAGAAGAAGTATTAACACTAGTTCCTTTCGAAATTTTCTTCTGCTATGTTGTACAAAAGCACAAATTGGTAGAGACTTCTGCCAGTCGACTGGAGAAGCAGCCTAAGCTCCAGCTAGCATTTCACATTTCACAGCACTGAAAAAGAAAAAAAGAAAAAAAGAAAGAGACAAAGCCAAAGACTGAAGTACATATTGTAAAATTTACACCAGATTTTTACTCTGTCCTTTTTTAGGCCTGTCCTTTTAGGTGCTCAGCTTGCACAGTTAAGAGTTTACCTCTCTGCTTTTGGTTCTTATGGATTCAAGTTCTTTGTCATATGCTTTATTTCAATCACTCGGGAAGAACAAAATAATTTTAGAAAAGTTACAGTGACGGCACAAGTGAAAATCAAAGATGCCATCAAAGAAATATTATTAATTTTGCATATGTAAAAATAGCATGATTAGAAGAATCAGTTTACTGATGGCTAAACACAGAAAATATAGTCAATATAAAAATAAAATTTGTCATTCTCTGTCTTCAAGGACAAAAAAAGAGGACGTTTATCTTTGCATTTAAGCAGGCACTGAGAAAACTTCTCTTGCAACTACCTTCTCCTATGAGAAACCAGAAAAACTATTCTTATCAATCAGAATTTAGGAGATAGTGAATAGACATTACTATTACCTACTGATTACTTACCCAGAGGAAATTCTTACACTTCAGGGCCTCTTTTTTTCCACTGGGTTCTGTTCCTTAACAACAGACAACTTAAGACAGTAATTTACAGTGAAAAACTGAGCTTCTTGGGGCTTTTCTTCTTCCCTTTAAACACACTTTAGTTGCCTTGGGCAAGTAAAATCATTGTGAGTTGAAACTGGTGGCTTTTCCCTCTCACTCCAAAAAGCATTGCTTTAAGACAGGGGAAAAGACAGTGGCTGTAGGGTAAAAGGAAAGATGAATTTCCTGGGAATCCTGGAGACTTTCTAAATCGTTGGAAGTGGAATGAAGAACTATCACCTCTTCATGAATCTGTGATAGAGTTTCTTAAGCACCAGGGCATATGTAACATTTACCATGAACATCTGGAAACCCTAATCTTTGACAGGGATTCAGTACAATGCTTTCAGTGAATGCATCACACCTGTAATGTGCAATTTTGGCAGCTTGACTATGAGCCAGCCCCAACTTTTTACAAAAAGAACATCAATTTTCAAATAACTCAAACAAAACACCCAACTGCTAGTGGCTTTGACTTCTAATTGTTTAAAAAATAAAAACAAAACAAAAAAATACCCACAAAATCCCCACTCAGACACATTTCATCTCTATCTATGTAGAAATGATCAGTAATGTGAGTGACACCAGAGAAGGTAGGTCTGAGAAAACAATAAGAAATAAGAAATCCTCGGTTATCACAATACACAATGACCTGAAAATAATCAGTCTTAAGAATGTCTGTGTTAGGTTTTTGATTACTACTTCTAAGAATACAGTTAAGTCAATTTACCACAGAGAATCATCCTACACTGTGATTTAAAAATGAATTTGCTTATCTTATTGAAAAATCTTTTTCCCAAGGGAGGAAATCCTAGTTAGAGAATAATTTCAAACTAACAAAACAAGTAACACATAATGACTTCCTTTTACAAGACCTATCCTACATAAATCCAGAATACTCAGGTATGTATAAGTCCAAACCACGGGAACAGCCACTAAAACAGCTGTCTGCAGCAAGAATCTTCAGATCACTGACCCAGTGTCTGTTGTGCTCCTTATATAGTATCTGACTTCAAGTTAAGTCTACAAATGCAACGAAATATTTCAACAGTTTAACAATGTAGAATGCTTAATTTTTTGAAGCTTCACATTTGTCTTTATTATTCCATTATTTTACCTATTCATTTTTCCTACTGTGCATAATCTCTTCATTTCATCTTCATCTTTGCAACTAAATATTTTTTTAAAAAATGCTAGTAGAGACATATTAGGATATTTAAGAAAATTATATCTTATATGCTTCAAAAATGCCAACCAGTTTTCCTCTGAAGCAGAGAATATTCAAAGTTGTATGACTCTATGAAGTGTTACCTAGTCAAAAATCATTCCTTCTGTATATGCCTGATTTTACATCTGTCTCTGGAAAGGTACACGTAAGTTAGCTTGTGCCATGTGGAGTGTGTTTACTCATGGGCCTGTGTATCTGTGAGTCTGTGTGTCTGTGTGAGATGAATTAATATACTGCACAAGGAGGAAAAATCCAGGACTTCCTCTGTTTTAAACTTTGTCAGGAGGGTAATATAATTGTGAAACTGAAAGGAAGAAGGCAACACAATTAAGGAAGGGGAAGAATAATGGCCAGGCTATCAGGGAAAATATTTGTTTCTTTATTGACTTCTGTGGAACTATGATGATTTTAAGTGCTTGTAGGTTAGACCTTCTATTCACATTTGTTGCAAAATTTAGTTATTGCTCCCATAGTTAGGAGGTATTAGGAATTAAACATGACTTAAAATGAGAACACAAGATTATCCCATCAGCACATTTTATCAATATTTGATAAACGTATTTTCAGGAGACAACACACATAAACTCCTGCCTCAGACCCATTTCTACTTTTGGAGAAACACTTGACAGTGCTAAAACGTCTGTAGCCATTACATCTCACAACCTGGGCACAACAAGAATAGGACCCAGCAAAGGGAAGTCCATAACGTGCTGGCAGAAAGGAGACAACTACATAAGTGATGATAAGGTGACAAATCAATTTCCTTTACTATCATGTTCTGGGGATGGAGAAAGACTCATGTCACTTTTGCACATAGCGTAACAAAGCAATTGAGTAGACTTACATAGCATAAACTTTATGAGAATGGATTTTTGTATCTAAGTCATTCAGTCTGTTTAGATAATTCCATCCTTAAAACATCAGTGAATTGGATTTTGAATTTACCAACATACTTTTATATAAAAATTAGTGCCATCTGATAATTAAAGTGAAAATTTGAGTATATGCTGAAATTTGAGCCCAAAGTGTTGCTGAGGCTGCTGTCAGCTGCCCTGAGAGTGCCACATATATAATGAAGAACACTTAAGCAAAATGAACATTATAACAGAACCAAAAACTTGTTAATGTAGCCATAGCAAGTTAATGCATTTGCAAAGCTAAAGATAATTCACATCAACACTGTCACTTTATTTGTAGCCCACCACTCTTTTAAGCAGAGGTTTTGTACTTGATTTGTATTCTAGATAGATTCTTTCTCTGTCTCTAATACATGTGATTTTTTTAACATGTGTATTATTCTTCATTTTAATACTACTTCACTACATGATTTTCCTATCAAGGGTTAGCTAAACTCATTGCATAGATTTTTCATCAGCCATCCAAAAGAAAGCTTAAGCTATTTCTTTATACTACTATTTAAGTCCATAATCAGTACTCTATGGTCACTTGATATTAGCATTTACTTATTGTTTAAGTGCAATGAAGTATGTACTTTATTTGGAAACATCCACTGAAGCTTTAAGGTGTAATCAATTTCATATGGTTTACCTCATGCTGCAATTTCAAAAGTGTAGTTATCACAGCCATAAAATGTAGAAATTATGGAAAATTTATAAGATCCTGAGAGTTTTTTGTCCCATTCGTTCTGTTCAGATCAATGCTGAAACAGTTTAGTAGGCAACACCTGTTCATACATAGTCCCAAAAGTCTAATTATTCATAACAAACCCCAGAAGTTTGCATAGAAAATTCAACAAAAGGGATTTTCTTTTACATTGACCACTTAAGTTAAATCTGTTCAGAAATTATTATTTCCTACCCCACGTTTTGTTTTCTTCTATACTAATAATCACTAGTTAGGTATATATAAGGGTATTAGACAAACATTGCATTTTTTCTCATTCCCACTAATCTTTTCTTCCTTTATTAATAAATAACTATTTGCAGTGGTATAGTCTACAAGTAATGCACTGGATTATGAAGTAGGATTGGTAAAGAACCTTAGTAACGGTGTACATATCTTTCCTACCTGTGGGTTGCTTGAAATTTTCTGAGATCTAATTCCCATGACTATAACTTACAATATGGAAGATAACTGTAAACACGTATGTTGATCTAACCAAAGAGTATTCTACAGTCCTACAAAATTATACTACAGCATGGAACGAATATGTAACTAAAATCTCAGTAACTTTCTCTGAGAGATCTAGTCATCAAACTGTTTTCCGCAGAAGACATTCAGAGAGAGACTTGCATTCACATACATATGCAGACAAACTCAGTCTGCCCATTTTCTTGAGCAGTTTTCTTCTTCCTTGTTCATCTGATAATTAACAGTCTCTTCTAAACAGTAACATAACAGTTTATTGGGCTTTGTTACTTTGTTTTAATTTCACACAGAATGAAATAGAACTGAATGTCACCCTCATAAGCTCAGAACTGTAATGTTTTTGCTTGCTTTTTAAATTTAAATAAGACTTAAGGACAGAACATATTTTGCACACGAGGTGCAAAAGTTCTTGTTCTAAAATGACGATATGGTTGAAAAATATAGGAGTGTCCGTTTTAAGAGTAGGTGGGCTAAACAGCAATAACACTATTTTCTTCACCAAGGTTAGGGATATTGACTTTACAGTTTCTGATGCTGCTAAAGCCATCTCCAATCCACAGATTTTTACCTTTTTTAAGATTGTTTTTACTTATGTTTTAAGTAAGAAAGACTATTACACCCTCTGCTACAGCTGTGTAGAGAGTGAAGAGATCTATAGATAACAAGTATTCTGCAGATGGGAATCCTCACCACTGTCTCTTCGTTGCTAATATGCAAATACATAAAGTTGAATCAAAACTCAGAAGTGATATAGACAGTAATTCTCACAGGCTAGAAACATTCCCTAGGTTAAGACACCCTAAGACATCAATGAAAACACCTTCTGTAAAGAAAAAGAGGACAGTCATTGTCACTGGAGACTCCTTCCTGAAGGGAACTGAAAGTCCAATATTCAGATCAGTCGGCTATAGGGTGCCCGACCAGGACAAAGAAATTGATAAGGTCTTCTAAAAGCAACTGGGAGAAGCCTTGTGATTGATAGCCCTTGCTCTTATGGAAGACTTCAGCCTTCCAGATGTCTGTGGAAAATATAATACAGCAGAAAGGAAAGAATCTAGGATGTTCCTGCAGTGTGCAGAAGACAACTTCTTAACACAACTGGTGAGTGAACCAACTAGGGAAGGTGTCCCACTGGGTAGGTTGTTTGTGAATAGAGAAGGCCTTGTGGGAGATGTGACTGTTGGAGGATGCATGGGGCACAGCAATCATGAGATGACAGAATTCTCAATTCTGGGAGGAGTAAGGAAGAGGGCCAGCAGAATCGTCACCTTGGACTTCCTGAGGGTAGACTTTGAACTCTTTAGAAGGCTGCTAGATTTGGGAGGTAGTTCTAAATGACAAAGAAGCCTAAGAGGGCTGGACACTCTTCAAGAAGGAAATCCTGGTGACACAAGAGCAGGCCATTCCTAAGTGCCGTGAAACGAGTGGACAGGAAAGAAAGTGATCTTGGCTGAGTAGAGATCTTAGAAAGAAGAGGAAAGTATATGAACTTTGGAAGAATGGGCAGACATCTCGAGAGTTCTACAAGGCTGAAGTGAGATCATGTAGAGAGAAAATCAGATGGGCTAAAGTTCAACTAGAACTTCAATTAGCTAGTATAGTGAAAGAAAGTAAAAAAGTTTCTACAAATACATTAAAAACAATAGAGGGTAAATGAGAATCTGTATCATTTATTAGATGCAAGAGGAATAATTGTGATTAAGAATAAGGAAAAGGCTCAAGCACTCAATGCCTTCTTTGTCTTAGTCTGTAATAGTAAAGTAAGATGTTCCCTGGGTCCTCAGCCCTCTGAAACAGAAGGCAGAGAGGGAGAGTAGAACAAAGCTCCAACAATCCAAGATGAACTGGTTAGAGACCTACTCAGCTCATTAGCCATTCACAAGTCAATGTGGCATGGTTGGATCATCACAAATATATTAATGGAGCTGGCAGAGGTCCTCAACAAACCCCTTGCCATCACCTACCAACAGTCCTGGCTGACTTGGGAAGTTCTACCTGTACTGGAGGCTGGCAAATGTTACACCCATTTAGAAGAAGGGTCAGAGGCAGGATCCAGAGAGCTACAGGCCTGTCAGTCTGATCTTAGTGCCAGGAAAAGTCAAGGAACTGATCATCTTGAGTGCTATCCCACAGTAGACACTGGACAAGCAGGTGATCTGGCCCAGGAAACACGCATTTCTGAAAAGCAGTTCCTACCAGACCAACCTGATCTCCTGTGACAAGGTTACCTATTTAATGGACAAGGGAAAGGCTATGGATATATTGTACTTGGATGTTGGTGAAGCCTTTGGCACTGTTTCTCACAGTATTCTCCTTGAAACACTGGTTGCCATTGGCCTGGACGGGCACAGCATCAGCTGGGCAAAATACTGACTGGATGACCAGGCCTAAAGAGTGGTGCTAAAGGAACCTAAATGAATTGGGAGGTGGCCAGAAGTGGCGTTCCCCAGGGCTTAGAGCTGGGTCCAGTCCTGTTCAGTGTCTTTATCAATGATCTGGATGAGAGGATTGAATGTTTTCAATGACACTAAGCTGGGTAGACTTGTGAATTTGCTTGAGGGTAGGAAAGCTGTGCAAAGGGATCTGGACCAGCAGGATTGATGGGCTGAGACCATTTGGATGATGTTCAATAAGGTCAAGCACCGAGTCCTGCACTTGGGGCAAGACAACCCCCTGCAGCGTTACAGGTTTGTGGAAGACTGACTGGAAAGCAGCCTGGCAGAAAATGACCTGCAGGTGATGGTTGACTCCTGACAATATTAGCCAACAATGTGCCTAAGCAGCTAAGAAGACCAATGGCAACTTGGCCTATATCAGAAACAGTGTGTCCAGAAGGACCAGGGACATGATTGTGCCCCTGTACTCAGCATTACTGAGGTCGTACCTGGAATACTGTGTTCATTATTGAACCCCTCACTACAAGAAAGACACTGAGGTGCTGGAGTGTGTCCAGAGAAGGGCAGAGAAGCTGGTGAAATGGCTGGAATACAGGTCCTAAAAGGAGTGGCTGAGGAAACTGGGGTTGTTTAGCTTAGAGAAGAGGAGGCTGAGGAGAGACCTTATTACTCTCTACATCGACCTGAAAGGAGATTGTAGCGAGTTGGTTGTTGGTCTCTTCTCCCAAGTGATGGGTGATAGGATGAGTGGTAATAGCCACAAGGTGCTCCAGGGTATATTCAGATTAGACATCAGGAAAAAATTTCTTCAGTGAAAGGGATGCTCGGCAGTGGAACAGTTTTCCCAGGGTGGTGGTTGAATCGCCATACCTGGAGTTGTTTAAAAGATGGGTAAACAAGTTTCTCGAGGATCTGGTATGGTAGTGGTTCTGTCCTAGAAGGCTGGGAGTCATTGCATAGTGTTTTGTTCTGCAACTTCAGTAGAACATTTAGCTTGCATTTTCTTAGAAAGAATTGGTAAAAGGGAGGCAACCAGGATAGTGGACAACTGTCTTAACACAAAAACTGACCCTATCAAATATGGTGGAACTTAATCATACTTACGACCAGCTGCCATGAAAAGCTTATAAGCAGGAAAAATAGCTAAAACCTTTATCATGAGTAAGATATTATTTGAACCTTGATTTGTCAGGCTGAGTCCAGGAATCCTTGAGAAGTTAGTAGAGCTCACAGGAGGACTCTGAAAATAATCCATTTTTATAGATAATTATTTTTCAAACCATCATTTCCTCACCACCTTCCATAAGAGAAGCTACCTGGATCCCTTGAAAACATTGCTGTAAATGTCGTATTTTGTGTATTGGCAGAAAAATGTGGAGTGCATTTGGAAACTCATGCACGCAAATTACATACTCTGTACAATTAAACACAAATCTACTGATAATTGGCTTTCTAATCAGTTTTTCTTTTGGAAACTAACACTTAATTTAAAGAGAATGGATAATATTTAGAGAAATATTATTTTTTCTAATTTCATATGCCTTGAAAAAGTTAGTTAAATCAGAATTATATCTTGACAATAAATAACACCAGCAAATCACAACAAATGTTTATCAACTGTATCTCATTTATAAGAAATAAGGAAAAAAAATTTCATAAAGGAAAATCTATCTAAGCTGTAATGTGACATTAAACAAAGCAGTAAATTTGTAAAATTCTTGTGATGGATTGGAAAATTGACTCTTAGAAACTTCAGTGTGTTGGCTGTTACTTTAGTGTAAGGCTAAATTTGTGTACACATTGATTAGAACTTTGTAAATTATCCATTGTCTTTAGCTTATCTGAGAAGTCAGATTTTATATTTGTTTGCAAATATGGTGTGGCTTCATTCACGATTTACAGCTGCTTGACCAAGTATTTGTATATGTATTCCGTATTGTGAATGAATAATAGAATCATAGAATCACAGAATTATCTGGGTTGGAAGAGACCTTCACGATCATCAAGTCCAGCCCTTAATCCAACACTATCATGATTACTAGATCATGGCACTAAGTGCCACATCCAGTCTTATTTTAAAAACCTCCAGGGATGGTGAATCCACCACCTCTCTGGGTAGGCCATTCCAATGTCTGATTACTCGCTCTGTGAAGAACTTTTTTCTGATATCCAGCCTAAACCTTCCCTAGCAGAGTCTAAGCTCGTGCCCTCTTGTTCTGTTGCTGGTTGCCTGGGAGAAGAGACCGACCCCCACCTGACTACAAACTCCTTTCAGATAGTTGTAGAGGGTGATGAGGTCACCCCTGAGCCTCCTCTTCTCCAGGCTAAACAACCCCAGCTCCCTCAGCCTCTCCTCACAGGACTTCACCAGTTTTGTTGTTCTTCTCTGGACCTGCTCCAGCACCTCAATATCTTTCCTAAACTGAGGGGCCCAGAACTGAACAAAATACTCAAGGTGTGGCCTCACCAATGCCGAGTACAGGGGAAAGATAACTTCCCTCCTCCTGCTGGCCACACTATTCTTGATACAGGCCAGGATGTAATTGGCCATCTTGGCCACCTGGGCACACTGCTGGCTCATGTTAAGCCTCCTGTCAATCAGTACCGCCAGGTCCCTTTCCACCTGATGGCTCTCCAGCCACTCTGTCCCCAGCCTGTAGCACTGCATGGGGTTGTTGCGGCCAAAGTGCAGGAGCCAGCCTTGGCCTTGTTGAACTTCATCCCGTTAGACTCAACCCATCTCTCCAGCCTGTCAAGGTTTCTCTGCAGAGCCCTCCTGCCTTCCGGCAGATCAACATTCCCTCCCAGCCTGGTGTCATCTGCACATTTACTCATGATGGACTCAATTCCCTCATCTAGATCATCGATGAAGATGTTAAACAGAACTGGACCCAATACTGACCCCTGGGGGACACCGTTGGTGACCGGCTGCCAGCTGGACGCAGCCCCGTTCACCAGCAGTCTCTGGGCCCAGCCATACAGCCAGTTCTTAACCCAGCTGAGAGTGCACCTGTCCAAGCCATGGGCTACCAGTTTATCCAGGATGCTCCCAAAGCTTAAAAAAAAGTCCTTTGTTATTTCGCAATTTATGTGAACAATGTTGTGATTGAACAAATACAATTAGTATTGGTCAATGATTCTTTTTCCCATCTAAAAAATAATTTCAATGTGAAGTGCGGCCACAGATTTTTGCAAAGATCATGGTTTGACCTGCTGAAAACAAACAACATTTTTTTCCTCCATTTGCATGATACTTTGTGTGAGAGAATCTTATAAGGCTTTTAAGTTGGTAGAATGACACTGAATTTGTGGGTATATGAACCTTCCTAGTTAAAATAAATTTTCACAATAGTAATCCATATAACAACTGGGTAGCAATATAAAAAGTAAATAGGAGCAAGAAGCAAAAGCTTGTAAATGTCTTTCTAAAGTATTACATTATTCTTTTCAATAAATGTGGAACTCATTCCACATGTGGAACTCCTTCTCTCTGCTCTCACTGCCAGCCCTGAGCAATTTATCTTTAAGAAGCTGCTGATTATCAATTCTTCCTTCTTTTAAGTACAGACTCATCTTGTCTCAATGTGTATTCCAAACTATGAAATAGAGGAAGAGGAAGAGATAAAAAGCACAGTGTGATGTTTAAGTAAGTTATGCATTATTGAAACTGTATTTACCATGGAGAGAGTCGTTTTAAATAATTAGCAACTAATTTGTTAGTTTCCATCCTGAGGTAAAGCTGAGATAAAGTAACTGTCTAGTAAAGTTGTTTGACATCGTACTACTTGTTTCCATAGCTGCTAGTATAATGATTTAGTTATTAGTTCACTGCAGTAATAATATTTCATTTTCAAAGAGGCAGGGCAAGAAGATTAAGAGTGGTGCAGCTGTGACCACCTTTGATAGAAAATTGGTTATGTTTACTAGAATTTACAAACTGATAATATAGCACTTAGAATGGAGGATATTTTTATTAATAAGTACTGCAACTTCCTATTTCCTGATGCTATATCGCATTGTGTTCTCTTTCCATCATCTACGTGTTTCTTGTTTCGACCAAGACTATACATTGCTAGTCCATTATTACAGAAAAAATGTCAACTCATTAACTTCTATTCTTACCTGTTAACATAGGGCTGAAGGAGTAGATAGAGGTGGTGCTTTCCTTTAAAAAGCAATTTTACATTTTAAAAACGTTATGAATATTTAAAACAGCAACAGATCTCTAAGTAATCCATTTTTGAAACTATGGTTTTGATGATCCAATGAGTGAAACTATGAACTAAATGGAAGTAAGTATGCTAAAGAAGAAGGGTACTGGTAGCTTGTAGGTAAGGTAATTCATTTCAGTATGCTCAAATACCTGTCTACACTTTTATCATAAAAGGAAACACATGCTAATATCATCAAAACATATAGCAATATGAGAAAATCAGACACCAATTCCATAACCATAAATTATGGACATTTTTAAACGTTATGAGTGTATTATATTATTATCTTATCTTATCTTATCTTATCTTATCTTATCTTATCTTATCTTATCTTATCTTATCTTATCTTATCTTATCTTATCTCGTCTTATCTCGTCTTATCTCATCTTATCTTTTATTAGTCATGATTTAAATCAATCTTCAGTGTAATTGTACTTATTTCTTTAGACTTACACCAGCCTTTAATTCAGCCATTAACTTTTCATATTACATTGTATTAGAAAATTATTGTCTCCCCATTTTACAGAATTGTCATTGTTTAGTCCTGACCAGGCTCATTTCAGCAGCTAAAACCATGCACCCTGTTCCCTCCCCCACCCACCCCCAGGGGAACAGGAGAGGGAAATTAGAAGAAAAATGCTTGTGGGTTGGAAACTACAATGACAGTTTTAATGAAATTGTAATACTGATAATGATAATGATGAAAATAATTAAAAAATAATAAAATATGTATAAATATCTGAAATTGCTCACACACACCTCAATGACTGTATGTCACCACAAATACTGGAGAGCAGACACAAGGGAATGGGTCAACAGTTAGTAGGGAGGTGGACTTAGGAACTGGATTCAGGAATGCATTGATTCAGAATCAGGAGGAATTAGACAGATGAGGTCCTCATTGGACGTCAACCATCACAGAAGAGAGAGAGACACCCTCGTTATCTCTCAATTTTATACTGATTATAATGTATATGGCATGGAATATTCTGTTGATAATTTTGGAGTCACCTGTCCTGTCAGCCCTTCCCTTCAAATTGGGCCTTTTTCACAATTTCAGAGGTGGCTTTGGTTACTAGAGGAATAAGTATAAACATAGACCTTTATGAATACCAATATCCCATGTTATCACTTCTAGAGAGAAACTGTCTGAAAAACATGTAGTTAGTTTTTCAGAAAATGAAGTTACTTATATGAGACTGAGTTAGAATTAGTAAAGTGACTCTAATTTAACTCAAACCACAACAAAAATTTGCTTAGTTTAAGTGAATAATTATATACTTAGGGCTAAACAGGGCATCAAACAGGAGAAAATTATGTTGAAAATAATACTATTGAGAATAGGTATTCATCAGCGTGGGTTGAGGTACAAGAACACCATGAAATTTTGACAGTATTGTGTTGTTTTCATTCTTTCCAAAATACTCATGCCAACAACAATTTGGTACGTGGAAGCAAAATATGTGTAAGCCTCTTGTAAAAATATGTTTTTATGTGTGTGCATGATATAATTTTCTACATTTCAATTTTGTCTATTTTATGCTTCCCCAAGGTATCTTATATCCAATGAGGAGAGAGAATAGTACTGCCAGATACCGATACCAGAGAGAATAGGAAATATGAATTATGAATAGGATAGCAAATAATCGATGAACATTGGCTAGAATTTGTGTGCATAAGACAATGAAATAACTTTTTGTAATATTTTCAAATATGCAAAAGGATTTGAGTTAGTTTGCATGCAATTTGTTAACAAGAAACTAAACTAATAATACTAAATAAATTGGTTATGTTGAAGGGTGAACCTGCCTTTGATAACTGCATTTCTCTGTGATTAAAGCAATCACTATCAGAGAAGTGTATGAACTACTAAATTGATAAAAGATAACTTGAAAATGCAGTTGTGCTGCAGGAAATGGCCTTCTTTTAAAAAGATTTTGAATTGAGGAAGTCAATGATTAAGCTGCTCAGGACTGTTTTTCTCTCCACCCAGCAGCTAAAAGGAGAAACATCTTTTCTTTCACTCTTGAAAACACCAGTTCTCAAATTCTCCTGCCATATATGCTGGGAACTTTTTTTTTTTGATTTTTATTTTACATAATCATCCAGTTAGTTTCACTAAGGGGAATCTGCCATCTGCTTAACCCTTTGCTATACATCCTACAGTTTCATTTTGATGTGATTGGCTTCATTTTGCTATATTGACATAGGTCTGTATTTGGTGACTTGAAGGAGTTAGTGTGATCACAAGGGGGAACTGTACATAATTCTCTTGAGTTTGAAAGTCCTATGTGCTTGAAAAATGGTCTTAGTTTTGTGTTTTATATACATGTGAGATTTTTCATTGATTGTGATTCCTGATCACAGTAGACAAGTACTACTACAACACCTACAAAAGCATAAGAAGTAATGAGTTTTCAACTCTTACACCAGCAGTAAACGAGGCAGATCTAAGTACATTTAGAAAGGTATGGTTTTTTCATGTAAAACTGTGTAGGAAATAGCAGAATTTGATATTAATGCCTTTACTTTCAATTATTATTGGAATATGAGAATTTTTTTGAGTCATGGTTCAATTTGTTCCTCAAAGAACTACAACTTTGGAAACTCTTTTCTGCCTTACAATACCATGTAAAAAAGGCTGAACTTTTGGACCGTGTATGTTCTGAAGTCAAATATGCCACACCTTTGTGGACTACACCTTGTTCACTAATTTGTCGAATTAGAAAGCAGACCTCTTCAAAACAAGCCACTGAAGATAAACACATTCTTCCACTCACTTATTTACCGTGGTTGGTAAATCCAAGCAGGAGCTGAAGAGAATGTTTCTACAAATACATTCATCTACTCCATGGTTTTATGTACGATCTGGTTAAAATATGCTCTACAAGGGATAATACAGAGGCAACTTTAAGATAGTTCAGATGATCCTGGGATAGTTTTGGAAGTAGGAAAGCATGCTTCTGATTCCACATGGTTGCAAGGTGTCATTCTTGCAGTTGAGCAATTTGGATGCTAATCATTTCTCCTTTTTGTAATTTACTTCCTTCGAAGAGGCTTTTATGTTCTCTCTAAAGACAGCTTAGGCCTTACTTATTAGTAATAAGTAATTAGTAATATTATTAGTAATTAGTAATATTACCTTATTGCAAATTAAGTAGAATACTAGAAAACCCTGGCTTTTTAAAGAAGATTCAGCTATTATGTATGGTAGCGGAAAGTGCTTTAACAACATTTTAGAATAAAGATGTTTATTAGAACACATGAATTAGAAAAATTGTGACTAGATGAAGAATTTCTTTTGCAACTTCTATCTGTTTCTTGTTCACTCAGTGATGCCTCCACATAGATGGATGTAGGGTGTATCGATAAATCAGAGATGTCAGGTAAAGTAACAGTTTATTTATTACAACAAAGAGCTCTCAGTAATAGCTAAAGTTTATTCACTATACTAGTAGCATTCAGTAACTGTCATTAGTCTGATTATAAAATGCTTGCTACTGGAAACAATCTCTCCTGTC
Organism: Tapera naevia; assembly: GCA_033556795.1. Taxonomy (NCBI): domain Eukaryota; kingdom Metazoa; phylum Chordata; class Aves; order Cuculiformes; family Neomorphidae; genus Tapera; species Tapera naevia. Next base: position 4,906,339 of record JAUMJJ010000016.1, read on the forward strand.
TATGTAAAATTTGTAACATTATGAAGAAGTGTATCTTTTTGCATATCAGTTATAAGTAAGTCAAAACCTGTGCATATACTTTGCCAGAGGCTTGTGTAACTCATTTGTGACATCTGAAAAAATAGTAGGAAGACTTTTCTGGGCATAAAATACAAATTCTAACAAAATACAAAATGTTTAGCTAGGTAACCCACGATTTACACAGAAATTATCTTTCCCAGTTTTTGTTTGAGACATGGAAATCGGAGAATTTTTTGTGGAGAGATAGAACTTCTATGTATGTATGACACTCTTGACTGGATGAAACTTCTTTCAGTTAAGTAAGAAATTGCTGGTCCTCAGTGAAGAGATTCTGAGGTTTAGGAAAGAATCAGGCAAACATAATCTGCAAATTTATTGTGTCCATGTCTCACACATGCATGGGCAAAAAGTTTTCCTAGTCTTGCAGATACATATTTGTAGACATTGCTCTGTTTTCAAGGCCTTTGCCCCTGTATGGAAGGAGGACTGCCTCAGTCATCTTTGTATTATAAGCTGGTGGGTCACACCAGGCAGATTCCAAAAATATTCCTCTGTATATCTCCTTTCACACAAACATTAACACCCAATGAACTAGTGGAAGGTACAGTACCTATACTGATGTTCCAAGGATGGTCTTACAGTTTGTTACTTTCAGATCTCCAGGTACAGAAGCCCTCATTCCAAATTGCCAACCTGCAAGCAACAACAGGTCCTCAGTGGGACCTAGTAACATATCTAGGTGCATTACTCCCCCTAACACTATGCTGAGAGTCATGCATTTCCATGTTTTGAATTTCATGAGCCCCTATATACTTTTAAAGCATGCCCCCAAATTCTTCAGAGTCTAGCCCTCCACAAGTGCCCAGAACATCAGCGGCTAGTACTTCCAAGCATAAATTTTGAATGTATTTTTTCAACACTTACTGAGAGAAGATAATCCAGCAGTTCCTTATTCAGTTCAAGATATTCTCCTGTACAGTCATCCAAAATGTAAAATCATAATGGCATAACCCTTCGGCATTTGTTTCTTAGTCTGCAGGTTGGTGGCACTCTTTCCTGACAGATAATGATGTCCTATTCTCTGGCTGTGCAGGAGATCTTGTATGCAAGAGGTTTGCAGAAAATCTTTTAGAAATGGGCTATTTTTGTGTGCAGAGGATGGTATTCTAAAATTCTGATCAGTTTGAAGTGAAACACTGGAGGAAGGAGAACTCTGTTAGACTCCTTGGCTCTGAGTAATCATGAAGCGCAAATGGTGCCAGGAACAAATCACATGAAGATAAATACTTTGAGCACAAGAATGGAGCTGTGAAAACCTTACTAGGGCTGGAATGCTCCAGAAACACAGAGGACAAATTGAAAAGGATTAAACAGCACCCAACTTTGGGATACAGACATAGAATTACTAAACAAGGGAACTATTGCTGTTAAAAAAGCTACAAATCATTAATCTTAACTGACAGTTTGTGGGATCCTAGTTTATGCAAATGGAAGCATAATGTGTTAACACAGCAGTACTTAAAAGCAAAAAACCCAACATCCTTCCTGATTACTTGAGCCATTCTAATGTTTTGAGAGACAATTCAGGGCTATTTACTGTGACATGCTTTCCATTTCATTGCATTTACAAAGGCTTAGACTCATACACGCATACATACAGACAATAAAATTTGAGTTACTGTGGTTTATCTATTTCCACTACCATCAGCAAGGGGACACTGAGAGAGGGTGGAGAGTACTCTAAAGGTAATGGAAGATTTCATAATATCTGAGTTTAAAGCCCTTCTACTTCCTAGAGTTTCCCTGGTTATTGCAAGTAAACTATTATATTTGAGGGTAAAATACGTAAGATAAAGTTGCAGAAATACAGATAAAGAGGAATAGGTCTGTTGAGGAACAAACAACAACAACAACAAATTTGAAAAAAAAAAAGGAAAACCCGTGAACAACCAAAACAAGCAAACAGTGAAAAAGGAGAGGATAAAGATCTCAACTTTGTAGTCTGAACCTGACCAAATCCTAAATGCAGGGAAGATTTTGTATGGAAATCAGTACTGTATACTCTGACTACACATTTTAAAGATGCACATTTTAATAAACTGCATTAGATCCTGCTTTGGATCATTTGACACCATCTGAAAAAAATTTTGAAAAGTGTTTTGTTCAACAGCAATCAGATGAAATTTAAAAAGTGTTTAAAAAGTGTTAAGTTTAAAACTCCTCAGTGTTGAGAGTCTGACATTAGTGTCTGCTTGTTTTTTGCATTGTCGATGCTTAGCAGTTCAGACTGAAGAATGAGCACAACTATGGCAGTATTTTTCAGCATTCTTTGTAGAAAGCAGATAAGCCTATCAGTGAAAAGCCAGTAGTGGTATTTCTTAAGACAAATGACCTTTCTCCTGTTTTCTTTAGGCTACCGACCAATGCTATCCACTCTTTCCATGTAAAATTGTTGCTTTCTATTCCTCCTGGTGAAGTCCAGCCAGCAGTTGTAATACCTCTGGAGTTGTAGTTCAATGAGATTTGGTTTTCTGAAGTACATCAAATAGAAAAAAATATTTTTGGTCATTTCTATCCCTAAATACCTGACAGGAGCTTCATTTGAAGCCATCTTTGAGATGGACAAATGAAGATCTGCTAATGATATTTTGCCTGAATAGGTTTCAAAGTATTGGAAATGCTATTTTCCTGAAATTTAAAATGACTACACAAAAGTAACATCAGGTAGATAATGGGGCAGACAGGTTTTTTACATTCAGATATTAGCATTTAAAAGCAGAATATTGGAATAAAAAGCTAAAATATAGTACATAAGGCAAGGGAGAAACTTTGCGTTTCTTTCTGGTTTCCAACATTTAAATAGGACATTGGATGAAAAGTAGAAAATTTGAAAGTGCCTCACTTTCTGCTCTTTACTTAGAAAAGTGAAAAGAAGAAGTTTAAATTGTCTTAGGCTACTAGGTTCTTTTTACAGCGTTTTGAATGAGGAAATACAGGGTAAAGATTTTACAATTAATTGGCAGTGCTTTGTTCATTTCATTTTTTTCCAGAGATTTCAAGAAGAAAGGAAATTAAATGTACATATATTTTGCTGAAGACGTTAAAATAAAACTGAAATATACTTAAAATGGAAAAAGTGTCTGTCTCCTGCAGATGTTTCTTTTGGCTCAATAAATAAAGGTTGAATGTTTACAAATGGTTTCTTCGTATTAAACTGATTGTCAATGACTTATATTTTGATATTGTTTATAAAATTAAAAGAGGTCTGTGTTCTATGAAAAGAAAGACTAGAGATCAACTGTTAGAAGACTCCCACAGTCTAGGTCTTTGGAAAGCACAATATCCCAGCTACTAACTATGTACAGCCACTAATCATATACCCAGGAAAAAGCACAGGAGCCCTATAAAATGCTAAATACCAAGTCAGAAACAGCATATTAAAGACTGGAGACAGTAAAAATTTTTAAAATTTTTGAAACAGTTTCAAAATGTCCGATGCTGGAGAGCTAGAGTGTTCAGACCCCCAGCTGTGATTCCTAGCCAGGCTAAGAAAACTTTTCCTTTTGCCATGGCTTGAGACCCAGAGAAGTTACAAAACGGTAAAGGAGAAGGTCTTATTTCAGCATTAAAGAAAATGTTCAGGAGCGTTTCCAACTAGGTAGAAAGGTACAACAAAGGACACGACTTTCCGATGGTAAACACTCAATCAGTACTCTCTACATAAATACTTTCTCTGTTCTACAGCTGCTTTAGTCTAAAGCTTCAAATGTTTCACATTTGCTTCTTCCACATAAGTTATAACTCATCAGCATTGTTCATGTATCAGGAAACTGGCAGTGCTCCAGCCACTGTAGTTAACCATAATGACCATTGATAATAAAAAAAGCCAACTTTTCAAAAGTTGACTACCTAAGCAACAGATTCCTATAGAATGACAAATATGGATTTTTTGCCTTACAAAGCTCCAAATTCAGAATGCCAAGCATCCTGTGCGGCTTCTGGTCTTGACATCTAGCACTATCATATGCAGAGGAATTGTAAGTGTGCTGCAGCACCTATCAAAAAATTCTGATGCTTCTGTTCTTCAAAAGTGCAAATTTCAGCTTATTGCTGCCATATACACCTTCTCAGTTCTATAAAAAGAATGAGGACACATGTCAGACTGTAGTTCAGAACTGCCAAGAGTCTCTAAGACTGATTTAGGACTACGAATTTCCATCAGGGCTCTGATCCCCATTTTGTCTTGAAATCAAAGAGTAGTATGAGCAATAAGACTGGGAAAATCCATCAATATGGAGATAGTTAATGTAGAACTCAGTCATTTCATAAAAATATATCTCCAAATCTTTCAAGAAAAATACACTGCAGGAAGCCTCTATGTCAGTTTATATACAGATATATATAGAATACAGAGGTTGCAGGAAAAGGCAGATATACACAAGTCCGAATTTCAGGGAATGGTGAAGTGAAGCACATAGATTGCTTCAATTATCTGTGCTCCTTGATGAATGAGTACTGTGCACACTTGAGACGTTTCTGCAGGAGGCTAATAATGTTTCAGTCACTGAGACATCAGTGGTAAAGAGGAGACTAGATTAGAACATATAAAATACAACACTTCAGGTTGATGAGCATTTCTTTCAGCGCTATGTTTCAGATCACAGTACAGGAAGAACAGTAAACATCCATCTCTTTAAAAATGGAAAAAAAATCCTCCATAGAAATCTTGGGGTTTTTTTGTTTTTTTTTTTTTTCGTGGGGGTGTGGAGGAGTAAGCTATTTGGTTTCGGTTTGGGCTTTTGTGTGGGGCAGCTCACTGTTTTCAGTAAGAGTGATTTTAGCAACTGGTTACATGGGGACCCAACTTTGGTAAATGTGCATGCAAAAACTGAATATCGTAATGATACATATTCTAGCTCTGTAAAGCAAACTAATGCCTGAAGAAAGTAGTTGAAGGGCCTTTGAGGCAGGTGTCTTTGAAATGGCCCTTTTCTAAGTACCTTTCTTTCAGATTATAGTTTTTAGATGTTAGAGACTGTGGCATTTCACAGTTCTTCCAGGCTGTAGACCAACTTGTTCCAGGTTCAAAAATTCCTTTCTGTTAATTTCCTGGGTTGTATCCAAGATCCTATTAGCTTAGACTGTCTTTAAAACCCTTTGGTTTTTTACTGTCTGTAATCTACAGGATTTGAATTTCTTTGGTGTCATACAAAATCTCAGCAGCTTTGTAGTTGTTGAACTATTTCAAATCCCTAATGAATTTCTTAAAAAAGGAGGCTTTTCTATTTCATGTGTAGTGTCTATATTCAATGCTTCTAAACAACATCGGCACTAGAAAATGTGATTCAGTAGCTAGGAATAGTGTTCTCGTAAACCATACTGTAAACGCTTTGTTTTGTTTTGGCATGTGGTGTCAGTTTCTGTTATACATTTTTATGGAGAATTTTTTGTTCTGTAGTTAAAGAAAACTAGGTAGAGTTACAGAGAAACCTGGAAAATGTTTTGTTTGTAGTTCAATTTCATTTGGAATACCCTACTACCTAAGACAAATAATGGAGGTTAAAATATTTCAGGTCTTTTAGAGACCAAAAGTTTTGTCAGCTTAGATACAAGTTCTGTTGAAATCAATCTCAAGTAAGTAGAGAAATGAATTTTCAAACTCCCTAAAAGTTTTTAATTTGATCACTGGTTTGTGTTTAAGGAATTTGATACACATCCATCCTTCATTTCAACTGAAAACAGTTATTTGAATGCATATATACGACTTTCAGTGTTGCAGTGTCTGAGAAACAATATAGAACATCTGATTTCTATGACTTGTTTAGCCAGTCTGTTCAATGACTTTGTCTTGCTATTCAATACAGACGTGAAATCCATCATTCTACTCCTATATATTTATAGACTCTCTTAAATTGAAGCAAACTTCCTTTTCCTGTAAATTAATCATTTCTGCAAGTGATGGTAAAAGTCACAGTAAAATATTGTCCGGAGCTTTCTAATTTTTATTCATCTCATCCTGGAAGGAATGTTTTGGAGATCTTCCACAGAGTAGAAGCAGGTTCAGCTAATAGTTCCTTGCAGTATTTTGTAACTGATAGGTTTTATAAAATAGCTGCATGTCCCTAATCTTTCAGCTGCCACAGGATACTACTGCAAGGAGAACATAAAATTGCTACCCACATTACTCAATTTGCTGTTGGTGACTAGGGCTGCATCACCAATTCAAAATTACATTTTTTCACTGGTCTTACAAAAATGTCAGCTACGCAAAAATGCTTCTTTTTTTTCACAATAGGAATTAATAAAAATAGAACAAAATCCTACAAAACAACACTGCACAACCATCAATGTCTCTGTGTTTGACAATTTCTCAGTGTTAACCATTTTCTACGCACTATTTCTTACATACACGGCAGGTAGCTACTAGTATTCAGTCTGAATATAACCAGACTAGCATCTGGAGAAATTATGATTGAGGGTTTAGTGTGTGTTTCTAGTACTAACAGAAGCATAAAATTCTCTTTTGAGGAACTCCGTGCTTTTCAGCATTCTTTTTCCCACAGTCTATTCCATTCAGCTTTTTTTTTAAGGTAAGAAAATTCAACTAGCAATCTCTTTCAATCTTCAGAAACTCACAGAAACATTCTTATATGGTATTTCAAGTGCTTTAGCAATATTCTCACACTGTGTTCTGATGGAAATATTGTTGCAAACAAAATGAGCCTGAGGCAATTGACCCAACTTGTACACTAGTATAAACTCTACAATATTTCTTTGCTTTCATTTTAAATAATTTTAGAGGACAAATAGGAAACCTTTTGTTACACCTTTCTCTGTTTGTCTTACAAAATTAAAAGTTCAATATTGTCCAGTGAAAACAGTAAAACTAAGCCAAGACTACAGAAAACAGGTTGTATGATACAAGGACATTTCTTGATTACCAGAAGACATATTGTAAGTGAATCCAAAAGCCAATTCGTGACAGCTGTAAACAAAACAAAACAAGACAAACATGATGGTTAAAGAGAAAACAGAAAAGGACGGAGGAAATTAACACATTTGCAAGGAAGGTAATGGCACTTCATGCAGAATTAATAAGAGAGAAAGTTCTCACAGTACAAACAGCACAGATAAGAAGGTATTGAACTGGTAAGATTCTTACTAGCACCAACTCCCGGACAAACACTATCCTACATGAGATCCTTTGAATACTGAAAAAAAAAAAGTGTGATAAGGTAGGAAGAGAACTCTGGATAGGAGCAACTTTTTGTAAAAACGAAGGGCTGAGGAATTAGAAAACAAGACTCTTATGGTTCACAGCCAGACCACAAAACCCAGGGATATAAAAGTAACTCCAATTGATGGACGCTCAGTAGAAAGAGACCACAACTGTCTCTTTTAGATTCTTCCGAGTCCAATTAAGAGACAATTGGGTTAATTAATTAGATTAATTAATTGCCTCTTGTCTGGCAAGGTTTTCAGCAATGAGAAATTGCTCAAGTTTATACAGTGCAGTCGCATAACTGGTCAAGTTCTACAAAATCTCGGGGATCACCTCAGTTAATTTTATGGATGGCCTCTATTGCCTCATGCCTACCCTGATCACTGTAACTACCTCTAAATCACAAACACACACCTCTTGCTCAATATTTTCATTTTCTTCTTCTACTCACATTCTACTATCAGGCCTCTGAGGCCGTATGTAGAAAAAACCATTTCCTAAATATATGTATTTAAATAGAATCCTTCTATAATAGCTTATAATAAGTCATATCTAGAAATAAATTTACCTAAATATTTTACTATTTTATACAGAAATACTTGCCTGACAAAATCTCGATTAAACAACATAACTTTCATTTTTTTCTTATCAATATTGTTATTATTCCACCAATCTTATAAGTGCAATGTTTACAAATAAATTTAATATTGCCCTTAATGATACTTTCTGTGATAAAATGTTAAACAGTGTTTTGAGAAATAAACATGCTTTCAAAGGAAAGCTCAAATTAACTATATATTTTTATCAATATAGCTCTACCTGTCCCTCACAATACAAAATATGCTGAAAACAAATGGGAAGATCAGGCTTCTGCAAAGGAAAAGGAAACTACCAGTAACAAAGAAAAGAAAAATACTGTCAACCTTGTCCAGAATACTTACCAGGAGAAGTTGGGAGAACTGAGGGGTACACATTTAACATTAATTCTGTGCAAAATATTTTTTGTGTTTCTAAGTAACATAACATTGTTACCAGTAAGATTTCTCTCTCCTGCATGCCTTTGCAACCATCCAATATGGAAGCTGAGAACACTAAGTCTGAACTAGTAAGTGACTTCTGGGCTCACACAGGCAGAATCTGCAGATTTTCAGTCTATGCAAATGAGTATGTCTTGAATAAAACAAAGCTGAACAGACATGAATAAGATGCCTCTTTGTAACTCAGTAAATGCTAAACACTTAGATCCTGTTTGGACTTGGTCCTTGACACAGGAAAGAAGTCCTTTTATATTCTTAATATTCATCAAATTTATCCATTAGTAATGGAGAACCCAGTATGCATACAAAGTCATGCCTAAAATATCAGTTGCAATATAAAGGCATGTTTGATTTTAGGGGGCAGGGTTTGTGGGGTTTTGTTTGTTTGCTTTTAAAGATCATTTAAAATCATGGAAACATTCGTCTTTCTCCACCAACCTTTCCTAAAGGGCATTAGTTAGGCAATATCATAGCAGAGAATGAGCTCCATCCTGCAGTAGCTATTGTTTAAGGCAGTTTGGCAGTTTGTGGGTTTGCTTGATGTCTCTGATCAAATAAACCTGTTATGTGATGTCAAAGATTTGGGTCACATAATTTGCAATGTGTAAATTCGATAGATCTGCAAGATGTGTGCTAGATAGGCTTTGTAATACAGCTATACAACAGTATGTAATCTTATTTTCAGAGAACAAGTCTCATAAAATACTTCATACCTCTTGTCAGTCTATAAAAGTTCCTTCAGAAAGACTAGATTAACTTTCCCATGCTGTTTTCTGAAAAATTCCCTTAGTTTAACCAAGACCTTGGAATGTCACGTTTATTCACTTATCTAAAAAGTGCATTCAGATCATTAACTGTGAAAATGTTCAGATATCTATAAGATAGGTGTAAATGTTAAGCTGCTTCAAATTTCTTCCTTTCTCATTAGAGGAAGAATATGAGAAAAAAGTTTCCTGCTGTCTATAGACCTAGTCAATTTATTTTTTCTAGTTAATATATATATGAGGAAGGGAAATTAACTCTATACTAAGTGGATTCCTAATCTTACCTCTTGCTCCACTGTCATTTCCCTTGCTTCTCAGGTTTGTAGCAGTATACCTGCATGGCAAATCAAAGCTCTGAAAGCTATTGTTTACCATTAATGTTTTTTAATATTCATTTTTGTGCGTTTTTTTTAATATAGATAATCTTTCCAGAAACAGTCTTTGTAGATGCCTAGATGCTTGCATAATTCATATTCTAAAATATGTTGCCTTGTTTCTCATGCAATTGAAACTGAAGCCAATACTTCTCTTCCACCGGAAACAAAAAATAATTTCAAATTATAATTCTACTCTTCCTAAATCCTGCCTAGTCTCTGCAATTTTTAGTGTCATTTTTGGTGAGGGAATTGTTAGGGTGCTTTGGCGTATCAGTGTGTGAAAAAAAATGAGCATAAAGATCTGAAAAGTTTGACACACTGTGAAATGATTTTTCTTCTTTAGATTTCTAGACTGGCAAAGATAAAAGGTGACCTGATAAAACAAAGGTTTGATACAAAAATGAAAAAAAAAAAAGTTAGCATTTTTTTTTAAACTGAAAACATTGGAAAAGGGGATTCTTGAGTAATTTTGCACATTACAATAGCAACTTTCTGCTGTGGTTTTATACTGCTAAAGTGCCCTCTGTCTTTTAATGCCACTGTATACTCTTAATTATCCCATGAGATACAGTAGTTATGTTTCTTCAAAATCAAGACAGATTTCTGGTCTTTACCAAAGAAATCATAATTTATGAGTTCTTCCCATAAACTGTGTTTTATTTTATATCTTCTTATGTAAGTACCTTACTATTTATGCCACTTTTTCCATTAGATTATTGGTTAGCTTCTATTATTTATATTATCGTAGTCTAAAGGCATCCATTTCAGCAACTGGGAAAAGCTATACAGACTGAAAAAGAAATTTCATTGATAAATTTAAAACTGCCAGGTGCTTTATTAACACAGTTAAAGGATCACTTCAGATGATATCCACAATAATGTTCAGAGGTGATATTACAGTAATTATCATTTTATAATTAATACTGCTACCACTAAATCCAGAGAGTTTTATGTTGTTCAATATACTTCAGAGAAATAACTACCCAATTAGCCCATGTCACAAACAATATTATGAGGATTTGGAGTTGTAGCCTCTGGCATCCCATCTATAAGAGCTGGGTAATATATAGATATGGAGAAATGGGATAAATATTTTATTTTAGACAAGAACCTATTTTCATTAGGGAAGAGGATCCCCTGTTATGTATGGAAAAGGTTAGCAAAGGCAGTGTTGCAAATACCTTGAAATGGCAACATTCTAAAAATACCTATGCACTTTTCTTTTACATAAAGTACTAAGTTTGAATTCTCTTTAAAATACATATGGCCCACTTTTGCTTGACAAGACTTTGTTAGTGTGTCAAAATGCTGTATGCTGTTTTGTGTAAAGCCCTGTATTTTTATATGTCGCACATACAGGTTACACATACCACATGACACTGGCTATTATATTCCTTTTTCGCAAGAATTATTTTTTTTTCCCCCACACTTTTCACTCTCCCATTTCCTCAGTATCACAGCATTGCTCAAGACAGCTCTAAATGATACATGGCAAGAACAAAGGCAAGGGAATCTAGGGCACTTCTACAAGACTAGACAGATTTAATTTCTGCTGTAGCATGTAACAATGCGGAATATTAGATATTTACACATCTGCTTGTTATCAGAACTGCTTATCTTGTACATTTTTAATAATAAATCTTTGATTTTACCGAGGCATGCAGTCTGCTCTTAGCAGGAAAGATTCAAAAGAAATGTTTCCAGCCCAAAATAATCTTTTTCTTCTCCATAGAGAATTAACATATATATGTCAAAAATGAAGAAAAGAAACCCACAAAAACACGGTCAAAAGAATATAGATACAGTAGATCTTCCTTTTCCTTCTCAAAAATCTGATTATATAGGACTTCTTATAACAATTTCACAGACAGAAGAAAATAGCTTAAAATTTTGTGGTATTATGACTAATCTTAAACTATCACTAACAGAATTCTCTTTGTTTCTTGAACCATCTATTTTTAGCATTGTTTAAGAATGTGCCTTGTGCAATATGGAAAACAATAGAAAACCATCTCTATACCAGTGTTGTTCATGATTTTTTTCCCATATGTCTTCAAAAAATAAAGTGACAAGTTAAAATCTGAAAAATGCTATCATAATAGTTCAACACACTAAAATGACTCGTGACGAGTTATTTTCAGTATTGTACTGACGGAACTAACAAGCTAAGTAAAGCTGAACTAGGTCACTTATTTGGCTGGCAAATCTCCACTAAGGTTACAGAGGAATTGGCAATGGTGATTTAGTACTTGGTTTTCCTCTCTAAGAGATAGTAATGAGCTAATGGTATCACATTACAGTGAGGTGTTGTGCTGACACAGGCAGTTCATTACTTTGGAATAGTTAGGATCTGGAAATTGTCAAGTTCCTTTGTTGTTTTAGACAGAGTTGACAATATTTTTACCCAAATTTCTTATTTCATAGAACTTTGAATTCTTTTCTTCTTACAAGGTCTCCTTCAGGAATATATGCAATACCATAGATAGCAAGAAGCAATCAATGTATACAAAACAGAAAAACGCTTGTGAAAGTGTTATTCCCTAACCAGATTTCGGTGATGTGGGTAGTCTGGCATGTAGCACGTCTTGTGGACTGAGACCCAATGACTTCTGCTGACCCTCTTCTACACGGTGGGAAGGAAATATGTACTACAAATGGGTGGCACCCACCAAGACACTTTGGTAACAGATACACACAGATGACATCCTGTAGGTCATAGTTTGGGCACAAGATTTGTTTCCTTTTCAGTGCTCTATAATACAAGTATTGAACTGTATTATAGAATTTAAAGTTGTGTTACTGTAAAATGAACTTTTTACAGATGGCCAGAAACATAAAAGCATTTTAAAAGCCCAACAAAAATAGGGGAACCCAACCCCCTCCCTCCAGTGTGGGTGAAATATGAGCTCCTGCAGAGCCCTGACAACACAATGACTCATTGGGCGTGAAGAGTAATGGGGCCACCCGTTGGAAGCCTGATGAACAGGAGCGAGCAAACAGGTGCATGGCTCATCAGAAAGGCATGACAAGGTAGTTTGTGAGGCAGTTCTTGCAGGCAAGGTGAGCAGGCAGGGCACAATCTCTCTCTGAGCTCAATAAGTAAGTTTAGGCAGTGAGCAGGACCCCAGCATGGTATCCACTTGGTGGGAGACTTTATCACGTGTTCATGACAGAACAGATGCAACAACCCAGATCCAGGGAAACTCACAGCTGTCCAGGTCTCTGACTGCAAGGAGTACCACCATCTTGCGCTGAAAACATAGGGAAGCAGAGGCAACAGCAGTGTAAGGAGCGATCAGGTGGACCATGTCCTCAGCCTGGTGGCAGAGCTGAAGGAGAAATTAGATATGCTAAGGAGAATCAGAGAGTCTGAGCAATTGACAAAGGATGAGGAAAAGTCTCCAGCACTCAATGTCTTCTTTGACTCAGACTTTAATAATAAGGTAAGATGTTCTCTGGGTACTCAGCCCTCTGAACCAGAAGACAGAGAGGGAGAGAAGAATAAAGCTCCAACAATCCAAGAATAATTGGTTAAAGACCTGCTCATCCAATTAGACATACACATCTTTATCGATGATCTGGATGAGAGGACTGAATGTACCCTTAGCAAGTTTGTGAATGACACTAAGCTGGGTAGACATGTCAATTTGCTTGAGGTTAGGGAGGCTCTGCAAGGGGATCTGGACTGGTTGCATTGATGGGCTGAGATCATTTGGGTGAGGTTCAATAAGGCCAAATTTCAAGTCCTGCACTTGGGACAAAACAATCCCAGGTAGCATTACAAGCTTGAGCAAGATTGGCTGGAGAGCTGCCAGGCAGAAAAGGACCTGGAGGTTTTGTTTGACCCCTGACTGAATGTAAGCCAGCAATGTGCCCAAGTGGCTAAGGAAGCCAATGGCATCTTGGTCTGTATCAGAAACAGCGTGCCCAGCAGGACCAGGGATGTGATTGTGCTGTGGGAGGACACACTATAGTTAGAGGCACAGGGTGGTAGTATGGGCCCTTCACCTGTTCCCCCAAGGTGTGTTGGGCAAGCCGCAGTGCAGTTGGAGTCTTGTGGCAATGAGTTGAGGGCTCCTGAGGTAGTAGGATCCAACACAGAAACCTCCAAGGAACATCTTAAGGGAAATAAGAGGTGTTCCACTAAGAAGATGATATGGCCAGCTGCCCAGATGAAGTGCCTCTTCATAAATACGCGCAGCTTGGGCAACAAACAGGAGGAGTTGGAAGCTACTGAACTGCTAGAAAGCTGTGACCAGATTGCTGTTACTGAAACTTGGTGGGATGAATACCATGACTGAAGAGTGGCTATTGATAGCCACAGGCTTTTCAGAAGGGACAAGCTAGGAAGGAGGGGTGGAGGCATTGTCCTCCATGTCAGCAAATAGCGAAAAGCTGTCCGCGAAGAATAACCATGAAGAGGTCAAAAACTTTTGGGTGACACTAAAAGATTGAAGAAACAAAAGGAGCCTTGTGGCTGGTGATTACTAGAAGTCACATGATCAAGGGGAGCCATGAAGCCTTCTTCCTCCAGCTGCGGGAGGCTTCATGCTCACAAGCTATCATCCTACTGGGGGACTTCAATCACCTTAACATATGCTGGAAAAGTAGTATGGCAAACTGTAGGTAATCCAGGAGACCCCTAGAGTGTATCCAAGATAACTTCTTAACCCAGGCAATAGACACCCCTACCCAGGGGGATGCAATACTGGACCTGATGGTCACCACTACATATAAGCTCATCAGTGACATCAAGATTGGAGGCAGCCTGGGCTGAAGTGATCATGCATTGGTGGAGTTGAAGGTCCTGAGGGATGTGGGATAGGCTAGGAGCAGAGTCAGGATCCTAAATTTTAGGAAAGAAACTTCCAGCTCTTCAAGAAGTTCGTCAGTATATCCCCCTGGGAAATGGTCCTCAGGAAAAAGGGAGCAGAACAGAGCTGGTAAATATTTAAAGATGATTTCCACAGAGCACAAGAGTGCTTAGTCCCCATATGTAGTAAAACAAGAAGGGAAGGGAAGGGGAGGGAAGTGAGCAGTGTGGCTGAGTGGAGACCTGCTGGTGAAATTGAAGAGCAAGAGAGAACTGCACAAGGCAGTGCAGGCAGCAACAGGAAACCTGGGAAAGTATAGGGACACTGGCTGTTTGTGTAGGGATGGGATCAGCAAGGCCAAGGCGCAGCTGGAGATGAACTTGACAAGAGAAATGAAGAATAACAAGAAGGGCTTCTACAGGTATGTCAGTCAGAAAGGAGAGGTTAAAGTAAGCATACCACCCTGGTGAACAAAAAAATGGTAAATTTCTATCAAAACATGTGGAGAAGGCTGAGATACTCAACAACTTTTTTGTCTTAGTCTTCACTGGCAACTGGTCTCCTTGCCCTTCCTGGGTTAATGGGCAGCAAGATGAGGACCAGAGGGTATACATTTTGCACTGTAGGGGAAGATCAGGTTTGTGACCACCTGAGGAACCTGATCATATATAAGTCTATGGTACCTGATGAGTTGTATCCTAGATTCCTGCGGGAATGGCTGATGTGGTTGTCAAGCCATTCTCCACAGTATTTGAAAAGTCATGATATTCAGGGGAAGACCCTGGTGACTGGAAGAAGAGTCCATTTTTAAAAAGGGTAGAAGACATGATCCTGGGAACTACTGACTTGCCAGCCCCTGTGCCAGGGAAGATCATGGAAGAGACCCTTCTAGGAGCTGTATTAAAGCACATGGAGGACAGGGAGGTGGCATTCTATGAAGGGGTGGGTACATCAGTGGACATGGAAAAAAGAATGGATGTAATCTATCTTGACTTCTGCAAAGCCTTTGACAGAGTCTCCCACAACATCCTTCTCTCTAAATTGGAGGGATATGGATTTGATGGGTGGAATGTTCAGGGGATAAAGAATTGGTTGGATGGTCACATTCAGACAGTATCATCAATGGCTCGATTTCCAGACAGAGATCCGTGACAAGTGATGTCTCTCATGGGTCTGTACTGCAACTGCTGTTTCATATTTACATTGATGATACAGGCAGTGAGATTGAGTGCACTCTCAGCAAGTTTGCAGATGAGACCAAGCTGAATGGGGCAGTTGTCACACCAGAAGGACAACATTTCATCCAAAGGGACCTGGACAAGCGGGAGAAGTGGGCCCGCGTGAACTTCATAAGGTTCAACAAGGCCAAGTACAAGGTTCTGTGCCTGGGTTGGGGCTATCCACAGTTTCAATACAGGACAGAGGATGACGCAAATGAGAGCAGCCCTGGGAAGAAGGACTTGGGGGTGCTGATTGATGAGAAGCTTGACTTGAGGTGGCAATGAGCACTCACAGCCCAGAAGGCCAGTCATATCCTGGGTTGCATAAAAAGAAACATGGTCAGCAGCTCGAAGGAGGTGACTTTTCCTGCCCTACTCTACTCTCATGATACCACACCTGGTTGAAAGTGTTGGATTTGTTCAACCTGGATAAAAGAAGTCTGAAGGGATATGTTATAGAAGCATTCCAGAACTTGAAGGGGCTACAAGAAAGCTGAGGAGAGTATTTTACAAGAGCATGTAGTGATAGGACAAGGGAGAATGGCTCTAAAGTGGAAGGGGGAAGATTTAGATTAGACATTAGGAAGACATTCTTCACGATGGGGGTGGTGAGACACTGGCACAGGTTGTCCAGGGAAGCTGTGGATGCCCCCTCCCTGGAAGTGTTCAAGGGCAGGTTGGATGGGGTCTTGAGCAACCTGATCTGGTGGGAGGTGTCTTGGTCTATCGCAGGGGTGTTGGAACTGGACGATCTTCAAGGGCCCTTCCAACACAAGACATTCTCTGAGTGTATGATTCCTGGATGCACTCTGAAGGTTTTTACTGATTCAAACATCTCAAGTCATATTATGAAGTAAAACATGCAAATACAATGATAATGTTTTCCGGATCCACCACAGCTTAGGGAAGTTAATTTAAGTCCATTCATTCAATGCAAACTATCAGCCTTGAATCCAAGGAAGGAAAAAAAATCAGTATAGCCATTTGAGAAACTGACAATGCTTGCACCTTAATTCAGGGATATTAGCATACATATCGAGGACTTACTGATGCATGAGAAAAGATCATTAATAAGATGTAGTTCCATCATCTGTCCTGGGATTTTAACATTTTCAAGGGAGCTAGTAAGTTCTCTTTCTGTTTCTCTATAAAAAGATGCCAGGTCAAACGGATCATGATGAATAGTCCATTTTAGGCACTGGAGTTATGCCTAAAATATTCCCCTGTGCCTAGGTTTTCTTTCTGATCAGTGGGTCCAGAAAAAAGAAGTTGAACAAAGATGTGGCAAACTGTTCTCATGTTTTTATGCAGCATATTGGTTTCCTCTGTCATTAAAAAGAAAGCTGTAATTTTTTACTCAGAGTAGATGAACTGTCATATATCTGAATTCAAATGGAGTCTCTTCAGAACTGTTTACAAAAGAGAGCTCAGGGCTACTGGCTTCCATGAGTGCCAGAAAATAGAGATACTTCATTTTATATAGTTAATTTGTGCTGATGACTTGGATATGAGTCAAGCAAGATAAAAATCAGAATTGCACAGGATGAAAGGCATATAAATACTAACTCAGAATGAGTTATTTGAAAGGCTTATCAAAGGTCTCCAAGTGTAACTGTCTGTTCAAAATCTTAAACTACAACTGAAAGAAAACTAATAATAATAAATAATGTCTTACAAAATATGAATAGATTAGCTAAAGGAAAAGCTGTTTTTACACAATGTCACATGCTTCCATCTTGCTGATTAAGTTAATTTTTCAGTATTCGTTACCTTTCTGGTCTGAGACATTTCTAGAAAGACACAGCACTAAGATAGATCTCATTTGACTAAGCTAAATTCAGTGAGAGAGAACACAATGAGCAAATCCATATTTGCTTATGTCCTCACTAAATGTTATTAATATAGCAAAACCTGTATGTATTGTTAGACATTTAATTTCTTGTGATTGATATAGAATAAATCCTGAACAGAATGAGGTTGTTCACCTTACAGACCACGTCAAGGTGCACAAGACTCCTAACACAGTTACAATCTTGTTATTAACTGGCAAGTACTGATGGGTATAAAGACCGATTGTATTGGGCGGAGAATAGTATGATGCAAGCATCAAAAAGACAAATACTTAGATCAACACAGTGGTACAGTAGAGAAGAAGAATGAAGTAGCAGATTTCGGTAGAAAGCATAACATGGTCAAACAGAAAAGGAAGGAATGGTATTTTAGTTGCTAATTTATCTTTATATTTTATATATATACGATGCCATCATCAGAGGCCATATGGCAACAATATGTTACACTCCAAACAGTTTTGATATTTTCTGTTTCAAAATTCAAAGTTTCAATCTAAATATTCTGTTTTTTTTTTTAAATCTAACAGAGTGGTATTCTGGAGGTCAGATGCTTGGAATAAGGAAGTAGAAAAGATGCAGATATCAGAGAAATTTCAGAGTTGCTCTGTTATTAAATGCTCCATTTCCATTTTGTCCTTCTAGTTATGTACCTTTTTAAATGTTTTGCTTGCTGCTAACCCAAAGAGTAAAACCCAATGAGTTTAAAATATGCTTTTTTATCATTTTGTTGAAGGAAACTAAGTATCAATCAACTACAAAAAGCTTTCCGTTTGTCCAACACAAACAAAAGGTGCAATTACAGCTTTATTTTTCACCAATTCAAAATCTATTCAGGCTGTACTCCAAACTTATTGGAAGTTATGAATTGCACAGTAATTAACATACATATAAATAAAAGAATTCCTCTTCTACCATTGATAAGACAGCTAAGTGCATGAAACGCATGCTCAACAAAGTGATGAACAAAGAAGAAAATGGAGAAAAGACAGCAAAAAATGTATGAAAGAAAAAAGGTCTTTAGTGAAATGAGTACAGATACACTGCAGTGGTCTGTTCCAGCTGTTGTTTTCATGTTTGTTGTTTTGGGTTTTTTTTGTTGGTTTTGTTTCTATTGCTTTTCCTTTAAAAGCTTTTACCATTGCCTTTTCCAGTGAATCTCATTACTGCAGTCCTTGGGGAAGCTCAGTTTGAGTCCAGTTCATAGGCAGTCAAGTGGGAATGAAGAAGAGACAAAGGTAGAGAGATCTTTAAGTGTCATTGAGGTCAGACCCTTTATGAAAATACAGGAGTATAAGCCTTTGCAAAGGAACAAACAAATCTCTGTAGTCTATTACTGCCACACAGGAGTAATTCACCTAGTACCTAAATTTAAACAAGGATTCTGTATTTCGTTCCTCCAAAATTATGATTCCCTCGGTCTCAACATTAATTATATACATAAAATATTACTTTGCTTTTAAAGAGTATGGGGATTTTAAAAAGGTCTGTTTCTTATTGTCCTAGCAAGTTTCAGTTTCTGCATTGCATTGCATTAGCTCACTATGTGTTAGTTCTCCACATAGTTGTATTCACGCTGGTATTTATTGACCCAGCTTTTGACTGACCTTCCCATATGCTGTGTTTGTTTCATCAGTAGAACTAATTTTCTTGCATGCTTTGGAATATGCACTCTGCTCAGTATAACTAAGCCTTATTTCCACATCATTGTGTTGTTACAAAATGTTGACTCCAAAAGCATCTATCTTCCTTTCCTTAGACCCTTTCCAATCCTTTCCATGCCAAAAAAAGGCCTTCATTTGCTTTCCTTTATGCAGTTCCTTGTTTGTTACATTCTTTTATATAGAAATACGAATCTACCTGTGTATTTTATTCATAAATGTAAATACACTGTTATATATTTAATCCATGTGCTTACACATGAAAACACATGTTGTCCTTCAAATTCTGAAACACTGATTGATTCAAGAATAATGATTTTCTACTTCTTCATGGTTCCCGGGGTGTGACTCACCAAAGAGAAGAGAGAGGAATAAGGAGCGAAGGCCTTTCACCAAAGATAAAGGTAGATAACTGTAAACTAATACCACAAACCCCCTTCAGGCAACTAAGGTTATTATTAGTAACCAAAGCACATATAACCACTAATCATAACCATATGGTTCTCTCTGCACCATGCAGGCACAACAATATAGGAGGTCTAAGCAAGTCCAAAACAGCTGTAATCCACTATTGTGAGTCTAGTTTTATGGTTCTGTTCTCTCTAATGCATCCCTTTGCTTTAATTGCCCAGTAAAAACAAAACAAAACAAAAAAAAACAGGCACAAACTAGTCCCTTCATTCTTGCTGTCAGAGCATTATTGTCTTTTTCTCACGATTTCTCTGTTTCTTCTGTGGCATTTTTCATTATGTAACTTTGAAATACACCGATATAGTCTCATGGGGTCCTAGGAAGAAATTCTACAGTACTTTCATCAGTTTTATTTTATGGATAAGTATAGAAGTATGATCAAGAAGACTAATGTCCTTAGTAAGCCAGATGCTAAGAATGATCGTGCTTCAGAATAGGTCCTGGGCCAGACTCTGACTGGCAGTGCTACCAGAAAAGATAGAAAGATCATAGTGGTACTCTCTTCCTACACAGTTCCTTCCATGATAAACGGAATAAATTGTAGATCCTGCATTAGGCAGGATCTCGAAGCATGAGCTCAATTCTGAATTTTGATTTGATGTTATACAATAAGTCACTGACTTGAACTGTATTCTTTCTTAACTACTTTATTGACCATATTCTTCATCCTTTCTGCCTTCTATGGGGAGGTATTTTGAGAAGGAAACAAGTTCAAAGCATTATCGGTGCACTTTGTCCATTGAGGTTGCAAACTCAACCAGAGAACATGACTTGCTATACATAGATCTACAACGCTCTTTTCAACAGGACATTGGTCCCATTGACAGCCCTTAGAAAATTCTATGGTGCCATGAGTAGTCATACACTCCCAACCTAAGTGACCTCTTCTATCTACCTTTGCAGTTACCCAGTCAAGATTCTCATCTGTCTACTCGAGAGCCTTGAGAATAGAACATTTTTTATCTCACTTCATGGAGAGATATAATGCTAAACTGATTTTGTGAAAAATGATATGTACTGCAAACATGGAGAAATACTGGTTCTTGTAAGTGCAGATAGAAGAGAAAAATTACCTGTGGGTACAAAGAATTCTGCTACTACTTGTAGTTTCAGGCAGGAGCAGGTAGTCAATTATCATGCTAGCAGAGTCATCAGTCCTGTAGGAAAAGTGTCTATGGGAAATTTCTGAAGATAAACCAGTGTCAACTCTAAAATGCCATACCTTTTACTTCTTCCTCCTTTTTTTTTTTCGGGGTGGGAGTGAAGGGGAGTGTGTTAAAGTTGGTGCTTTCTATTTATTTATTATTTATTTAATATTAACTTTTACTCTTAATTTAGTGCAAATGTGCTTTAAAACTTAAATAAGTCAATCCAGTTGAATATTCCTGTTTTCTTGCATGCAATTAGAAAAGCCTTTTTTACTTCCTTGCTCATGGCAAAAGAAAAGATAGAATCACAGAACTATTATTATGTCTCCATTACAAAAAATATCTGGCACAGAAACAGTGGTGCAGGATATACAGATGGAAGATGTAGTGACTAATTCACCTTGCATCCCCTGTCACTGAAAGCTAGAATGCCTGCCTGTCACAAATAGTTTATTTAAGTGAAAGAAAGTAGATAGCAAGCTTCTGTTCAGCTTGGTGTGTATCCTAGCAAGACATTCAGGAAAAAGTATGAGTTAAAGACAGATAAAGCTGCTTACAGTCCCAGTAGGGAACAAGAGAAAGTTCTTTGACTACTGTGAGTTTACTCTGTCATACTTTATTCAGGTGTGTAGTTTTCAAAGAGCAAGATTGTTCTTTGCTACCCAAGCAAACACAGGCAGAGCACAGGAACAACCATAAAGCCACAAATAAATTAAAAGAATTTATCTATTTCCATTATCTCATGACCCAGAGCAACTCCGAAACAGCGCCCAGGCAAAGGAAACGCAAATGGGAATACAGGCACCTTGGAGATCAGCACTTGCACATGACAAAGGCAGTTCCAAAACAGTACCCAGGCAGAGGAAATTCTAGTGGGAATGCAGACATCTTGGACTCATTCCTTGCTAGAAAAATTTGAGTGCAGTCTGCCACTTTTTCTGTATTTGTCAGGGGCAAGGAAAATAGTTTTCCGCTATGCTTTGATCTATTTCTCAGCAGGGTAAGAATCTCAATGTGTTTTCTAGCACAGCCCTGAGATTCACAGATCCTCATTACCTAAACACAAAAGGTTCTGCTTGTTAAACACCCAAGAATAGGCAATGATTAGCATGAATTATGTGTTTTTTTACATCCCATTTGCGAAGTCACCTGAGCATGTTTACAGTTCATCCTCATCAACCTGTTATATCCCCACAAAAAACAACAAAACAAAGAAACTCCCCAGAAAGTTACATGAACTAGCCAGGTTTTCAGCAGTTTTATTTCAGTATGCTCCCCACTAAAACTTGAAGCCAGATCAAAAACTTTTATCCTTATCTTCAGTTCTGGCTCCAGAAGAGACCTGACTGCAAGGTTCTAAGACACACTTTCAGGACAATGAAAAGACAATGGGATGAGGAGGACTCCTGTGACTCTGAGGAATGATTTTGAATGTGGTTGATTTTTTTTTTTTGTTTTGTTTTGTTTAAAAAAAAATAAAAATCAAATTTATTTCCAAACATTTTGGTTTGAACCTGCTGGAACAGTAGTAGTACAGAATTTGAAAAAGAAATCAATTTTAGAAAGTTACTGTTGCAAGAAAAAGATTGTGATGAATACATCCAGAGATTTTTTTTTTCTACTTCTCTGCTTATAATATGTTGAAAACATACAACTCCTGAAATAGATACAGATCAGCACCAGTGTCTCTCTTTTCTCCCTGTAACATAAATATTTATTCTCCTGATGCACTTTTCCTAGCATTTTTAAGCATATGGAGTTTAATCCCTTTCATATACATTATCCTCCTCCCCAGCCACGTAGGATCAAGCTTTTAACTATAAAGTTAGTTCCCTCATGGAAGACAGAATTTCCCTCATTTATAATAACAGTAAAGAAAACTGTAGAAATCTAATCTGCCTTGTTGAGTCAGTATGACTTGAAGATTGCTCTAGGTCTAGCCATGCAGATACATTAACAAGTTTTCAAATATTTATTAAGGTATTCTTGTCTTTTGAGATTACTGCATCTATAACCATCACCATTTGCAATGCAGGGTAGGAAATGATCTTGCCTTGTAAATTCTTGATTTAGCTCCATATAATCTGATTTTTATTCAATATGTACAAATTGTAGCTACTTCATCAATGTCTCATTATTCTTTCTCTTAACAATGCAATAGCAGTGATTAATTTCTAAAGACTAGTGGACAAAAACCCAGCCCCGAAAGTGATTAAAATTTGGTTGTAAAATGGCTGCATGCACACATGGACTAAATACTGTTACTGTAAACTCAAATGCTGCTTCAAAACATAACATTCAGATAGAAGTGAATATGCAACAACAGCAGAAACAGTGTTTAATGCAATACTGCACCTTACAGATTTTCATTAACACCAAGAATATAAGAATGTGACCTGCAGAGAAGAAAGAATATCCTTTGGAGTGACATCGAGAGGTAACTCTAAGAACAAAATAATTCTCAATGAATTTGGTGCAGTCTGCAATCAAGTAGGTTGAATTTCATGCATGTTTTTGAACCTGTGTTCCAATGAAGTAAATATATTCCTCTTAGAAATATAGACACATTTATTATTATAAAACACAATTCTAAAATGACAGAACTTGTAAGGCTGTGTGTACCTCTTGATTCTCACTCTGAGCTGAATGTTTTGCAGCATGGTACTGTCAATCTCAGTGGCAATAGTAGTATTTGATTAAATGCTATGATTAAAATAATGAGAGGATTTGTTTTAATAAGTTGTGAAATGGCTTCTTTACTGTTTCACGTCTAGTAATTTAATATTGAATCAAAACTTTGTAAGAGATAGTCATTGTGAGCATTGTATCCTTTTTGATTTAATACTGTTATGAACAAAGTGGAGATGAAGGACTCATACTCTGGCAGTACTGGAGGCAATGAAGTATCCAACAATTAAGATGCTGGACAATGTAAAGATACAAAATGAAAATACTAATTTGTTTGATTAGACAGTGTTGACATTGAAAACCAAGAGGTCATTGTCTGAAATGGAGGACTAATTATTTTTAAAGAAATCAGTCTGTGATGATGTTAGGCAGGAGATATTTTTTGGTGGTGTATGTATAAAACTCTACAATCTGATCTGAAAAACAATAAAAATTTTGAAATACCACTAAGGTACTATTATGTTCAGGTCTTTCATTCCAATCTCATTATTGCTACTATTATTTTCAAAGAAACATGATTATTTTAAAAATACTTGAAGAACAGAGAAAAATAGTGTCTAAATTTGATAATGTCTCACAAATTTGTGATTGTACATTATTTATCATTGATGAATTTTGTCATTCAGGAAAATATGTAAGTGGAGAGCCTTTTAAATATATATATCAATCAGTATCTGGGATCAGTACCTTTTAAAATGGATTGGGAGAAAACACTTCAATAGGAAGATTTTGAAGTGTGTGACTAGCATTCTGTGAAAAAATACATTGGTTAAATCACTTTTATCATTTATCATTCACCCTTATCCTTCATTTTGTCCACTATTTCTTGATTTGGAGAGTTTTATTGTATTCCAATAATCGATCATATAAAGTAATGATTAAATTAAGTGACTTTATGATCGAACACTAAAATCCCTGTGTATCAAACCTAAAGTTCGTGCAGAAAAGTAAGTTTCAAATTATATGTACTGGCATTTTGATCAGAATTTTTAGGATTGTAAGATAAGAGATCACATTCAAATTACTTAGCAACACAGCTGCTCAGGCACAATACACCCACTCACATATTCTACAGAAAGGATCTCCCTCCTTTGATTTTGTTCTAAAAAGTAATTAGTTCAAATTACTCATAAGGAGTCTTGTAACATACTTTAAGCCAAAATCTAAAAATTCCAAAAACCTTAAGTATTGTACAGAAATAAATTACTGAATATTTTGTATCAGTTGCAGTGTAATAGATTTGAACATTACAGACTGTAAAATAAAGACTGGGATTCAGCTTGTTTGTAGAAGTGCATAGCTTCAACATCAGGCAGGCTATTACTTTTTTCCACTGGGAATGAATCAATTTCTGTAGCCAAAGATTCAGCAAAGAACAGCCTGAGGGCATCTATGGCATGTTTTCCAAGTAGATTTATCAGAGAGTAAAAATATCTGGAATTACAACAAACTTAGGAGAATTCTGAATGTGGTACTACTTAGATCACTGATGATTTGAAGGCTGCCTCCTTCATAACATTCATCTAAACTAGAAATTAAAAGCTAATTTACTATGCCACCTGTAAGAGACTTGAGGCCAGTCTGCTAGCTCATTCCTGTCGTCACTGAAACTCTCCCATAGGCTCTGCCTTTCAGCTAAACGTCTTCAAGATTTCCACAGTCTAACAGGTTCCTTAGATAACTGGTTTGTAGTATTTCAAGTTATGCACCCTATGTTCCTCTGAAGCAGTCAGGACTATTGTCCTTCCATCTAATCTGTAGGAATAAATTAATGAGCCTGATTTTCCTCAATAACTTTTGGGCATTCAGGAATTACCTTATATTACGAGTTCCTGAAAGTCCCCATGCTTCGGAAATATCATCCTAGCAGTTACTACAGAAAGGAGCAAAGTCTCCTCAAATCTTCCAGTGGCTTTGTGCTACAATTTCTAGCTTTGCAGACTGAAAATGCAACCATGCTGCCTCAACCTTGCTTCAGGGTTTATCGTCAAAGAGTCTAGAAAAGCAACTCAAAGATCCAAGACAAATATCCTTTCCATAATAGACCTGATTTGTGTGACCACAAGTCTCTCTGTTTTTTGGAAAACTGCATCTATTTCTCAGGAAAAGACAGTAAAATCGCTCTTTATTTTCCATCTGCAAATGGTGATCCATCTCACGATCACGATTGCATAGTAACGTTCAGTCTGCACCTAATGAGTCCCAGATCGATGGTTGTGACATCCCTGTTTCAATATTGGTGAGTCTGGCCCTTGGGCTGCTGTTTATTTACACTATCTTAAACGATGCTACTATCATAGGACTAGCAACAATCAATAATTCATTAGTAAAACCTTCAGCTTGTTCTGACTGGCCAGAAAACCCAATGCTTCATGTATTGAAAATGCTTTTTTAAAAATTATCTTTATGATTTGATACCTCGAGTTTTTATCTGCTCAAAATAAGGTATCTATATTTTAAACTGCCCAGTGCTTAATGACCAATCATCAAGAGTTAAGAGCATTGTAATCTTTATGTGATATCAAGAAGGGGCACAGGTATCCAAGACATCTCATGCCGCAATAATAAAATAAAACAGAAATAAATAATAATTTAAAAAACCCTGAAAAATCTGTACAGGAAAGTAAATTAACAAACATTTTAATGCGCATCGGCACATTTGTTCCAATATTGACATATAACACTGAATGATAAAGTTGCAGATCTCAGTAAGTTTTCACTCATAACACGGTTTTATTGTTTGTCTGCTTTTTCTTCACTATAAGAGTTGTATTTTGGTTTTAGTCTTGGAATAATGAAGTCAATGGAGCCGTAAGTATTGTTTTGTTTATAGAATTCCCTATAAAGCTATCACTTACATTACTTTATGAGTTTCGCAATGAAAATTCCTTATTCTTCTACATGGAACAAAGAAACATTTTTAGATGTAGGACTCTTAAACACTGCAATTTGGAAGCACTGTATCAATACCATAATTACTCAAATGTATAGGAGTTATTTATTCATTATATGTTTTTAATTCACTGACTCTAGCCTTTTGTAGATTACAGAATATTTTCATTTTGGTGGAAAAAACTTGAATTTAAACTATTACAACAGTTTTTCCTGTCCAAGGTTGGACTAGAAATCATTTATTGCAGTTAATCAGTACATGTGATGTGAGTTTAGAACTACGTGTCTTCATAACAAATAATCAAAGAATAAAAAGGTGGCAAATCCTTGAAGTACAATAAAGAGGAAAACATACCAGGTGTGTCTGTGGGATCATTTTAGAAAATAAAAGTAAATTTTTAACATGTTTTTAAAGCACCACTAAAATCAATGCATGACTAATGTAAATAATTTTTAAAATTAGAAGCTTTTCAGTTTGTGTGCCTTATATTTTTTTTTAGTTCATCAGTTAGTGAAAATACTGAGCCATCTTTATTCCATTTCTGAGTATAAGACAGCGTTCTTTGTCAAAAATTACAAACTCCAAGACTCAGATTTCAAAATGTAGTTAAAAGATACTTGCATCTTCTGGATGTTTCGGACTTTGAAATAATGGACTCAAAATATCCACTTCCAATTCTTCATTCACTTAAGCTAGTAAAATTGAAATATTTTCTCTGGAAAAATAATCAAACAAGAAACTACTACTATTCTCCAGTCATTGATTTGGAACTTAAGTGAGAAGAGGGAGCATCTTTCTCTAAATGAAAGAAGTAATTTTATCTTTGTCAAGTATTAGTAGATAATCACAAGTGTTGATCTGTTAACCAGGGAACAGAACTGAGAAAAAGGACTGTAAGGACTGAATACTCCTTAGGGAGCTTTTCTGGCTGATATGAAGAACCCAAAACAACAGAAGGGATGGATTTCACATATCAGTATTGGTAATACACAGTATGCAGGAAAGAAGAGAAAAACAATGATGTAGTAAGAATTAATATAGCAAATATTAAACAGAAGAAAAGAGTTTATACCACAATGAGAAACAGATGAACAATTGCAAAAAGAACAAAAGTGTTATGGTGAAAACATAGAAAAAATAATAAGGCAATCATAGAAGCAATGTTCTAAAAGTATTAATAACGAAAAATGTAATAGCATGTTTTCTGAGAAGTTGAAGAGAAAAACAGTGAAATTCAACATCTATTACGTTTAATCGATACTTTGCAATTATTGAAAGGGCAGGTTGTACAAGGATAAGTTTTTGAAATTGTAGCAATATATGTCCAATAGCTCTGACTGGATCCTGATGGAATAAATAAGCTTACAAGGAAAAACCTAAGTGAAGATGCTCCAATAGCAATTCACTGTGTGTGTGTTTTGTTGAAGACTAGTCTGTCAGAACAGAGCATATTCTTTCGAGATTAAGGAAGTGTTCAGCAATGTAACCTTAATGTTTTGTTTTTCTTTTGTTTTTTGACAAGAATTCAACACATGAATGCATGACGTAAGAAGTCTCCCTTCTCTAAATAATGAAAATTATTTTCCTTACCAACTAATAATTGAACAGAAATAAAATATATAGCTCTAATTCCTTACATTGAAAAATCACCTTTGATATCCAGTAGAAAGATTGACACATGTATCTCCAAGACATTCATATGAAGCTTTAAGGAAGATAAACAATCAAATATATATCATTTAGTCATGATGCCCGTGTATTTATGTCATACTGATGTCCAGCTTCTAAACGGGTGACACCCTGCCTCCCTGACCCTGCCCTTGACAAGTATTAGCCGTGTAGACAGACTGACAACACTCTTACTCCTGACACCAGTCCCCTGACCAACACTGGCAGAATAAGCAAAATGCTGTTTATACGGTCCTCAAAATCCCTCCGCTGTTGGTGGAGCCAAGCGGTGGTATAACCCCTACCTTGTTTCAAAATGTTCTTGCGTGATTGACTGTTGCTGCCAGATGACGCTGGACATTCAGTGCTCCTGGTAGTCTGACAAAGCCACAGGATCAATTTTGATTCTGGTTTTTCTATCACTGTTCACTATATAGGTAAATTCTTGCTCATCTTTCTTACTGCCCCAAAAAAGCTTTGGTTTGTAACATGTTGTCAGACTCCATTACTGTTTGGATCATACATTAAGTCTTAGATCTTCCATGAAAAATAATTTTTTAAAAGCAAACCTACACTGGTTGTTGCATTGCGCTGGATTTCATTACAACTTCACATGTAAGACTATTACATTTGAAATAAGCAAACCTATCTGAAAATGGTTTCCTGTTATAATCTGAAGGATACTTTACCACGGAGGCACTTTTGACTAACCTGTTTACTTGTGTCTCTCAATTTATTTTTTCCTCAATAGCCTCCTGTGTTCTTCTTGACATGACGATTCCAGTCTGTGGTTGCCTTCTACATAAGGCATGAAATAAACTGGTTGTTAATATCTTTGCTTTCCTAAAGTCTGAGAATAGGACTCAAAGGACTAACTAGTCGCAAGCTGATTCTAAATAAACAATCAGATCTCTGAGAGCAGTTTGGATTAATGATGAAAGTGGTATGAATTTCTGCATTTGAGCTACAGTTTCTCTTTAAAATAACAGAGTTAACATAAAACTCAAAAGGAGTTATTTGAGGTTTTTTTGGGACAATTTCATACTACTTGACGTTAGTTTTTATCCACTATTATTTCCGTTATTTATCTCTTATTTACCAGTGAAGAACTGTAATGCAATTTTCAAGTTGTTTATACGGAACATAACTGTAATTGGAATAAAAAAACAATAATATATTTAGGAATAAAATATTTGACTTAAATGTTTTTTAAAATATCTTCAGGTTAAGTATTTAAAAATAAAACATTTTAGCCATATTCTTTTCACTAAAATGAGCTCTGATTTGTGAAACCATACCTCCTTCTGCTTTTATTCCAGAAACTAGCATGTGAAGCAAGTCCGTGACTACTCAATAGAGTATTGTAATTTGACTCGTGACCCTGGTTGTGTTTTGTGGACTTCAGAAGATTTCAGGTAAGTCAATCTTGAAATAAAAAGTGAAATATTTTTGAAATTATACAAATGGCAGGCATCTTGTACACTTACAGTTTGAAAGATCTTTTCAAAATTACCTACAATCATATCTTTCCCATCACAGATAATGACACAATAGTGAGCTGTGGCAGGAAAAACATTTAAGCATATACTTAACTGCTAAAATATAGTTAAGTATTCTTGATATTAAAGGAATTTAAATACTTGGCGGAACTAGGGTCTAAAGAAACAACATCTAAAAAGTCTGAAATACTCTTGTTACACACATAGCCTCAATACAGATGCAAGTATCTGGCAACCAAAGATTTGACCCTTTTCTGTTTTGTATGATTTATAACTTTAGTTGTCATTGCTCAGTGAAATCAAAGAGGGATTCATCGGCATGGCAGAACAGTGGAACAACCCTCTTCCATATCATCTTAACACATTTTTCCCTACGCGTTGCTCTGAAAGGGTTTGCTGCTGCAGAGATCAAAACCGAACTGGTAACAGTCTGATCAGGATTTTAGAATGATCTTGTAATACACCTTCTTGAATGCAGGCAAATGAACTCTCCATACATTTTTGAACAAGTCTATACTGTCTTTGATGGATGGGTGTTCTTGTAAATAAATTATAAACTAAATAAATCATAAGATTGCCTATCACATAAAGCCAGTGTCTATTCTTTTCCCTCTATGTGACCTACTTTTTCCATCCATTTTATAAGCATATTCAACCATAGTTCCTTTCTCTCTTCTGCTTATGTCCATTTACATGTCCATACATTTGCATGGTATTATTTATTTTAGGATATGTCTCGTTTTTCTGTTGAAATGTGCATTTTATATCTGATTTTGTATGATGCCATCAAAGCATATTAAAAAATCATGACTACTTTAGCAATATATTTCTAAAGACTTAAATAAAAAAAATAAAGCAGAAATGCCAAATATTATAAGGTCTATAAATATTGGAAGTTGAGAAT
This sequence comes from Tapera naevia, assembly GCA_033556795.1. Classification (NCBI taxonomy): domain Eukaryota; kingdom Metazoa; phylum Chordata; class Aves; order Cuculiformes; family Neomorphidae; genus Tapera; species Tapera naevia. The sequence continues at coordinate 4,936,573 of JAUMJJ010000016.1, forward strand.
GCATGCCTATGCATATTGTGAAAGTGGTGTAAGGCCACCCAATATATATTTAACTACTCATGATTATATTCTGCAAAAAATATGTAATTTTTACCCATGAAACGCAAATGTACTTCAAGATAAAGTGAAACAACAAAAAAAATTGAGCATCATATAGCTCAGAAAAAAGGCAAGTATAGAATATCTAGCAACTTACCATTACTCCATGCTTCATAGACATAGTTCTTGAAAGCAGCGAAATACAGGAAGGAGTCCACTGTACTCTGCCTTACACACACTATACTCTGCAAGACTTTTTTTTTTCAGTCTTCAATTTGCTCTACAGCTTCTGTGTTTCACAGACAAGATAATGTGTCATTGCAGCAGTTCACAGAATTGCAGTCTCAATGTTCACAAAACACTGCATCAAAAAATCATTTTTGTCCAATTACATTTCATTAAAAGGTCAGTTTTATTATTAGGTATGCTACTTTGAGATATGTGTAGAACAGCCTTCCAGAAACACCAAAGAAGCAGTAGGAGCGCTGTCATTCTTCCACTATCTGAAATAATCCTTGAAAATATTTGAGAAGATTGAAGTGATCAGAGTGATTTTAATTCCTCATATTTCCAGGATGGCCTTTGTTACTATAGGAGTAAGTGTAAGCATTGAGCTTTCTGTATACCAATGACCTGTGTTATTACTTCTAGAGAGAAACTGAAAAACATGCAGTTAATTTTCAGAAAATGTTACATAGACGAGACTGAGTTAGAGATGGAAAACTGATTTTAATTTATCTCAAACCACAACACTCAATTCTGTTCTTTTACATTTATTGTTAGCCAGTTCTACATGTGGGCAAGATCAAATATATATACAAAATTATATATGTAATGTGTATATTTTTTTTCCTATTGAATTTAACAGGAATTCTTCCTATGATGGTTAGGGGAATAAGACCAGATCAAGAGAAAGTGATTTAATTTGATATTTTTTTACAGGACAGGCTTCCATCTTCTTATAAGGGTTTTCATCTCCCATGGTCAGTTTAATAAACAAAATTAAACTTCATTATGTTAATGGATTACCAAAATGGCTTAAAACTGTTTTAACTTCTCTAAAAAGCAGAAGTCATAAGAAGTGATGAACACCTTGTCATGTCACATGACAAAGAGAAACTTCCTTAAGAACAGAAGTGGGCCTGTGTTTACAGAACGGATCTTCTCTTGCAGTACTATCTTTGCTACACTGCTCACTTATTCTGCTGATCATTGTAAACCTGTTACCTCATAGGTATGAACAACCATATAACCTAATTCTTGAATATTAAACACTATTTTAAGATAAAATGTCTTGATATACCTTGTTGCTTTCACTCAGTTTAGTCTTTTTGATATCCTCATTTTGCTACAGAGAAGTTCCCTGCTTCGGTTTCTTCATTGGTAAAATTCACAGATATTTAGGTGGTAAAAAATGAACCAAACATAACCCAGTATTTTTATGAGAATTGTGAGAACCATATACAAAATATGAGTCATCTGCCTCCAACAAAGTGATGGTAACTAAAAGAAAAAACCCCAGAGATTCTGGGATCATAATGGTGTGTTATTTCTTCCAGTTCCTGTTTCTTATTATAATATCTTTCAAACTGAAGATAATTCCTACTTCCATTTGCTGGACTGCTTACTTTTCCTGCTAGTGAAATCTGCTGATCATATTAATTGCAGTTACTTGCATAAGTACTTTGACTTGTTTTGCAATATAAAAATAAGCTACAGCAATATGAAAGGCAACCATAGACTTCATGTATACATAGACAAGATAAATGACTATATTTTACTACAAATGGGGAGATAATTCTGGATCGTCTTTCAGTTTTCATTTGTATTTCACAATGGGGTCTAGTTACTTCACCAATGTATATGCAGAAGCAGAAGCATGCAAAACAACAGTAATATTTTTTTTAAGGATCTCGCACGGTCTCATTGTCATAAAAGGCAACTCAGCACTCACCTTCTGTTTTAATAGCAGAAATTGATTTTTCTTTTGTAGCCATGTATATGAATAGATTATTCAAACTGTAAGCTCCTTCTCTCTTCCCATTTTAGTACATAAGCATGTTTGCTTTCGGCCTTGCTTCTCCTTGCTTCTGTTTCTGCATCCTGTTTTGCATGGTTCTTTTTCAATGTTAATGGACTAACTGGAAATTTCATACCCACACAAATGAATTTCCACTATTGATCTGCGTTGAAAAGTTCCTAAATAATTTCACCTCAGTGACTGTTGTATTCCCACAATAGCAACTGGTTACATTTTCCCAGGAAACATTTTCATACTTAGTGGCAGAGAGAAGCTTTAAATACAATACTTTGTACAGACTGTGATACTCTTCTGTGGTGCATTTACAGAACACGTATCTGGCTGAAAAACTTTCAAGCTATATTCCAAAATCTACAATGTTACTATATACAATTACTACATTTTCTCAGTTATTGTAGCCGGTTTCAAAACTTCTATTCTAACAATGTGGAAATACGAAGGCTTTCTACTAACCTTTCTAATATTTTGAATCAAATACTTGCTTATTATTTGCTTTTCCACATTATATTGGTGCAAAAAGAAAATACTATTGAACAATTTATCTTCCACGTTTCTGTAGATCTAATAGTAGTAAGCATGTGTGATGGTAATTACTGAGAGGTAATAGGAATGGATACAGTTCATATTGGGTGAAGGACTAAGTAACTACAAGCAAAGGAAAGGAAAGAAGTAGGAAATGAGAGACGCAAAGTAAAAGATCACTGTCCTAGACATTGCTTAGATTGCAGGCGCTCTGCTAAAATTAAATGAAAAAGGGAAGCTGAGGTAAAAAGATTACAACTTTGCTGAGGGGCAGATAACTTGAGAATCAGAGCAGGAAAAGCTCTCAATTTATTCAGAAATGTAGCTGCTGTATGGTGTGTCTGACTGAGGAAAGAGTACATTTGGTTCTTACTTAATGAATAGGCTAAAAGCAGCACAATATTAAAGAACATGTGACTTCACCACTCTAATCTTCAAGACTTTTCCCAAAAGAGCTAGCGTAAGTTCAGAACAGCTTTACCTATTGCCAGTAGCAATAAACAAGCAATATGATTTCATCATCACAAATTCTGAGTGTTTCTCCAGTAATTTATTCTAGTTTAAAGCATTATGGTGCAGCAACCTGCAGCACAAAACAATGAACTGGTTTATTGATTCCAGCCTTAGAGTCTCATATGGTGTCAATACCATTCATAGTTACTAACTGACCATCACCAAATGATTCACAGTAGTTTTTTTAGAAAGTTTCATTTCCTTCTCTCACTTCAGGAGAGTCATTTCCTTGTAAGTACTTCTCACATGAAAGAAAGTTCTCCCTGTCTTCCTTTCCGAATGTCTAATTGTGGTGATAACAGCATGGTTAAAAAGTTTCTGCCAATAAATCACATATATTTTGAGTTTCATACTATGAGTAGTCATATTAAGGCCATAGAACTATAAATGCTTAGAGTGTAAAAATATACAGGCAAACATTTTCAAAGCCAGGGTCATTTTGGCAGTTTGTTTTACCTGACTCAATGTTTATCACCCTCAGAGCCAGAATTTTAATTGTATGTGTAGGCTTTGCACAATGAGTCTAAAATATTCCCTGTAAGAAAAGCTTATTATAGAGTTTACAGAAGTCTTACGCCAGCCTGTAAGACAAGCATAATTGATTAAGTATGAATAATGTTAAGAAATCGTGTTTTGCTCTAATTCTCTAAATAAGGTAAATTTTCAGAAATTCTGCTGCTTGCCTGACTTTTCTGATTTTAATGATTTTGGAGTTAACTACTCATTTTAAACTGATTGAAATTGTATTTACTTCTAGTAAATTATTTAACAACTACAAAAAACCCCAAAACAAACAACAACAACAAAAAAAAAAAAAAAAACAGAAAATCATCTGAAAGGATTTTTCACATACCCACAAGAAACTTCCTAACAGAATATATATGGTTCTGTTTTGCATACAAAAATTTTCCCAGAGTTCTCTTGCCAACTTTGTTTAATTATCACTTGGCAGTAATAGATCCCAGCTGTTACATGCCTGCACAACACATGTATTGAAATATTCAGCATACACAGACCTTATATTATTTTGTCAGGCAACTGAACAAGAGAATTTGCAAATTTTTTTTAAAGTAATTTTATAAGTAATTTTACCAAGAAGAGTGACTTGACTAACCCTGAAGAATCATTTTAATTGCCTTATTAGGAAAAAAATATGCTTAATTGAAACAAAATCATATTGAAAGTTGAATTTGTAATGAAAAGAGACTTCCATGGAAGCCCAATTGGTGTTGTGAGAAATCTTGAACTGTTGCTGGTTTTACCGTATATGGACTTACATAAAGTGTGTGGCATTCCTTAGCAAGATTAACTCATCTTCTTCCACTAATTATGCAAAATGAGTCGAAAAGTGTTCTGAGGACTATTGAAAACTGTTACCTTCCTTCTTCGGTAAACGAATTCCCAGAGTTAATCTTTTTTGCTGAAGACTCCCCAGCTCCTGCCAGCCTCAGGGCTTTCTCAACCTGATCTCAATTCAAGTCTTCTGCTCTGCTGTGTATTGTGTTGTTAGCAGACAGGCAGGCTGGATACCTTAGAAATGTGAGTAAAGGAGTTCCCCAACAATGTGTATAACGCACAGCACTGCTGTTAAGGATGTATTTATGGGCTTCTAAATCAATAACTGAATCCAGGTTCCGTATGCCAAATATAACACTGCACCAGCTGGTTGAAAAGCTGTTTCTCTCTCTCTCAGGGAGAGCTCTGGGTAAAATATTCATGACTTCAAAGGAGGCCTTGGAAATTACTGCTTTTATAAATGGAAAGAAAAATTAATTCTACACTTAAAGAATGAAAGAAGTCCTGTAGCTCTACGTTTTCTCTGTTTTCCCATACTAGTTCATTTCAAATGGTCATTCTGTAGTTTTATGCTAGTCATGTCACATGCCTAGAAGCAGTTCCTTTACCTTCTGATTTATGAAATAAACATATGTGTAGAATTGAAGAATTTTGACCAGAATACAAAAACCTAGTGCTATATATGGGTGAATCTCTAAAGATCCACGTGGTATTCAGATCTGCAGACACATTATTAAGAAATTTTAATATATTAGTCCACTAACAACCTGAAAGATAAAAGAGTGTTTGTGTGTGTATGTGCGTGTGTGTTCATTTTTTGAGTTTTCAGGTGCTTAAACAGCACATCAACCAACACCAACTATTATTCCACAAAGAGGCAGTTCAACATCGGGTACTGAGATACATTCATAGTGTATGTCTAGCTAGAACTACTCCAAGGTCACATCACATAGGAATCGTGGGGGAAGGGGAGGGGAGGGGAGGGGAGGGGAGGGGAGGGGAGGGGAGGGGAGGGGAGGGGAGGGGAGGGGAGGGGAGGGGAGGGGAGGGGAGGGAAGGGAAGGGAAGGGAAGGGAAGGGAAGGGAAGGGAAGGGAAGGGAAGGGAAGGGAAGGGAAGGGAAGGGAAGGGAAGGGAAGGGAAGGGAAGGGAAGGGAAGGGAAGGGAAGGGAAGGGAAGGGAAGGGAAGGGAAGGGAAGGGAAGGGAAGGGAAGGGAAGGGAAGGGAAGGGAAGGGAAGGGAAGGGAAGGGAAGGGAAGGGAAGGGAAGGGAAGGGAAGGGAAGGTGAGGCAATTCAGAGTAGGCATTCCTACTCACCAAAAAAGTGAGATAAGAACACCCACAAATTTTGATGTGGTTACTTTCCTTGTATACCTTCTTTGTTAAAAACAAAAAAAAAAAAGTGCAAAAAAAAGAGTAATTAGCTGAAATGATAAAGATAATAAGGTTGTGCGAAACACCCTTAAAAATCAGACTCATTTGTCTACAACAGATGTGATTCAATGTGTCAGATGAAGACCAATGTGATTGCAAAGCATCATTAGCTCAAATCTTACTAAGTCTATGTGATCCACATTATAGGAAAGGAGCCTTGAAAATAGTTAACCAAACCTTGCCTTAATAAGAAACAAAATAAGAGACAAAGAAAGGATTTTGAAAGGAAATTGGGAAAGAAGTTCTGTGTGAATTCCCATGAGCATATGTGTGTAGAAAAGAGCTTAACTTAATGAATACTGTTTTAATAAAATTTGATTTTTAAAATATAAAAGAAAGAGATTTATGAAGCTTCAAGGTTACTAGACTACTCTTTGAGATTATGCTAGTAAAATAATAGGTGCAATGATGACGTGTCTACTGCACACGGCAGAAAAACATATGCAAGTAAAGAATGAAACAATTTGAATGAATATGCTTTGACATCAATGAAAACTGTAACTCAAGAATGATCTCATTTATCCAAAGAAAACCAAGTATTTTTGCTTAATGATGGACATATTTCAGAGGCAAAAACTTTCTAAAATACAGAGTAGTAGCTTTCACATTAAAAGAGAAACATTAGTTTACAGCAAATTTTGTGAAAATTGTGAATGCTAGTGAAATACTGCACTATTTTTCTAAAATGGTGGTCTTGAAAAATTTATTATTTCAAATTGACGTCAATAAGTAGTGGTAAGCTAGTCAGTAGTAAATTAAAATATAAAATTACTGTCTTTCTGAAGCATTAACTAGAATTGCACTCCAGAGATTAATACTAGGTCCAGTCGTGTTTCACATCATTAATAATCTAAAGGTCCCAAGACTAGGAAACAGCTTTGCAGAAAAGCTTCTGATGACGAATTGGAGCACAAGAGATTCCCTTTGAATGTAAGGAAACACTTTTTCACCATGAGATGGACTGAGCCTTAGCACAGGTTGTTCAGAGAGACTGTAGATATTTCATCCTTGGATATGTTCAAGAGTCATCTGATTACGACCCTGGGCAATCTGCACTAGATGTATTTGCTTGAATGGGGATTTTGGATCAGATGACCTCTAGAGGTCCCTTCCAATCTCAATATGAATTTTTTATATTATTTGTATTAATAAATTGTTTAAAAGTTTATAAATACATTTTATAAGAAAATGATTATCTTGATGTGATTTTTGGAAATACTTTAGTAGCTGCTAATGGATTATTTAGTTCTAATGGAATATTTAGATTTAAATATGTGCTTTGAAGAAATTCTTTTTAATTGCCATATAAAAAATATTTTATTACTGCCCAATGAGGCAAATTTGAACTACAAAATCACAGGTAATGTGTTCTATTGAGGGATGGCAATCACTGTGCAGTAATCCCTTTAGTAATAAATCAAAATGCCTCTTTCGATATTGATGGATTATTATAAAATAAAAAAAAAAATATGGGAAATCAGAAGATATGTAGAAGTCAGCAGAAGGAGCATTATCCAAGCAAATAGTTAAACATGTTACATCAGACCAGGGAGATAAAATACCCTAAGACCTAAATCCACAAAGATAATTTACAGGATATGGTGGTTGATTGCCACAATAATGCTTTGTTCCTTCAGGTTTACTTTCTTATGTCAGAAGTAGGGCTACAAATTCCTGTGCTGGTTTGACCACATATAACAGCACACTCACTCCCCTCAAACTGGACGGAAGAGAGAACTGGAAGTTCAAAAGTGGGAAAACTTATGAGTCAAACTTCAGGAAATGAAGGAAAAGAGAATAATAAAAAGACATCAAAAGGGTGGAGAGAAAGAGACTGTCTGCTATATGTTCAATGCCCAACTAGTCCCTGAATGGCTACCTTGGACTCCACCTTTTTTACTTCTCAACAGAAAACCATATGGTGCAGAATATCCTTTTGGTGCATTCAGGCTAGCTGGCCCATCTATATGTTCCTTCCCAGGCTCCTGCCCACCCTTAACCTGCATTGTAGCCAGAGTGAGAAAGAAAATGTTGTTGTGTTGTGCAAGGGCTATTCAGCAACAGCTAAAAACATGGCTGTGTTACCAAGCCTCTTTTGATCACAAAACCGAACCACAGAACCAGGTGAGTTGCTATGAAGAAAATCAACTCTGTCCCAGCCAAGTGTTTAATATACTTCTTGTAGTGGTCAGTATGTAAAGATATTTATCACCTCAAGAGAAGGAGAAAGGGGGAAAGGAAAAAGAGGAAGATGAAGAGAAGAAGAGGAAAACAGGAGGAAAAAAAAACAATAAGAGGAAAAGGGGGAATGTGGGAAGGGAAAGGGAAAAAGGGGAAAAAAAAGAAAAAGGAAAAGAGGTAAGATCAAAACTGCCTTAGTATTTACACAGTCAGAGATACAAAAACTCTCTGGAAACCATAAAATTTCTGTAGAAGATATCAAATTGCCATGAAATTATGCTGACACATTCCATAGGTATTCTTGCATTTACATAACTGAAGATGTTTTTTGTGAAAGCATTTAATGGTCTTTATAGAAAATTAGGGTAATAAGTTCATTATATTCATGCAGAATGATCTCTTAATGCTCATAACTTACAATTTTATGCTCTGAGACAATTTCTGTCTTTGGCTTCTCTCTGCGAATTTACTTTGCTTAGTTTTTCTGCCTCTAATTTTCTTCCTGCTTTGTATCTGTCTTGACTATTTAAAACCACAATCCTCTAAAACACGCTGCTTAATTGGTACCATAAACACTCCTGCTGATTTCAAGCCTGTATTTAGAAAAAACACTTTTGGCTGTAAGTACTTCATAATACTACTTATTTTTTATTCTGAGTATCTTCAATGAGACATGAGATCTTTCACTTTTTTTGTTGTTTGTTTCTGTCATAGGAAAAAAATAGTGTTACACTTCAATGGAATTGTATGAAACTTGGCTGTGTTACTATACAACATATCAACTGGGAATAGGGGAGAATAAAGAACTGACAAGAGGAGATTAAAGATGGAAATGTTAAGAACGCCCACAGAATGACACCTGAAGTATGTGAACAAAGAAAGGTAATGGTATGAGATTAATACTAAAGGGTAAACCGTAGGCTTAGACTATTTTCGTAATCCTGAGCAAATATAGTGTGAATTGCATTTCTAGAACATTCATATTTCTGTTTCCATTATGTTTTTTTGCTACTTGAGCTAATGAGTCTTTATACTATTATTGTTGTTGTGAGCAGCTTAAGTGGCTCATTGGCTAACTATACATACTAGTTAATTTCTTAACTATAGAAGTTCAGTTTGCATTGTACGACATTTTTGTAACTGAAACATTTCAGATAAAAATCGGGTAAAATTAGAGTGTTGAGTGTTTTGCTTATTTTTTCACAAATTGAATGTCATTAATCCACTGATTAGAAAATTAATCCACTGACTGATAAGAAAGATGGATTTTTTGAGCAATATTTTCTGCAAATATATTGAATTGTGTTGCAAATGCTATTAGATAAGTAGATGAACATCTCTGAATAGTGTACAGTATGTTGGATAAGATACATTATCTATATAGAACTAACTCAAACTCTATTTAGTACCTCACTGGACAAAGTATAAACTGTCAAGGAGCTAGAATATTAATCATATAACTTTTTTTTGAGCTTCTATAAAGATATTTTAATAGAAATAAGTTATTTTAGCAACAGTCCCCTTCTTGTGTCATTCTTAGGTACAAGAGGTTTGGTAACCAGAAAGATGAACTTCACAGTAAAAACTCAAATCTTCTGTGGCACAAAAAAATAAAACCTGATGAAGAATCCTGCCATAACTCATCTTTAGCTCACAGTGCTCATCTCTAACCACCATGTTTCTCCAGTCCTACTCACTCTCCATGAAGAAAAAAAAATATTGACTTATTCTTGTTAAACATAGGTTCTTATTAAAAATTCAAATAGACATTACTTTAAATCATCTTACACTAACCAAAGCAGTTGTTGGTAAAAAATAAACAACAGCGCAAGCACACTGGTAAACCCAATGTGCTTTTACATGCACAGGTTTACATCAAACTTGATGTTTCTCTGTCTCTCAGACACCACCTGACACTGTGCTGCCAAAAGATCTAGGATTTGTTATCCCCTTTCCTGAAATCAAAATAATTATCCTTCACTTACCCTGTTGTTCTGCAAAATTTTACTTTATTTTATCTGAAACCTAATTCCAGAGCAAACCGCAATATTTCAAATAATGCATGTACTCCACAATTTTTGTTAGATATGAATTAGTCATAAAGATTTTGACCATTCTTTCTGTGTATTACTCCAGATCACTGCCCTGTCTATAACTAAGAGGTTATTGGTTACTTGGTGTGTTTCTTTGCTAGTGGAGTAATTTTTTATTTATTTGTTTGTTATTGCTTTAAAGAAGACTCATTTTCATATGTCTTTATTCTTTAAGAGTTCAAAAAACCTTTGTCTTTATCTCATATCCTTGGGAAGATTTCCAGATTAGGAGGGTTTGCCTGGACAGCATAGAGAACACTTAAGTGTATGACCACTGAACACCAGATTACCAGATTTGTACACTGCAACAGCTAGGCCTATCAGACTCTGAAAAGAGGGATACGTATGGTCTTAACATTCCTTTCTGTACAGACACACATACCACATGAATGGTGATATAGCACCTATTTTTTTTCCATTTTTTTTCCTAGGCTGCTATTTTCCACAATGTTCCTTTGGGTTTGTATTTTTTTGCCTTGTTCAGTATTAGATGTATTCTTTTCCCTTATGACAAATAACAAAAGCTCATTAGGTCATTGTCTTTTCTTACATTTCCAGATCCATCACATTTATTTATTATTTATTTTTTTCCAATGTATAATTCATAATATCTATGACAATAGTGTCTATACTATACTATACTATATCATTGAATACAGAAAAAAACCCTATCTTCAGTGTTACTGACAGATATATTTAAAATTACAGTTTTAGATACTGCCAGCAACTTCTTTGTTCCCAAAATAGAAAATAACCTATTGCAAATTAAATCCAAGTTAAACTGTAACCAACAGTCAACAATTATGTCCCTGTCTTCTAATATTTTTTTAAAAAATACCTACATAATTGCTTTCAAAATGTGGAACTAGAAAGATGCTGAGAACTGTTTGCTAAAGCACATTAAATTGTGTACTAGTTAACCTGTGAAAAAACATGATTATTTTACTGTCACCCTTGTTTTGTTTACTTACCCTTTTCTTCTTGCTGTTGTTATTTCTGTAAGCATACTTGTAAGTTTCTTACTAAGAAGAGACTGTGATGTTACAAAACAATAAAGTCAGCTGTGTCCTACTATATATTTTGTATTTCATAGACTAAGAAGAGGCCAAGTATTATAGTATAAGTTTAGAACAAGTATAGATTCGGCTAAGGAAGCAACACAAATGAACTACTACAGTTATCTCAATTTTTAAGAGGAATGTATTTCAAAGTACATCTTACATAGCTTCACATTTCTGAGACAACTCTCATTCTTTGTGTTTTGCAGGCTTTTTTTCACACGTTTTCCATGAGATTTCTATTCTTTTGTTAGCCATTTGTCCGGTACACATTTTTCCAGTGTGTTGCTGGTCACTTTGGCTTACTGAAATCCTCATAGCATTGTATCTTTTCTTTTCAGAGCTTTTGTTTCACATTCCAGAATTTCAAATACATCATGGCCATTTCTGTTAGGACGAAACAGCACTTCCCTGTATACTCTCAATAACACTGGGGAAAAACACCCTTGAATTTCTGGACTGTGGAAGTCTGACATAAGTATATTCAAAAAAGTAAGAGTTTATGCTGATCAAGAGCAGCACTGACCAGTTGGTCACACTATCTGGTGTCCTCTATACATGCTCTTTCACAACTGGGTATAGTAAAAAAAAACCCAAACAGAAGTTTTGCACAGGAGGCAAATGACTTTCAGTGTCAAATCACATCTTTCTCACATTTCTATTCCCCACCAGGAACGCCTGCATTGCTTCGAGCCATTAGGATATGTTCCCTGAGAAATGCAGTTACTCTGTGTGTTCAATGATAATTTACACTGTTTTTTCCAAAGGTGGAGCAGATGATAATATAGCTAGTGCAAGATTCTCTTGCTGAAGGAGCATTTCTGCTCAAAGAGGTCGTCACAACTGTGCTACTTCGTGTTTTTTTTTTTTGAAATAGAGAAAAAGGTAGAGAATAACATGCAATGGAGAAAAAAAAAAACAAACCCCAGCATGTTTCCTCAGACTACAGGAATTAAGCTCGATTAGCTGTGCAGCTGTCTTAAGTGCTATTAATGTTAGAAACACTAGGAAGACTGGTGAGAAATTATTCCTCTGTAACACTAGTATCTCTCTCTAGGACAGCTAGAAGAGCTCTTGAAGGAAATGTTAACTCAGTACTTCAGCAGTATGGTTGTACAGCTTCCTGATTTGCACTGCTTCAGCTGCTGTAGCTTGAAGGAGAGCCAGTTCATGTTTGTTTGTAGCTACCTGGATAGGAATGGTCTTAAAAACTCTTTTAGACAATAGTCAATTGGGAAAATTTTATACATCTTACAAAATTGTCTTCACGAAGCACTTGTCCAGAGTGGCTTACTCTGTTGGTGAATAAACATGTTAAGAGATGAAAATAAATGAGAAACTGTTTTAAAACTGTATACACATGTATAATACACATACAGTGTAACTGTGGTGTTTGCAAAAGTTATAATATGCATTCCTGGTAAAATTAATATAACAGAGAGGAAATAAATTAGACAGCTGTAAAGTATAGTGAATTTAGGTGAAGACATGTATTTTATGTCTCCAGTCAAGCCAGAGGAAAGGATTTAGGAATTGTAAAGAAAATTATGATCAGCAGTTTCTTTGAAACACAACACAAATCATCTATGAGATACTAGTGACTGAATAAAATTAACTCAAGTAAAATATTCATATGACTGAATGAGAAAACAAACCACAAAAAAAATTATGTCCAAATGGTATCTGGGGTGGGAGCAAGGATGACCTTTTCTGCTGGGATTTTAGAATAACACAGGAAGGAGCTAATTGATAAGTGAAGTGCTTGTCTGTGACTCCAAGAAATAGCACTTTGTTCCTTTGTTTTGCCTAAAAATGTTTTTTTTGGCAATTAATTTTCTAAACATCCATGAAAAAAACACAACTTTTAATAGATCAACAATTCATTAAGAGTAATGGCACAACAGTAGAACAGACCAGGAAGAGTTCAGAGGACATAGGGTTACTCACTAAACTTTTAAGCTAGAATATGTCAAGGTACTCAACACAAGAAGTAATTAGGCTATGTACTCCATAGTATCATAGATAGGCAGGAGACTACCTCAGACAGTCCTGACATAATCATTCTTGGATAAGTGTTTCACACAACATTGCATTTTTTGTCAAAACTGATAGCACAGAATTCATCTGGGAGTTTGTGGTACTGTCATCATCTTCTATAGTGAGTGACAAAATCAGCTGTTGGTGTCCACAGAGAGATGGAGAGCATCTATATGATCCTGAGAGGGCTTCTACTCTTTTGTCAGTGGAAGTGGATCCACTGTGTTTATCTTGAACCATGAGCACAAATGTTATCTGCTATACCTTGGTGAAAGTTTGCAGGCAACGCTCAATGCTGAACATTAGATTGAACCAGTAAGCTTCTGGTCTTAATTAGACCGGGATGACTCTTCTTCTAAGGATTAAGCAATGAGCCTCCATCTTCTGGTGTGGCCGAGATTTAACTCAATTTGACTTCAATATTTTCCGACTAAATATAAAGAATTAGTCCCATACTACCTAGCAGTCAGCTAATTTATCATGTGAGATGTCCTTAGAATTTGCTCATAAAGCAGTTATATCTTCTGATTTTTCCAGCAATGTTACGGTATTTTGGGATTCTCCTGATGCAGCTTGAGACTGTCCTTCCAAGAAAATAAATTTAGCGGTCTTCACATTAAACACATCACATGTCAGCTAAGTCAGGTGAGAATTCAAAAAGTTTATAACCCAGCTTAAGACCTCCTTCCTTTCCCCTCTCAAGACCTACATTATTTTTTTTAAAACAATCTAAATCAATATGCCAGTGCCTTACTAGACCAGCAATAAGACGCCCAATCTAGCCAAGTACAACCAGACTGAATTTCTTCAACCATATTGAGAGTATAAAATAGCATTGTTGTTTCTTTATAGCTTGTTAGCTGGATTACCTTTAATTTTCACTTCCTGTTCTGTAAGTGCTGACTCAGGATCACAGTAGTGAATTAGAGTGCAAATCTGGCTGTTGCTACATAGAAAGGTTGATGTAATATTGCATGCATATTTTACATTTACTAGTAGACTACATTATGACTACTTCAGTAGACTTGATTTGTAGCAGAACCTAATAAATGCTATGACCTTTGCTATCCATTCACAGCCATAGAGAAACTGTGACTACTGGGAGGTAACTGCATGTCTTAATAAATAATCTTATAAAACTTAAAAGTCAGCATTTGCTCTAGTAGCTGAAATAAAACCTTGCTAACGTTGTGCTACAGTGTTGTAAGATTAACTGCATTCTTTCCAATGTGGAGCTAAAATTAGACCTTTAGTTTTATATTAGCAGAAGAGCTCAGCAATCTATGGATAACTTTAAGGCATTTTACACAGTCTGCTGGCTGCAGTATGTACTAGAGTCAGAGTTTACTTGAGAAATGACATGTTTTTCTGAAGCATTCGATTTCATGGGTGGCAGATCACATTGCAAAGCACCGGGTATGACACTTCACCATCTTGCATTGTGATATGTCAGCATATGGTAGAAAGCTGCATTTCCTCACATGGATTGTTATAATGTATCCTGAAATACAGCATGAAGGAAAGCTTACTGGCACATCATTTACCCATTAAGTGTTAGTATCTGATCTGTAATCAAACAGAAAGACAAGAGAAGACAGTACCATGGTTCATCAAGCAGTGCAATTGTTTCTGAATAACCAGGCACACCTTTAGAAGCAATGAAATATTTCCCTTTTCTTTCCTCATCTTTCATTTATGACTAAGAGTATCAAAAATGACAGGTGATGGCACAAACATTTCTAGGTTTATTGTTCATAATATTAGTATAATTAGTAGCATCATTCACATCAATGCATAGCATACAGCAGTAACAAGCAACGCTAATGCAGAAGCAATAAAACCCCACGAAGAACACTCTTTTCAAAGGTGGCTGAAAGCAGCTGCTTAAATCTGTGTGTGTATGCAGGTTTCTGTAATAGAATCCTTTACAATATGTTAATGTCAAATATTATAAGCAAGTCCCCTCTAATGTACTTCACGACTGTTTCATTTCTTGACATCAATGTCATTTTTTAATTTATAAATATGTACATATATATATGATATGTGCATATGTGTAACATAGTATACTGTAATATCATTTACAAAGCAGTAGTCACTTGCCTTTTTAGTTTGGTTTGGTAATGATCTGTAATAACCAGTGTTAAATGAAGGCTAGATTTTTCTATTCCTCATCAGGTAATTCTGTAATTATCTCACAGATGGTCCAGTTTAAATCAATTCAATTGTGCAGGAGAGAAAGTAATAAAAAGCCCTGGTAAGCATAAAGGTAGCAACACTGCACTAATACATGAGTATCTGATTTATACTACTTTTAAAGCCCTAGTAATTACTGTAATTACTAGAGCACACAGTTTATGCTGGAACTCCTTAGTACTCATTAGCCTCTCTGGTCAGAATCTCAAGTACTGAGCAGATACAGAAGACCAAGGGTGAAAGAAGAGTGATAGTCTTTTCGTTTTATAAACCTGTGTCTGCACACACAAGTTACATGTTTGACAAAGTGAGAAGTTCATCTTAGGTCTTCTGAACCTTGAATACATGAATATGCTTCCTTATATATAGAGAGAAGAATGCAAGTCTGTATGCAAACTGTGTAACATCTAGTGTAAGGTAACTGCAACAGAATGTTATGAAATGCTGATAATTCATTAGCGGGCTTTGTTAAATGACTTGATAGAGAGTTCTTTGCAGGCAGATGTCAACAAAATGAACGCATCATTATTAGCTTCATTTGGTACCCTTTTTTAATGTCAGGTTTAGAGCAGGATTTGGCTGAATTTCAGAGTTTTTCCCTGAAAAGGAATTTCTGTCACTAAGTTATCCAAAAAGGCATGACAGTGGTGGGATGATGAGTGTTGTTGTTCATGCATGAATTATACCTGTTCTGCTGCAGCTCAATGAAGTGTTGAGCTAGTGCTTCTGTCAGCTCTGAAACTGCTAGAAATACTGCCTAATAACATCTAAAATTGTGTTAAGCGACACTCATATATGATGAAACACCACCATTTTATCCTTTTCTGACACAGCTTTGTGGGCCTGAGTTCTGCCACCTTTAGACACGAACTGTGAAGCATGAAATGTTTAGTTGAAAACTGATATTGTCAATATATAAATAATTGACAACATCCTGTAGATTAAAGACTGCTTATGCACATGTAGCTTTTTGGCAGCTATTAGCAAAACATTGCAAGAGTTTTGGAAAAAAACCCTCTAGATTGTATCTTCTTTGACAAAATGTCACCAATACTGAGGTTTAAAACAAGCCAATAAATCTAACCTGTAAGGCTTATTTAGATTTTGATAATATTGCAGACTGAGAGTTTTGGGGTTTTTAAAGTTTTAGGAAAGAAATCCCCTTTGTCCAAGCATTCTGATCTCTGCAGTGTTGGAAGAATCAGCAGCATGATACTGATCTATGCACAAGGACAAGTGAGTCAGTAAAAAAATTACCAACCCCCCGCTCCTGTACTGTGCCTCAAAGTTTCTCCCACAGGGGTCTTTGAAGCTGGTCAGCTGTAGATGCCTCTACAATGGACAGGAAAATACCTGACCAAGTCTCTCAAGAGGCAGAGGTCATTTTACTGTTGTAGCCAGGGCAAGAGGTACTAAACACAACAGTAAAGGATCAATCTATGCCAATTTTATTTTCCTCTGGGATTATTTGTTTCTTTGTCTGTGTCTGCAAATGTAGAGCAATGAATCATACAAATCACAGATACGATATACTACTACACTATTGCTAGATCATTGTTAGTTTATGGCTTTTCTGATTGGGCTGTAGAGTCACACGTACTTCATATTTTTCCTAAATGAAATGATATCCTAGAACAGATGTCACAAGGAAAAGTTGCATATTTTAATAAATGTCTGAACATGTTACTATGTTGGTACCACACATACCTCAGGCGGAGGTCCTGTCTATCTCATAATCGACAGGAAGTAACAGGACCATCAAGTGTGAAAAGTAGAGCTCTAAAGAGCCTACTATATGATGTGCTGCCAGCAATTCAACAGAAGAGAAGGGAAGGGGAAGCTAAAGTGAATGCCATTGAGTCATTGCAGTCACTGGATTGCAACATTGGAAGGGAAAGTGGGTTTTAGTCACTTTATAGCTGCTAATGTAAAGAGAGTTCATGCACTTAATCATTGTGCCATTAAGACATAAAATCCTCAGTATTTTATGTCTTCCATAGAGAAAACAGAAAAAAAAACCCTGTCATGTTAATAAAATGTGACATTAATAATGAAGATCTTTTTTTCAATTTTCCTAACATGTCTGCATCCAAAGAAGGGAAAGACCCCATCCTGGTAACTATAGTTGTATTTTTGTTTCATTAATTATGCTAAAATATTTATATGAAAATAAAAATAAATTTTAAAAAAACCCAACTAACTAAACAAACAGTACTTCCCTAAAACCTCAAATGCAGAATGATTGGTGAGAAAGTTCTTTAGTCTGTGGCAAAATGATTTTGTGTAAATAATATTTCACCCGTAAGAGTACAGCATGAAGGTGTTTCAAAAGGTGTGTTCCTCTGTCCTGCATTGCTGTGTAAGTGCATTTGAAAAGTCTCTGGATAAGTTAGCTCAGACATTGAAAACTTTTATGTCGGAATACCACTTTGGTCTGATGAACAGAGTAGACTAAAATCTTTACACAGTCTTATTTTGGGATTTATTTTACGTTGATATGGATAAACCTCATTTTCAAAAGGTTCTTAAGTCCTTCATGATGTAAGTCCTTTCGAAGGTTTTAACATTCCTTTTTTTTTTTCTCTTTTAGAAAATTTGTTGTAGTGTCTAAATTATGGTGTGGTTTGCACATCTTTTTCTCTTTTTTGGGGAGAGGTGGAGGTTTTCCCTAGGTGTGCTAAATCTGTGTAACCTTGAAGATATTTTAATTCAAAACATGTAACATAAAATGCTTCTGGCATTAATAGACAATTATCTAAATTATTGTGAAGAAAATGTAACTTAATAAAGAACCGTTAATATAGACCTTTTTGGTTTTTTCATACTACCATTTCCATCCAATCAGAAATGTTTTGCTTTCAAAATGCCAGATAGAATTAAAATGTAACTAAAGCACCTGAGGTGAACTAAAGCAACAATTCAGGAAAGCAGTGATACAACCATGGGCCTCATATAACCATGGTAGGTAATGCTACACTGAGCAAGGAAATGACACACAATAACCCGTCTTATGGGGGAAGGTGTCACATAAACAAGCAGCATCTTGGAGGTCTTGGAAGTTGGGGTATTCATTAAGTCATGTTAGTCCCTTGATTTAATGATTATTCTTACACGTGAACAGCATTGTTTCTCAAATTGTAGCAAAGGAGGTGACACCTTTCAACCTCTCACTGTCTTAATATCTGAGTATTTAGAAACTTATGACTGTATATTGTTATCTGCCCTTGAAAAAAAATGTAGTCTATGCGTACAGAGTAGAACAGTGGGGTAGTGTCTATATCAACTGTATCTGTATAGATGGGCTGCTCTACAACAGGGCAGATGTTTAGCTGGCTCTCTCACCCTTGTTTGCACAGAGGGGTAAACATGCTTGCTTAAACTTCATAGGCAGGACAGTATAGGTCATCAAGAGAATCAGTGGAGTGAAATAAATCTTAACTTGATTTACATTTTGCAATGAGGCAACTTAAGCAGAAACAAAATTTTCCTTGGTGTCAACTTTAAATTTCATTTTAACAATAAGCATACTTAGTGGAAACTGATTACTTTGGGGTTGATATTTTATGACTGGAAGCAGGGAATAAAGAAGAACGGAGTCAAGTGAGTAGCTGAATTTCAAATACGAAGTTAAGTCAAATTTAACTTAGATTTAAGAGACTCCAATTTAGTGAACTTGTTTTCAGAACAACAATGTAAGAGCCTGCAATATCATCACATCATGAAGTAACTTTGTTCCTTACCAAAACTAAGATAAGCTAAATTAGATAGGGTTAGTTCTGCCAGTGTAATCAAAGGACTCACAGTGATGTTTCTTGCTTGTCCCATGACTCATTAACATACGTTTGAGTGAATGAAATAATTGTATAGCCATGGCAATTAGTTCCATAAAGGCTTAGGAAAGAAAAAAAAATGTAAACCAGATTTTAAAGAAATATTTCAAAGTAATTCTTACAAAGACATCGTTGACATACTCTTACAGAAAGCAAGTAATTGTCTTACTAAATGCCATGGAACACACAACATAAAGAGTTAATAACACCAACATTTGGGAAAATCTAATATGTTTAGTAATAGCACTTGCTGTATGATTTTGTAATTTACCAGCTGTGTATTTCTGATGCCTTATAAAGTTCTATTCTATACATGTTTTTAACTGCCACACCTGGAGAAGTAAAAAGAAATAACAGGTGTTTAAATATACTTAAAAATACTTGAATATTTGTCATACTTGTGCAACAAATGCTCCCACAGGAAAAATCTGGTGAAATGTAAGCAAAGTTTAATGGGAATAAAAGTCTATGACATTCAAGATGGAGTTAAGAGATTTGGAATTCCCTAAACTGTTGCAGTTAGATTTCTTGATCAAAAAAAGGGCAGTAGCAATTGAAATGCACTGATGGCAATATGCTAGTCTATTTCATAATGTGTAATCTTATCTTATTCTATCAATAAATGAAGTGGCCTCAATGAGTCTGATGAAGGAACAAGATACTGTCAGCAATATTGATAGCTTACAATTTTGGCACTATTTCTATGTCACAGCTCGCAACCTCATAAGGGCATACTAAAATAGTTTGGACAAGCCCTGCTCTCCCTACTTTTCCTTCACAACTTCCTACAGTTTAATCCAGGGACACTTCCTTGCCCTGAGCACCCCTCAAGACGTTAAAAAAAAAAAAAAAACCAAAAAAAACACCCAAAAAAACCCAACCAACCAACCAAACAAACAAAAACACCAACCACCAACACCAAAACCCACAAAACAACAACAACAACAAAAATATAAAACACACCACATTCCTGGGCAGAAGCCACAAGCAAGCCGAACCCAACATATCCCACTCCCACTGCGACAACGGAGCAGCGATCCCGGCATACCCCCAGGCAAGGGCGGGCACACGTGTAAGAAGTCCCCGCATCCACCCCAGGCCTGGGCATCCTCCACAGCCCCTGCCCAGCCAAAACCCCCAGCCTCCAGAATAAACCCACCCCAAACCACATCCCCCAGCGTGCCACTGCGAGCTCCCCTTTGCGCTGCCTATCCGCGGCACTCAAACGAGGCCGCCCCGCCGGCCCCCCCCACGTCGGCCCGGGGAAGCCCCAGGTCCGTCCACCCTCCCCCCCGCCCCCCGGCCCCCACGCTCCCGCCCGACCTGACCCGGCCCGGCTCGACCAGGGGATCTCCCCCTGCTCTGAACGGGACCATCCACCCGCCCCGCCCCCCCCCGACGGCCTGGGGAACCCACGGGATCGCCCGACCCCCTCCCTGCACCCGCCCGGACCGACCCGGCGCGGCCCGGCCATGCGGCCCGGCCACGCGGTCCGGCCCCGCATGGCGCTCGGCCATTGCTAACCGCTCCGCCGCTCCGCCGCCGAAGCACAGCTCCCGACGGCTTCTCCACGAGGTCGACTGCACATATCGGTGCGATGATAAGGTCATTATCTTTGGTGATTTCAACGCCAGAGTAGAAAAGAACTCTGAAGCCTGGAAAGGAGTACTAGGCAAGCATGGTGTTGGGAACTGCAATGATAATGGTCACCTTCTGCTAGAGTTTTGCGCTGAGCAGCAGCTTACCATCACCAACACTATCTTTCAACAGAAAGATAGTCTGAAGACAACCTGGATGCATCCTAGGTCCAAGCACTGGCACCTCATTGATTATATCTTGGTCTGACAGAGAGATATCCGCGATTTTCGTCACACCCGCGTGATGCCTAGTGCAGAATGCCAAACGGATCATCGCCTCGTGCGCTGTAAACTTAACCTCTACCTTAAGTTCAAACCTAAAAAGGGCGGCATTCCTAGAAGGAGACTTCAAGTTAACAGTCTTCAATCAGCTACAGTGAGGGACAGCTTCCAGGCAAATCTTCAATCCAGGCTCGAAGTTCATTCCACAGACTCCTCTCCCGAAGCGCTTTGGCAACTTATTAAAAATAGCATTCTGCAGTCCTCTGAAGAATCCTTAGGGTTCTCCTTCAAGAAAAACAAGGACTGGTTTGATGAAAACAATCGTGAGATCCAGGAATTGTTGAGGAAGAAGAGAACTGATCACCAAGCCCACCTTGCTCAGCTGTCTTGTCATATAAGAAAAGCAGCCTTTCGACTCGCATGCAGCAAGCTCCAACAGAAACTTCGTGACATCCAGAACAAATGGTGGACCAATCTAGCGGAAAAAATCCAACTATGCACAGACACAGGTGACTACAGGGGATTCTATGAGGCTCTGAAAACAGCCTATGGTCCTACACACCAGGTTCAAAGCCCATTACTTAGCTCAGATGGCCAAATGCTCCTCACAGATAAAGTTTCCATCTTGAATCGATGGTCTGAACACTTTCAGACTCTCTTCAGTACTAACTGTGTAGTTGTAGACTCAGCAATGCAGCTCATTTCACAACAATCCGTGAAAACTGAGCTGGATACTGCCCCCACCATGGGAGAAACTCTTAAAGCAATACAGCAGGTGAAAATTGGCAAGGCAGCTGGGGTTGACGGAATCCCACCTGAAATCTGGAAGTACGGTGGCCAAGCACTCCATGCTAAGTTTCACGAATTTGTGGTGCGCTGTTGGGAACGAGGTGAACTGCCTTCAGACCTTCGTGACGCTGTCATCGTCACCTTGTACAAGAGGAAAGGAGATAAATCAGACTGCTCAAATTACCAAGGTATTACTTTGCTCTCCATTGCTGGTAAAATCCTTGCAAGAATTCTTTTGAACAGATTAATATCCGCCATAGCAGAAGATCTTCTACCTGAAAGCCAGTGTGGTTTCCGAGCCAACAGAGGTACCACAGACATGTTTTTTGTTCTCAGACAACTGCAAGAGAAGTGTAGGGAACAGAACAAAGGTCTCTATGTTACCTTTGTTGATCTCACCAAGGCTTTCGACACTGTGAGCAGAAAAGGTCTGTGGCAGATTTTGGAACGTTCCTCAAAATGATCATCTCGCTTCATGAGGACCAGCGCGGCCAAGTAAGATATGGCGATGCACTTTCCGAACCCTTTCCCATAGCCAATGGCGTGAAGCAAGGCTGCGTTCTTGCACCAACCTTATTCACAATCTTCTTCAGCATGATGCTCCAAAGGGCCACAGCAGACCTCGATGATGAAAACAGTGTCTATATTCGATATCGTACGGATGGGAGCCTTTTCAACCTAAGGCGACTGAAGGCCCACACTAAAACCTTAAATCATCTTATCCGTGAGCTGCTTTACGCTGATGATGCCGCCCTCGTCGCCCACACAGAAGTAGCTCTGCAGCGTCTAACATCCTATTTTGCAGAGGCTGCTGAGCTGTTTGGACTGGAAGTCAGCTTGAAGAAGACAGAAGTTTTATACCAGCCTTCACCTCAGGAAGTCTCCCATCAACCTCATATCACCATTGGTGAAACAGAACTCAAATCAGTCCAGCAGTTTAGTTACCTGGGTAGCATCATCTCCTCAGATGGTAAGATTGATGCAGAAATAGACAACAGGTTAGCTAAAGCATACAGAGCTTTTGGTAAACTCCATAAAAGACTGTGGCAAAACAAACACCTAAGGAAAAGTACAAAGATCAGCGTTTACAGAGCCATTGTACTGTCCACTCTTCTATATGGGTCTGAATCATGGGTCATTTACCGGCACCACTTGCGTCTCTTAGAACGCTTCCATCAGCGCTGCCTCCGTTCAATTCTAAACATCCACTGGACTGACTATGAGACCAACACGTCTGTCCTTGAACAGGCAGCAGTCACGAGCATTGAGGCCATGCTGCTGAGATCACAGCTGCACTGGGCAGGGCACGTCTCCAGGATGCAGGATTACCGCCTCCCTAAGATCGTGCTCTATGGGGAACTTGCCACTGGCTGCCGCAAGAGAGGAGCCCCGAAGAAGAGATACAAGGACTGCCTGAAACAATCCCTCAGGCTTGGCCATATCGATCATAACAATTGGTCTACCCTGGCCTCCAATCGGGAGGCCTGGAGACACACCATCTACAAGGCTGCTGCTGTTTTTGAGAACACACGCAGGATCACTCTCGAGGAGAAAAGACAACGCAGAAAGAATCGCGTCTTGTCGATATCACCTGGGGAGTCTTTCTGCTGTGCCTTCTGCAACCGGACTTGTCTATCTCGCATTGGCCTTTTTAGCCATCAGCGTGCTTGTAACAAGCGTGGGTAGAACCCTTTTTCAAATCTTCGCTCGCGAAGCCTAGCCATGTCTATGTCACAGTAACCAAAACCTTGTGAGCTGAACTTTTGTGTACATGTTTTATACCTCAGATGCCTAGTTGATTTGAAAGATATCTGAACTGTTAACCACTTCCTTAACAGCGAATGCATTCTGATTTCTAAGTCAGAGACTTCAAGCTACTGGCTAGCTTCAGATGCTTTAAACTCTTCAGATCAGTAGGACTTCCAAAAAAATTTCATGGAGGCATTGCAGAGACTTTTAAGTAGATGAGTCTTTGTCCCATCCCATACTATCTTCCATTCTAATTTATGTAGATTAGAGATCCATGGCTGTATAAGTAAATTCTCAAATTAATTATCTAATTATCTTATTGTAAAGGGTGGTTGTGTGTTTTTGTTGTTGTTGTTTTTTGTTTTGTTTTCATTTTTGTTTTGTTTTTGTTTTATATTTGCTTTTTATTTTCGTTAAATATTTAACTGTCTAATACACAGACCAGGATAGACATAGCTTAAATCCCACCCTGCTTTTATTTATTTTCAGTATGGACCCCCACCAATATCTGACTACAAAGTATTTTTTATAATTTTGATTATTGGACAACATCTTCTTTCAATTTTTTTCAAGTTAAAACCCAACCCAACCTATACATTTTAAGACACGCTCACTTTCTGGAGAATACAGGACACAAATGTATATGGCTCTGTCCTAAAATTGATGGGATCAAAAAAACTCAACAATATGCACAGAAGCCCTCTAATACTACTATATCTAGTAGAAACCATATAATCAGAAGGCTCATATGAGCAAAAATTCTTAAAATATCCTTCCCATCAGTCTCTGGTCTACACCAAAAAAATACTAAGGATTAGTCAAGCTGCTCACAGAATAAACATCCTCAGAAATTGAGATAAAAACTCCTACAGCTCTAAGCTATTCCCTGTAACTGAAACTGAAGTTTGGTGTTTAGGCACAAGACTGTAAAGCAACATTAACAACCACTGGAAAATAGGAGCCAAAGATAAAAATAATTTGCAAGTATTACATGCTCAGTAAAATTTGCTGGGTCAGAACTATATTTTAGTTCTCTTGGGTTGGAATTTGAGTTGATTTTTTAGTTTTTAAAGGTCTCAAAGAGGTTATCAAAGGGATATTTGAAAATCAGAGTTTGGTATTAAAGAACAAAGGTGGGTTTGTAGTATTTTCATTGTATTACATTTTACTTCTTTTTTAAAGTTTTATTCAACAGTTATAAGAAAAACTAAAGTTTGGTGTGCTGCTGAGAATTTTAAAAGAACAGACACCCTATTTATGAGGTGAAATATTAGTCTTAAAGAGACTAGCTTGTTCTGCACAAATACATGGATGAATACTTTCTAAATAATGTATATTTCAGTTCTCAAAGCAATGACATAGTGAATGTGTTTTAAAGCAGTTTTTAAACCGTTGTGGCTTTACAGTTTTGTGGTTAAACAAGTTTTCTTAAACTAAGTGTGCAGCCCATTAATTCCAAACTCTCAGAAATACTTTCATAAAGCATTCCTATTGCCTATGTAGTTGAAATGCTGTCACAGCAATAAGTACTGTGATGTTACAGTTTCCATGTAAATGGATCACTGAGGAAAAAGTAACCATTCAAAAAAACCAGAATGCTTTCCATCAATGCATCCTGATTAATATCATCCTTGTAGAGAATATTTTTGTAAAGGTTTTATTTTTACTGATTTAAAATTGGTCTTTGTCAGGGGTTCTCAAGAGATTTAGATGAGTGAGAGTTGTTTTGGAAATCTATTATCAGGTAGTCTAGAGCCTGTTGTAAGTCTAGGTTTCATTTGATTGACACATTGACTTCGAGGATATGTACACAGTTGAAGAGTTTGCAGACTTGCCACTCACTTTTATGTAGTCAGATTTAGATTGTGAGATCATTTGGAAATTCTACAGGAAGGCTTTTTGTTTTCAGAAAAAAATTAAGAAAGAAAAATATTCTTTTTGTCAGCCTTAATATTTCTAAACCGACTACTTAGTAACAAATCCAGCAGACCTCTGTTTTAGTCAAGTACTTTGATAATAATTCTGATCTCTCTTAAAGCCTTAAATGAAGTATATTAAGCAAAATGAAACATGTAAATATGTATGCTTATTGTAGTTTAACGTTATTAATAGTTTATAACCTCAGAAGATACAAATCATGAATTAAACTGTTAATTATTCATTAACAGTACCCTAATGATGAGAGGCTAATAGCAATGTTTGAAACAAGTCAGAGTGCATCTTAATAAACTGCAAAACCATAGAAATGATACTCCTGAATGCTTCTGCTTCAGAGATCATAGTTTTATTTCTTTAGAATATACATAGTAGATTGAGACACTATTTCTCAATTACTAACACCTACATATTTCCCTGTTAATGACTGACAGAACATAGAAACCAAGCCTCAGTTTGGAGAACCACAGATTGTTTAATTCCTCCTGTCCACTTCTAAGACAGTTCTAATTTACAACAATGCAGGCCTCAGTATTTCCATTAATTATGACCTGAAATAACATTTTACAAGAGCATGTGCCAAAATGTACTGACTTTGATGCTGGTTGGTGCAAAATGTGGGATTTATGAACCATTAAGAAATCATTCAATATCATTCCTTGCAAACAAAAAGAAGCCAAGCAATAATAAAATCCGATTAACTGTATGTCTGTGTTTAAAATTCTCATCTCATTGCAAGAAAAATAAATACAAAGTCAAGGATAATAAGGTAGCAGGGCTGAGCTTGGGAACATTTTGGGGAGTAAGAAAATGTAAAGTGCAAAGTGTAAGAAGGAAACGGAACAGCAGTCCTCTGTCTTCACTGGCATGTAATCTCTTACTTTCTTTAACCATTTTAATTAAGATGTTAGTAAATTTCCTGATAGATTTAACACTCAGCGACAACTGTGAGACATACACTGAAATAAAACCCAATGCAGTGAATTTGTAACATGTGAAAAAATATCTTTATTGTCTAGTCAACTACAGCAGATATTTTTTAAAGCTTTTTTTTTCTCCCTGAGGGGAAAGATTGCTGTTCAGAAAAAGATTTAAACTTTAGCCTCCACATATTAAGCAGAATTAATGATCTATTTGCTTAGATGCCATATATTACTTCTAGTTTATCCATCCACTGGGTAAACTATAGGCATTGCATGGTCACGATGATAGATTTGAATGCAGGCTGGGACATCAATCAGTCCTGGCACCTGATTAGTTGTTTGTGTCTTTGACACGCTCTTCCATCTCACTGAATGAAAGCTTGCTGATTGCTCTCACTTCTCTCCACATTCATTGCCCTCCACTGCCACTACATTATGTGGTTAATGCTGATGGTGGAAGTCCTCCTTGACAGCTAACAATGAATTTCTCCCATTCCTTTATCATTACATATGCACCATTCCATGTTCCTTTAGAGATTAGAATTTCTAAGTGAGGTCATCTATAGCATTAAGTACACAGAGCAATAGCGCAGTAAGTCTGGGATCTGCTGATGAGAAAGGGTTAGTGTATGAGGAAGGGAAAAAGAGGTTGCGTAATGGCATGATACATGTCTGATTGCTCAAAATTAAGATCAAGTTATTAAACAACAACAGTTTATGAAATTAAAATTCTGAAGAACCATGCAGTTGGATGGTTATGCAATAGGATAGCTGCACAAAAGGCACAATAGGAAATTCTATTTCCTCTTGTGGCCATAGGCAAAATGCAGGAATCTTGGTTGTGATTTTCAGGGGACTTAGTTGATCCCTATCAATTCACAGTATCTATAAAGTCTCAACCCTTCACAGTAATAGAATAGATTTAGCAGATAACTCCAGCATCTCTATGTTGTCATTATCTTTGGTTTTCTGCAACAGATGGAGAGAATATATAAACTGAAGTATTTAAAGAAGTACAGAAAATATGAATGTTGACTTTCTTGACATCCAGCATTGTCTGGCATATGTTCGACATGTGTGATTAAGCTTCAGGAGGACTGGTACACCAGTAACGAAGATCAGTAATGCTTTAATTGGTTCTAACGTGCATATTGAGGATTGGACACCAGCAACATGTTCTGAAGAGTCTTTTGCTGCTTGTGATAAGAAGGACAAAGTATATATTTACACATATCTAAGACAATAACAAATGTTGTTTGGAGAAAGCTCTGTGAAGAGGTTTTTATTTTGTTTGTCTGAGTCATTTGTGTGTGTGTGTTTTGTTGGTTGGTTCATTTCTTTTTCCTAAGATAATCTTTCCAAGTAGGACTCAGGTACAAATCAGTAAGTACTCTTTTATATAAAAAAGTAGTTGATAATGATGGATATATCATGTGAAAGAAATAGGGGTGCTCTTGCAAGTGGTTGAGAATCTGTGTAAAACCAACAATAAAAATAAAGACATAAACTTCACAATATCTCTCAGCTATAGACCTTAATTCTGTGAATAATGAAAAAAACATTTCATTTATGAAATGAAATGGGGAAACAGAGGGAGAACCACCCCATACGTGTAATTCCATGCAAATAAACACATGAGTTCTCAAGATAACTGAATAATAATTTAGTGCATGGTCACTATCAGATCTACACTCCCATTTTCACTGGGGAACAGACATACATAGGAAATACAGCTATAATTAATGATCCTTCTTATTCCAGGCACATGTAGAAAAACAAGCCTAATCCTCAGTCTACTTTTACCGATATATCCCTCCTCAGGCTTTCTCATTCCTTGCTTACATTCTGATTGCCTTCCTAGGTAAACTGGAGATAAGGATCTCTGCAAAGGGAAAACTATTTGATGGTGTTTTCTGATTTGCCACTGTTCAAATACATCACATCATTGACAGCTATGTAGTCCTTGAGAGTAGATTTTCTAGCTAGCTGATGGATTTATAGACATTTAGTATGATAAGATGGTTGGACAGAGTTATTTGCTCTGGTTCATGCAAGCTTGACAGAAGGTCAGGAAAATAAACTCTATGACTACAAATCTTTGGAATATCGAGTCCCATTTGGAAAAGAAACAAAACAATAGAAACTGACAAGATCAGTATTGCAGAAAAGTGAGTTACAGTCTGAAAAACATTATCTCTTGTCTTATATCCATTTTCACATAGCATTAAATAAACACAGGAAACAGTCAATGATATTCATATTTGCAACACTTTATTCCACAGCTGCAATCCAGGAATTCAGAAACTGTACACTGTTTTTCTTTTGCTAGTTTTATCTTTAAAGAAATCATCGGAAAACTTTTGTACGAGCCATCATTTTCCACACACTTTGTATCTTTCAGCTTTCCATGAACCCTTGTAACTGTGTTGAAAGGCTAGGAAATCCTTGAATTGCTATGCGAGCCTTGAATTGCTATAGTTACTATGTGTTTTGCGCATTTCCTGTGGGAAGTTGAACACATCCAAATTCAGGTTTCAGCCTCTGTGAAGCCTCCAATGACGTTATCAGGCAGGGAAAAAGAACATAACTGAAGCAGCTGTTTCATATTCCATTACATGGCAGCAGCAAAGCCTGGTGTCTGGTTCCCCTGTTTTGATATTCTTCTCTGACGTTCTTTGTAGTAGTCCTGCATGAATCTTTGAAAAACTATCAGGAAACAAGGACAGTTTTTGAATCTGTGGGAGATACATGCTCATGTCTAACTTGGTAGCTTGATATCATTTACTGAAATAAGGGTTTATTCACTGGTTTTGCATTAACTAACAATTACCTAAGATGTTTAATTCATGCATATGTTATTTTCTATATTGTATCATGTCACACTTCACTGTACCACCCTGAGAGTGGATGCTTAAGGCTTCCTGTTCCAGGTGGTGTTCAATAAATGCAAAATGAAGTAGAAGAGAAAGGGTCAGCACATACCCAAGGAATCTGTAATTTAAATTACAGGGCAGTCAAAATGTGATTCTTTACAAATAATTAATACTATAGTTTAGTTAACAAATAATTTATCTTTTTCTACAAAACCAAGAAAATATATTTTCCTTGAAGAAATAGCAAGTGTACAAAGAGCCTGGGTATCCATATCTTTTGCACAGAAACTCCTCAAAAGACTGAAAGCACATTTATCTCTATCTGGTTTTTCATTACATCTGTGAAATAAAGCAATTAATAGAACTCTTTAGCAGTACATTGTGTGTAATTTTGGGGCTATTTATTAACTAATGTTTGCAGATTAGTAGTAACACTATCTCTACATGCATATCTGAATACAGAAATCAGTTCTATATCCTCTTTATATTCAGCTTTGATTAAATTATCCTTCTTCTCTACTATAACTTAAATGAAACATTACCTATGACCTTAAATTTGGATTTCATGTTAGACTAAATCAATATTACATTAATCATTTTTACTGGCTCTTTCAAAGCCTGGCTTAGATTTTTAAAGTATTAACAAAAGGACAGAAAGTACGTCTTCCCTTCAATATCATGTCATGGACCCACTATTTAATAACCTATACTTATTAACCTATTTTTATGGACTATTGAAGGCTGTCATCTTATCAAGCTGTTTTGGTGATAGCACTTCACATGATTGAGTTAATACTCAACTGTTGTTATAGAGCATTTTAGAGGATCAAGTACTAGAAAGAGATATTTAGTGACCCTTTTATTATTTTTACTCAAGTGGAATGATGTGAAAGCCTCTCATTATAAGAAAACAAATAATAATGAGTATCTATTATTGAAAACGTATAGGCAAGCAATCATTCTGATGGCTTAATATGAAGTATCATTGTAATGTTGGGGAGCTTCATTAACTTTTACAAGTTAGTTAGGTATTAAGGCAGGTTTTTGTCATTAATTTGGGATATAAAATCAGCAGTAAAAAGACATTTTTACTTTATTCATAAAACAAATAGATTTGGGAATTATGTTGAATCTGTATATCCACCTTGTAATCGTGGTTGTTCTCACCCACAAACAGAATGGAGGAGAAGAAAAAAACCTACCTTCTGTACAGTACAAAGAACCACAGTCAAAGCTTAGTTCAAAAACATCACCATGACAATTTACTTTAAAAGAAGCAGTACAGGCATACTATATGCTATTAACATTCATTGGAGTAATGAACAAATTTCTCTCTCTCTGGGAAGACTGGCTGCAGATGCAGGTTTGCTCTCTACTGAAATTTAAAGAAAACTGAAATATGTTTTGAGAGTTTCTATCTCTCAGTTTATGCTTTGACTGAAATAGTTTTTCAACCCCTCACAGAGATCATATGGCTTTAGAAAATTATTGTTGCTGTGGTAGAGATACCGACATTGAAAATAATGAACCAGATCTCAGTCCTGTAAAAATCACTTGGAAAGCTGTCCCTGAATTCACTGAAAGTGACATTAAGCCCTACAAAGAGTCACATGTGCCAATGAGCCCTGAGACTGGATTATGCTATAAATTATTTGGCATGCCCTTTTAAATAGATGAAATAAGTGAAACTTCCTACCTGCCGATATACACTAACGAGTGTGTCAGATAGTGGATGTTGGAAAGCAGCAAAGCCAGCAGACCTGTTGCAAATTTTGTACAGCAGATTGTAGCTGTCTTGTGTGAATGACAGACCTCTTTTGATTAAAGTTCTTGTGAATGGAAGAAATATTAACAGTATGAAAGTTCTTCCTAAAAGTCAACCAGCATCACAATGAGATACAAAAGATACCACTAGGGTATCAGCATTCTGTAGTGAATTGTGTTTATCCTTATACGTCTGTCAGTATGCAGAAAAAGTTTTTTGCTCTCCATTGATTTCAGTCCTGTTGTTTTAAACCTAGTCAATACCTGAGAACTGGGGACAATTATAGAAGTAGAAACAAAAGGCAGAAAATAACTTATTCTTTTAGAAAATTAGGTGTTTCCACATTTTTAGGGGGTAGACTGAGGACTAAATAACTACCACCGTAACAAATGAAACATTATTTATATACACAACAGTATAGTAGCAGACAGCACAGCTATCAGTTCTTCATACCCAATTCCGAAACAGTGGAGCCAGCTTACCTAGTTGTGCTTTTTCGTTTTCTTTTACATATTTCAAAGACAGCTACACCTGTGCCTTTACTTATGTGCAGCTTTATTAGATTGTTGAACAGCTTTATTTCAGTAACTGGACATTTGTGGGACTCCTAGTACCATTCTGTTTCTGATCTTCTTAGACGGCTGACAGAATTGCACTCAAGGGCCCCTCCTTTGTCTCTGACAACTCATTGCTGCAGACAAGCTTAGTCTTAGGTTGCTTGGGCAAACCTTGACACAATAAAAGCATATGTATATATGTATACAAATACATATATTTGTACATTTTTTTCTCAACTCCTTTTTCTAATTCCAATCTAACAAAATAGTGTTATTGATGGGGTAACTTGGGGTGTCTGGGTGGGGTGGAGTGTGGGTCTTTAACAATCCTTCACCTTTGCTAGTGTCGGTGGGACTCTGAAACATCACTCCTTCCTTTTTAATCTTTTTTTTGTTTTATTTTTCCTACTCAAGATCAATATTTTCTATCTAGAACCCTAACTGACCCTAGCCTAATATGAGTTCCAGAAGGAAAAAGAAAAGGGATCTTCTGCCTTCTGGTTCATTTGCAAGCTTTCTTATTTGCCCAAAATTTCCATACGTATATATATATATATATATATATATACATACAAAAGTGCAACAGGTCTCCCATAACCAGCTTAAGCTACTGCTTAAATTAAAAGTCATCTGGATAAAATTTTCAATGGACGTATTTATATTTTCAGCTAGTGAACCTAAAAGTATTTAGATGAAATTAATTTTCAGTGATGTGCAGGCTGGACTATTTCTCTCCAATGAATGGAAGTAAAAATGTATTAGGCTTTATAAAACTGTCCTATTAGGGTTAAAAGCGTTAATACAGAAGAGATAATGAATCATTTCTGAAACACAAAGGAGATAGAAATGTATTTACTGGTAACTAGCCAAAGTACAAAAAAAAAAAAAGGAAGATAAGGGCCCAGTTTTGAAGTTCAGTTCTATTTCCTTTGCTCTTTTTCTGTTCTGTGTGTCTTTTAAACCTTTTAAAGCAGTGATATAGAAAGATCAGAAGTTACCATGAGGCTTTTGCACTTAAATATAAGCTACTCATGTCATTCAGCCTTTCAATAGATGTGAATTCAAATGTAGTGAAACATGTATTCTGATAACCATATAGCTCTTCTTAAAGTAGCTTTTGTTTGTTTAATGCTTTTCTCATTTTCCTTAGTTATTTTTTGTATCTTTCATTTTCCTAGTCTAGACTGTCCAATCAATTTTAATTTTCTCAGTAAAACCCTGTCTGGAAGTGCCAGTGCAAGATGGTTAAAGGCTGCATTCATAGTTACTGCCTACTTGCACCATGCTCAGCTGAACTAGCATGATTTGTGCTCTCTTCCCTCTTCTTTTTGCCTATGTAAAGATAGAAACACAAGATTAGGAGCTCAATAAGTTTATCTAGCAGGTTGCCATGTTCTAGCTTTATAAACAAGAAATAATACAACAGTCAATCATAATGTAAACTGCAATGAATAAAAAAAAAATGAAAGAAAATGAGTGCATGAAGATACTTTCTGCTATGAAAAGACAAATCAGAAAATTTCATCTGAGGAACAGGAAGGTGGCACAAACTTTTACTTTTAAAGTTTTAGCTTAAGAGAGAGGGAGACTTCAATATGCAACGACAAAATGCAGGTTAATGTAATAAGAAGATAACTGTCATTAGTTCTCTGCTTCTGTAAGATCACAGATGACAACCTATGCATTATTGGTGCCCTGGAGGCCACACTCTACTGTAATACAGCATACTAGACTGTGTGCAAGAGGAAGGAGGTTTGAGTGGTTGGTAAGGGGGTAGGAAGGCAAAGTTCTGTGGAAATACAGAATGTCTTTTCAAGCAGGTTAATATGCAAGAAGATCCTCAGGTCTCATGTTTCATAGACTTGAAAAGTTCTCTGTTTCACCCCTTGACCAAAGGAAGAGAAAGAAAGATTACACAAGACAGTTCCTCTCCCATGACTTTTTTGGGCAGGCATTTATACTACAAAACACAGTGCATTTTTCTCTCTTTCTACTTTCCACATAGGAATGTAAGTATTAAAATAGTTTAAAATGTCAAGATTCGTGAAAGAAAAAATATATTCACGGTATTTTTCATCTGCTCTGTAATTTGTTATGTGGTCTGTTCAAAAAACAGCCAGGCTTTGCAAGAAAAATCCTAGTAAAATAAAGGGAAAATGTACAAATTTGCATACAGTAGTCTGCAGATTAACAGAACTAATTAACAGCAATCTGGCATTGATTCCAAATATACATCAGCCAAACATTTTTCTGAGTCTCTGGAGAATCAGTAGAGAACTTTGGTTGCGCACTCTTATTCCATGCCCCTTGGTTATTCATCACCTTTACATCCCCAGTTCCAAGGCATGTGGTAGCAGTCACAGGTTAACTGAACTCATATTGACTTCTGTACTACAGGAAGCAGATCACAGGTGGAATTTTTTAAAAAATTAGGCTCAATATAAAAATTGTATTAATAAAAAAGACAAAAGTTGGTGTTGTACATTCAATGGAACACACATTAAGTGTCTACAGTAATGTTACAAAGGAATTTCATTTGAAAAATAACATAGAAATTTCTCTTGCCAAAGGCAAAGATGAACCAGGAGAATGTTTTCTTCCCTGTGTGTGACTTTTCCCTCTTGTTTTGCCTTGCTGGGCTCCTTCCAAACATTACTATGTCCTTCATCTGACCTGAAAGGTTTTCTTTTTGTGCATGGTATCCAATGAATCTCTAAATCTCTAAATTATTCATCCTCCTTTGGGGATCTTTCAATATTGACCAAACCTTTTCAGACAAATGAAAAATGTGTGTTATCGTTTATGCAAAGATAGGCATTCTGTTTCAGATTAGATCATAAAAAAATGTGGTCTTTATTTTGAAACTCAAGTTAATTCTTTACCAAGAAGTGACAAAAAATTCAGTTTTCTTTTATCTTTATATGTAAAATGGAAATCTACTGCTAATTCCTAATATATGGAGTTGAAACTATGATTCTCTTTTAGAATTTCTGTGCATTTGACTGCTGAACCTGGCTGCTTGTGATTTCTCTGCCAAACAAATCAGTGTTGAACATACTTCAGCAGATACTTTGCAAAGAGACAAAACTCAATGCATATGTTTATCTCTGTAGAGTTGTATAGTGAGGAAAAAACATAATGGAAAGCAATTGTGTGGTGAGTTGACCCTGGTTCAGTACCAGGTTAGCAGCAAAGCTGTTCTATTACTTCCACTCATAAGTTGCGAAGGGGGAGAATATTATGATGAAAGGCTTGTAGGTTAAGATAAGAATGGGTCGATCACTCATGAGTTACCATCGTGATAAAAATTCAACTTGGGAAAATTATTTTAATTTATTGCAAATCAAAATCAAAGTACGATAATGAGAAATAAACCCAAATCTTAGAATACTTTCTCCCCACCCTTCCCTTCTTCCTGGGCTCAACTTTGCTCCTAGTTTATCTGCCTCCACTCTGTGAGTGGCACAGGGATTCAGGCAATGTTGTTGTGGTCAATTCATCAAACACATTTTCTTTCATCCCTTCCTCTTCATACTCTTCTGCTGCTCTACCATAGGGCCCTACAGGAGACAGTCCTCCACAAACTGTTCCAGTATGGATCCCTTCCATGAGGTGCAGTCCTTCAGGACCAGATTACTCCAGCATGGGTGGCTCATAGGGTCACAGGTCCTGCCAGCAAACCTGTTGCAGTATGGGCTCCTCTCGCCATAAGGTAAAAAGTCCTGCTGAGCCCCTGCTCCAGCATGAGTTCTGCATGGGATTCATGAGTTCTGCATGGGATTCATAGCTTTCTTCAGTCATCCACCTGCGCTAGCATGGGATTCTCTGTTGCGCAGCTGGATACCTGCTCCATCATTACCCTGTATGGGTTGCAAAGAGATCAATTGCCTCACCATGGTCTTTGCTGTGGGCTGCCAGGGAATGTTTGCTCCAGTGTCTGGAGCACCTCATCCCGCTCCTTCTACACAGCCCTTGATGTTTGCTGCTTGTTTCTTTCACATATTCTCCCTCCTCTCTCCTGCCACAGTTTTGTCTTGCACAGTTTTATTTTCTTCTTCTTAAATACGTTATTGTAAAAACACTACCACCACTGTTGATTGGCTCAGGCTTGGCCAGCAACAGGTCTGTCTGAGAGATGGATAACACAACTATATTGGAATGTTGTGTTTTGATTTAATTAGAGTTAATTTCCTGCCTCTAACTAAGTATTTTATAAGTAACTTCATTTTCTGAAAGCTAACTGCATATTTTTCGGACAGTTTCTCTCTAGAATTGATAACATGGGACATTGGTATGCAGAAAGGTCAATGTTTATACATATTCTTCTAACAAAGAAGGCCATCCTTAAATTAATGAAAAAGGCCAAACTTGCAGGGAAGCACTGACAGGACAGGTGACCTCAAACTGACCAACAGAGTATTACATACTATATACGTCATACTCAGTACAAAATTGAGAGATCACCATGGTCTTGCTCTCTTCTGTGATGGTCAATGTCCAGTGAATATCTTATCTCTTTGGTTGCTCCTGATTCTAGATCTGTGCCTTCCTGAATCTCCAATTCTTGAGTTCAGCTCCTTCCTAGCTATGGGCCCATTCCCTTGTGTCTGCTCTACGGTATTTGTGGTGATCTACAATCATTGAGGTGTGGTGTGGGGGCAAGATCTCATATATTAGTATATATTTTATTGCTTTCTAACTATTTTAACCATTATTATTATTAGTTGTAATAGTAAAATTTCACTATACCTATAGTTTTATTTCCCAACCTCTAAGCCTTTTTGCTCTTGTTTTTACTCTCCCTGTCACCTTGGGGAGGGGGAGAGGAACTGAGAGCCCAGCTGCATGGTTCTCGCTGCTGAAATTGGCTGGGTCGAGGCTAAACCATGACATAGACATAAGAGAAAGTTCTGGTAATTTTTTGGAGAAACCACATCTGTAATCTCACAGCTATCAAAACATTGCCACAAGAAACCAATACAGATTGTTTCTAAAATATATTTTATGTAAATGTTTTAAAGTATTGTTTTTCACTGCATAAGCTAGTTTATCAAAATGTGTTTTTGAAGAAAAACCATAGCTTAAATTATTTTTAGATTACATGATGTAGAAGAGAAAGACTCTTTCCAGAAATTAGTGTTTGTAATGGACTTCAAACTCTACCACTCACGATTGCAGTGCTACAGTCAATGCCTATAAACTGTTCATAAGTGACAGGCAAAAAAGAAGAGGTGGGGGAAATTACCGTTCTATGTAAAAAAAAATATTAACTGCACAGAACTGCTTTTGGAAAAACAACAATGAACAGGTTGATAGTATACGTGTAAAAATCAGGGGCCAAGCCAACAAAGCAAATCTCATGCTGTTTACTACTGGCCACTCAACCAAGAGGAGCCTGTTTAAGTGCTATTCTTATTTCAGCTATGGAAAATGTCACACTCAGGCTCTGATCCTGCTGGGAAATTTCTGTCATCCTCACATTACTGGCAAAGCAGCACAGCAAGCTTTAAATGGTCCAGGAGAATCTTGGAGAGTGTTAACGATAACTTTGTGAAGCAGGTGATAGACAGCCAAACCAGAATAGACGTATCATGGGACCTGTCACTCACCAACACAGAAAAACTAATCAGTGTTTTCAAGATTGATGGCAGTCCTAACGGAATTTACGTTCTTGAGAGATACGGGCCAGGTGATGAGGAAAGGGTGTCAAACTTTCAGTCGTTTGCAGAATTAACACAAGCACTCTCAATTCCCAGGTTGGAAAATGGTCAAGGAAAGCAAGAGACTGGTATGTCTCAGTGTTGTGGTTTAAACACAGTAGGGTTAAAGATGCTAAGCACTACACAGTCACTTACTCACACATGCCCCCTGCCTCTTGATGACATGGAGGAGAGAATCAGAAGGGCAAAAGTGACAGGACTTGTTGATTGAGGTAAATATATTTTAATTCTTCCCCTAAACTTTACTGCTGAGCATGATGTCATTAGGGTATGGAATATCACTTCGGGTCAACTGTTCCAGCTATGTACTCTCCCAGCTTCTTGTGCACTCTAAACCTGCAACTTGTAGAGCAGAACTAGAAACAGAGAAGGCCTTACTGCTCAGCAAACACTGCTTAGCAGTATCTAAAACACCGTTATGAAATCAACACTGATTTCAGCACAATTCTGAACCAGAGAAACATACACTCAGTACACTCCATAAGGACTTCCTGGTCAAAACAGAATGTAAGAAGGAAATGCACAGGCAACAGAAGTAGTTATGTGTAGCCTGAGAATAATACAGGGATGCTGCCCAGATGTGTAAGGATGGGATTCGGAAACCTAAGGCACAATTGGAGCTGATCTTTGTTGAGGAATGCGAAGGAAAGTAAGTACAGCTTTTATGGGTGCAGTGGCCTGAGAAGGAAGGTTAAAGAAATGGCACCTCTTCTGGTAAATAAAAAAGGAAAGCTGGTGACATTTGATATAGAAAAATCTGAAGTGCTTAACCATTTTCTTTCCTCAGTTTTCACTGGCAGTTGCTCTTACCACGTCTCTTGAGTTCCTGAATCTTAAGGCGGGGATTAGGGGAATAAGTTCTTACTCATCATAGAAGAAGATCAAGTGCAAGACAACCTGAAGGACCTGGGCATACACAAGTCCATGGGACTTGTTGAGATGCATCTCAAGGTCCTGACAGACTAGCAGATAAAATTGCCAAGCTACTCTCCACTACATTTGAAAAGATATGGCTGTGATGTGAAGTCCTAGTGACACGAAAAAAAGGCAAAAATTACATCTTCTTTAAGAAGAATAAAGAGAAGCATCATGTGTGCTATTGACCAGTCCACCTCATTTCCATGTCCATGAAAATTATGAAACAGATCCTACTGGAAGACTTGACAAAATATATGGAAGACAGGAAGGTGATTAGAGATGCCAGTGTGTCTTCACCAGGGCAAATTGTGCCTAACTAATCCAATGGCCTAATATGGAGTGGCTGCATCAGTGGACAAAGGAAGTGCTATGGATGTCATCTACCTCAATTTCTGTAAGGCTTTTGCCATGGTCCTTCATAACATTATAATAACTGAATTTGGGAGATATGGATATGATGGATTCACCGTTAGGTTGAAAAGGTCCTGGTTAGATGACTATATCCGAAGAGTTATAATCAACAGCTCAATGTCTAAGTGGAAACTCAGGAACAAATAGTATCCTTCAGGGGTCAGTAATGGGATTGATACTATTGATTATCTTCATCAATGATAGACAATGGAATCGAGTGCAGCCTCAGCAAGTTTTAGAATAACACCAGGCTGAACAGTTCATTTTATACACTTGAGGGAAAAGTTGCTATCCAGAGGGACCAGAATAGGCTTGAGGAGTGTACACTGCAGACCTCATGAAACTCAACAAGGTCAGTTTTAAGGTCCTGCACCTGTGCCAAGGCAAACTCCAATATCAATACTGGCTGGTAAATGAATGGATTGAGAGCAGCTCTAGCGAAAAGTATCTGGGAATATCAATGGGTGAAATTTTTTTCTCTGAGCCAACAATGTGTGCGAACAATCCAGAAAACCAATGGTATGTTTGGCTGCATGAAAGAAATTGTGGCCAGCAGGCCAAGGGAGGTAATTCTACCCCTCTACTCCACTCTGCTAAGACCCCACCTTGAGCACTGCATCCAGCTCTGGAATCATCAGTGCAAGAAAAACATAGACCTGTTCGAACAGGTCCAGAGGAGGATCAGATTCATCTGCTTCTTTAATTCAGTGTAGTACACTCTAAGTCACTCCTGTTCTGTTTGGGTTTTTTATTTATTCTTTTTGTGAAAAAGAAAGAAAAAATCATGCTGTTAATTATCCTGGTTATTTTTCCAATGAAAATTAAACAAGGAGGATGTAAATAATGAAATCTTTTCACAATGTTAAACAAGATATTTGCGTAATTAAGAATGTCAAAGTCTTTTTACTTACGTACCTCAGTGATGTGATGACTCATTAAATAGTGAACAATATATAGTTTGTTTGATAGAAGCTCTATTTTTAAAGCCAAGGATTGAATACTGCCTTGGGCTGAGATCTCCCTTATATTCCTACCTGTGCAAATCTAGATACGTAAAAAAGGTTTAGTCTAGGAGTTTTCAACTCAGTATTAGAAGGAAGTGATACAATTTGTAGTGCAAGAGTAAGCTAGCAGAAAACTACTAAACCAATGAGGAAACAAAGACAACAAAAGCATTAAACCTAGGTCCTCTACTACTTGCAAGGCTATAAGACCAAGAGAACCCTTGCACCATTGTGGACTGATTCAGAGCTACAGCATAGTCCACACTGAAGAGCAAAGAAGCGGAGATGTTCACATATATCTAGAAAATTAATGAGAGTGTGAAAAAATTTATTCTGAGGAATATGTCTTTCTTAAAACATAAAAAGTAACCAGTGACACTTTGAAGTTGGTTTAAGCGGATTCCATTAATATCAGAGAAAGTGGTAAATGAGTGCCAGCATGATGTGTGGAACTGGAAAGGTTTGCGCCATGGAAGAATCAACAAAGTATTTGTCATTAAAAAAAAAAAAAAGAGGTTGAATTAAAAGTTTAATACCTTATTTCCCACTAATTTTTCATGGAAGAATGATGTCTCTCTCTAAAACTACTTCACAATTAGTAAATTCAAAGGAATTTTTTCACACTCCGGAGCCTTTAGATTGTAACTGTATTGGAAAGCAGGAACTAGCTGTTCCTAATGAAGGACCGTAAATAAAGGAGTATTTCAAAGGCTTTGGGAACATATGAAACTATCCATTTTCTTTTTCTTGTACAAGATATTGTTTATTTTCTTTGGAAAGATAGAATTATTGGAGTTATCATAGCCTTTCAGAGAGTATTACTCCATGAGTATGACTATTAGTAATAACATAATGCAAAGAATGGCCATATTTATTTTTCTACAAAAATTTTCCCTTTTCCAATGTTGTTAAACAGTGAATTTTCATTATAAGGGGTTGGCTAGAAAATTTTTTCTGCCATTGCTTTTGAAACATCTATCCATGGATACAACAGCATTCTTTATAATTTTGTTCTGCATTACATTCAAGTATAGTTGTGTTTTTTGTGTTTTCCTACACTGCAGTATCAGTACATAGATCTTAGAAACAGAGTCCTAGAAACAGAGAAATCAGAGCTTTCCAAGGAAGTCAAGGATCTTATATAGCTTTCCAAGGAAGTAAACTATCTTAAACTATCTTAAACCTTGAGCAAAAACTTTCTCCATCACAATAAAATATTTGCATTAAGAAAAATCTTTAAGTCAAGAACAGCATAAAATTACCTGTTTCTCAGTAAGGTGTGTCAGGTTTTTTTTTTATCGACATTTCAGCTTCTTTGGCTGGGTTGCCATTGGTACATTTATCAGTTTATTTATAGGAAGTTGAAGAATATTTGCCCTTTTCTGTAATGTACTCTAGTACTCTAGTCTACAAACCAGATTGTATTAATTTTCATACAAGTTCATTTGGTGTGAATCAGAAAAGACCTCTTTAATAACTTGTGGCTAGAAGATTGTAGATTCGGAAAAGCAGCATCAACATGTGCTCAGGAATATATTGTCCATTATTCTTTACTAGTA
The DNA here is from genome assembly GCA_033556795.1 of Tapera naevia. Classification (NCBI taxonomy): domain Eukaryota; kingdom Metazoa; phylum Chordata; class Aves; order Cuculiformes; family Neomorphidae; genus Tapera; species Tapera naevia. The sequence goes on from JAUMJJ010000016.1 coordinate 4,977,874, forward strand.
TTATAGAAAGGATGTTACTACAGCCACTGTGTTTGTTCATCAGACAACGACTATGAGCATATGATATTGGGTTGTTTGTATCTTTTAATCAAAGGTAAATAGGAAAATATTGAAAACAAATACCCTTAAAATCTACATCTCAATTTAAATTGCTGTATGTATTCACAATATCCGGTTGATGTGAGCCTAGGCAATGTATTTCTTTCCTAAGATATGTGAGTTTACCCTGTAGTAAATCTTCATTTTCGGAAAATAAGAGTACCTTTAAACACAACAATAAAGAACAGTCACATAGCAAACTATGTAGCAGCTGTCTAAATATAGTTCTATTGAAATCACAGCAATCTATTACGATATTTAACATTGGTTAACATGGAAAAACAGAGCTTGTCTCCTTTGAATACAGGAGTATTCTGTAGTCTGATTTGTTGTCTTTATTTTTTACAGTTCCATCTCACAACAGTTTTTAGAGAAAACGTTTGTAGGTGTCAAATTTCAGAAGAATTTTGTTCTGTATTATTTTCACATTTTTCAAGTTAAAAACCTGAAATTTAATGTGTCTAACATCAAGTTGTATAATTAAAAAAAAAAAACAAACAAAAACTGGCCTTTAGAACAAGCAAACATATTTAATAACAGTCACAAAATGGCAGTTCAGAAGTGTGATTTTCGCTTCCTGGACAAAAGGTGGTTTCTTCCCATGTTTTATATGACACATCCTCTAAAGGAAAGGAAAATAATGACTGGTTCTTTTTGCAAGGAAGGAGGATAAGTCAGTTTCTTCTAATGACAATACATATCTCTGATACACTTCATCTTTGAAGTGTCTTACTAAAAAACCCTAGGTTACCAACTAGCTGTGTAAAACTTCTTAGGCTATGTTTCTAAGAATATACATATGTTAAAGGGTTAGTTTTCCTGAGATGATAAACATGTCCTTTCTAATCTGTGTTATTGTACAATCGGCTTTTTGACTTTGCCCTCATGGTTCTAGTTTTGTAGAGCATTTTCAACTTTAAACAGAAGATCACTACAAACTTAGCTGTTCTGTAGAGTATTAAAAGTGTAATACCAAGCAAGTATTTATGTGTATCTTTGAAATGATATCATAAAACAAACCAGTATGAAAAAACAAAGGCACAAAGCCACATGCTAAGAACTATGCAGATCCATGTGGAGGAAATAAATATATTTTACCATTAAGAATATCTAATTTCCTTAGACATTCAGGCTGTTAGGCTTGAAAGATATTCAAGGTTGTTTAAAACTTTTCTTAACTAGCCTGAAAATTTCTGTAGCAAATTATCAATTGGTAAAGTAAATGTATGTGCCCGAGTAAACAAATAAATGCAAAAACACTAGCCACTAGCATTGAAAACATCTTGTTTCCAAGATATTTTTGAATACTCACAGTTTAGCCCCAGTAATATTTCTTTTAATAAATCATTAATTTCCTAGTTACAAAAAGGTTTGCTAAAAAGGACAGAAAGAAATGAGACTGCTACTTACGGTATTGAGTGGTAATATCCACATATCTGTCTCTCTGGGTTGTTTCTGGCTACTTTCTGCACATGCTGCCATAGAACCTTTTTATAGAGTTATAGTAATACCCAAAACCATGATAGTAGCAGCTTATGGGATTTGAATCAATCTGTCTTTGTCTGGGTCACCCTGTTCTACTTCTATCTAAATATTCTCTCTACTCTTCCTGTGGGGAATACTGGCTAAGTAACCATCACTCATTATTTCTCTTCCAGACTACTTAAACTCTTGTTTTTATCAATATTTTACAAGACATGTGATATGATTTTGATCTTTCACCATCTCATGTAGAAGAGTCCTTTCAAATATGCAACAATTGCTTAGACTGAACTTCTGACAAATACCTCAGGAGGGTGACTTAGTTTCCATATTGTTTCTGAAATGTTATGCATACCTGTAATAAAACTAAAAGCAGAAGCAAAAAGAAGTGAAAAAAACCCCATAAGCAATCAAAAAAAAAAAAGAATAACATGCCATGTTCTCAGTCATTTTAAAACAGCATTACTTCCTTACAAAAAGGCAGATACATATTCTTCGGCTAGATATTCCTCTCCACAACAAATAATCTAAGGTAAATGACAGGTATGCTCTTTCAAAAAACTTTTTGTTCAAAATGGTTCATTTAGCAGGATTTCTGTTCAGTTCTTCATATTTTCCATCAAGGAGATATCATAATCAGTAAAACCACAACATCGTTCTATGTTCATAAATCAGTTTGCATATTTATGAAAAAAACTTCCCCAAAGAAATGCTCCTGAATACAAGAATGTTGACTGCATTGAAGCATTTGAGCCTTCCCAATTTGCTTTGCTGACATAGGCCTCCACCGCATTTCAATATCACGGAACCACAAAGAGGCTGAAGTTTGTCAGCTGCTCTTCAGGTCTTCTAGTACAGCTCTTGCTTGGAGCTGGATTACTCAGGACCATTTTCATGCAAGTTTAAATCTGTCTAAAGAATGGAGACTTTATTACATCGTGGGACAACATGTGCCAATATGACCACCCTCACTATAGAAAAAAGCAACAAAAAAACAGCAAATCTTTTTTTGTTTTGTTTAAACAGAATTTTCTGTATCTCATTTTGTGTCTGTTGGCTTTTGTCCTGCCATTGGGCATAAGACAGTATGAAGTTCTTTTCTCTTTATTTCCTCCCCATCAAGTGTTTTTACACATGGCACCTGCACCTTCTTTTTCTAGGGTGAAAAGTCTTAGCTCGCTCAGACTCTCTTTATAGAAGTGATGCTCCAGTCCATAGATCATCTCGGCCCTTTACTGGGTTCTCTCCAATGTGGGCATGTCTGTCCTGTACTGAGAGTCAGTACTGGACACAGAACTATAAATGTGGCTTCACCCATATTGTGGAGAGGGTAAGAATCACCTCCTTCAATTTACTAATCCAAACATAAGTCAAGAAAACATTAGCCCTCTCTGGCACTAGGCAATGTTACTGGCTCTTGTTAAACTTGATGCTCAGCAGGAGCTGCAGGTCCTTCTTTGCAGAGATGCTTTCTAGCTGTTTGGCCCAGAGCTGTGTGGTGTGAGAGGTTACTCCTTCCCAGATATTGGACTTTGAACTTACCTTTGTTGAACTGCTTGAGATTCCTTTCAGCCTACCTATCTGATGCATCAGGTTCTCCTTCCTGTTTTGAATCATGTACAAATTTGCTGAGGGTACACTTTGCCCTATCATCCAAATCAGTAAAGATGTTACACATCATTAAACCTACCATTGAGCTCTGAGATATACAAGTAAAGACGAGACTTTAGCAAGAATGATCACAAGTGCCAGTGATCATTGCCCTCTGAGGTTTTCTGCTCAGCAACATTATAGTCCAAATGACTATCTGCTTAACTAGCCTATATTTCATCAGTATGTCTACGATGATGTTATGGAAGACAATGTGAAATTCTTATTAAAGTAAAAAAAACAATATCCACTCATGTCACTTCAAGCACCATGCTAATAACCTCACCGGGGAAGGCTGTCAGGCTGGTAAGGAATGATTTTTTCTTTCATGAATCCTTGCTGACCACTAAAAACCAACCTCTTGTTCTCACTATGTCTGGAAACTATTTTTAGGGTTATGTGCTCCATAAACCTTCCCAGGCACCAAAGACAGAATGTCTGGCCTCTAGTACCCCAAAGTCTCAATCCTGGCCTTCTTGGAGACAGGTGTGACATTTCCCTTCTTCCAGTCCGCAGGAACATTGTGATATCACCATGACATTCCAAAGATAACCAAGAGTGCCTTTACAATGACGTCACCCAGTTCCCTCAGCACTCATGAGTGCATCCCATCAGTTCCCAAGGACTTACATATACCCAGCTCATATATAACAGATCTTTCTCCAAAGTACATCTTTCTTGCTCCAAACTTGCCCACTGGTCTCAGGGAATCAGACTTGGAAGCAGACATTACCAATGAAGAGAGAGGAGAAAGAGGTATATCACCAGCCCTCAATTCTCTTGCGTTCCTTTAGGTGGTTTTTTTTTTTTTTGGCCTACACCGTCTCTTCATGCTTGGGCAAGTGTCTCTATGTTTTCCCTGAGTCTTCCCTTCTTGTTTCCACCTCCTCTGTACTTCTTTTTTTTTTTACCATTGGAGTTTAGTCAGGCACTCCATAGTTATCCATGCAAGCCTCTTACATCACTGTTTGATTTTCCACTCATCAGGACAGAATATGCCCGAGTTGGAAGGAAGTAATCTTTGAATACAACCCACTCCTCAAGGACATCTCTTCCCTTCAGGATTCCTCCAAAGAGGTCTATGAGGAGGCCAGATTTGCTCTCCTGAAGTCCAAGGCTGTGACCCTACTTTTCAGTTTGTTCTTTCCTCAGTATTCTGAATCCAAGCCTAGGTTAAGTGCGACCTTTCCATCCTTAGCCAGTTCTTCCTTGTTTGTAAGTATCATGTCCAGCAGAGCACCTCCGCTCATTGGCTCTTTAACCATGTGTCAGGAAATTGCCATCAAAGCATCTTCTATTAGGTATTTCTTGCTTACTTCTGTGTTGTCCCTCCAACACGTATGAGGGCTATTCAGCACTCCCAATGAGGACTAGGGGCTGTGAAAATGAGGCTTCTTCCAGATTCTGAAGAATGCTTCATCTGCTTCTTTTCCTGATCAAGCAGCCTACAGAAACCCACAACATTCCCCACGATTGTCTGACCTCAGCTGGCTCACTGCCATCCCTAGGCAGAACTCCATGCATCCCTTTCACTTTCTCACATGAAGAATAAATCCCCTCTCCTCACCATCCTGACGTCTTCTTCCTAAAAAGCCCGCATCTATCCTTGGCAGCACACAGTCTTGCGAGCTGTTCCACCCTATATTCATGATCCCAGCGAGATCCTGGCCCCACAATTGCACGTAGACTTTTAATTCCTCCTACTTCGTTCCATATGCTGCATGCATTGTGGTGTATGGGTACTTCAGATGAGTACCCAGGTTTGCTGAATTCCCTGAAAAAAGTTTGAGCTTAATTGGTGCTTCCATTGAGGTGGTCATAGTTCTGATTTGTTTCATTGTTTACAAGGCCTCTCTTGTCCATATCAACACACATCTATTGCTTGCAAATCCTGACCACCATGCCCTTCCTTTTTCATAGGTCATCAACTCCTTCCCTCATCATTCCTAGTTTAAACCTTTCCCTGGTAGCTAGGCCGGTTTTTACCCAAGGTGGCTTTGTCCCACATGGTCAGGTGGATCCTCTTTCTTGCCAAGTACTTCTGAGGTGTTCAGATTACTTAACGTCGACTTCCATTTCAACAGATAGACATCAAAAAGTAGGAAAAGGAGCCTATTTACAAACAAGAGGAAAGATCACGCCTTTTCTTTTTAAAGTTTGGTCTAATTTGCTAAAGATGTAACTAGACTGGGAGATTAACGTACAGAGAAACTACCATACCTGGCTTTTGTTTTTCTTTAAGTTAAGGCTAGGCATTAGGTAAAATTCTCCACTGAAAGGGTGATGAGGCATCAGAATGGGCTGCACAGGGAGGTGTTTCAGTAACCATCCCTGGAGTTGTTTAAATGGTGGATAGACAAGTTTCTTAGGGACATGGTTTAGTTACGGGGACAGGTATGGTTAGACTCGGTGATCTCAGAGGTCTTTCCAACCAAATGATTCTATGGTTCTATGATTCTAAAGTTTCATATAGATCTATGAAGAGGAATAATACTTTCCCACATTTAGCAAAAAAACCCCAGCATAACGATATTATTGTGGCTTCATATATTAATAATACAAAAAAAATGCACCTCTTATTTAAAAAAGAGTACAAGGCTCAGTAACAGTAAAAATAACACGTTCCTAGGCACTGCTAGTATTCCTTACTGCCTGAGCAGGGTCATGCATCATTATTAATCCTACTGTAGATGTGTATCCAAAAATACAGTTTTTCTTAATTTCTTTACATGTTTGAAGTGCACAGAAAATCACAAACTATCTAGAAATTATTTGTTCTTCTTACCGTGCTGTGAATTTTACCACAATCACTGTTTCTGTTTCTTAGGCAGCTTTATCATTTACAGTTCAATAGCAAGCTTCCTCTCTCTGTCCTGGTCTTGTTTGGAATCTTACAAATGAACTGCATTTTTGTCACATAGGAGCACACACCAGTTTTCACAATGTTGACAATTTGAGCACATTAAGGTAGTTAAGGCTTTTATGTTTCTTTGTTTTTTTGCTTGTTCTTCTTAATCCAGTCAGGGAAAACTGACTCAACGTAATTTTAAAAGAAAAGCAATGCCGAAATATAATGTAATTGGGATCACAATATCACGGCTCATGAACGACATATGGTCTGGTGTTAAAACCAATACACAGTCAACAATTTAAACTCTACTTTTCTCTAAAATTTTTAGTTCAATCATACCATAAGCCAGGAAATCTGCCTCAGAGTCCACATTGCCACTAGGTGCAAAATCAGCATCAGAAACAAAGATTTGAATCAGCAGAGTGGGATGGCTGTGACAGAATCCACGAGAAAAGATGTTCTTCCAAGGAAAAAGAAAAAAACATGATTGCATGTCTCAGCTTAGAACGACAATTACCAATGACTGTTTCACTCCCTACATCAGCAAAACCTCTTGGAACAGAGCTGAAATCAGTGGGATTTCATTAAGACTACACGAAAGTTCATTACTTACACAACTAAGAATTCTCTGAGTTTACTATTTTCCGTTGTAAATTACTTCCATTAGATCTGTGTGCTGGGTATACTGTATTTGGAAATGGCATGGATCATTGAGGTGGGTCCTGAGGGAAGCTGGTTGGTTTTATAGATATTCACATCTTTTCGTAATCATCAGTTATTCAGAAATGTTCACATTGGCAATTCAGCAACCTTTCTGGATGTTTGCAGATTAAACAACAGATTTACTGATACCAGTAACAAACAAACAAAAAATGTGAGTATCAATATTTTCGTCATGTTATTTCATGTGTTTTTAACCTCTGATAGTCTGAAACATTCTGAATGAAGATGTAGCCTCCTGTAGATCAAAGTAAGAATTTTGGTGCTCTTAAGTCTTACCGTTATTTTTTAAGCACTTTGTAATTATATGTTACTTAGCAGGGAGGCTAGATAAGCTGTAATGACATATTTTCAATCAAACTTAAAGAAGGCAAGCCTGTGTAACTCATAAGATAATGTGATTCGGGCATTATTGAGTTTTACTGCTGTTTTACGAATAGAATTTGAAAAGGACAACACAAGAATAAAAACAACCTATCAGTCACTCCCACTGTATATCATACCTGTCAATGATATGCATATTGCATTTTAATTTAAGCTATGGTCTATGAATGTTTTGTTACTGAATTTAAAATATTATGCTAAAATGGAGTTCATCTTCTTACAGGAATTTTATGGGAGGACTGATGAATTTTATTAGCAACAATCCTGATTAAATCTGGGTTACTTTAAAAATTATTGGGTGTTTTGCCTGATGACAAGAAAAATCTTAAGATTGCTAGTGTTAAAAACGTCTAACTTGAAATTTATAAACTTTCAACTTTTTAACCTGGTGTCAAAAAGACAAAACATTTTAATCTCAAAATGATACCTGAGAAATATGTGTTGTATGTACTTTGTGCATGTATGTATTAATGTATATATATTAGGATGCATATTTACGTGCTTGTGTTTATATAAACATGGAATGCAGTATGCATATCTCTAATTTACAATAAACCTTAGCCAGTTAGTGGGCATACATTCCTTTGACTAAAACATGGTAGTCTTTCTCTTCTAAGTAAATATCCTTACTATCATGATAATAAAATATAAAATAATATATCTTTTTAAAAAATATGCTGACAGGTTAGCTAAAGTGCCTCCCAGACAAGTTAGTGCTTGTTTATCTTATTGAAGTTGTTTTCAAGCAAGAAGAATGAGTGTAAGGAAATATCATTGCAAATGGATGCATTGCTTTCTAGTCCAGGATTACTGAAAAAAACATGTAAAGAGGTGAAAAGTTCCCTTTCTTTCTGTATCCAGGTGTTCAATCACATCACAGCTGGGTTGGTGACAGTATAAAACCATCAATTTCTTTGAATAAGGGTGAGAGGACAAGGGAGAAGTCTTCAGTCATCAGTTGCTCCTTAAAACCACAGTGCTAAGCTGTCAGAAGACACAGTCTTTTGCTGGACAATCTCTGACTCGGCTTCTGACTCCTCTAGTTGAAGAATAAATTCAGTGAGGAAGCTGGCACACAATACGTGGTGGCTCTGTGAACCCAGCTAAGCTAAAGGAAGGTCATGATGGAGTTAACACTGGGAATTTTAATTTCTGTGTTGTAATGAAGTGCTGGACTGAGCATTGTGCTGCGATAGGCCTGGGCAGCAATGTGGCACTTAGAGATCTCCCAAGAGATCTGCCAATAGGCAGGCAAGGCCCTGAGATTGTGTGTGTGATGACCGTGAACAGTGAATAACCCAGAATGAAGGTTTTTCTACGAGATGTTCAGGGCCAATGAATTTCAGAAATTCATACAGTTGAAGCACAGATCACCTCTCGGGAGCCAGCCATGGACCAAAGTGAGGCTTTCTAAAGTAAGGCACATGCCTGTGAGTTGTCAGAATTCCAAGTTACCTGGTCCTTATGTTTGAAGACTGTAACTTGTGGCACATCCTTTCTGGAAGAGAGGAATAGCAACATGTATCTATATCCCTGCACTCGTATATCCTAAGTTGTGTGTCATGTGTTATTTTCTCATATAAATGTTTTGGCTGTTGATACATGTCATTTTGAGTTTTTTAAGATATCTTAAGCAAAGACTCAATATGAATGTGGTTAATTTATGTCTGTCAAACATGTTAATAGGGAAAAATAACATATATCCTGTATCCTGACAAGAAAAATACCTACAATGATGTCTATCTTGAAAGAGAAAGGACAAGTATACCATAATAATGATAATTTAAATTCATGAGATTGTACTGTAAAGATAAAAGAGATTAAAAGATAAAACAAAAATACGGAAACTGAGAAAACTCAGACTGTCTGCAAACCCCAATGAGAAAAATCAAAAACCAAATAGAACGGAGTGTTTTTCACATTTTTATCATAATTAGATACAGGTTAGATAAGCTATAACCTTCAATCACCCTGACTTATAGCAACCACTTTAAAGAATTATTGTTTCCAAGTTGTACAGTGACTAATAACACAGTTTATATAATCTTTTCCTTGTGGCTCTTTATATATTATTGAAGAAGATCTATGACATCCCTTTTAGTTGAAACTGAGGACTGTTTTATTAGTTCTGGAACTTGTAGATGTGGTGAATATCCTTGGGAGGAAAAGAAAAGTTGTTGCCAAGGTATATTTACACTCGGAGAAATATTGTATATGTCATTGTCCTCTCTACAGTGATGATCTGAACTAAGGTGCCAATTTTCAAGGCAACATCTGTAATACAGATATTGTAGGTAAACTAATGAGAGAAAAATTCTTATGACCTTTGCCTGGTCCTGGCTAATACCTGAGCTACGTTTGTAATTAAAAACTTGAAAATATACTGATCTTTAAAAAATACAGTCCCATGGCTTGTATAGTCAACAAAAATATATATTTAAGATGACATTTTGCTCTATTTTGATTTTCATATTAATTAGAAATATACAATTCTAACATTGGGAAGGGGCCTACCCACTTTTTCAGCATTTTGAGTTCTTTGAGAAAGCTAGGAAAAAAACCCCAGCAATAAGGGCAGGTTAGTTATGAAATGAAAGCAATAATCCTGTCATGTTGGAATCCATTTGCTTTTCTGCTAAGATATGGCTTTCTGATGAGAAGGTCTCCATTTAAGTCACTTCATTTTCTATATCTATGTAGTAAACTATAAATGATACATTATTGTTGAGAGCCCTCAGTGCTTCATGTTAGAAACCAGTGCTTGTCATATGCCATTTAAAATGAAGATATTAGTAGCCTTATGGGCATTTTAAGTTGCAATATCCTAATTGAGAGATTTTGAGGTTTGTGAGTGTATATTTTACACATTAAATTGAGCGTAAATGTGGTGTAAATGTATTATGAAAAGATGTATGCTTTTTTTAATATAAGAAGTGCAATATGCTTGGAGAGGAAGAAACAGAAAATAAAGATTACAGTTTACAATTCATGGATTTTACCAAGTCCTTGTATATGTTTCTTGCTCTTATCACACCTCAAACTTGAAGTATGAGTAGTAACAGCTTGTATATGAACTCTGGGTTTCGTTTAAACATATCAAAAGGGGCATTAATCTCATCTATAATAATGAGTTGCTAAAATGAAATGTATCTGCATGAGAAACAAATCTAACACTGCCATGTAGAAGTTACAGCAGTGTATAATTTTCTCTGTTTAAAAGAACGAAAACGTATTTTCAGCCATACGTTTTAGTGCAAGAGGGAGTCTGGAGTACAGGGTCAACTGTCAAGCAAAAATTGTGTTATGTATGTTACTGTTAATATAAGATATTGGGTGTTTCTGCTCTGTGCTTTTGGTAATTTACAATAAAAACAATGGGCTTTGGTAAATAAGAACTAAGCTAGGGATATTTTTTTCAAGCATTTTATGCATAAACTTGTTCTTGTAAAAGAGTAATCAGTGTTCTTGCATTAAAATTAAGATTATATCTAGCTGAAAAGCTGGACATCATTCCAAGTCAGTAGAAAAATATTACAGAAATCTACCTTTACATTTGTTGTCTTTCAAGTTAGTACGAAAATATTACATAATATCTAGAGAAAAAGACAGAAAAAGCCTTATTTTTTTCCATTTAAACTCTAAGTTATTTTTAACTCATGGATACATTGAAAAAGATTAACTCTGAAAAAGTGAATGTTTCCGAATCTCTTTGTTGCCATAATATTTTGAAGAGAATTTCAGTTATTACAATAGCAACACAAAGGCGATAATCTGAATGTCTACAGTTGGTTTGGAGCCCTTCTATTTTTTTAAAAATGGTAGAAAAGGCAAAATATCTCTGAATTCATTGACTATCTTAGTAATTAACATAACATGATGCATGTTGACCTGTGTAATACACTGCTAGCTACTGAAAACCTGATGCTGCCTGGCACCATCTCTATGGGGGTTAGATTAAGCTGTAGCAGTTCCCCTGGACCAAGTTTCTGACAACAGTTGGAGTACATTCCTGGAGGACACCTCTGGTTTGTTTTCATCCAAAATTATTTCGGTCATATGCTCCAAGACCAATCCACAATGCAAAATAGAGCACAGTACATGGAAACAACTGAATAATGTATTTTGAATAGAAAAAGTTATACTTACATGTCACTTTGCAAACTACCATCTAGATTGCCCACATCCTCCCTAGTTGCTGCAATTAAATTTTAACAACCAATCCTCAAGAACAGAGAGACTAAATTACTCTGTTCAAGCTTTCTGGATTTAAGAAGTGCATCTTAAATGAGAAGACAAAATTCTTACTGTGAGACAAACTATAGTCTTAACAGTCCAAGAATTATTTTTTCCAACAGATAGCGAGTCAAGTTCATGTTTTCTAAATTATGTAACCTCAGTTATACTTTATTTGATTTCTATCTCCCATTTAAATTTGGTTGTACACAGAAACAAGTATTACTTTCCTTTAATAAACCAGTAATCATGTGTGACTTGTGTTTATAGATCTGCTGTTTCTGATTGCATTTTGAAGGTGTTTGCTTTCATCTGGTCCTTTTTCTTTTGGGATCTTTGTTAACATTCCCTTTATCTCTGATAACCATCAAGATGTGGTTCTTCAGTGAAGTATTTTAGTGCAAAAAAAAAGATTGTGACAATTTTGTTTCATCTGGTATAAATTGACAGGTCATAGATCTTTGATTTATTTGATACTTTTATTCCAGATTAATTTTTAGTTACTGCAGATTAATATTGGAGAACATGTTTTGCCTTGAGATAAGCTGACACTATCAAATTGACTGAAATTTTGTTCAGAAACTTACTATATATTTGGCTATTACTATCTGATAGGTAAAGTGTCAGACTCATCTAAGATTGTCATATCAGCCTGTACATCTGAAAAAAACCAACCAAGATCAATGAACTTAAAAATTATAAGCGAAGTAAAATATCTTTAAAAATATCAACATGTTCTTTTTCTGTTTATTAATTTTGAGACCATTGTTACTATCACAAAGTTAGCACAGTCGAGAAATTTTACTGTTCCTTTGAAGCATTGAGGTTTGAGACTTTATACTTTGTGCCTAAAATAAAGATGAGAAAATAATTTTCAGAACATTATCAGTTTAATCATTTAAAAAGCAGTTAATTATCTGGATAAGTTTTCATTGCACTATCCTGTTTATAGCTAACAACTTGGCCTAACTTTCTTTGTGTATAACCAGAGGAAATGCAAAATGAAAAATTCTCAAAGAACGTGCAAAAAGAAGAACCAAAAAGAAAACTTTAAAAAAGATTGTGACTTTGTTTTTTCAGATTGCACTGTCCCATACATGTTTCTTTTGATCTATAGAAAAATTCTCCTTAGTCTAACACCTGATGATCAGATTCTTTGTTTCCTTTTGTTTGTGTATAATTTCTTTCTGTTTGTAACTCACAGTGCATTACTGTGTCTTTATATAATCTTAGCTATCTAAATTTTCCCTAATCTACGTATAATCATGCCTAGATAATAATTTCACATTATCTCATGCTAATGTATGCACATGCAGAACTTGAAGGGATTTGAAGTGGATCCTAAATCATGAACTATTCACATTTTCTACTGAGAATATTTGCATACCATGTCTGTGCAAATGCTGTAGGTTTACAGCAGCAAAGTATAACATAAAGCAAAAGCTATGACTTAAAAAAATAAGATTACTTATTTAAATATAAAATTTAATAATTAATATAATTATTATCACATAATTGTATGAAGATATTAATGTAATTTAGTGTTAATAATAAGTTCTCAGTAGACTTTCATAATTGCCTTAGTCATACCTTATCACCCACAGAGATAATTAATATTGATTTGGTTGTCATTTGCTCACAGTGGTAAGATTCAACATGGAGTGGATTAGAAGACTCTTGTTTTAAATATGACACTACTCTCAAAGACGTGAAAGTCATTTAAACACAGACTTCACGGTGGTCTAGGTATTGTAAGATTATGCACCTAATTTATTCTGTGATTAGTGCATAAGATGATTTGCAATTAAGGTACAAGAACCTTAGCTATGTGGCTGTGACTTAAAATTTATAATAAAACCGAACTTGCAAAATAAATGAAAAAAGGATGTTTCAGACTGCAAAAGGATATCTGTTTAAACTACTCTGGGAAGCTGCAAGCATCTCAACTCTTCTTTGACAGAACATTTGATGTCTTCTAAAGAGCCTCTTACCTTCGTAGCAGGAACTGAAGTAATGCAAATTCAAGGTGCATTCAAAATGCAAATTCTTAAATAAAAAACAAAGCATAAACAAATAATATCTATCAAAATGAAAAAGAAGAATAAGATGGAAGAGAAGGAGGAAGAGGAAGAGGAGAAAAAGAAAGAGGGCACTAACGAAGAAAAGAAAAATTCTTGTCAAAGGGTTTTCATGGCATAGAGAATCCAGAAACCTACAAAGAGCCCTAAAAGGAGGCCAGCAGTGAAGATTTCACCATAGATAATGTTATTACTCTAAAAATTCTTGATTCATCTTCTTGCCCTTACAGAAATCTCATGAAAAGTCTTCCAGCCCGTCCCATAGACCTGGAGTGAATGACTCTTTCTTCTTAGTATTGAGTCATGGTTTGACATTATGGGTCATGGCTAGATACACTAGGCCACTGATCTTCATAGGCCAAAATAGTGTTAAAAAAATTATACTCACATTTTACATATTCCTTTTTAAAAAGTCATCTACATAAGGCCAGGAGATTCCATTTATTTACCAAACACGTAAATCATCAGCTTCTGTACTGATTCATCAGAACAGCATCAGCTTCACAACAAATTAACTCTCTGGAGTGCAGTAACAACATTGTTGAATCCAATTCCAAAACTCTTATTTACCTCAGATAGACGTAAATTTTAAAAACTAGTGTTCAGGTGGTCTTTCTGTTCCTAAAATACGGCATGTATTTTGCTGTGCCGTGGGAAGAAAAAGTAAATACAACCTTCAAATGGGCTGATTATAACAAATACATAGAGAATCTCTGTATAAAATACTGGATCGGTAGACTTAACAAGTATTGTTTCAGTGTAATGGGAGCTGGAGATAAGATTGCTTCAAGAATTGCAGCCTAGCTACATTTAGTATCTTTGATATCAACATCACTTTGACTTGAGTAATGGGATGCACTTATATATATGATGGTTACAAATGAATAATACCTCCTCCATATCTCTCCTTAGGTGATTTTATTAATACCTTGTCTGTGGGTCTAGCTGTTTTATGACAGCTCTAACAGTAATATGTCTGAGTAAAATTGGATCTGACATATTGAATTGTGTAGATATAGTACAGTAGTCTGGCAATTATTTGTTTGCTCATTAACAAAAGTTGGTAAAGTGACAGAGAAGAAGTAGCAGCACTGGGAAAGATAAATAGGACAGTTCAAAAAGTAGTAGCAAGGCACAGTTTTATTCAGTACTGTTATGAATTGGATGCCCCTTACCTTAGTTATTTAATTATCTGGAAAGAAAAATCAGCTGAAAAATCTTTTCTTGGTATATTAGCTCCGTATTCTAGTCTAGGTGTTTACATGAAATAATCTTTTCTGTTAAAATGATAATTTTGTCTTTGCACTGATATAGACAGCTAACAAATAGTAGACAAAATATAATTGCTGTCTGATTTACTTGGAATGCTTTTGCTGGTTTGTGGGTAACTTCAAGAAATCATAGAATCATAGAATGGTTTGGGTTGGAAGAGTCCTTAAAATTCATCTAGTTCCAACTACCCTGCCATGGGCAGGGACACCTCCCACTAGACCAGGCTGCTCAAGACTCCATCCAACCTGACCTTGAAATAAAGCTAACTAAATATCTTTAAAGGAAAGATAGGAACAGAATTCTTTATATGTATATATACCTACTAGTATGTTTTTACCTACTAGTACCTGTAACCTAAATAAAAAATACATACATGTACATTACCGTATGCATACATATATGCTATATATAAATATATATCTGCAAATATGTATAAAAAATGCAAATAAATGTATCTAAATATATATCCTTGTAGATATTTGTATTGCATGTGTGTATATATAAATGTACACACAGACACACATTGCCTTACTTCTCCGCTTTTTCGTTCTAAGACATAATTATTTCAATATTAATTGTTTACTTTTTTTTTATACATCTCAAGGTCTAGTCCTCATTTACCATAGTATCTTAGCCTTGTTTGATTGGAGGTTTTGTTGATTTGTTTGTTATGCTTTGTTCTTGTTAGTTTTAATTCTAATTTGTTTTACTATAGTGTAACCTTGTGCTTTGTTTCATGAGTTTTGTGATCTGTGTTTAATTTCAGTTAACACATTTGTTTCACTTGTTTCTCTGCTACAGGCTGCTTGAAAGCTCTATCTTTCTTCTGGGAGTAAGATTGAATACTCAATTAACAGAATATGTGCAATATACTCTACTACTGCAGAACCACAAGAACTGATGTCTTGGATTTTGATTTTTTTCCATCTTTGCAATACGTACTTGAGTATTTTCTGTTTAATCCATCTTTATTTCTTTTCCCTACACTGATAAGACAAGCGATATATACAGATCTGTTTCACATATAAGAATATTCCTGTTTCCTCTTAGACTGTCTTTGAAGAAATCCCACTTGGATTGGTCATCAAGACTAGCACACTTTCTTCTTCTCAGGTTTTGTGTAATGGACCTTGACAAATAAAAGCAACTGCAATATTCATGAAAGGAATATTGCCTGTGTGTGATTACACACACACATATATATATATATGAGTAGTGTTATTTCTTATATTCTTTTTCTTCAGGTATTGGTGGATTTTGTTTGCTTGTTTGTTTTTACATAATAGAGTATGCAGATCTTCCTTCACATTTAAGTGCTAGTGACTAGATTAACATCTGCCTACTCCATATATCGAGATTCCAGTCCAGATTTAGACTTAGATTACATTCTGACAGTTCTTACACAGTAGTAAATAAGACATTTATCATTTACATCCAGTTTTATTGACCATATGTCTGTTAAACAGGACGGTACCTACTGGTAACTAGGGTGTAAATTTGGGCCTAGTATAAATTGTAATCTGCATATTGAAGTGTGATAATGAAGCAAAGTGGGTGTTCATAATGCTGTTTTTGAGAAGTAACATTTCTGAGATAAAAACCAGTAAACTGCATTTTCGCAAACATAGGAGTAAATATTTTTCCTTCTGTAGCCAGAATGGATGAACAAAGGCATTTCACCTTTGAGAAACAACGCCTCCTGTGAATACTGCCTGTCAGTACTCTGAATGTACTATCCAAAGGTCAAGCAAGGCCTTTCCTTTGGTGATTAGTTCTTTTCTCTACAATACACAGACACACAAAAAAGGATTAAAAAAATAAAAAGAAGTTTTCTTACCACATATCTGATCTTTCTGCAACTTTCAATCAAAATGTGATTTTTGAGGATTTGGGTGTTTTATTGGCTTCTCTTTTACTGTAATTGAAACTCCCTTTGGAGTCTGCAAAAACTTTCTCAACTTTCCATAGGCCCCACCTCCCTGAAGCTAGAAAAGAAGTAGTGTTAATAGATATATTAATATCAATGTATTTCCACAAGCCAGTTACTAAGACATTAACCACAAGAGCTAGAAGAGATACTGATTTTCTCTGTGAGCTTTCAAATCAATACTACCAAAAAATTTACCAATTAAATTATGCTAAACAAAACATTACATTGCACATTTTCAGAAATCTTGCTAACATTAACAGTATGTTAAACTTTCAATAAACTCAAAAGAGAAACAGTAGAAAGTCACTCGTTGAGTCGTCATCAGGATCTCATACTTGAAAGACTACAAGGTAAATTTACTCATTTCTCTTAAGCTGCTTAAAGGGATCATTAAGAAAAGGATTTCTACTAAAGAGCAGGTTCAATTAGAGATGGCTTGGCATAAGGTTTAAACCCATTAGAACGCAAGTATTTTCTTTGTTTGCAAGGGCTTGCTGAGCAAATTAATCTCTGTGTACTAAACAATAGTGACACCAGCAAATTAGGAAGATATGAACACAAAAAATTACTACAAGATATATCAACATGGTATATTTTTTTATGCCCTGTCCTCAAGGCTCCTTTTGTCTCCTTGTTCATAAGTGATCCATTGTATGTAAAAAATCATCTTTCTACACTAACCTAACCAACAGATGAAATCAGAAATTTTTAACTTTCAAAAGAAAGAACATGGAAAAATTAACTAAGTATTTACTACGTAAGTAACTTCTTTTCTTAAGATAACTGAAAGTTTTTGTATGTAAAGCAAGACTTTCATTACAATTCCAAATGATACAAATGCAGCCTGTGTGAAACTGTAAAAGGTCAAGTTTCTGCTTCAGATCCCTTTGGTATTCCACTTACTTTTCCTTTACCCTTTCTTCCCCACGAGGTCCCCAAAGGGTATTAAAAAAGTAATGGGGAAGCAGAGGAATGGAGTCAGAATAATTTTACCATTAAGAGTATCATAGTACCTCTAACTTGGAACAAGAATCGCCTAGTTTTTCTGGTTTGTTTTCCCAAATAGCTCAACCTGAAGCAGGAAGAAAGCGGAGAAATTTCCACATGAAATGGTTAAAGCTTAGAAAAATTGGAAAGATTCAGAAAGAGTATTTACCATGGAACACATGAGGCAATTTTACCATACATATTAGTGACAGTACTCTTGTGCTATGCTGTTTATTTTATCACAGATTATGTATTTTTAAACTTCCTTTCAATAATTTTATCAGATGTCAGCAAACTTTTGTGTTTCAGTGCTATTATTTCTTTTCAGGAGTTGCATGTTCTGTATATAGAGAAAAAAAACATGATCCCTTCTACAATCCACTGCTATTTCTAAAGCAAAGATTATGCCTTTCAGCAGTTTCTTCTAGATTTACTGTCAATGAAACTTCAAAGACTCTGTTTACATATGGGTCATTGGATGATACTAAGCATCTTTAAAATGCTGGGCAAGAAAAATCTTCCTGTGAAAGTACTGCTATCTACTGGAATGATCCCCTTAGCAAAACACATACATATTCCTGCCTGTTCGTGTGCCTGATGCAGAAAGACCATGGAAAAGTAGAAAGTGAGTGCTATAGAAAATTTTGCGCAGATCCTTTGAGAGATTATCAGCTTAGTTTGGGGTGCTCACAGATACTCATGGGATCTCGGGATATACAATAATGTTTACAGCTGCTCCACCTCGACACAGATTAGCACAATAGTTTTTTGTCATGTACCTGCACACATGAAGGTAAACATGTTTTCTATCGCCTCTTTCCTTAGAAAATTCTTATCACTTAAATTTGCTCACAAAGTTTGCCTGAATTCAAAATTAAAATCAATGAATACTCAAGGACCAGCATATTAACTTTGTATAATATATATGACCATGATGAAAATGTTTCTCATCTTACCTGAAGTTTCCTTTCTAGAGTTCTAGAACAAATGCTATGAAGTCAGATAATCCCATGAAACTCTGAATTAATTTACTTCTTTACATACCCAAGGTCCATGACCAAGATAAAACCTTTTCTTTCATTTTTTTTCAAAACATTGGATTTCATTGTTTATAAAAGGAACAAAATTAAATATTCACTTTTATCAAGTTACTGGGTTTTCTTTAAAAAACCTCTTGATTTTTTTTAATCACAGTTTAGATTGATTCTTCCCTGTCTTAATTGATATCTTCTACACAAGTGCAATAAATTCACAATAAAAACAAACAGCTAAGAACTCATTACACACATGGAATTCAGAATTCAGCTGTTAAGAAAAGAAAGCTAATACTTTAAAGGGGTGAAACAATCTGTGAGCAAACAATTTCAGGTATTGCTTTAAATGTAATATCTACCATTATCTTCACATGACTCTGTACTGACAAACGATCAACAGCAATGAGTAAAAATTTTTCAGTAACTGTAACTAATTAATGAATAAACTTTTTATTTAACCATTTTTTTTTTAAATTTCACATTCTCATAAAAGAATTCAGATGTACCTGGGAACCCGTATGCTTTTTGAATAGAAATTCTTCAGTTAGGCTTCCTGGTCAAATTTTGAAATTATGTAAAACCTTGAGGAATGATTTAATTGTAAAGCACCTCAGAAGAGGGACTTTCCCAGGAGAGAGAGTACCTCAAGTACACCATTTAGCCACATTTGTTTCTTGCTTTCCTCTTAATTCTCAGGAAGTAGAAACAGATTGCTGTACCAGTTATGGTCCATACCATGAATAGGTTGCTGTCCTTCAAACAAGGATCAACACAGATGTTAAGAAGCAAGTCAGAAAGTGGAGAACGATTGCCAAACCAAAGCTCTGCCCAATCCCTACTCCCTCCTTCCCCCCACACACCCTGAGGTTTACAGATAGAGGTTTGGATTTGGACTCAATATCTCATTCTTAATATTTATTTTTTTTCCTGAACTTCTTATATGAGATTAGATAATTGTATTTTTTAAGTCCATTTACCATGTGGCTTACCTAATGTGATCAAAAAGTGCTGTGCTAAATGCTGTGTAATTTTAATGACTTACAAGGTACAATGACAAGAATTAAAAAAAAAAAAGAGGGAATTGATTGGTAGATAGTACATACTTCCTGTGAGTTGTGGCCTTATGGAGAGAGGTGAAAGAGTGAATAAGAAGTGAGAAAATTATTGGATAATTTCTAATAAATTAAATCAAGTTATTTTTTTTAAAAAAAAATTCAAGTGGTACATCAAAAATGCAGCAGGGTTGATTTAGTTTGTTTCAGTTGATGAGTCTAGAATTCATGGTGATTTTCAGGAAACCACACCTGGACACTCATCTGCTGAATTGCGCTTGAAATTATTTAAATTTAAAAGGCAGAAAGATCCAAACCAAAAGTAAATTATGGGCAAAATTTGCCAAAGAATATATGTACAAAAGCCATTGTTAATACAATCAAAGAATCATTGTAAAATAAGTTGTGAACACATCCTGCAAAAAAAGACAGATGGATATTTGGAACAACATATAACATTTTAGGTTTCATCAACATATTAAATTTCTGAAACTAATTTTATTTTAAGGATTAATCTTGAAATTTAAATAATTTTTAACCTAATTCTGTCATATTGCAGAATTCTCTGTTAGTTTGCATAGTTTGTTTTCCAATTTCTTCAAAAGAGTAAAACACTTCTCAGTGTTTGTTTTTTTCTCTCTAAGAATACCTTTACTGCCTTTCTATAACTCATAGAGGTTTTACTGTGACTATCTTATTTCAATATTTTCTTTTCACAAGTATTCAAACAACTCATTTCCCGTGAAGGGTGTCCACGAATAGCCTACAGACTATATCTACTGTCCCTGAGGTTTTCTGCTTTGTCCCTCAGAATTTATTAAAGACTATTTTCTCAGAGATTTAAAATATGCCCTTTTAAATTTAAATATTTCTGTTGTGTCCCCTTGAGCAGTCACAATCCATCGGGATTGTTTGCGTTGTCAAGAAGAGGATTACAGTACTGTAAATGTTTTTCCTAACTAAATTCAAAATGTTTCCAGCCCGTAACTCTAATCATACACACTTCTCTGTTCCTTCTCTATGAATTTCTATTCATCTCCCGTATTTTGTTTCTATACTGCAGGTCTTTATCAAATTGGCATTAGTGACCTGGGTCATTTTATCTGTTTAACTCTGTTAAAGCCATTTCATTACAGAGAATAAACATTTTAGCAGACTTTGATGAGCTAGTTTAGCCATTTGTGTGAGTGCTCCTTTTGCTGTTTCCATCAAAATGGGCTTCGTTAGCAGAGACCAACGATTTCACATTTTTAGGTTAAGCCAGTTTATTCTGACAAGCGTGGGATAGTAAGTGATATATAAGCAGCACAGATGGACCAACAAGGCAACTTCTGAATGGCCTGACCCTGATAGAGAGCTGCTGAAGCAATTGATGCAGGTGTGGTTGATTTGTTGTGGTCTCATGTTAGAAAACAGCATCACCCAGTGCCAGAGAGAAATGAAAAGTTTTCTTTTTCCCTCGTTGACATTTGTGTGTAAGAACACCTTCTATGTCTTCCACATATTTCCACTATGTATCCATCAGAAATTCTTCCTTCTAAGCAGTTTTACTAAGTTTTCTTCATCAAGACTAAGGTTTTTCATTCACAATTTCTCCTTCTGATACAATACAGCCTCTGTCCACTTGTCTCAATATATGGAGGGACAAGGACACAGGGCTGCTGAGGGCTGCCTCATTACACAGAAAGCAGGACCAGGTAAGCCTACAGTCACCAGGTAGGTCCAAGGTCTAGTCAGACTGCCTGGCACAAGGCTGGGCAATGATTTGCTGCTGCCTACAGCACAGCTTTCAAGAGCTAAGGAAGGATTCTCAGACAGCTCTGTCTTACAACTTCACTGTTTTGGCAGTAGTCTTGTCCAAAATTAATCCAGCCTCGCCATGTCAGAGCTGCCCTTAAGTTTAGGAAGTTACAGCCTCAGGGTGTGGATGGCACTGTAGGGCTTATTGGTGCAAACAAGGCTCTGGCACAGATAATTTAAAATCATCTGATTGATCTCCCTGTAAGGTACCTGTGTTCTGGAGCTTTCATCTCTGGTCTCTCTAGGGTGTTTATCCTGCTTATAGTCATAGATTATGACATGATAATAACTTCTTTATTTCTCCACCTCATAGATATAGTTGAGACTTAAAAAAAGAAAAATGGGAAAAAATCAGGACTTTGATATATGCAAACAGTAATGTTTTAGGGGAAGCTATATCTGCAAGATATTTATGAAAATAAAATGTCTTAATACATTGATCTATTTTCTTCTTATTTTCCTAAAAGTTAGTCTATTTTCCCAGAAAATTTACCTTTACACACACACACATGCATACACATATATTGCAGTATCACTAATTATTTTTCCTTAACAGTCACCATTAGATTTTCTACATCAAATACCAAACTGTCTGGCATAGCAATGAAAAAAATTAGACAAGTTATAACTTAGGGTCACATTGGCAAGGAACTTGAAGGTCCAATTTATGGATATGAAAAGACAAGATACAGTGAGCATCTACAGTTAATGGTAACAACTCCCATTTCATAAACCCTTAATTGTCACACACAGTATATTAAGCCTAGACAAATGTAATAAACTGGAGCATTTTAATTGAAGTTAAAAAAAAAGTTTTATGTACATACTCTCAGAGAATTATACAGCTAGAAATGTATTTACGCACGAGCAATATAAATAAGGCATATGTAGGACACAAATACTAAACTTCTCCTCATTAGATAATTTCCACTGTCACAATAAAGCAGGACCAATGGATACTGTATTTTTCTGAAGGCATGAAAGCTCAGTTATAATGCAAAAAAATCAACCAAGGCTGTGCGTTGATGAATGTCCTTTGATCTTGTAAGAGAGTGGCTTGTAATGTTTAATACAAAAAGTTACTAACACAAGACGTCAGCTCAACAGCTGGTTTCCTATTGCTATGTTTAGTGGGAACGCACACCAGTTTTACACAGAATTTTATGCATTGACACAAGTGTAGTTATACTATTGAGAGCTTTGGTGCTGTACTGCAGAGCATCTAAAAATTTCTGGCTAAGATGTGTTACTTTCCTGCCAAAATTTTATTCACATCAGGAACCAAGAATAGGTCAACACCAGCCACAACTACTTTTACTCACAGAAGAAACTGCTGTGTTTATATGCGTAAAATATATACATATGTATGGGTCTACATGCGGATATTACAAAGATATTTCCTCAGAAATATATGACTGTAACAGCTAATAATAGCTTTATTAGTAAGAATAAACATGTCTTCTTTGCACTCTATGTTAAAGGAAACGAGACATGACTTGACTGAAAGTACATTTAATGCAAACACCTAAAACTGCTGTATGCAAAAATAATGTTTGTGTGAAATTTATCATTTGTTCAGCATTTAATTATAGTGGGCTACAGGAGTACCAGCTGAAGATGTAATCCTTTGTGGTTACTGCTGTCTTTATCAAATCTATCTTCTTGTCGTGATAAATATTTTAGCTTCTACTTAAACAGAGCATGCACCATAAACTTCTAAATTATTGTAGATAAAAAAGATGGAAGAACATTTCTGAAATAATGGATCATAGGACCTGTCCACTGGATGCCTAGCTAACTTCAGATTGATTGTTTACAAGGATTAATTTTAATATGCTTCTTTGCAAATCTATACTTCTCATCATGCAATTAGAAAGGAGAAAAATATGTGTATTACAGTAAATGCGTTACTGTGAGGTATAATTACAGCCCCAAAAGTTAACTGCTAAGGGACTTTTCTGGAAGTAAACTACCTTGATCTGCCTGAGGTATGCTACAGCTAGACAATAAGCTGATCTATTGAGAGGTTAACTCAGCAAGAGTATTTCCTTCCAAATAGCACATATTTTGTTTACGCAGCTGTTAACCACCCCATATGAAAAATAGCTGTTTCTTCAGAATGTTTAAGTAAGTTACGTCAACTGTACCTTAGATTACAAAAAGCACAAATCATGGCAAAGGGTTAACCATTTTTGAGAGACAAAATTTTAATTTTCATAAGGTTTGTTTCTGTTTATTCTAATAAGAGCACACTAACACACAGGACTGAAGCTGGTTTCTCACTATCTGAATTTTGATGTATAAGCCAATCCTCCACAGTACTACAAGTTTGTTCCCTGGGCAACATGTTGCAGATTTCCAACATCATTGTGAAGAATTTCTTCCTAATGTGTGATCTAGATCTTCCCTCTTCCAATTAAAAGCCATTCCCCCTTGTCCCATCACTACATGCCTTTGTATAAAGTCCCTCCCCAGGTCTCCTGTAGCCCTTTTCATGTACGAAGGTTGCTAATAAGGTCTCCCCAGAGCTTTCTCTTCTTCTGGCTAAAAAAAACCAGCTTTCTCAGCCTGTCTTCATAGCAGAGGTGCTCCAGGCCTCTGATCGTCTTTGTAGGCTTCCTCTGGACCCACTTCAACAGATCCATACTCTTCTTAAGTTGGGGATTCCAGAACCGGACACAGTAGTCCAGGTGGGGTTTCAAAAAAGCAGAGTTGAGGGGAGAATCACCTCCCTCGATCTGCTGGCCACACTTCTTTTGATGCAGCCCAGGATACTTCCGGCCTTAGGGGCTCTGAGCACACATTGCAAACTCATGTCAAGCTTCTTATCAACCAGCACCCCCAAGTCCTTCGCCACAGGGCTGCTCTCAATTGGGTCATCACATACATTTTTTAAAGATTGAAAGAGTCAGAAGTCAGGCCTTTATACTCCTAGATAATCAAATTAAAGCTGAGCTTAATTTTGGTGTAGCATATGAATTTGTAATTCCAAAACATGTTTACAATATAGATGACAAGCATACTCTGTTATTCCAAGTGAGACCATGCGCAGTGCCACCTTATTGTAAAATTCCCAATATTATGTCTTCAAATGCCATTTTGAGTTAGGACCCGCAAAACACCTTACATTGGACCTAAATATTATTGCAGGGGATTTTTGGTTTAGCATAGTAAAATTGTTGGGTTATGGAACAAAACCCAGCCTATTTCCACACAAACAGAGTACAGAAGGAAAAATACAGGTCACCACCTCCCATGAAGGTCCTCAGAGGAATCATGATGATTTTAATATCCCAACCAGAACACTCAGCCGCTCCCTAACTCCTACCTCAGGCTGTCCAGGGAATCTCCTCCCTGGGGGCTGGAGAATACCAGCACTGTGAGTCCATGGGATCCTCCAGGTCTCATCAGAAACTGAGAGGCCACTGTTCGGGTGTGTAAGACATCTCATGAGGTACAGGGGATAGTACAAGGTTTATTGCCTAAGGCAACATTTTGTCAGTTGATAGTGTGATTGAAATAGACACATTCTATTTGAATTTTTCATTCTTAATCTATTTTTTCTACAAAAATAAATTAGAGTATCAACCATGGTACTGCATTTTTTTTCCTGGCCGATGCACCATTATTTCTTTGTGTTTTGGCAATAAGCATGCAAATAGTAATCGCAGCCCATTTGTGGTTCAACGCAACTCACAGTCAGAGTTCACTTAGGTGATGTAAATTTTATATGTAATATATGTATGTGTGTATATTTATAGGTATGTATGTATATATACTTATGCATGCCTATGTGAAAATATGCATATATGTTTTATATACACAGTGCACATATTAAACACGCTATGTGTTTTATGTTCATAAGTATGTATGCATGTGCCTAGGGCCTTTTGTACACATCTGTGGGCACAATCATATCAAAGAAGACTTGAGACCAGATTCTTTTAAGAGAAATCTTCCTGAAATATCGGAAGTTCCATACACTTTACCTTACACCAGGTGACTGAATCCTTATGGGATAATGAAAGGAATCATGCCTTTACATACCCATTGTCAAAATCTAGCTGAGTCCACCAGCTGCAATTACCATCTTAGAAGCTATACAATGTTGCTCAAGGACATGATACATACAAACTTTGGTCTGCATTGGGTTGTGCTATGGTACAAATTGTAGTAAATTCTTTCCCTAGTGATCATGTTCTATGTAGCTTTCCATCAGAAACACAATGAGAGAAGTCTAAAAGAATTTTGCAGTGTTTCTTCTGTAACACGTGTTACTCGCAACTCTAGCAACTGGAGCTACAACAGTTTGCCTTATCTGAGATTACAATCATTATGCTTCCATGCTGATTTTGTGTATGGTCCTTATGTTGATAGCATCAGCTTTCACAATGATGGTTCCTTTGGAAGAGTTTTCAAACTCAGGCAGTTGAAAAATAAATTATTAATTCAGTCTAAATCTGGACTAGTTTCCTCCATGATTGTCCACATAGCTGATTTGAGAATATTTACAGAATTAAGCACTGCAATAATATTGTTAAATGTCCTTTTTGTTATATAGGTACAAAATGCATGTTACAAGAAAAATAAATTTGCAATGGTCTCTATCCAAGAAACTCAGATTCTGAAAGCAGCAGGATATTGAAGATGTAAACAGATGTAATTTAAATACAGATTTGAACAGTTTATCACGAGATGCACAGTAGAACAACCACATTGTATAAATGGAGAAGTATAATATAATACAAATGTTTATAGTATGTCTAGACTAGAAAATATGATGAGTTTCTTACTTACCTTCCCTATCAGATATTGTTGCCATCTGCCTTAGACTCTACTTTCCTTGATATATGGTGAGTATATATGTCTTCCGTCCCAGAATCTACTTAAGCGAATACTCAGTGACGTGTGTACCAATGAGATTCACATTATTATAAGCAAATTCTACACTTACAGAAGGCACCTATTGGATTTAACACTTGGAAGATTTATTCTAGTTAATGACATTATATGAAACAGATTTTAAATCCTAAATACTTGCCAATAATTTCCATATTCTTTATATTTTTATACATATAGAGGATCTGAAAAAGAATGAGTCAGTAAATGGTTGCTAATGCCAAAATACACTGGAAGCTAAAAGCTGGCCCATACAAATTACTCATGTAAGTTAGCGCTTGAAAGGAGGGGCTTTAATGGAGCTTCTTGCATCAGTTAGTGCTTATCAGCATGAGCTAGGGCTCCACAATCTGGTCTTTTAAAGAAAATTGCTTCTCTGTGTTTAAGGTGCTACATTATGCAAGCCTGCACTGCAGCACTTGCAGTGCATGATATAGAACAACGTATGCTTGTCTTATGGCATCATTTATTTAGAAATGGCATACAACAGGTTTGATGCTAAAAAGAACAAAACAAATCAACACATTTGTTTTCAGAACAACCAAATATTTTAATCCCATGAATTTTTTCCTGAGTTTTGGGTGTGGGTGTGTGGGTGCTTGTTTCTTTTTGTGGGGGAGGGGTGGAGGGGAGCAGCAGGAGGGAGAGAATATGCTGCTTAAGACTTTTTAGAACATTTAATACGAAGCAATACTTAAATCAAATATTTGGGTAAAATAAGATTCTCTGAAAATTTTAAGCACATAATTAATGGTTATAAAACCAAAACTCCATGCTTCCCTGGTGTGTGAATATCAAAATTAGCAACAGAAAACACTGTATGCTTCTGCTTGAAATGCTGTTTCTGATAATCTTCTTTTTTTTTCTGAAACTGATCATAGATGAAACCAAATCCATTCTGTTTTGTGATATCTAATCATGTCCTGTGATAAACATGGAAGACCCCAAATCTATCAAAATTATTATACGGAATCTTTAGAACTACTAGACATACTGTCAGCATGTGATTGAAGAATCTTCAAAAGAGTATGTATATGAATTATTTAAAACCAGAAGAGAGAGGCCAGAAGTTATCTCTATTGCTGTTCATGAACTAAACCTTACAGAAATATAAAAGCCAACTGGATTGGTAGAAGAAGAACCTTAAAGTATATTTAAATATCCCAACACCGAAAGGTCTTTGGCATAAGCAGTGAAATGCAAAGAAAAGAAAAGTGTGTATGTAGCAGCAAAACTGATGTGTACTACCTGACTCTTCTGGAAATCAGCCGTCATTCATACACGTAATGAAGCAAGGTAGTGCTACCATGTAATTCAAAAATCAATGACACTACTTCATCAATTCCTATGTAGAAATACTGTAAGGGGCTGATTAAGGTTGAAGCAGGAGGTTTTGGAGACAAAACTGTGGTCTTGGTAGCTAATTGTTAAAAGGTGAGAGCAGAGGAGACGACCTAAGGGCTGGTGGTGAAGATTTGCTGGCAGGGTTATGTTTTCTTTTCTCTGTCTAGAATACATCCTTGGAAAGTCTAGCTGGCTGCAGGAAAGTCACATATTTGATCGCTTTCCTGTATTTGCTTTTCCTTAGAGTCCCTGACCCCAGGGTTCAGACATCAGGGTCTAAAATCTAATTTTGCAAAGCACACCCATGGCATCTAAATTCAGTCTTACTTTTAGAAAATTTTGGTAAACTTCGGTTGTGTATCAGATGATGCAGCATCAGAAAAGAAAAATGAAGAATGGGAACTGTTGAGTAAGCTGTAAGCGGTAGCTTCAAGACTAAAGACAAAAGTACTGGCTTGAAAAGGTAAAAAGTTGGAAGACAGCACCACAACAAAGTAGGGATAAAGCTCGTCTTATAATCAAGAGGTCATAATGTCTCCAGCTGACTTGTACATTCCTGACCAGCAAATCAGACCTTGCTAGGAATCTGAAAAGAAAAAGGAGTTCTCATGAATGCACACTGAATTCAGAGTTAGAACACATAATTAAAGGTAACAAAATATTAGCAGTTGGTAGAGAAAAGGCTGTCTGTACTATCAAACAATATTAGCACCAAAAATGAATTATTTGAGAATTACGTAGTGGAGTATCTAAGGCACATAAACTATTTATATGCAGGCTTTTTTTGCCTTGGGGTACAGAGTAGATCTGAGTGTTTTCCTCCATTATTTTTTCCAAGAAATACGTAGTCTATAAAATCTGTTATGTCACTGGCTGACACTCAGCTGTGTTGCTACATTTAGGAAAGAATGCTAGCCCACTACTCTTTATCTAACTTGTTCCACAGTGTCAGAGTGTCTTCTCTATATGGTGCATCCATCTAAATTAGTATCTTTGCATTTACATGAACTTGCCAAATTATTACATTGTGAATTTTTTTCTCCAGACATATACTTCAAAATTTTCATGAAAGGTAACTACCAGACATTTCACATATTACTGTTTTCTTTCTCTTGATAAATATCATAATTATATTTGAAGTTACATTACATCTTTTTCAATGTCTTTTTGTTAGCAGCTATAATTCCAACACCATCTTCACAAAAATGTTGAGAGACACATTACATAGGAAAGTTACTTTTTTCCTAGCATATAAAGGATGAGCATACATTAGTGTTAGTAGACATTTTCAAAGTATATTTCAAAAATGTCTAAATTGCCACGAAGTTGAAGATTGCATCATTTTAACATACAAATTCTGCTGCAATAAGACTCTCAGAGAAAACCATGTAAAGTATGTGTTACTATTAAAAAAACCCAAACTACATTATAGTAGGCATATTCTCAAATATGCAAAATAATACTTTGATTTATATGCACTCTTCAGACTTCTGAGTCTTGAGCTTTAACAGAAATTTACTTTGTGTTTTATATTTTTCAGGATGTTCTTAATGAGGAATTATATTCTTTACCCAAAACCTTGTCTGTAAAAGTGCCTTTTCTGCCAACACCAGATTGATATGTGTAAACAGCAGAATATAATATTCATCACTATAATCAGTTGGTAAGCTGGCTTTGGTTTTTTTACATAGTTCCAAGTAGTAGGCACCTGCAGTCAAAATGAAGTATTGTGAAGGAAGTCCTACCCAAATAAACATTCCAAACTGCACTAATCAGTAATCTAATGACCATATAACGTGTTCATGAACAATTTCCTTTAGCTCACAAAAAATACAGTCATACTGAAGAAGGAGATGGAGACAGGAAGTTCTTTAATGCTTATCAGTCCTGGCCCACAGATAAATAGTGTGGAATACACTAATTAAGAAGAGTCTTTTCTGTTTCTTTTTCCATGATATTTAAACCAGTCAAATACCATGCTAAAATTCATGATATTTAAAAATTTAAATTTCATTATATTTAAAACCTAGCATTTAGATCTGTTATAGAAAACAAATTTAAGATTCACTTGTGCATTTCAAAGAAGAGAAATATTATAAGAAATAAGTGAATAATTATCAATCTCATATGAAATTTACTTCCCTTATTTTCATTGATATGGGTTCACATTGATCTGATGTTTCATCAATAATCATCTATGAAATACAATAAGAAGAAACTAATAGATGTGGTCTCCTGAATATCTAGGGATATAGGCATGAAAATGCTCTGATACGAACACTTTCCTTCCTATTTTGTTTCACTACTGCAGGAAAGATGAAGGTGAAGGATTTAGAGAATAAATTATACTTGGAGTTTAGAAATGAGTCAGGAATAATGTGAATTTGACCTTGAGATGTTCTTATGAGGTTTTACTTCCAAATAGATTAAATTTCACACCAAAACCTAATTTCACTACATTTTCAGCCATTTGAAAGACTTATGAGGAGTATAGCAAAGCTATACAACTCGTGATTTTTAGTGAACGTTTTTTAGCCACTAAGGGTGGGAAATGATACCACTACAGAAGATATTTGAGTTCTCTGAGCATTGTATCACTGCTCAAATTTTCAGTTCTTCTGAACTGTCAATCTAAAAATTTAAAAGATCAGTTTGATAGATAATGATTTTTCACTCTGAATTTAACTGGGTTTAATAAAAAAAGAATAGTCTTAATTTCTCTTATTCAGAACTTTCGTGATATTAAAAGCAACATTCAAGCTATCTGGAACCATTAATCCTATAGATATCTCTGTGGCATTAGCACTGAATTCAAATGTTCTCAGTAAAGGGGAAAAGCGCATGGATAACCTTTGTGCAGCAGGTGAGAGAGTATTTTGACAAACGCGTAAGTGCTGAAACAGTTCAATAACACCTAATGATGTGGTCAGTCTGGGTTGGTATCTCTATTGACAAATAACATTGGCCCTTACAGTGATGTTTGTAGTAGTTGCTTATACCTGTTTCTAAAGCTTTGCAAAATGAACAAATAGATATAGATTCTTATCTGAATCTGACAGATGAAATTCTCTTTAAATACTGTTTTCAACCTGACACAAGGTGATGGATTAGTTGAGGTTCAGAAGTAGTATGCCATATCAGAGCTGCTAGTGCAGTGCATTGTGGGATGACCTCTTGTAGTATTTAAAGTATGTAATAATGAATGATAAATTACAGTCCTTCTTTTCTCCTGTCCTTAAAGTTTAAGAAAAAGCCTCTGAAAATGAACAGATTGTAAATGATATGTGTAAGTGTCGTACAATAATTGGAAAACAAAAATATTTATGTTGGTTTTTGCAGTTTCTATACCCTTCTATACCTTCTTAGCATTTTCCAAAAGAGTAAATGGATCATAGCAGAAATAAGAACCAGATCTTAGGCATATAAATATAAATTTTAATTTGTAAGGAGCCATGTGAGAAAATGAGAAAAAGAGCTGGAAAAAACATTGAGCAAGGTGTTTTGAACTGTCAGAAGGTAGATTCATGACGAGTAACCCACTAGTATAAGGGGAAGTAGGAAGCGAAAATGTTGCTAATGCTTTGCTCCTAGCATAGAGATAAGTGACTGCAGAGATTCACTTATGGAAATTAAGAAAAACTTTATTATCAGAAAACTTCTTGAATTATTATCTTCATTCTCTGGAACCAACCACTGTCAAATTTTTCTGTGTCATAGTACACATTTTATAATATTCAAACCTTCTGGGGCTGGTCACAGCAAATGGAAGAGATAAAGCTAAATATATTTCATTTGTAGTCTCAGACATTGTAGGATTCAGTTCTTGGAATTTGACACTCTGACCTCATCTTTCTGTAGCTTTATTCATATTTGAGATGGACTTTGCAGTAGTCAAAAGTCCCTTACACCTCAATCTAACAGGTGCAGAGCAACACTGAATGTCCAGAGCCTAAAAAAAAAACCCTAAAAAAGAAACATAAAAAAACCAAAATCCCTGAGTTATCCTGGAATGTCTTGTTCTCAGATTTTCTTTCTTCTTTTTTCCTGAAAACAACCCAGAATCCTGTGATGCCCTAAATGAAAATCAAAGGAAACAAAACAAATAGAACCTACAGCCATTTCTCTCTGTTGACGATGGGCAGACACTCCCTAGAAAAGAACCTTATAGTATCTTAATAAAGATTATTCCTTCCAGTAATATACTTCCAGCAAAATACTATTTCATTATTCGAATTATCTCTTTGTTTCCTGACCATTTACTGGAGTGCGAATTTGCAAAAGAGCAACTGGAATTCTTCTTCCCTTACAATTTTTTTCTGGAAGCTAATAGTATGTGTTACGTGGATACCATCAATTCCCTAGTACTCATTTGATGACTTTTTTTGTCTGCCGTCTGTATAATGCTAAAGCACTTAAGAAATAGTTTTCCTTCTACAAGAGAAACATCACTATTCTGCATATCCTCTGTGATGTCTAAATGCTTATTTTAAGCTTCTGTATTCTCCTCAGCTGTCAGCTAGATTTGAAGTCCTCACTAAACTTTGCCTAAAATCTCATTCTAGCTTTCTTCAGTAAAAAGGCAAAAAATCCCAGAGAAAAACAGTCATTTGATGAGACGATAGTCACCTGATAATATGAAAAATTACCAATTTCGAGGATTCCTTGGATTTTTATTTTTGGAAGTGTGGGTTTCCACTTCATGAACAGCAAGGTATTTATTTCTGAAATTTATCACTTTAAGTGCGCTGATGAAAATTTTGGGCTCTATGTATCTAACTTTTGTGATTAATTTAGTGCTTTTGCACCTTTTACCTAGTGCCTGTACACATCAGGAGTGACCATGTGCATAGACCATGCACACTTGCATATGCACAGTCATACAATGTGTTTTTTCATAGATCCCTGGGAACTACTAGAAAATGAAAATCAACCCAAAGTTTCACTGAAGTGGGCTGGAACACGTCGAATGGGACTGTTTATCTCTGAACACTGTAGCAGTGTAAATGAACTAGATGCATACAATTTGCAGGAGGTGCTGTCACAAAGATCTGACACTTTCCAAACTCCAGTCATTAATCAGGGTTGGCCTTCTTTAGTTACCTGAATAAAGACTCCGGGTCACAGTAGTTTGCTTTGCATGGTGCTAGTTGTGAGGTGGTTCCCTCTGATTCAGTCACCTTCTAGAACTGGGGTTAGTGTGTTATGCAGGTTAAAATTATCATCTCCATGAAATGAAAACATGAATGTTTTTAATAATAACACCAGATCTCTTCATGAAGTACATTAATCATAAATATTTATCTGTATTCCAGTCTAAAAATGTGGTTAAATATGGTTATAAAATATATTAAGGGCATACATACTCAGGGTAGAAAATATGCAGAATACTTGACAGTATAATTTAGAAGACTGAATGCTTAATACTACCAAATAAACCTTGAGTAAGGCACAGTATTAATTTCTGATAGTCCTGATATACTTTATTATTCCTGTACATAAGTAGGTGTAAAAAAATAAACAAATAAACTTGATAAAAATCAAGACATTTGACACCAAAAATGACTGTAAAATTTCATATATTGCTGAATGTCCTACAGTTAGATTTCCTGAATTTTCTTCATTGTCAAATGAATACACTTTACCTATTATATTAGATCAATAAAGCATTCAATTTTATCAAATAACAGTTCTTCTCACACTTCTTCCCAGAAATTGCTTTGCTTTAGTAACTGATTAAGTGATCTTCCATGTACATTTGTGATGGACTTCGGGTGCCTCAAACTGAAGTATGATTCAAAATATGTTATTCCGTAATACGAGAAAACAGAGTGACTTTCATTTTATTCTTGTACCTATTAAAGTGTTCCACAAATCCATAATTTAGCATTTTACTTGCAAACTTTTACCCATATTTCCTGCAGTTCCTACACAATTATCACATTTATCATGCAAATGTTTTTCATGTATTTGTTTGTTTCCTTGCTTGCTTGCTTCTGAATGCCATTAATATACACTTGATTTCATTTTATAGGGAATAATATTGTTGTAGTTTATGTAGAGTTCACTGAAGTCTTTCAGAGTCATGGATTATAAGCATTGTTCTTATCTAAATGCAACATTTTTATAATTAGTGTGATTACTACAGTTAATAAGTGGGTACTGCCCTTCTCTTTAGTCTATCTAATGGGAAAAAAAATCCATTTGTAGTTTGTTACCTTTTTGATTGCTGTTATTTTCCACATTATTGGGAGATAAAAACAACCTCTTTGAGCACAGGCAAGTTGTCACTTTCAGTTACTGCGAATGAGTATGATATGGCATGCAAAATCTCACACTACATTGGTACATGGAGAAAAATAATGGGTGTCATGGTGTAATTGCTGATAAAAATTCAGTGCGCAATACTTAAATCGATTACTTACCAACACTGCCTTATGCCAGAGACCTCTCTACGAAAATCCAATATAGCCTTCTGACCCACAGCTGATCAATGTATATAGAGAATTATGAATCTTTAGGGAAATGTATTATACAATCACAGGATATACTTGTGTGTTTAAATCTATACAATGACTTTTAAGAAGTCAAAATAGTGCTCAAAATCCATACTAACTAATAATGGTAAAGAGTGTTTTCCGTTATATAATTGGTGATTACATATCACAATTAGAACTTCAATCATTGGAAGTAGAGGAAAATAACACTATTCGAAAAAATGGAAATGGCTGGAAAAATCTTAGTGAGCGAAAAAGTATTGAAAATACTGGAGAAAAAATAATTGATGTGATTTTTAATTTAAAAAATCCAGCAGCTCATAATCAGCACTAATACCTGACTGACAACATTGAAGAGAAAACAAAACAAGTAAGGAATCAGCTATAGGGGCCATTTAGCCATGAGAAGAAACTAACCCAGAAATGACTTAGTACATTTAGGGCAGCACAGAGCTGTGTGTGGGAAGCTGAGGAAAATGGCATAAAACTGTAACAGCAGAAGAGATCATAAGTATTTTTTTATTTATTTCTTAGCCTTTTTTAGGTCAAGCCCTGAAAAGCTGGTTCAGGACAGAATCTGTACTTGATAGAAATAATGAAGAAATTATTGTATGGTGAACAGCAATTGGCATGGGCTCAGATCTGGTATGATGTTACGTTTTATGATTGTGGAATGTTGGGATACAACAAGAGGAAAAGTGATGGTTATTTGTTTCTTATGAAACAAGTGTTGAACTTCCTTTTGACCCAATGAAAAAAAAAAATCACTCAGTGAGTGAGTGTCACAGTCTCCATCATTTAGCAAATCTCAATACTTCCACGGAAATAGGGAAAAGACTCCCTGAAAGAGTTGCATAGTTCATATTAACCCCTACCCTGGAGGAAAATTTCAGTTTGGGGACCTGGGACCAAAGCACTAAATTTCTATCAGGTCCAGCTAAATGGTCTGTTCAAAAGATTATATTCATGGTTGTTCTTCATGCCTGTCTCGCTCCTTGCTCTCAAGGTTGCCTCTCTGACATATGCCGCTTAACCCTGAGTTATAATGGAGCTTTAAATGTAATATGAACACCTGCTTCACCAGTTCAGACACTTTTACATGGAGGCAGTACTGGGATTTTTCAGACTTCAAACAGGAATGAAGACCAGACATTCCTTTTTGCAAATCTGATTACATTGTAAAAGAACAACAGTGTATGAAACAAGCCAGGAATGCTGTTGGCCTTCTTGGCCACATGGGCATACTGCTAGTTCACAACTGTTTCATGAGAGAATATATTCTGACAGAAAACTGAAAATTCCTTATTTGAAGGTGTAGGTAAGGTTAACTTCAATTTGATAAGTGTACCTCTCTAAAATTTAATATTTTGTTATCTTTTCATATTGTGTAATTATTTGTTAAATATAATGAGTATACAGACAAATAGAGAACAATCTCAGTTCATTTTTTTGACCTGGCATAAATCATCAGGTAATGTGAATTTTCCAGTGTATTTTTCTTTTTAACATGCTTTCACTGTGTTTGAAGCTAACTTGCCACGTTTCCTTTTGCTCTTCATTTGGATCAAGTTATTTTAGAATTACTACTTTCCCGAAAGTAATATCATACAAATGTCTACTCTACCTAATATAAAACAATAACCAAGCAATGAAACAAAAAAAACCTAAATAAACAAGCAAAAATTTTAGTTTGGTCATTATTATAAATTTTCTTCTCCTGTAGTCTTGCAGTAGGTGCTAAAGAAAGAAATACCAATAAATCACTGCTACTAACACATCTAATATATATACTCAGCCAGCTGTCAGTACAACCTCAGCTGACCTGACCTATTTTTTGCCTAGTGTAATATTCCCTTCTCTTTCTCCACTAATTGTACCTTTAGAGACTATTCATGTTTGCTAAATATATATGTGCTCATTTATATCTCATCCACTATATTTTTTTGCCTTGTTACCAGTGCTTTACTTCTTTTTTTGCTTCTCATTTCTTTCTTTATTTCTGCAAAGATAGACCTTTAGGCATCATTCAAAAAATACAGGGTTCTGTGAAAAAAGAAGAGAGCATTCTGTGCTCCCATAGTTTAATATAAGTTAAATACAACATTTTTATTTCAGTTCATAATAAAAGGATGTGTGGGTTTGCCCCACTCAGAGCAGGAGGAAGAGCTAATATGTAACTACCAAGATCTATAATTATTAATTGAACTCTTTTGTTATTATCTTAGGGTTTTCTTACTGACTTTGGTCAACTGAAAAACAGCTGTTCACCCATACTATTGTATCTCACAAGTATAGAATTAATTATTTTTTTTTAAATGTTTGTGAACCATTCATAGTCTGGCCCAGAATGAAAAGTCTTTAATGACTGTTTTAGTTTCAGAATAATTGTGTTTGACCACAATACACTGCAGAGGTGAAATGGAAGAGGAAGAAAATCAACAGGAAATACTGTATGCTTTACAAAAGCCTGTATTCTTAGGTCACAATACCTCTGTTTTCACATAGACTTACGTTTTTTTGCTTCCTTTTTTTCTTGTCTCACTTTAGAGATAAAATCTGTTTGGGACACAGTGAAGCAAGAGTGGAAGGAATTTATATATATATGTATACAAACACATTTATTTTTATTTTGAGAATAACAACATATTTGTACCTGGTTCTGTAAAGAGGACATGGGTATGGGTTCAAACAGGCTCAATCTCATTTTTAAATAGGATCTGGGGCAATGATATTCTCCACACTCCCCCTGGTATAAACCTCATGCTCTTTGTGAGAAGTTGCCTTTTCAAGGTAAACAGATGGTATGAGATGAACTGTGTGGAAGAAGTGTTTGTGCTTTCTCACCACATCTACAAGTATTACACCTAAAGGTACAACGCTGCTGTAATTTCTGAGAGTACAAAGCTCAAAGTAACTCTCCTAAAGAGGGCCATAATTCTACTTACTTGGCATGACAGACAGTAACTGCAGTCCTACTGTGGTTTCTCTGCTGCTGAAGGTTAGTGGAACAATTTTTTAACAGTTATTTATTTTATATAAGTGATTTTATAAATATATTTCAACTCCTCTGGTGTTTTTTTAATTCCTCAAAAGCCTACAAGAAACTTGTCTATATTAAACCTTTACAGGACTTCCTGTACCTGACGCCTTCCACCAGACTTAGAGAAAAGACGACAGGGATTCAGATCCTCTGCACGAAAAGGGTATTGCTGTCTTGAAACCTCCCTCCATCAATGCCTTTATTGAGCAGGTACAAAAACTGGGCAGGAGCCTAGGTGCCATCACTGGTACCAAGGCTACCACAAAGTGAAACTGCTTATGATATTTGATCGCATTTTATTGCCTGCAGACCATCCGGAAAAAGGAAAATCATTTACTATAGCACTGATTGATACTCACTGAGTCAGGTAGAAATTTATGTCAGGAAGCACTTCGTCGTTCAGGTAGGAGAGGAAAGAAGAGATGTGGAAGAAAAGGAAAGTTGGAAGGAACTTCAGGCATGAATAGAGAGAGTGAAGCCCACCATGCACCTAGGTTTACGGAAGGAGGAGGTTTTACTGAGGACTTTATTTCACTTCATGATGATGCTAAAAGTTGTACTAGAAAGCATAACTAGAGTGAAATATCAACCTCAGACAGGTTTTGCAAGGGCAGATTTTTATCATCTCCATTTATATTTTCATATATGTCAATATGTAAGTCATCTTTGTTTGAATGGTTATCCTGTTCTTGGTTTTGTCCTAATAATACGTATCTTCAAGGTCTGAAAACTGTT
Organism: Tapera naevia; assembly: GCA_033556795.1. NCBI lineage: Eukaryota > Metazoa > Chordata > Aves > Cuculiformes > Neomorphidae > Tapera > Tapera naevia. The sequence goes on from JAUMJJ010000016.1 coordinate 5,015,958, forward strand.
TCTGTGCTTTTGGAGTGCTCATTTTCAGGAAAAGTTACAAGAAAATTCAGGGTCCTACTTGAACCTGAAAATGCACGTTGCCTTTAAAATTTTCAAAGTGCATATATCTTCACCTTCTCTGAGCTGACAACTTTCCTATCTTAGTGACCTACATAAACAGTAACAATAACATCACACAGAAATGTGAGTTTAACTCCATTGCCAAGGCTGATCCTTTGCTGTTCACACAATAAACCCCAGCCTTTCTTAAAGGAGTAGCTGAAAGACAAAAATCTATGTATTTCAAGGAGACCAGTAAGATTAATCTTGTTTACAAAAATGTTTGGGTGTTCTAGTGGTAGTGTTGATCTGCTTGAAGGAATGGAGGCACTGCAGAGGGATCTAAACAGACTGGATCTAGGGGCAGAGATGAACAGGATGAGGTTCAATAAGACCAAGTGCAGAGTCTTCCATTTAGGTCACAACAACCCCATGCAGCATTACAGGCTTGGGAAAGAGTGGCTGGAACGCTGCCTGGAGGAGAAGGACCTTGGGCTGTTGGTGGACAGCCAGCTGAACATGAACCAGCAATGTGCCCAAGTGGCCAGGAGAGCCAACAGCATCTTGGCCTGTCTCAGAAACAGCCTGGCCAGCAGGAGCAGGGAGGTGATTGTGCCCCCTCACTCAGGTGAGGCCACACCTCGAGTACTGTGTTCAGTTCTGGGCCTCTCACTACAAAAAAGTCATTGAGGTGCTGAAATGTATGCAAAGAAGGGCAACGAGGCTGATGAAGGGGCTGGAGAATAAGCCCTAAGAGGAGAGACTGAGGGAATTTGGGTTGTTTAGCTTGGAGAAAAAGAGGCTGAGGGAAGACCTCATCACTGTTTACAACTACCTGAAAAGAGGTTGTGATGGGGTGCATGCTTCTCTCTTCTCGCAAGTGATGAGCGATAGGATGGGAGGGAACTACTGCAAGTTGCACCAGGGCAGGTTTAGTCTGGACATTAGGAAGAATTTCTTCAGCGAGAGAGTGGTCAGGGATTGGAACAGATTGCCCAGGGAGATGGTGGAGTCTCCATCCCTGGAGGTGTTTAAGAGACGGGTAGATGAGTTTCTTAGGGATATGGTTTAGTAGCAAGACAGGCATGATTGGAGTCGATGATCTCAGAGGTCTCTTCCAACCTTATGATTCTATGATTCTACACATTAACTTGGGCCCTTAGTGTATTTAATCCAAATGAGCATTTTGACCTGAACTGTTAGCACCAGGAAGGTGAGTGTTATCCAGGTCTAATCAAACAATTCTGCCTGCCTGTTATAACAGTAAGCAATTTAAATATTGAAACTGCAGAAAATGTTGTCTAGAATACAGTGTCTTTTCGTATATAGTTTTAATAAAAAGTACATTCCATTGTCAGTATTTTAACGTTTGTCTTCCTTAGTGTATAATCAATAATTTAGCATCGGCTAATTACTCCCAGAGATATCAGTATTTCTCTATTAGCCTAGAAAGAAAAGAAAACACAAGGCAAAGGAGATTGTTTACTGACATAAACTTATATGCCTCTTTCCTCAATCCCAGTAAAATTATCCTTTAAAATTCTTTGTATAAGCATCTAGACACTTTAGGGAAGGAGCCAAGCTAAGTAGTTATCATTGTAATGGTTTAAACTTGCACAAAACCTATCACCTAATAAGTTTACACAAGTCTGTCAGTCTTGTTTGACTTTATGAATATGCATCTGGTGACTAGTAGGGTACATACAATCACCCCTGCTGTTATAGCTGAGATTCATAATTTACGTTACTTTAAATCTATACTCACGTCTTCCCAGCTTACATGTGTGATAGATGTACATATCATTTTGCATACTGCTGAAAAAAAAACCTCCTATGAAGTTTAAACTTTTTGAGAATAAATGAAATAAAAGTAACTTAAAATGCTATATTTATATTTAGCTTGAACTGGATTAAAATATTTCTTTGGATTTCTTCTGAATAGCCAATTTTTTTAAAAAAATTAGCATGGACTACCCAGATGAAGTTGTAAAATGTATAGGCAATTATAAATTTCGTTAAATGATTTTTGAACCAGTGGATGGTGAAAAAATATTTTTGTTCTAAGTACCAAATTGAAAGACCTTACAAGTGAAGACAAAATGATTTTCTCTAGCTGTAACTATTTTATTTCATTCTGTTGAAAAACATTAATAGGATATTCTTTATTGGTCATCATTAGATGCAGCAAGAACAAGACAGACAAATAACACTGCTAAATGGAAAAATTATCATTTTCAGATAATCAGATAACATTTTACTTTTAATTTGTGCTGCTGTACAGTTTACAATCTCCAACTAAGATGGAAGCTGAATTACGCTAGGAATGTGCAAGCACAAAGAAAATGCAGTCACTGCCCTAGAAAGCCTGGCAGCCTAAGCATAGAAGGCAGACAAAGAGAAAGACAGAAAATATACGTACTCAGATGATTCTTCTTATGCATTCTTAATCCCTCCATCCCCATTCTTTTTTAAACAGACACAGGATTGATGTTGACAGCATGACTTTCAAATATAGAAGTGTGATGAAACAGTGAACAACTCATAATAGTTCAAACTGAAAGAAATACAGAATTGTCACTTTCTACAGCAATAAGCAAGCAGTGTCACAGAAAGAGAATTTCATAATTTATTTTTTCATTTGGTTGTATGAAAATCAGGATATACGTATGTTTAAATGCTGAAAACACAGACTTCAGTTGGTTTAGCAGAAAAAGTAATTTCTCTCCCTTAAGGAGTTTTGCCCGCCTACAAGTACGGTTTGACCTCTACATATTATATTGCTTTCCTGCCTTATGTTTAAGTTCAAGCATTCCAGAATTGAACCCAGTGTAGTTTTTTTTAATTTTTTCCTGTTTTTCTTTTCTTTTTTCTTCGTTTTTTGGTGCTTTTTTTGAGGGTTTTTTTTGGGGGGGGGGGGGGTGTTTTTTATTTTGCTACATGCATTATTTCAAAGCTGTGTGACATTCAAAAACCTCTCACTGGTGGCATCTACTTTTATATAGAAATTGTGTATGACTCTCTTCTATGTATTTTGAGGAAGGGCTGAAAATATCAACCCCTCCATTCCACTAGTGAGTTGTTAATGACAGGAATCCTGCTGCATACATGGCTGAGTGCCTGCTAATAAGACTAAAGGATTCACTATCCGGCGCTATAAAAATAGTGTTACTATAGATTGCTAGGAATGCATGGGAGCGGGGTTGTTCATAAATCTTGTGCAGATATTTTACAAAGTATTTATAACTGAAGAAGTTTTCAGTTAGCATATTTTGTGTGACATTCTGGTAACCATACAGAAGCACAGGGTCAAATCCTTCTCTCTTACGGTGACATAAATCAAGAATAACTGTCATTGAATTCTAAGCAAAATCAAGATATAGAAAAATGAAATCACATTGTCGCTAATGCACCCTATAAAACAATCTTGTTCAATTGAAATACAAAATGTCTACTTGTGAAACAAAAAGTGCAAAGGATATGTGTGTCTGTTGTGGGTAACATTATAGGGCTGAACATTGAAAATTATTCTGGTGATTTACATGAAGGTAAATAAAACCTCAGAAATATCAAGATTAAATTATTGAAGGTGCCTAGCTGGACTGATGAAATGTGTTTTATATCCCTAAAAAGATGGGGTATTTGAATCAATCACTCAGAAAAGCAAATAGATCAATTGAGTGCCTTCCCATTAGCTCTGCAATGCTTGACAGAAATAGGACAGGAGAGAACAGTTTTTTCTTGGCTCACATGGGGTTCTGTTGATGTCATCTGAATTTCATTCTGCACTACTTATGCACTCTTGCCTGGAGGAGCCCTGCAGTCCTGAGGTAGATACAGTAACTTAAAGCATTATCACTGAACATATTCCTGCCAGTCTATTATCAAGATAATGGGCTCTTTTTTCAGGGAGTGGAGTAAGTTCCATCCAGATACTAACACAAAATCACCAGAACAAATAAAGAACAGGCAATTGGACTATTGAGTGCACCCAATATAGCATCATAGAGCCACAAAATAACGCAAGACAGAAAGGACCCATAAGGATCATGGTATGTAATTCCTTGCTCCTTGCAGGACTACTTAAAACTAAACCATAACATTAAAAGCATCATCCAGACACTCCTTGGACTCTGACAGTCTTGATAACATGACTGCTTCCCTGGGGATCCTGTTCCAGCAGTTAACCACCTTTCTGGTGAAGCACATTTTCCAAATGTCCAATCTGAACTTCCTCTGATGTAGCTTCATTCCATTTCCTTGTGTCCTACCACTGGTCACAAGAGAGATCAGCACCTCCTCATCTGCTGTCCCTCTGGAAGAAATTGTAGACAGCAATGATGTTACCCTCAACATGCAGTTCTCCAAGATGAACAAACCAAGTGACCTCAACCTCTCTTTGTAAGTCTTGCCCTTGAGGCTGCACATCATATTTGTTAGCCTTCCTCTGGGCACACTAATAGCCTGATGCCAGCCTTATATTAATGCACCCACCACTGCACGCAATGCTAAAGGTGGGGTCACACCAATGCAGTGAAGTGGGAAAATCGCCTCTCTCTGGCAACTAGTGCTTCTGTGCAGCTCAGGACACAGCTGGACATTTTGGCTGCTAGGGAACACTGTTGACTCATATTCAACTTGCTACACACCCAAATCCCCAGATCTCTTTCAGAAGAGCTGCTGTGCAGCATCTTCTTCACTAGTTTGTACGTATAACTACGATGGAGAATCTGACACTTCCTTTTGTTAAATTTCTTACTGTTGATGACTGGCCAGGTCTCTAGGCTAGCCAGTTCTCTCTGTAAGATCTCTCTACCTCTAAGAAGTCCACAGTTCCTCCTAGTTCAGTATATATTTCCAGAACTATTAGGATTTCATTATAGTAAAACAATGGCAAATAAGAGAAGTATTTCAGTTTTCACGTTACCATTACTTGTGTCACTAATATCTCTTAGGCATTTATAACCAGAGTTTATCTCATGCTAACCTGAATTGCTGACTACTAAGTAATCTTGCTTACATGCAGAGCAGTTCTCTGATAGAACTAGTTAGCAAAGAATCACAATATTTGCAGCTCTGTTTAAAGCAGCACTAAATTCACCTTACTGTGGATAATTGTATGTTGATATGGTTAAATCTATTCTTGGTGTTTTTTTATGATTCTCTAGATTTCTATTCCTGTTGCGGTCTTCCATATCTTCTGGTCTCTTAGCAGGATTCTTACCTATAAGCCTTGCAAAATGTATTAGCTGGGTGTCACTGGCCTGTGTAAATCACAGTGTAGTACCAGATGCGGTCTGTCTGTGTTCACTTCTTTGTGAAGTTAACATAGATAGGGTTTTATTTTTGTGTTAGGTTTACACATCAAGAGCTGTGCAGAAGCTCTGGATTGTTACTTTTATATCAGTGATTAGAAAAGTGTTAGTGAATGCTCAAATCCAGGCACAAATTTTCGGAAATATAATGAAGAAATTGTTTAGAAACTATCAGATTTCTTTGTCTCATCTGTCTTTCCTCAGTCAAATATCAATCTCAATTCTACCTTTTCACAAAGGTTTCTTCTGTCTCTTTATTCTGTGGTGCATTTTTACCTCTTACCAACTTATCCTTCCAATCCTTGATAACCTTCAGTCTCCATGAACCATTCTCTTTGTCCAAACTTCCTTATTGTTGGCTCTCTGCTTCTGAAAAGCACATCCTGCAAACCCCTTCTAACTGTCTATAAGCAATTGTGGCATTTCTGGTGTATGCCTTGTTCACCTGACTTTTACCATGCCCATATTCTCTTCTCTTTAAATAATTTGAAGAATATGTGGCTGAAATACAAACAATATAAAAAAAGCTGTGTTTCATTTTACTATAGATAATGAAGTCACAACTAGATTTATTAAACTGGCAGTGCTTCTTTGGAATCTCAGAAACCAGAGTTTTCTTTGAAATTATAAGCAAATAATCTCCATTCTCTTTGGCACAAAGAAAATGGAGGCTTCCCACCACTATTTGTTTATTTCATAAAGATGAATTGGTAAAAAATTTATGTACAATTTGCAAAGCTTCAATTGCCTAAACATTGACAAGTTAAACAAGAAGTAAGATCTCCTTTTAAAACTTCGTATCTTCTCATAACTTTTCCAGAAACTTTCTTCAGAGTCATATTCTCAGTGTCTGCCCCGGAGGTGCTCATCTTTCTCTTTCTTCTCTAACATTTTCAGTGATGTTCCCATACTACGTCTCTCTTTCTCACATGCACAGATACACCTCGCTACCTAAAAAAAAAACAGCAAAAAAACCCAAAACTAACAACGAAAACACCGAAAGCCTACAATATCTTATCTTCCACACATACCTTTATTTTAGAAAGCGACATGTGCCTGTGATTTCTGTGATGGCTGACAGTTTTTGTAGAAGAATTTATATGTGGGTTGTTACTGATATAGTCAAGGAAGGGTGACAGCTACTCTTACCAATCACAGTGATGCTTTACCCAGCCTGCAACTTTACATAAAACTAATATTCTTGTCAAGATACTGCATCATATATTTTTCCATTTGTTTTGGATTTTTGCTAATTTTTTTGGTGTTTTTTGTTTTGGTTTTTGTCTGCTTGGTTGGTTGGGGTTTTTTGCATTTCATTTTTTCTATGGACACTTCCACAGGTAACACTTAGAAGGGGGTCTTTGAGGTTTTGTTTCAGTTCATTTGGTTTGGTTCTAAATGTACATATACATTGACAATTGTACTCAAGAAAATTATGAGACAACATACTTGATTTATTACATATATTCAAGAAATAAAAAGAACAGATAACACCTACGAACTCTCCAAAGAGGGACAAATTGAAAAATTAACTGTTAGTGACAGACACATAGAAATTTGCGTTAACATATACACTGATAAAACAGATTTAATTAAAAAAAGGGAGTTGAAAAAACCTTTTCTATCCATCTACTCTTTTAAGATCAAATTACAAAAAAAATAAATGAATTTGTATACATGAAGAAAGAATTTTCTTCAGGCAATTATCTCCTTTCACAGACTTACTGAGAAAGAGTTACATACATTCCCATATTCCTCTTTAAGGATTTATTTTTTTTTACATTACACGAGACTGCAATTACAGTAACTAAGATTTCCACTGCCATAAATACTAATCATAGGTAAACCTTCCCTGCTCAGATACATTCAAAGCATCAGCAAAAGTGTTTTCTGTCCTGACCAGTTTAGGTTGTAAAGGATAAAGCAAAATAATGTAGACAATGAAAGCATTATCCACATTTTATGATCTGTAAATCACAGCAGAAGGATATGTCTACATTTGTCTACTTTGCACCCAGATGCTGTTGCCTTTAACATGGTTATTCAGGGTGAAAAATCTCATAACAAAGCAAAAAGCTCGTTTCCCAACCTATGCACCGGGCTTGAAACAGAGCATCGATTTAGTTTCCTAGACTCCTATTGGATGTTGTTTAATAATGAGAATTTTGTAACACAGATGCTCTGTGAATAAACAGAAACAAAAAGTACAGAATTTTCTTCTTGCACTGTTTCTAACAACCATCAAAGAGTAGTGATTCAAACCCTGCCAGCCACAGCTGCACTTGAACTAATGACTAAGAAGTGAAAAGACTCTACAGTCTATTACTAATCTCCTGAGTCATCTGGGCTTTCAACTCTTTTTTAAAGCTATATTTACCAGGATCAGAACAGTTGCCCTTCGTAGAATAGATTTTATGCTGCAGTCTATAGTGCAGAGTTAAAGAGTCTTCTACTTATAAAAGAGTAAGTCATCGTGTCCCAGTACAGTCACTTTATGACAGCAAGGCACAAACCTGCCTATCCAAACAGGATATAACTATAATTTCATCCTCCCGTGTTGGTTATCTCATCTTGCTGTGAATGCAGGCATTAAGACAAGTGTATTCAATTTTATCTTTATATTATTGCATGTTTATTTTCTTAAAAAATATATGAGGCTTAGCTAAATTAAAAAAAAAAAAGTAAAAATAAAAAGAAGTTCCAATTTTATATTACTGTGTTGGCTACTGGAACATATTAAAATATGAGGTTATGAGAGAATTAAAGACATATAAGAGAGGATAAGACTATTTGGAGCAATAAATTCTTTTCATCACAGTTACCATCCATTTTAGAAAGTTAGTGTCAATTTATTTCACTGGGCATTTGGAATATGGTTTTCCACTTTCTCTCTTCTGCAATTCAGAGCTGTTATTTATTCTCCTAAAGTATTTGAAACTCAGATGTTGCGTGCAAATTTAGAAGACCCTTTTTATATTACGGTGTTTATATCTCTTTTAAAAGTCATGCTGTACCTTTTCAAGTGCATGGGTGTGTGCTTCTGCAGTGTGCTTGCACTGGAGTGATCATATGCAGGCACGTTTCTGAACTGTGATGCTGAAATTCGACACTGAACTAAGCGGAATGGAACATGGGTGCAGGGGTCACTTGAATACGTTAAGAGTTTTTCTGTAGCAGAGAGGCAGCAAACAGAATCAGTTTTGCTGTACTTTGCTTCAAACAGCAAATGTAAAATTCAGATTGTAACACTATGACAAAGGTAACAATGCATTCTAGCGTCTACTAGTTATAATGAAGAATATACTGTCGTACTGAAAAATTCCATGAAGAGGTATAATAACATTGTCTATTTGTAGTGTCAACAATCCACTTGGCATTATCCTGCCTTTGCTTCTAGAAATACTCAATTCTTACCAGGCACATAGTAGAATATGTAGTCTTATTCAGGCAAAAGCAGCCTTGTATTATACTGAAGTGCAGTCATTTTACCTGTACAGTTATTTTCCATGGTCATAATTAATATTTATCCTTATGTAAGTCTTACAGATATCTAGAAAAAAAAACTGTAGAGTTGACAAGTGTTGTCACAGTGATTGGTTGTCTCTTCTAGTGAGTAAACTAGCACATTTTTTTTCTGTTGGAACACTGCTCCTCTTCTCGTTGGACAAAGTTGCTAAAATCCAGGAAGTGCAAAGAAACACAGAGGAGAAAATTTACTTATCTTTGTGTTTCCTGATGTTTCCACCTTTCACTGTATCATCACACTGACAGTTGATGCATCTTAGATTGTCACTCAGGTCTGAGTACCCACATTACCATAACCTCTAAACAAGTATTTCTTGGGCGTATGTGAGCTATAATTTCTTTCTGTGTCTGGAGAAGTACAGCAGCTATGGATCTTGTGACTTGGAAGGTCTAGGACCTTTCCACAATTTCTATGAGAGATTTTGTCTGTTATTCACAGACAATAAGGAAAAAGGAACTTGAAAAAGGAACTGGAAAATTTTCAGAGTACAAATTATTTTATTTATATCTTGTCCGTGATGTAACATTCTGAGCTTTAAAGCAACCTGTGTTCTAATCCTCATCTTGGTCAACCGCATAGGATTTAAGGAACTTTTAAATTCTGCTCAGAGTTTTTTTTGTTCTGCTGAAAAGGGATAATCAATAAATATGAGCTAGAACTAACTATGAAGTACAGGCATTCACTCTCTAGAAAAATCTATAGATAGTGAGTAATTGTGCTAAATGAACCTCGAAGTGGTTTTAAAAATGAGTTTTCTGTAAATATATGTTAGTATAAACTACTGTATCCTTTTTTTTTCCTGACTAGTTTTCAGATTCATGATATTTTAGGTATTTAAAAAGAGCTCTAATTTTTCTGTATGGATATTTATTATGGATATTTATTGCTATTTGCAACTACAATTCTTCCATGAGTCACAAAAACAAGTTCCAATGCGTAAACATAGAATCATAGAATCAGAAAATGGTTTGAGTTGGAAGGAACCTTAAAGCTCATTTAGTTCCAATGCCCCTGGCATGGGAAGGGACACCTCCCACTGGACCAGGTTGCTAAGGCCCCACCCAGCCTGGTCTTGAAAAATTCCAGGGAGGGGGCGTCCACAACTCCTCTGAGCAACCTGTGCCAATGTCTCACTACCCTCATCATGGAGAATTTCTTCCTAATATCTAATCTAAATCTTTCCCTTCCATTTTAAAGCCATTCCCCCTGCCCTATCATTACTTGCCCCTGTGGAAAGTCCCTCCCCAGGTTTCTTGTAGGCCCCCTTCAGGCACTGGAAGGCCACTATAAGGTCTTCCCAGAACCTTCTCTTCTCCAGGCTGAACAAACCCAACTCTCTCAGACTGTCCTCATAGCAGAGGGGCTTCAGTCCTCTAATGATTTTTTTAGTCATCCTCTGGACCTGTTCCAACAGATCCATGTTCTTCTCATGTTGGGGATTCCAGAATGGACACAATACTTGAGGTGGGGTTTCACAAGAGGAAGGTAGAGGCAGAGAATCACCTCCCTTGAACCCCTGGCCACATTTCTTTTGGTGCAGCGCAGGATAGTTAGCCTTCTGGGCTGTGAGCGCCCATTGCTGGCTCATGTCAAGCTTCTCATCAATCAGCACCCCAAGTCTTTCTCCACAGGGCTGCTCTCAATCACATTGTTCCCCACCCTGTATTGAAATCATGGATTGCCCAGGAGTGGGACCTTGTACTTGGCCTTGTTGAACCACGTCTGTAGCAGCTCTCTAGCAATCAGAATTTTCTTAGAGAGGCAATATTCACAGAAAATTAAGAATGGAGCCAGGGGTAGGAAAAGGAAATTGTGTTACAGTGTAGTATTTTGCAGATTTTCTGATAACCAAGATGTGATTCTTAATATCAGCAGAGTCATTCTTTTAAGACGTTTATATTTGTAGACTGAATGGTAACTTCTGTTTTGTCAAAAATGATGTGACCAGAACTGCTCTCGTATTTTAAAAGATCTGTGCTTTAAAACCATTAGATGTAAAGACTAAAAATTACCCAAGGAATTCAGTCAGAAAGACTGAATGCAGATCCAGTACTCGACCCCACAATGTTGAATACTCCTGGGGTTTCAAAACCATGCTATCCTGCATGAACACAGCATGATACACAAAATTAAATGTATTAAAAAATCCTTCAGCAGACAATTTCTAATAATATTTAAAACAGGCAGTCTAGACATACCTAAATAGAAGGAGAGAAGGAGACATACATGCATTCACGAACACATCGACACTGTTAAATTCTCTTAATTTTGTTACAATTAAAAGAATCTTACCTTATTTATTCACAGAAGGATCCTGAATCCAATATTGGAATACAGTTATAAATGAAAATATAATTTACTCAGTAAAATTTACTGAGTCAATTCTCAGTACGTCTGGGAAGTCAGAACTCTCATTCTAGTTAGCTTTTTCAGTCTCTCCTGTTACTTAAAGCAGTTTCATTTTAGGCAGCAGATTTTAAATCACCTTTTAGGGCTGATTTTGCAAAATATCTTTGATATTTTTCAGACCTACAATTCTATGAGAGTCATAAATGTCATTAATGACAGATAGTGTGTAGTATTCTGATGGCAAGTACTGCTGGCATCAGGGTAAAATGTGTTATTTGATATTGAAACACATTCATACTTCTGTATCTACTTAAATTATACAAAGTTCCTTAAGAAGTTGATTGGATTAGTAAAATATTATTCAGGGTAGTCAAAATTATATGCTTTGAATATCTAAATACTCTTGTACTCTTTTCTTTAGTAGCCTTATGATTTATATGTTGCACAGAATTTCTGGTGATTTGCTAGCAAACTGAAATAAATAAATTTTTACACAGAATCAGGAAGGCCTAAAGGTCTTCTTCAAAAGGTTCGGGTAATGAAAGCAGCAGGAAATGAAAATGGACACAGAAAGAAGATACATCATCCTGTCCCAAATACCCTAAGAGACTCTTTCAAATTAAATCTTTTCATTTTGAAGATTGAAAAGAAGTTTGAAGCTGTAACTGCACAAGACAAAATAACAGAAACAAAATTCAAATATTTCAAGGTGGCATGTAAAATTTTGAGAGGTTTCTGACAATTGACACAGAACAAAGAAACACCTGAAAAACACCATGAGACAATCTATTAAGGAAAGACTAATTTCTGTCTTGATTCCTAAAAATAATTGCATGGGTGTTGCCTTCATTTCTGAAGGCGCGACCTGGTTCAGGAATGGTACGGCGGCCCGCCCCCAGCCGCTCGGGCCATCAGCTCACAGACACCGGTGTGGTGGACGGTAAATGGTAAATGGCATTTATTGATAGATAACACCGGCTTATATAGCCAAGGTTTACGACGTCACTTCCGTCTGCTTACATCATCAACTAAACACCATTGGCTACTGGGAGAGGGGCCCTATCTTTCCATACATCGCGAGATCTTCTGGTCACCGGACCTTAACTACCAACATCTCCCCCCTCCCCATGCTTAATTAAATTGACTAGAATAGAACAAATTTAAAGATATTCTTAGCTTATACCATGGTGCTTCTTATCTTATCTTATCTTATCTTATCTTATCTTATCTTATCTTATCTTATCTTATCTTATCTTATCTTATCTTATCTTATCTATAAGATCTATAAAATCTATAAAGCTTATATAACTTATAAACTTAACTTACTTAACTTACAAAACTTACAAAACTTATAAACTTAACTTACTTAACTTATAAAACTTACAAAACTTGTAACTTACAAGCTTATAAAACTTATTTTATAAAACTTATAAAGTTATAAAACTTATAAACTTACTTATAAAACTTGTCATCTTATAAAGACAACTATGACTAACGAAGTGCAACTTGAAATAGTAAGGATAGCTTGAGGTCAACCTGAGAGGAAAAACATAAGGCACACTTTAGTCTAATTATTAGTGTTCTATAAATGTAACATTAACTCTTTCTAGCTGACTTTTAAACTACTTCTTAAAATGAGGAAAGAGATTGTTCCAGAGCAGATGTAGATTTCTCAGTTCTTAGGTCTTCATCAATAACGGCTTGTGGTTGATATAGGCCTCGCTGTTGGATCATCAGGTGTAGGCATGGTGCTTGCCGATCGATCATCTTCTCCTGCCACTGGAACGTTCGGGTTATGGGAGTGCCCAGTGATCTGGTCCTGTGAACAAAAACTCACAGCTTTCATTAGTTTCATTCTGAAGGTCTGGTTTGATAGACTTAAGCGGGCACCACTTAACTCTACCATCTTTTTTGACAGCTGCATACCCTCGCCCTGTCAGAGCTAGTTTCCATCCTCGTTCCCACTCTCCCAGCTCATTTCTAACTATGACTGATAGACCTTCTTCTAGTGCTCGAGTGGCCCAATGTTTTTGGGTGGGACTAATCTCATCCTGTCCCCTATGGAATTGATTTAGTGCTAGCAGAGCAGTCGCTAGGAGACGTGCCTGGTCTCCTGAGGGAATGGTGTTGACATACCCTTCTGTTTTTGCTAATACCTCCAATTTAGATTTCAGAGTTTGATTTGCCCGTTCCACTATAGCTTGTCCTGTGCTATTGTATGGAATGCCGTGTATTAAGGTAATACTCCATTTCAAAGTAAATGCTTGAACTGATTTAGACACAAAATTTGGACCGTTATTTGTTTTGATCTGATTAGGGATACCAAGCCAGGCCATAGTTGTCAGCCAATGTTGAATGGTTGCTTTAGAGTCAGCCTTAAGGTGCTGAGTGGCCACAATCATTCCACTGTATGTGTCTACAGTCACAGCTAGCCATGCGCAAGGTTTTAACAATTGGCAAAGTGTGAAATCTGTCTGCCACACCTCGGATGCTTTAAGACCTCTAGGATTCACTCTGCTGGACCACAGTGGTGCTTTCTGACAGTGGGGACATGTAGCCACTACATGTTTCGCATCTGTGACTGAAATGCCACATCTCTTTGCTAACGCTTTAGCTCCGATGTGAAGAGACTCGTGTAACTGCCGAGTATCTCTCAATGCCCACAGTCCTTTTGCAGCAGCATCTGCTTTATCATTACCAATTTGGAAAAACCCTTTAATTGGGTTGTGGCTATTGACGTGGATGACTGATATAGTGCCCTGTCGAGAGTAAAGTGCTTCTTCTAACATTAGGGCTATTGTGGACGTTGACATGCCAGGCCCCGACATGGCCAAGCAAAGTTTAGCCACAAATATGGAATCAGTTACTATGTTGAGATGTTCTGTTGGGAACAGTCCACATGCTAGTACTACAGCTGCTGCTTCTAGTTGCTGGACAGAAAGAGCACAGTCGGTCATTTTAATGCTGTGCCATTCTCCTTCTGATTGCCATACTGCTGCCACGGTTGAAGTTGTTGAGGATGCATCTGTAAAGACTGTTGGTTCCGGCTGGGGCCGGTCCATGATCTTCCATGGAAGGTCGATGTTAACTGTTGCCAGCATTTGAGTCCAGGGGGGCTTTGCGGCGTAACAAAGTTCTCCACCAAATCCTACAAGAGCTATGGCCAGATATTCTGACATTGCCACTGACTGAGTTGGGAGCTGTTTGCAAAAGGACAACCATATTCTGGCGGGTTCAATGCCTAGATGTCTTAGGGCAAGTTTCCTGCCTTTCAAGATGAGATTACCAAGGCACTCTATTCCCGGAGAGAATGCACGTGACGGCTTTCCTAGGACTATCCATTGTATTGGTCGGGCTTTTTCAGTAGGGCCCTGGGCTAGTGCTCCTACTCCTTCCTTTTTTGTAAAGTGCACATACAGATCAAGTGGTATATTTGCGTTCCACCTAGCAAGTGTTCTTGATGACATCTGCTGTTCGATAAAATCGAGAGAGTTCATTGCTTCTATTGTCAGGGCTTTTTGTTCCCATGGATTCTTTCCTTTCAAAAGATCATGCAGAAGAGCCATGATCTCAGGAGGGATTAAAACAATGTTACGGATCCATTGCAAGGACCCCACTAACTGCTGCATATCATAGAGTGTCTTAATGTTCTGATGAATTTTTATTTGAGGGGGTGTTACGTAAGAATTTATGATCCCCACTCCCAAAAAACTTACACATGGTCCTCTCTTAATTTTTGCACTCGTAATTTCAAACCCGTGTACCTTTAGAGTTTCGGAAACCATTGACACTAGCTGGTCCACTTGAGTCGCTGATGTTGCTGCAATTAAAATATCATCCATATATTCAATGATAGTCGCAGTCGGGTTACTGCACCGGACTGGTGCCAATGCCCGATCCACTGTGATCTGGCAGATAGTGGGTGAGTTGACCATTCCTTGGGGCAGCACTTTCCACTGGAAGCGTAGGTTGGGGCGTTGGTTGTTTGGAAACACTACAGAAAAAGCAAACCGTTCTTTGTCCTCTTCGTGCAAGGGTATCGAAAAGAAACAGTCCTTAATATCAAGGACAGCACAAGGTTGTCCCTCAGGTATCATAGAGTTCATAGGCAATAGTGTTCGATCAGGACCCATAGGTTGGATTATCTTATTTACTTCATGCAGGTCATGGAGGAGACGAAATCCCTCGCCAGTTCATTTGGGTATTACAAAAACTGGGGTGTTCGACAGACTAGTGGAGGGGTCTATGTGACCTTTTTGTAACTCACGGTCAACCAGCTCAAGAAGAGCATCCATTTGAGGCTTTGATAGGGGCCACTGCTCAACCCACACTGGGTTGGATGATTTCCATTTCAATCTGATTGGTGGAAGTGGGTGTGCAGCAGTGGCCCTCAAATTAAATTTGTAACCCTGGCATTTAATAGAGTTAGAGCGTCCCTTCCCAACAGGGGTGGGACACCTGACATGACATATGGGTAAAGGGCAATGGCTTTCTCTAGTCCTTTTTCAGTGTGAAGCGTGATTGTTACCAATTGAGTACTCTTCCGAGCTCGTGATACTCCTCCAACCCCACCCACCATGGGGACATCTTCTAATTTCCAGCCTAAAGGCCAATGTGTTTTGGGAATAACTGTAACATCTGCCCCAGTGTCAATTAAAAAGGGAACGTTAATGGTAATGCTATTTGAAACATTATAGAGGGAACAGATCCCCCACACTATTGGTGGATTGTCACACCTAACTGTGAGGGCGATCCAGCGGTCTCTTCCCCAGGAGGTAGTTCTTGCTGTCCCTGAAACAGAGACAGATCCGACTGGATCGTCGGTTGGACCACGAAGTTGGTTGCTCGTCAAGGGAGAAATGGGTTTGAGAATGTCCCCCCCATCCGGGGTTGGCATAATTGGGTCGCCTCATGTCCTGAGTGGGAGAGGGCCGTGCGCGACCCAGGTGCCCTCTCCCCCTCAAGTTTCCCTGGATTTTAGCTTTACATTCCTTAGCGAGATGTCCTTTCCTTCCACAGGCCCAACACGGTCCTCTGAATCGATTTTGGTGTGGGGGGAATGCCATTACATTAGATAATGCGTATTGAACAGCCACGTGGATGGGGACAAATGCTCTTCATTCGTGACATGCTTAATCATGTCTGCAATACTTGATCTTGGTGGTAGTGATCGTAGGATTTCTTTGGTTTTTGCATTACACCGCTGACGTAAGCAGTCTGCAACAACCGGGCCTTTTGCTTCTGAAGGCAGGGATGAGGAGTCAACCGCTGCCTGGAGGCGATCTACAAATTGTGTAAAGCTCTCACTTTCACTTTGCTTTATTGTGGACCATGGTGATGGTTTGACAATAATTCTAGAGGCTGTACGAATGGCTTCTCTAGCTGCACGAGTAGTTGCCATAATTTCATGGGCTCGCATGCCTTGGGCCTGTGCCTGGGGGGTGATCATGGTAGGGTCTGAACCCATTAACCGTTGTACGGTGATCCGCCGCAGTTGCTTGAATTAATTGCCTTGTACAGTTTTCCTCCCATTCTTGTTTAAAAACAATCATTCCTGTTCCATTAAAAATCAATCTACAAGTTTGTTTTATATCAAATGGGAGCATGTCATCCCCCCCAAAAACCCCATCTATGAGGGTAGAGACCATGGCAGAATTGAGCCCCTTGTCTGCAATTGCTTTAACAATCGCTTGTATATCCTTGGGGTTTATTGGTGAATAGATCCTTTGTCCTCCATCCGTCACTCGGACAAAGAACACTAGTATATCTGATGGAACCCATTCAAAACAAGCATTCTTAACTTCTTCCCAATCCGTGAAAGGCATTTTCTTTCCCCGTGATCTATTTTTATTGCGGACATTTTTGCTTTTAACTCTGTCTCTCTATTTCCTCCGACTCCGAATCGGATTCCAGCCACTCGTCCCAGCTGGTGTCTGATTCGGGACCGGAACTCGACTGACTGGTAACTTCCAGGCTCCGGTACATTTTGCTCAGACTCTGACCCCGCCCACTTCCCTTCCAGGCGGGCCGTCCCCCCTGTCTTGGCTCGCTCCGCCCCCTACTCCTCATATGGCCATTCTGATTGGCCGCTCCATGCCTCTCGCACATGCCTCTCTTTCCTTCTCTGCCACGCCTATCGACTTTCTCTTTTCCGTTCTCCTTTACGTTCTCTTTTCTGTTCTCCTCCCTTTCCCATCCGTACGCGCATGTCAGTTCCTCCCTTTTCGCGCCGTTGGTCTCCTCGCTCCGCCCCCACTCTCGCTGCTTGGCGCCATCTTGGGGCGCATAGGGCGGCGGCTCAGGCCAAGCATCTTGAGACTCTGATTTCGCAGCGACGCCCTTGGCTTCCTCCAGTAAGTTACCCCAAAAGGTTTTTGCTTGTTCCTGTCCCTCCGTAAGGGGGACGGGATTCAGAGATTGAGGGGATGTATCACCCTCTGGCAGATCTTTAGGAGCAGCAGAATTATTATCGTCTGGGGGTGCAATGTCTGCGTGTCCGCCCCGACTCCCACTTTCGAGGTGACCATGAAATAATCTCTTGCTGCCCGCAAAGTCTCGTGCCCTTGCATAGCTTTTTGCAGGGACCGCATAACTCTCCTCCAGGATTTAAGGTGTTTCTCAGAACCCGAGGACATTGTCTCCTTGGCTAAGGCTTTAGTACACTTATCCCACACTTCAGGGTTAAAAATATCCACTGGCTGCACAATGACCCCTCTTTGTAAAAGCCTCGCGACGGCGAGAGTAAAATCTTTGGGCTTACACACAATACCCCATTCCTTATATAACTGTGATACGACCTTCACAAGGGCATCCATCCTCCTTGTTGGTCCGGGAGCGTCCTCCCCTCTGGGCTGATCCCGCAGCTCTGGCCGCCGTTCACCCGTCCAGGTGTTCTTCCTGGGTTTCGGCACCACTTGTTGCCTTCATTTCCAAAGGCGCGACCTGGTTCAGGAATGGTACAGCGGCCCGCCCCTGGCCGCTCGGGCCATCAGCTCACAGACACCGGTGTGGTGGATGGTAAATGGCAAATGGCATTTATTGATAGATAACACCGGCTTATATAGCCAAGGTTTACGACGTCACTTCCGTCTGCTTACATCATCAACTAAACACCATTGGCTACTGGGAGAGGGGCCCTATCTTTCTGTACATCGCGAGATCTTCCGGTCGCTGGACCTTAACTACCAACACATGGGTTCTTATTTTACCATGTTCCCTATCCATAAACGTTTTATTTTAAGTAATAAACGGACCTTAAATTATATAAAATAAGAATTTTTTTTTATGCTATCTTTTCCTAGAGTACATTTTCAAAGCTACCTTAAAAACACTTCTGCTGATTTGGGAATATTTTATATTTTCAGCAGAAATCATGGTGTTATGGATGCAGCACCCAAGGAAGGTCTTTCATTTTGAGGTTTGGGGTAAGTTACAGTTTTCTTTAATATTTATATAAACTTCTGAGTTAAAATTGTTTTCTTCTCAGTCAAAATAAACTGTATTTCCCATAGTGCACCATAGCCAGGGGTTATTATAATGTTAAATATGGTACACAGCTAGGATGGATGACATATATTGTCTAGGTAAGCAGTGTGTGCTCAAGAAGAATGAGAAGCATTAATGGAACTCCATCTATTATATGTCATGCGAAATTTCTTTACCTGCATCAAATTAATTTATGTGAGTCTTCTGGGCAGGTCATTTTCTTTGGTAATAATATTCATTATAAGTTAATTCTTGCTGTTTTTTCAAAATGATCCAGTATTTAATATAGTGTAAACCTTTGCATTTTATCTCCATATTGAAATTCATCCCATAGAACAGCCCTGGCCTGATAGGTACTCTTAGTTAGGTTTATTGTCATGATTGTGTAGTGCAGCATGCTTAACAACAGAGTCACATTTCTTACTATAAATCTCCAGTGTAGCAAAATGGCCACTCATTCTGTTTTCTTTGTTATTGTAACAAAAGATTGGGATCTATGTTCCTGAAGAAGCACTGCAAAAATCTAATTTTGAAACTTAAACATATAACAGATTCTTCTTTTTTTCCTTTTAATAGGGACATATATCTACAAGTAACAGAAAACCTAAATATGAGTGGAGAACTGCATATCCTCAAAGTATTTTTTTGGGAAAAAATAATTTTAGACCTTTACCTGAACTCTGATAATGTAATTATTAACAATGAACAATGTGCCAATAAAGTTGTCATCATCAGGTTGCAGAAATTTAAACAAATGCCAGAAGGCAATTTTTTTTTTGTCTCAATAGTCAGTACAACAAATCTGTGTCTATGTAGAGCTGACATTTAGAGATTCTCAAACCATAGAGTTA
The DNA here is from genome assembly GCA_033556795.1 of Tapera naevia. Classification (NCBI taxonomy): domain Eukaryota; kingdom Metazoa; phylum Chordata; class Aves; order Cuculiformes; family Neomorphidae; genus Tapera; species Tapera naevia. The sequence continues at coordinate 5,035,520 of JAUMJJ010000016.1, forward strand.
ATGGAACTGTGCTATTGTTGTACAATTAAATCATAAGAATTGTGAAAAAAAGCGCGTTTTCATAGAATCATAGTATCATAGAATCAAAGTATCATAGAATTGTTGGAAAAAAACTTTGAGATTATCTAGTCCAATCGTACTGGTCCACTACTAGACCATACCCTTCAGAAACTCATCTATCGATCTTTAAAAACTTCCAAGGATGGTGATTCAATCACCTCCCTGGGCAGCCATTCCAGAACCTGACCACCCTTTCAGTGAAAAATCTCTTCCTGATGTCTAGACTGAACTTCCCTTGGCACAACTTGCAGCCAACTAACTTACAGCTAACTCTTTTTCTACCACCTGTCACCTGGGAGAAGAGACCAAAACACCTCAGCACAACCTCTTTTCAAGTAGTTGTAGACAGTGATGAGGTCTCCCCTCAACCTCCTCTTCTCTAGGTTAAACAACCCCAGTTCCCTCAGCCACTCCTCACAGGACCTGTCCTCCAGCCCCTTCACCAGCCTCATTGTCCTTCTCTGGACTCGCTCCAACACCTCAATGTCCTTCTTGTAGTGAGGTGCCCAGAACTGAACACAGTACTTGAGGTGTAGCCTCACCAGTGCCAGCTACAGGGGCACAGCCACTTCCCTTGTCCTGCTGGTCATGCTGTTTCTGATACGGGTCAAGATGTCATTGGCCTTCTTGACCACCTGGGCACACTGCTGGCTCATATTCAGCCTGTTATCCTTCTCTGCCAGGCAGATTTCCAGTCAGTCTTCTCCAAGTCTGTAACACTGTATGGAGTTGTTTCCTCTCAAGTGCATGACCCAGTGCCTCGCCACCCAATTGGTCTCAGCCCAAGGATCTAGCTGGTCCAGATCCCACTGCAGACTCTCCTATCCTCAAGCAGATCAGCATGCAGCCTAGTGTCCGCAAATTTACTAAGGGTACACTCAATCTTCTCATCCAGATCATTGATAAAGATACTGAACAGGACTGGAGCCAGCACTGAGACATGGAGAAGATTGCTTGTAACTGGCTTCTGACTGGCTTTGACTCCATTTACCACCACGCTTTGGTCCAGGTCATCCAGCTATTTTTTAACCCACCATAGGGTGTGCCTGTTCAAGACAATGGCAGCTGGTTTCTCAAGCAGAACACTGTGAGAAATGATGTCAAAGGCTTTACTAAAATCCAGGTTTTCTTCCTGCAAATACTTTGTTAATTCATACTTTCAGTACCTGTCTAACAGAAAATATTTCCTTCTATATCTAAGATAAAAGATTTTATTTATTGCTATTATTCTTGTAGGAAGGCCTCATATGGAACTAAAATGGATAATATTAAATTACTTGCAGATGTGGTCTGAAACAGGAGTTTCAATTGTGCGTTACAAAGCAAGGTTTACACAAGTGTTCAAGTAAAATACCGGTCTGAGGAACATATGTTATATAAATTCCCTTTTAAATAAATATTTTAGCAATATTTTTTGAATACAACAAAATGAGGGCATGACAGGAAAATATAGTTTACTTTTTTTCATATATTGATGAGTCTTAAGGAGCTTATGCACTCCATAGACTTTCCGTAATGAATTTTGACCACTTATTTAAAGCTTGAATAGACCATACAGGTCCATTAGCCTTCCTACTCAGGCTTTCCAGTGCTCCTCTCCATATTGTACTACGTAACTTTCATGACATCTAGTAACAACTTAGTCCACTGCCTTTTAAGATGATTAGTCCCTGCTCTATTTTTTTATGGATGTGAGAAGACTGTATTCTTATTTTATAAACTTGAAGACTTCTGCACTTGAAGACTTCTGTCCTCATGCCTTCCTTCTTCAGACTATAGCATGTTACCCCCACAGATCACATGTTCTTGCTACTGTTTTTCACTGTACTCTCTCTGATTACTCTTCAACTGCAGTGTCAGACCTGGAAAAAAGTATTCCGTCTAATGTGTTACCAAAGCCCAGTACTACAGCATTTTACAAGCATTTTTGTCCCTCTCTGTTTGTCAGAGTTCTATTTAGCAACAGCATCTTTTCACTGAAATTATTGTTTGTTAGTGTATTAACATCAAAGCAATTTTATAGTGAATAAACTTCCAGATGTTTTATTTGGATTCAGTGATATTCAGGAATTCAGGAAGGAGGGTGAGGGAGGAGGCAGAGAAAGGCCTAAGTGAGAATTCATGTAAAACTATCAAAAAACCTCAATCCCAAGTGCTTAAAATGGTACCATAATATTCACTCTAGATCCGTTAATTTTACTATAAGAGAAATATGAATACTATGTTTTCTCTATGAAAATGACAACGTAGTAAATTAAAATTAAGTGATTATTTTTTTCTTTCAGGCAAGGATATTGTAGTGAAAGAAAACTTACTCTTCTCGTATTTTTAAGACCAGAAGTAATTCATGTGGTATAATGCAAAGAGCATTATTTAATCTTAAAAACCCCCAAATGTTCTTTAAATACTTTCATCTCTATGTCTGAATTCCATGCAGAAAAAAATTATCAAATGTTGTTGGTCTTAAATAAAATTCTGGCATGTTCGTAAAAGAAATGGCTCCCAGCTATGAAACCACCTGTTGCTTCATTTAAACAATGTGATTGGGCTTCATTGAACTAATTTCCTTTACTCCAGAGGACTGGTACTTGTATGATAACACTGAGCTATTCCAGTCTGCTGATTCATTTGTAAAATATTCTGCCAGTTTTTTCAGTCTTACTAAAATATTTGAGGGAAATTCAGCACTGTAGTAAAAAGGAGTTTCTCTAGGAATGTTCACTGCTCATAGTCTTCTGAATATTTTGTATTCCAGAACAGACATAAATATGTAAATACCCTCTCCTTGGGCACACATTCCTTCAGGTAACTAAGGGCCTTGATATAATGAAGCAAAACCAACAGCATCCATTCCAAAGAGGGGAAAATGAATATACAACCATCCTTGGTGACAAATGAATCCCACTCAGTGACCAGTTTTAAACCATTTTGTTGTAGACATAGAGGAAGAAGTGGAGGAAACAGGTGTACAGGTGTAGAGGGCAGTACTTGCAAAACAATTGCTGATTCAATCAATAGCTTAATTTGTCGCACAAATCTATATGGTAAATATATAAAGTGAGCCCCAGCCAGGAAACAAGTAGATTTTATCAACCTTATTGTAGCCTTGCTTGATGATATTTTCCCCACAGCTGTGTTGCCCCACAGCAGTCATATTTGCCTATTATAACATCTTGTTTGATCTCAGCTGCTGTGATCAGTGCTGATGAAAACGAAATATGTGTCGTCACTTTAATGAACGTAAAGGGAGAGAGGCAAGATAGTGGGAATAGTATTTTGCTTATGGCTCCAGGAGAAATTACTTGCATGTTACAGCCCAGAAGTACAGGTGGCTAACCAATGAGCCAGAAAAACTACTCTCTATTTCTGAATATGATATTTGTTTAGAGGTATAAATTGTCAGCCTTCCTTTTAATGTTTTCTATTTTGAGATATTTCTGATACAGATTCTGTTGTAAGAAAATGGCATCAAAAGACATAATTTAACATGGAAAAATGTGTTAAAAATTATGTGGTGTCTTTCTAAAAAAATGCTCTTCACTGAAATTGTACTAAACACTTTTTTGTACTCATCTAGATATCATCAGGTGATGTGATGAAATGAATCTGTAACCTATGTACTCCATTCAGTATAGTAAATGACTAAGTATTAAATGTGATAAAGTGCTTGCAGCATATGCAAACACACTTTCTCACCACACACACGGGTACAGCTCCTGCTTTTCTTTGCCTTTTTTATTATGAGTGAACTTAAGTAAAACAATAAAAGATGTATATGGTATAATAAATAATTCTTAGTGTACGCAGTACCCTGAAAGCTGTGTTTGGTCAATTGGAGTAATAGTGTAAATATATCTGATATGCACTCTTAATCCAAGACTCCTACTAGCTGTAAAGTCTATGTATGAATTCTTTGAACCCTGATTTACACCTCGTCTCTAGAGGGATTCCAAAAACAATGTAGAAAAATCTGGGCCAGCACTTTTTTCCCGAATGTTCTCTATATTATCAGAGTATTGTAGTTTCTTATGATAATTCTTGGTTTTACAGTGAGAACGCCTTTCCTAGAGAATCTTCACTGAAGGGCAGGTTATGTGGAGAGAAACCACTTATTTTTTTGATAAATAACAGTTTAAAACATCACTTTTTCACTCCCTTCTGTACTGACAAATGCCGTAAGAAAGTAAAGACATGCAGTTTATAAGAATATTTTTATGTGTGTTGTAGTAACTGAGAACGCTGATTTTCTCATTTTGCAACACAGGAAAGCAAGACCAAAGTGCTGCTAGTAGCAACAGGCTTAGTGTTGACTAAGTCTTTGTCAAGCATGTGAATTTGCAGGAAAATTATATGTATATATTGAACTCAATTATTTGATCTCTCAGTGTTCCTTCCTCTGTGATTTGCATTTTATTCCTATCCTTTCCATGTGAGAAACTGCCTTGCCTTGCCTTACTTTTCTTTGCCTTTCATTCTCTCAGTGGCCCTCGCAGAGATTTTTTTCTCCTATTTTTACAAATACCATGAAGATATCCTGGCTCTTATGTTTTACCATAAAATCAGCTTTATCCACTCAGCTGGTGCTGATTGATAAACTCCTGTTTCTTCAGGCTATGGATGTTAACAATTTATAGCATTTTTCTGTACATAAACTATCATACTTCCAGAAAGCTAAGATAAATGAGCAAGAAATAAATAAAAGAAAAGGAAAACAACTTATTTTGATGGAAAATGTCAAGTCAACAGATTTTAATTGTAACACAATTAAATACAATAATGTATTTAATGTAAATAAATGTAACAATGTGATGATAGAAATAGAAGTGTTTTAAATGCTTTCATCCTTCAGTCAAGCAAACGAAAGAACTAAGGCCTACACCAACAAATGGTGTCTTGTAACTGAAGTATAAAAATACAGTGTCCTGTAAAATACTCCGAAATTTGGAGTCTCTGTTAGGGTCTGATTAGGAAATGAGGTAGAAAACATAAATGTGCACAGTCTGAATATAACTGAAAACCAAATCAAAAAATAAGAAACCAATTGAGCCACACTAATATAGAGAAAAAATCACAAAGGTTAGGGTGTTTTTTGGTAAAACACTTTTGTAATGTAATGTGTACGTCAGTACCTAAGTATATACAAATATGTACATATATGTATGTGTAGATAGATAGATAGATAGATAGATAGATAGACATGGTTCTGAATTTTCCTTCTAGCAAGAAAGAGCCCTGCAGGGAAAAAAAGCAAGATGGATAAAAATTTTGCATGTTTATGTGTGTGTATGCAAGTGAATGTGTTTGATTTATATTTACATCTATAGGAAATTATATTTATTTATGATTATTATGATATAATAATAATATCACGGATGATGAATCATACACTTTCTTATCTGATACAAAATGTAATTCAACCTTTATTACCATTGTCACTGTAATCAATACCCACCAACTACAAATGACATATAGAAAGACAGCATTAGTATAATGAAATGAAGTTTGATCAGCAAAAACACAGCAAGTGTGTCTTCATGCAGTGAAACTTCATTGAAGTCTCCAAGTAGGAAGAAAAACATAACATCCAGTCAAATGGAGAGATTGTTCATTCCAAGATATGACTTTCTCTTCTCTAATTTTTGCATTTCTTCCTGTACTTCATAAAAACCTTGAGAAATCTATCACATCATGGTTTGAAAGATCAGTTCTGTTATTAACTTATATCACAATGAAACACTGGTTTTCTTTCAAAATGATGGTATTTAATATTTTTGTAGAATTTGTCCTCTGTATCATAAAATGTTCATATTACTGAAAATATAATATTACTGAAATTATGATAATAGATTCTCAATATTAACAATAAATTAATCTCATTAAAAATATTAAACAGCTTGTGTAATCACTGTAGTGTTAAGAAAAGTCTGCACAAGTTACAACAAATTAATTAAGAATGTATAATGAACAAGCAGTAGAGACTTGCGATTTCCTAGACCTATCAGTGCCCTGAGTGAAGCCCATTGTTGTAGGGTTTTGGATGCATGTGATACAAGCCAACTCTTTAATATGATTAATCTGTGCAGCCAGCTCTGTTTCCCTTATTCAGGTACTGTAGGGTATCCAAAAATTGTCACTGGGACTTCTGGTTCACCTTCTTTACTGTAGCAAAACACTTTGGTTGTTTTGTGAAAAAGTAAATAAATCTGATACAGTCTTTTTCATTTGCAGACCTTTAAGTGTTTTATGAAGAACATTATCTTCCCTTCTTCATCTGGGGAAGTAAAGACAGTTGAAATGACTTACTCAAGACAAAAACCTGAACTAGTAGAAGAGAAGTTTTTCTTCCAAGACCTCCTTTGTGTCTAACAATATCTCTGGCAAACAGTTAGTGACAGTTGGGGTAAATTTTACAAGAACAATAATATTAAGTCAGGAGTTTCCTATCAGTAAGCTAGTCTGATCTCTATGACTACTGTTGTGAAGTAGGATCTTTTGAAGACCTGCACAAATGGCTAGCCAGAGCAGTAAGACACTCTCTTGTCTCTAAAACTCCTTTTTAGAGGCAAACCCATGAATTTTAACCAGAAAGAATCCCTCAGAATAAAGCAATAACTAAGCTTTACATTGATTACTCTTTCAATGATTTTAAGTTCAGAGTGTAGATAACTTTAAGTATTAATAGGGTTCCTAAGACTTCTAGTTTGCCATACAGTTCAGTTGTTTGTGTATATGAATCACTTGTCTTGAGGTAACTATGACTTTGATTTATACAGTGTCAACAGAACAAAATAGAGCACTTAGTTTTCACCACCTTCTTGGTACTTTTTCATTACCAAAAGCATTTTCCTCAACTGCAGTTCAATCCATACATTAGTCAGTGGTAGGGTTGATTTCCCAAGCTCTTCTAGGAATTATTCTTTTCTTTTTTATTGTATTATTTTATTTATTGCCCTGAAATTTTAGATGCAGACTGGATGATGAACTTAGTGACATGATTTAGTGACATGACTTTAGGGAGTCATTTGAGGAAAAGTGAGTTTGACAGCAATCCATGTGGTTCCCTTCCAACTCGAGATATTCTATGATTGAGTCTATGGTGTATGATTGATAAAACAATCTTAAATCTGCTAAATTATACACTCAGAAGTTAGAAATCCCAGTTTCAGGTTTGTCTTTGTAGCTTTTCTGCACGTACACAACTAGTGAGGATCTCTAACTACAACATAACCTTTTCACCAAAGGGCTCTCAGTTTCAGTGTCTAAGGCACAGAGCGCTCATTACCAAGCAACTATTTACATATTTACATATACATGAGGAGATATTCATTTTTATGAGTGAAGTAGGTATTTTTGTGATGCTACCACTGATAAACAGGCATGCCAACTGAAAGCAAGCTGCAGTTATTGAGACACAACCTTTTGAAAGACAATGCTATCTAGATGTAAGAGTTCAGCTTAATCACTGAGTGAGCTCTGCCACCTTACAGTGCAATATAGATGATCCTTGAATGAGCAGAAGCATGTAATTCAATTGGAGAGTTCTGTGGACAAAAAAAAAAAAAAGCAGTATTCAAGTGGTTTATGAATGGAACCAAAACACCTCTCCTAAATGACAGTCTTGGCATTCAGCTTAGAACAGTTTTGCAATATATGTAGTTACCTTTATTCTGAGACTGGAGAAGGGGGAAAAGTGATGAACTGAAGAAAAAAAGATAAAATCTAAGAATTGGAAACATGTGCAAGGAAATAAGTTCATCTCAGATTTTTAAAACATTGTGTATAGTATTGATTTTTGTTCTTTGTAGAATTTTGGACATAATTTTATGTTTCCACTGACCAAAATTTGTGGAATTTTAAAGTGTTACATAACTCATATAATAATTAACTGAGAAATTATTTCCTTATAAAAAGTGATTAATCAAAGTTTTCCTTACCAATTCTACTTTAAGAGCAGTGATACAATAAACTAATGCTTTATTGAAGATGAACTAGCAGAAAAAAAAGAAAAAACTATTCCTGCATAAGCTTTGGAAACTATAAGCATATGGAAAAAAATAATCCTAATGAAATAAAATTTTCTTTTAATGTGACTGGGTTGCAATATGTATATATCCATGTGCCCAGTGCTCAGGGACAGGTAAAGGCTATGTCGTTTCATCTCACTTCCTCTCTGTGTTTGCATTTATGCTTCCGGTGCAGGGTTTAAGGCGTACAAGTCAGTTGGACTCCATCTGGCATACGTGCACAGATTTCCTAGCAGATGATGGTCTCTAGAAGTGTCCATTAAGGTGGCTCCATGTCTTGCTTTAGTATAATTCAGAACACATCAAGCACATTCATAGGAACCCTAGAAGTTAGAGTGGTCCTTGTGTCTAAAAATGCAATGCAGGTCTTAAAGAACTGATGCACTACAGATATTGTGTAACCCTCCTGGAACTTCCACAGAACATAGCAATTATTTAGTTCTGAATTATTCAATCATACACAACTACTACTAAATATTTGATGGATTCAAACATCGATGGAGCTTACCAGGTTCTTCTCATGTATTATGAATACTGCGTGAGAACATGAACAGGTAATAATACAGTCATTATGAATAAGCAAGAAACAACAAGCTGAGGCAGTAATGTTTGTCTTGCAGGGAAGCAGTCAGGTACATGCCTCTTACAGGTCTGTTATGTAAGAAAGTTCAGACTAAAAGGAAAAACAAGCTAGGGACATTGCTGGAAGCAACTCTGCAAAACAAACAAGTTATCCCTTCCTGAGACACAATTCCTGCACAGTTTCTTTTGGCATCACGGGCATGGATTTTCCATGAATATGTATGGTACCAAGTAATAACTCCTCCAACCACAAATGAATGGCGATTTGCAAAGTTGAAGTTTAGCCTAGGTCCTATGCATTTTCTGGCTGTATGTTATAAATAGAGCAAATCAATACAACTTGCTTCCTGTTTTGTCTATAACAGTTCACATCAGTAGGGTGGGAGTTTGAGTCTATAAGCAAGTGAGAGTACAGATTTAAAAGCTAGTATTGTTTTGTCATTCATGAATATTGTACTATGAACATATCAATTTTCAATCTTACCTCCACATGAAATCCAACAGATTGTATTAAATTTTTAAGACAGAAAATATTTCTAGAAAGTTTGAAATTAGAATGAAGAAAACTGTATCATTGGAGCAAAACAAAATTTGTGGTTACAGGTTCAGGGCCCGCTATCACTATCTGTGCAAGAAATCATGCTTGCTTCATGAGACTTCATCTGACATTGGAACAGCAATGAGAGAGTCAGAAAAAGGAAGTGACAAACAAGAAAAATTACAGATCCCAGGGGGTAAATCGGTATGAGACAAAATTAAATAAATACAATGCTACACTCAAATGATTAAAAATGTTTATATTCAAAACTATAACTACAGATGAGCAAGATCTAATCATCAACTATATAGTCAGGCAGATTTTAAAGCATTGGCTTCATAGTGAGTATGATGAGCCTCATATAGCTTTAACAATACTTTTTACATTAAAAAAAGGAGAAGAACAAAATACTACAAAAAGGAAGTTCTTGGAGTGTTGATATATAAGAATATATTGCCAAAGAGCTTGCTACAGAACTGATGGAACTATGGACTGGCAGAGGCTGAGAAAAACTTCTGGAGATCTTTTACAATGTTAAAAACTGAGTATTAGACTCAATATCAACCATGAGGGAAATCCAAAATTACTAGTATTCACCCTGACTTTGTGCTTCTAATCAAAACTCTTTGAGCCTGGCAGTTCAATCCCTTTATAATCCAAATTATTTTCTACTTCTCAAGCCTATATTTCATCTGTTATGGGAAACAATGTTTAAAATGTTGTTAACGTCAAAGTAAACAATATGCACTGCTCTCACTTCATGCACCATGCTAATAACCTCACCAGGGAAGACTGTCAGGCTGGTCAAGAATGATTTTTTCCTTTGTGAATCTGTGCTGACCACTCCAAACCAACCTCCTCTTCTCACTGTGCTTGGAAATTATTCCCAAGGTTGTTTGCTTCAACAACCTTCCTAGGCATCAAAGACAGAATGTCTAGCTTATAGTACCCCAAAGTCTTATTCCTGGCTGTCTTGGAAACAGGTGTGACATTTCCCTTCTTCCAGTCCACAGGAACATTGCTCCATCACCATGGCATTCCAAACATAACCGAGAGTGCCTTTGCAACAACATCACGCAGTTCCCTCAGCACTCACGAGTGCATCCCATCAGTTCCCCAGGACTTCCATATACCCGACTCATATATAATAGGTCTTTCTCCAAAGTACATCTTCCTTGTTCTAAACTTTCTTGTTGGTCTCATCAAAAGAGACACTAGACTTGGAAGCTGATATTACCAGTGAAGAGAGAGGAGAAGGAGGTATAGCATCCCTTTGCCCTTCCTATACTCTTTGCTGTCAAGGCCCTTGCCCCATTCACCAGCAGGCCCTCAATTCTCTTGTCTTCCTCTTGTCTTCCTCCATGTCTTCCTCCACAACCTCATCAGATTCAACCCTAGGTGGCTTTCTTTTTTTTTTTTTTTGGCCTACGCTGACTTTTCATGCTTGGGCAAGTGTCTCTATTTTTTACCTAAGTCTCCACTTCTTATTTCCGCCTCCTCTATACTTCTTTTTTTAACATTTGAGTTTAGTCAGGCACTCCATAGTTATCCATGCAAGCCTCTTACATCACTGTTTGATTTTCCACTCATCAGGACAGAATATGCCTGAATTGGAAGTAATCCTTGAATATGACCCAGTCCTCATGGACATCTCTTCCCTTCAGGATTCCTCCAAGGAGGTCTCTGAGGAGGTCAAATTTGCTCTCCTGAAGTCCAAGGCTGTGACCTTGCTTTTCAGCTTGTTCTTTCCTCAGCATCCTAAAACCCACCACCTGAGAGGCATCCCAGCCTAGGTTAAGTGCAACCTTTCCATCCTTAGCCAGTTCTTCCTTGTTTGTAAGTATCATGTCCAGCAGAGCACCTCCGCTCATTGGCTCTTTAACTGTGTGTCGGGAAATTGCCATCAAAGCATCTTCCATTAGATATTTCTTGCTTACTTCTGTGTTGTCCCTCTAACACGTATGAGGGCTATTCAGCACTCCCAATGAGGACTAGGGGCTGTGAAAATGACGCTTCTTCCAGATTCTGAAGAACGCTTCATCTGCTTCTTTTCCTGATCAAGCAGCCTACAGAAACCCACAACATTCCCCATGGTTTTCTGACCTCAGATGGGTCACTGCCATCCCTAGGCAGAACTCCATGCATCCCTTTCACTTTCTCACATGAAGAATAAATTCGCTCTCCTCACCATCCTGACGTCTTCTTCCTAAAAAGCCCGCATCTGTCCTTGGCAGCATACAGTCTTGCGAGCTGTTCCATCCTATATTCATGATCCCAGTGAGATCCTGGCCCCACAATTGCACATAGACTTCTAATTCCTCCTACTTCATTCCATATGCTGCATGCGTTGTGGTGTATGGGTACTTCAGATGAACACCCACGTTTGCTGAATTGAACTTAATTGGTGCTTCCATTCTCTCTGCACTTCTGTATTTGTGTGCATATGCTTGAGGTGGTCATAGTTCTGATTTGTTTCATTGTTTACAAGGCCTCTCTTGTCCATATCAACACAAATCCTGACCACCATGTCCTTCCTTTTTTCATAGGTCATCAACTCCTTCTCTCATCATTCCTAGTTTAAACCTTTCCCTGGTAGCTAGGCCAGTTTTTACCCAAGGTGGCTCTGTCCCACATGGTCAGGTGGATCTTCTTTCTTGCCAAGTACTTCTGAGGTGTTCAGATTACTTAACGTGGACTTCCCTTTCAACATATAGACATCAAAAAAGAGGAAAAGGAGTTTACTTACAAACTTTTTAAAGTTTGGTCTAATTTGCAAAAGATGTAACTAGGCTGAGAGATTAACGTACAGAGAAACTACCATACCTGGCTTTTATTTTTCTTTAAATTAAGGCTTACATACAGATCTATAAAAAGGAATAATACTTTCCCACCTTTAGCAAAAAAATGAACGAATGGAATAACTCAGTATTATTTTGGTTTCTTACGTTAACAATACAAAAAGTTGTATCAGTTGCTAAAAAACCCCAACTTCTTGGTTTAGGAGTTCTTTTCTTCTTAAGTAGATGCAGAGTGAAGGAACCTGACAATATGAAATTAAAAAATTAATTCAATTGATTTTTTGAGAGGCTCAAATGAAATTGGGTCATTCGGCTACATTCAGTCAGAAGATTTATCATGGGGAACTGGAAAGAGATCAAGAAGCCAACAAAATCTTGTTTTATTTTGAGCCCACAGTGGATAATTAGACTGATGTGCATTTCATTTCACCCAAGTTACATGTGAGTAAATATCTTTCAAGCCTCATTAAACTCAGTACCGTAACATAAAATGAAGGAGCTGGTAATTACATTTTTCAAAGTATACCTACAAGTCATAGACTCATATGGATTTCTTCCTTAGAAATAAAATGACACATGAAACTTTAAATCCCAGCAGGGATGCTGGGTATTTTAAAGGAGGAAATGTATTCTGAGAGCAGTGCTAATAAGATGCCATCCTCTTGACTCACTTTCCAGTCTTCTTTACAGAAGAGGATATTCGCAGAAGTTTTCTGAATAATGAGAATGAATAATCTAAAGAACAAGACCACAACAGCTAAAGCTGTGAGATAGATTAGGAAAGTACTCTTCTGCAGTACTTACCTCTGCCTGACTAGACATCATTAACTATGCTCTAAGGACAAAGATGCCATCCTTTTTTGTTGTTTGAGAGGTTTGTTTTTTCAAAAAAAACCTAAAGTGATGCTGTTAACAAAACCAGAGCTCTTAACACCCCTACCTTCACTCTCTACTGTTTAATTTAATTCTTTTTTGCTTGGAATTTCAGCCTGTAACTTCTACCTTCTCAGTGCTGTTTTAACCCTTGTGTACTGTTGCTGCTAATGTCTCTTTTTGCCATTACATGAGGTTCCAGTTGGGGAGTACAGAATACCACCCAGTGACAGTGCAGATGGTGATGTCACCTCTGATGTACATTGCTTCTGATAATTTGCTGATCAAGTACACAAGCACAGTCTGAGAAATACAATGGAGGACTTTGATTTGCTCCTTGTTTTATTGAAGTGTAGTACATTTTAGTATTAGTTTTCCCCTCATCTTTGACATCAACATCCTCATACTGAAAATGAACAGATAGATACAGTTAACCTAAATTAAAAAACTGGGCAAATTTGAGACTATCAGTTTGTGTAAATGAATCTGAAACTTCCTAAACATTAATGACAGTAAAACAGAGAAAGCAGAAGAGATTGAGGCAAATTATGTCAAGCAATAACTTATAGAAAGAACACCATTTGATAACTTCTGCTGCAGATTGTTTTTCTGAGAGTAATGATCACACCAAGGAGATGAGATTTACAGGCTTGCTATCTACAGAGTTAGATGGAGCCCCTACAACTCCACCAGTTAGAGCTATAATGAGAATAAAATATACAGATGGACAAGGGGTAGATTGTCATCTAGAGACTTAGTAGGGGGTTATCACCCAAGGATTATTCCCTAGGAATTACTCCCAATTACTTTTCCCATCCAACATCTCCAAAAAGGACTGTTTCTCTTATTCGTAATGGGAAGTTATACAAAATTGATTTTCAGTAGCTTGGGACATCCATGTTTTATAGTAATATGCTCAGAATTTATCTATGTATGATAAAACTGCAGAATTTATGAACTGTTTGCTAGGTTAAAAATACATAGCAGTATCTTATACCAGTCTACAAAACCGAAGGACTGGATACGTGAAAACAGAGGCTAGATTCCAAAAGAAAACATTCATGTAATATTTTTTTTTACTGATTAAAACCATCTATCAGAAGATTAGTGTGAACAGAATAAACTTTCTTGTTTTTTTTTCCATTGTAAGTACCATTTAGTCAGCTTTCACATAACTAGTTAAACTGATTGTGGATTTGCATCCTTGCTTGCTGACTGTTTAATTCACATAGCAAATTTTGGAGGGTTTTAAGGACCATAAATTCAATTTCAAAGGAAATTATTTTTGTTTAAAAATTATTTTAACCATCATTAATTGTTTTCCACTTTTTTAAGGGATTCCACTCGCTCAAAGCTATGACAATCTACATATTGAAAAGAACAAAAAAAATTTAATTTCTGTGATTATATGGGGGTGGATTTTTTAGTCACGAATATTCCTGTTAAGCAATACTATGCCTCATTTGCCTCTGCTTTACTTATTAAAAAAATCCAAAACAAAACAAGACAATATAAAAAAATATATTAATTATTTAAATATATTTTAAAAGTAAAAGTTAAAAAAAACCCCACAGTTTTAATTTGACATTTGATACCATCTCCAGAACAGGAGCATTTTCAATGCCTTTTCCGTATAATTCACGAGTTTTTATGTGTAGACCAAAATATTTGTGAGAATTCATAGAGAATAAAGGACTACTTTACAACAGTTTAAACTGTGGGAATGCTAGTGTGGAAAAGCCAGAGATGTATGCCAGGGAACAAAAATTTCCTTTAAAAACTCAAAATAAGTTCATGGCATAATTCCTCAAGAACATTTTGTGCTTTTAAATGATTCTCCCGGACTGGCAAGCAAATACTGAGAAGAATATTATACTAATTCTCTTCACTCTCCACTGTTATCCAAAAAAGTGCTAAACTCATAAGAGGCATTTAATAAAACAGCATACCACAAGTTTTGAACTCTATATTGATATATAAAGTATGTGTAGCTACAAGGCTCTTGAATATTTTTTTTAACCCCTACTCACCTTAACAACTCTAGCATGTAGGTTCTCCCAGCTTTCTTCCCATACTCTGTAGCTTTTTCCATTGGGTGTTAACTCCTCATCATAACTCACCTAATTTTGCTATATGCCATTTCGAAATTGATACAAATACCTGATAGAGACAGAGGACACAGAAAAGAAGTGCAGTGGCTCAAATGAACTGCAATGAGACATTCTACAACACACTTGCAAATAAAAAGCTCTCCAGAAAATTGCAATGACTGATTAAACCACAAAGAACTTTGTCAAGAGAAGTGAATTGAAAATTGGTTAAATGACGTCTCCCAGAGGTCTCTGACCAGTGGAACAAAGTAATTAGCAGTATATCTCAGAGGTCAGTAAGTGCTGGGTTTGGTATTTTTTAATATCTTCATTGATGATTTCCATAATGGGGCAGATGGTACTCTCAGTATGTTTGCAGATGATATAAAACAGGAAATAGTGGCTGATACACCAGCAGATTGTGCTGCCATTCAGAGGGACCTAGACAGGCCAGAGAAATGGACTATCAGGAACCTAATGAAGTTCAACAAAGGGAAACGCAAAGACTTGCACCTAGGAAGAAGTAACTCCATGTACTGGTAGGAGCTATAGTCTGACCATCTGTAAAACTTGTTGACAGAAAAGACCTTGGGGGTCCTGATGGACCCCATGTTGAACATAAGCCAACAATATGCCCTTATGGTAAGGAAAGCCTGAAGCATTCTTGGTTGCATCAGACAAACTATTGCCAGCAGGTCAAGGTAAGTGACCCTTCCCCTTTATTAAGCAGTGGTGAGAATGGTGGAGTCCAGTGTCCTGCTCTGCACTACCTAACATAGAAAATGTAGGGAGCTACTGAAAAGAGATCAGCAAAAAGCGATCACTGTGATGATTAAGGGATAGGAGAACCTCATGTATAAGTTAAAACTGAGGGTCAGTTTAGCCTGGAAAACAGAGGGCTGAGAGGGAATCTCATCAATGTGTCCAAATATCTGAAGAAACAGTATAAGGAAAACAGTACCAGGCTATTTTCAGTGGTGTTCAGTTACTGGTCAAGAGGCAACAGACGCAGGCTGAAGCACGGGAGTATTCATAGGAACTTAAGGAAGTGCATTTTTTAAGGTAAGAGTAACTGAGCCCTGACACACATTGCCCAGAGAAGTTGCAGGGTTTCCAGCATTGGAAATATTCAAAAGCCATCTGGACACAGTCCTGGGCAATCAGCTCTAGGTAGCCCTACTTGAGCAGAAAGGTTTGACAACACGTCCTCCAGAAATCCCTTCCAATCTCAACCAGTCCGTGATTCTGATGTTAGTAGCTTTATCTCAAAGCTGATTTTTTAAACAAAAAGATAAGGTATCACTCGTGCATAATTTCATATCCTTTCCAATAGGTTTCAATAGAACATCTTTATCTCTATTAACATTTAAGATTTTATAGCATTTTTTTTTTATTATTTGCCTCTAAACCTACACAGATCCTCCAATGCCTGTTGCTAAGACATACAGCAGCAGTTACAATGCTCAGCCAGTGGAAAGATGTCCTGAAATTTGGAAAATAACTGTTAATAGTTTACGTGCTACATAAGGAAAACTGCAAGCTCTCATTGTATTTTATTGCTTGTTTTAACACTCTGAAACTGGCTTATCACTCTCTGCCTTAATTTTGTTCTTTTTTTTGCAAAACAATTCAAACATACTTATGGCTAAGTAAAGAGAAGGGAAAACCCTAAAGACAGTTTGAGATTTGTAGAGGATGCAAACTGTGAAATCCATATTTAAATCCATTGTGTTTCAGGCTGGCAGTTTTTCCATTCTTATTTCCAGCATTAGCTTAAAAGGTTTTGGTTTTCTATTACAATAAAAACATTTTATATATTTTCCTGGGAAAAAAAATCACCATCACTTTTAGTCCTCCTATATAGCTTTTTAACTTCAGTCTTTTTTTTGTATTTTATACTTTGATGGTTAAACTTTTAAATTCTATGTTCTATTGCTCAGAGAGATTGTAAACAGGAAAAGAGTACACAGACCAAAAACTCTCAGGCAGACTATCGATCTAAAGGTCAAAGTGAAAGAGTAATTCAGTATTATGGCCTGAATACATGAGTTATTCAAACTATGACATCTTAGTCTCATGTGAAAGAGTATAAATCAAAAAGAAATGGCAGAAAATTTATTCAGTCTTTTGGCCTAGATGGTGGTGATATGAAGAATCAGATTATAGTCAGTCTTCATTTTTCCTGCAGATTCTGACGATCTGATTACCATAAAGTTAACATTAAAATTAAATGATATTAACAGCTGTTCTTGACATTATTATCCTTGTTCCCACTCTCTCCTTCTCTGTTGTTTTGGGTTGGTTTTGGGTTTGTTTGGGCTTTTTTTGTTGTTTTTTGTTTGTTTGCTTGTTTTTTTTCAGCAACAACCACTTCTCATGTTTTGTCTAAAATCAAGTTCTTGGAGAAAAGACACACTCTTTTATGTTTTCAAAATTCATCACATCGTGGGGCCCTGATACAGATTATGAGTTCTGGATACCATCAGGGCACAAGCAGCTATTGAAATTACTGCACAAAGATATTTATCACAACCATATCAGGTCAAAAGTGACAAATTCTAGTTCAGTCTTGTGGTAGTAACTTGCTTTATCTGCAATAAATTTGAAAAGATAAAGAAGATAATATCTTGTAGCCAGTGTTGAAAGTAGGGCTGTTCTATGCACTCAAAAGACGTAGTGTTACATTTCGGTTCCTGAGAAGACCCTAGTCCAGAAAAATCGTATTAGTCAAACAGAAAAAACTCTAACGTTAAACAAAAATTTATATGTAAAAGATAAGAGAAGCTTAAATCTTTCAATTTCAGGAAATTAAACTGGCTATTATTTCCCAGCTGCTTCTGTCAGTTTATCTCTTTTCACAAATATAATTAGCACTTGATTTTCATGCCTGATAAATTTAGTGGTCTACGATGGGTTTACAGCATGGGTGGATAAGCGAAGAGTAACTGACATTATCTACCTGGACTTGTACAAAGCATTCAACACTGCCTATCATGACATTCTTGTCTCTAAATTGGAGACATGTATTTGATGAATGGACTACTTTGTGAATAAGAAATTAGCTGGATAGTCACACGCAAAAAATTGTGGTCAACTGGTTAATATCCAAACACAGACGGACAATGAGTGTCATTTCTCAGGGGAATTAGGACTGGTATCATTTAACATCTTTGTTTCAGACATGGGCAGTGAGATGGAAGGCACCCTCTGCAAGTTTCCTGAGGACACCAGGCTGCATGTTGTAGTTGACATGCTGGAGGGAAGGGATGCCATCCAGAAAGACCCTGACAGGCTTGAGAGGTGGGCTTGTGTGAGCCTCATGAAGTTCAACAATGCCAAATGCGAGGTCCTGCACCTGTGTTGGGCCAAGCCCAAGCACAAATACAGGCTAGGTGGAGAACGGATTGACAGTATCCTTAAAGAGAAGGACTTGGGGCTGCTGGTGGATGAGGTTCTCAACATGAGCCAGTAACGTGTGCTTGCAGCCTAGAAATCAACCATATCCTGGGCTACATCAAAAGAACTGTGACCAGCAGTTTGAGGGAAGTGATTCTGCTCCTCTACTCTGCTCTCATGGGACCTCATCTCGAGTACTGTGTTTAGTTCTGGAGTGTTCAGCACAGGAAGGACGTGGATCTATTAGACTGAGTCCAGAGGAGGGCCACAAAGATGTGCTTCAGAGGGCTGAAGCACATCCCATAAAAGGACAGGCTGCAAGAGTTAGATTTGTTGAGCCTAGAGAAGAGAAGTCTCCACGGAGACCTTGTAGCAGCCTTCCAGTACTTTAAGAGGGACTACAGGAAAGCTGGGGATAGTGCAGGAGTAGGATGAGAAGGAATGGTTTTAAGCTGAAAGAGGGAATCTTTAGAATAGATATTAGGAAGAAATTAATTACTGTGAGGCTGGTGAGGCACTGGAACAGGTTGCCCAGAAAAGTCATGGATGCCTCATCCCTGAAGGCGTTCAAGGACAGGTGGGATGAAGCTTTGAGGAGCCTGATCTAGTGGAAGGTGTCCCTGTCCATGGCAAGGAGGCTAGAGCTAGATGATCTTTAAGGCCCCTTCCAAACCAAATCATTATATGATTCTACAATTCCCTTCTTAGTCTTCTGCACTCAGTAGATGTTGGGATGTGGTTTCTGAATATTTTGCCCTTCATCAGACTAACCCATCCTGTGTACAAAATGTCTCACTTCTTAGACATCTAATGCTGGAGTCAGAGATAGCTCTTGAGACTTCAAATAAATAGAATCCCTCTTTCTCCTAGTAGTTTTGTCTTCTTACAAGTGAACAATATGTTTTTAGTTCTTTCAAAATATGTCTGCTTTAAAATGATGGGAGAGTGGCCAGCTGTTCTGTAACATTAACCTGAGTGATGGATTTTGTGCTAAATGGTTTTCCTATTACAATATCATTCCCCTTTCTTCTTGTTGCTTCACCTGTGCCTTGTAAATAGTAGGACTTTTGGTGATTATGCAGTTTATACTGAGGAGCAGTTCAGTTGTCCACAGGATATGAGGTTAGCCAGGAAAATATTAAGTGGGTGCAAAAATAATTGCCATTTTTGTCATTGTAATCTGTGATGATTATTTAACTGTGTTCATGTTATGTACCATTTTGAAGTACAAAATTGTCTCTATATATACTATTGATGCTGTTTTCACTGTTTTTTTCTTTTTTTATGTTATTGTATCACGTTAAGATGGAAAAAAGTAAAATCTGAATAATTTTGTTTCATGAGTTCAGAAGGGGATGTAAAGAAATGGAAACTGCTAGCGATATCAACCAAACTTTTGGCCAGGAATCTGTCAATAAATATGCAGCTCGACACTGGATCAAAAAAATTCAGAAAAGAAACAAGAGCCTTGAGGATGAAGAGAGTCATGGACATCATTGTATGATAGATGACAACAAATTAAGGGTCATACAAAACAACTTAAGAGTTTGCAGAAGATCTAAATGTTGACCATTCAACAGTCATTCAATATTTGCACCAAATTGTAAAAATAAAAAAAAACAGACAAGTGAGTGCTGCATGAAATAAACAAAAATAACAATAATTAAAAAAAATGCGGTCACAGAGTCTGTCCTGAGCTTCCTTTGCACAATAAAAATAATCCATTTCTTGATCACATTGTCATAGAGGATGAAAATAGATTCTGTATGACAACTGACAGCATTCCACTGAGGCTGGACTGAGGTGAAGCGGAAAAACACTTCCCCAAAATGAAACTGCATCAAAAGAATTTTATTGCCACTTTTTGGTGGTTGGCAATGAAATTATCCAATTTAACTTCTTGAATCCTAGTGAAATCATCGCAGCAGAGAAGTGTTGCTAAGAAATTGACAATATGCACTAAGAACCACAGTGTTTGCATCCAACACTGGTCAATTGAAAAGGAATAATTCTTCTCCATGACAACATCAGACCTCATGTCTCACAAGTGTACCTGCAGAAGCTGCACAAACTGGACTATGGGACCTTACTCCCACCAGTTATCACATTTTCAAGCACCTTGGCAACATCTACAAGAGAAGATTTTCCACATCTGAGCAGATCTCAAGATGCCTTTGAAGAATTCTTCAATTCCAGGGCTCCAGAATTCTATGCCACTGGAAGAAATATGCTTGTTTCTTGTTGGCAAAAATGAATAGATAATGATTGCTCTATTTCAATTAATAAATTTGACTCTAAGTTGAGACATGTTGCTTTAAGCTTGATGGTAAAAAAAATAGTAATTATTTTTGCACCAAGAAAAGAAGACTTCCTGTGAGATTAAATGTTTGAAATCTGTATTTGATGAAAAAACTCTAAGGTAATGTTAACAATCTTCATTCTAATTTTCAAGAAAGCAATATTTATATAGAGATAACTGAATGATTCACTTTGTCTTATGCTTATACCCACAAATCTGTCGTTATCTTCTTAAGAAAAAAAAGGGGATATATAACAACAGACTCCTCAGCATGCAGAGAGAATGACATCTCAAATTATGTGGCCAAGAGAGTTTTAGATGGAAACCCATTTTTGGTCAAAATTATACTTTGATCCTTAGCTTTAGTCAAAAAACAAAGTCAAAAACCAAAGTCAAAAATATTCTGTAAATTCATGCCAGAATATCATAGCAGCACGTGAAATTTACCCTACTCCTCAGGGCACCCTTACGTTAATCTAATTCATATAGAACTTAATTACTACAGAAGATAATGAAGTAATAATCCTGAACATATCACATAGGAATTAACAGTCTCAGGTACTATTCTGAATTAACAAATTATAGTACTTAAATTATTGTTCTTGAGGCATGCCACCTCTGAACATCAGCTTTTCTACTACTCCAATTTTCCTATCTCTTTGAAGTATTCAGAATTCCAGAAGGTACTGCTCTAAGTATTATTTCTTCTATGCTTTCTATGGCATTTTGTAAATATACTGTTGACTGTTTAGTTCAGTAAAAACCCTAAAGTAATTTCAACTGAAAGACCAGGGAAAGTCAGGACTTTTTAAGGAATTAGGTGAGGACATGATTTTTCTGTTGTTGATGTTGGGGTCTGGGGGTTTCAGTGGAACTCTGTTATGTTTTAGTCTCAGCGTTTCATTGAGTTTTACCTCTGCATCTTTCTAACTTCTCAGTTATTTTCTTATTGAGAAACTGATTGATTAAGTATACATTTTAGGAATATATATTTACTTTTAGTTCTCCATTCTATTCAGCTGGCACCTCTTCTGAAAGCATATTTTATCATTAAAAAAATACGCAAGGTCTTTCACTGGGAAAAAGGAGTAAATTATAGATGCAATTATGTTGCAGATAAACAAACCATACTATACTGGCCCGGGCATGACTACATATGAAATTTCATTCATAAGGAAATATTTGTGTAGAGATTTTGGTTTTATTTTAGTTTGGGATTTTTTTTGTTTGTTTATTTTTCATTTACATTACAAACGAATGAACAGCGAACACTTTTTCAGACAGAAACATTTCGTATGAGTTCTTCCCTACTATCTATGTCTACTCGTTCTGCATGTTGAAAGCGTAGGTGAATCTATATGCTATCTCAAGATTATTTTCAAAATGATTGTTCAATTGAAGGTTCCTAAAGTGTTGTTCATTAACATAATAATCCCTGTATGCCAATATATCCAATATTAAAATTCTCAGGTGTACAAAAAAACCCAGGGAATTTCTAGGTCTATCTTACTTTGGTTGTTTCCAACCTCAGCATTCAATATAAACCTCTTCTCTGATATGCCTCAGACTGTGACCTGGGTAGCACCTGTAGTGAAACTGACTTACTTGAAAGCACAGCTGAGAAAGCATCAACAAACTTTTCAACTTTCAGGAAGAGTTCTGCCAGGAAGGTTATAAATTCCTTAGTTTCCCAACAGAATGTTATAATTACAATTTTTACACCACTGTAACACAAGTATTTGTCAGTACCGGTGAGAGTGAGCAGGTTTGAGCTAGCTTTCCCAAGCTCTCCAAATGCTCAGTCTGTCTCTCTCCCAAATCTTCCCCCCTTTCAAACGAAAAAACTATGGAAGAAGCCAAAATCACACTATGTATATATATATTTATGTTTTTCTAAATACAAAAAACTACACCACAAGAATATCATGCAAAACTGCCAAGAAAGGGAAAATCGAAAGGGAAAATGCGAAAAAGGACAAAAAATGAACTCGGCATACAACTATAACACCCAGTAAGTAACAAAGTAAAGAACTAGCTAAATCTCACCACTTCCCTTGAGGAAAGCAGAACAGCTAAATCCAACCCAGGACTCTCCCCCCACGCGTGGGCAGGCAACAGCAGCCACTGCAGGCCTCAGCTCCAGACAGAACCAGCAGCAACGGAGCTCCTGCTCTCCAGCTTTCCGGAAGATGAAGAGAGCGTACTCTCTTATCTATACCCTATTTATACGTTGTGTTACATTAAAGGAACTTATGGAATATTTCCGTGGATCCTGATCTGTTGTTAAGGAAGACCTGTAAAGGCCATTTTTTTTAAGGAATATCTGAAAAATACAAAAGTCAATCCACTACAGAGAGGAAAATGTTTTCTTTTCAATGAAAAATATATTCATGGAGCCAGTAAGAATAAGGTTCTACCATTAAACATACTGCAGAAGGAATGGGGATAGAGACCAAGGGACCATTCACTAACTGAATGAACCTTTTTTTTTTTTTTGTCAGAGTGGGATCTGTAAGACAAAGACCTGTTTAAATGACTTATCTATGTGGTTCTCCACATTTTTAATTCTAACTTCATAGGGGTGCTTTAAGTCCTTATGAGCATATAATACAGAAGGGAATTACTTGCCATTTCTAGAAGAGATGTCATAATTTTTATAAATCTGGACTTTTTTCTTAAACTCATCCTGAATAAAATGGCCTTAATCTCTCAGATCACAATAATTTTCTGTTACTGGAATGAAAGGAGCAGAAGAAGAAGTACGAAAAATAGAAATAACAAAGGAGTAAAGAATTCCTTCAGAGTTATGTGGTTAAGGCACACTACTTCCTTTGACAAATGGCACTGAAGAAAATCTCAAATCTAACTCCTTAGATTTCTTTACTCAAATAGTCATTGCTGGTTAGATCTGTGAGAAGTCTTTGGCTTAATTGGGCACAGAAATTGCGCTGATGGTCCCATAGTCACAGTTTTGGAACGTTAAAGGGGATCTACAAGAAAGATGGAGAGGGACATTTTACAAGGGCATGTAGTGATAGACAAGAGGTAATGGTTTTAAACTGAAAGAGGATAGATTTAGATTAGATATAAGTAAGAAATACGTTGCTATTAAAGTGGAGAGGCACTGGAACACGTCACCCAGAGAAGCTGTGGCTGACTCATCCTTGGAAGAGTTTAAGGCCAGGTTGGATGGACTGTGAGCAACCTGACCTAGTGGAAGATGTCCCTGCCCTTGGCAGGGGTGTTGGAACTGGATGATCTTTAAGGTCCCTTCTATTCAAAACCATTCTGTGGTTCTATGATATAACATGAACCATAATGTTTAGACCTGGTTTCCTGTAGAGATCAAACACTGATGGCTAAGGACAAAAATATCCATTTGAAAAGATGCCTAATGATGCCTGACTGTTTTGCTCTCTATCTGTAGTGTACACTCTGTTGTACACAGGATGAAGTGTACTGGAGTATGGCTAATTTTTGTTTCTCTTTCCCTCTGGAAGAAGATCCTAGGCAAGCCCTCAAGAAAAGGAAGATTTATTTCAGGTTTAAGCAGTTGAAATTTACTAGAACAGCAAGTATGGTATAGAATTTTTCTGGATAAAATGTTATCTAGTTTAAGGCTGATTGTTTCCCCATCTTCAAGGGGTGTTTAACATCTCTCAAATGTCTTTATCTTCCTCTTCCATTAATGATAGATTTTCTGGGGCTACTAGGAGCACTGGGTAGTGTTCCATTTCAGAGAGTCTATTATATTCCCATTGCACTTCCTCCACCTTATCCTTTTAGCCCTCAATTTTTTAAATCAGCCAACTCGATATTCTTTTCCAGTCCCCACGTTAATTTTGGCTACAACACACACGATCATACACAGCGTTCTTGAAAATCCTTCACTGAACAATTAAAACTAGTGCCTGAGAGTGAGTACCAGTGAATAAATATGAGCAAGACTCGTCAGCATGATCTGTGCCATGAAACCAGCCTGGCCACTGACTAGTATGGCAGGGGCCATGTCTGATGATATCCTTCTCCCCAAACCCCCTCCCTCCTCACCCTGCCCTGAATTCATCATTCTTTGAGAGCCAATTATTAGTTCCCATTTTTGTCATGGTATTTGATCGTTATATGCACATCCCACATTAACGCTAAAAGATGCATTACTTAAAGCTGAGGTACGATCCAATGTTAAATGTTTCTGTCTTTCTTTCCTATTTTAAAATAGGATCTCTTTCAAGCAATTTATTTCATAACTCTAGAAAGAGCCTCAGGTAGAGGAGTATAAAAAAGAAGAAGAAAGGAAAAAAGAAATGTTATCCTCAATTAAGATATACTCTAAATGGAAATCTTACTGTGACTATTCTGCTTTTTGTGCCTAAATGTTTTACAAAACCCAAGTGAATAGAACCCTTACAATTAAATACACCTAGACTAGTCAAAAGCAAAAAAACCCCATAGAGTTAGGCAATCCTTTATATCTCAACTCTTTTATAAGCATAAAAGCTGGATATTAACTGTGTATATATGTGTTAGAAGCTATATGGGGAACTAATATTTAATCAGCCCATGTATTAAATATTAAAACTGAATCTGATATCATATAATATCCTCTAACCAGTACTCTGAAAAGTCCAATGGACAGTAGATTTTCTGGCTGAAATAAGGTCTTCATTTAAAGTATATTTTGATTTAGATATCTGAATCAATAGAAGATTTGTACACTTTTTTATTAGACACCATGAGGAGATAAAGAATGTGGGAAGGTTGGAACCCATAACTTTATATTCCAGATAAACTTACTATAATTTTCTGAGACTCTGTAGTGAAAAAGATGATAATGCTGATGATGACAGTGAAATGAATGGGAAGTGAAGCCGAATGAGTTCAGTTAGGGCACTTATTACTCTCTCATGAAATGTTAGCATAATATTCAAAAACTTTATTTAAGTGTACAGCAATATTCTTTTTCTAAGGCGTAAATTCCAGGATAAATGGCCAGTGAATCAATACATGCACCAGTTTGTGGTCTGTGAGTTCATTTATCATGAACCATTTAATCTCCTCGCATACTCTCCCATAAAAACCAGCTTAATTAAATTTCGTGTAGATTCCTCAGGTTTTGGTATGAACAGTATGCACTATCAAACCATAATACTGATGGAAATATGTATCTGCAAATACACTTAAAGACAGTCAGAAAGGACTCATTATTTTATTGTGCCTAAACTAATCTTCATAAGTAAACAGAATTAATATTACATTAATAGAATACAGTATAAAAAACATGTATTGAGGAATTATATCAGAAAAAAATCTCCTGACAACATCTAAGTAGTGAATATTGCCACAATCATCATATGAATATTTGGGAGTATCTTTACTGCAATCATCTCCACAGAAAATTTTATTTAAGAGGCCTTACATAGGAAGTGTAAGAAGTTGGCTTTTGTTTTGAATTAAGGTGAAGTAGAATCAGTTTTCTGACTTCAGCTAAGCCTCGTCTAAGGAACTTCATTTTCTGAAAGTTAACTGCACGTTTTTCAGGTGGTGTTTCTGTCTAGAAGTTATAACATGGGACATTGAAATGCAGAAATGCCAACGCTTACACTTATTCCTATAGTAACCAAGGCCATCCTCAATCTGATAAATGCTGTAAGTTAAAGAAATGAAAAAGTGTCGCATGGCACCTTCAGGGAGGAGCAGACAGCGCAGGTGACCCCAAACTGACCAACAGAGCATTCCATCCCATATACATCACACTTGATATAAAATATAAAACTGAGAGACTATGAGAGTCTCACTCTGTTCTTTGATGGCTTATGTCCAGTGAGGACCTCATTTATCGTTTTCTTCCTGATCCCAGATCCCGTGTTCCTGAACCCAGTTCCTGATTCCAGCTCCCTCCTGCCACTCACTTTCTTCCGCATGCTTACTCTGCAACATTTGTGATGATGTGCAGTCATTGATGGGTGGAGTGGAGGCTCGATTTAGTGTATTTGTATATATTTTATTGTATTATTATTATTTCATCAAAGCTGTTTTAACTTCAGTTTCCAACGGGCAAGTCTATTCCTCTCATTTCCATTTTCTGTTTCCCTCGGAGGGTGAGGTGGGGCAGGGAGGGAAGGGAGTTGGGAGCCTAAGTGTTCGGGTTTTGCTGCTGGGGCTAAACTGTGACAGTTTTCCATTTATTCTGTCTAAAACCTAGGATGTTTTTTTCACAAATTATTGTTCTTGTTCTTCAGTAAAACATCACCAAATACAGAAAAACAGAATCTTAACCAGCAAAGAAGTATGCCCTGCCTGTGTGCCTTCCAACATTGTTCAAATCTCAGAAATAAAATGACTAGCAAACAGTGCTGATTGCAAAAAATTTCAGAGGCTGGAAAACAGAAGGTATTAAATTTTTACTTCTACCTACACAGCAGCAGAGAACTGAGATGAAAGACTTCTATATTATACTCTTTGTGCACGAATTAGTAACCATTAAGTGATCAGTAAGCATGTTGGAAAACAACGTAGAAGTCTACCTTTCTATTATTTGGTTAATTAAAAATGTTCTGCCTCTCATTTAGAATCACAGAAACAAAGAACCACAGAATGGTTTAGATTGGAAGGGACTGTAAAATATCACCTAGTTCCAACACCCCTGCCAAGACAGGGACACCTCCCACCGGGTAAGGCCTTTAATTCCTCCACAGAGGGTGTATCCACAACCTCCCTGGGCAACCTCTGCCAGTGCCTGACAGCCCTCTTCGTGAAGAACTTCTTCCTCATGTCTAATCTAAATCTTCCCCCTTCCAGTTTAAAGCCATCCTATCACTACTACGCCTCATCCTATCACTACTTGGCTTTGTAAAAGTTCCTCCCAGCTTTCCTGTAGCCCCTTTTGGGTACTGAAAGACCAATAAGAGGCCTTCTGGGAGGTGCCTCTTCTCCAGGCTGAACAACCTCTCTCAGTCTGTCTTCGTAGCAGAGGTTCTCCAGCCTTTTGATCATCTTCATAGCCCTCCTCTGGACCTGCTCCAATAGTTCTGTATCCTTCTTATGCTGGGATTCCAGAAATAGACACAGTACACCAGTTTGGTCTCACAAGAGCAGAATAGAAGGGGAGAAACACCTTCCTGGACAGACTTCTTTTGATGCAGCTCAGGATATCTTTGGCCTTCGGGCTGTGAGGGCACATTGCTGGCTCATGTCGAGTTTTTCATCAATCAGCACCCCCAAGTCCTTCTCTACAGGGCTGATCTCAGTCACTTTTCCCCTTTCCCTGTATAGAAACCATGGATTGCCCTGACCCAGGAGTAGGACCTTGCACTTGGCCTTACTGAACCTCATGAGGTTCACGCAGGCCCACTTTTCCAGGTTGTCCAGGTCCCTCTGGATGATGTCCCTTCCTTCTGGCTTGACCACTGCCCCACTCCGCTTGGTGTCATCTGAAAACTTGCTGAGGGTGCACTGCATCTTGCTGTCCGTACCATCAATGAAAATACCAAACAGCACTGGTCCCAGTACATACCCCTGAGACACCACTTTTCACTGATATCCGCCTAGACATTGTGCTGTTGACAACTACTCTCTGAATGCAACCATCCCACCAATTCCAAACATTCCAAACATTCCGTTCATCAAATCCATATCACTTCAATTTAGAGAGAAGCATGGTGTGGGGAACCATGTCAAAAACTTTGTTTACTTGTGACTAGAATATACCATCAATTATGGTAACAGGCACAAAAAAATATTTCTTCAATTTCTTAGAATTAAAATAATACTAAAAGGAGATAGGCTGTTCTTGAAACAACAGGAGAGAGAAGGACATAAGAAAAAATATTAAAGGGCTTTCTGGGAGAGACCACTGAATACAGAAAAATAATACGTATTAAATCAACAAAATTTTCATATTTACTTGAGATAACATGCTTTACTCTTTTTTTCTCTCTTTTATTTAAATATCACTTTGACTTTGCTTAGTTGCTAGGTGTGGACAACAAGGCAGGGAGTTTTCTGTGAGGTTGTGAATAACACCCTCAGGAGACCAAATCAAGTATACAAATTACAAAGAACCCAGACAATCTTTAATCTAACAGACAAAGGCATAACAACAAATTAAACAGGCAGAATGTTGAGCAAAGCAACATGGAAATAAAGTGCAAATTTTAACAGTCAGAATAATTAGCTGCTAGAATAGCTCTCCATGAAAAAATAGAATTACCACTGCTTGAACTCTTTGAAGAGGTGATTTTCCAGAAGAGATCTTATTAAAACAAAAATTGTTAGACTCAAACAGGGATAATTTGTGATTTATATGCAAAATGTTAGTCTAAATAAATATACTTTTTAGATCCACTGATAACACAAAAATTTGTCATCTGGATGCTGGAGTATATTGGAAACAAGGTTAGTTAATTTTTCCTTGTCAATGTCTATATTCTTTGTAAATGTACTGTTAAGCTTCTTGTACACCTGGCAGATAATAAATTTCATGTACCAACTGGGAATTCTATTCAATAAGTCATAAGATTATTGTACTGTGTTCAAATGCGGGGCGGGGGGTGTGTGTGTGGGGGTGTTTCCAAATTTATGAAGTTGCATTTAAAAAATCCACTTTTGGTATCTTTTTCTTTTTATATCTTTTTTTTTTCCCCACGAATCTAGCAGAATGAAACTCACGTGGATGGATATATTTCACTTCTATTAATACTTTCTGTGCTTTTCATTTGTCTTTTCTCCACTCCAGAAACATTCAGAATTTCCTGACTTCTGAGAAGTGATATTCTGAAAACTAGAGAGTGTTCCAGATCTAAATGGAAGAATGTAGGTTACAAAATGTAACATTTCAGAAATAACTCAGGATGTTCTTAGTGGCCTGTATATATTGGCCAAAGAAAAACAAACAACAAAAAACCTAAAAAAGGAGACAAGTTTTAACCAGGGAAATTCCAAAATCTTAAAGAATTGAAATCTACCACAAATGTGTTTTGCAAAGAACACAGCTCTGTGCCTTCTCAGTGCCATGGAGTGGAAACAGATGGTTGTTTCCAGTATTGCTACTTTTTTCACCCTTTTATATCTGTAACACTTTGGTTGTATACATTGGCATACATAACATCTATATTTGATGAATGCTGTGTATTCCTTTGAACAGCAACTTTCTAATGTCTTCAGCAGTGAAGAGAAAGTCAGTTTCCTTGGCTCAATGAGTTCAATCATAACTTGCCCTTCAAAAAAAGAATCAGCTCAGGGAGAAGTGACAAGATGCACATCAGATGAGAAAGGAGATGGTTTTGCTTTAGCTTTTGCTGGCACTGTAGTCTACTATTTATTATAGATGACTTTAACAATTTTTTCCTCATATTGTATTGAGTGAGATACATTTTGTTTATTGTACATCTAGCTTACAGACAGCTGAGAGACAATTAAAGTGTGTTATGAATAACTCTTTTGGAGAACATCATACTCAGAATCTAAGATATGCACCTTAGTGCATAAAGATTTTCTCATTATGTACATCCCTTTCCCTACATGTGTGAAAAAGCGCAACTGTCAAACTGACTGTGTAACTAAATAGTTCTTTAACAAGCCAAAACACACTGAAACAACATCAGAGCAGACTCACAGATCTAGAGCGCAGCATGGGACACAGTCTCATATGCCAAGTTCTGGACTGATAGATGTGAATAAGAGACAACATGTGGGAGTGCCATTCTATAAAACTCACTACATATTTTTGTGCTGTTCATTGCTACTTACTAGATGCATTACAATGTGCTGTATACTTCAACCCGCAGCCACAGAAATTTATCTGATTATCTTGGCCTCTTTTAACAATTTTGCATGTAAATCACAGATTAACTTTGACCAAAACATGATTTTAGATGGTTGACGTGTTTTTGAAGCTATAGACAGCATAAAAAAAAAAGTGTTTTAAAATTAACAATAAATCCTTTAAAATTTTGAATATGACATCAGCTAGAAACCCTGAAGGCACGCTCAGAAAACCTCTGAGAAAATACAATACAGATGAGAAAAGATGAAAAAAGATAATGACCAGTGTCAGGGGAAACAACATATTACACTGTATCTCTGTCACCTGACAAAAGTGAAATATAGAACATTTCTTTTGTATCTCGTAAATTTATTTCTACTGTATTTTGTAAATTAAATCTTAAACACAGACCTGCAGCAGTGAAAGAAGCAAAATCTGAACCAAATTTAACGTCAGCCAAAATGTTCCCCCAATAAGTAATTCATAAATTTGTGTATATTAAGTCACTGTAAAAAGTATTATTTCATTTAGAAAAAAAAATAGAGGAAAAGGACTTTATCAGTAGAAGGGGTGAATATAGGTCACATAGAGGAGCATTAATTTAGTCCCCTAAATACAGCGTATTACTCCAGTAGGTAAGAGTATCACAGATAAGTCACCTGGTTTCTGCACTATTGGAAAATGCAAGGAAAATTTTCACTTAATGAACAAACAAATGTTGTTTTTGAGGTTTAAGGTATAGTAACACATAGGAAAGAAAGTTGAACTAAAAGCCCAGTTTACACTGCTCCTTGATGACCGAAGTTTTTAACTGACCTTTGGTTAATTCTTTCCTAACCTGAAGTTTGGTTAATAGGGGCTGCAAAACAAGAGAAAACTCAGACTCAAAAATTAACCTTAAGTGACTGATTTGGGAAAAGTCACTCTTTTCTTCTTTTCCCTACTATGCAATGAGAGTGTATTGTCAGAGTATTTTTATTATGGCCAGATACATTCTGCTTTCATAACTATAGATTTCCAGATGAGACCCATGTATCCATACATATGCACAGAATTAGAAAGGTGAATAAAATGCAGTAGCTACAGGAGCAAAACATTCTTTGGTAATAGATGTACAGGCTCAACTCTCTAATCATTTCAAGTTAAAAAAATCTTACTGAATTTGTATTGTGAACAAAAATTTTGTTAGTAAAGGGAGAAGAGATGGAATTGAGCAAACAATTAATTCAGGAATTGTGGGATTTACAGTTACTTTGACTTTAGACAAACTTCAAAAGATCCTCTTAATTTTTCTGCATGAAGGACATTCTAGTTACTCGTGATCACACGTAACCAGTTTCTCTGGTGGTGTGACCATACAAGGCTCAGACTTTATTCTTGCATTTTCTGAGATTTCTAGAGCTTGTTTTCCATCAGCTTTTGAAAAAATAGGAGCAGTACAATATAATGGTGGCAATCCAACCAAGGATATCCAAAGGATATCCCATTCAGAGAACTACTAAAGCAATTATAACTTTTCTCAGTATATAATAAAATCTAATCCCATAAAATTTATTCTTCTTGTAAAATGGTTTTTAAAGTGTAATTAAGTTTCAAGAAATTAAAGATGTCATGTTCTACGCATACATAAATAATACAACTAAAAGTATTTTAAGTGTCAAGCATTATAGCCATAGAACACGGAGAGTTTACATACTTTCCCAGGAAGACTTAATCACACTCAGCAGTGTTAGGTTATCATAGTAGCATTTCTTCATTTATTGTATGCCAGGGTATTCAATACATTTATTTGTACCCGCTGTTGTTTTATGTATCCAGGTTCTCAAATGAATGCCATCTATTGGAGAACAACTAAATACCAGACCAAAGAATTGCTATAAGTTTGCGTTCAGCATCTCATATCCTAGTCTTGCAGGTGCCTGCCTTGCTTTGCTATGAATATCATGCAGAGCATTTATAACTCAGTGTGCCATTTACTCAAACTTTTCCTTGTAATTTCCTCCTAGCTTACAGTTAAACCTCTAATTCTCACTGAGGCCCTTGCCATATGAGCAGGCATCTATGGGAAAAGATGAGTAAACCATATGCATATGCAGGCCACACCTTAGTTCTTCTTGACTTTCCCAAATGAACTTCCTTCCTAAGTTTCAAAACTCCATTCGCCATTCTACACAATAAGTACCTAACTTCCAAATATAATGTTAGGTGTACTTAAGGATCATTAAGTACAGTGAGAGTCCTCTAGTGAAAATACTGTGCTTAGAGATCAATTTTTATTCAATTTAACAGTTTTGAATACCTGCTCTCCAGAACTGTCAAGGCTGATGCATGCAAATCCATACTTCACTCCTGCAAAAGCTTTGTGATTTTCCTCAGACTAGATATGGACTTTTGTTGACATAGATGGCTATTGCAAGTGAAATCTTGCCTGGCAGCACTCATTTTTCAGGAAAGGAAACAGACAACGTTCATAAATCTAAATATACCAACCAAGAAGGAAACCTATATTTAGATAGGTAATTAATTGACAAGAAGACTTATTTTCAAAGGTGGCAATCGTTGAAATAAACAGCAGCAGATGCTCTACCCTCCTAAAATTAGGTTGGTTTTGAGATATCTTATCAAGAACATAATTGGTTATCTTCATGTTTCTTTATTTTGCTGAAGCTCTGTCAACCGTAATGTTTGGCCTTGCAGGTTCTGCACAAATATTTTATTTTTTTCCAGGTAGATTTGTCCCTGGCTCCTCAATTTTGCTTTGAATTTCTGGCTTAAATAAATTTCAGACCCTCAAAGGAAAACTGCTGAGTATTGCCTTGTTTAATGTTGACCCTTTAAAAATCTTCAAATTTCACATCATGCATGTGACACTTTCAATACAATTAATTACCAAAACCAAATTGTATGCTCTTCCCTCTCCCCTCCCCTTACAATATGTAGATTATGCAAGAAGCACAAACATAATAAATCTTTAAAGCTGAGGAATGTCTGGACCAGCCTGTTTTCTGGACATCCTAACATTTTTCAGCATGCAGTTAGCCTTCCTCACTTTCAGTAAGGGACTTCCTTTTTCCGTTCAATACTTTGAGGTTACAGTAGCTGAGCGGTGGAAATGCTATGGGACTCATTATTTCTTTTGACAGGCTTCATTGATTTCAATGCTACATGACGAGTAATAGTAGTAATATCTCCTAATCTAGGTATAATCGATTAGCAGTTAGAGCTATTTTTCCGTTTGGTTGAAGACACTACCCATCCTTATCAGAAAGCTATGATGTCATTAATTCTTTTCTGCTGCTTTAAAATAAATTAATAATCGATTTTATTTCTGCTCTTCTTAATTTATACTGTAGTAAGACAAACCAGTCTATTTAGTATGGCAGTGAAATTACGTGGTAAAACAGATTCTTAGACATTAACTGGAATCTCCTTATTTGTGGCAGTAAGTTTAAAAAAACCAAGATGTAAGGATCAGTGCGCTTTAAATCAACTGTAGAATCAATTATGCAGAATACTGCAAGTGCCCGCCTCATTCCCAGCACACCTTGCTAACAAGTGTATTGATCCTAGAGGCACGTCTATAAACAAAAGGCTTTGGGGATAATTATGCTCACTTTTGACCTTTAGGGGACCAATACTAAAGATAAATCTTCCCAATTGCAAGCAATATCTAGTACAAAACTATGTCTTCATACTCAACGCTTTAATAATGTAACGACCTTTAGCAAAACTTAATTCAGTGTGAACATTTAGGCTGAAAACTGCACAATATAAAGATCCTGTAACAGCTCTGCAAGCAAAAAATCGTGTCATCACTGTGTCAGTCTCATGTCTGCAACATATCAAGGAGACTAGTAGTATTCTAATGTTTATTAGTTGAAGTGCTTACATGCTAATGGCTGAAAACTAATTGAAAAATGAGGACTACATGCCATAACCTATGCGAACAATTTTTTCCTCTCTCATATTTTACTCATTTTTTTATCTATGCCAAGTACTGCATATTGTCCACAGAACTCACGCTTCTGTGTGTGCAGGATTTTACAGAAATGGAGTTTATACGGCAGTCTGTAACCAGGCAAGACCAGTGCTAATCAGTAAATCACATTGTTAATACCTTAGGCTGGGCTCTTGAGTGGAACGCTGCGTACCATGGTGCCCCCTGCTGTAGCACAGGAAGCTCACTCTCATTTAACATCAGGTGGAAGAAGATACCACTTAAATGTGAAACGTGCAAACCACTCAACAGCGGTATGAATTCACAATTCTACTTTTTGTTTTGTTGTTGTTGTTAGTTTGTGCATCCATAAATGTCTTATTAATACCTGAATTCTTAATCGCAGGGTTGGCTGATGGCAGAGTATGGCCTGATACCTGTAGCTGCATGAGGCGAGATATTATTGAAATCCAGATTTCAGTACTGAAATCATGTTTTTATTTTATCTTGTTCAGTGAAATAAAAAAGAACATTGCTTTTGTTTTCCCAATAGAAAACAGATTAGTTCTCACTACAGAAAAAAAAATAGTTTCTGATGTTAATCAAAGTAAAAATTACTTAGTATAGTATTCTATGCATAGTGTATGATAGTGAATCAATTATTATACTATTGATTTTCGGAAGGTTCACAGAGATAATGATCTAAAATCAATTGTTGACTAAAAATTGCCTTATAGCTACAAATTTAGTATAATCAAATAAATAAAATTCTTGGAGGAAAACAGTTATACTATAAAAAAATTCTAAAATATTTCATTTTTAATTTTTTAAATTTCTTTGATTTGTTTTTTATTTACTTTCTCCTTTAATAACATTCTGAAATCAATACATATAATTGTGACTTAACTTCCCCACACCTCTCACTAATGTTAAAAGTTTAATATGGTTATAAATTTCTGCCATTCTAACTTGAAAGTGGGCTTTATAACCACTTTAGAAAAAAAGAAAAGTAGTGAAGAAGGAAGATAGTCACTAAGTGGGAAAGGCTGTGTTTTATCTCAATTTCCAAACACTGTCAAAACCATTCTGAAAAACTCTGGACTTGAACAATGATGGAGTATCTCTTGAGAAAATAGGATAGAAGACAAATAAATTAGAAGATACCTTATATTTGAACAATTATTGGAAAATATATTTCATGGTAGTCTTATGTAAGAGGAGAGAGAGAGGGACTTGTGGCCTGTGTATATTATACATGTGGCAACTGGCTGTCTCATCAGCATGTTCCCTGGCTGTTCATCCAGTGCTTGTCTATGAGCATAATCTCTGTAAACACACTGTGGTCCAGCAGCTACTCATTTTCATTCAACTAGGACTCTTTTGTTCTGAGTTAACACACCTTAAAATTTCAGTTAGATCGTAAGAGGAAACACATTGACTCTAGCTCATTCTTAAAGGCTCAGCACTTTGATACACATCAAAGTGTGATACGGCTGCCGTTGCTTTCTGAGTGGACTAAGCCAGCCCTTTGTGCCTCACTTTAACTTGTACCCATCTGTTTCCCTCCACTTTGCTTAGTAAAGGGGAACATATGGCCCTTAGTACCTAACTCTGATTTCTTGCCACACCTTCAATTACATTGCCATATGCTCTAGTACCATATTGTAATTGCTGATAGTTAGTGCTAGAAATACAAAAGGGTTTTTTCACAAGCCAACAGGTTTACTCCTGCTATATAATAAAGCAGAAACAGCTGTCACTATACCATCCCCAGATTATCTGCTAACTTGTTCTGCACACAATGCTTTCATAATTTTATGTATTTAAAATCATACAGTTTTTCCTTGCTCAATATTTCTCTCTTCATCACTTAAAAAAAAAAAAAAGCATACGTTGTCCTGTTTCTTCAGATTAGCTCTGTACCCTACTATTCTCTGTGTGTCCTCATTAGTAGGGAGAGCACAGATCAGAGGCATCAGAGAGTAACGCAACTATTAAATTTTACAAGAAATTTATATTATGGGCAATGCTTTGCTTATTTAACTACATTACTTTGCTGCCTAACTGAGAAGAGCTAAAACCCACTGTTTTTGCTGTAATAAGTAGGACAGTACTCCCTGTGATATTTTTGCATTGCAAGCATATGGTTGCAGTTTAGAAAATCTGCTTGAAGAACATTTGTGCAATGTGCAAGCACTCTGTATTTCTATTATTCATGGTGACAGCATAAAAGCTTCTACCTCTCCTAACTCATGTTTAGTGCTGTCTGGCTTTTTTTTTCTTTTTCTCTTATTTTGCTATTTTATTTTTTTATAGCATGGATTTTAACAATTGCAAAACCAACCTAATTAAACTTGGAAAATTAAGGTATCATAAAAATAAAAATATAACCCTAGGGAAAATGCTGTATATGGATACAAAAGCACAAGCTCAATTGCTGGATTTCAGTGAGAACACAAAATATCTGACAATCCAAAAAGGAGTCATTTGGGGCAGAAGTTAAGCAACATGCAACCATCAATGTATCATTTTATTTTAAAGTAATGTTTAGGTCAAAATGATGTTTCCACTGGAAGACATATACTAATTCCAGCAGTAATGTTTCTTACATACAAGGTGAAAACTATTATAAAAGGAAAGGATAACTTACTTCACAATAGACCTTGCTTTCTAGAGTCCTATTTATCTGTGCATTCACACCTATACTTAATTTCTTCCTTAAAGATATTGTGAGTCTGACATTGTTGTATTAGTTGCTAGTCACTGATTTTTCCAATTTTAAACCTTACAATGAGAAGTCAGTCCTTTTGTCAAGATGGCATTATTAAAAAGCCATCTCTTGACTGTCCTGATGTGTAACTCATGATTATGACAGCTTTAAGCGTTTTCTTTTGCCACTACTTTATAAGGTTATTTGCTAATTCAGTCTAAAACTACCTATTTGTTGTAGCATGCTGATATCTAAATTAAAATACTGACTGCTTATACATTTGACTGTCTGAGTTGTTGCCCTCTGCTGCTCTTCCATATAGGTTTAGGCAAATTGACCATTTCTGTTGGAAAGATGAGAAGAATTTCTTCAAACCACCATATTCAGTATGGGTCTCCAGAGTTGTGCAATATACAGTATAATGGGTTGACATGCCAGGCAGGAATGTCTTCCAGATTGCCTTGCCTACATGGTCAACTTTTTTACTGTTTCTTTTAATGCTTTTTCTTTGTGATTACTTTACGAATAGGTACTTTAAAGTTGTTTTCTTTATTTTTCTTTATTCCAGTTCCCAATGGGAGATGAATCGTTGGAATTTTGGAGCATATGACCTGGCCATACATGCCACCTGAAAGACGCATCTTCAAGCTTTAGGTTCCAGCTCTTGTGACTTCCAGAAAGTCCTCTTTCACTGACACAATACTTAAAATGTACAATGGAAAAAGATTACCTCTAAGTGAAAGTTAGCTGCAGGAGACTTCATTGTCCTATATATATATTTTTTTTTTTTCTACTATGCTCTTTCATACTTCACTTCTTAATCTGAGATTGATCTCCACTCTTTTTCAAGGAAACTCCTAGGTGTACATGTTTGCACATGCAGGTCATTTCTCAGCAGGTAGTAAACTCTTGTGGCACACACTCTCCAGTCTGGCCATCCCTGGAGAATGAAGTGTTTTGTTGTCTGCAGCATGCCTTCTGCTCAGTGATTTTCTGGATTGCCTGGCACCTTTTATTAGAGATGTGAAAATTTTGTAATTTGATAGACTCTACTCCAAATCCACACAGCCATCTGCGATGAACTCTGAGAAGCCTGCCTTGCTTATAGTACCTTGTGGCATCACTGGCATACCTGATCAGAATCCACTCCTCAGAATGCACCACTAAAAGTCTAATACAGTGCATTATAGTGATTCAGATTTAGTTTCTTCATTATTTTTAAAGTTTTTTATAAGACTGGCCATCCCTGGGTACCACAGCAACTGATGAAACTGTACAGATCCAAAGAGCCTTTCAAAAGGCCTCTTCTCTTGACACAAATTGAACAAAATTTTCCAGTGCTTATTACTACAGCTTTATGCATAAAATTTCATGAATATATTTTCACTTATGTCTGGATGAAGATGGAAAGGGAGAAAAGATCTTTATGCCTGCTGAGAAACTCTGTTCTTAACAGGGTTGACTACATTATTCCAAAGGCTTAAGTAGTATATATTTGAATATATGTTGCCCAAAAATCTTTTCTGTATATGAGAGAGACCAAGAATAAATGCAGTTCAGTATGAGCAGGAAGAAGACAAGGAAGTAATACAAATTGTTACCCAAATCTGTACCTAACAGACACTGCATAACCTAAGTAACAGTGAAGTTTTCTTACCAGAAGGTTCTGGGCATAGTCAAAAAAAATGCCACTGTGTTGATGGTGAAGATCCAGGTTTCACTAGCTCGGAGAGAGAGCAGTTTTGCTCTGGCCCATCACAGCTGGGAGAAGATGCATCAATCTTATTCCACCAAGCTTCAAGCTGAAGCGTCCAATTTGGCTTGCAAATTATTCCAGTGCTACAAAGAGACAATGCAGTCTAGCAGCAAAATCATTATTATCAAATACACTTAAATAAATGCAGTGTTCAAATTTTAACCCAGT
This sequence comes from Tapera naevia, assembly GCA_033556795.1. Lineage (NCBI taxonomy): Eukaryota > Metazoa > Chordata > Aves > Cuculiformes > Neomorphidae > Tapera > Tapera naevia. The sequence continues at coordinate 5,074,514 of JAUMJJ010000016.1, forward strand.
AGAAGCACAGAATAGTATCTTTTAGAAGACTACTGAAAGGGAAATCTACGAAACAACGTGAACAGGAAAATGTAGAACATGATCCTCATATGATTAAACAAGCAACCAATATGTAATGTATCCTCAAGATTTATTTATTTATTTATTCATTTAAGAGTAAAATGATTTAAGACTAAAATTTTTTTTAAAAAATCTTTGGTAAATTCAACTCAGGGAAACATTTTTTATATCCTTTTTCATCCTCAAAGAACAACCTTTTTGTGGGATTGGGTTTGTTTCTATTTTTTCTGGATCCCTAGTGTAAAACTACACTGATCTTTGTTGTATTCTCCCTATACTGTAAAAATAGCTGTGAATTTATAGTGCATGCAACACTCTCAACTTTCTGCTCCGTCAGCTCTCTGCTCCATCCGCTCCAAAAAGAATGCAACAACATGATATAACATCTAGTAAATGTATTCAGTATTAGACAGATCATTTATTATTGCACCAATATTTACTAACATGTAGGGCAAATCTGGCATAATTGTGATTAATAGAAGTTGTGTAATTTTATTCTAGATTCCCCTTTAAATGATACGTTGTGTACAAGGACATCTAAGATAAAATGATTTTAAGGTAGAGATGGTAGCTAGAAATACACAGTATTAACAGTCTTGACCTGCAGGTAAGGTGATAGAAACATTTCCGTAACTTTCAGTGATTACGTAAATCATTATCGTCTTTTACAAAATGAGTAGTTAGATATATTATTTAGACGTACATATTTCATTATACTTGGTAATTTTTAGTGAATTGGTTGGTCAATCTTTAGCTTGGCAAGACAGAGTCTTACTACAGCCATTTAGTCTAATTTGCAGTGGTTCTTAGGTAACTTGTAAAGTCAGCTTCTATATTTCACAGTAGATTATGTTTGAAGTCTGAAGCTCACACCACTTGCTTTATTTCATACATTTCAGTGCAAGTATTGTACAAGTAAAATAAAAAGTATTGGGCCTTTTATCCTGACATACTAAAGTCAATGATCTTGGCTGCACAATTACTATCCTTTAGGGATTCAAAATATGGTGTATTTTTCAATGTCAAAAATAAAACTAAATATTATTTAATTAGTTGCACATTTAAATGCCTACACTGTTAGATTTGGTGGGGGATTGTGAAAAGCAGAACTGTTGAGATTGCTCTGGAGTGCCTGTACTGACAAAATATTTAAAAGAAGGAAATGATTTACATCGTTTATCTACTAAATTCTCCAATAAGGCAAGAAAACCCTAGAAGAAACAGAAGAAGGGGAAATGAACACTAACACAATCATATTTTAAAAAAATACTGGAGACAGGCATATCCTTTGCTATGCAGAACTATGCTTCAGACAAAAGATTTGCCTTATTTTCCCCAATGGAAACTGGAGTATTGAAAGAAACAGCGGGAGTGGCAGCAAATCTGTGACAACATTAGTCATTCTGTCAAGGATGGAAGAATCTAGAAAGAAAAATAATAATTGCCAAACAAAACAAACTCAGGCCTCAGCAGCTATAAATTGGCAGTGCTGTTTACTCCATGCACTCTACTAAACATGTCTCAGCTGTGCACGTGTCATTCAATTGTCTGACTCCATCTATGCAGACTTCTCTTATTGAGGCACCTATCTAATCAGTTTGTGGAAGCACAGTACTCCATTCGTTTGCCTGCATAGAGGAAGACATGACAGATGTATTTGAAGTCATCGTAAAAATACTGTCAATGGGCAAGATACCAATCTCTGTTAACAAGTGAGTATTGTGAGAAATTCTAATGTAGCAGCAGCACATAATCATTCATGTTCATATGTTGCTGTTTAGTGGTGACACATATAAAGGCTTAATCTACAAGAAGATCATACAGTCACTCAGAAGTCAGACAACAGAAAAAAAATTAATTGGTTGTTGTAGTTTGTACTTTGTTTTTAAAAGATCCAGATTGCTTTCTCTGGCCTTCTTAGTATCTTTTGATTGTGTGTTACACAGGGATTGCAGAATTATATTGTATTTACTTTCATTCTGTATGGATGATACTGATAGTGAGGTATAACTTAAAACATTTCCTGAAAAAACACTGTACTTTCATTTAGTGTAATCTATAAATCATCTGCAAAGCAGCTTTGTGAGTCAGCAACAGTAATAGTTCCATACGTATGTGTAGTGCAAAGAAAGTTTACCCAACAATGATTCCTTTCCTTCATCTCTTTTGTTTCTTATTCCTCTTCTAGAATCCAAATTTATGTGAGTTATCCAGCGACTTCTTTTCAGAGAAGGTGATTTTGCTTGATACTATCCTGCCTAGAGAAAACAAAAACTACACCAGCAGTCCAGTATTTCCTGAATACTTGATTTGCCGTGAATACATGCAGGTATGTATCATGGGGAAATGCTTCTGAGATTAATTCAATCATATACTTTGGTTCAGGCTGAAATACTAAGTAGAGGTTTGCTTTCATGAAAGCAATGTGTTCCATAATCACATACTCTTGTCATCAGAACTTGGTATTTCAAATACATAGATTTTAGCTGTAACTGAAAATACGTGTACTTTGACAGTGTAAGCCGTTTTACAGAAAACGGATTAATAAAAATTAAGAACAAGTTAAGTACTTGAAATTGATTATGTAAAGTGGAAAAATTGCGATACGAGCGGATCTTACTTTGGGAAAAACAGGAATATGCAAAGGAAAGCTCTTCCTTTCAGACTAAGCTACTGCTGAGTGTAGAATTCCATACGACCTGTGAGCTGGGGGCCACTTTCTCACACAGATGACACTGATCATTCAATCAACACATTTTTGACAAGGTTTTGACAAGTTGCAGTGGAATTCTGTATTTGATTACCCCCACACAAAGTACAGCAAGATGTTGACATTCAGAAGTAAGAAACAGAAAGGAAAATACCTCACCTGATTTATTGCAGGCTTCTCTTTGTTTCCCCACTCACACCACTGCATACAGATAATTTACTGGCAAAAGATACAGCATGCCTCTTCCCTTTGAACCTTGGTGTTTGACTGCTTATCCTGCCTTGTCCTGGTACAGGCTTTTCACTGTGATTCAGTACAGGTTCAAAACTGAACTAATTGTCAGATGACTTTGTCAGGCCAGCAAATGAGAACATTATGTCAGTCTTGTGCTCCAGGAAGATAATGATGGCTTTCCCAGTAAGCCACACACCTTGTGTCAGTGTCGATATTGAACTCTTTTGCTCCAAGAGAATCTTCAGAAAATCACCGTGTCACACAGAAGCACCTGCTGCGTCCTTATGCTCTCATGAGGAAAGCAGTACATGCCTGTAACTGCACTGTTTTAGTGGGTGTAGAGTTTTGGAAGGCATTGGTAGAGAGGAAAAATATGTTTTCTGAACCTGAACTCTGCCTCGTTTTCGTATCAATGACTGAATAGAATGTTCATTCCAGCTGTCTTTCTGCTATCTGAAAGGACACAGTCTCAGGCCTTTTGTCTTACATAATATTATTAATTCGTTAACATTTCTAAAATATTTACAGATTTGTTTTTTTAACAATATTTTAATGCATTCTGTTGTCATAGTTGTAGCTACATGATAACCATTGCTCTTATACTCATAACATCTTTATATTTATTTCCTTTTATTTGATGTGACTGAAACTATTTGTTGAAAAAGATGCTTTTTTATACTACTAACAAATACTCCTTTTTTTCTTTTTAGATAGTGCTGTTTTTTCATGTAGGCATCAAAACATTGCTTCTACCTTTGTGAAGAACATATGATAGAGCAGCATATTCTTCGCTATTTTGCTCTGATGGGACTGGTTACATCTGACTATGAAGGGGTTCTTGGGCCTCAATACACAGTCTTAATTAAACTTATATTTGTTTACTGATTTAAATGGAATTTTAAACATGTTTGCATTTTGGTTCTCCTTTGTATCTTCACAGAGGAAGATAGCTTAACAAATTCCTCCACTTTATTGCACATCTTCTGCAGGAGACTAACAATAAAATTGAGATGAAACTAAAGAACAAATAACAGAAAAAAGAACAAAGTAAACACCTGCTTTCTAAAATACAGATTCATGTGTTAGTAAATCAGCTATATCTATAATCGTAAGTACAGTAAGTTTGTTACACCAGTAGACCACAATTTACCTATGAAAACCAAAACATACCAAACACAAGAACTATGAAAAAATATTTCTTTATAGCAATTTCTTATCACCAATTGACTTCATAAATTATTTTACCTAGTTCTTGAATAGACATTTATGGTAAAAGCAATGATTTCTCCTCTTCTTCCTCCTCCATATTACAAGAGTGGAGTTATTTATTTGATTGTTCAGTACAAAAGGTACCGAAAGAAAATCCATTCTTTAGTGTGACAAATTGTTAAAAATGGCCTGAAGTTCAGGAATTATTTTGATTTCTAACTTACCTTAGATATCCTCTCGAACAAATCATTGAAAAAGCTTACCAACAATCAATGAAAAAAATTTAAAAGATGAGAAGAGAGAATAGAAACAAGATAAAAAGGACACTGAAATTTAGTAGTTACATTGGGCTGAATAGTATTTCTAAAGCCACACTGCTGCTCTGTAAAGAAGCTGGAATGGACGCACAGAGATGTAAAACCCCATAGCGATCTGACTGAAGTCTGAAAGAGCCATGAATAATTTTTCATAGCAATAACAAAACAGTCTTAGAAGGAGTTATGCTAAGATGAAAGTCTCTTTTTGGACTACAACATTACAACTGTAAATACCAAGTCAACAGTGAATAACCTTAAGGCACTCCACTGATTAGTAAAAAATCGGTAGGAGTCAAGCACAATGGCAGTTACACGATTAGCATTTAATAGGCACATTGTGTCTCCTAGAAATCTTTAGAGTTGTTTCTCACAGTGAAATTAGGACATAGAGAGCAATTGACTGTTCTAGAATTAGGTAGTGAGCCTGCAGCTTGCAAATCCTGGTACAGTGTCTAATTTTCCTATGTCAAAGTATGGATAAGAGAGAAGACAAAATTTATTGCAAGAATTTTTAGTTCTTCAGACGCACAGGTGGTTGACTTCCCACTCCTCTACAGCAATGGTGATCAGGCGTGGTAAAGCCTCTGCCACCAGGAGTATAGGCATCCAAACGGAAGCAGTATTACGAGAAACAGCTACCCAGACTCGAGACTGTAGGGAGTGTCTGAGCCTACTTGTGGTTCCTGAGGACCATAACAAAAATACCAAAAATACTTGTCTGAGGTGTGAACAGATTCAGGATCTGCTCCTTATGGTTGCAGATCTCAAGGATCAGGTGGAGACGTTGAGAAGTATTCGCGAAAGTGAAAGGGAGATAAACTGGTGGAGTAGAACCCTCTCTCCTCCCAGTAATCCTCCCCAGGAGGCTGAGGAATGCCATATTCCTCATCAACAGGGTAAGGGGAGTGACCTGGCTGGTGAGGAGGACTGGGAGTAGGTCTGCTCTCGTGGGGGTTATAGAGGATAGTCTGACAGAGAGCTCACCTGAAGAGGCTGACCTCACATTGCCCATCAGACAGGTCAGGACCTCAAGTAAGAAAAAGAAAGGGACGGAGGGCCCTATTTGTAGGATGGACCCAACTCATAGGGAAGTCTGCTGCCTTCCCCAAGCCCGGGTACATGACATCACCAAGAGACTCCCGGACCTAATTAAACCCTCCGATTATTACCCGCTTCTGGTGGTATAGGCTGGTAGTGATCAACTAGTGAAAAGAGGGTCAAGGGTAGTTAAAAAGTAACTCCAGGAGCTGGGATGGTCGATAGATAGGGCAGGAGCACAGGTGGTGTTCTGTTCAGTTCCCCCGGTGGCAGGGATGGATACAGACAGGAATAAGAGAATATATGCAGTTAATAAATGGCTTAGGGGCTGGTGCCGACAGAGGAATTTTGGGTTCTTTGATCATGGGGAAACATTTACAGCACCTGGCCTGCTTGACCCAGATGGGTCTCGTCTAACTCCGAAGGGTAAGAGGATTCTAGCTCAGGAGCTGGCAGGGCTTGTTGAGAGGGCTTTAAACTAGGCATGATGGGGGAGGGGGGAGTTACTAGGCTCACCAAAGATGTCCCCGTGGAGGATGAGCCATCCCAAAGGGGGTTGTCAGTAACCCAACTGAAGTGCATGTACACAAACGCACGCAGTATGGGAAACAAACAGGAGGAGCTAGAAGTCCTGGTCCTGCGGGAGAGCTATGATTTAGTTGCTATCACGGAAACGTGGTGGAAGGACTGTCATAACTGGAGTGCTGCCATGGAAGGCTACAGGCTCTTCAGGAGAGACAGGCGTGAGAAGAGGGGTGGAGGGGTGGCCCTCTACACTAGAGAAACCCTGGATGCTGTTGAAGTCGAGATCGGTGATGACCAGGTTGAGTGTCTATGGGTAAGAGTCAGAGGGGCAGTCAGGTCTGACCTCCTGGTTGGAGCATGTTACAGACCAACCGACCAGGAGGAGGATTTGGATCTTCTGTTGTTTAAACAGCTGGAGGCTGCCTCTAGATCAGCTGCCCTTGTTCTTTTAGGAGACTTTAACCTTCCAGATATCTGCTGGAAACTTAACACTGCTGAGAGGAGGCAGTCCAGGAGGTTCTTAGAGTGTATTGAGGACTGCTTTTTGTCACAGCTGGTGAGTGAGCCCACCAGGGGTGAGGCTCTGCTTGACTTGCTGTTTACAAACAAAGAAGGGCCGGTGAGTGATGTTGTTGTCGGAGGATGTCTGGAGTGTAGTGATCATGAGAAAATTGAGTTCTCTCTGAACAATGTAATAAGAAAAGCCAGGAACAGAACATCGATGCTGGACTTTCGGCGGGCAGATTTTGGCTTATTTAAGGAACTGGTCAGGAAAGTACCCTGGGAAATAGCTCTTAGTGGCAAGGGGGTCCAGGAAGCTTGGAAATAGCTCTTAGTGGCAAGGGGGTCCAGGAAGCTTGGATACACTTCAAGAATGAAATTTTACAGGCGCAGGAGCAGGCTGTCCCTGTGTGTTGTAAGAAGAGTCGTAGGGGCAGACGGCCGGCCTGGATGAGTAGGGAACTTCTGAAGGAACTAAGTAAGAAAAAGAGGATGTATCATCGTTGGAAAGAAGGGGATGTAGGCCAGGTCATGTTCAAGGATGTTGTTAAGTCGTGTAGGAGGAAAATCAGGGAAGCAAAAGCCCAGCTGGAGCTCAAATTGGCCACTTCTGTTAAGGACAATAAGAAGAGTTTTTATAAATACATCAATGGCAGAAAGAAGGGCGGCAGCGACCTCCACTCCTTGTTGGATGTGGAGGGAAATATAGTAACCAAAGATGCAGAGAAGGCTGAGGTACTTAATGCGTTCTTTGCCTCAGTTTTTAACAACAAGGATGTCAGCTTGCTTGACAGTTGGCCCTCTGAAGTGGTTGATGGGGGCAGGGTGAAATATGGCCCTCCTGCAATCCATGAGGAGGAAGTTTGAGACCTGCTGAGCCACTTGGACCCTCATAAGTCTATGGGGCCAGATGGGATCCATCCTAGGGTGATGAGAGAGCTGGCGGATGAGCTTGCTAAGCCACTCTCCATCATCTTTCAGCAGTCCTGGCTCACTGGAGAGGTCCCAGAAGACTGGAAGTTGGCCAATGTGACACCCATTCATAAGAAGGGCCGTAAGGATGATCCAGGTAATTACAGACCTGTCAGCCTGACCTCGGTCCCAGGTAAAATCATGGAGAAGATAATCCTGGGTGAAATCATGCGGCACCTGCAGAACGGTTAAGAAATCAGGCCCAGCCAGCATGGATTTAGGAGGGGTAGGTCCTGCCTGACCAACCTGAGCTCCTTTTATGACCATGTGACTCGCCTGGTGGATGAGAGGAAGGCTGTGGATGTGGTATACCTGGACTTCAGCAAGGCCTTTGACACTGTCTCCCACAGTAGACTCCTAGGGAAGCTGGCAGCCCGTGGCTTAGATGGGAGCACTGTGCTGGATTAGGAATTGGCTGGATGGCCGAGCCCAAAGAGTGATGGGGAATGGTGTTTCATCCAGTTGGCGGCTGGTCACCAGTGGTGTCCCTCAGGGGTCGGTATTGGGTCCAGTCCTGTTTAATATCTTTATTGATGATCTGGATGAGGGGATTGAGTCCATCATCAGCAAATTTGCAGATGATACCAAGCTGGGAGGAAGAGTTGATATGTTAGAGGGTAGGATGGCCCTATAGAGGGACCTGGACAGATTGGAGAGCTGGGCTGATTCTAATGGGATGATGTTTAATAAGTCCAAATGTCGGGTACTTCATTTTGGACACAACAATCCCATGCAGAGCTACAGACTGGGGACAGAGTGGCTGGAGAGTAGTCAGGCAGAAAAGGACCTGGGAGTGCTGGTGGACAGGAAGCTCAACATGAGCCAGCAGTGTGCCCAGGTGGCCAAGAAGGCCAATGGCATCCTGGCCTGCATCAGGAATAGTGTAGTAAGCAGGACCAGAGAAGTTATCGTCCCCCTGTACTCGGCACTGGTCAGGCCTCACCTTGAATACTGTGTACAGTTCTGGGCCCCCCAATTTGGGAAGGATGTTAGGATACTGGAATGTGTTCAGAGGAGGGCAACGAAGATGGTGAAGGGGCTGGAGCACAAGTCCTATGAGGAGTGACTGAGGGAGTTGGGGCTGTTTAGTCTGGAGAAGAGGAGGCTCAGGGGAGACCTCATTGCTCTCTACAACTACCTAGAAGGAGGTTGTAGTCGGGCAGGGATTGGTCTCTTCTCTCAGGTGACCAGTGGCAGAACCAGAGGGCATGGACTCAAGCTTCGTCAGGGAAAGTTTAGACTTGATATGAGCTAAAAATTCTTCACTGAAAGGGTGATTGGCCATTGGAATGGGCTGCCCAGGGAGGTGGTGGAGTCACCGACCCTGGAGGTGTTTAAGGGGAGACTGGATGAGGCACTGAGTGCCATGGTTTAGATGATGGTTGGTGTTAGTGTTGGTGTTAGTGTTAAGTTATAGGTTGGACTTGATGATCTCAGAGGTCCTTTCCAACCTTATGATACTGTCATACTGTGATACATAGTGCCTTACACTTTTCTTTGTTATTCTTATTATATGAAAGAAAATAATAAAATTTTAAAACATAAACACTGTACTCGGGTTCTCTGATAGAGTTTTTTGCAAGTTAAGAAAACAATTAGCCATCATAATAGTTCAATTACAGAAATAATGTAAAGAAAGTACTTTATCTGAAGAAAGGAAGGCTCTTCTAGGAAAATCTAGCAAATTAATCTTTGAATGAAAATTGCTTAGAATAACAATAGTTGATTAAACACTTTGAACTGTTGCGTCTTTACTGTAACTTCATATAAGAAAGTAATTTGGCATCTAATAGTAGATTTCTCACTCTTGTTGGTAAAGAGACATTAGGACCTCATTACAATTCTGCATGTCCTGTATCAGTAAATTGCTGCCTTCATAGTAAAAGTGCCACAGAGTACCAATAGCCACCACTAAAAATAGTATGGGTTAATTAGAAACAAATCTATAAACTGAAGAAGTATATACTTAGGGACATATTAGAAGAAAAAAGTTCGTAGAGAAATAGTCACAGAGAGAAAAATCATTGTGTTAATGTAAATTTGCGGAGTTTCTGGAGAAGTCATGAGACGCTGATCAAGGTAGCCCAAGCAATCTATCAGGAGCACTGTTAGACAACGTAGAAATTACCAGATACAGCTGTGGAGATTGTAAAGGAAACAAAGAATATTTTGTGCCTCGTATAAGACACTATTTCAAAACCTGGTAGATAAAATAACATGAGGATATAGTTACTGATATTCACAGAGTCGACAGCAATGAAAAGAAAAAATATGTGATAGTAACTAGTTTAGCATTTCGTTAACTTTTCTTTTTTCTGCTGCTCGTTTATGTACAATGTTTGTAGTTCCAGGGTATCTGCTCTCTTCATCCATGTTTATGTTGGATTCTTATTGGTAGAGTGGGACAAAATCCAAAGAATATACCAATGACCATGAGCTTCTCTTTTAAAGAACATGACCTAGAAAGAATCCTTCTGAAGCACAAAGGTAAAACAGGAAAAACAGCCCCTTTCTGCACCAAGACCAAAAACATTGAAAAGAGCAATCCACGTAATAGAATGTTTTATACTGAGATGAAGCATTTCCAACGCAAGTGGCTGCAGAAAGTTTGAAATCCTGCCACATTAAATATGCTTCTGAAAAGGTCATAAGTTCACCAGATGAGACTGAGAGAATAAAATTCTTCAACTGGAGTAAAGCAGGACAGTTGTACCATCTCTGTGGAAACTCTGCCCATTCATCCCACCTTCACTTTGATTCTGCCCTTGCAGAACTAAGACACAGAAAACAAGCACCAGGATACATCACTCCTTCAAAGAAGACTATGTTTCTTTGTGTAAAAAATACTCTTCCATTGGCAACAGTTTCACCATATAAACATACTAATCCAGGTCCTGTCTGACCAACCTAGTGGCTTTCTCCATTGAAGTAACCTGGGACAAGAAATGGACTTCTGGACTTCTGCAAAGCCTTTGACACGAATCCTCACAACATCCTTCTCTCTAAATTGGAGGGATATGGATTTGATGGGTGGAATGTTCAGTGGATAAGGAATTCATTGGATGTTCGCATTCAGAGAGCAGTGGTCAATGACTTGATGTCCAGATGGAGAATCGAGAGGAGGTCCCTCAGGGGTCTGTACTGGGATCAGCGCTGTTTAATTTTTTCATAAATGAAATTGACAGCAAGATGCAGTGCACCCTCAGCAAGTTTTCAGATGACACCAAGTGGGGCAGTGGTCAAGCCAGAAGGAAAGGATGTCATCCAGAGGAACCTGGAAAACCTGGAGAAATGGGCCTGTGTGAACCTCATGAGGTCCAGCAGGGCCAAGTGCAAGGTCCTACTCCAGGGTCAGGGCAATCCATGGTTTCTATACAGGATAAGAGAAAATATGATTGAGATCAGCCCTGTGGAGAAGGACTTGGGGGTGCTGATGGATGAAAAGCTCAACATGAGCCAGCACGGCCCAGAAGGCCAAATATGTTCTGGGCTACATCAAATGAAGCGTGACTATCTGGTCAAGGGAGGTGATTCACCCCCTCCACTCTGCTCTTGTGAGATCCCAACTGATGTATTGTGTCCATTTCTGGAATCCCCAGCTTAAGAATGATAGGGAACTATCGGAGCAAGTCCAGGGCTATGAAGATGATCAAAAGGCTGGAGAACCTCTGCTATGAAGACAGACTGAGAGAGGTTGTTCAGCCTGGAGAAGTGACACCTCGCAGAAGGCCTCTTATTGGTCTTTCAGTACCCAAAAGGGGCTACAGGAAAGCTGGGAGGGACTTTTTACAAAGCCAAGTAGTGATAGGATGAGGCGTAGTAGTGGTAGGATGGCTTTAAACTGGAAGGGGGAAGATTTAGATTAGACATGAGGAAGAAGTTCTTCACGATGAGGGCTGTCAGGCACTGGCACAGGTTGCCCAGGGAGGTTGTGGATACACCCTCTGTGGAGGAATCAAAGGCCTTACCCAGTGGGAGGTGTCCCCGTCTTGGCAGGGGTGTTGGAACTAGGTGATCTTTTACAGTCCCTTCCAATCTAAACCATTCTGTGATTCTTTGTTTCTGTGATTCTAAATGAGAGGCAGAATATTTTTAATTAACCAAATAATAGAAAGGTAGACTTCTACGTTGTTTTCCAAATCTTTTAGCTGAAACTTTTCTCACTAACCCAGCATTCTAGATCTCTCTACATAAGTAAGTGTTGGAAATGATGACGGATGAAAAGAGATCAGAAGCCAGTAAAGTAAACCAAACAATTTTCAATATCTTGTTAACAGAAGACACTGTTTAATGGTAATAGAGCATTATGGTGAAGTTTCCAGTAATCTTTGCACTAGCTATCCATGACACATCTGCTCCTAGAAAAATTCAGAGGTTGTTCAGCCTGGAGAAGAGACAAGCTCCCAGAAGACCTCTTATTGGCCTTCCAGTACCTGAAAGGGGCTACAGAAAAGCTGGGGAGGTACTTTACAAAGCCAAGTATTGATAGGATAAGGGGGAATGGCTTTAAACTGGAAGGGGGAAGATTCAGATCAGACATTAGGAAGAAGTTTTTCACAGTGAGAGTGGTGACATATTGGAACAGATTGCCCAGGGAGGTTGTGGATGCCCCCTCTGTGGAGGTGCTCAAGGCCAAGTTGGATTCTTCTTGAGCATCCTTGTCTGGTGGGAGGTATCCCTGGCCCAAGGCAGAGGTGTTGGAACTAGATGATCCCTTTCAACATAAAGCATTCTGTGATTCTATGATTCTACACAGTTACACCAGCTTCTTAGGTTATATTGATGTCTACTGACTGTAGCTGGGTATTTCCAAGCATTGGTAGTATTGCTTTCTGAGTTTTGACTAAAACAATATTTCTATGTCTGAGACGCCTTAATTTCCGGTGACAATATGATATTACCAGTGCATGAGGATAAGTTTTTCCATATGCTTCTTTAAATTAAAAGCATATATACGTAAAGCAATTGGCAATTATTTTTTCTGAGGATTTTTGAAGGAATCCTCTTTCAGTGGCTGCAGTATTATTTGGCCCCAGGTTACTACATGTTTTGGACAAGATAGTGTACATAGTGTAGCTCAACATGACTCCTTTACTACAAAAAGGACAGCACTGCCATTTTTTGATATGATTGCATAGTGCTGGACAGAGTAACGGAAGAGGACTGCATTTTACCAGATGAAAAGAACTTTCACATCCTAGGTAACAGCATAATGTTCTCTTTGTTATTTGCTTTCTTAATCTCTTTAGGGTTCTCTGTACTTCTCCCAATCACACTTGTGATTTTGCATCTCTCTCCTGTGACCACTGTTCATTTGATGATTAGATTGTCAGCGTCTTTTTGCACACCTTTTCTATATTAGGAACCAGTGAAATGAAATATCTGCCGATCTTTAACTTTCTTGTTGAAATGAATTACTGGCTTTGCTCCTTTTTTAATTCCTACCTTATGTGCCCTGTTCTTGAAACTGGAATGACTATTACCTGGCGTCATAAGCAAAGGCTGTCTCTCCTAATCATCTGTTACTCATCTGCGCTGATGACCTTCCTTGAAAGAATCATATTTTCCCAATAAAGTATACTTGGTCATTTAACATGTACTGAGGAAAGATTTCTCCATGTTTCTTTTGAATGACTTGAATGACTTCCCAACCCCTGTGTGTCTGAAAGGCAGATGGGGTTGCATCATTGCAAGTAGCACAGACTGCGGCTCTTTTTCAGGGTGAAAATATCCCTCTTTCTGGGATACTGTGATTCATAATGTGAATAAGGGTTGCTGTTTCCTTTCACCTGTGCTGGCCATATTCCTGAGGCACTGTTGTAGCTTGAGCTGCTCATAAGGTTGAGAGACTTCAGATACAGTGCTTTACTTGTGATTCCTTTCACTCTTTCAAATGCTTGATCTTAGATCTCTGACTGTTACAATGCCACAACAGCTCAAAAGGACTGCTAGCTAGCCTATAAATCAGCTGGCTTCTTTCTCATTCTTTGATTTAACATTTCTCAGGGTCCAGATAGAGTCCCTGAAAAGTCAAAAGCTTTACTGCAAAATACTCTTTTTTTTTCCAAACCTGCATGTAGGTCACATTTTTTTCCTCATTATGAATTAACATCCAGGCTTTACTCTATTTCCTTTATTGAAAATGAACATAACTATTTCTCTGTACTCTTCCCTTAGTACTCATGTAAATCAGCATTGAAAAAGAGTCTGACATAAAATTTTCATTTCTAAACCAGATTTCTTATCAAACTAAGGCTAATCATATTATCTGACTACTAGCTCTTCTACATACATTTCTGAATCTTGGCCGACTTCAACCATATAAAAACTGATTAGTAAAATCTAAAAAAAACCCCAATATTCTAAATTAATGAAGAAGAGTAGTGGCGACTTAAGAGTGAGGGATAGTTATTAATATCTTCAAGAGGATAAAAGGCTGACGTATGAAATCAAGAGATTATTTCGCCTGCCGGCTCTCCACTCAGATCATTTACCAATCATCACATATCTAGTTCCAGATCAGCAGCAATATATGATGCCTCTTGCCCATCTAGTATTTAGAAAAAAATAATGGAAATTACTTGTATATTGGGAGAGAGAAATAAGGAATGAGGAAAACAGAAAATGAAGTCACAATGGGGAAGTGGTCGTATAAAATATTGATTCACTAAGGATGTGGAGTGCATATGAGGCTGTGGTGAAAAGCTTGTAAGGTGTTTCAGTGTAAAATCTATATTTTTGGTAGGGGCTGGTTGTTTTTTTTCTCCACTTTCACCCCTTTTTGCACAATCTGATGAACAGTTCCAATCCTTTTCCACTTATTTTCTAGTTTTACCTTTTTTTTTTTTTTTTTATGTGGAAGTACAGCATAACTTGCCTGAGGTCTTTCCTAATTCCTGACTGTTTTGTTTATTGAAACAGTAAGTCTTGTTTCCATACCAACACAGGTAATGCACCTTGCGGGACTGATGGCTGTTCCATATTTTATAATCCACTTGACAGTACAAAGAACCTGATGTTCTTAAATTAACTGTCCTGGTTAGCAGGGATGTATCAGAAAGCAACAGGAAGGGCAGTTCAACAGGGGCAGCAAGTGTGAGGGAGAACCCAGTGTGGTGCAGAGCAGGCAAGGTTTCTGATGTGCTGATCAAGCAAAGTCCTTGACAGTGGCCAGGGCAGGTCAACACTCCTCCAGCGTATCTGACAAAATCAGAGGTCCAGCTTGGAAGTTCTTCAGGCCTGGTGAGGCCAGGTCCAGGAAGACCAGGCATGCTAACAGCACAGTCCAGGCCACACATGAGAACCGGTGCAGGTCCTGAGCCAGAGCATGAAGAACCAGAGCCAAGCTCAGCTAGTTTCTTCCAGTCTGTACCACTGGACAAATGGCCCAGAATCAAGGAAGCTCAGGATCTTGGTGGTGGTTACGGACTGAGACATTACAGCTGGAGATGATATTTGAACCAGCATATAGCTGGCTTAACAATGTCTTTTCTGCATCTTTGTCTTCTTGTGACACCAATTCAAATTTAATTAGAGGCACAGATTACTGGGTGAGAAGAGGGACACTAGGGCAATGACTAGGCACTATTAATAAACAACTACATCTATTTGTAGTAGCCTAAGAACTGGTTAAACAACTGTACTTCAAATGAGAAGACTCTGCCTTAAGCAGTTCCTTTGAGGCACATATTTTTGACATGTTGTGGGAGCCATAAGAAAGTATTACTTACTTCTGAACTTTGAAAAACATTTGTATGAGAATTTGAAGCCTTCTATTCCAATAACAGCAATAGAATTCTTAACCATTTCATAAATCCACCCACCCTTCCTTCCCCTCGTTCGCTTGCTTTTTTATCTTAGTTTCTTTTGGCAGTGATCTCTGTGTCCTGAAACCACCCTGAAGGGGGCAGAGGGGCACGTCACTGTGTTCCCAGGATTAGTTACAAAGCTCTGTAACCTAACTGCACTTATCAATGAATTTGAAATGCAGTTTATAATTAAAATAAAGCTACATGAATGAAGATAGAATGAAAAGATGCAGAGCCGACAGTACTGTTCAGGCAGTTCAAAGAACTGGGATGAGAAAAACTGGAAAAGTGAAGAATTTTCATATAGGATAACATTCTATTGAGATACATGAATTAAGTAGATATTGAAACCCCAGAGATGATAAAGACTTTTCCAGGGCTTTAACTATATGCAGAAGCTACAGTATGCCCTTCCTTTACCTTATTGGAAGTTGACATTTGTCATAAAACTAACAGGTATAGCAATTTAAAAATATCACTTCTCAATTTGGACTGGATTTTCAAGGACAATAATTTCCATTGTAAATGCTGATATCTGACATGCCTCATTCCCCATAAATGCAGGGTGTTAGGGTAAGATGGTGAAAAATGTGTCCTGTAAGGGTGATAATAGCCCTATACCTTATTGATAACCTTGAATGAGTGAGATAGCTGAATATCTGAAGATAGATTCTTTTTTTTCACTCTCCTTGTTCTATTTTGTTTCTTTCTGTGTTAAAGTTCCAAGACTGTAGAAAATTTCATAGTACAAACAAATTTATTACCAAGGAATCCTCAGCAGCTATTTTTTTTAATTAAAATATCACTTGTGATATCACAAGTGATCAGGTTTTAGGGGGCTATTTTTATATTTATTTTTAACAGTGTAACCTTGTTTTAGACAGTACTGACAAAGGACAAATGTGTTTCACAATTTTTTTTTCCTTATCAGGAAAAAGCCCTAAACACTCTTAATTTAACACAGTAGTACATTTTGCATCTGTGGTTTAGTTCTATGATCATCTGCTATGATACTATTTGCATATATAGACAACCTTTCACCTGAGTATCATTAAATAAAAATTCACAAACATTTCATTCATTTGCACAGTGTTTGCTTTCATGCAAAAACATAGATAGAAGGAAAACTATCAGAAGGAAAGGTACAGCAATAGCATTAGCTACTTCAGTACCATTTTTAAAGTGAACAGAAGGTTAATACAAATCTTTCTTACTTTCAAATATTTTCACCGTTCTGTATAAAAAACAATTTTTTTAGTTACATATTCTGTGTAATTTCCTTTAAGTATAAATGTGAGCAATAGAAATAAAAGAGACTCACTTTGATAATCTTCCTAATAGAATGTGGTAGGCAATTTGAAGTAGTCTAAGACTGTCATAGTGTTTTAAAATCTCTGTTACTCTTCTTTATTTTGAAAAGCTTGTGGATCAAATAAGACTCAGTGCCCTAGACTAAAGATCATGACAACAAGCACTTCTCTCTTTTTTCCTTTTCACCAAGTTTAGAAGGTATTAAAACACCATATTATTGAAGGAAATTCAAAGTCAGCACAACTTCTTGAACAAAGTAATTTAATAATACGCAAAATTATAAATGAACAAAAAAAAGGGAGAAGCATTTGGAGTAGATACATACCTTCTGTTCAGATGGTTGGGAGAATCTTTTTTTCCCCTTTTGCTTTTTGTAGAAAAATTCAGAAACAGTATGAAAGTGCTTTTAAAAGGAAAGGGAAGGGAAAAAAGAGGAGTAAATGCATTCTGCAAAATCATTCTGCTATATTCAAAAGCAATTGCTAACGCATTTTTGTGTGAGAGAGTGTGTGAGTGAATTATGAAAAGGGGCCAACATGAAAGAAACGACCTTGATTAAGATTCAGTCCAGACCCCTCTGTCTTTTAATTCAGCTGTTGTATCAGCCGATGCATTAAACCTGCTGCTTTTCTAAGAAAATATCATTGTCATCCTACCCTACTCTCTGGACAAAAAGGTTTTTAATAGAAGTCTAAAATTCTCTTCAATGGCCTACTGGTACATTACTGAAGTATGTAATGGAAACATTTACATCATTAACATATTCACTGTTCAATCTTCCTGGCATTAATTAGCTGTCCTGAAGATTGGACATCATTCTTTGATTAAAAAACATTTTCTGAAATGGGGATGGGGCATGGAGGGGTGTGAGGGGAGGGCTGGAGGAGGAAATCCTCTGGGTAACTATGTTTCCATAGTCATAGTTTCTTCTTATATTAATCAAATCTTTGCACTATGTGTTGACTACACTAAAGATAAAAGATAACAAAACAGGCTACACAGAAGGCAACATTAAAAAAAACCCTGTTTAATTAGCATCTATTTTTTGCAAGCCTGTGTGATATCCCTATTTAGACATTACCATCACTTTAAGTCTATTACATCTCAGTTGAATCTGCACCAAGCTGTCAGCTAAATTGATTTATTCTTTGCTTGTTGAAACTTAAAACTTATTTTGCTAAATATGAGAAGTTATTTGTTAGCACAGTTTTTTTTGAAGTCCAAGTCCCATACATTAATTAAGCTTACAGCCAAGGATAGAGCCTTTATTATACAGTATAAAAAGAACATTTTTCAGTAGCCAATTATCATGTTACCTATTTTGAAAACAGAACCTTTAAGAAGAAATATACAGTTGAAATTGTTCTGTGTGGTTGTTAATGGCAATGGTCCTCAAATGAACAAAAATGCATTCTAGAACCTTTGAAATTATTGGGAGGCTTCCATAGACTAAAACAAAGAAGGTGTTTCAATTGTGATATTGAAAAGCTCAAGTTACTGCCTGTTCTTCAACATAACAAAGCAATGCACTAAATTTATAACTTAAAGGAAGTAAACGGGTATTCAAGACCTCTTGGCATTAGAGTGTTGTCCCTGACTAATCTTTTGAAGAGATGAAATGACAGAACTAAATTAATTCCCTGGCCGTGGACTTTATGGACTCATAAACATAGGGTCCATGATCACTTTCATAATCTCACTTTTTGAAAAAGGAAGACCTAGATTCTAGAAAAGAGGTTGCATGGGATTATAGTAGCAGGTTTTGGAGATTTATGAAACTATATATATTGTATCAGAAAAGAAAATATAATTTCAAGCTTAAAAAGCTGATTTTTTTGCAATGTAATATAGTCAACAAAACCTAATCATCATGTATCAAAAGCTTACCTAACAGACTAAATGTTAAGGAAAACTCACCTAACTGCTGTTTATGGATAATTGGAACAGTGATATTGTACTCAGACAGTGGAATACTAAAAGAAGTCAGCAATAAGAGGCAATGCTTTTCAGCATTTGAATAGTGTTACTCTCTTTGGACAACTCCATTCCCCCTCTTATGTAGGCCCAGCCAGAAACATCTAAAGCATTGAGTACTAAGCACTGCAAACTACGGTCAAGTAAGGTATAAAAAGGAATGTTATGACATTTAGAATCTTGTTCTGTTCATGGAACATGCAGATATCTGTTGCTGTATTAGTTGTTCTGTCTTATTTTTGCATTTTGTCTCTGAACTGTTGATAAATTAACTCTTGTTTTCATGTTGTAATACTTTTGCTGTTCCTATTAGGCATCACTGTCTTCAATAATGATTCACATGTGGTTTTAATTAAAAAAGCAATATTTATGCAGATTGATAAAGGTGTATCACTCATACTACAGTTTGCTACAGTTTATCAAATACCTATTGGATCATATTCACAGATTTAAGAGTACATTTCAGATCTTTGAAAGGCATCTTATCAAACAAGTTTAAATGTGATTTTACATGAAAGTTTTGAATTAGCTTTCGGATAAAAAAAAGTCATCCAAAAAATATACAACAAAAAAACAAACAACTTGGTCCTGATTCTGGAACAAGCCACATATTGGCAGATGCTGACACCTATACAGATCTCCAAAGGTGACCTGCTCTGGCTGTAGTTGTAACAGCGTTGTCAGTACAATCCATAATTTCATTATGTTTGCTTAATGCTCATATGAATTCACAGGTCCTTAAATATTGCACTGAAATTATTTGTTTGTTACAATAGTCAGAAATAAAATGGGCTTTGAATTCTGCATGAAGAACACCGAAAACAAATAAACAGAATATCAAACTCTTCATGAAAAGAGCTGCCAAATATTGCTGATATTGACTTTCAAGGACCACATTTCTCTCTATTTGCAACTATTTAAACACCTGCTGAGAAAAGCTAGTAGCAACATGCAATGTGTTGAAGTTATTTCTAATTCACAGTTAGCAAAATCAATTTATTTTCATATGAGGGAATATATCTTGTTTATTTTCTTTATTTTCTTTATTTTTCTTCCTTTTCATTTTTCGTGTTTTGTCAACAAATAAAATGCAATGACCAGAATCCCACAGTTTATGTGTTTAAGTTTGCTCAAAATAAAATTATTCTCTCTGTTTTCGACTTATCCCGTTTTAAGTTTTATATCCAGAAATATTTTAAAACAAAAATTTAACAAACATAAATTTAAATATTATTTTACATAAAAGTTTTGAATTAGCCTTTCTAGAAAAAAAAAAGTCATACAAATAACACACAACTGGAGTGAGCATTAGCTAGTGTACTTCAATAGCTGAAGAAAAACAACTCAGTCCAGAGAAGATCTAAGGTGTGGTGGCTGATAAGAAGCTCAACGTGAGACAGCAATGTGCACAGAAAATAAGCCATGTCCTGGGCTGCATCAAAAGAAGTGTGGCCAGCAGGGCAAGGGAAATCCTTCTCCCCCACTACTCTGCTCTTGTCAGTCCCCACCTGGAATATTGTGTCTCCTTCTGGAATTCCCGACATAAGAAGAATATAGAACTATTAGAATGGGTCCAGAGGAGGTGCATGAAAATGATCAAAGGGCTGGAGCACCTCTGCTATGAGGACAGGCTGAGAGAGTTGGTCTTGTTCAGAATGGAAAAGGGAAGGTTCTGAGAAGACCTCTTATCAGCTTTCCAGTACTTGAAGGGGCTACAAGAAAAACTTTTTACAAGGGCAAGTAGCAACAGGAGAGGGGGAATGGCTTTAAACTGGAAGGGGGGAGATTTAGTTTAAACAGAACTTCTTCACGCTGGGGATGGTGAGGCACTGGAACAGGTTGTCCAGGGAGGGTGTGGATGCCCTCTCCATGGAAGTGTTCAAGGCCAGTCTGGATTGAGCCTTGAGCAGCCTGGTCTGGTGGGAGGTGTCTGTGCCCATGGCCAGAGGGAGTGGAACTGGAAGATCTTGAAGGCCCCTTCCAAAAAAAAATAATTAAAGCCTGTCAAGTTTAAACATTGCAAACTAATCAGAGCTGAATGTACAAAGCTTAGCTGGTCCATTTTCAACCCTATTTTCTAAAAGGAAAAAGGTTAATTTTTCATTTTCCCTGTATTTCATTTTCCAATATTTTAATAAAATATATATAAGCTACGTTTTTTTCTTTCTATGAATCAAAACATCAATTCTTTTTTATTAATTGAAAAAGCTTGACTTGCAAGGATACAGGCATTGCTGTACAGTGTTTCTTATTCAAGAAACACTCAAAATATTGTATGATCTAATTCCTTTTTTTAAACCTTCCCTTGATATTTGCCTTAGTATTTAAACTCTTATTGCAGATATCCAGAGTGAAAAGAGTAGATGTTTCTATACAAAGCAGAAGGGTAAAAACTGCTTGTCATTTAAGGACGGTTGTGGGTGGAGTTTTGCTTTTCTTTTTTTTTCCCGTTTTTCCTAACAGCAGCATTTATCACTATAATAATTTGGGAATTCCCAGTCTCCTATCTTTGAAGATTAGTGATGGTTGAAGAGTGATTCAAAGAGGTTCTTATAGTCATTCACAGTTGCCTTTTGGATCCATTAATCATGATACAGGCTCTAAAGAATACTATTATTATTGTTTTTTTAATAATAATATTATTATTATTAACAATATTATAATCATTATTATTATTTCTACATACAGAAGTCTCAAATAAATTTCAGCGGTGTATTTAGCATCTTGAATCAACATAAAAATTTAGGTAAAGGCATTGAAATTTATAGAGACTATGAAGATGTCTTACTCCCACTTCCCTGGAGTGATGTATGTGTTCAGACATTGCAACAAGTTTTTTTAAATTGCTAAGTTATTGTAGATATTTATTCTTTACAGTCTATATTTTTCCTTGTGTCTAATAAGAAGAAAGTAAAGATTCCTCATGTCGTGAATGAAGAAGATTTTAAAATATTTTTTTTCTGATTCAACTAATGTTTTTAAGGGAAAAATGCTGGGAGCTCCATGTATCTTATCCCAATTACTTCCTAATCACACAAAACAGAGGTGCAGAACTGTCATATCAACTTTGTAATCAGGGAGCAGGTGTCAGAATATGATTCAGATCTAGTTCGAATATTTTCTATTATTCACCTTATTTAATAAACTGTCACTTGAAAGAGGGAATGATAAGCTTTCACACAATGAATCAAAGGAACACTGTGCTTTCTTCCTTTATTATGCATGCTACATTTGAAGCTAATGAAGCATAACCCCTGAGCTGATATTTTTGTAGATGTAAGAGACATCATGTTACATATTCTATTTATTTCATCATCTTCTTTGTAGCTAACACAAAACACAATGATTGCCTGGCACTTCATATCTGACAATTGCTGGGCATTCCTCCTGATGTATTATCTAATGGTTTTCTACTTTCTGTATATTTAAGGCTCTAAGTACAAATGCAAGAATAAGAGTGAAATGAATTAAGAATAATGGTATATTTTAATTAAAAATTGTTTTGGAAATAGTCCTGAGTAATGATTTTTTCCACATTTTCACTTTGTTCTCATATGTTGTTAGCAATTACTCTCCCCATTTCTTTTTCCTTTTTTCTTTAAGTACAGTGTCATCAGCGAACTTCGTTTCCATGGGGATTTTATGACTGTGAACAAAAAGTCCACCCAGATAATAACTTCAGGTAAAACTTCACAGTAGTCACAGCACACTAGAATGCTTCATCTACTAAAACAAATAAAAAAAAAAATAATTCATGATATAATAAGAACAACAAAATACTTATCACTATGCTAGTAAGAAGCCAAGAATGTGGTTTAATCAAACTGTACCTTAGGCCATGTATTTTAGTAGGGGAATGTTAAGTTATCCTGTTATCTCCTTTTTGTTGAGAAAAGTAATTATGAATATAAATTTTTATCCCTTAGCAAGAAAAGTGTATTTTATGAGCTGCTGAATTGATTTCTTAATGATATAAGTTTTGCTAGACAGAAGCATGTAAGAGCCATGAAAAGAATCTCAAGAAACAGAGCTTCCACAATTACTAAAAAAACTGGGGTGGAAGGTGTTCTGATTCTGAGCTGGATTGCCCTAAGAACTCCACACGAATTTGTTGAAGTTCTGATTTCTTTGGTTTATTGAGAGATTTCCAACAAATAGTACCTTCTCATTGATTCAAATAAAAAGATTGTACGATGAGGTGCCAAAGTGCAGTTCAACAGTGGTTACTGGGTAAGGTGAAGGGAGAATGTCATTTGGGCCATATTCTTGTCTAAATAGTAGACCTCCTACTACAAGATTTTGCAAATGATGAATGTTTAAATATTTTCGAAAGTAAATGAATTCAAGTTTAAGTAATGCACTTTCTCTGCCTCTCTACTTGTTTGATTATTTGTTTCAGCTTCAAAATTAAAAGGTAACATGTCTCATTTGATAACTCCTGGACCATCTGTTGGAGTCTCGGACAGCACCCCAGAGAGGTATTTCTGCAGGCATCTGGTTTTGGCCACTGTTCTGTTGTTCTTCTCAATCAAGTGAAAAATAATCACAGTATCACAGTATCACAAGGTTGGAAAGGACCTCTGAGATCATCAAGTCCAACCTATAACCTAACACTAACACCAACACATAATAAAAAAATAATATTATAATAAAACAATAAATAATAAAATGCTTCTTGTGGTTTTGCCCTCCTGGAAGACTAATGACAAAATGATCGTAGCAGGAAAAAAAATATAAAAAAGAGAAGAAAAAAAAGGAACAACCAAAAGGCCAGGACTGTAAAAACGAGATATTGATAAATAAACTGAACAAAATGCTTTTGTCAGCGGCCATTTTTTCTTTAAGCTGTTTAAAGCTGCACAGAGTATCTCTACCCAGAGGCAAGATGGGAGCAGAAACAGGCTTCAAATTTACAGGATCCCTTGCCATGCTTCCTTCTTCTAGTGCCTCATTATGGATCAGAAGCAGTCAAGATAGACATCAAGGATGTTTAGCAATTAGATGGATGATGGTAATAACCTAAATAAGAGGAGGCAGATGAGGAATGGAGTGTTCTCTTATACAAGTGTGCCATAGTCTTCTGGTCATCATCCAAGAACCAAGGGTGCTTGAGGATACTGCTTTAAACAGTTCCTTGAGAAGAGATTAACATTGTCTCATGAAACTGTTACAGAAGTTCCTGCCTTATTGGAGAGCAGAATAACAAAAATTAGACAGGTTTGAGTTCACTCCTCCTATTTACTGCTGCTGGAGGCACAACACTTGGGAGATGGGCATTTGAACTGACCTGATATTGTTATTCTTGTAACATTAAGACAAATTCTGCTATGGAAAATATAAACTTAACTGAGCATCAAAGCAAATGCGCAGTGGAGGAAATATACTGTCATTTGTAGAGCTGGGTCAATCAGCATTTCATTCATATTTTCTAATAGCATGTCTCCTTTTACGGCACATATGATGAAAGTGGTAAATAGACTTGATGCTCAACATTACAAGCAAATTCTGCGAGTTGACTCTCCAACTATGTTAAATGTAATCTCAAGTTTTTCAGTAATTTAAGGTAAAGCAGTTTTCTTTGTCTTTTTCTTTTTTTTCATAAGCAAGTACAGTTGAAACATTCAGAAGATTTCTAAATTTACACATCACAGAAAGCAAATAAGAAGAAGGTAATCTTTTGAACAGGGGAAAATTCAGAACTGGTGAGTGAGACAGACTGGAAGTAAATATCTTTAAAAAAGTGTCCTCTCTGCTAGTTGCATGCTTGCAATTTTTATTTTCTCTCTGATCTTGCTGCTGGGAAGTCTAATAATGATATTTTTCTTAACTTGCAGAAAACTTCATACATTCCACTCATTCTCCTGTCCTTACTGTATCTGTTTGCTACATTCTTTACCTGAGTTTCACAAGATCCATTGAAGATAAAGGCAGCATGCATTTTCTTGATCTTTGTCCCTTGCATTCTCTATCTTCCTCCCAGGAGCTTATTCCAGATTAATATGCTGAGGTATTTTTAAAGAAAACACCTATCTCAATATCCACTTTACCTTGTGGACTGCATCGCATGTGTTGTACATATAACAAATGGTATATGAACAGGCCAACAAATTACCTGACACAGGTTACAAAAGAAAATTCAGTCTTTGCAATGCCTTTCTTCTCTTAGAACCGTTGGTCCTTTGAATGTCCTCTTAGCAATTTGGACATAGCTTCGTTTTTCCTTATGAGCAAGACTGAAGTTACAAGGGTAGGAAAAATCGTGGGGTTTGCCTGTAAAAAGCACCAAACTGAAGACCAGGCAAAATGCAAATTTACTCTGTCTGGGACCTAACGTGTCCTTGAAGACATTTAAGTACATTTAAACTGCCTTGACTTCAATATACATTCAGAAACACAATCTTACTGCAAATGCTATTAATAGCAAGAGACTATGGATATTACTAATAACAAATGATACAAAACACATTTAAGAAAAGCAGCCACAGCCTACAAATAAAAAATACCAATTTTGCACTTGCAAACCCAGGGAATAACTTCAGTGATTTTAAGGGCAACTGGTACATTTCCTCTAGTGTGTACTTCAATGTCATTTATATCTACATGTTTTCATGACTAAGAATCTAAAACATTACTAGTTTTCCTATAGTCAAACATAAAATAATCAATGTTTTTATGCTTTTCTTTTTGATACTCTGAATACACTGTACTGAGATCATGCAAGAAAAAACAAACCCGCATATAAAGAAATGCATTGACTAATAGAATGATAGGTCATATCAGACAAAACCATTGGTGGTTTATGGTTTGAAGATATCAGTTATACTTATATGATAGTCTCAGTTCTTATTTCATTCTATTTTCTCTCTCCTTTTGCCTAGCAATCTTAAAGTTTTTGATTCTGAGAGGTTTTGCTTTCATTTCATCTGTTTTGTTTCTTTTATTAAAAAAATATTCTCTTTATAACTTCCATATTGACTGAAGTGTGATTCAGGATTTCAGAAGCTCATCTCTTTACAAACTCCGTAATGACATTCACATGTGTATATATATGTGTAATTACATTTTACATTTACTTCCTGTGCATAAGAAGAATTAAAAATGTGTACCTACTCTTTCTCCCATCTTACTCATATATAAATTTACTGTGTGATGCTGACTCTATTTTCCAAAGAATCGAAATTATAATGCTGGTTTTATTAAAAAACAAAATGCAAGTTTTACAAACTAGAGGTGCAGCAAACTGTGTAATTTTGAATTTTAGTTCATGAGAAAACCAATTAAAAAATATTTATCAATAATTATTTATTTTTCTTTTTCTCTTAGAAGGTGACTGTTTTTAAAACACTTTACATGGATCTGGATACATGCTATCTCCATGGTTACAAATAATTTTAACTATCAACATTTCTCTCTCGCGCTACTAATAAATGTCCTGATGAAGAGACTGAATGAAAAAATTAAGAAATAAAGAGGGATGCTTCACCTGACTTACAACTGGAAATTACATTCTTCTTAAAGTTAATCTTAATTCCTTGCCTCCATAGTAGTCACAAAAATATTATTTTGGTTCTTATATATGATTGCAAATAGCAGAGAATAACAACTAGGATAAACAGTAAAGACACAAAGATCAAGAGACCACTCTATAGTTTTGGAACAGATATAACCAGGATAGGTTTTAAGTAATTTCTTGCTAAGGTCTGAGGGCTCTGGACTGTGGTCTATGACACATGGAAATCAATATCCCGCAGAAATAATAATAGAAAGAAATACATTTGTTTTACTATTAGTATTTATGTAATTGTTATAGATGAGAGAGTCAACATCACTTTAAATGTGTAGAAAAAAAATACTTTTTTTTTCATCTCTAGTTTATAGATTAGGCTAGTTATAAAAGGCAAGGCTGACTGAAAGGGAAAGTGTTGAGGTAAAAATATCACTTAATATTTGCTCTATTCTATATGCTAAGTTATAGGTTGCATTAAAGATACACAAATTATTGCTGCAGATTCCTCATTGAATTCTGAATGTAGGAAGTAAAGAAAATGACCGACGCAACAAACAGATATGGAAATTTCACAAAAGTGGAATGTGAGCATTTATCTGTTGGATAAAATTCTACCATGATGTGTTTCTGACACTATTTCGGTAATTTTTAAGAAACCATAAGTATTTTATAAAGGTACTTTTCTAAAGACATTTTGGTGGTCTGATTCTAAACCAAGAAAAAATTGATTACCCAGCATCCTTTTTCTTTAATTCTAGCTGACATCAGGGAAATAATTCTTTAGATGTCACTGGAATATTTCATAACTTAGTCTGTGACTTTATTTTTAAAATTCTCAGTACACCCTGAGTGTAAATACAATCCAAAGAAAGTGGAAAGCAACAGGCCCTAGGTGGATTCCTTACTTTCTGGTGGACACGTTACTATTTTCATTTAAGAAAGAGACTAGATTTGCAAGTATTGCTTATATTAACTTCCTGCTGTTCCATAGATTCTGAGCAGATTTGAAAGGAAAATAAAAAATTTGTAATTGTGTGGTTAGACACAGCAGCACCCAGATGCCCATTCAGTTGCAATTCCTCTCCTTCCTTCTTCTCTGGTCTCGGAGTTCTCTCTGCTGTTTCTCACTTTATCACTCTTCTTTTCACCCTCCTTCTCTCTCTCTCCAGCATTTCTTTCTTTTCCCAAATAATTTTTCCCTGGGGTGCTGCCATCTTGACTGAAGTGATTAGCTGTGCCCTATGGCAGATCCACTGGAGCAAGCTGGAAGAGGTTGTATCTGGTAAAAGGCAGCCCTCATTCCACCTCACAAAGGCCACTCCTGTAGACCTCTCCTCTGCCACCCAAACCCTTACTCCTATGCCCACTCTAAGCCACTTCTCAAAACACAAAATATATTAATTAATGGTATTCAGAATTTACCAGTGTGGTCATTGTTTGCTGTAAATTAATCATAAGGTCTAATTAAATTAAAAATATAAGATTACTTTTGAATTAAATATTTTTGGATGTTGGAATTAGAAGATTTATAGACCACAGTCAAGGTCATTATTTTTCAAGCTGATGCAAGCTAAAAAAATTGACAAAAAAAGTTAAGCTCTCCACATTTTTTGGATTAAGTGATAACCCACAAAGCTTTTTGTGAATGATAGCGTTTTTCCATAATGAGAGACAAAATAGCAAATATATGAAAAATTATGAACAATATAGATAAACAAATTTGCATATTATCAATTACGATAACACAATTTATTCTTCTCATAAAACATGATTGGAATAACAGTAAGTGCAAATATAAAGATATTTTTGTAGATCTAGATTTACATGAGAATGACTACTATGGAATCAAACCTTTCCTTCTTTGATACGGTGAGGAGAGCATCAGAGAAAGAAAAGAGCAATATGATGGAAATGGAAAAGAAAAGATTAATAAATTTGTCTAATCTTCCAAATCTGTTTCTCTATACAGGATTTTATCATACATAGACAAAACTCTAGGCTAGATGTGTGTCAAACAGTGCTTCCCCATTCACAGCTATGCTGCAGTCACATTACTCCTCCCTCGTGCTGAGTTCTTCATCATGCTGGCTCTAGTTCCCTTCTCCTTGTAACTTCGCTGCAAAGGGGCAACATGGAAAGTGAACCTGGATAATTTCCTACTATGCTATGGTGCAGTCATAGAAACCAAAAGTAGGACTCAATTGCCTTCTGATAATGAAATTTTTCCAATTCAAACTGCTGTTCACGTTCACAGCTTTAACTTCTATATTGTACTGCCATTTACAGCATTCCCAGTACCAGTAAAACCCCTAAAAACCTGAAGGATTAGTGTAAGTAATGAAAGTAAGTAGTGAAAGTAGGACATATGGCTGCAGATTCTTAGCTAGCTCTTCTTCTATACTTCCCTTCCAATGTGTATTAACTTCTCTTTCTCAGAAAAGCAGACATGGCATTTTTCCAAGGTTTTTGTTTGTTTGGCTTAAACTCCCTTAAACTAGAAAAAGTGATGGATAACCTCAGTCCAGAACCTCTGAGAGACAGAAAACTAGACGCAAAATTAAATGATGGGTTTCCTTCTCCCCTATTCTTTCTGCTCCCATCCTCTCTTCTCCTTGTCTTCTTCCCTCTGCATCTCCCTCCCTTTCTTCTTTTCTACTTCCCTCTCCTCCTTCCTGTCCTTCTTTTCTTTTTTTCCCTCTTTCCCTCCTTTTCACAAAAGGTATGATGGATGCAGGAACAATACCACATACAAGCAACTTCACAAGGAGAATCTTCATACTAAGCCTTCTAGCATAAACCAAAATATTGTCCTTTTACTTCTGCTTCTCCCCAGGATACACAGAGACTTTCTAGAATTTCCTTCCTGATTCTATTCCAGGGTGTACGCTGTGGATTTCAAACACAAAAACTTGGCTAGCTCTGTCCTGTCTTCCAGACCACATAGTTCTGGAAGTATGAGCCTTATTTCTCTGTCTACAGCTGGTTTTAAGACAGAAAAGGTGTTTGGTTAATTGCTTAATGTGCCCAGAAAATAGAAGATCTATTCCAAGGGTCATAGTGAGGTAACACCGTTGTCTATGACATTTCCTGTTATACTGCTTGGAGAAATAGTAATTGAAATTTTACTTACCAAGAGAGATAGGAATGGCTTTTCCCTCTTCCTTCTTATAAGTACTCTATAGGTTTGATATCATTGTCCATGTATCAGAGAGATTTGATTTCAATGAAAATGGAAAAAAAACTGTTTAATGAGCAAATTATTTAATTTGAAAAATACATTGTTATTTAAGACTTTGTGAAAGAATAAATTTCAGAAATATACATTATGTCACTGATCAAAGTTTCCCTCATTGATATTCTCTTCCCTTCTGATGAATGCAGAAACTTTGTCTGTCACAAAAAAAAATCCTTCCCAACTGCCCCAGTTATCATCATTTTACCTTTGAGCAAGTTGTAAGTAAATACAATGGAAGAAGATTCACAGAAGGCTCAAATTTCTGACCAGCATATCCCGAGTCTACCATCTGCTGGCATGGGGTGAAGAAATGACAAATCTTCTCTACTTTCTGCTAGTAGGATAATGTGATGTCCTAGTATTAGATGAATAATTGCAGAAATCCCAAAATGTATGAAAACAAGGCCAAAAAGTTTTATATTGATTTGAAAACTAGTGGGTTTACATCTTTAAGAACAATTAAGAATAAGATATTTTCTATAGCTTTCATCTCTCCAGAGTCACTACCTCTTGGTAAAGATAGTTCTTCGTGAATAGCAGACAACAACAACCACTCAACATGAGACTGATAGTTCCATAAAGCAAGCAACAAACAGAGTTTATCTACAAAGAAATTATGCATTCTAGATTTTACTAGTCAGCATGTAATGATGGTAGCCCTCTTGTAGGATTATATAATTGTTTCATCTTTGAAACTAAATAAAAAATGTCATAGCTATAAACTCACAGTTACCTCAGTTGCTAAACTTTGTGCAGTGACTTCTGAGCTCTCGTCTCTCTCAAGCTTACCGTGGACTTTTGTGCGGGTTTGTCTCTTTAAGTGATGGTTTTGGTGTTTTTTGTTCTTTAAACCATTCTTATACCAACAAGTTAATGACAACAGTCTGAATGACTTTGTAATAACACACTAACGAACAACTAATCAAGAAAAACAAGTCATAGTCAGGAAGGAGATTCCAGTATTAAGTTCATACAGAGTTATACAGATCAAAGAGGGAAAAGCTCACATTCTGAAATTAAAATTCAATAAAACTCATGTCTTCCTTGTCTCAGATACACAAACCATTATGTTGGTAAAATAATTTTAAATATTAATAACCTATGCACTGAGATCTGAATGATTCAGAGTTCAGATCCTTCAAAATAAAATTCAGTGAATACCAGAGTAATAGTGACCCACGTGTGGATGCACCTCAAGTAAACTTGTAACTTTTTACTTTAGTGCTTCTAAACAGTCCAGTTTTCAAATTCTAATCCCAATATTGCTACCCACTTCAGTGGCAAAAGACTGCCTTTTAGCAGGCTCAACCAGGAGGCTGAACATGATGTTCATAATACCAGGTTCAAATTCTTAAGGGCTAGTTTTTCAAAGTCTGGGTTAGTCAGGTTTAAGCAAAGAGAGCACTTGTTTATTTTTGCCTAGGCAATTCTATGCATTTTGAGTTCATTTGAGTGAGTTTGGAAGTACAAGAGACAGAGTTGGGAAGTTCTGAATATTTATGACCAGCCTCTATGCTGATCTGTGAACAAATGAAAAGAAGGAATATGAGTTTTCAAGAGCAGAAGTCCTATTGTGTTGTAACAGGTCGACATTCACTATCAAATGATATAATCTCCAGTTTTTCTTAAACAGCGTCTGGGGTTTTGATTGTTTGATTGTTTGCTTTTAGGTATTGCCAAATCTGGTAACCTGATAACTGCAAGTCTGCTGCCACTTCATATTTGCAAGACCAGCTAGTAACAAAGTTGAGCATGTAATCCAAACAGGCACACTCACACATTCCACTTTAAATGTGTGCATATATATACATGTGTATCTACATAGATCTGTATCTGGTTTATATACATATGGTCAGTCACTGTAATCCATACAGAAAGGAATCAGACTCACAAATATGAACAGAAATAACAACTCCCTCTGACTAATCAGGATGAAAGCTCATTACAGGAAAACACATGTACTCATATTCATATGCATACATACACGTATCTGTATATTGTGTGTCTTGATGTATGGGTATAGATCTATATATATGTGTACATATTTTTATGTATGGGTTGCATATGTGACACGGGAGGGAGATCGTTACCAGCAGCCTTGTGAAGCAATGATGAACAGAGCTGATGAGCAAAAGGCCTGGACTAATGTGACAGGAAGATATCATTAAAATCAGTAAAAGAGGTCTTAAGCAGAGCCACCTCTAGCATTTGCATGTAAGGACAAGCCTATAAGGCATCTTTATGAGAAAAAACAGCATGCTGTTCTTTGAAGTGCCCTTACATCAATGTGTGCGGCTTGGGGAAAACCAGAAGCAATTAGAGTTCTGCATAGAGTTGCAGGGCTACTTGCTGCAACTTGCAGGGATCTTGCTGGAATTACAGGGAAGTGGTGGGATGGCTCCCACAAGTAGAATGCTGCAATGAAAAGATACAGGCTCTTCAGGAAGGACAAACAAGGAAGATCGAGAGGGGTAGTTGTACTTTATGAGAGAGCTGCTGGAGTGCATGGAGGTCTGCCTAGAGATGGAAAATGAGCCAATGAGAGCTTACATATTAAAGAGCAGAGCAGTACTGGTCACCTAACAGTGAGTGTGTGCTATAGGCCACCTAATCAGGAAGAACAAGTAGGTGAGAACTGCTTCACACAGCTGGAAGCAGCCTCACTTTCACAAGTGCTGGTCCGTATGAAGGACTTGAATCACTCCAGTGATCACCCCACTGCTAGAGGGGACAGGATAGCAGGATATATGGAAGCCATAAGGTTCATAGAAACAATTGATGACCATCTTTCTAACACAAGTCATAGAAGAATGTATAAGAAATAGTGCTCCATGGGATGCAATTTTCACAAACAAGTAAGAATTTATTAATATTCTGAAGGTCAAAGGCAGCCTTGGTTCCTGTAACCATGGATTAAAAATCCTAATAGGTAGGAGAAAGCGAAATGGAAACTCAAAACCCTGATCATCAGGAGTGTAGGCTTTGGCTTCTTCAGGATTCTGCCTGTAAGAGTCCCACAGCATAAGGCCTTGAGGGGATAGAAGTCCAAGGAATCTGCTGCAAGCTCAAGAGTGTTTCATTCCAATGAACAAGAAGTCAAATAAAAGCTCATGGATTAACAAGGAGCTCTTGGCAAAACTCTAACACAAAGAGCAATACCGAAGGTAAAAAGACTAATAATCTTGGAGGACTGTAATGACATTGTCTGCGCATGCAAAGACACAGTTCAGAAGTCCAAAGCCCACCTGGAGCTAAACTTGGCAAACTTTGAATTGTTTCCATGCATCCTGTCACTGGATCCCAGAGAAAAGAAATCATCACAGAAATATGCTAAGCATGTAAAGTCTTATCAAAAACTCTAAACAATATTGACAAATGTTTTCACTTCATTTACAAGAATTATGAATACTCAGCACTTACTTCTACATAATTTTGACATCTGCTCCATGAGGTTTTATGACCATTTTGTCATTTCTTATATAAAATTATTATGACAAGAACTTCAATTTTCCAATTTCTTATTCCATCTCTTCTTCCGAGTCAACACAACCAAGAGATAAACTATTCAACTAAACATAAGTAAGTATACAAATATGTATACAGATACAGGTAAGTGCAGCAGTATGGATATGTATACACATGCATGTGAACCTATGTCCTGATAACTCCTTAAATAAAAGTAACCCTCAGACTGGTTCAGAAAGGTAATTCAAAAAAAAAAAAGGTCTTTCAATGTCTCTTTAGTTTTAGTCTACAGTGTTGAAAATAGGAAATTGATTTTTACTCAACAAAATTTGTTCTGTGTCAAGGAAAGTTACCAGTTATATAAAATCCTGTTGTCAACAGAACTCTTCCTGTTCTTTCTACTAGTGCCTTAGGAAGTAACTGACTGCTACATCTACACTTAAGAGATGAGGTTTAAGGGACAACCCATGTTAATACAACAACAAGTGGAAGTTTTATCATTTACTGAAGTGGGAGTAGGTATGGATTCCATCTTTAGGTAGAGAAACTTCATTGCTGATTAATTTAAATTTATGCTTGTACGTGGTCTATCCTTATAAATTGATGATTTTTCCTATTTTAATATTTTGCTGTCAGAACATGAAAAAACTTACAGAATCAGGGTTATTTTTACCTGATCTCTTTGTTGAAATTTGTGTGGGATATAGCGTTCTTTCTTGTAACACCAAGTAAAAGGTTTTTTTCTTTTTTTTTTCCTGATATTAAATGCATATTTTTAATATTTGCAATATCTGGACTTTGAAAATAATAGACATTATTTTTAAAAGACTCTAAATAATCCTTTAAAAGTCCAATTTATTTTTCTTTTAATTTTGCAATGAAATTGTCTCTGCTGATATTGATCAGGGTTATTCCTTTGATGGAAAAACAGGCTGATCAAAATATTTTTCCCTATTGTAGGCTTATAGTAATAGATTGAAACATCAGTTAAGACCTCAAGTTTTAGAATATCTTGAATTCTGCCTTCACAGATGTCAGAGGGATAGTTTTTGCTCAGCTTTTGGGGAATGAAATACACTCTGTGTGTGCAATCTCCTACAGTTTCTTTGAAAACAAGGAAGAATTACATTTGTTTGTGTTACCCCATTATTTTCATTTCGACAAACAGAAGAAAATTGTGCAAGGATACAACTACACAAAGGTACAAGTAAGAGGGAAATACCCAAAAGCACAGAAAAAGCAAATATGAGGCCACAACTGAAGTGGCTCAAAGCGTTGTTGAAGATTCAGTCATTAAGATTTTCCCAACTGAAATTCTCCTTTTAAAATCTTCTTGTCCTTTGTTTACAAAAACCTTGTAAGGCAACTTAGTTCCTGAAGACTTACAATCATCATGGAAAGGAGTATTTTACAGCTATGGAACTGAGACACTGAATCAGGAAATAATATGTGAACAATATTATGAAATAATATGTGAACCACAAGCATAAATTAATCTATTGTACTGTTTTCACAAACATAAGAAGGTACACTTTAATGACATTATTGTAATATTTCAGTAAACCAAACAGTCCCAGCATATTATTTCAAGCTGATAAAATCTAATGAAGACTGTTTCAAAATTAAATGAGAATAATAATTCCTATTGTTAAATTTGGGATCATCTATACAGTGACTGAAAAAAAAAATCTGTTGCAGCAGAAACTTAGGGAGTAATTTTGTACATTGATAACATATTTGGAAGTATTTTTCTGTTTCTTCTATGCAACTAGGAATCTAGAATTCTTAGACAAAGTCAGCCCGAAGGCTGTGGACTTCGCCTTGGGAAGCCCGATACCAGAGTATTACAACTGAAGCACAGAATTCACCTTGCTCCATGGCAAGTTTGATACCTTGTTTCAAGTAGTTTGTGTAGCCAAAGGATTTGTGAATTATATAGAA
Source organism: Tapera naevia (assembly GCA_033556795.1). NCBI lineage: Eukaryota > Metazoa > Chordata > Aves > Cuculiformes > Neomorphidae > Tapera > Tapera naevia. The sequence goes on from JAUMJJ010000016.1 coordinate 5,109,321, forward strand.
AAAAACACTCTAAAAAGCAGTAGGAAATTGTACAAAGTGTCTTATATCAGACAATAAAGAGATGTTAAAGGAGAAAACAAGAGTTTGTTCTACGGAGGTTTAATCTGATATTGCTGTGATACCATGCAAAACAGTCTCCCAGAGAAAAGGGAGCTAGGATGGCTGAGAGCGATAAAAAACAACATGATTTTACACTCCTAAGTGGGCAATAGACCCAGCAGGGAAACACCATAAAAGTGCAGTACAAGGTTCAGTTACTGATGAGACAGTAGTAAACATGCAGGTATGTTACAATATGATAGGAAGCTATTATGGGAGATAATTCTATTTAATTTCATTTCATGTTTTATTAAAATGTTCCGTAGGCAATAAAGCAGACATTATTACATAAGAGACTTCAAATTGCTCTGATCTCACAGGTAAACGTGTGTTTGATTCAATGCGGAGTAAGGCATTTTATAATCATAGCATTTTAAATCACATATTCTCATTCTGATTATGATTTTATGTAAAACCATAATTATTTTCTCTATATATGGAAAGTTTTTTAGATTTTGATCATAAAAGTGTGAAGCTAGCTCTGCCAGTTAGTGCCTAATCTCCTGCAGGAAGGAATTTTACCCTATATTTTGTGTTTAAAGGAAGGCATTGCTGCCGCATAGTAAACCATAATATTTTGGATAACATTATACATATCGTATTTCTCAGCTCATCTGATTTCAGCAATTAGAATACACTATGAGCAAAATGGCAAAGTTAAGAATGCTGACTGATCCAAAGATTTGACAAAATTCAACTCAAGGTACTTTTAAGTATACTATTAAAAATCTGGGTCTTAATTTAAAGTCTGTTGGTTTAACTATGTCTTTAATCTATTTGGACCTGGGAACAATGATAAAACTAAAATTATCATGGAATAAATTACTGTAGATTAAATTATTGAATATGAGGGGGTGAAAATTATTCAGGAATAATCCAACTTAGCCTCTCTTTTGTTTACTAATATAATTTGTATGATGTACACAACACCTTTTCTTTCACATTTATTAGATAGTCTTATAATGCACAAAGCAGAGTGAAGTGCAATCTCATTACGTAACCTAGTCTCTCTCTTACATTGATTTATGAAAAGATAGAAATTGGAAGCACAAGCTAGCCCTACATTAGATTACATTTAAAGAAAAATAAATCTCTTAGTGTCTGGCCCTCTATGAAATAAGAGATGGAATGGTCAAATGTTTACACAGTCATCTTGATTATTCCCAAAAGCATTAATTAAAAGCTGGTTTTATGACTGTTACTTTCCTTACATTGCAGTTTCACAAAACCAAGAATATATGAAAATCCAAAATCTTAACTCCACGGGAAAGAAATTAATCAAGCCTTTAATGACAACCATGGCAGTTTTTTGGGTTCCACATTATTAATTTTTTCCTCTATTCATATCATGTACTTACAAAACCCTGTAGCAGAAATATGATAACACTGAATTGTCTTTACAATTATGCAAAAGACAGAAATTAATTGTTTACATTTTCTGAACAAGCAGTAAGACATAGTGGTTTGGCACTGTCACTCTTACTCCTTGGAAAGAAAGAGAGCTATTAGGTCTCAGGACAATATCCATTTCTGTTCTTTGTAGAACAGTGAATATCTCTCTAGCTGAGAATCTATGAGGGGAATTTGTTTGTTTGTTATGTAATTGTGTCAAGATACTTTACCATGAATCAGTGCTTGTATTCAGAACTACTAAAAAGAGGCCAAGTATTTTGACGTTACACTCATACAATTTGATCATTCTTTCTACATAAAGTCAGAGGTTTAGAAAAAGCAATTGGGTTTTCTCTGTGTCTTTGAACACTTCTGAAAATGTAATCCAAATTCAAGCTTCCAACAGATCCAAAATATTTGGTACACTTACCCTTACCTTCAGGTTTTTCAAGGCTTTTGTGTCAGAGCCACTGTTTGACTAGTTCTCTGGATACCAAGAGCCAAGACTGTTCGAGTCAAATTATACCAGATTCCTGTGCTTCAATTAGAACAATAAATTAACTATGGAAAATCATGGTCAACATAAACAATAAATAGAGTGTTTTAATTTTTGTAAAAATATATGAATTACTGTGGGTTGCTTACTGTAACGACTAACCAATCAGGCAGCTGCATATACAAAAAAAATCTTGCCTATCTTACATATGCAAGAAAAGTTATTTGGAGAACATTTATTTGATCTCACCTAGAACACCTAATCCAGTATTTTTGCCTGTATAAATAATAAATCTTAAGACAAATTAATTCAGTTATTTGACTGGTATATTTGAGGTTGTCTGAAGTTTATTTTTAAATCTAAATATAGTTATCCAGAAGATAACTACATGTAGTCTCATCTGACATTCAAGATGACCTATGGAAAAAGTGAAATAGGAATGATTTCTTATTTGATTTCTGAACATGCCATTATAAAACCAGCATATAGATTTTCAAAGGTAGCATTTTCAATGGAGTCATGATAATCTGCATGAACAAATCTATTCTGTCTTGTTCTAACGAACTTCAAAGGATGTAATTTCATTTTTAGTCCAAAGTAGTAACAATATTCAAAACATGCCAGTAACTGTTATATTTACAGTGATTGTTAGAAAGACTTCTATAGATGGAAACAATTCAAGCAAACGAAGATTTACAAGTATTTCTGTAAACAGCAGAATAATTACGTGTAATTTTTGTTTTAACTTTAGTTTTTGTCTCTTTTACTTTCCTGTATCTGTTCTTTGGAGTTCCTTTCATATGAATGGCTTGTTTCATGTTATCACCCTTCAGACTTTTTTATTCTATTGTCCGTTTTTTCCTTCTGATCTCCTATTGTTACTTTTCCACGGCCTTCTCTTTCCCTTTGTCTTCGTGCTACAAAATACAAACTGAGAGATGAAAAGGCACCAGAGAAATTTTGCCCTACATTTCATAACAGTTTGAATTGCTTAGAGATTAACTGTGACAGTGGTTTGAGGTCAATAAAATGAAGATCTGAATGGGAAGGGTGGGGTGTATGCTTTAAAATGCAGAGATAACTGTAATTATTAACTAGGTTGCTGAAGGTGTCATTATTTTATGGAAGTAGAAAACTTACCACATAGTGAAACAGATTTTTACACATACAGAGCTAAAGAGCTGATCACCTACAATACTTTTATGATTGAAAACTAGAGGAGCATATGTATAAGCTAGTATTGCCCCTTTGTTTCTTCCCTTCTAAAATGATAGTTTTAGCATGAGCTGCCTCTAAGCAGGACATTATTCACTCCATTGATGCTACCAGTAATACTGAGGATAAGCTACAAAGATACTCTCATTGGAGAAATTCAGCCAGGTAAAAAATCAATTTTCATCAGCCTAAGCTGTAGCTGATTTCTCCCATTCTCCACCACAGAAAAAGTTCTTCTCTTCTTTGGTTTTCATCATAAAACCAAGCAAGTTTTCTATCATACAGAGAGGAAAAAAAAAAAAAGAAAGTTTTTGGTTGATAATGCCCATGTCATGTGAAAAGGTTCATTGGCATGCATATAGTCTCATGCAGGATGAATGTGCCTGAAATGAAGCTCCACTTCAATGTTGTGACTGGCTGACTGAAATGTTAAGTGCAGAAGAATGGGTACAAATTGGAAAAATGGAAGCACTGTAATTGAGACACAAAGAGATATTCAGGGAATCTTTACTTCACAGACCCGACATTTTGACCCACCCAAATTTTGAAACCTTTGTGTTGTATTACCAGTGGGAAATTAATTCATAATTTCATATAGTTGTATTCAAGGGTTGGTCCGTATCTTGACCTGGATCAATGTCGTATCCATTCACACTGTGAAGATACAAGGTTGTCTTTTAGTCATCTTGATATATGTTTATCAAGTGCCCAGGCCAGGAATAATGTAACTTCCCTTCTTCTGCTTTCTACTGGGTGCTTAGTGCAGCTAGAATTCATCAGTGCAGAGACAGATACTTATCCAAGCCTGTGATGTTGATCTGTACTGAAGACACAATCAATCCATACAGAACTCTTGTATTTAGGCAGAAAGAATCTCCACTTGGCTTGCCATCAATTCTTTTTTTAACATCACCTTGTATTAGGAGGCTTAAAGAGCTGTGGATCCATTCTGAAAACACCAGATGCACTGTTTGCTTACCATCTCCTGCACTCCTCTTGGCTCTCTGAGAAATCAATAACAGACGTAGCCATGACTGTGACCATGATGCATGCAGTTTCAGTAGGGAAGAATGAATTCTTTGCTATCTAATTTTATTTTAGCTACCTAATTTTGTACATACATTTTCCAGGCTTACCAGATTCTGATTTCACAGCCATCCTGGTTTCATCATTTTTTGTTTCTCTTTGTTAGTGAACCATTCACTCATTCACTCTACTACTTTTGAAAATACAAGTTAGAGATATTGATTTCTTTCTTTCTACCTTGAAGAACTTGTTGGTACGCAGATATGACTAAGCAACAGCACATAGTAATTTTTATATATGATCAGGCTGCAGAAACAGGGCAAAGTAAAATGATTATTTTAAGTCTGAATCGAACCAATGCTTTTTGTAGTACTGTAGCACCTGTCTTTTTCCTCCCATGACAGATACCAAATAGCTCAAATTGCAGATCTTCTGATGAAAGGTGTCTGGAAAGAAGCTTTTTCTGCTTAGTTCTTACTGTTGCCTCTGGGACTCAGAATCAGTCCATATGCCTTTGCATTGCAGCACAAGCAAAGAAAGTCATTGCTTTTGCCTTGTTGCACTTTCAGATAGGTTACTATAGTAGCTGCCAAAGGCTGCTAAAGCTGGGATGTTCAGCAACACAAGACAAGTTTTACCAATAATCCTAAATGCAGAGGCCTTCAAATGTGTTTGGTTTTCACCAGACAGGTTTTCTTTAATCTAGCTCACATATGAACAAGTTTGCTCCTTAGACATCAGAGAGCAGAAATGGCCTGAAGAAAGTGGGAGATTACAGTCAGTATGAATTTGGACTATTTGCTACAATAACGGTTTATGAATTTTTGTGCAAGGGATGACGAATATGGAACTTGTGTCTTATCCAAGATGCACTATTATAATCCAAAAAGATCTATTAGGGAAATTCAGACACATGATACAAAATGCCTATTTAAAAAATTTAGTTTTGTATTAAAAGTTCTGATGGAGTAGTTTATATTAAGTACAATCTATTTTAATTCCTTGTAGAGGAATTTCAATCAATCATTTTGGGTAATAAACATGATCATTCCTATATATGTTTTCTTTTCCCTTCACAAATGTTTTATTCAGTCTAGTGAAAATAACTTTTTTTTAAATAAAAAAATATTTTTTTTGTCTCAAGAACATGAAATATATTTAATAGGTTTAACTAAAAATATCATTATACCTGTTCCAGTAACACAAGCTGGACAAAGATCCTCTAAATCAAACTACTATCCTGTAACACAATGTCCAGTGGAAACCAAATAATGGAGAACAATTACTATTGTCAATTTCGATGCAGGTTTTCCAAGTGAGAGGAAAAAAAAGAATATAAAAGAGAATATTGAGTTAAACAGCAAATAGAAAAATTTTAGATTTTTCACTAAGAACTGGGTTTAATTATATTAATATTTTTATTTTAAGATTTAATTATAGCTAACTTAGGCCTCGTACTCTGTACTAGGGGAATGCAAATTTTAGACACCATTTCCTAGTGGAGTTTTTTTTCCAGATAAATAATAAAAACAAAAGTGGTCATAACAGCTACCATTAGATTTACCACAAAGTTAGGCCAGGAGGACAAAAGGCATGGAAAAGGCCTAAATAAACTGTCCATATATTTTGGTAAAAATCTCTATTTTAGTAAATACTGCGTCTTTACTAAAGCACTTTATGATGGAACCATTGTGTAAAAAATGAAGCAAAAAAATAAAGCAACACTGTTAAGAATGGCAGAAAAATCAGGAATCTTTAAAAAGATTCTACCACTATACTGCTTCTCAATAAGCAGTGGTAGCACATTTTTATGTGCTACCTGCCACTCAGCCTGCCACATCAGTTTAATGAGAGTTTTTGGCATTTGGCACTGTAAATATCAGATTTTAGTAATAATAATATGAAGCTCAGGGGTAGGGGTGGGGAGTTTTTACTTTCTGCCCCATTTGGTAAGATCAAATTTATTATATTGTACAGTCCATTTTACTCTTAAATTTTCATACCAATTTTCTCCTATTTGCTACCAGCATGCTAATTTCCCATCCATTGTCCTATAGCCTTCATCTCCTGCCAGGTAATTCACTAGCAAGAAGTACTCAAAGCCCCAGAGAACCCCATGTCCTGGTGGGAAGCTCAATGCCATCCTTAATGCCAAAGTGTGACAAGGGCAGGCAGCAGAACACAGCTTTTGGCAAGGTTTCCTCACTTCTCTGCAACCTGCCTCTTTGGCAGAATAGAGACCGTTTGTTTAATGTGCGCTTCCTGTGTGCCGGTCTGCAGCCACTACTTTTACTTTTAAGAGACCTGCTTCAGTATCTTAGGGTGCAATTCTCCCTTCCCAGTGAATGTCTGTGCAGTTTATTCTGGGCAAACTGAAACTGTGAGTTTTCTGGGATTTTGTATTAAAGAAAGCATAATAGAATGTGACTGCATTTGGTAATCTACAGAGTAAATGCTGACAAAATGTATCTTTTTATGTCTCCATGGAACGCAAGCACCATGTTTCTAATAAATACACATACAATTAGAAAAGGTTTAGAATCGGTATAATAGCAAATAAAGTTGAAAAATCTATTTAGTCATGAAAAAAAGGATTATTTGCTTTTCTATTTTAGCATTTTGTTTTAGAGACCCTTATTTGTGATAACATACAGAAATGTGAAGACCACAGGCACAAGATAGTCCCATGAATTCTGCTAGCACTGCAATATCACTTCGTAATGAAAGGATGTCTCAATAAATTATGAACATATAAACTGCCGGAGTTTCTTTATTTAATAAATTTTCCAGAAGCTTCTCAAATTTGCTTCCAGATGTAATACTGACCACTGGCATCAGTGCCTATGTATGAGCAAATTTAGGATTGAAACTGTTCCACAGAGCTTTTTAACGTTAGCTTTACATAAACAAAGTTTTCCAAGACTCAAATGAAGGGGCTTCAAGTCTAACTCACAATCTTTACAGGAGCTAAAACATCACATATTCTCTTAACTGGGACCATTGCAAAGCTACATTCCTCTGTAACGTAGTTGTATTTTGTCAACTGTAAAGTAGAAAAAAACCCAGTTCTATCTGCAATTCACATTAATAAATGCACAAAGACTTAGGAGACAATCCCACACTAAATGTACCTTACACAGTTCTGGCAGTGCAAAACTCTACTGCAAATGAAAATCAGGCACTGTTGCTGTAATCAAATTGCTGTAAGCTGTTTACTTTAAGTGTACTGTAAAACAGTCTCCAAAGGCGTACAAAGGATTTGAGTTACACCAGTCCTACTGACTACAAAAAAAACCCCAAGACTAGAAAGTAGTATAAAGCTTTCAGAGCAGAAACAGCTGACATTATGATGTCTAAATCTGGCTGAACTAACCAGACATATCAGACCTGAAACAACTGGTGGGACATGGACAGGAACCCATTCATCGCATCCATCCTTCTTGTCTGAACGTGTCCTTTGTCGTTCACAGATTATAGTAGAACTCTTTAGACAGGAAAAAGATAATAGCTGATGGGTTGTATGGTAAAAGATATAAGTGATCTTTATAAATTAGCTCCTGTATCTATATTTCAGTGTTATAAACCCTTATTTTGAATTTATGCTTCCCAGCTGTATGCTGAGATTCTCTCATTTGTTAAGAATACTGAAGGCTATGTGTAAAAAAATAAACAACTGTTTTTCTTTAAAACATGTTTTTTAGGGCTTTTTATTTTCACACCAAAGAAAATGTAGAGATTGTAATGCCACACATTCCGTATGGAACTCTGGCAACACATCATTATATAGAGCATTTCGAAGTTTTTTGAAGGAATTTATGTCCAGAAAGACACCCCTTGTATGTGTGGGAAAAAAGGTGGTTTATTTTTTTCAAATTTAATAAGTGACATAGTTCCTGAGTATGATTTATCACTTTTTAGAATTAATGGCCCAAGTCTGATTATGTATTACATTACGAGACTGGCATCTATGAAGATGTGTGGAAGAATATGCTTTTTTAAGACTTGTTAATTTAAATTATGCAAATTAATTGGCTGAGGTTTGAGAATAGATTGCAAAATTCTATCATTTAGACTGCTTTATTAGTAGAAAAGTCAGGTGTAGAAATTATTTTAAAGCTGTGTCATTCTGTTCTCTGTTGGTGTAGTGTGGGCAGATTCTCACTTGTTAATTATACTGAGCACAGGAAAGGATAAAAAAATCTTTAACACAAGGAAAGGATAAAATACTTTCCAGTGACATGTACTTAAGTTTCTTGCCACATGTATATATGGGATCAACATCTTAAAGAACTATTACATTATAAAATCAAGGAATGAATTTTAGAATGGTTTGGGTTGGAAAGGACCTTCCAGTCACTGGTAACGTTGTCTGAGTCCCATGGTTTTTAAAATAAGATGGAGAACACCTTAGCAGCTACATCTGCCGGATCCCTCAGTAGTCTGAGATGTGTCTCATAAGGTCTTCTTGACTTGTATGTGTTCAGGTTCCTCAAATGGTCTCAAACCTGATCTCCTATAACAAATGAGACTTCATCCACCCAGTCCCTTTCTTGGGACTCAGGGGAACAGTAGATTAGGAAAAAGCAATTGCTATGGCAAACTGAGCCAAATATATTGTTGAGTACATCAGCCTTCTTCACTTCTGTTATCACCAGATGCCTATCACATTTATCAGGAGTACAATTTGTTTTGTCTTCCTTTTTCTGAATAATATACCTGTACAAATTGTTCTTATTATTCCTCACATCCCTTGCCAAATTTAGCTCTGGCTGTGCCTTGACTTTCCTGATCCCATCCGTGTCTTCTCTTGCAGTATTCCTATGCTATTCCCAGTATGCACACCTGTGATTCCACTGCCTATGCATTTCCTTCCTGTGCTTCAGTTTGATCAGAAGGTCCTTGTCATGCTGATCACCTGCCTTCTTTGTCCAGTTTTCCTTTTACAAAAGGGAATCAAGAGTTCTTGTCCTCTAGGCAAAATACCTGTAAGCAGCTAACAGCTCTTTTCCCTTTCTTTATTCTTGAGGGCAGTTCTCCAGGAGGTCTCATCCACTAGTATGTTAAACAACTGAAAGTTCTTCCCTAGGGCTCAGGGTCTATATTTTTCACCTGGCCTATACCCCATATCATTCCTATAATGATCAAACTTCCAGTTCCCTTAATTATGACAACCACTATGACAGAAATAATGATATATGATTTCGTTCCAAAAACATGGGTTTGTGACGATGGTATTGCTAGAGACATATAACTGGCAGAAAATACCAGGTTTGCAAAACCAGACAGCAAAAAAGAAGATTAGTAATCGTGATGGAAATGAGTAAAAATCCACTCATGGTATTTTCCAATACCTATTGAATAGGCAAGCTGAGTTTTAAATCAAAGCTAAACATTCAACGCAAATGTTTTGTTAGCTCAGCTTTCTCCTAGGCATTTGAAATATAGCCACCCCAGGAAAATAAATAATCAAGACCAAATGTTTCCATTGCTGTTCTGAATCAAATAGCAAAATCACAGGTCTAATTAAGAAAGATCCCAATAGTTGCCCTGACCAGACGAAACACTGGTGAAAGAATGCTAGTTAGATGACAGAAAGAGAGACCACAGGGCATTTTTATATATCTGATTAAATCCTTTTGATAAAATAACTTCAATACACCACTGGAAATTTTATTCAATCAATTACATTATTAGGACATGGATATATCTGCTGTGTACAGCACCATCACCCGCAAGTGTTTTTTATTTGGACACACCTTACAATTTTGGCCAAAGTTGAATGATTAAAAGTATTTACATAGCACATAGATTCACGAAGCAAGAAGTTACTGCTTTGAACTACAAAGAAATCAAGTAATTTTAAGAAATAGATATTTACAAGTTGAAAGGATTCTGGATTAGTTCTGATTAAATTCAGAAATTGTTGTGAGGCTATGCAGCATTTTTCAAGTTAATCAAATATGTTCAACTGTAAAAAATTGGCATATTCTTAGAAATCTATTACCAACACACAGTATGCAAATTGAAATGGTCTTCTTTATACTATATTTTCAATTTGCATTGTTCAGTATCTATGATATATTTCATTTGTTAATATGTAGCTAATGATACTTCATTCTCACTACTAGTCCACCCTACACAAAACAGTATACTGTGCATTGCTGTAAAACATAAGCAAGTACCACATAAAACAATCAGAATTTAAAACAGTAGAAAATAAATTAGTGTTATTCAAGGTCTTTTTGTTTGTCATCTGGTTTTTTGCTTGTGTTCCCCAAGGAGTGTTCACCTTGGTTTGGTGGTATCATAGAAATCACAGCGCAATTCAGGCTGGCAGGGACCTGAGAAGGCCATGGTCCCAGCCCTAGCCCAGAGCAGGCTCAGCCTTCAGCTCAGGACAGCTGCTCAGAGCTCCACCCAGCTGGGATATGACGCAACCAAGGGTGGAGACAATCCAAACTCCCTCAGCCCCTGCTCCACCACTGGGAAAAGACTTCTCCTTATCTCAGCCTAAGCCTCCAATGTTTCTATTTGTGCTGCTGCCTCTCACCCTTCCACCACTCATCACTGTGAAGAGCCTGGCTGCATCTCCATCTCCTCCCCCCATCCCACCAGTCAGGGGATGTTATTGAGTACTCCTTAAGCCGTCCCTGTTCCCAATTGAACTTGCCCTGGTCCCACAGACTGTTCTCACAGGACAAAGGCTCCAGTTACAGTTATCTCCAAGATCTCCCCAGAAACACAGCTATGTTTATCAGTGCCTCTAGTGTACCACAGAGCTCAAATAAAATGCTGATGTTGAAATGGAATGGCTCAGGAGATAGGAGGTAACAGGGGAGGTTATAAAATATAGAAGCTTTGAATTATAAATTACCTACAATAAGCTAATTCAAATCGAAGATCATTCCACAACGCTGCAGTATGTTCTCCCACATAACTGCATGATAACATGTTGTCTGCTTATTTCCACCAACGCAATGTTACTGATTTGGGGAAAGTTTACCTAAAAATAGGCTTACAAATATAAAAAAAAGAAACTCAGCTCACAGTTGTCATTTTGTTCTGTCGTTACAGCAGCAATAGGGGTTGTAAGTTTATCAGCAACAACGTGATTAATACACGGAGAGGAATCTAAACTAGATTTGACAGAAAGACATTTTACTGTAAGTTTTTTTTTAGTTGCCTTTTTTAAGATTTTTTTCTCTCTTGTAACTGTGCCTAGAGGGCTATACAGCACATACTTTCAGAAAAAATCTGTGTTCAGAACCATATAAGACAAGGCTAGAAGACAGGATTTTAGGTAAAACGTGGAAATGGAAATACTATCAATTATGCCTCAACAGAATTTCCATAAGAATTGCTTCACTTTTAACTTTCCAAGCATAAGAAAACGGATTACATTTGTCTGCTGATCATTAATGTACGCACAAGTGTTCTAAGGAAAGAATGTAAATGGACTATGCTGCCTGTTCAGTCCTGTAGATACATCTCTCTATTGTCCAGGCTCATTGCAGACCAGAGAGAGACTTGCGTAAGAAAATTATTTTCAGAGCACACTGAACTAAGCCGTGATATGAATAAATTCATCACGATTGTCACAGAGAAATTTAGGCCTTTCTTACATTCTCGTATTTTTTGGGACTCTGTAGGATTATAGTAGGAGAAAGAATCTTCTCTTGTGCAAGTTCTACAACGTCAGACAGGATTCTCATTCATAACCGTGAAGTAACATGCGTTGAACTTGGCATTTAACTTGTACGGTGTAATATCTCACAGTTCTCATTCCCAAAGGCAGTTAGCCTGCATGTCAGGTCGTCTGCTATCTTGCTGCTTGAATAGGCCACAGCACATTCTGTTATTAAGACTTTTGGACAATTTGAATAAGTAATAAACTATAGTTAGCATACGTCTTTCTATCTGGGAAAGACTCACGTATTAGCAGGCGAGAAGAACTATTGAATAAAAATGCAGGGTGGGTAAAGACACACTGCTCTAAGGCCATGTTCAAATCAGTAAATGGAGTAGAGGCATGAACCTAGTTTAAGGGCTCCTGAAGTCCAAAATCAGTTTCTTCAAATAGTGCTCACTGGTGCTTGCCTGCTGATCTTGTTTATGATTATATCGCTGGAGGAAAAATCTTCTAAAGGAAAATAGAAGGGGGAAGAACTCAGTCAGATAGGTCTCTGTGTGCTCAGGTCTCCTACAAAAATTAAAATTCTCAAGAAAGATAAGCATCTAGAAGCTCCCACTGAGAACAAATTACACCTATGAATCAGAACATTTACTGAGGCTACTGGATGCTGAACCCACTAGAAAATCCAGTCCAAGGAGAATATTTCTTTCTTTGAAAAACAAACATCCAAAAGGTTGCTCTTTCAAGAAGTTTTAGAAGCAGAAATTGACATATCTAGTCTGCGCCTCCTGCAGGTTTCATTTAACTTGTTTTTCCAAATACCTTAATTTAAAAAATGAAATTAATTTTTTTTTGTGACATGTTTGGTTCCGTTCCTTTAAAATTTTATTAAAATAATTCTACAAAAATTTAGTTCAATGACATCAGGCATGTGTTAGCAATTTTATCCTTGTAAGAAATAAATGTAAAAATATTTATACATGTATATATAAGTGTTGTAAGGATAGGTAAGACAAGAGCATTTCTGAAACTATTTATAATTTAATGTTAGTAAAAATTTTGAAATATTTACATGTTTTGGGCTAAATCAATTTTTGAAAGGTAATTTGATTTTAAAAAATCGAGAATCACAGAGCTTTTTTTTTTAGCCAAAGGACAGCTGTATGTAAGAAATGGCAGTATACAAAAGACCTTTTTTATGATCCATGAGAGATGTATTTAACCAGTATAAATAGAAGAATATAATATTTTAAAGGTGGACATTTAAAATTTGTTTTATAAACCATCTTTAGATGGTTTTGATTAACTAAAAAAGGGTACTCAACAATAATCTGCCAATAAACACCTAAATAAATCTCAAAATCACTTAAATGTATACATCCACTCAAAAATCTATGTTCATGATAGATAATTTTCCAATATTTGTCGAGCATTAGGCTGTGGTTCAAGCATTACGGAGGGTTCAACATTGTTTTGCTTCATCTGGAGGCAGAAGATTTTGCAGTGTTCTAGAATTGCATGGGGAGGATGCCACAACTGGTGCATCAAATTTTCCCTTCTTTTCTCTACACTCAAAACAGGTGCATTTGTAAATGAACTCTCCTGATCTGCTTGCATGTCAATCCTATAAGAATATAGCCAGGACTATTATTTTAATTAAGTATTTAATTTGTTTAAATAATTAAAACTTATTTTCTGATTTTCCTATACAAGGAGATAGATTTGGTAGCTTTTCAGAACCTGCTTACACTTAGTAACAGCAGTCATTTCAACACAGAATTGGGGCCTAAGCTTAAATTCTGAAGTTTTAACAATGAAGTAAAGGAAGTAAAAGCAAATTTGTTATGGCAGTACTTAGAAATTTAAAGGCAAATACTGTGTTATATTCATGATTATGATTATGATAAGTTAAATATTAAATCTAGAGTAATAGTAATCTCTAAGAGGACTCTAAAATGCTGAAACAACTGGGAAGCTCCATCAACTGCTCTTAAATATTTGCAGCGAAACAAAAGTTTCCAAATACATGTTTTAAATACACACATTCAAGTATTGCTCTCCTCTTCTTTTTGTTATTGTTAGTGTATGCTAGAATTCACTTCTTTTATATAGACATGGAGAATATACAGTCAAGAGTTTCATGTAGTCAAGATAGCATAAACTTTTCATTTGCTACTTGATGCGATATCAACTATTTCATAAATAAACCCTCTGCCTTCCAGGAAACTGCAGAATTTTATATGTTGTAAACGATCTCTGACCCTAAGCATATTTTTATGGATCACTTCAGGGATGAAATTACAGTTTATCTGCCCTGTGAAAATGTCCTACTTCTGTTAATGTGGACACTGATCATAAACTCTGTGTATTGCTTAAGCTGTTAATAAGTGTATTTATTGTACTTATATTAAAAGCTACTGTTGGTATCTATGTCTAAAAAAGTTCACAGTCCATTTCCTACAGTCAGCAGACCACCTTAGAAAAACTTTATCTATAATTCTTTTATCTATAATTCAGTATATGTGGCTTATATATTTCCTGCTGCTAGTACTACTAGCAGATATTTTTTTTCTGTCGCCCAGCTCTTCAATGTAATTTCGACTTTGGTCTTAATTTTATATTTTCACTCTGGAATTTTTTTTTCAAATGCAATCAAAGAGGAGGCTCAGGGGAGACCTCATTGCTCTTTACAACTACCTAAAAGGAGGTTGTAGTTGGACAGGGGTTGGTCTCTTCTCTCAGGTGACCAGTCACAGAACTAGAGGGCATGGACTCAAGCTTCATCAGGGAAAGTTTAGACTTGATGTTAGGAAAAAGTTCTTCACTGAAAGGGTGATTGGCCGTTGGAATGTGTTGCCCAGGGAGGTGATGGAGTCGCAGACCCTGGAAGTGTTTAAGGGGAGATTGGATGAGGCACTGAGTGCCATGGTTTAGATGATGGTGTTAGTGATGGTGTTGGTGTTGGGTTATAGGTTGGGCTCAGTGATCTCAGAGGTCTTTTCCAACCTTATGATACTGTGATACTGTAATCACAACTAAGAATCTGCTTATGCAGGTTCTGCTTATGCATCTCTTACAATTCCCTGTGGCTTTCCTAATTAAAAATTCAGACAATTTACCTGCGAATATAGAATGGCTAACTGGATGGTTTATAGAAAGTGATATCAACATGTAAATTTAAATTGCCAAGGATGAACAAAAAAAGCCATATTCTACACATATTAAGCATTCATATGCACCCGGAGCAATACTCAATAGCGATTGCAATACTGTAATTGCACATAGGTGGAGATAGAAAGAGTTAGCAGTCAAATCAATAGTGAAGAGAAATCATCTCATATATAAAAAGTACAGTCTTCGGATCTACTGTAAAACACTGAACTATATCCTTATTTAATCCCAGCTTCAAGAGATTTATTACAGAATTTGATCTACACTATGTTCTACAAAAATTTTTGGGAGAGATTTATAGAAAAAATTAACATTGTTGTTTACCTGACACCAATCTAATTTTTGTCAAAATTCTTAAATCTGACTACAAATTTGTTTAGAAGTGTCAAGACTTCAGGATTGTCATAGATTCCTGGATATTTTTTTTGTCTTTTCTAAAAAAAAAGTCAAACTGACTTCTCATCTCTAAGGTTAGAACACTAGTATTATTTAAGACATAGGAAATTCAAGTTACAAGCAACAAAATGTTTAATCACTTCACTTGAGAAATTATATAAATCTCTTGAAACCTGTGAAGCTATGTAGAGCACCTGTGAAGGATTAAGCATAGGGAGAAGTTTACTTCTTTTAAAAGCAAACATTCATGAAGATTTTTTAGAATTGGTGTGGATTGTTGGATGCTTCAGTAAACTGAAGTGATTAGACTAATTAGAACTAGGTATCTATATCAGATATTTTACAGCACAATTAAAAACTGTTTGAGGGAGATTTTCTGTAGGTGTGATTTTCTAAAGAGTGAGTTTTCAATAAATAAAATAGAAATCCAGTATTTTATGTCTTTTTGTTGTTTACATCTCCATAGTTTCCATTACATGCAACTTTTCCCTCTCTGCTGTCTCATCTGGCTAAAAGCATCCCTGTCTCACCCACACACCTCTGCCTCTTTCTCCTCCTCTTCGCGGGACTTCAGTAATACCTGCTCTGACACTCTTGATTTCTCTCCTGTTTTTATTCATACCCATGATGAGGTCTACCCACTCCTCCATCTTTCTGAAATTCATTCCTGGTCTCAGCAATTTCCTGTATACTTTACAGAACATCCACTAGTGTATAAAACAGCCTTCATCAACTATGGTCACACTTTTTTCCTTCCAGCTACTGATCTTTAGCGATCCCGAAATTCCTTCCTCTAACACAGAACACTTTATTACTGATTCAGAGAAATTCAACAAGTCACTATCCTTCAGAAAAAAATATAAATAATTCCCCCTGTGATAATATAAAGAAAGAAACATTGTACTGGAGAAATGTGATAAAACTATATGGGTATGTATGTTGTACATGTATTTTATTTTTTTGCTAATGCCAAAAATACTTGTAATCATTAAGGTCCCTTCCAACACAATTCATTCTATGGTTCTACTAGAGCTAAGACAGTTAATAAAAATAAAGCTTCACATACCTTGAAGCCAGTGTACTTGTAACTTTAGAAGTCCTTTAAAGTAAAGTTAGTAGGTATTAACTGCAATTGTAATTATGTAGGATTACTTTTTTATCCACAACACTTAACTAAGTCATTTGAAAGAAAAAATATAAAAATAAATCTGAAGCTGTTGTCTTTTTCTGTCATTGTTTAACAGTTAGCTTCAATTGTGATAAATCAATATATTTTAAAGGAAATAGACTTCAAACTACTTCTAGACTGTTTACATTACTTGTACATAGGAATTACTCTATTAGTAAAAAGGATTCCTAAAAAGTGTATTTGAGCAATCAATGACTAATGCAGACTGTCAACAAAATGCAGTTGAAAAAATTTCATTTAAAAAAAAAAAAAATGGGCTCTTGATACAATGTAATTTAAGATGAGCATGTGTTTAAAATATTGTTATTCATTCACTTTTTTTTCTGTGTTAAGTTTCACCATAGAAATTGTTGACAAGGGTAAGACTGGGGTTTGGCCAATTGATTTGAATTTAACAGCCTGGACACATAAAACAAATACATCAGAATATTTATGCAGTTCTGCCTTTGGAATGTTCAAAAATCAATGTTAAATTTATGTAGGATATTAGTACCTCCATCAATATCAAAAATATCTCTATCAAAGTCTGGCAACAACAGCCAGCTTTGTAAAAGACACGGAACATTTAATTGCACTGATAAGCCATTATTTGTTCTAAACATGAATTGCATAAAACATCATGGAAATTCACAACTTTTCAGAGCTTCTATTTAATCATCAGACTGATCTCAGCAAAAAAATTGATCCCACTATACCCTTTGTAAATCTCCCAGCATACACAAATATCCTAAAACTCAGTCAAATAAATGGAAATACACTCACAAACTCTTTAGAATCTCAGAAGAGCACTATAAATCATCTTTATGAGCACTTATATAAAGAAAATAATTATTTTCAAAGATAACTTATCTATATGTCTTGGATTTGCAATCAGACTCATGTAACGAAAAAGATGCGAGATCTTATATTTCTGATCAGAATATATTTCTGATTTTTAGAGAGTGTTCATTTCTTTCATCTGGAAAGTCAACCTGCTTCAATGCTTTAGTTTGATCACCAATTTAAGGCACCAAAACCATTTTCAGCTGATTGCTAGTGACTAAATCAATAGAAAATGTAATTACTAGTGATGAAAATTTGCTAATTTCTGAGTTCAATATTACTGAATTGTGATCAGTTATGTTCTCCAATATGTCTCATGTTATCATTAGCCTTCTTTGTGGTAAAGTCACATTGCTGACTCAAAATTAACATGGTGTCCACCAGGACCCTGAAGAGCTTTTCTGCCAAGCTGCTTTCTAGCTGAGTCCCATCATGCACCGCCATCTCCTGAAGTGCAGGACTTCACATTTCCTCTTGTTGAGCGTAATGAGTTTCCTGACCTGACAGCCCATTTCTCCAAAATGTCAAAGTTCTTCTGGATGGCTGTATAAACTTATCAGCCACTCCTCCAAGTTTTGTGTTATCTGTAAACTTGCTGAGTGTTCACTCTGCCCCATCACACAGATAATTAATGAAGTTTTTAAAGAGGACTGGAGTCAATATAGACTTCTGGCTAATTACTGATCTCCAACTATACTCTGTTCAACTGAGTACAACTGCCCGGGTGTGGCCATTTAGCCAGTTTTCAATCTACCGTACTGTTTGCTTATCCAGTCCTTATATCAACAGCTATTCTATAAGGAACTTACAGGACACAACGTCAAAGACCTTACTAAAGTCCAGGTAGACAATACCCATTGCTCTCCCTTTGTTTACCAGACCAGTCATTTCAGCATAGGTTGGTCAAGGTTGGTCAAGCACAACTTCCCTTTGAATTAATACTAACTAGTTTTGGTCACCTTCTTGTTATTCAAGTGCCTGGATATTGTTGCCATATTTAGTTGCTCCATCATCTTCCCAGGTTATCCCCTGGTTCCTTCTTCCTGCTGTTCTTGGAGATAGGAGTTAACATTTGTTCTCCTCCAGTCTTTAGAAAATTCTCCCAGTAGCATAATGACTATGATTGGTCCAAGATTACCAGAAGTGGCACCTTGTCCACAGCAGCGGTGTCAGAACTAACTGATCTTTAACGTCCCTTCCAATACAAACCATTCTATAATTCTGTCATTCTATTATTCTATCATGGCAGCTCTCCAGTGATAATCAATCCATGTCAAGATTGACACTAAAACAGATGTCACGGACATCTAGACAGCCTAGAGCAGTTTCAAGGCAAGGCTAGTTTGTCTTGAATCCAAACAGCTGATAGAACACCATTCTGACCAGAATTCCATGCGGACTATGAAGATTTCTGTACAGGAAAATTTTACAAAATCAACAGTCTTAGTCTATGTTGGGCCAAAATCAAAGAAAAGTATTAGAAATTCAGTGTGGTAGAATCTCAAGTAGCCGAAACTAAGTTTAAATATAAGAGTAATGCAGGAAATCCTGAAGACATTCTTCTGTCCATTTCTCTGTCAATGAGTTTCACTATGATTTTTCATGTAGAATAGGGTGAGTACTTAAGAAGTCTGATTTACCTAGAAGACTGAAAAGTGTGAGTCTGTGAAGACAGTTATTGACTCCAGTGTTATACCACCATAGGTGTTATACCACCATAGTCATCCTGGCAAAATTACAGGTGGCACTATCTGGAGAACTGCCAGACTTACAAACATCCTGGTACTGAGGTGGCATCCAGATGTGGCATCTGGTTTAGGCACAATTGTGCACCATGTGACTGATCACTCAGTAGTTTGCATATTTGTTTACACAAGAGCACAGTATACAGTGGCAACTAACGCAAAAGAAGGCATTCAAAAACTTGAGAGTACTCCACTTCCAGTTCAGTAATTTCATTTTAATGACACCAACAATTGTCTTGGGCAATATGTCATTATACCTGATCAAATAGATAACAACAAGGTGAAATTCACTGCATAAGTACAAGAGAGGAAAAAAGTATACTCATAGAGAAAAGGTATAAGAGACCACTTCTGTGTCTCAAAATTCTCAAGATTTCATTAACAGTCAGAGACTGTTTGACAGATTTTCTTGTCAAAGCATCTCTCCTCTTTCATCATAATAGTATAATGATCTGTATTACCGGATACTCTTAAAATTTTCCACTTACCTTGATGACCCTTCAAGATACCTACTGCTCAGGAGAGGAGACCAATAGCAAAGAAGATGATCATTTGCAGAACTAGTCATCATTTCACTAACTGAAACAGAAAAGAATTTAAAAAATTTCTTCAGATAAGCAAACTTCCTAAGCAAATCTGCAGCTTGCCAGATTGACAGAAAAGACTGCCTTTCAAGACTACCTGAAACAAAATAAAAAAGAACACAGAGAAGACACTATGCTGCTGATTTGGAGTGGTGTCTTGTTAAGCTTTGTGAAAATACAGATTGCGGTTCAACAAAGCCTGTAGTACAGCCATCAGTGAATCACTATACACAACACTTCTATTTCCTATATTGTCCTGTAGCCACGTTTTCATCAGATTCCAAGAGTATAACATGGTGACTGTTTCTCCTGATGCTCAAACTTGTTGATCCTAAACCACTTGACATGAAATTATGAACCAGGAATGGATATTTGGCAAAATATTACTGTGGCCTAGACCTTCAAGCTGTTCTATTTTAGTAAAGCTGTAAGCTGACTTCTCAAAGGAAGAAAAGGGATAATGCTAGGGTATATGGGAGGAGCATGTCTGATCCTTAAAGTGTATCTAGTCAAGGGCTTTTTCGTTGAAAAGAGGGATAATGCGAAAAGGATAAGGCCATAATCAAGAACATACAGATATAAACCTGACAAATAAATCATGAGAGGTAGTGATACGAACAAATCTGACCAGCTCCACTAATTGGTAAAGATATATCAAGTGTGAAAATTTTTATTTTTCAATATGATTATCTGACTGAGCATCTTGTCAAATTGAGATTATAGGAAAAAAAGGAGAGAAATTGCAGAGACATAAAACCTCACCAATTAGCATTAAAAAAGATAATAACCAAAAATAAACCTGGTCAGTCGCACTAACTGATAGGCAATCAAGAAAATACAGGCAAACTGGGAGTTTGCTACTGAGAAAGATGTAACCCTAAGGTCCAGGATGTTGAAACGAGGGCAATGGGACTAAGCAAAGAGTTGAAGGAAAGGTCAGGCAGATAGGAACAAAGTGAGGGTAGTCAGAAAGGGGTTCAAGAGGGGCTGGTTGAGTTTAAAGTAGGGCCAGTCTGTGCTCTGTTCTGACTAAGCCCTAGATCTGATCAGCAGAGTCTGCCCTATCTTCTTATATCTTCTCATTAAATCTTTTCTTAACTATTTCTCTATTTACTCACACACTCCATCATTTTTGGGATGTGTGGACTAGGTGCCCGTAAGACATGTGTGTGAGTGAAATTTGGTGCCAGCTACTGGAGTCAGACCAGGATTGTAGGCACCTCTGGCCTAGTGTCAGCCATCAGAGTCAGCAGGAGTCTTTAACCTTCAGCCACTGGGCTAGAAATGATGTATATGCCCTGAAAACCAGCAGTCAGAGGACTGGCATGAGTGAGCTCACTGAGAGGCTCAGAACTGGTGGCTGGAGCAGGACTTCGGGTCACAGACCGTGTGCCTGGTTTTGTCTGCTGGGAAGGGTCCCACGGTCTATATTTTCCCCAAACCTGTTGCACGTGGCATATGTGTATTTCGTGGCAAACTGGACTAGCTGATGAATTGAGGGACCCTGGGTATCGTGCAGGTGAGGGGTCAATGCAGTTAAGCACAAGCACACCTATGAGCATTGGATCGTAAAGATTGACTTCTTGTATTGTATTGTTGTCTTAAACATTGTCTGAATGCAGTGTTGCACGTGCCTGAGTTGACCTGTGGGTCCTGGTTAACAATGAGAGGGGGAGGTGCAGGAGTAACCACCGTGCTCTCTGCCAACCCCGCTACCTGTGGATGGGCTGTCCCAGGCAACTGCCATGGAGGAGGAGGGGAGGTGCCCGACTGTATATGTGTCTGCAAAGGGTTCACACAGACGTTTTTCTGGCAAGGGTCTGTAGAACTGCTGGTGACTTTGGAGCCCCCAGCCTCAACTCTAGAACCTTCCTGAAGGAGAGTTTCCACATGCTCTGATTGAAGAACTTTCAGAGCAAGACCACCTCTCACGTGGTAATAGGGCACAGACTTGCCCTATAAATAGTGCCTGGCAAGAAGGCACAATGTGCAACTACTACCCCATGCAACCAGCCTGAAGAAGGACTACTGGATCATGTGTTCCTGAAGATATTGCTTCTGGAGAAGCTGCTGTCAGATGTACCAAATTTTCCTGAGGGCTTTGGCACTATGGCTTATTGGATTGAATCTGAATGGGGGTGTAATTTGTTTAGCATCCTTGGCTGTATTCAAGGTATCAGACTGTGATCTAAACAGATTGGAATCTGTTTTGCAACTTTGATAAGGTGCAACTCAGAATGCACCTGAGTATCTGTTTTGTGATTTTGACTGTGTCCAAAATAAATACTGCATTTGAATTTACCCTGTGAGATTCTCAGTCTCCAATTTGCTGTGTAGACCTCAAAAGACCCTCCCTCTTCAACCGTGCAGGTCGGGGTGGGCACTAGCATTACTGGTGTCAGGAGTGGGCCCTCACAAAGAGTGCTTGTGGGATAAGTGTGTGTGGGTGCCATATGTTTGCCAGCAAGAACTGATCTGCACCAGCCAGTGTGTAGAGCACCTGTGGAGTGGGTAAGAGGGACAAGGGGCCAGACCAGCACTTTAGAGGGATCTGCAAATATGCTTGTGCTTGTAAACTTGGAGACTGTCATGTGTGCCCTGCACTAGTGACCTGCCTTTTCCAGCCCAAAGGAAGGAGGCAACTCGCCTGTCTATTCCTGCGTTTTCTGTGAGTCCTGTCTATGGATGCTGTTGAAGGCAGCATTTTGTCTGTGGCAGCCTGTGATTAACCACTTCAATATCTGGCCTCTGTGTGTCTGTGCCCATGTGTACGTGTGTATCTCTGGGATAAGTACTTAGCTTCATCATTGGTTGAGCCAGCAAATGGGGGAGCAGCAGCTGTGTCCCACAGCCTGGGAAGTTACCCTGTGTCTTCATGTGCACCTGAATGGGCTCCAGTTACTCAACATTCCGAGCTGGGGCTGCTGGAAGTAGTGACCACCCCCAATATTCCTTAAAAGATAATATTTTCTTAGCCCCATTTAAGTGCAAGCTTGTCCTTACACAAGGGTAAATAGAGGACAAAAGAAAAAGTTTAAAATTTTCACCTTTGACTTCTACAGAAAAGTGTGAAAGTCCATCTGCTACCTTCCTAAAGTCTAAATAATATACCTTGCAGAGATGAGAAAAGCACAGAAAAGCTTACCAGAACAACTAAAATAAAACGCACACCACATTTTCTTGGTTTTAGTATTTCTGCATAATAAAAATAAAAAAAATTTTATACTCAGGTGAAAAAAAATGCTGCATCTTCTTTAGTCATCTGTGAATAATCAGTAACAGGAAGAACATAAAAAAGGTAAGTACAGATTATTATTTCCTCTTGTACACTGTCTGTTTCAATATCTCCCATAGATTGTAACCATGCTTATTTTTAATAATGCTTAATGGGCATTTTTGAATAAATTTCTACAAATCACTTTTTGAGCATATTTCTCCTTTTGTCATATACAAGATCTTTCATTTTTTTATGAAAAAACCCTGCCATTTTCTTGCTAATCCTAATTCTTTCAGCTTTTGCAACCTACTTATTCTTTATATATCTTCTGCATGCCATTCATTACTTCATGCATTTCATAAAATTTTTCACACATACTTTAAAATGTTTCAAAGATTGAGTTCCTTCAGCCATATTTGTTACCCTTTTCTGCCCTTATTCACTTTTTATTGCATTGTCTGTGAGAAGGGGGTGACCAGAAGTACATGTATTTCTGAAAATGAAGACACACAATGGCTTTATACAATGACAGAAATTTACTCTCTAATCTTATCCTTATGACTTTTTACATCCTTTTAGCCCTTCCAACTACATATGAACAGCAAGATTACATTTTAGAGAATGTTTAATTCTAGTATTTCTATTTCTAAAACAGTATTAGCCAGCTTTCCCTCCTTAGTATTTTTTTTAAATAACTCAGGATTTTCTGACACAGCATAAACATATAGAGAGGTTTTGAACCACACTCTCATGCACAAGGTGCTCAATTCCTCAGAATACTTTCTCAGTCAAGGGAAATGTGTTTGCTGAGATTGAAATAATTCTCTGCTTTCATCCAGACAATTTTTCTTTGCTTCACTCTTTGCAGCAGAAACAGCAGCCAAACCTTTGCAAATACTAACTGATATCTATGTAAAATAATTGATTCTGAGCTGCAAAGTCACTTGTCTTACTTCTAGGTAGAAAGTCCCCCTGCTTTTCATAACTGAAAAAAGGTATAAAATTTCTAGTAGGAACTGTCTCAAAACAGTCAGCATTTGCTGGAGCAGAAAACAATAAGCAGAGGGGAAAACCTGAAAGTATCGCTGAAGTAAATATACACTAGTGAGCAACGACCACAACAGGTGACAACACCTCCCCCAAAAATCTTGCTGTTAATGCTTGATCCTTTGAAATTATACCTCTTGCATAGTTATTTCAATTCATTGATCAAATTCCAATGTCTTCAACAATCTTCTGATTTCACCTTTACTTGATAATAGTGCTAAACCTCTTCTTCCTATCAGATGTATGGTATGTTGTTTAAAGCTTCTACTCTGTGACAATGTACTGTATTATTTTTTGAAAAACATGGTTTAAGACTTTGTTTAAAGTGTCACAGCCCCATCCTGCACAATATAAACCAAAGGGAGTCTTGCCACTAAGCTCCAAGAACTAGACCTAAGAGCCAAGGCTCAAAATTACTCGTTTCAGTAAAAGGCAATTACAGAGATTGGTGCAAATGTACATGCAGGTTAGGTGTCTGAAACTGGCATTTGACATAAGTTTTCTGTTAAATGCTTAAGATATTTAGCATTCTGTTCCCTATTGCTAAGTTAAATACTTTAAAAAAATAATAATAGTTTTTAATTTAAAGAACTCCACAAGTAATTGTTTTATAATACCTTTCAAAAATGGGCAATACGTGCACCCTATCAAGGATTTGGTTTTGTCTTTTTGAAATAAATTAGGACATGCAAGCACCCTGAATCTTGACTTTTTCCATATATTCAGAGAACCTTAAAAGTAGACTGTATTGGGTCTAGGAGGCAGGGATTTGGTAGCAGGGGTAAAGCAGGTTGCCAGAGTGCTTTCATGAGAAGACACCCAGAAGCTGCCTTTATGTTAGGGAGGGCCAGTCCCAGTTGGCTCCAGGACCGACTTTCTCCTTGCTAAATCTGCACCAAGTAGAGACGTTGGTAGCACTTCTGTGATGACATATTTTTAAAAGAGTAAAAAGCAACTGCAGCTGGGAAAAAAAAAAAAAAAAGAGTGAGAATATGTAAGAGAAACAACCTGCAGACACCAGGATCAGTGAAGAAGAAGGAGGAGGAGGAGGTGCTTCAAGCACCAGAGCAGAGATGACCCTGCAGCCTGTGGTCAAGATCATGGTAATTCTGGTTGCCCTCCTGCGGCCCGTGGGGTTTACAGTGGAGCAGATATCTGCCTGCAGCCTGTGGACGACCCCACGCAGCAGCAAGAGGGTGTGACCCAAAAGAAGCTGAAGCCCATGGAAAGCCTAAGCTGTAGCGGGATCTTGGCAGGAAGTTCGGTCTGTGGAGAGGATCCCACACAGGAACATTTCTTGTGGAAGAACCTGTGACCCCATGAAACTCTTGTGCTGAAGCATCCCATATCTGAAGGACCCTTGCTGGAGCACCTCTTATAGAATTGTATAATTGGCAAGAAATTAATTTGCCTGAATCAAGCCTGTTTTGTCCATGACGGTAATTGATGAGTTATCGCCCTGTCCTAATCTTCACTAATGAGGTTTTAATTGTATTTTCTTCCCCTGTCATATTGAGGAGGGGAGTGGTAGAGCAACCTGGTGTACACCTGGTGGATAGCCAAGGTCAATACCTGGCATCACCATCACTGAGACTGCAAATGACCTCTGAAACAGCCAGCCAACCAGCTGGTCACTGAAATTGTATCACACTCCGAGTATGTCAGGTTCTGTGTATCACCAAGAATGGAGACTCCATAGCCCCTTTGGGCCACCTGTTCCAGTGCTTCCTTACAGGGGAAAAAAAACCCCTACATTCTTCAGTTTAACTGGAATTTCCTGTATTTCAATTTCTTTGTCCATTGCTTCTTGTCTTATAACAGGGCACCACTAAGCAGAGTCTGGTTCCATCTTCATTCACTTGTATCAGATATTTATAAACATAGATAAGATTCCGAGCCTTCTCTCTTTCAGTCTGAACAAATCTAGCTCTAACATTCTCCCCTCATGCAGGAGATGCTTCAATCCCTTAATAACTGTTCTGGTCCTTTGCTAGGCACCATTATGTCCCTGCCCTTTTTTGAACTGGTGAATAAAGCATGCAAATCTGTCTCATTAGGGCTCAGTGGAGAGGACAGGATCACCTGCCTTGACCCACAGGCGTTGCTAGCTTTTGGTAAATTTGTTATCCACCAAGACCTCGGGTCCTGCCAAGTCTTTCTTTTCTGAAAGGAAATGAAAGTCACAATAGTTTCGCCATCTGTTTATACTGAAAAACCAAACAATAGAACTCATTCACTCTGTTGATGCAAAAATTATGCTTAGAGACTCTCTATATAAACTGGAAATCAAATGTGAATATTTTCATGGTGTCTTAGATTAAGCTTCCAACGTTCTATATTTTGTGCCCTTATTTCTCATTACTAGATTCACACTAAGCCATATTTGTAAAGTATCCACAAATACACAACAGCGGGTTCTCTTTGGTCAGAAAGCCAGGAAAAAAAACACTGATAATATTATTTCTTCACAGAACGTTAGGTAGATTAAGCTTTGCAGATAAAGTTTCTGAATTGAATATGATTAAGTTCATATTTTGCTTTCAGAAAGGAATAAGAAACCACTAAGAGTTACTTTCCATAAGGAACACAAATCGATTTATGATAAGAAGGCAAGGGAAAAAAAAACGAAGTATCATAAAAATAATTTTCTTCATGAATGAATGATTTAATCTGTCAAAATAAATTTAGCAACTGCACTGTTTTCCTTTGTGACTTCATGGAAACTGGTAAGTAGAGATGTGTATGGGTTTTGAATTTCATATCGTTTACACTGGAACATTCAGTAGTGGCTCTACTTTAGCCAAGGATTATACAGTGTGACAATTTGAAAACAGGAAAGATTCTGTTCTCTCTCAGAAAAGTGAAGAGGAGCAAAAGGGATCTTTTGTTGTTACATACGGGGGGAAAGGAGATAGCCTGTCAAGGAACATGAATAGGCTTCCAGGGCTAGGAAAAATAAAGAATTTAGTGCTTTTGAGCAGACATTGTTTTTTAAGGGTTCATACATTATCAAGAGTGAAATGTAGCTGAATGAGTTCAGGGAGGAGTTTAGGGAGGAGGAATAGGTGGCAAATTTGAATAGGTCTAGCTCTAGTGCATATAAATGTTCTACATTCCCTTCAGCCAGCCAGAAACCTGAAGAAATAAGATGTCCAATATATTTCACATCGTGTTTTGGAAACACGGTACAAAGGATCACTGTAGTGGAATCAGAGCAGAAACCAAATTTAAGAACAAAGATATTCCTTTTCTACTCTGGACTGGTTGAAAATATGTAAGAGTTATGCAAATACTCTGTTATTTCATATCACTTTCTCCACACAAACACCAGCCTGTAGAATCTTTCAGTGTGTTCATGGCCAGAAGAACATACTTTTAGATGATGAGCTTCCACTTCTTGTCTAATTACTTTAAGAATAGGCCTCAGATATTAAAACATCCATCCTGTCTCTCTGTATGCATCTGAAATGTTTTAGCTGTGTCCTTAGCCATGCATAAACTGAAGTTAAGCAAAATCTAAACCTCAGTGTGTGTTAGCAGGCAATGGCAGACAACTTGGAATGCGTAGACTCTGCAGTACATCAGTTGTAGAGTAGTTTCCCAGCGTTTTTTTGTTATTACTTAACAACCTGGTGTGAAAACCCCAGTCCCCAACACAACAATTAACTGATGTCAGTGACAAAATGTCTTTACTACACTGCTAAATGAGTATATGGTTGCACAAGCTTGATAATGCTAGGTGCTAGTGTAGCAGGAGTGCTCTGTGAAAGCTTAGTTTTGTCTTCCTTTGTTATGAATATGACAAGAAAAGAAACAGCAGTATGAAAGGTTTTAATGAAGCAGTTCTTCTGTCTTTAATTGCAATATGAAATGACAAATCTGTTTATTGCAGACTGTTGAAAATCCTTATTGATCAGCATTATGTAAAACAAAATGTACTAAATTACAAACCAGTGGCTGTAAATTGGCCATGAACTACTTAAATCTAATACTATAAACTGAAGAGGGTAAGCTAGAGAAAGATCTTGAAAGTTTGTCTGCAAAGTGTCCTGTTTATACCCATGACCAAAAAAAAAAATAAAGGAATAGTACAGGCATTGAATCTTGAACCTCATGACTACCTGTTGTATAATGGTCTAGCCTCAAAGGAGGGCCAATACAGAAAGAAAAAAATAGTGCTGATCAGATGGAGAAAAAAAAAATAAAAAAAATCAGATGATAAATGTTAGATTTCTTTTTCGGAAACAAGAAAGTACCATTAGTACATTGTTTTCAAATCTCACTCCATTTCTGATTTAATCTTCAAATGATCTTTTGATTTTCTGACATACAGCTGAAACTGGACAGAATCGCATGAGGGCTGCTCTTATCTTCTCAAATTCTTCTGCATTCTATTCACTCCGATTAATA
This sequence comes from Tapera naevia, assembly GCA_033556795.1. NCBI lineage: Eukaryota > Metazoa > Chordata > Aves > Cuculiformes > Neomorphidae > Tapera > Tapera naevia. Next base: position 5,137,763 of record JAUMJJ010000016.1, read on the forward strand.
ACAGTGATTTCTACCAAGAATTAATGGTATCTTGAATGTGTCCATCTTTCTCTGATCTCTCTTTCTGACACTGCGTCAAAGCTACTAATAAATCTTTTCTCTTTGCACTGTGCACTTTAAAGCACATTTGGACTTCTGGTGTGTTATACAAATTGCATGACATAAACTTGAATATTTTTTTCTCTTCTATATCTGAAATTCTCCTAATATTCTTTTACTGAGTGCTCTAAATTCATGATTCCTTCAACCAGATTTTCTTGCTTCAACCTTCTGTTGATTCTTATTATGCACTTCAAACTAAACTTTTCAGATTGGGGCAACAATGCTATCTTTTATACTGTACTTTACATTTTCATTTGACCCAACTAAAAGCTGCTTTATAAGAACCTTCAAATCTTTCTCCCAGTCACAACAAAATACTTCTCCTTAAATCACTTTCTCACAGTGGGAAGAATTCCTCAGTGCTGTAAAACACTTCACCTGCTCCATCTAATTATACTTCATAAACATTCTTCCATTCTTCTTCTATTATCTCTTTTAACTAAATATCTAAAGAAAATTAACCTAAACTATCCACTATACTTACACAGTTATAGCCCTTTTACTACAAAATGTCCTAACAACTTGTGGTAACTACTGCTAATTAAACAGAAGATTAACAGCAGGATGATGATGAGAAAATTAAAAGACGATATTTACAGTTCATTTTTTTAACAAGTTCTAGAACTTTGGCCCTTCAATGGCTGGACCTATTGCTCCTCATCTATTACTCTTTTTGCAACTTACCAGCACTAGAAAAAAAATTCATTCATGTAAATCCTTGACTCAGGATTGTTGATACTTTTCCTTCATGAAAGATTAAGAGGACAATTGAGTACTCAGTTATAAAAATCTCAGGTAAAAGATTAAGAGCTGTCACTGGACCTTAAATTCTGTACAGAAAGCATAATTGAAGTATTTAATGGTGCTTTAAAGATAGTATTTTAAGCTGTGTTCCAACTTCACCCAATGTCTACTGTACACAGGAGTGAAAGGGCAATTTTTACTACATTTTGAATGCCACATCCAACTCAAGGCAATAGTACAGTGACTGTTTTCTGTCACAAAACGATATGACTTTTGGCTGTCTGTAACTTATTCGTTGGAATGTTTCTGCACGTTTTATCAAAAGCCTAAATCTTTGCTAAGTTTTCTCCATTAAGAAAGTGCTTTTAAAAATTCCTCCTTCCCTCCAAGTCCCTCACGTCTCTTAGATTTTTGATATTGCTATCTGAACTGTGTTTCAATACCTAAACTTTATAATTCAGCTATTTTTCTGAGATTATTCAGTAAAATGCTGATGAAAATCATCAAACTCTTGAGGAATAATTTGTTTTGTGATTTGTTTTTCTCTGGTTTGGTTTGTACTGCAAATAGTAACTTCTGTTGCTTTAGTTTTCAAATGTGTTTCTGGGGCCTATTTTGGGGGGGCATTGCTCCACAGTAGAAGCAGAGTGCTCTCATAAAATCAAGGTTGTTTTGGAGACTGAGTGGCTGCTAGAGGAGAGACACAGCAGCAAATACTGGATGTTAATTATGCAAATTTATATATACTATGGCAACTTACTGCTATTCTACTAATCAACTTGAGGGAGATACTGATTTTCGTTCTTTCTATTCTAGTGAAAAGTATCAGAAAGTGAAAGTTAACAATATGAGTGAGATAGAAAGAATTACAAGACAGAAAACATAGAAGTTGCACAGCAAGTAATGATGAAGATGATAATAATAATAACAACAACAATAAAAAAAATCACACAGTAAATGTTGATTCCAAACACATTCCTGGAAAACCTGTCTGTGCTTCCTAGCTGTCAACTTTCTGCTTTACAAGTTCCTCTGTTTTTCCACAAGAATAAAGAAACAGAGAAGGGATGAGAGAGCTTTCTACTGCATCAGACTTGAGATGGTTATGTTGTTAGCTGTGCAAACAACATACAGAGCTATCTTATTGACAAGTTTTACAGATAAGTATCCAGAAAACATGAAGATCTTATAGTTGTGCATATCAGAGATCCATTCAATGCCTACTCAGCTATTTTCAGTCAGATGTAGAAGAGGAGTTGAGTCTCAGTCATTAAAGGAGAACCTCAGTCATTAAAGGAGAACTAATAAACAGCCCACACAGAAAGCAAAACCCATACTGTATGAACTAAGGAACTAATACTGTAAGCACACAAAATATACCTAACATTATATTAAGTCATCTTTACAGTTTATATCATAAGGCAAGACTGAAGTCATAGTGATAGTACAATGGTACATAACCCTGCTGTGAGACAACAGTCTTTTTACATATCGTCTTCATGAAAAGGACATATCATCTTCAGGTAGAAATAGATTATTTCTTCTTCATTTTCCAAAATTTGTTTTAATTAAAATACTCTGGGCTGTGGCTTTTGTCTTCTCAAAAATAAACACATTCACAAAAAATGGTCTTTAAAAAAAAAAAAAATCATAATTTGCCTGAAAGGTAGCTCAAAATCTGATTTTCAATTTATTTTACAATCCTGTCTTACAGTTCAACTGCAATTTCATCATTTATTTTGCTTTAGGGAAAGATTTATCAGATGTCTTAGTTCTTCATATGCAAATTGATTGTAATAAAAGGAATAATAATTAATAAGTTCATCAATACATGCGATGGATTCTAAATTTTTAGTTCTATGGTTTTAGATTCTGTCAGTAGCAGTGTTTTTTTATTGTTGACTACTAACACATAAAGTGATAAGAAAATGGTGAAAGTGGCACAAGATCTCTACTTCCCAATTAAAAACCCTAGCCATTTTTTTAAATGATGCCAAAAATAAATAGAGGTTAATAATAGAGTGAATTCTTAATTGCAATTCTTTCTTGCCCCTTGGCACAGACAATATTCATTGCTACACTTTAATTTGCTACATCAAATTAAATTCTTTTTCTTCAGTCCAGACCAGTTTTTATGTTTGTTTAATGACTCTTGCTTCTTCTATCCACAGGGATATTTGGCTTACATTAAAGAAGCAATTATATCATTTACTCATGCTCCTTTAGTAACTGTTTAGGTGCCTGTCACCACAAGCATTGTGTTTTTAACAAGTAAGTATGTGAAATAAACCAGGAGTCTGATTTCCTTCTTTCTTACCATGATGGAAACATGGAATACACTTGTTGAAATCAGTGAAATTACATTTTCATAAAAAGAAACAACCTGACAGAGAAGAATTAGTCTGACATTTATCTAGTAGCATCATTTTCTATTTTGCACACAGAAGCAGAACTCTTCCATGTTTTCAATGCCATGACTTTTCGTTTCAAAGGAAAATCCTAAATATATCTGTTCAAGACAAAAACTATGCCTTAGTCATTGTATGCCTGCATAGTGAGTGATGTGACAGAACTGTGTTCTCACCTGGGGCCTGCAATGGTATATTAATAGGCTTGCCAACAATAGGTTCAACCTAATCTATCAAGAATAGAAGAAAAAACACTTTACAGCCTCTCAGGAGAGCTTTGCCATTATATAAGTCTTAAAACATCTTGTCAATAGACACATGGAAAAGCTTTAAAATAGTCAGAAATGCTTTCAAAACTTAGTAATAATAAAATCAGTATTTTTGAGGTCCTAATTTCAGGGAACAAAATTAACTGCAGCTAATTTTGTATCTGTTTTCACAGTTCCATTAGAGAACACTAAGCAATTGGAATATTGCCATGTTTTAACTAAGAAACTGTTTATGCCAATGTTATTTTACAGGTTGGATCAGGGAAGAAAAGAGTTTAGAAAGCAGAGCATTAGACTACTTTGCCTTGAAGCAACTGGATTTGATTAATTATCATAGTATTACTGATTAAAACAAATTAAGAGTCCACTAACCTAAACAAGAGTGGTATATGAAGGATTTTGTCAGTTTATAGATAGGTAATAGACCTAATGCCATTAGGGAAAGAGGGCTCAATTAAGTTTTTATGCTTGATATATATTTGATGTTAAATGATTAACATTCAGGACTTCATATCTCTTGTCATATATGATAAAGTGTGGAGATGCTTACTTTGTTTGCTCAGAGTTCACTGTGTGGTTACTGTGACACATTTATTAAAAAGACAATCTCCAGGAACCACGAAACATCTGTTTGCCTTTCCCTAGCTGAACACACAGGAACACCTGGTATTTTAAGGTTGAGAGAATTGCCTTCCCTCTCACAACATGATCAGACAGAACAGGTCTGGAGAAAGGCAGCACTCAGATGTCTCATAGAAACGTGTGGGATTCTTGCACTAGAAATCTGATCTACCTGTCAAGCCTAGAAAAAAAAACGAAAGTTACCTAGAGACCCAGAGGGGACTAGGTATGTGTCATCAAATTTTCATAGGGATCTAGAGGGGACAAGGTATGTGTCAACCAGGAAACCGCCAAAAATGCCAAACAGTATAGCAGAACTAGAGGGAGGGACAAGTCCTGCAAGGACAGAGCAGACAGGGAACATGGGATTTCTTTTCAAGCCTCCTCTTCAGATTGTATTAAGGCAGCACTTGAGAGCTTGCTGCCTTTCAAAGTTATCCTACCTTGATTTAGTATGAAATATTTCAAATAAACAGAGATATAGAGAGAGACCAGAGCCTTTTCTGTGATATATTCACATCAAAACGAGGGGGAAAAAAGGAAGGAAGATCAGCTCCACCTTGAGGATCACAGGGTCTCTTCACAGTACACATCAGCAAGGGTTTCATATAGAAACAAATCCATCTACTTAATAATTGGCCAAAGCATGGGAGAGATGTCTTTTAAAAGAACAAGTAGCCATCTCCCTCTTGCAGAAGTTTGCCTTTGTAACCGTGAATATTGCAGCAGTAGTGACCACATTTATACCATAAAATGAACAGAGACAGACAGATGCAGCTGAAGCTGAAGAACATGGGTGTGCTCTAGAAGGGCAAACAGGAAAATATATACTGATTAGAAGAGCATAGGCATTTGAAAGTTTTCTTGTCTGTCAAATAATGATTAAGTATTGGCAAATAGCTTCAGGTTTAAAACTTATAAAAGTGCAAATTTTCACAGGAAACAGGTTGATTTTACAAATCACTGAGAGAAGCTATTTTAATCAGAAATGGTGTGAAAAACACAAATATGACTATTCTCCTGAGTGCTATCACATCCCACTTCTTAGTACAGACTCTGCCAAAATAAGATGTGTTTTGTTGGACTGAAAAATAATAACTCCATGATAAGTTTTCTGTAAAAAATTAAGTCCCTGACTAGGCCTTGGGAACTTCTTCGTACCAAGCACTTATCATCTAGTGCAATGTCCCTGCAATGAGCAAGGGCATATTCAACTACATCAGGTGACCCAGAGGTCAATCCAATCTGACCCTGAAGGTTTCCAGGGATGGGACACACACCATCTCTTTGGCCAACCTGTTCCAGTTTCAACATCCTCACTGTAAAAATTATCTTCATTATTATCTAGTCTTCACCTACGCTTTTTTAGTTTAAAACCATTAGTCCCTGTCATATTGCTTCAGGCCTTGCTAAAACCCTGTTATAATCTTCCATATAAGTCTTCCTTAAGTATTCAAAAGCCCTAATAAGGTGTCCTCAAAAGCTTCTTTTCTCTAGGCTGAGCCACCCCAACTGTCTCAGCCTTTCTTCATAGGAAAGGTGCTCCATTTATCTGATGATTTTTGTGGCCCTCCTCTAGACCTGCTCAACTTTTCCATGTCTTTCTGTGCTGAGGACTCCAGAGCTGGATGCATTATTACAGCTGGGATTGCACAGGAGAAGTAGAGGAGTTGAATGACCTCCATTGACCTACTGGCCACAGGAGAAGCAACAGATTTAACCTATCTGGACTTCTACAAATCCTTTGACATGGTTCTCCACAACTTCCTTTTCTCTGAATTAGAGGGATATGGATTTGGTTGGATGGTCGCATTGAGAGAGTAGTGGTCAATGGCTCAATGTCCAGATGGAATCTGTGATGAGTGGTGCTTTTCAGGGGTGGGTACTGGGACCAGTGCTTTATAATATTTTATTTAATGATATTGACAGAAAGATCAAGTGCACCCTCAGCAAGTTTGCAGATTACACCATGCTAAGTTGGGGCAGTAGTCATTCTAGAAGGACAGAATGTCATCCAGAGGGACCTGGACAACCTGGAGAAGTGGGTCTGTGTGAGCTTCTTGAGGTTCAACAACACCAAGTGCAAGGTCCTACACCTGGGTCAGGCAGCCCGTGGTGTCAATACATGATGAGAGAAAATATGATCGAGAGCAGCCCTGGGGAGAAGGACTTGGGGGTGCTTTGACAAGAATCTGGACATGAGTCAGCAATGTGTGCTCACAGCGCAGAAGTCCAAACATGTCCTGGGCTGCCTCAAAAGAATCGTGGCCAGCAGGTTAAGGGAAGTGGTTCTTTCCCTCTACTCCGCTCTTGTGAGACTCCAGCTAGAGTACTGTGTCCAGTTCTGGAATCCCCAACTTAAGAAGGACATGGAACTGTTGGAGTGGGTCCAGAGGAGGGCTATGAAGATGATTGAAGGGCTGGAGCACCTTCACTATGAGGACAGGCTGAGAGAGTTTGGCTTGTTTAGCCTGGAGAAGAGAGGGCTCTGGGGGACCTCATAGCAGCCTTCCAGTACTTGAAGGGGGCCAACAAGAAAGCTGGGGAGGGATTTTTAACAAAGGCAAGAACTGATAAGACAAGGGGGAATGGCTTTAAACTGGAAGGGGGGAAATTTAAGTTAGGCATTAGGAAGAAATTCTTCACAATGAAGGTGGCATAGGTTGCCCTGGGAGGTTGTGGCTGCTACCTCCCTGAAGATGTTTAAAGCCAACCTTGATCAGCCTGGTGTAGTGGGAGGTACCCCTTCCCATGGCAGGGGGTTGGAACTAGTTTTTCTTTAAGGTCCCTTCCAACCCAAACCATTCTATGATTCTATGGTTCTATTATTCTATGACTTCTTTTGATGCAGTCCAGGATACGGTTAGCTTTCTGGGATGCAAACACACTTTGCCGGCTTATGCCCAGATTTTCATCCATAAGCATTCTCAAGCCCTGTTTATATACCAGACTGTACCGATACTGGATACCGTACCAGCCCACGTGCAGGACTTTGCACTTAGCCTCGTTTAACTTAATAAAGTTTACATGGGTCCATTTCTCATGCTTGTCCAGGCCGCTCCCATCCATCAGGTGTGTCAATCACACCATTCAGTTTGGTGTCATCTACATACTTGCTGGAGGTGTGCTTGATCCAGCTTTCTATGTCATTGATGAACATATTGATCTGTCCTGGTCCTAATACGGACCCCTGAGAGATACCACTTGTCACTGAACTCCAACTGGATATTGAGCTACTGACCACTAGACTGTAGTGTGACCATCCAACCAATTGTTTATCCACTGAACAGTCTACCCATCCAACGCATATCTCTCCATTTTAGAGAGGAAGATCTTCCGGGGAACTGTGTCAAAGGCCTCACAGAAGTACAGATAAATGATATCCATAGCTCTTCCCTTGTCCTCTGATGTGGTTATTCCATCACAGAAGGGCACTCGGTTGGTCAGGCAGGACTTACCTTTGCTGTGTGACAAGCTATGTTGGCTGTCTCAAATCACTTCCCTGTCCTCCAAGCACTTTACCATAGCTTCTAGGAGGACCTATGCCATGATTTTGCCCAGGCACAGAGGTAAAGCTGAGAGTTCAGTACTTCCCAGGGTTTACCTTTTCACCCTTTTTTAAAAATAAGTGCAAGGTTTCCCCTTTTCCAGTTGCTGAGGACTCTATATGACTTTTCAAATATCGTGGAGAGTACCTTGGCAACTACATTAGCTAGTTCCCTGGGGACTCTGCAGTGCATCTTGTCAGGTCCTATAGAATTCTGTATATTCAGTCTCCTCAAGCGGTCACAAACCTGATCTTCTCTTACAGCGGGAGGTACTTTGCTCCCCCAATCCCCATTTCACTGTTCATCCACTCAAGAGGTGTGGGAAGAGAGGTTGCCAGTGAAAATTGAAGTAAAAAAAATTGTGAAGCATATCAACCTTCTCTTCGTCTACTGTTACTGGTTTGCCAGTCATATTCATAAGTGGGGATATTCTTTTTTTGACCTTCTTCTGGCTGACATAGCTGTAGAAGCCCTTCTTAATATTCTTTCCGTCCCCTGCCAAGAGACCTCATCCTTACATAACCAGGCAGCATCCTACACTCTTAACAGGACCCCTGTCCCTGCTTCCACTGCCTGTGGATTTCTTTCTTGCCGTTTAGCTTGAGCAGCAGGTCTCAATTCATCCATGACTTCCTTTCCTTATTTCTTGTTCCTGGGGATCAAGAGTTCATGTACTCTATGGAAAGAGTCCTTAAAGATCTGCCAGCTCTGTTCTGAACCATTGTCTCTGAGGGCAGTTTCCCAAGGGATCCTGTTGACCAACTCCTACCATTGCTACAATTGCTTTCCTACTATTCAGAGTCCTGACTTTACTCTTTGCCTGTTCCATTTCCCTCAGGACTGGGAACTCTGACCAGTGTATCACTACAGCCCAGGTTGCCTCCAATCTTAACACCGACTAGCTCACTTGTATTGGTGACCAACAGGTCCAATATCGCATCCAGTGTGGTAGAGCTGTCTATGACCTGGCTTAAGAAGTTATCCTCGATGCACTCCAGAAGTCTGCTGCATTGCCGGAAGCTCAAAATGCTACTTTTCCAGCAGATGTCAGGGAGATTGGAGATCCCTAGTGGAACGAGTGACTCCAAGTGTGATGCCTCCTTTAGCTGAAGTAAGAAGGCTTTGCCAATAGGTTCCCCTAAATTGGGCAACCTGTAGCAGACACAAACCATGAGGCTCCCTTTTTTGCCTCAGTGTCTAATTTTTACTCATAAGCTTTCAACATGCTCATGGCTATTCTGCAGGCAAGAGGAAAGCAAGTAGTGGACAGCGGAAAAAAAAGAGGGGAAGAAGACAGCATTAGTATCCTCTAGGAATTGTTCAAATTCTTCCATCTCTGAAATTTTGGCAGTCATTAATAAAGATAATATTAATATGAATTATGAGGATAGAGGGTGAATTTTGCAGGTATTGTAAATTTTTGTTCTTATAATGGACCTTTTAATATGGTTGCCAAAGATATCATTAAAGAAATCTGTCAGGTACAGTAAAATTCAGGACAAGTTTAAAAACGACACAGAGACTCATTCACATCAATGTTGAACAAGAAACTATACTGAACTAGCACTGAATCATGGACAGGTCAGCCCTACAGAGGGCAGTGGAACAGAGAGACTTAGGGACTCCGCATCCAGAGCAGGGTCTAACTGTTTCTCTGAGAGAACTGAATAACTGTATTGGGGCTGAAGGAGATTTCAAGAGTAGGGAAAGAAGTGCACACATGGTCTTTTCCTTTAGGTGTTTATATCTCTGTGTACTTTTGTTTTTGTAAAAGAAAATATACACTGCATGTCACCACTATACATAACCTCCAAAAGGAAAACTAGGTAATTATATGGTCCTTCCAGACAATGATATTAATCATCTGGATTCTGAATGGGACAGCTAATCATTCAAACTTCATCTCAGTCTTTGAATGGAGAGAAATGGAATGACTGGAAGGGGATTTTAAGGGAGCTGCCTATCTTGGATTCTGTTTAGTAAAATGTATCTCAAAGAAATGTTGATGAGAGACTGCATAGCAATTATTACAGGAAACTATGGTGTACTAGAAGTAAAATTTCATTTACTGACGGAAACTCCGTGATATGAAAAATATCTGAGGTTCAGGAGTGGCAGCATATAGAGTATCTGCCTACTGAAGCAAACAAAAATAGGACAGAATGCCTCAAGCAGAAAGAGTATAACATCAGTTTCCCACTTCAGAAGCCAGAATTATTAAATTCTGTTTTCTGTAAGCTAAGCGTTAATAACCTTTATCAAATATTCTCATCACTCTTCAGTACCACTGTTTTAAAGTAACTCCTAGTCCATTCTAGTCTTCAAGTACACTGTAAAATTCCTAACCCCTTTTCCCACCAAAAAAATAATTACAACAAAGTAGAAAAAAAAAATAACAAATTTGGCATAAATTGATGTCAGAGTCACTAGAATATTTTGATATAGTTCCATAATGTGATGGTGATATCATCTACATCTCGGATTTTTCTTCCATGTATTTTTGGTGCATAATTGAGACTGTCTTTATGTAAAACTACGATAATAAATGAAGCTAATCGTTAAAATTGAAAAATAAAATCCAAACTTGGTGTTTCCAGATGGCTCCATATGGGCTTGGATGAAACACTGATTATTCTGGTTATTGTCAAATGTTTTAATAATTAAATTTTCCTTCTGAAAAGCAAGGAACACATTAGCAGTCTTCCCTTGGAAAGAACACTTGAGATAAAAATCAAGAAGATACTAAATGCCAATTGCAAATTACCTCAACACCACAGAAACAATACCTGTGGAGAATAGCACTGTCATCCACCATTTCGAAAGATTTCTTTAATATTTTTTTCCTGCATATTGTAACAACGAAAAATCATTGATAAGATTGTTCTTGGGGGCAATACATTTTTAATAAATCCTATAAATTCTTAAAGAAAAACAGATTTTAGTCTAAGAAAGGAGAGCATTGAATTATGCCCAAACATCTGTGGAACATAGAATTGGCATTTGATTCACATAGCTTATCAGCAGGACCTAATAAGACTGAAAGTTATAACAAAAAAAAAAAAGTCCAATAAATAGTGCTCAGCCTACAAAACTAAAATTATTCACAGAAATATTTTTCACTTCTCATTTGCTTATGGGCTTGTTGTTCACTGAAAGGAAGAGTTTAATTTGTCAATTATTCACTTAACTTTTTTTTCTCAGGTGGCTATTTCTGTTTGTGTATTGAGTTCAATGCTATTAGTCAGGTAGAAATAAGAGGCTGTTGTTCTGAAATCTTCCCGGGGAAGACGGGGGAATAAAAATAGGCTATTTCATTTGAAGGAGACAGCTTAGAACTGTGTTATTTTCTGGAAAATATTATTACACAGTACCTGAATAATCAGTATGAAGATTTGGAAATACAGAATTCTTGAATTTATATGTTCTGACGAAGTTTTCTGCACTGAACTCAATAATATACAAATACTCATAGGCAGCATATTTTCTCCTTCTGCTTTCCAGAAAAAAAGTGTATCATGTTATTTAGATTAATTTTTCTTAGCGTAGTTGTAAAGCCGTATATGCTTTGTCCAACAAGTAATTGATACATTGTGTTTGATCTGAACCTTAAAATAGGCAATTACTTTTTTTGTTTATGTGATTTTGTTATATCACCTAAGGTATAAAAACAACATCAACATTAGTATTCTGTTTATGAACAGGTTTTGGAGTGAATCGTCCTCATTACCTATCTTTGGAATACATCACGTAGTGTTATTGTATCTCACAAACTGGATTCCATTGGTAATAAAAGAAATCAGAAGATATACTGCGTCTGCTAATGAAAGTTAAGAATATAGTATTGGTCTAGAACCAATCAGCAGTAAAATCGTCAAGACATATATACTATAGATCATCACCATCAGTCCACTTTGCACTATAGATTTATTATCATTCAGAGTGCTTTGCTTACTAATGAAGAAGAACCCGAAAACTGACTTTTCTTTAGATGAGATATAGCTGAGAATTAATTTAGATTAAGAAATGATAGCTACATTGCCTTGCGGCAAATTGGATATTATGCTTTATTTCTTTATCTCTGGAAAATAATTTAATCTGGCGTATAGGAAACACTGAAACATTTAACTCAGTAAAGCAGAATTCTTTGCTCCCAAAGACAGAGAATTAAAGGAGATGATCAGTGTTACTCTCCAGACAAATTACAGATTTTGGGCTTGGAGCATTCTTGGCTATATGGGCTGTGTAGGAGTCATCTCAGGGTAACATGATCTCATGGAAACAAAAATTATATGTATTTGCATTAATTTTTATGAGCATCTGAGTTCACAAATAAAGATGATGTTCTGGAAATGAGATGAGGGCTCAGTATTTCTGCATTTGGTGAGCTTCTTACTGTATGGAAACTTTAGATGTCAGAGAGATTAGGCTCATATGGATTCCTCAAATAATTGTGGGGAATTGCATAGACTAAATACAGTGAAAGCAATTTTCTGTTACACAACATTTACAGGTCTCTCTACTCAGACTCACCTACTCAGTCTGGAGCAAATTTCAAGCTGAATTTGGCTGGACTGTGTGAGACAAAGTGAGATTGAGAAGACAATGCCTTCCTTGTGATACTGGTGATTCTGTTTTAATGGAGATCATTTCATGAGGTGCATGTTTGCATAACAACCTGACATTGCTTTAGTCCTACTGGCACGGGGATGAAAAAAATAAATTTATTAAGAAGTTCCTTCTTTTGTTTCTGTAGAGTAGACAATATGGACTATTCTGGCTCCACCACAAACTGTAAGTATGGACAAATAATCTGCTGTATTTTAAAACTCTCTACAAATCCTTTTCTAAACCTCTGTGTTCTCTCTTTTTCATCTTTTTTAGCACACAGATGTCTAGAAGCATGTGTATTTTCCATAATTGTTCTTAAGGAAGTGCAGATAAACACTATCGTACTTCTAGAAGTAAAGGTTGAATCATTCTATTGCTGTATCTGTTGTACCTTTTAATGTACTAATCAAGTTAACATGGTTTCTATGCTGTAGTTACTCAGTACTTTGATCTGCAGAGTTCTGCAGTCCACACACAAATTATGTTGATAATGTAAAGTAACTGGTCAAAAAGTGTTTTGATGGATTCCCCCAGTCTGTCTGTCAATGTACAGCTTCAAATGAAGTGAAGAAATGGCTGCAGGTTTCCAGTCAGTAACTGTGAAAGGTAGGTGAAAGGCTACATACATTTTAGTAAGTACTTCCAGTACTTCAGCAGCCCTGTCTAACACCTTTTTTTACTTCCTCTTTCTCTATACCTTTTCACTTATCATTTCTTATTTAATACGGAAATGTTTTCTGTTTTAATAGACAAATTAAATATTCTCCATAAAAGGGTTATTGTGAACATGTGAACAGATATGCCGTGAGTCAAGGATACTGTGCTTGACCTATGCTACTGCATCACAGGCCTTTACTTTCTAATGCACAAGGAAATTCGGTTACCATGGCTATAATTACCATAATTTTACACCTATTAATTTTGTCTCTAGAATTCATTTCCATAATCTACAATTTTAAACAAAAATATCATCTTCATTCTGTTGCTGGCAAGAACAGAATTATTATGAAACTCCTAAATGCCACTTTTTTCCTTTTCCATTGAATCTCTTCCAAACACTTTCCTTCTTATTAAAATTCAAACAGATGTGAAATGGCCAGATGGCAAGAAGATAAAAGTAAATGTGAAGCGACCTTCATCTACACTGAACAAATAGAATATTATAAACAGGCTTTCCAGTTGAAGTTAGACAAAGAAAATTAAGAAATACCAAAGACTATCATTTACTAAAAAAAATATTTCCTAAATTTCTGACAGTTTCACTTAACTGCTTGCAGATATTTCCGTGAAGAAATCTTATAACTGCACTATGATGTGGAAGAAAGTGTATGTGACTTTTCTGGAGAAATATGTTTGTCATGTTGTACATCTCCTGTTGAACAATTGACTAGTATCAAATAGTGATACTATATTGAACCAAACGAGAGCGCTAAGATTTAGGTAAAGATGATTTTAAAAATGTTGCCAAGGAAAGTAAGCACTCAGGATTTCAAATTATCCTGTAGAGGTGCATTTTCTAGGACTAGTAAAACATAAGCGGATGGTAAACCTAATCCTTTATTATATAAATCAGTGTTCCCACTGAAATCAATACAGTATCACCTAACTGCAATAGCTAATGTACACTATAATAAAATTAAATAATCACAATTTGTTGTTTCTCTAAATTAAAAGTTTACAAGATTTAAAAGTATGCATCTTTTCACAACAAATAATTTGATCTATAAGATAAGTAGTTTCCAGGAGTTTTGTAAACAAAAAACTTTCAACCATGAGGACATGGTTCAGATAAAAAGAAGCAGAAGAAGCAAAAAAAATACTGGAACAAACAACAAAATTTATTCCTCTCTTCTACATTTGTCAGTAAATAAAACATAGCATCTTCATCATTCCACAGAAATTCATGACAGGAACTTCCAGACAATTTTGCAAGTATGCAATCTACAGGTGCATTAGAGAAACTCTAACATGAAACAACTATAAAAAATCTGTAATTATAATTCAGATGGAATCCTGGATAATGGTCAAAACATTGAAATTTTCCTCTTCATTTCTTTGAAAACAGCTTAGTACCTTGACACATAAAATAGAAAACACCTGACAAAATTTCAGAATATCTTTCTTTCATTATATCTATGTTTTTCCTTTCAGATGAATTTAAAGAGTTGAGAGTTGAGAGTTGCAGTTGTTATTACTTTACAAAACAGTAGTTCCTTCTAGACAATGGTTGAAGAATTTCTGTGTATCTAAGGCAGTTCACAAAAAAAGGAAGTCAGAATAAATTATTTTTGTATGTGTGATAAATTTATAGCTTTTTTGGTTTCCTCTACATCAAAAAAAAAATTATAATTAAAATAGCACAAATTTATATCCTTGGTTAAGATATTTTGTGCTTTGCTGAAAAAAAAAACAGCAAGTATCATTTGTCTATGAACTGAGTTAATCAACTGACTCAAGTAAAACTTCTTTGAAGAGTAAGTATTTTACACTCATTAACTGGAATTAAAGAAAACAAAATGGAAAAATTTTATTTAGCTCTGTAGGCCTCTGACTGTGTCAAAAATCATTAGAATTTCAAGATTAATGCTCAAAAATATTGTGCATATTAGAGGGTTATAGGATGTGCTGGTCTTGAAGTGTAAGCAAAGGCCCATTGCTGCATTATCTACAAAGAACTGAAGTTTCGACCATTTTGTTTTGCTCTTACCTTAACTGCAGGCTATGCGTTTCCCTGAGAGATTTACTACCTGAGCTGTTTCCTAGCCTACCTTGAAGCAGGCTAGGAAAATCTCTCCTAGTAGACTTAAAATCCTGCTAAACATTAAAGTTACATAAACACCTCTCATGGGGTCTGTGACTGCTAAGTGCATAAGTGGGCTAAATTAATAGGACAGGCACTTCAAATCAAAGGCGTTAAAAACCTCTAAAGTCCCAAACATAGCACCCTAGTGAAAATGCTATAATCGTTTAAGATTTTTGTAAAAAAAATGACATGGATTTAGTTCTTTACAATATCTTTATTTCTCATGGATTTATTTAAACTATAGATCTACAGGCTGTAATGATATTAAGAGATAATATGTGCTAAAAAAAACCCAAGTGGGTAAATTAATAGCCTTAAAATACAATAAAGATTATCACAAAAGAGACAACAATCTTGATTCGAAAGGCCACAAGTCACCAGAAAGGTGGAAAGCATTCTGAGTAAAAATTGCCCTATGCTTTCTTATTCATATTATTTTCCTTAGTCATTTTTATAGATAAATTCTTAGGGCAGAGAACTTTGGTCTAATCTAGTAGGTTACTTCTCACACATTGTATTAAATTAATGTAGTTGGAAGACAGCTGCAATAGAAGTGAGAATATCTGTATTTTAGTTTACAACATCTTTATGACCCCTGATTACTAATCACACTTTAATTATCTCATGGTACTGATCATCTTGATGTCTTGATTTCTTAAATTGTACATACTCTTTTCCCAGTGTTTCTTTACTGAATTTGCTACAAGACTCCCTATATTTTTGTTCACAAATGTTAAAAATTCACATTCATTCTCTTTTAAAATAAATTAATTAAGCCAGAACTCTGAATAAAATAATAATTTCTGTTAAAAAAATCCCATAAATTTCTGTTAAATTTTTCTCTGAATAGAGGTATTATAATACACACACTTACAAGAAAACATAAATAAATTTCCATATTTCATACATGTATATGGTCACACACACATATATAAACATATTTATGAGCGTATGTAACTACACACAGACACTGTATTCCTGTGAACATAGAAAAGCACTGCACAGATACATAAATAGTGAAGAGTATCTTTATCAGGTTTTTTTTCTTTTCCTGGACTTATAGGTAAAATGTAGCTGTTGCAATTGTAAAATGAGAGTGATTGATTAAAGAAAGAGGAAAGGAGTAGCGTAACTCACTCAGCTGTGAAGCTGCTCAGGGCAGACACAGAATATCAGGCCGAGTGAAGCACCTCAAAGCTTTTCAGCCTCTGTTTTAGGTTATTCCTTTCCACTGTTATGGAGCCTGATAATGAGAATATCACACAGTGAGGGAAGGTGCCATTTTGAAAATGTATTTTATCTACATAATAGCAGAATGATTGTTTTGAAGAAAACTGTAATTAAGAGCACTATATAAAAAAATCAAAGAGATGATAGGAAGGATACATACTGTGTATATATCAAGTGAGTTTGGAAATTTATGACCATTTTAACAGCCAGAAGATCCACGTGAATGCAGCTTTTTATATATTTTACCTGCTGCTTATGCTTTTCTATTTCATTCAAAAAGAATCGCAGTCAGTTGCTAAAGCAGTTCAAAAAGCCAAGTGAGCTGTAGATAAATTGGCAACTGAAGAATGACTTTGAGTCACTTCCATAAAAGTCTGAAACTTCCTTTTCAAATTTAGCCACAAATAGGAGTGAACCAACATACGGTTACTGACACAAAGCAGATGATCCACGGGAATAAGTCTGCCATATAGACTTTGATCACAAAACTCAATATAAAGCACAGAAAAGTTTCTAAATTTGCTGATCTCAGACCTCAGGCAAACACATATACAAACTGAAAACCAGTAATTACCTACAACTGGTCTGAAAAGAACTTGAGAAGAATGGGAAAGGTGAGTCCAGGTCACAAGCCTCCACCCTAGCATTCATTCCTCTCCAATATTTTGGGAACCGTGTAAGGCATGAGAACTTGCACTGATCCTGTCATGGCTCAAAAGCCAGTAAGGTAGAGCCAATTCTTACATAGATGTATAATCTTTGTAGACTTTGAGAAGATAGGTTCCCTGTTGAAGTTCTGATCCTAAAGTGATTTTCCAATGCAGAAAAAACTTTGCACAACACATCTATCAAGATGTTCATGAGGATGTAGTCCACAGCCAGTATCTTATTTCAAGGCAAAAGTACCTGAAGACATATACGATAAGACTGTTAAATTAGACCTAGAAGTGGAGAGGGCTGGAATTTCGAGTAACAGAGAAGAGTGAGGGGCTGTTGACGCATTAGACACCAAGAGAGGAACACCTATGAAATGCATCTGTATTGGATTTACATGGCAAGGTTTTCGTATTGGGATGGAAGACAAGTTACAGGAGTGGCTTCTATGAGAAGACACTAGGTGCTGCTCATGCAGAAGCCAGCCCCTTCACCATCCTTGTTGCCCTTCTGAATGCTCTACAACACTTCAATGTACTTCTTGTAGTGAGGTGCCCAGAACTGAACACAGTACTTGAGGTGCGGCTTCATGAGTGCTGAGTAGACGGGCACAATCACTTCCCTTGTCCTGCTGGCCACAATGTTCCTGATACAGGCCAAGATGCCATTGGCCTTCTTGGTCACCTGGGCACACTGCTGGCTCATATTCAGCCGGTTATTAACCAACACCCCCAGATCCTTCTCTGCCAGGCAGCTCTTCCCCAAGTCTGAAACACTGCATGGGGCTGTTGTGTGCCAAGTGCAGGACTCAGCTTTTAGTCTTGTTAAACCTCATCCTGTTGGTCTCAGCCCCTCGATCCAACCTGTTCAGATCCCTCTGCTGTGCCTCCCTTCCTTCAAGCAGATCAACACTTCCACCCAGCTTGATGTCATCTACAAACTTGCTAAGGGTGCACTCGATCCCTTCATCCAGATCATTAGTAAAGATATTGACCCAGCACTGAACCCTGGGGAACACCACTTGTGACTGGTTTTCAACTGTATTTAACTCCACATTAATCACAACCCTTTGGGCCCGGCCATGCAGTGAGATTTTCATCCAGCAGAGGGTGTGCCTGTCCAGGCCAATGGCAGCCAGTTTCTCAAGCAGAACACAGTGAGAAAAGGTGTCAAAAACTTTAGCAAAATCCAAGTATACCACATGCACAGATTTTCCCTCATCCATTAAGCAGGTAACTTTGTTATAGAAGGAGATCAGATTGTTCTGGCATGTCCCGCCTTTCATAAACCCATCTTTACCAGGCCTGATCACTCGAATGTCCTGTGCGTGTTGTATGATAGCACTCAAGAAGACCTGCTCCACGACCTTCCCTTGCACCGAGGTCAAACTGACAGGCCTGTAGTTCCCTGATTACTACCTCTGACCCTTCTTTTAAATTGTCGCAAATTTGCCAGTCTCCAGTCAATCGACACTTCCCCAGCCAGCCAGGACTGCTGATAGATGATGGAACGTGGTTTGGAGGGGACCTCTGCCCTCTCCCTTAATACACTTGTGTGTGTCCCATCCAACCCCCGTAGACTTACGTATGTCTAATTGGCCAAGCAGGTCTCTGACCAAATCTTGCTGGATCGATGGAGATTCATTCTCACCATCTTCTATATCAGGAGACCGACCATCTCAAGAACATCTCAGCTTACTTTTAAAGACCGAGGCAAAGAAGGCATTAAGTAGCTCTGCCTTGTCCTCATCCCTTATCACAACTGTACCTCCTGTATCCAATAAAGGAAGGAGATTCTCCTTGATCCTCATGTTGTTATTAATATACTTGAAGTAACACTTTTTATTGTCTTTCACCGAACTGGCTGCTTGGAATTCCAATTGAATTTTAGCTCTCCAGTCCCTTCATCATATTAGTACTGAGTAGAGGGGGAAGAATAACCAAGCTTAGCCACTGGCTATACTTTTCTGATAGACCAGGATAGCATTGGTCTTTGCCACAAGTGCACATTGCTGGCTCAGGTTCTACATAGGAAAGGAATCCCAGGGCCTTCTATGTGAAGTTGCTTTCCAGCCAGGCTGCCACCAGTATGTATTTGTGCATGAGAATATTCCTCCCCAGGGACAAAATAAACTACCACTTCTGTGAAATCAGATTATCAGTGTAGTATTTGGTATATGTTGGTGAGCTATGCTAATGGAATAGGCAGTCTAGATGCATATTTCTTGAATATGCTGGGTTTTGAATATGCTTTTTTATACATAATGCACGGTGCTTATATTCCCTGATTTAATCTTACCACATCTATATTATTTCAAGTTTGATTTGGAATGTTTTGTTTAATCGTGGTTTCACAGCCAAACAACAAAAAAAAACGTTCATAGTAGCTTTTTTAGATATGCACCCTTTTTAATAATTCATCACTTTTTGTTACAATGAATATCAGTGTGACTGAAATTTGCTATCAGCAACTGCTACATGTACTTGAACACTTCCTGGTATATTCTGTCAATTTTACAATAGTTCCCATAGTTTCCAACCTTTGATTTCAGTTTAACTGTTTAACAGTTTAACTATTCAGTGTTGGAATAGGGTAATGGCACAAATTTGAACCTGTGTTCCTACTGACTTGTAGTTTATTCCTTACTCCACACCAGAAAATTACTAGAAAATGAGGTCATGAAAAATGTGATATATCTCACTGAAATGAACTGGAACTTATATTAAGATATTTGTTTATGCTTGTTTTCCTGATTCTTTCTTTCTATTTTTCTCTGTTCAGTTTGAGATTTCATTCTTCCCCTCCTTGTGACTATTGTTTCCCATTGGCAATTGCAGTTATAAATCAAAAAGGCATTGACAAACTGCAGTAATCCTGGAGATAGGGAATAGGAGATAGATAGACAGATAGATAGACTGCACACAAAACCTGCTAAGAACTTAATCAAAACAAAAGAGATTTTTTTCTCTTTGAGAATTTTGTAGTGGCCTATTTGGCAATTGATGTAAATCAATTCAAAAAAATACTAGTAATCTGAGCCGGGGGTGTAAAATTAGATATTGTATTCTAGATGTGGAATAATGTGTGCCAAAGATAACAGTTTACGCCGTTGATCTTCTTACTGACTATGTTTCTGATCATTTTCCTGTCCAGCAATAAATTTGGGACCTTTCAATCAGAGCATCAGCTAGTCAGCATTCAGGCAATGCAAAGGACTAGTCTATACCTCATGAAGACCTTTACATTTATCCTTGTCCATCTTAATAATACTCCTTTTGGCCCATTAGTTCACATTTTCCATGCCCCTCTGAAAGGCAGGTTTGTTCTCATATGGATCAACCACACCCTAGTTCGGAGTCATCCACAAACTGTGAGGGCACAATCATCGATCAGAACACTGACGGGGATGAGCTTAGGACAGATCCCGTAGAAATTTCCTATAACTGGCGTTCAAGTAGAGTATGACTCAGCAACCACTACCCTCTGTTCTCCAAAACCCAACTTTTCACCCATCTAGTACTCCAACCCGTCAAATTGTAATGTTCCACACTGAATTTAAGGGTGCTGTGACTGTAAAAAGCTTTACTCTAAGAAATGTAGACAATCTTTTCTCCTCTCCCCTTATCCATAAACCTGGTCATTTTACCACAGAAGGCAACCCTGCGAGTCAAGCATGATTTATCCCTTAGAAATGCATTCTAGTTATTCCCAAACAACATTTTTCCTCCTGCACATACTCAGAACTTACTTCTAAGAAAATTCACTTCATAGCTTCCCCAAGGATCAAAGAGAGGTTTTAATTTGCTTTTTACATTTAAATGTTTTTACATTTAAATGTTTTTTACATTTCTGAAAATGAGTGATATAGTTGCCCTTCCCTACTCATTTCCATAATCTTTCAAAAATTAGTGAAAGCAGTGATCTCAACAAGATGAAGTTTTGTTTTCTATATAGAAATGCTTGTTTAGAGTGAGGTAATTCTGGGAGTAGTTTGGCCTCACATACCAACAGGATATGCTAGCATAGGTGTATAGGGCTGAAAAATCTAAACAAAGTAAACAGTTATCTTAGAAGAATAATAAAATCTAGAGGAAAAAGAAAATTAATGAGCTCTTATCTTACCTTCCCCTGCTTTGTTGGAGGTATAGAGAAGAAAGATTCTGTGTAGAAACGTTCTACGTTTTAATGTAATTCAGTAAAATCAATTTTCACAAAGTTCAAAGAGAAATGGGTTTCTATGCACAGATTTCCATAAATATAGATGTAGTTTTCTTTTAAAATCCTTACCAAGCCATATTCTTTTCAATAACATACAACCACATTTCTACCCTCGAACAGTTAACATTAGCACTGAGAACATAATACTGGTGATTTTACTTCCTGTTTAGGAAATAGATATAATTTCATTCTCCTAAAAATTAAGACAATCTCAAGGAAGAAGTATATCATTTAAACTAAACCAAAGCTTTTGCATTAAAAAAATAGTATTTATTTCCTTAATTATCCTTATCCCTACAGATTCCCACAGATAATCCTGGAATTCAGGATTTAGAAGTTTTTTTTCATTTAGCTGCTATAGTGATTTGTCTTTTATTTTAAATACCCTATATCTCCAAACACATCACAGCCTCCACTGATAATAGTTTATAAATAAACATTGCTATTCATTTGCATATTGCAACTCTGGTAAAAGATGCATTAGCCTTTATTATTCTGTTCATGAACCTGATGGTAATTTCTACATTGTCTTTTTAATTGCTTTCCAAGTTCACAGCTCTTCTTCTACATAATAATCTTAGATCTACTTTGATATCTTTATCCTGAAAGACACCAAAGCCCTTCAGAAACTGTGAGCTGAATTCTGTCTTCAGTTTTGTCCAAACACCCACCAGCTGCAAAGGAATGGAATATTTCTCAGGAGATAATTTGATAATTCGAATGAAAGTAAATTGATCACTTCAGCAGAAAATACAGAACTGGTTCAAACCGGCAAGAAATGGCTTCCTGTAATAATTTACTTTGTTTTTTCTTCTGGGATTGCTCATTTTTTTTTTCATAAACATTTCCCTAGTCAGCTAGAAGTTTGTATTAAATGCAAAGACTATACTTTTTAAAGACTGATTTTTCTTTCATACCAGTTGTTCCTAAATCTCTGTGCTTATGTTGTGTTTTGTATGCTGTTTTTCCCTCAGAATTTTTCTTAAACTGGTAAGTAGGCCTAATGACATCAATGTTCCAGGAAATCTTGACTCTACCACATTCAAGGTGTGTCTACTATGTTGGCCATCATGTTAGTTTTTTTCCTGATCAGAATGTTCGGGCAGCTTTCACCAAAAATATTCTTGTGCCCTCTTACAATATTTTAAGCACACATGCTCTGAGTTTCTATATCCAAACCCCAGTATTTGAATGCTATGCAGCCTAAAATTATTGCACGAAATGAAAATTTTATTACTATCCAAATTACAGTTTCTGAACACCACTTTGTAATAATCAAGTGAATCAAGTTAAACAAAATAAAAATACTAAAAATTTTCAATTTATGGACAGTATGGAGTCTGCTGAGGAAAGTAAATCAAGTGTATACTATCTGGGGATTTTAAGATACAGATTTCTTATATTTTTTGTATAGTTTTCATTTATAAGATTGTTTCATCAAGGGCTTCTTCAAGGCTTTATTTCTTCAGTAAGAATCCTGTTATACTTTCTGAACATTTTTAATGACTGTGTTTTGCAATATATTCTTAGAACATTTTCGATCATATCACAGGCCTGAGAAGACAATGGAATTTCCAGCTGAATAATGGCCAAGCAAAACTTTTACCCACGGAAGTTCTGTAAAACCAGGTCAGTGGGTAAGATCTTTCGTTTTAACGCAAAAGTTCTAAGAGAAGCAATGTTTTAATTTCTTACTGTGTTAATAGGAGTCCATCTTTCAGCTCCTCTTCTGATGCATGGGATTTCTGCATCTCCTTGACTCTCTAAAGAATATAGAAAAAACTCTTTGCTTGTCTGCACAAACACTTTTTTTTCCCCTGATGTTGCAGAGTCATGTCCACAAAACAGTAATCAAAAGAAAAATCATAAGACCAAGATGTTAATTCAAGTTTTGCTACAAAACTGGCTGGAAAGGTTAGTAACAAACACATTTCTAAGTGAGTACAAATACTCTTAAGGTCACTCAATATCTGCCCCACCTCTGGATTTTACTATCTTCTTTCAGATATACTGACCTTAATTCTAGAAGCCCATTCACTTCAATACTAGCATGAGGGACAGAAAAATCCCTTTTATTATATAGGTTGTTAGCCATGTATTTTCTTGCATCGAGTGACCAATTACCAATTCCCCAAGATCTTTAATAAGTATGGATTATGAATGTGTGTAGTGAACACAGGGACAGAATGGGTTCACATTGGACAAATTTACATTTATGTTACTAACTAAATGTTTCACTTATCTCTGAATATTCTTCTAATTTTTACAGGAAGGATTCTTATACCTTTTTGCATGAGAAATAATTCTGCGTTTGTATGTGTAGCTGCTATTCATCCAGGCAATCTTCTTTCTGATGCTCAGGAGAGAGCTGCCACAGATCTTCAGCTGTGTAAAACTTTGAGGGGCCACACATTCCAAAAAGAGAAAATGTAATTGCAATTCATATGAGACTATGAAGTGCTAGTATAAAAAGGTCACAGCACATTGTCATTTATTCCTCAATAGTTGAAGTCTGGAAGGAGAATCCTCTGCAGAAATACAGAGACAGTTATACTGTAGAACAATAAGAAAGGGATAGAAGAGGTCGTAGTCACTAGAGGAAGGATTTCAGAGGCAGAGAATGGAAGAAGCTGGAGGAACTCAATCATTATCCACTATGACTGGAGAGGCCTTCAAAAACCTCAGAGGCAAACAAAAGGAAAGGCAGCTCAACATTAATTTATTGTGCAGTGACAGAGCCAAAATAATTTCTCTGTTGCAGCAGTCCACCATGCATATTTGTACTAGGGCAAACGGCCAATTGAGGTTTTTTTATGAGACAGAGGAAACTTTCTAATGTATTTCATCCACGTGTTATAATGATAAACCCCTTTAGAAATCTTCCTTTTTTCCCACTCACCTTGTCAGATGCTTCTTTCACTGCATTCCTGGAGACATTGAAAGCAAACATGCTACTAAACCTTTTACTCAACAGTTTTCCACTCTGAGTACTCGTTACTTTTCCTGGATGGAAATCCACAACCAACATCTTAAGGGGCCTGGAGTGTAACGAGAGAGACAGATTTCAGACACAATTCAGCCTGTTTTTTCAAGTTAAGAAACCAATTAATAGATTACATTTAGGCAACTGACTTACATACAGTTTAAACAGACTGAGACTACACATTTTGTTTAATCTTTTGTAATGGCAAATTAATCAGATTTGTTTTAAGCAGTCATAGGATTTGTAATATACTCCTCTAAGGATGGAGACAGTAGCAAAAGACATTTGATTAAGCAAAAAATATCACATTTATCCTAAATTGGGTGGGGTTTAATTTTGGTGCATATTGTTAGCAGTTTGGTTCTAAGATTTTAGAGAATCTGCTCTCTGAACAGTTTTTCTTAAATTTGCCCATATCGAGAAGTATTAGTAAGAGTTACGGGAAGGAGACAGTCCTAAGTAAAAGAAGGGAACAAAAAGCTGGTGCCACTGCAGTATTTAATAGTGGGAGCAGTCCATTTCTCCACTTCAAGTTCATTGCTCATAATCTTGTTTTAAGCACTATTTATTTTGCTTTATTCTTACCTTAGTTTTGGAATGCAAGGATACATAGGGAATCAGAAACTATAGAAATGCAATTCCCACTTCCCTTTCATAGCATTCTCTCACTCAAGGTTTTCTTCATATTTTTTAAATTATCTTTGGCTAAGAATCTGCCACTATATTCCAGAATTCTATTAAAGCGTCAGCTTTAAAGAGTCAGGCATTTCAAAAGTTAAAGCAAAATCTAGACTTCTTTGTTTGCCTTCACATTCATAAGGCCTAGAACCACTTTCTTTTTCGAAAATAAAACAAATAACCCTAATTTTTATGTCTTCACACCAACTGTTAAGTACTAGCTTTTTCAGTATAGTCCTTCTTAACCCTGTCCTGAATCTGGCAACGGTAACATAAAAGATTACCAATAAGAGCAAACTGATAAGACGTACACAGTCCCATATATCACATCTTCCCACAAAAGACGCCAACAAATATTGTCACAACTTAGTACCACCCTACCCCCATCCCCAGCCAGGTCAGCAGCCAAATGTGGACAGTTGTGATCCTAACCCTTAGCCTCACAAGGAAAGGGTAATGAGCACCAGACTTGTGGGTTGGAAATTAAAATTAAAGCAGCTTTAACAAAACCATAATAATGAAAAGGAAAATAATATTAGTAAGATAATAATAAAAAAACATATAAAAAAATTGACCCCCTCAGTGACTATATGTCACCATTGATGCTGCAGAGCAGATACAGTGAAAAGTCCCAGACTGAACTCAGTGGCAGATGAGTGGTGTACGCAGGAACTGGATTCAGGAACACATGAATCTGGCATCAGGGTCCAATTAAACGAGAAGGTTTTCTCTGGGTGCCAGACACCAAAGAAGTGAACGTAACCCTGTGATCCCTAAGTTTTCTACTCAGTATGGTGTAAATGGAATGGAATACTTTGTTGTCCTGCCTGCTCCTCCCCGCTTGTGCAACCTGTTCCTAGCCCTTCGACTTGTGGCTTTTCACCAGATCACTATGGCCTTTATCTCCATAGGGATAAATAGAAGCAATGTCTTTTCTACATACCAGTGCCCTGTTACTTTTGTGAGAGTCATAAATTTTAAGCGTTATCACTTCTAGAGGCAGATGCTGTCTAAAAACATATAGTTAACTTTCAGAAAATAGTTACTTAGATGAGACTTAGTTGAAAATTTCGAAAATGGATTCTGCTTTAGCTCAAATGAGAAAAAAAAAGTTAAAACTAGAAATACAAATTTGAGCTCTTAATCATGACAGAAGTAGAAAACATTAAGAAATATAAAATTGACTTTGCATGCTGAAATCCACCTCAAAATCTCTTTCACAATTGACTAAATGACTAAATTGATTGATCTCCTTTATACTGCTGTTGTACAGATACTGAGATCATTTGTCAAAAGGAAAACTAATTTACTGAGCTGTTGGCATAAGGTCACATTCACATAAGCAGTCAAATCAGATGGGATGGTCAGTCACTACGCGGTGGCAATGAGATTCTCCATTTTAAGGATTCTTTCGGTGGCATCTTCAGCTTGACTGGACTCTGACTACTTGTCTGCTCAATTTTTATAACCCAGCTGGCCCATATTTCTTCATGACCATTCCATCTCATGCATAGATCAGGGTCAATTAACAGGAAGATGTAAGGAATCTAGGTTGAAAGGAACTTGAGGAAGTCTTCAGTTCAGCCTCCCTCTAGTTGTCCCAGATAGGAGGTCAGTCTACGTTGTTCACATTTTTGCCCAGTCACTTGAAAACTGCCAAGGACAGAGACAACACGTGCTCTCCTGTCTCCCCTGCTCTGCTATTTGACTGTCCTCTGGATGATTTTTTTTTTCAGGTCCAGCCCAAGCCTCCCTTGTTTCAGCTTGTGCACGATGTTTCTCGGCCTTCCACCATGCACTACTGTGAAAAGTGTGGCTGGTGTCGGTTCAACTGCCCCGGTGTCAGTGCTTCGGGGCTGCTGTTAGGTTTCCCTAAAGCCATCTCTTCTCCCAGCTGAAGGATCCCTGGTCCCACAGCTCTCTTCACAGGACAAGCGCTGCAGACTAAAACTGTCTTGCTGGCCTCCCCTGGATTCAGTCATGCTCATTATGTCTTGAGGAACACAAAATTGCATGTAAAAAGTGGTCTAATGAGTCCTGGATAAAAGGGGAAGGGGTGATTCCTTTCCTCAATTAGCTTGTTGTGCCCCTGTTCAATAAATATATGACATGATAAGGTAAATGAGAATTTATTTTCCATTGAAGAAATTCTGTCTTAAAATAAAAGATAAACTGTTCAGTTACAAAGTTAAGATATATCAGCATCCTAAAGTTAAACATCGATTAAAAAAAAATGCATAAACTAAAGAGATCTTGAAAGATTTTCCTTTACCATTCCTTCTCAAAACTAAGACTTCAGCCTAAATCATGAAGTCTTATATCCACCTGAAGCCCTATGGCCAGAATTTAAAACACACAAAGAGATCTTTTTTTACCATTTGAATTATTGATATTTATGTAACAATAGAGACAAAAACAACGAAAAGCAGAATTGCTATTACATGTTCTGGTTAGTACATCCTTCTCTCAAACACACTAAAGGCACTTGATTCCTTTACACCTCTGACAGTGAATAATTAACTCTCATAATATTTTTGAGTAATCAGTGTTATTACTCTCTGCATAAAATTTTTTATAAATATATTTTAACAATTACTTGGCTAGTGTCTAGTGTACTGTTGCACGTTAATTGCTAGGCTACAAGAAACTGCTCAGCTGTATAATTAAATCTTAATTGTTTACAAGGTTTTTTCCCCTTTGCTAAGACAGGTAAATTTAGTATGTCAATTTAGTATGTCAGAGTAAAAGTGAAGGATTCAAATGCCACTGTCAGTGTCAAATTCCAAGTTATTATTGCGTGCAGAAGAATGAGAATAGCAGTTAGACACTAATGTGTTGCATGTTTTTTACAGCATTGTCTCTTTGTGTTATTATTCCAAATGTGCTATTATTGTTCCATCTCTGCTGTTACAGATGACCTACCTGTTCAGGTTTGTGGATGTTTTCATTTCATCTCAAGTATCACTATTGTCTCCAGGACAGCAAAGGGTTGGGCGCTGTTTCATAACAACCCTTCTCAAACTCTGAGACGCCTGGTAGCATTAAGAGCTCTTAAAAGTTATAATGAGTCTGTAAGAATATCTGTAGTTTATAGCATAATACCAGTGCTAATTTGGAAAACATGTCAGTAGTGAGTCATAGAAAAAAACACGTAAGACTCGTAAATTAATAGATTTCAGGTAATGACTGTATGCATACAAATACATTCAATAAGCTATTAGTTACTAGGCAATGAAGAAATGAACTGGTTTGATTTATCAATTTTCCGCAATGATGTTCAGCTATGTCTTCAGAGACTACCATTCTAAACATACATCAGGCACCTTGATTTCAGTTACCAGAATCATCTGCAAATGTGGCTATTTACTCTATCAGGTTTTGCATTGTGACTAAAATCTGGGCCCATAATTTTAGAGTGCACATTTTCTTTGTAAATTTCTTTACATTTTTTCTCATTTGTTTGTTAGTTTATGTTACTTACATATGAGCCATAGGCTTCCTTATTCTAGTTTATTAAACATTGAAAGATTTTTTTCTAGTGCTAGGACTGCAAGATTAGGTCTCATTTTTTAACAAATCTCCCCTACAAATTGTCCCTCCTTGCGCTTCTTTCATCACTGCTAGCATTGGTGGCTCTGTGGTTTTCTTTATAAATGAAGGCAAACTCCTTATTCCATTAAAACTATTGGCAAAACTGCTGCTACTTTCAGTGGGAATAGATTTCAGCTGTTACGTCTCAGCTGTCAAGTAGCAGTTAGCACCCATAGTGATAAATACCTATTCTTTATATTTAACCTTTTTCCCTACACGTTAGGTATTCAAGAGGTCTGATATTTACTTCCTGAAGATTCATGTTCCACTTGTTTGAAACTCAAGTAGTGTTTATGCCAGTGAAAAACATGGTACCAGGAATTTTAAACCTTTTGAATTCCTAAGAATCGTTTCTATAGCAGTACCTAATACATTATGGCCTGTTCCTGCATAGTCCTAAGTATTTACACAACTATTTCCTGTCAAATCCGAAGTAATTTAGGTATGACATACTGGTGTCAACAGAAAAATTTCATTCTATGACTGAGCTTTATAATACTAGTACTTGATAAGCAAAAAAAAAAATGTTATGAACATCTGCTTTGGTAATAACTGGCTTGGTGGAGAGCAGTGATTGTTATTTACCTTGACTTCAGCAAACCTTTCAACACTGTCTCCCATAGCTCTCATAGACAAGCTGATGAAGGAAGTGCTAGATAAATGGACAGTGAGGCAGACTAAGAACTGAACTGCCAGATAAAAAAGGTTGTGATTAGAGGCACAAAGTCCAGCTGGAGTCCAATTTATGTTGTGAATCCCAGAGGCTGCTCAAGGGTGAGGTTACATTACTCAATGTGCTAGCACACACTGGAAGCCAACTGGATGGAGAGCAGCTTTGCAGAAGAGGACTTGTGGGTCCTGGTAAATGCCAAGCTGATGACGAACCAGCTATGTGTTGTTGTGGGACTGGGCTTCCCACTACAAGAGAGACTTTGACAGGATGGAGTGGAATGCCACAAAGACAATTAAGAGATTGGAATATCTGTCATATCAGGAGAGGCTGAGAGAGCTGGGAGTGTGTAGCCTAGAGAAGAGAATGTTAAAGAGGACTTTATTCATGTCTATCAACAACTGACTGAGGACAGGGGTGAGCGGACAAGATGGAGGGAGAATCTTCTCAGTGCTACCCAGTGACAGGACAAGAGGCAACAGGCAAAAATTGAAATACAAGCAATCATCCTGTGTGCCATTTTGGGCATGGGCAACTTTCTCTATCTCATATGCACAGGCAGGTATGGCCAAGGTGCACAGAATGACGGACAGGCTGAAGGCCTAATGTTCTGTATTAGACATTTTTCTTTCCATAAAACATGCTTTTTGTTTCATTGCAGGACTCAGTGGTCAGACAAACATTTATATCATTGACTGCTTCAGATCAGAGAAGGTTTCATTTGTAATTTTTTACTGTCCTTCTAAAATGCCAGGGTAGTGCTAGAGGACTTGAACACATTATCTCCACTTTTCACTTTTGGAGAAAAATCTACTGTTACAAACTGATGATCTTAATTTATCCTGTTTCCATTCTCACTTTCACTGTAAGTTTATGAAAGATGTTTCAATGACGGTGTGGGTGGTAAGGAGCAATGCTAGACTTCAGAACATTTTTTTTTAGAAAAACAATAAATATGTACAACATGACTTTAACTTCCATGGTCTTCCCAGAACATAAAGTTTGCTATGGCTCAATATGGTAACGCACATATTGAAAGTGCTAGGTAAAATTTTGCTGATTTGCTATGTGCTTATAATACAAATACCTTACAGATCTTAATATTATAGCTCAAAAAAAAAAAACCATCAAGGATTTATAAAATATGAACATGACTTGCAAGGTCAAAAGTCTTGCTCAGTAAAGAAAACAGGAAAATTATTTACAATCACTCACTCACCAACTCCTTTCAAAGGAGCTGGCATATTAAGTTCATATTCCACTGTTTTTCAAATTGGCTGTTTTAATATCTTTTTTCACAGTAGTCTTTTCTACAAAGACAGACTGGGTTTTTTACATATTTTTTAAGTGTAACAGGATAACATAACAATATCAGGTCTCAAGTAGAGCTGAATTAACCACTGTGTTTCATTTAAATTATTCCATATTTTGACACAATTAAGAAAATTACACCCAGTAGAAAGATTTTTTTTTTTTATTCTAGTCATTTTCCCTGTCACTAGGATGACTTAGGTTCTGCCATTTGTCTATCGATAGCCTCTGCTGACTGTTACAGTCCAGAGCAAGAAAGTTTCAAGCAGTTAGCAACAATGGGAGCTGTGTGAAGTGTGCTACATTTGATTTCCTTGGGTACGACTAAGGAATAGATTTATACGAAAGAAAAAGTTTAAATATGGATTTAATAAGGATTTTGACAAAGAGGTCACAAATTTCTGCACAGCAATTTAAAAAGAATGTATAAAGTCTCAAACCTAAATTTTTTCACTTTAGTTGAGACTTTAATGATGGTTTACCCAACAGAGTTTCTACTGGAAAGAGTAACTTATGGGGAAAAAAAATAGTTTCCCAGCTTTTAAAAAATATAGCAAATAATCAAACAAAAGTGAATTACAAGACATTATGGCAGACTGCAAGTGTGACCAATAATTTCAGCCTTTCACAAAGATGGAAGAAACATATACATTGTTATCTGTGCAATACTAAGATGTGTTTCCCTGAAATCTTGAGTTGCCAAATGACAGTTTTTACCAATAATTTTCCCTCTAATACATAATATTTATAATTTGAAAACACAGTATTTAAACAAACAAAAAAAACCCCACACCTTTCTTAAAGTCCGTTCAACTTCATAGACATATGCTTGAGGTACCTCCACTGCTGCTAAACGTGGTCATGTGGAAATGGCTCAGATTATTCCTTTATTTCCACCTTCTCATTTTTCCCTTGATTCATCCTTGAAAGAAGTATCTATGCTGGCATACACTGACAGTACACCTCTCATTTTATACATAGGAACTCATTGGGTAAGTTCAAACCAACAAAGAAAGAAACAAAAATCAAACACAATTTGTGTCTTATACTGTCCTACAACTAAGCACTCCATGTTTTATGAAGCTTTAGGAAATAAAGTAAATCAATTGTCATCTTCAAAGATTAGGATGTAATTGTAGTATTTCTGTAGAACTTAAACAGAGTGAAATTGCATCTGATCTCCACTTGGCTACTTCACTTATACAGATTGGACTATAAGCTTTATCAAAAAAATCCTGTTTCTGCACTCTGTGAAGGACCATTTCTTCAGGACTTCAATTCCTGGTTTTGTTTAGGCAAGTGAAATGCCAGACATGAATGATATATACACAAATCTTACAAGGATATTTGTAACAGTCATGTAATGTCTTCTTTTTTTTCACGCATACTTTTATTTATTTACTTACTTAAATAAAAATTATGGGCTTGAGAAGCAGCTAAGGAGGTGGAAGAACTGTTTTACTAGCACACCACTATCAAATACTCTCAACTATCGTTGTCATAGGAGACTCCCTTCTGAAGGTAACAGAAGAACTGATATGCAGATTGGATTTTCTGCTTACCTGGGACCTTAGGTGGAAATATGGAAAGAAAGCTTGCAGCTCTGGTTAGGCCCATATGATTTTCCCAGAAGGCAGTACTGAAACCCCAACAAGAAACCAGAGGGCAATTAAAATGGACTTGAGGGCCTTCAGATGAATTGTGAGGGATTGCATGCACATGTCATTCTCTTCTGTCATTTCTATTACATGGAAGGATGATGATAGGAGTAGGAAGAGTCAGGAGATAAATATCTGGCTCTGAAGCTGGTGTGAGGAGCAAAACTTCAGTTTTGATCCTATTGTGCATGGGATCGGATCTGAATTGTGTTGTGTTATCTTGTCCAGCTACCTAGAAGGTGTCAGATTGGTATCTGAGCAGACTGGGATCTGGTTTTCAGCAACTTTTGCAAAGCTGTAACTCGGAGTGCACCCAAGTATTTGATTCCACCTTCTGGCTGTGCCCAGAATATTGATTTGCTGTTTTGGCCGTATTGAAAACCAGTACTGATTCCATATTTTGGTGGCACCCAAAACATCAGTTTTCTGTTTTGGCCATGTCCAAAATGAATACTGATTTATTGTTTTGGCTGTGCAAAACAAATACTGATTCGTTGTTTTGGCTGTGTCTAAAATATTGGTTGGTTGTTTTGGCCATGTCCAAAATGAATACTGAGTTGATAGTCTGGCCAGGCCCAGAATATTGATTTGTTGTTTTGACTGTGTCTCTTCTTCCAAGTGACAGGCAATAACACAAGAGGAAATAGCCTCAATTTGCAGTGGGGGGTTAGTATTAGACAACAGGAAAAAGTTCTGCACCAAAAGAGTGGTTAGGCAATGGAACAGGCTGTCCAAGGAATTGATGGAGTCACCATATCTTGAGGCATTTAAAAGATGAGTAGATGAGGTTCTCAGGGATATAGAGGACAGGTACAGAAAAACCTCAAGGGGTTTTTCAACCAAATGTTTCTATGATTCTATGATTCTATGATTCTATGAAACCATGAGATATGAGCTGCATCCAGACTGGTAAGGCAATAAATGCCCTATATCTTTCCCATAAGGTGTTTAAAATGTGAAAAAAAATACAAGACCATTAGGTTAACCTAAAGTTCATTTATAAGCTGCATAGTCCAGAAACAAATGCTTTGAAAACAAAATAAAAAAGAAATCTATGTTTCTGCATAAACGTATCTGATTTAACACCAAGAAATACCAGCACCTCATAGGTGAATCTCAGAGGCTGATTGATGCACTACAGTGTTTCAGACATGAACTCAAGGCAAACTGTACTTAGTAGCAAGCGCGTTAATCTTAAAATGTACCCAAAGCCCTCTTTGGCTTAGCTTTCAAATCTACATGAGAACAGATTGAAAATTTTCATGCACAAATTTTACACTTTGGGTAGACAATGCCAACAAATTTGCTTGAAAATTCTACTTACCAACAGTGAATTCTGCCTTCACAACCTGTATAAACACTTTTTTTCTATTTTGTTCTGATTATGTTTACTGGACTTTGAGGCAACAGACAAAACACTTTAAAACAGCAACTGTGGGAGCAACAGAACCAGGAAGTTCCTAATTCATCTGGTTATCAAAATAAGCAACAGACTGCCTGTGAAGCAAATCAACAAATTCCTATTGTTGAAGAGCAATGATAATGCATTAGCAGAGGAGCAATTACACACCTCTTTTAAGTGTACTATAGTAGTTTGCATTAACAGAATCATAATTCCAGTATTATTCTGTAGGTTTCCTGCTTTGATTGGGGTAATCCATAAACACACATTATACCTCTTGGTATAAGGGGATAAAAGATAGTAAAAAGTGTCTTTACGGTGTATTTCTTTCTTCAAGTGATACAAAATGATCACACTACCTTCAGGGAATAGTTGAACCACTGTATTTAAGTTTTGCAGTCTTATATTTAGCATGGGAGTTTTTATTTAAAATACTCTTCAAGTTTCAGTCTTACACATTACACTTTTCACATACAACAACCATTCAAGACTGGATATAAGCACTTTTCTACTCAAAAGAATACTGAGATCACCTTATACAAAAAGAATATAACAAATACTTCTCAGTAAGCCTGGAAGACTGACAAGTCACTTACATGTGAAAAAGATCTTTTGACAAGTATGGCCATTATACAAAACGTCCTCTATGACCTCATAAGAATAAAAAAAGAATTGTTTATATATCAGGAATCAAAATCTAAGTTATATTTAGAGAATTCTTTCACAAAGACATTTTCTGTTAGATGCTTTAACTACTTTACTAGGTAAACAGGTGCATGATTTTAGAGCCATCTCTCTGCCATCTCTTCCATTTCTTGCAGTATTTTCTAATGACACATTTTCTAGAAATCATGCTCTATACATGAACAACACAGTTTTCTTCCCGTTATTTTAATTGTCTGTGTGTATTTCTGCTGATGAAATCTGTCCCTTGAAGCCCTCAAATTTATCTTCTTGGTGCTACAACTTCAACAATTAAAACTGTAATTTTCCAACAAGCATTAAGCAGCTAAACTCAATATTTTGTATATACCATAAAATATGGCATTTTATTGCGGTAATCTACAGTCAAAATAGAATAACAGAACATAGTGTTTTGCTGTTGCAATTCTATGGCATATAAATGACAATATTATCAAATACTACTAAACCTGAAGTTTTTTTAAAAAACAACAAACCTGCACCATTCCCAAAAGCATAAAGGGTTATTCTGTTTATAGTCTTTCCAAATGCACTGCTTGCATAGTTCATGTGTGTGTCACAAACATCAGTGGCCAGAGACTTACAGAAGTCTTCCTATCAGAGAAGTATTACTAGTAGTTTACAGACGAGGAACTGAGTAATGACAATTGTTAATGGCTCTGTCTACATTTATAAGCAGTATGGCATGATAGGAATGGGTTTGTAGAGCAAAACAGCTGATGAGAAATATCTGACATTGACAGCAAATGAATTCCTGGAACCTTTGCTAGGTGAAGAAAACGACCCTGAGTGATACTAGTACAGTATTTACATTTCAAAACAAACAGATTTTTATGGACTTTGAGGCAAGCTTAGCAAATTGCTGAGAAGTTTCTGATTTTTCATTTAACTCACTTCTTGCTCCAGTTTCCTGTTGTATGACCCACTATGCAACATTTATCTCAGAGCATTTTCTTTTCTGCTGCTGCTCCAAGTTGAAATATTTTTGTACACTAGTTATCATGTGACTGATGCCTATGGCTGGTGAAGAGTAGACCAGCAAAAAATAAATCTAAGATGGTCTAGCTGTCTCAGAGAAACAGGAGCTGAAGCTGATTACAAGTTGGACTGCCTTATGTGCACTTTTGAAGCCCTACCCAAATCCATTTCACCTGAAAGTTTCGATTAAATTCACCCAAACATTTATTTTGTGCACTTTGAAGAACAAAATGTTCCATGATGCAAGTCATATCAATTGCTCAAGAATACATGCCTGATTTCAACCAAAACTGTACCATAAACAGTGGTTGAGTTCCACAAGGCTCTTGCAGTGTAAGAAATTTAACCTTGATTACACTTTCTCAGTTTAATTCTAGAGAATTCATAGTGAACACATTTTTCTTGGGCTGATGTTCAGACACTTCTTGACTGAGAACATATGTCAACCCAAACCCCTCCTTTATTCCATAAGCTGGGCATGTAGCATGTTCAGGTATTAAATGCCGCACAAAATCTTCGTATGCTACCTGTCATCCTGCAATATACATTTCTGTCTAAAATATTACTTTTTTTGTGGGATCAAACGCACCCTCAGACAAAATAAATACAATAAACTCAAATATAAAAGAAGATTTTCTTCAGTTTAGGAACATAAGTTAAGGGCTAATTAAATGTTCAAAATTATTCCTTTTCTTTTTGGAATATGCAGACAGAAATAGAGGAATAAAATGGAGGTAGTATTAGAGTTTGGATTATTATGGCTAGAATATTTATACTATAGGGAAGCAGAAAACATGTTAGAAGAGGAAAGATAAAATCATGAGATAAAGAGGTTGACTAGGACACTAACATTTCTGAGAAATCCTTATGTATTCTTGGAATATAGGTACAGCACTTATTTTCTGAGCCTCATAACCTGAGTTGCATTTTCATGCTGTTAAGACAAAGCGTTCCTCTTATGGGAGATGCTGTTGAGATGTTTTGCTTTCATTCCTCTTATCCTCATTCACCTCTTGCATTTTATGCTTATAAATATCTAGAGGGTGAATGTCAAGAGGATGGTTCCAGATTCTTCAATGGTGCCTGTCACAAATAGGAATTTATGGAAATTTGGTTTACTAGTAATTTAGAATTTATTACGATAGGATTGCAAAATTCCTAATAACTTAATTATCAATTAATTAGTAAAGTGATTCAAATATTCAATAAACATGAGATAATCAACTTAATCAGCAACTTAATCAGATTTCACTCCTATTTACTACACAGTGTGATAAGTATAAATGCAAGCATAGAGATATAGAGATTCATATGCATATATAGTTATATCAATATTTCAGCATAAGAGAAGTATAGGTCATGACAGAGAGAGAGGAAGAGACAGACAGACAAACAGCCAGACAGACTAGCACAAAAATTTCCCTCTTGAGATTTAGTGAGAATACTCACATTCAATGCACCAGCATTCCTGACAGGCGATGATCAGCTTTCAGCCTTTTCATTTGTTATGTTTGCAAATGAGATAGCACCTTACACCTGAGAGGCGTCCCAGCTCAGGAGGAGATTGCTGGTCTCAGTCTGCTACAATCGAGAACAGCTAAAAGGTCCGTCTATATAAGGGCATAATTACAGGGTTTTGAGATAACAGACTTTCATCAGATATTTGAATATTCATTTCAATGTTTTAATATGCATGCTGGTTACATTTGGAAGATGTCACACTGGTGGAATTTTCCACTAGTTCCATCACACCACCTCACTTGGGCCATGATACAGGCATCAGATGTCCAGCAGGGGAGCATAACTTATGGTCAATCTCTCACACAATGAGAGGGTACTATAGCCCCTATCCCTGAATAAGAAAGAGTAAGCTCCTGATAAGCAGCAGTTCTGACTCAGCATGAGTGGGGACTAGAGTGATGGTGACCAAAAGCAGCCCTCAGGGAGCATAAGTGACCAGGATTGCGGCAAACAAGACAGGCCAACAGGGCATGGCACGTCAGAAGGGCATGGCACAGCAGTTTGTGCAGCAGTTTACAGAGGTGGGGTATGCAGGGAAGGCATGCCAGCAGGGCACAGCTCCTTCCTGGCTCTAGAAGGTAGCTCGACTTGTGGTCATCATCCTCCTTGAAGAGAATCTAACTATGGTTTCCACTCACCTGAAAGCCATCACCACAAGAAAAGTGGTAACTCAGGTGGAGCTTCCACACAAACATACAGTCTATGTCTCTGGCTGTGGGGAGTTCCTGTGAGCCTGCCACATGTACTGGAGGGCAGCTAAGAAAATAATTGTTTTCTGTGTGACCAGGTGCTCAGCCTCATCGCAGAGCTGAAAGAGGAAGTCGAAAGTTTA
The DNA here is from genome assembly GCA_033556795.1 of Tapera naevia. NCBI lineage: Eukaryota > Metazoa > Chordata > Aves > Cuculiformes > Neomorphidae > Tapera > Tapera naevia. The sequence goes on from JAUMJJ010000016.1 coordinate 5,175,294, forward strand.
AGATTTATCAGGAACATGTGAGGGAGATAGATTGGTGGAGCTACACCCTACCATCCCCGAAGTCAAGGAAGCAGAGAGAGGCTCCGCAAGAAGCAGATGATCCCCTACTCTCTTGCTACCAAGGAGAAGGAGGGGACCTAGTAAACAGGGGGAGGATGGAAGCACATCCCTGCTTTGGGTGGCAGCTGAATCTCCTCCCAGCCTTCCACGCCTTCACAGTTGCCCTTACAGAACAGATATGGGGATCTAGAACTTGAGGATTAGGCGAATGAGGATGTAGGTAGAGGAGCATCCAATGGGTTGTCTAGGGCGAGTCAGTCAGCCCGATGTATTATGTCTGCCTCTGTTAAGAAAAAAAGGAGGGTAATCATCATAGGTGATTCCCTTCTGAGTGGATCATTGGGCCCAGTATGCAGACCAGAACTATCTCACAGGGAAGTCTGATGCCTCCCTGGGGCCCAGATTAGAGACATTACTAAGAAACATGCTAATCTGGTCAGTACCCTCTAATCATTACTCACAATTTGTGATGTGATCTGGAAGAGACGAAATTTCAAAGAGAAGTCCAAAAGTGATCAGAAAGGACTTCAGGGCATTGGAGCAACTGGTTGAAGGATCAGAAGCACACGTAGTGTTTTCCCCTATCCCGTCAGTGGCAGGGAAGAATACTGAAAGAGACAGGAAGATTCACATGATTAACACGTGGCTCAGAGAGGCTGGTGCCATCAGTGGAACTTTGGTTCATTTGCTCATAGGGAGGTTTACACAGGACTGGGCCTGCTGGCAACAGATAGAGTTCAGCTGTCTCACATGGGAAAATGTTTTTTGGGGACTCATCGAGAGGACTTTAAACCATGTTGAAAGGAGGAAAGGCATCACAGAATCACAGAATGCCAGGTTGGAAGGGACCTCAGGGATCACCTGGTCCAACCTGTTAGGTAATATACACTTTCAATGAGATGGCCCAGAACCCCGTCAAGCTAAGCCTTAAAAGTGTCCAGTACAGAGGAATATAACCATGCTTACTAGAGATGAGCCTAAGGTTGGCATGCCAGTGTTGGAGGTGAAATTGATAGGCCAGCTCAAGTGCATCTACATCAATGTACATAGCAAGGGCCATAAACAGGAGGAGCTGGAAGCCAGTGTGCAGCAAGATAGCTATGACTTTATCACCATCACAGAAACATCGTGGGATGACTCGCATGAGTGGAGTGTTGCAACAGATGGCTTCTTCAGAAGGGACAGGCAAGGAAGGAGAGGCAATGGCATTGCTCTGTATGTTAGAGACATTTTCAATTGTATAGATCTTAAAGGTTGAGTGATTAGGGGTATGGATAAGGGGGAAGGCTAACAAGGAAGATATCCTTCAGGAGTCTGTTGTAGACCATGTAACCATGATGAGGAGCTAGAAGAAGTGTTCTACAAGTGGCTGACAGAAGTCCCACAGTTGCTAGCTCTTGTTCTCATGGGTGACTTCCACTTACCAAACATCTGTTGGAAATGCAACATAGCAGAGAGGAAACAGTCCTGGAGGTTTCTGGAGTGTCTGGAAGATAATTTTTGACACAGCTGGTGTGCCTACCAGGGAACGGGCCTCACTTGGCCTGCTGTTTACAAACAGAGAAGGTCTGATGGGAGATCACACACTGTCTTAGGCTTAGCGACTGTTAAATAGTAGATCTCTCAATTCTTGGTGAAGTAAGGAATGCGGGCAGCAAAACAACTTCCATGGACTTCAAGAGGGCAAACTTTAGCCTATTTGGGACACTGGTTGAGAAAGTCCCTTGGGAAATAACTCTGAAGGGCAAAGGGGCCCAAGAAGGTTGGACATCCTTCTAGAAGGATTAGTTAAAGGCATAAGAGCAGGCTATCTCCATATGCTGTAAGATGAACTGGCAGAGAAGATAACCAGCCTGGCTGAACAGGGAAACTTTTCTGGGACTCAGAAAAAAAAAGATAGTTTACCACTTTTGGAAAAAGGGGCAAGCATCTCAAGAAGAGTATAGGGATCTCATTAGGTCATGCAGAGAGAAAATTAGAAAGGTAAAAGTCCAGGTAGAACTCAATCTGGCCACTTTTGTAAGAGAAAACAAAAATTGTTTTCAAATACATTAAAAAATAGGAGAGCCAACAAGAATCTCCATCCTTTATTGGATGTGGTAGATACGAGGGAGAACATGGCCATCAAGGATGAGGAAAAGGATGAGGTAGTAAATGCCTTTTATGCTTCAGTTTTTAATAGTCAGACCGGTTATCCCCAGGGTATTCAGCCCCCTGAGTTGGAAAACAGAGACAGAGAGCAGAATAAACACCCCTTAACCCAGGAGGAAACAGTTAAAGACCTGATATGTTACCTGGAAACTCACAAGTCTATGGAATTGGATGAGATCCACCTAAGAGTAATGAGGGATCTGGCAGAGGAGCTTCCAAGCCACTCTCCACCATCTATCAATCGTCTGGGTTAACAGGTGTGATCTCAGATTCCTGGAGGCTTGCCAAGGTGATGCACATCTACAAGAAGGGTCAGAAGGAGAATCTGAGGAACTACAGGCCTGTCAATCTGACCAAAATAACTGAAAGATAATGAAGCAGTTCATCTTGAGTGTTTTCACCAGGCATGTGCAGGGCACCCAAAGAATCAGGCCCAGTTAGTATGGGTTCATGAAAGGCCGGTCCTGCTTGACGAACCTAAACTCCTTCTATGACCAGGTGACCCATCTAGGGATGAAAAAAAGGCTGTGGATGTTATCATGGCTTAGACAGGTGCACTCTTTGTTGTGTTAAAAACTGGAGTCAAGTCCAGAGAGTTACGGTGACCAGTCGGCAGCCAATCATAAGCAGTTTTCCCCAGGGCTCAGAGTTGGGGCCAGTCTTGTTTAATACCTTTATTAACGACCTAGAAGAGGGCATTGAGTGCTCCCTCAATAAGTTTGCAGATGACATCAAATTGGGTGGATGTGCTGATCTGCTTGAGGGCAGGAAGGCTCTGTAGAGGGATCTGGACAGGTTGGGTAAATGGGTCACCGTCAATTGCATGTGGTTTAACAAGGCCAAGTGGTGAGTCTTGCACTTCAGTCACAACAAATCCAAGTAATGCTATAGGTTTGGGGAAGGGGGGTTGGAAAGCTGCCCAGCGGAAAATAATGAGTGACAGGACTGGAGGAAATTGTCTCAAGTTGCTGAAAAGGGTGGTCAAGCATTGGAACAGTCTGCCCAGGGAAATGGAGGAGTTAACCATCCCTGGAGATGTTAAAAAAATGTGTAGACATGGCACTGCGGGACATGGTTTAGAAGGTGTGCTGATGTTGGGCTGACTGTTGGACTCTTAAGTCTTTTCCAGTCCTAACGATTTTATGATTTTATGATTCTCTTTCTTATATGGAAAGGCTGAGAGACCTCAGTCTGTTTACCCTGGTGAATACTGAGAGGGGATCTTATCAAAGCTTATAAAAAAGGACAGGTGTCACAACGATGAGGCCAGACTCTTTTCAGCGGTGCCCAGTGACAGGACAAGGGGTAATGGGCACAAACAGACACACAGAAGTTCCACCTGAATATAAGTGTCATGGTTAGCCCCGGCACAGCCAATTTTGGCAGCTAAAACTGAAAATTTGGGCTCCCAATTCCCTTCTTCCTCCACCCTACCCCTCGATGACTATACATCATCACAAATAATGTAGAGCAGACACAAGGGAATGGGTCCACAGCTAGGAGGGAGCTGGACTTAGGAACTGGATTCAGGAATACACAGATCCAGGATCAGGAGCAAACAGACAGATGATATCCTCACTGGACATTGGCCATCACAAAAGAGAGCGAGATGCTTGTGATCTCAGAGTTTCACAGTATCATAAGTTTGGAAAGGACCTCCAAGATCATCGAGTCCAACCTATAACCCAACACTAACACCAACCCATCATCTAAACAGTTTATCTCAGTTTATACAGAGTATGATGTATATGGGATGGTATATTCTGTTGGTCAGTTTGGGGTCACCTGTCCTGTCTGCCCCTCCTCGTAGGTGCGGCCTTCTCTTCACCAGCTCGAGGACAGCCTTCATTACTATAGTAACAAGCATAAGCCTTGACCTTTCAGCATGCCAATGCCCAGTGTTATCACTTCTAGAGAGAACACTGTCTAAAAAACATCCAGTTAACTGTCAGAAAAATGAAGTTACTTAGACAAGTCTTAGCTGAAGTCAGAAAACTGATTCTACTTTAACTCAAACCACAACAATGAGGAAAAACTTCTTTATTGTGAGGGCGACAGAGCATTGAAACAGGCTGCTCATCTTCTCTGGAGATATTCAAAACCTGCCTGGACATGTTCTGTGATTTATATTTTGCAGATCTCACAAGGTGAGCAAAGGCAAAACAACAAAAAACAATAAAATCATCAACAACAATAAAACAACAACAATAATCAGTAAACCATAGTAAATCATCCAGTGTGGCATTTTTGAAAGAGTAAAGGATGCATATCTAGGAGGGATTAGTGCAGTGGAAATCACATGTCTGTCAAGCCCATCCAAATATCACTAGACCAGCTAATGACCACATAGAAACTGTTAGGCTTGACATCATGACTCCTGTCAATTACAGTTGGAACAATGTAGTGCTGAAAATGGAGCAGTCAATAAAGAAGGCACTATTTCTAGCTAACCTGTTTTGGTAGAATGTTTGTGTGCATCAACAAACTGAAATGTCAGAGAGCTGAAGATGTGGGTGAAAGTGAAAAAGCAGAAAAGACTGCAGAGAAAAAGGCAGAAACCAGAAGAAAACCTAAGCAAGTAAAAATGCAAGGAAGAGCAGAAGACTGAAAATATGTCGCAAAGAATATTATTAAATCAACAGACAGGAAGTTTTGCAGCAGGAATACGGTTGAATCAGGTTGTTGTAGCAGTCAGGTTCAGTTTATTAAATTCTTTATGTCACAAGTGCCCTTTAACCAACTGTTACTCCACCAGCATTCTTCATGCTAACTAGAGCCTAAATAACACTAAATGATGGACAGAAGACAAAAGCTGTCTCAGGACTGAAGGATTTTGTACACCATGATCAGACATGCACTCCACTCTAGCTGCCCATTAACCACATCCACAGAGCTGAAAACCCTGAAATACATATTAATACCTCTGTACCACTAACTAAAATTCTAAATAATATTAATATTATAGACATTTTATACATTCAGTAGATGTTTCTGTTATAAATCATCAGTGCCTATTTTCATTTAAATTTCATAAATATTTAAGTTTTAAAAGTTTTATCTTGCTTTTGTGTTGATTTTGTGATTTCTTTTAACTGAAGTTTAATCTTTTTTTTCATTTTCCTGGCACAGAGGGTTCATTCTGAGTACATCTACACATAATTCTTATGCACTTGTATTTAACGTAGCAAAGCAGAAAATGTGCAAAAGATATCAACTGTAGAAAATTCTTGAGGATGCAGACAAAATACTCTAGATACCTGCACAAATGTGATGCTTTGATTTTTTTCTAAAGGAGAATGAAAATAATTCTCTCCTGTCTCTAAACCAAAAGTATTGTCAACAGCTTGGTTATTTTAGGAGAGTGAAACATGCCAGAATGGCATGCTTACAGCAAGCAGACCTCTTTATTTCCACTGCTTATGCTGCATTTATACTTTATTTCTCATTTTTCTTTACCTTATTATGACAGTATAACATGCTGAGAGAAGTTTATGGCAGCTTTTCAGTCACTCTGTTGGTAGAACTTTGTTAGCCAGTCCAAGCAAAGAAAAAAAAGTCTGTTGAAATCCAAGAGTCATGGTCGCAGTAGATAAACTCTTGATAGAGAAAGACTAATGGAAAGATCTTGCAGAAGTGAGAGTCTTGAATAATGTCAAGATAATGGGAACTTACAACCTACTGTTATACATTATCTGGAATCTGGGGCAGCTAGAAATGTTATTCGGGACTAGTTTCATACTAGTAACTACCATAATTACTTTTAATAGCTTCTTTACCTGGAAGCAACAGTTTCTGAAAAGTAAGATGCAAAACTAGATGACCTGTGTTATACAGAATGGAATATGTTACTTGTCAGATTCATGTCAAGTGGCAACATAACCACAGAATCACAGAATCGTAGAATAATTTGGTTTTGAAGGGACATTTAAAGTTCATCTAATTCAATGCTCCGGGAATGAGCAGGGACATCTTTTACGAGATCAGGTTGTTCAGAGCGCTGTCCGACCTGACCTTGAATATCCCCAGTGATGGGACACCTACTGCCTCTCTGGGCAATCTGTTCATCTTAACAAATTTCTTCCTTATGTCTAGTTTGAATCTACTGTCTTTTAATTTAAAACATTACCCTTTGTCTTATTGTAATAGGCCTCAATAAAAAGTCTGTCCCCATCTTTCTTATGAGCCCCCTTTAAATATGAAAAGGCTACTATAAGGTCTCCTTGGAGCCTTCTCTTCTCCAGGTTGAACTAAACTGTCTCAGCCCCTCCTCATAGCGGAGGTTTTTCATTCTTCTGTTCATCTCTGTGGCCCTCCTCTTGACCTGCTCCAACAGGTCCATGTCTTTCCTGTGCTGAAGACTCCAGAACTGGATACAGTACTACAGGAGTCTCACCAGAGAGGAGCAGAGGAACAGAGTCACCTCCCTCAACCTGATGGCCATGAAGCGTCACAAAACTCTACTAGTTACAAGCTACAGCAAGTGACACAAAATTGTGGGACGCTCTTGTAGCTATTTTGGCTATTCTGATGTCACTGCCTCTTTTCAGTCTTACATCAGTAATCAGTGTAAGTTTCTGTACCACTCTAATACTCAATGAATGCACCAGGAGGAAACATCCCAAAGAACTCTAAAGAGCTGTGATACCCTGGGGACATCGAGAGTTATTTTAAGCTCAGACTCATAAAAAGTCTGGATTTTTCGGAGCAGCATCCCATTCCAGTACCTCAAAAAATCTGGGGAGTGACTTTTTTACAAGGACAAGCAGAGATAGGATAAAGGGGAATGGCTTTAAATTGTTCGGGGAAGGTTTCGATTAGACATGAGGAAGAAATTCTTCATGATGTGGGTGGTGAGACACTGGAGCAGGTTGCTCAGGAAGGTTGGGGATGCCCCCTTCCCAGAGGTGTTCAAGGTCAGGTTTGGTGGGGTCTTGAGCACGCTAGGCCAGTGGGAAGTGTCCCTGCCCACGGTAGGGGGTTTGGAACTGGATGGGCTTTATAGTTCCTCCCAACCCAAACCATTTCATGACTCCATTATTTTAACTTAAACAGGTGCTGAACTGCGAAATTCAGAGGGGTCACGGGAAGTACCAGACCAGCAGCACCAGCTCCACCGGGCCCCTGCTGCTGGGCGGGGTCCCCGCAGGCTCCTGCCGCCCAAGAGCTTTCCCCGCAGGGGCGCGCCGTGCTGGCGCGGGCGCGAAGGGCGAGGGGCCGCGCCCCGATGCGCAGCGAAGGGACAGAAACTGCGGCAGGACCCACCCGCGCACATTGTAGGTGCAGGAGCGCCACCTGGCGGCCCGCGGGAGCAGCACAGGCGAGGCCGCCCGGTCTGCCCACCCGCCCCCCTGAGAGCACCGGGCCGATAGAAAGGAGGGGTCACCCCCCCCCCCCCCCCCCCCCCCCCCCCCCGCCTTCCCCCTTGCCCCGGGGCTACCAGCGGTTACCGGCGCTGGTGGTTTGAGGTTGGGTTGGTTTTGGTTTTATCTTTGGTTTTTGCTTGTCTTTTTGTTTCACGGTAACATTACGTCATCCTTTTTCTCCATGTGGAAGTCTCCTGGAAGTAGCATTTAAAGACCCACTCTGCTGGTTAAAACTCCTCATTTCTGGTCTCTGTGTTCTACTTTTATACAAGCAGTGCGTTTGGGCACTGAAACATATCAAATGGGAGAAAGGTTTCTGCCTGAAAAATATAACCAGTTTATATTGCAATATACAGAGAACAAAACACACAGTATTGGAACAAAGCACTAAAACACAAAAAGCCCTGTTGGAGAGGTTTCTTTGTTCTTTTGAATCCCCAAGGAAAGATTTTGATAGGGGGAAAAAAGGAAGAAAAAAAAAAACCCTGCTATCATGAATGTCAATTCACCTTAAGAAAAGGATTGAGCTCCAACACTGTCTTATTTTAGTTCTCTAATACAAAAGTGCTACTGACTGAATCAAATTTGGTTCAGTGATGGAATGTCTTTAGCAAGGTTTCCACTGTCATCCTCCCTGCAATACAGCCTGGCAGGAGCCATGATACGCAGAGTGTGAGCTGTAGGAGAGAGGCGACAGTTAAAATGAGTGCAGTTCTGCAGATTGTTTACAAGACTACATTTTATATGTACACATATTTCTGGACATATAAACAAAGCCCTAAATGCTCTCATTTCTTTAAGGATTCAGCACAAACAACTATTGATATGTAACAATTAAAGAAGCAAGTAAAAGTCATTCTCTTTCCTTAAAACCAATAACATTAGAGCTGGCATTTTGATACATGTATTTCTGATACTATGCATTTTCTTACCGGTCCATGGCTAATTTCTTCTGATGTTTAAGTTAATTCTGACTGTAATCTTTTCCTCTCTCAGCATGAATTAGTCAAGATAAGATTTCTTTTACTTCTAAAGCTCTTGTTATGCTGCAACTAATTCAATACTTTGCAAATTTGGTTATAAAGTGGATATTTAAGGCTCTTAAGTTTTAACACTTAGCGTTATATTTGCCCGTACAGCAGTTCTAACACTAAACATTATATTTACCCATACAGCAATGAGCTCTAGTCAGTAAATTACAACCTAGAAAAAACTCAATGAGTAAGAAAGACTGTGGAAGGAGTACTGATTTTACTGTAATACATTTTGCTTCTAAAAATAAACTATACCCTTGCTCACAACAGATAACTCTCCCCAAGATGTGGTTCCTGTATACATGGTTTACTGATTCCTAATGGCTTGATTGTATCAGTGTGTATGTTATTTGAATAACTTGAAATTCTATTTTATCCTGCAGCAAGACCAAAATAAATATGTAGGCGTGTAAATGAAAATAGCAGTATTTTTCATAGATTGGAATTTCTGGGAGATTTTGAGTGGAAAATTGAAATGTTTATTTCTTGTGGATTTAGCTTGATTTCAATTTCAAAAATTGCCTGAATGTTTCAGGCCTATATCTGGGTCACTGATAATGTGACATTTAGGCTCTTGGGCTGAATCAATTTGAGAAACTGCAAGATTTTCATTCTAAATAAGCTCTGCTTACAGCACATCCTGAATTTTTAATTTTAGCATCACATTCTTTCTCTTTTTCCAGTTTGAGGTTATCTTTCCATCTGAACTATGCTTCTCATGAGGTAACAGTAGCAAGTTACAGCAGAGAAGAGAGGTGGAAACTGCTTAGCTACCAAAAAAAAAAGTTTGGTGTTTGGTGAAAAAGTGTTACTCTCCATCTAATTTCCAAGCTTGTTTTTTCCATCCTTTCTTCTCTTTACCACTCTGCACTGTAGTAACAGCATTTATAAATTCACAGGTAATCTCAGCAATATAAAGATAAAACATACTGTTTGCCTTGAAAATAACAGGACATAATTCTGGGTAATCCATATGGGAAGAGTAAAGGATGCTGCTTACTCTACTGAGTTGGATTTAGCTTTTGCGATTATCTATAATCGATCATAGTCAGATTTCAAAATTGTCTGCTAAACTTATCTGTTGCTTTTATAAGACCTGGTTTGCTATTTCGTATTTAGATCCTCTATGTCCATGCAATTTCCACAACAGTTCTCCCCTCAGGAGCTATCAACCCAATGGCTTTCCAATGCTTAGTGTTCTGTTGCAACCTGAACATTATTCTCCGAAGGGACATTACAGTGATGCAAGACCACCAGCCTTTCCTGGGTGGAAACCAAACTACTTGCTGATACAGATATTCAAACATGTTTGTCTTCATGCTGATTAACAGATTAGTTATTTCTGTAATGAATGTAGCAACAGGTTGTGATATATAGTGAATTATTTTCAAATAAGGTAGGAGAAGTAACTTCTCTGAAAATGTGAAATAGTCATAGTTGAAATAATGGCTGGGGTTTTTTATTTGACTAAAGAAGTCAGCCCTTCTATCTGTATTTCTGCTCTAAAAATGATGTTACTTCTCACAACCAAGAAACCCTAAGTATTCCCACTAGTTATTGCTGAAGCATGACTAAAGTGCATTTAGTTTGCCTAGTACCTAACATAATGTTGCTTCTCACTGGGCAGCTGTCAGGAAAATTTCATAAGGCATATACAAAAGAAGATAATGATTCCAACCCAGTTCAGTGATAGCCTCTCAAACACAAAATACATACTTTTTATTCCTTTTTTGGCATATACAGCTGATATTTATTAAATTAATTGTTAATTCAGATATTAGTAATGCCATATGAGTATTTCCACAACAATGTGGTTTATGGTCAAAGTAACATTCATATTAATGCAGACCATTTTTTTCTGATATCAGTGTCAACCATACTTTACTTCATAGGTTAGTGGACAGCAGTATATACTGATAAATTAACTTTTTTACCCTTAGTTCTCCCCCATGCTAAATCCTTAGATAAATACAATCTAGTGTGAAACAGCAAAACAAGCCTAGGTAAAATGTGCAGAAGTACAATGGATTTTTATTCATTTTAAAAGAAAAGAAAATATCGCCTACGAAATGTAATAGATCATTGTAAAATCTGGAAACTTTTTTTTTTACAGTAAGCAACACAGCAGCCTTTTCCTATATGAATTAGCTAATAATATGTCTTATTATTTTTGAAGCAAACAGGTTTTCCCTTCTTATTGTTCAGATTGGCAGTAAACGTAAAAATAGTACTACTGTGGAACTCAGGGGGAAGAAGAGAAAAAGAGAAGATGGATATCATTACAAAATTCCTAACATCCTTTTATTATATTTAGCCCAGTGGGAACTCAGATTTTTTTAAATTAATTTGCTGCTTTTCAGAATTGGACTTACTGGCCTTTTTTCCATCACTTCCCTGGGCAGCCCGTTCAAATGCTTAACCACTCTTTCAGTAAAGATTTTTTTTTTTTCTAACATCATATCTAAACCTCCCAGGCACTGCTTGAGACAATTTCTTCCAATCCTATCACTTGTTACCTGGGAGAAGAGACCCGCACCCACACTGCTACAGCCTTCTTACAGGTAGTTGTAGAGAGCAATAAGGTTTCCCTCAGCCTCCTCTTCTCCCAATTCCCTCAGTTGCCCCTCGTAAGACTTGTTCTCTGGATCCTTCATCAGCTTTGTTGCCCTTCTCTTGACATGTTCCAGCAGCTCAATATCTTTCTTGTACTGACAGGCCCAAAACCGAACACAGGATTCGAAGTATAGGAGCACGGTCACTTCCTTGTCCCTGCTGGCTGCAACATTTTTGATAAAAGCCCAGATGCTGTTACCTTTCTTGGCCACTTGTACACAGTGCTGGCTCATGTTCAGCCAGCTGAACACATTAGTTGTGTTTTGTTCTTTTGTTCTGCTACGTTTAGTTTCTTAGGAGTAAATATGGGTGATAATGCCCAATTTTGAGATACTTGTGATCATAATGTTTCTTTACTGGTAAAAGGTAAAAACACTGTAACCAATACAACCTACACTAACCTACACTGACCTACACCCTGTGTGCTGGGTAACTGATAAAGGAAAAGCAAGCAACTGAAATACAGCTTCCCTTTTGGCTTATGCAAGTTCTTTCAAGCACTGAAATTTCCTTCAGAGTGTGTGCAGGTGAAAGGATTATTGGTGTAGCTGTAAGGTCTGTCCATACTTTGCTATGTTAGGTGTTGAAAACAGGATATTGTCTTTACTCTTATAAGATGTCGTGAAGTGAACATCCTTAACTTCCAAACTCTTTCTTTTACAGTTTCCTGATGCTTTGTAGCTCTACATTATCCTAGCCAGATTGCTTGCAAAATCCTGTGGTGAGGACTGGGGGTAGTTAAAATATGAACTTAAAGTTTTAGTGCTCATCATATCCATTTCATATTTGCTTTTGGTTTGTGTGTGTGGTAAAAATTAAAAAAGAAAATAGGTTTGTAAAATAAAGAAAATCTGTTTCCGCTAATACAGTTCTTAACTGCTGTATTTGAAACAATTAGGGAAAGAGAGAAATGTCATTTATAATAACAATTGTCTGGTCTAAGCTAATATAATTTACTGTTCCAGTAGCTTAGCTGCAGACTGGCTGATTTCTAAAAATGCTGTACAAAAGAGTAGAGAGGGAGGAATAAACCCATGGCTCAGTAAAAAATACTTCACTGTGGGTTTTTGACGCGGTTTAAAAATAAAACTGAGACACGGTAAATCTGGATTTGAACGTCCTATTCTTTTTTTTTTCCAGTTTAATTTGCACACTGGCTCTTTAAACTCTGTTCCAAGCACTATAGCCTTAGGCACAGCCACAAGGCATAATCATCTCCTATAGTGTGACTTCATCATAGGTTCTTGCCTCCCTGCCCAGCCAGTTCTGAAACATCTAGTCATTTTTCCTGCCCTAGTTTTTGTATTCTTTCATATATCCTAACACAATGAAAAAATAGCTGCTACTGCTAGCCCTTTATACATGATGAAATCTATTGGAAAGGTGAAGATAAAGAAACTCTTGTAGCTTCCTCAACAAAAAAGTTTAAAATAAGGTTAGTATATTTCTCCCTCCCCCCAAAAAAACCCACAACTATGATTTTTCTGCTTTGTAGATGAAATTAATACATTGACCTATTTATAACCCATTGTTGAAGACTGATGTTACGATAGAAAGATAATTAAGAACATTTACAGTCAGAATATGGACTTGAGTGAATCTTAAATCTGAATCCTTTAATAGTCAGGCAGAATATTTAGCCACTAAACTTGATCTTTTCAATCTGACACAGGCTTATTCACTCTTAAAAGAAGGAAAATAAAACTAAAATACCCCATAAACCCATTCAAATTTTATATTACTCTATTTTTCTTTGCATAGGTCTGTACCTTAATGAAGTATTGATAAAAGATACAGGGTTTGATTTTTATACAGTAACTTGTGTTTTTAAACAAAACATTTAAGATTTTAGATTTAAGATAACTAGTGTTGACCTCAGTTCTGTCCACTACTTGTGGTATAAATTTATTAATTTTTAAGGCCAAAATTAATATCAGTCCAATTTCCAAGTGGCTTAATACAAACTGAGCAAAATAATCAATATCTATTCCCAGAATTCACATGAAACTGCTGCAATTAAAAAAGAAATCTATGTCCTTGACTGCCTGAATATAATCATCAAAACCTACTTAAGAATACCGTAGTCATAAATGCAAAGGGTTTTGTAGAATCATCATGACAATCAGCAAAATTGTGGCACTGATGTTCTGTTTTATGACTGACGGTGCTTTCTTATCATGACAACTTCAAAATACACAAGCAAACAAAAACAAAATAAACCCCAACCTCCTAAAAAACCTGGACAAATGTCGATATCAAGAGAAATTTCCTGGGAAATATAAGTCATAGCACAAAATACGTTATCTACTTTACGTTAATTAAAGCTCTGTGATCAACAGCTTCATTGTTATTTTCAATTCTCTGGTCTCCTTCAAGCCATTATCATTCTGTTGGAATCAGGACTGGATCCTCCTTGGACATTAGGTTCCTTCAGCTAGGCAAACTTGTTATTTTCAACATAGTAGCCATCTGAGCTTGCCAAAAGGGGTTATCAGAGAAATCCCCCCAAAGGCTTGCTATCTGGTGGACAGAGAGAGTTGAATCCCACAGTTCTATTCTGCAAGGTTTGTCTGACATCAAAACTTCAGTCTGCAGACTCCAGTGACAACTGCTTTCATTACTGCTTCTAATTTTTATAAGTGGATTTTGGAAGAGTTTATGCTGAGTCATTATTTAATTAAAAATGAACAACTTTCCATTGATTGCCTTTCCTCTTCATTTCCTTCTGAGATTTTCTTCCTGCCATGCCAGTCTTAAAGATGAGTCATTATTAAAAGTGCTACCCAATTTCAAGGAAAGAGAGAAATGGCGTTCTTTTCCCATTATTTGTTCTTTGATGCCACTACACCTCAAATCCCTTTGTTTTACATACAAAGCATTCAGTAATTCAGTAATCACACGAAGAAAATGGTGATTTTTAACAGTTTGACAGCTTTAGCTGGGATAAGTGTTTCTCAGGCTTGATAAAAAATCTACCTATAAATATAAAATAATACAATTCAAGTTCTCAGTTGCTGTGGTTAAAATACTCTAGAATAAGGGTGGCAAAGACAAGGCCCCCACTTTATTTTATCTGGCCTAGCACCTTCAGCACAGCACCTTGTTCCTACCCAGTGGCAGCGCCAAGCTCTTTGCCCCTTGCCCCTGCGCTCCTGCCAGCACTGCTCATGTGTGCAGCATGTGACACGCATTACTGTTAACTAGCAAGGGAGCATTGGCTCCCTTGCCCAGCTGCCTCCGCTCATTAGAAGAGAAATATTTTTTTTTCCACATCCTATTTAGAGTACTTACTGGATAATCAGGTGATTCACTATAAACACTAGAAGATAAAACAGGCTATAAAATCTATATGCAAGACCAGAGCTTATTCTTAGCATATCAAGGAGATGCCACACATGAGCTACTATAAACTAAATTATTACTAAATAAATCTCATCTATTCTCCCTGCCTTCCCCTACCTTATAATTTATACCATGAGGGATACCTTATCCTTTTAAAGTTTCTATGAACAGTTCAGCAGTTTCTGAATGTCAATCATGTCCTTGAGAATAATCTTAGGAGTTTATTGAGAAGACTTCTAGGAATAGGAACTAGATGCCTTTTTTTTTTTTTTTTTTTTTTTTTGTTTAATTCAAGCTTCAGATTATTGAATAAACTGGGGTGGGGAGCAAAATGCTGGATATACTGTGTTTTAGCTGACGTGTTCAGATATGGTAAGGTAAAGTCTATAAAATATTATGAATCTAAAAAAAAAGCATTGAAGGGGGGGTAAAGCCCACTAGCTTTCAAATTGTGAATGATACTTTCTGTATGTAAGTTACAGCTTATGACATTTTATTTCATTTTAAGTGAAAGTATGATTTAAAAATAATCTCAGTATCAAGTAGAAATTTTTGGGGGGTTTGGGGTTTGTTTCTTCCTCTGGAAAATGACAAATATTCCAACAGTTAACAACAATCAAATTGGTCCTCTTTAGCTGTGCTGCAGTGACTAATACAGAATGTCAATTGCTTTCTGGCTTTAGTTTCCAGGCAGTTCAACTGTCGCTGATTTTATATGGTATAGGAGCAGTACTAAACAATTAAGAGCATGTTACACAGCAGTGAGTTATAATAAATAAAATCTGTAGCACAGTTTTCTGTGCAGGAATGAGCTTTAAATACTTACATTTTTGTTAATAATAGTAATAAAAATAACAACAACAGCAAGTAAATAAAAATAAAGGCTTCTTGAGGGCTTTCAGTAACGGAATAAGGATGTTCTTTGAATTTGTGAAAACTGCAAAATACACTTCTTTGGTTAATAAATTCTAGCATAAATATATTTTATTACCCTGTGCTCTGGGTCATCAGTCTTACCTTAGCAAGGCCTTTGACACTGTCTCCCACAGTAGACTCCTAGGGAAGCTGGCAGCCCGTGGCTTAGATGGGAGCACTCTGTGCTGGGTTAGGAATTGGCTGGATGGCTGAGCCCAGAGAGTGGTGGTGAATGGTGTCTCATCCAGTTGACGGCCGGTCACCAGTGGTGTCCCCCAGGGATCGGTATTGGGTCCCGTCCTGTTTAATATCTTTATTGATGATCTGGATGAGGGGATTGAGTCCATCATCAGCAAGTTTGCAGATGATACCAAGCTGGGAGGAAGGGTTGATCTGTTAGAGGGTAGGATGGCCCTACAGAGGGACCTGACAGATTGGAGAGATGGGCTGATTCTAATGGGATGATGTTTAATAAGTCTAAATGTCGGGTACTTTATTTTGGACACGACAATCCCATGCAGAGCTACAGACTGGGGATAGAGTGGCTGGAGAGTAGTCAGGCAGAAAAGGACCTGGGAGTGCTGGTTGACAGGAAGCTCAACATGCGCCAGCAGTGTGCCCAGGTGGCAAAGAAGGCCAATGGCATTCTGGCCTGCATCAGGAATAGTGTAGTGAGCAGGACCAGAGAAGTTATCGTTCCCCTGTACTCAGCACTGGTCACGCCTCATCTTGAATATTGTGTCCAGTTCTTGGCCCCCCAGTTTGAAAAAATGTTAGGATACTGGAATGTGTTCAGAGGATGGCAACCAAGATGGTGAAGGGGCTGGAGCACAAGCCCTACGAGGGAGTTGGGGCTGTTTAGTCTAGAGAAGAGGAGGCTCAGGGGAGACCTCATTGCTCTCTACAACTACATAAAAGGAGATTGTATTCAGGCAGGGATTAGTCTCTTCTCTCAGTTGACCAGTGGCAGAACCAGAGAGCATGGACTCAAGCTTTGTCAGCGAAAGTTTAGGCTTGATGTCAGGAAAAAGTTCTTCACTGAAAGGGTGATTGGCCATTGGAATGCGCTGCCCAGGGAGGTGGTGGAGTCACCGACCCTGGAGGTGTTTAAGAGGAGACTGGATGAGGCACTGAGTGCCATGGTTTAGATGATGGTTGGTGTTAGTGTTGGTGTTGGTGTTAGTGTTGGGTTATGGGTTGGACTTGATGATCTCAGAGGTCCTTTCCAACCTTGTAATACTGTGATACCTGCTTTATCCCACCAGTCATAACTGTGTAGGAAAGTCTAGCTGAAATGAGTGTCTGCCAGATTATATGACTTCATAAACCTGAAAGCCCAATAGTACAACTGAAGCCATATTAACAGTAGTTTAGCTGTAATAATGCACTGTGTCTTCAGTCTTCTAGAGATGCAAGAGCAAGTCAGTGTACTTAGAATGGCTTCTTCAACATGCTTCTTAGAGAAAAAAAAACAGCCTGACATTAAGTATCCACTTGAGAGTTCATGTCACATGTTCTTCTTCTTATGAAGCCAGGTGTATTGCAGATACCGTGAACATCTGTTATCCCTTGTGACAAACCAAGCTGAGTATAGTTTGCATCTGGCCAAACTTAAATCTATATCACTATTTTCCTGTGTCTATTAACAGTTATTGTTTCAGGGCCAGCTGGGGATTTTCAGATGGTTTTAGGAAAAGTTAAGTTTGGCTCTGAATATTATATACTTCCTTCAGCTTTCTTCCCAAAGGAACAATCATGGCATTTGCTGTACTTTTAGAGTGCTAGGTAACAAATTTATGGAATAAACCCACAACAACTTTATAACTTACCATCATTCCTAATTCTGTCTATGAAATAAATTTAAATTTTTAGGTATTTTTTCATAAATTCCTTTAAATGTCTCTTTTTTAACACTTTATTTTTTTTATTTTTATTTCCCTTGTAATTCAAGAAATAACTTTAAAACTCTTAAGATGAAGAAGACTTATAGAACTGGAGTGCCATGAATAAGGATGTTGAATTCTATTTTTAGCAATATGCTACCCAAATTGTATTTTCAAAGGAGATTTAAGACCACAGGAAGGAAACCATCCACAGTATCATGAAGTTCAGGAAAAAGTGTATCCATGTTTGCTGTAACTGCCTGAGCAAATATTTTTTATGCAAATTATGTATCATTATTCTCATTTCTCTTTGAGAAAAGTAGTAACATTAGATTGTATCCATCCCCTTAACTGGGTTAGAAGAAGATTAAGGCAATACAATCCATCACGTGAAGCTGCTTCATCAGATCTAGAAAGACTAGTTGATTCCTTCCCACCTAATGATAGTTTCTTATAGGAAAATGTTAACACAGAAAAAAAGAAATCATTTGGTACAGAAAAAAAAAAAAGTTTGTCATTTTACTCATTGATTTTTTTATTCCTTTCTCCAGTCAATCTTCTCTCTCCTTCAAATCTCTAATAAATCCTTAAAGAAATACCTAGACTTTTTGTAAATAATTGCAGGCCTTACAATCACTTATTTTACATGGGCTTTGGGTGGAAGTGAGGTTGTATAGTGCAGAAGGCTGACTGAAGAGTGGTTCTCTCTCGTGCTTAGTGAGTGTAGATTAGTTCCCTAGCAAATGATGACTATGATCTGGAGACGTATTAGGCCATCCATTTTATTTCTAAGTAATAGAGTAATTTAAGAGAGAGAGACAATTGTTAAGACGTGGAGAAAAACATTTCTTGAAGCCCACAGTTTTATTAATTAATATTTTGGTAGCAACAGAATGACATTATTAGTAGTTCCTGGCCTTCTAAATCTAAAAAAGCATTAGCAGGAAAAGAACCTACAGAATCCTAGGAATAGAGGATCAAGTTATTCACAGACATTTATTGCTCCTTTGATGAATGGTGTGAAGATTTGGTGGACTGAGGTTCTATGGGAATAAGTTATCCCTGCTGGCACAAAGACATTTAAAGATCTGTTTCTTGATCTAGTCTAAACTTTGTTACAAGTCACCTTATAAGACAGAGTCTTTCCATCAAATAGAAAAACACATGCTTGACTTCTTAGTTTAAAGGAAAAGCTAAGATGTCTGTTGGGGTTGTATCTCCCACAAGAAGATCACCACAGCCCTTTGCAATTAATAGACTTTAATCAAGAGAAAAAGATGAAATTGTGTAAGAAAAGATAACAGCTCTCAACTGCAAAATATATAGGTAACCAAATACAGAACTGAGCAGACAGCAACTTTGTAAACCAACAGTTCAACTCTCTCTCAGCAGGGCTGATGATCCCGAAGGCCACTCTCTCCCAGCTATTGCACATTAGCCATGGCTTTTCTCCTTTCCCCACCAAAAAAAAGATGTGGCAGCAAGTCCCTATCGAAAGCCCTGCCTTCCCTGAATGTCCCCAGTAATGCTGACCCACCGGAAACTCACTGTCCCAGTGTCTCAGCAGACCAGCCAGTCCCCCACCAGGCCGGCCAGGCCCCCCCCCCCCCCCCCCCCCAGTCCCAATGTTGGCAAGGGAAAAATTTCTCATAAAAACCTGAAACTACAACAAATTTTCACTGGTATTCCAACATTCATCAGTTTAATTGTATTAGAACTTGGTGATGGAAGATGCTTGTGTACCCATCATGAGAACACTACGATTGAGAAATGGCTTTCTACGTGAAGGGTTTCAGGCAGAGCCAGGTATACTAATTTAATATATTAAATTATTAGTTTCTCAGATATTCTTTGGTTATCTGACCCCACCCCCAAATGTTACCGTAATATGTTGCCACAATAAATACAGTACATTGGCTGAAACATTTTCAGTGTTTAAAAAAATTTTGTAATGTGTTTCTTCTAATTTCTCCAGATTATACTAAATGATTATAATGATATGAAGAGACTATATAAACAATATAGTCTCACTTTTTTAAGTGAGACAAAAAACTTTAGTGAAGACAAAGAAGGAAAGAATCTGAACTCAGCATACTTTCAAAAAAAACAAGCTGGCAGACACCGTGAAAAAAGAGGAAAAATATTATATTGTAAAGAGATTCTTTTTTATGATGCAAACAGATTATTTATAGTGTGAAAGCTGCTGCTGAGGTATGACTTTCTACCTGCCATGTTTCACAGTCAGGTATAGTAACTTACCGTACTAAATTATAGGTCCTGTAGATACTAGGCCACTAGCACCACCTCCGCTACAGGAAAGAGTCTGCAGAGTGGCACATTAGCTTTTTGTGATATGTTATTTCAATAGCTGTGCAGATTGTCCTCTTATAAATGGAACATCCTATATATATTTAAAAAAAAAAAACCTTGTTACTGAAATGTCTCATCAGAGACTGATGGAATAATTTGTCATAAATATTGGATACGTAACAAAAGGTGCTGAGGATTATTAAAATTATTACATTCATCTGTGCACTTCCGCTACACCTTTTCCTCATTCTCAATGTTGGTACCAGCTTGACTGAGAAGAAACAGAAGAAGAAAATCTCAGTGTAAAGGCTATTAAATTCTTCCAAGTATTGTGTTTTCCCAAACAATCATATAATTGCTATATAGTGAAAACAAACTTTTACTTTTTTTGTCAATTTAAGATTAATAAAAGGGAACTAGTAAATTCAAACCTCAGAACTTCTTCAGACACTAGTGAAATATTTTAGTGTGCCCTGCTCAAAAATATATGTAAAATAAATTAAGTAGGAAAATATGACAAATTGTGAGTTAATCAGTCATGATTTTTCCTTAAGAAAAAAAAGGAGTGTAACAGATGCCATTAAATGGGAAATTTGTTTCTGTTCCCATTCAGGTTACTAAGACTGCTATTAATGTAGCCTTATTAGTATAAGAACAAACTATTCTTCACCTGCAGAGAAAAATAAATTAGAATTTTTATAGTTAATATATTGTCAAAGCATTCCTAAAAAAACAAATTTTTCTGAGTACATCTATGATGATATCTCAGTCAGGCAGAAATCTGGGGCAATGCCAGAATTCAATCAATCTTGTCTATGTACTTACAGGCTTCTAAGAAAAGCAAACATTTAATCTGCCATACTAGGTTCATTCATATAGTAACAGCGAAATTTTAAGTGCCTGTAAGACATTCTTCTGAGCCAGAGTCCATAACTTCTATAAAGAATGAGCTACCTCAGATCCATCCAGGGCATTTTCCACTCAGGATCATCAGATCTTGTCAAGTATTTTACTGTTGACTTTTCACCTCTGTAATCAACTCAGTGCTTTTGAAGCTTGTCCAGTTCTTTACTGATCCTTGTCTACTGATAAATTGTTCACCATTGCCTGCTCCAGACAGGACACTTGGTCTATTTAAGACATACACTTAGCCTATGCACATAATGTGAACAGATTGGGATTTCCAAAGGTGTAGTATCCTCATTACAGAGAAAAAATAAAATAAAATAAAATTATGTTAAAAAAAACCATTAAAAGCATGCCTGTCTGTCTAGTCAAATAATGTGAATAAAATCTGTGTGGTCGTTTTCTTTTTTTTTTTTTCTAGAAGTGATGACAGAATAAATCCAGAAAAGGCTTAATATGGATTAAGAGAATGAAGGTGATAGGCATCACTCAATGCTGACAGATACTGATGTATCTTGCACTACAGAAATCTAAAGAGTTCTTTAGCTCTTAGAAAAGTAGGACCTTATGTGTCAGAAACATTTATTAGCAAAATCTTAAGCTTAAGTGCATTGCCCCATGTATGGAACACTACCTTGAAACATCGCCTCACTAGAAAATTTATATTATTTTTAAATTTAACCTTCCTAATAAATAAGAAAATATATTTAGGAGGTAGATGTAAAAGCCAAAAAAACTCAGTAGTTTAACTTCACATTAGCTTAGATTCTTGTAGATGTACAGAATTGAAAGCAATTGTTGTGTTTCACAAGTTCTGCAGCGTCTGTGCTAAAACAGAAACAAAATATTTCAATTTGAATGTTGAATGATATTGGCAACAAGAAGCTGAACTTCAAAGTAGCTTATTACTTGCCTGCTACAAAGTATCAGAAGTGTACTGAATATTTTCATTTATTCCTAATAGAAATTTCTTTTCAAAACTTCTTTTTGAATACTCATTCACCTGTACTCCATCACCCTTTCGCCTATATGTATATTCTCACAAAGGCAAGGACAAAACATACACACAGCCCAAGTTGAAGTTTAGGATAAAATTGCCAAAGTTACTTCTGTTTCCATTAAGAATACTTACACAGTTAGGTTAGTATGTTTAAATGAAAATCAGAAATTGTTCAAGAGAGCCAAGAAGAAAGCTAATTTTCTGGGTCTGTATTTTGAAACTCTTCAATAAACGTTCTGTAACTTTTGAGTTGCCTGACTTTGGCCTGGTTAACAATATTTCAAATGACATTTGAAGAAATTGCAACTCCTATTTCTAAAGAACTGACAGCATTTTATGACAGTTGAGACTGCAACACTCAGTAATCTGGAAAGAAATTCTGTAGATTAATCCCAAAATTATATTCCTTTTGTGGTCTAAGTAATTTAAATTATCTCTTCTGAACTGTGTTCTGTTTCTTTGCACTTTATCTACTCTTAGGGGCAGTCGTTTTACAGTACTCACTGTGAATGTAAACACATCAACAGCTCCCTTACCACTCAATCATACTGTCATAGAATCACGGAATCATAGAATGCTTTGGGTTGGAAGGGACATGTACAGGTTATCTAGTCCAACTCCACTGCAGGAACAGGGACATCTTTAACTAGATCAGGTTACTCAGGATGCTGAAGTAATTGATGGGCTGATCATTAAAAAAAAAAAAAAAAAAAAAAAAAAAGCTCTGACTGTGCTGCTTATCATGCTCAGTGGAGTGGCATCATACTCCCATTAGAATACCACAACCCCTAATAGTTTTTATTAGAAGAGCAATGAGACCAGAGCTTGAGACCACACAACTACAAGCTGTAGTATAATATATGCCAATCAATTCATACAGTTGTTTAAGTTCAAATTACTCTTTGGGATGTGACATAAGAAACAATGGCAGGAGAAGAGGCAGAAACAGGGTAAAAGGGCATCAACTCCTGTGTCTTGTTGGCCTAATAAATCTCTTTCCCAAGGGGTTTTCCTGTAGAGATAAACAATTCAAGATCAAGTCAGTCACTGAATTTTATATCTCCAGAAAAATGGTTCTAGGGAGAAAACCTTCATGCATGCGCAAGGAAATAATTTCTGACTGAATGATTTAAAAGCTTTAAAAGGCTAAAATCTAATATTCAAGCAAATATATTTGATTGCATCTCTTATATCTTTAATAAAGGAAATTGTTGCTCTTTGGGAAAAACATTAGTAGGAAAAGGTCACACAAATTTTATATCCTCCTAAATCATTAATAGAATATGACTCAGAAGTCCTTTATTTTGTACTGGATGACCTGCTCTGCTGCCTAGGTGTTGAAAGTGGCTCTCAGTCACTGGGGCAAAGGGTGTTCTGGGTTAAAGGGTTTAAATCCAGCTGAATTTGTAGAGCCTTCCATACTGCTGTAAATCAGAAAGAACTACACCAGAGTAAGAGGCCAGATGACACACAGAGATTCATAACCACTGACACAACAAGGCCCACAGAGAATGTATCATTTCAAAATTTTAAAGAACAGTGAAATTATGGTCTACTCCATTGACTTGAAGGACTCTCTGACATTTAATATGTTGTAGGAGCACTACAACTTTCTTTTAATCAAAAATGAGTAACTGAGCATAATGAG
Source organism: Tapera naevia (assembly GCA_033556795.1). Lineage (NCBI taxonomy): Eukaryota > Metazoa > Chordata > Aves > Cuculiformes > Neomorphidae > Tapera > Tapera naevia. The sequence continues at coordinate 5,198,519 of JAUMJJ010000016.1, forward strand.
CCATGGCTAATAGGACATTGCAAACAAGAACTGAATGTGGATGGTACATATTGTGGATGAACAAGTGCCAGGAACACTCCACCTGAAACTGCTGGAAACACACCGTGTGATATCATCATGTACTAATCTGACTGGTGGCTTGAGATTGGCTCAATGGCTGGTGATTTTACGTGGCTGTAAATGCCTCCAGTAATGATTATTGGAGAAATACTGGCACATAGATGTCTAGCATCACCTAGAAGAAGAGCAAAGGTCCAATTGTTAACATCTTATACCAAGGTCCTGTTCAGACCCCATCATGGAGGAGCTGAAGAAAGTGTCATGTTTGTTCTAGGCTTATCTGTGCCAGTTCACTATCAGTAAGTTAACACTAATTTTGTGTGTGAATATGGGTAGAGGGAGTGGGGTGTCTGTGTCAGACTTTCTCTCAGACAGCTTATCCTTTACTTGGTCCCCTTAATAAACTGAGCTGACAAGTCAGATTGCCTCATGTTGCTTTTACTCCTCATTGCTTGTGGTATTTAATGTGGATTATGTAATGCAAAAGAGAGATAATAAAGGGCAACTTTGTCCTGGTTACATTTGTACTACATGTGATACTACAGCTCACCTGAGTGATGTATATATGTATCAATATAAAATGTCTTGGAACTTGATTTTGTTGCTTTTATTCTCATGTAATAGTCTGTTATATCTCTAAGTAATCAGCTAAATAAAGCACTACTTAAAGCAAAAGCAAAAGACGGGATGGCTTTTCCAAAGAGGCAGTCACAAAGCTGCTGAACAAGTATCAAAATACCAGGATCTTATTATAGAAATGTATACTCTTTTTTTAATAAGAAATCAGTTCTTTTTATTTTAAAAAAAAAGTAATTAAGAATAGTTTCACATATCTGGGTCACATTAAGGAACAAAATAAATGATGGTGAAAAAATAACTAGGAATCCAGAAAATCACTTCAGAAGAAGCATAAAAGGTGAATTTTTTATAATTTCAGAGGAATTTTTGCTTTTAATTTTTTCTTTGTTTTTGTATGGTTGAGAAATCTAGAGATAGTGTGGAACAACAGTACATGGCAGTCTCTCTTCTTTAGAAGAAAGAAAGAAAGAAAAGATTTCTAGGGTTTAGATTTTAGATATATTTCACTTTCTCTCACAGTGAGTGTGAAATAAACTATTTTTTATAAATACCTTTAATTTTCCCCAGCGTAAGCAATTAACATTAATATTTAAATGGGAATCCTCACCCTTTGAAATGCAGAGAACTCTACCCTGCAAAGTGATTTTTCTTTAAAAAGTCACTGACCTACAGTGCTTTTTCTTATTCCTTAGCTCCTTTAAACTTTCATTGATGGTCCTCAAGGTGGCCTATTTTGTTCATGCCCTCTGACCAAATGGTTAGATCTTGTCCATAATGTAATGATTACAGTAAAATTTTCCAGGTTAGATGCATTGCCTTCATGTAAGAAGGTACTTAATAATTCACATAAAGGCAACCTGCCTCAATCAGTTAGGCTACAAGATCCCACTATCTGCTTCTGCTCTATACTTTCACCATAGTTTTGCATGGATTTACACTTGTTTTAACCGTTCATTGGCTTTACAAGTTCATAAGTTCTCACTAAATCAGAACAGCATGAGATGCTACCAGATTTATGGGATTCCATTGCTAGAGTTCTTAAAAACAAGCTTTGTGGTCTTTTTATGGCCGCACAAATCTATGTATTAACCATCATCAGCCATAACATACAACATTTAGGAGGTGATGCATTCAAATATGCATTAATCTTAAGTAACCTTTCCAGAGAATCTTTTTGATCACTCTTTGCTATACAGAATTCTTAGTGTTAGTCAAGCTGTGGTGTTATGAGTGTTCTCTTATATAAAAGAGAAACCCTTGTAACCTGAAAAGAGATCTTAATTCTTTTTAATAAGCATTTCATTTTCAGATTGTTTGGTTATGGAAATTTGACTTATACACTCAGGTATGTGTCTATCTCTTGCCTAATAAGGATTTAATCCTACTTAGCAACTTCATTCAAATCTGAAAGAAATGTTTCATATTTGTCTTAGAAATATTTAACAGTACTGCCAATCTGGGAAAATACAGAGGGATGTCTCTTCCAGAAGGGTGCGAGTGTTCTTACTTGGAGACAGGTGAGTTCATATTGCAGATTCTTTATGGCAGCAGTGAACTGTCCGGCTAGCAGTCACTTCATGATCTACTATCCACACTAAATGTTGACCCTACCTAGTGGCAGAGGGTGAAAAGGCATTTGATTTGTCCTGCCTTGTTACAAAAGATGTAAGTCCATTGAAAAGCAAACTTGATTAGTTCTAATGTTCATAGAAAAAAAAACCCTGAGTTTAAATATCATTTTGTCTCCTGTGTGCCTGTTCAGAACTTTACTTCTATCATACTTGCATGACAGCAAGTCCTGACTCCATGTAGTTGTTCCCACATGTTAGAAATGGGGACATAATTGAGCTATGACATTTCAACTCTAGAGATACAAAATGCTGACGGATATGCTTGCGTTATTGTGCAGACAGATTCAGGAGAAGTAATAGAGAAAGACAACATAGACTCTCTTGATGACATCGTGAATATCAAGCTTTAGTACCTCCCAATTTTTATTCTCCCACATATTCTTGAAAACAAAAGAGCAGAATACACCTTAACAAGGTGAAAGAACATCTGGTGCTTAGAACAGGAATATAGACATAAACTTTTATGGTTAACTCTGTGTTTCAGTATTTTTCTGGGGGCAAATTTTACGTTAGATTTTAAGTTTATTCTTATTTTTTTAAAAATGCTATTAATAAAACAGATATTTACATTCCAAAGTATGAAATATGGATCCAGATCAGCTTGATGGTTTAGAAGTCATTTGTATAATTCATAAGTCAGTGACAAACCTAATGAATTAGTCACGTAACTGGCACATTGGAGATCGAACTTTAAATTCAGATGCATGTTTTATTTAAAGCTTGGTGTGCTATATACATAAATCCTGAAAATGTACTTCTGACTCAAACAGTAAATAATAATAATGTAAAGAATAGCAGCCTCTAGGAAAAAAATGGGTAAGGAAGGGTGGTTGGACGACCTTGTGTTATTTAGCTTGTACAGGCAAGTAAGAGCCATTAGTAGCACTTTCATGGCCCTAGTACTTCCTACCAGTTTAGAGGAGTGATATATCAGTGGAGACTTAACTGTAAGTAAAAAGTTCTTTATTTTGTTCTTCAATCATGTGAGTCCTCACAAGAGAATTTCTAATATCTTTTGTCGTAACTACTCTTTGCTCATTTTGCTTTGTTTCTAGATATCAAAATGGATGACTCTGTAAGCAGCATGAAAATAAAAACCTCATGATAAGCCTGCTTGCTAACAAATTAAAGTGTATTACTTTGAAAATATACAACTTTGGCAAAAGCTGCCAGTTTGGGGGAGAAAGGAAAGAGATAAATGACAGAAAAGGATAGTTTATTGATTTTGTCATTCAAAGAGATATTTTTACTTCTTACACTTTGGTCATATCTAAGCCTATAATACAGTCAGTTAAAGAAATAATGAAGTCACATACGTGCAGAATCATCTAGTTACAATTACAAAATTTAAAGAGTTGTGAATGAAGTTTTGTTTTTCTCAATATCACTGAATCTTTCATAGTTAGAATATGATTTCATAGCTTGAACTTTAATTGCACGGTTTATGTTCTATAATTAACTCCAGACTCACTCAGTGCCATTTAAAAACATTAAAATGCATTTGGTGAAAAGAAATGCCCAAGCTCACTTGCAATATGGAACAACGGCAAAGTGCTAAATATGTATGCATTAGACATATGTATGCCTATTCTGCACCTAAACCTATATGAATCAAAGCCTCATTTTGATCTCTTTGGAACTAAGTGGCTCTTTGTACATGAATATTCCTTGGAAGTAAATTCGTGAACTTGGAAATAATTGATACAAGTGCTTATTATGAACTCTGAAGGTCTGATAGCAACACCAATCTATGCAAATCTTTTAGTTGAAATTTCACTGAAAAAAATGTGCATGATCTATCGAACATGCTAAATAGTGACTGGCAGTAGGACGTGAATTTTTTTTCTAAAAAGAAGCATCATCTAATTCTATTCTCTCTCAGTCCATTAAACTTCAGTTCTAGTCCTACATGGATTTAATCTATGATTCTGAATCTCTCTGCTTCATGTATGTTATGTTTCCACAAATTATCCACACTTCAAATTGCAAATTTTCCACTTTTCCTTCCTTCATTGTGATATTGTTTGTTGTCACTACAGTTCAAGTATACCAACTCTCAGCTCCTCCTCACAGCCCATAAACTTGTATAATACCAGTCCAGAGATTCACTTGTATCCTTAACATCTAATCCTCTTTAGACTACTTTCCTGATTTACAGCACACTCTGGAGATGATCATTCTTCTTACTTTCCACAAGCCTCTGAAGATTCTAAGAGAATTTATATGCACTTAGGTTGAAGATTAAGGGAGCAAAAGGGAACAAGAAAATAAAGGAGATGGTAAGTCATTAGATATTAGCTGTTTGACACTTACAAGTCATGTGAAGTCCTTTGCCCTCTCTTCATCAGAGTTCTTAACCTTTTGCCAGGAGATGAAGTTGAAGAGGAAACAAGGTGTCATTACATTCAGGAGGAGAACAAGTCCCTCATTACATGCAGTAATAATGATTGGCAGCCTTCAGTTGCTGCAAGAAAGAATAAAAGGAAAGGGCAAAAAATCTGAAGGGACAGGGGCAGTTTAGTTTTCACAATTACTGCGTTTCCCTGGAAACTTATGCAGAAATCTGAAGAAAATAGATAGAAATACTGTAAAGCCAACAGTTCTAAATTTATGCCTAAATTTGTAAGGGACCTACCACTAATATCACATGACAAAGATTGTGGATGTTTTCCATCTAAGATAATTATTGTCTACAAAAAACAGATATGTTCTCTGCTTAAAAAAATTCCATGAGGGTGAAATGGAACACTGAGTCAGATTTTATGAGTTCATAGCTCAATTTCCTTGGAATATGTGTGCATAGATGGATGTGAAACTATCACTATAAATAATAAAAATAGTAGATATTTGTTGCTATCATAGAACATTTATAATAGATTAACTACTAGTGAACACAAAAGTACATAATTCTAACTTAAAACTTCAAAAACTACAAAATTGATCTCTTCTGTGTATTTTGACTCAGTCATTTGATCTAATAATGAGTGTCATATGTCTGTAAAAGGAGAGGGAAAGCAGTCATTAAGATTATGACATATAGAAGCAAAACCTCCAAGACAGGAAATTAATTTTGAAGTTTCTGCACCTCAAGAAAAGTACTTTGCTAACACTGCATAAGTAAGCACATTCACATAAGGTGAATAAATGAAGGCAAGGAGTGCTGTAAGAATTAGTTAACTATAAAAAATACAGCTTGAGGAGAAATGCATATTTATCCATTTTTCAGAAATATCTTCCGTGACAATTTATTTGTGCATAAAATAACGTTTAAGGAAGCAAATTATTAAAGGGCACGGAATTTATATGATTAGGCTAAAACAAAGACTATAAGTAAAAACAGGAAGAAGATCCTCCACACTGAAATTGAGTAAGTAGCATTGGGCTTAGATAATCTCAGGCATAAGCCTGTTTTGGTCAACAAAATGGATTAGGCCCTCAAACATTCTGGAATGATCGTCAAGCAGCATCCATGTCTTCGTATGCCTTGATAAAGCTTGATGAGCTGTAAATGATAATGGATACTATATTGCATAAGACTCATTTGGTAAATCATGAATCATCTGTTTGAAAGAATGTGTTCAATTGTCTGTCTGCTTTTACTAGTAGTTTGTCCACTGTCATCTAAACTCCTCTTTGTCTTCTGATCCCACATGCAATCAGACTTGCAAGGTTAGGAAGGCAAGTGATAATATAAAATCCAATAGGTCCAAAATGAAAGGGAAGTAATACCATTTCTTTCAGCTATTCCGATTCTGACACATTAAAGGTTTGTAATCAACTTCTTTATACACAGAAAGCTCTTCTTTCCAAAATACTTCACTAGTGCCATTTTAAAACACTTCTGACAGTTCCTAGTACAATTTCAGATCTCTAGTAAATAGGAAACACACGAACATACGAATGAACAGGGCAGTTCTTGTTCTGCAGACTTCCTATTTGTACACCTTGCAGAAATAACATTAAGAGACCTGAAGCACTACAATCACACCATGCAGAAAAATGGAAGACAAAGATTATAAGAGATGCTGGGAAAGGCATGGTTAGAGAAACGTCACAGCATTATTACTTAGAGAGGACAATAATGCTACATATTTTTTACCTCAGTATATCAAGCACTACTGGATCTGGATGAAGTTTCTGCGGTAGAAAGAGAAGGGAGAAATTGAAATGGGTTGTTTCTAGCCAATGTAGTCACCTCTAGAATCCTAGAGATTGCTGGGAGTTCTGTGAGCCTTTGAAGAAGAGGACGACAACAATACCTAAGAAGACTAAGGCAATGAAAGGGTATCAGATTAAAAACAACTTTGTAAATGGGCAAGTTTCTTGAGAAGAACCGTAATATAATAATAGAGAGAATATAATATCTGCTCCTGACTAAAAGTTACTGAAACTAAGATTGTTGGATAACCTGCCTCAGACAGTTCAATGAACACCTCTCTTCCCCTTCCCCTTCTGCTGTCTAACTGTTCACTCAAAACTCACAAAAAGAAAATTCAAAAATATGGTTCCTTGGGTTTACAGAGCCAGGCTTCTAGTAAAGAACTTCCAATAATTTCAGTGAGAAAAATCAAGCCTAATGAGATTAAGCTCTAGAAGAATAAAACACCGTATCCATATTTCAGTACTTTGGACAGAAGTAGAGACTTTTAACTGATTGCAGGATAAGCGTAGTTGATTTTTATCTTGCAAATATTTTAACATAAAATACAAGCAGTTCTAGGAAAAATCTTACACAATTCTCTAAATAATAGTTTAATAAAACATATATAAAGTATGTGCAGAATGATACATGGATTCCAGTGACTGTTTCATAAACTGTTCATTATTATTCAGAAAATACTTGCAATTTTCTTATGATTTTTACCATGCACTAGCCAAACAGTTCAACATAATTCATCCTGATGTGTAACTATGCTAAATTATTCTTTAGTTCTTTTTTGTTTGTTTTCCTTAAAAAGTAATTTATTATATAGTAGAAGTATCTTTACAATATCCTTGTTTATTTGTTTTACTTTTTATTTTTCAGTAATCAGTTTTGACTAGTGTATGAGCCATACTATCAAACTCAGGAAATAGATCAAAAACTTTAAGCCTTTAAGCTGAAAAAACAAGGCAGAGTTTAAAATGACTGCAAAGTTTAATCTCTCTATAAGCCCTCAAATCTGTAGTATTGATTTCAAGTTAAGGTTTTATTTATCCCTATTATTTCATTTAGCAAAGTTCTACCAATAATCTAGCAGCAAGATGTAAGTATATAGAGGTAACAGTATCAAGGCATTCTATTTTTTTCTTTCTAGTATAATATCCTCCCCAAATCCCTGAAGAGGACCTGTACAAGAAGCAGTGCAATTTTTTCAGCAGAAATGTCATAATTGTTTTAGACATCCTGAACAGTCACCAAGTCAAATACTTTTTTTATGTTCCAAATTCTATTATTTTTATCAAGGTTATACATCCAGTAATAATTTGCAATTACTCTAAAAAAAATATCTTTTCTGAAGAGGTGTGCTATTTATGTGAAAAGACATCATGTCTCATTATGAGAATCATAGAATCATAGAATGGTTTGGGTTAGAAAGGACACTTAAAGACCATCGAGTCCAACCCCCTGTCACAGATAGGGACAACCTTCACTTGACCAGGTTGCTTGAAGCCTCGTTGAGCCTGACCTTGAATACCTCCCAAAGATGGGGCATCCACAATAACTCTGGGTGACTTATTCCAGTGTCTCAACACTTTAATCACAAAAAAAGTCTTCCTTATATCCAGTCTAAACGTACCTTCTTTCAGATAAAAAAACATTGCCCCTTATTCAGTCATTACAGACCTCATTAAAAAAAAATCCCTCCATTTCTTTTAATTCCCTTTATATACTGAAAAGCCAAAATAAGATTTCTCAAGAGCCTTCTCTTCTCCAAGCTAAGTAAATCCAACTCGCTCAACTTTTCTTCATAGGAGAGGTGTTCCAGTCCCTCGATTATTTTTGTTGCCCTTCCCTGGAGCCATTCTGAGAGGTCCATGTCTTTCTTGCGTTGGAGATCCCAGAACTCAATGTAGTACAGAAAAGAGCGAGAGATTCATCTCCCTAGACCTGTTGGTCATGTTTCAACCTATGCAGCCCAGGATACAACTGACTTTCTGTGTACATTGCCTGGCTCATATCCAATTTTTCATCCACCGACATCTCCAAGTCCTTCTCTACAGTTCCGCTCTCAACCAATTCATTACTCACTTTCTATTTATATTGGGAATGCCCAATCAGTTGCCCAGAAAAGTCAAGGGTGTCCCAGCCCTTAAAGTCTTCAAGATCAGGTTGGATAGAACTCTAAATGTTCTAATCTAGTGCAAAATTTCCATGCCTATTTCGTGGTGGGCAGTGGTGTAGAAAGTATTTTAGAAGAATCAGGGCCTTTTGTGATCCTTGAGACTTGTATGCACAACCCTGCCTACATGCAGTGACCTTGGCATGTTGTGAGAAAATGGAATGTAAACTGATAGATAAGAAAGAGAATGTGAAACGAGGTTTCAGCTGCAGGAGAAGGGGGGCTGCAGGGTATCAGGTAACAGCTCACTAACAGCCCTTATTGACCAATAATGAGGTGACAAATGGTACCGCTTAAGCGCAGGGAAAGCATATATATACTTGGTAAAGAACGCAATAAACGTCTGCTTCAGCTAACTCATATCAAGGTCTCCCGCACAGGGGGGCAGGGGAGGTTTGATTGGACTGCGAGATCTTTGAAGGTCCTTTCCAACCCAAATCATTCAATGATTCTATAATTTCCCTAACCCAGATGCAGGATCTTGCACTTGACCTTGTTGGACTTCATGAGGTTCACATGAGCCCACATCTCAGTCTTGTCGACGTCCCTCATAAAAGCCTGTCAAGGTCCCATGGCTCATTTATTTTTTTCCCTTCACTGCACAGATAGAAAATGTATTATCAGATATAAGAAGTTCTCTGAAGTAATTCATTGACTGTAAAGGTTATAAGGTTAGAGCACTGGTTTTATCTAGTTTGACCTTTTTGTATCACACATGCTTCAGGTGCCCTTCACATCAATTCTCATTTGAACTTCAGCTTCGATTTTAGGTAAATATTTTCCTTGGTTTAAAAATTATTTTTGTGGAGAATTTGTCACAAATTGTGGAAGTTGTTCTGTTGGTTAACAATGGTAATTAATATGCAATTTACTGATAGAATATGTTTACCTTAAATTAAATTTTCTAGGTACACTAATTCACTAATATCATATTTCTATTGATGCAAGTAGTTACAGAATTTGCTCACTTTGATATTGTCACTTTAAGGGCTTCTTACACAATCAGTGATTTTATTTATACCTGTTTTCTAATCCTTTAATTTATCTTCTGAGTCATTAATTTTCTCCATTAATTATGGCAACAATACCTGGAACTGATATATCCAAGAATACTCCCACCATTTCAAAACTGAGAGATAAGAGAATCAATGTATGTCTGCCAAGAGTGTTGCTTGTACAAGCACAGGTACAGTGGCGTTTGTGGTCATCTTTTACTTATGTCACAGAGGCACCCACAAAACAGACAACCAATAAAGATTCATTCCAATCAAAATTACTTAGCCCTCCAACAAACACTGTAAACCACAAGTTCAGATGTCAGTTGGGAATGTTACTACACAACTGCCTTAAGAATTCCCAAGTTTCATGAACAATCCTTTAGAAGGATTACCCAAAATCTGCACACTCACTCACTCACTCACTCACTCACAAAAAGGAAATCTTTCTCTTAAGGGTATGTACAATGTACCCAAAGAGGTAAGGACTCACTCACTCACTGATAGATGCAGAAGAAATAATAACCTACTGAAAGGAGGGTATGGGCACTCAATCTCAGGTGAATTACCTTGGGTGGCACCCCATCGCAAGAGGAGAGTCCTCGCTGCTGACTCACAACTCTGAGGAAAAAAACAGCTCAAATTTGCTCTCTGGTTGGACCATATTTGCACAATGTCAAGCTTGGTATTTGTCAGGTGCTTGGCAGTTCATGATTCTTTTCATGTCCTTGACAGGCCATAATGGTAATCAGATCCTTGCCATGGCAGTCACTTACCTCCTGACTTTTAAAAGTTTCTGCTTCCCAAGCTGGAATCCCCGGATCTAAAATAACATGAACAAATATAAAGGCACTCTTTTGCTCAGTTGCTGACACAAAATATTGTTAAATTAGCTACTTGGATTCCATAATTCACAGCTTATATGTTTGAGTTGAACTATAGTAGTGAACTTTACAAACAGGAATGATTTGCTCAAACTAAGCAATCACAATCAAATTACTATTTTAGAGTAAATAACTATAACCATCATTATGAAGTAGAATATTTCACAAGACTTTTTTTGTCTTGCATATTTTTACCTTTACTTAATTTATATTTGCTAAAGAATTCCTCTAAACTGATTTTTTCATAGTTGAAAAGTGTACCTAAAAGAACTGAAAATGGGATTTTAATTATTTCTTTAGTTTGCTGCTGTAACAGAACAAATGTGTCACTATAAACAGAAGAACCTATTAAGTTCTCAACGTCCTATTTGTAGAGAAAGTTGTTTTAATAATTATCTTAAATTGTATTTTGATATTTGATGCATATTTTAAGTTGTATCTGATTGCAAAAAGTTAGGAGAAAGTTCTTCACTGAAAGGGTGATTGGTCATTGGAATGCGCTGCCCAGGGAGGTGGTGGAGTCGCAGACCCTGGAAGTGTTTAAGGGGAGATTGGATAAGGCACTGAGTGCCATGGTTTAGATGATGGGTTGGTGTTAGTGTTGGTGTTGGTGTTAGTGTTGGATTATAGGTTGGACTTGATGATCTCAGAGGTCCTTTAAACCTTATGATACTGTGATACTGTGATTCAGAAAAGCACTATTATCTCGATTTTATAGTACTGAATAAATTGTTTGCTATCACTATTGATTCTAATACTTCAGGCATAAAATAATTGCAGTATAACTTCTCAATAGTTTTGTGGTAAAGTACTGCGCAGACATAAAACAGACTTCCTGATGTAATGTAACAAGATATAGACACACTAATGCATGGAATATTTTTTGCCTGAGTTTGGAAATTCTTTCTTCCTATTCAATTTGAAATCACTAGAAATAGAAATACAACTGGCTGGTAGCATTATGTGTAGCTGAATTTCTGTTTTGTCAGGGCACAAGGTAATTCTGTCATCATTCTTAATATCTTGGGTCATTTTAGTAATGAAGAACTTATTAATAAACTAGCAGCATCTAAATAAGCTTTGAAATAAATACTGAAAACTGATTTTGGTTTTGACCAAGAATAAAATTCTCCTTTGCACTAAAAAAAAAAAAAGACTTCATTAAATTATATAATCCAATTCACCTCTATATTCCTCTGACTTGCTTTTATGTAAATTAGACAAAAGTAATTCTTCAGCAATTTAATGAAGATTAAGACTCTTTAAACCAAAAAGGACTTAACAAACAATATTTTTATATCCAAAATGCTAGGAAAGACAAAACAAGATATTTTGCTTCCCGTGGACAGAAAAATCCTTTGCTTTCCTTAGCAAAATAGCTCCATTTACACTTGAAACTTGTATTGTGTTTTCAAGGCTGAAGAAGTTAGATGGTGCTTGCAGTAAGAATACAACACTCCAAGTACTCCAAATAACATTTTGACCGTGACACACCCAGACTGCACAAGTACTATTCACTCAACTGAACTATGTCAGACAGTATACCAATACCACCTCTTCCATAGCTCATATTCATCAAGCTCATATTTAAAAAATCCATTAAAGTCAATGTGATCTAACGATCTGGATAAACCCCTGTACGGAGAGTGGTTATTGAAAATGTGCAGTCTGCTTAATAAGTAGACGTATTTAATATTGTGGAATAGTTCAAGGTAATAACTACGCAATTTCAACACTAAAAACCTTAGTCTGAGGCTTAAAAGAAGAAGAAAGAAATCCACATGTACTTAGTCTACAATTTCAAGTCATTTGATATGCTTTCCATTTGCATGGCCAGTCACTTAAATGGATTAGTTATGGATTAGTTAAATAGTTATTTGTATTCTACTGTTAAGCAGTGCCATTTTCCTTAATATTATTTACAGAGGTTTGGGGGCTTGGTTGTGGATATGGGGGTTGTTTTTTTTATTTTATTTTGCCTCCCCAATAAGCTGTAAATAGTGTATTATACACTGGCGTTTTGTGAACTTTGAAGATATCTGCCCAATATACATAGACATATGAATCCGTGTAGATGCAGAGATGTAATTTGCCACTGAATTCAGATCATGGATTCTCTGTAAGGGAAACAAGGCCTATATTATAGAAATTAGCCCACTGAAAAACTGACAGTGTTCTGACATCTAGCCTTTCTACATATCACGCTTGGTCATCTGTTCTGGTAAGAAAGGGTAGATAGTTAATGGAGAAGGGATCCCGGAATGCAACATGCAAGGAAGAAAACTCTTTAAAAAGTAATGCTCTGGGTATAACTTTATTTCTCACCTCCAGAGAAGGTTTGTACCAGAGGGCAGACATGACATTTCAGCCGCAAACAACCTTTCCCAAGAGAGTAGTTGGTATTCAATAAAGGATACATTATTTCATAATAATCCATTATAAAGGTCATCGGTGTCTGAATTGCTACCACCGCTTGCACACAAATAACATGGAGATAAAGCAACAGACATCATGAGTCAAGTCTTCCTGTGGCATCCATAGCCCTTAAAAGTGAAAATACATGGAAGGAGTTTTTAAATCTAGAGACACAATAGGAACATAAAGTAAGTGTAAAATCACATGGAATGACTTAACTAAGTATATCAGTATATCACAGAATTATAGAATGGTAGGGATTGGAAGGGACCTCTGGATATCATCTAGTGCAATCCCTCTGCCAAAGCAGGTTCATCTATAGGAGATTTCACAGGAACATGTCCAAGCAGGTTATGAATATGTTCAGAGAAGGAGAGTTCTCGGGGCAGCCTGTTCCAGTGTCCTGTCACCCTCACATTAAAGTTTTTCCTCACGTTCAGGTGGAACTTCCTGTGTTCCCATTTGTACCAGTTGTCCCTTGTTCTGTCACTGGGCACCATTGAAAACAGTCTCGACCCATCCTCTTAACACTTGCCCTTTACATATTTGATAAGATCCCCTCTCAGTATTCTCTTCTCCAGGCTAAACAAACCTAGGTCATTTATTTTTTCCTGATAGTCATCTTCATAGCCGTCCACTGGACTCTCTCTAGTAGTTCCTTGTCTTGCTTGAACTGGGAAATCCAAAACTGGACAGATGACTCCAGATATGTCCTCACTGCAACAGAGCAGAGAGGGAGGATAACTTCCCTCAACCTGCTGGCCACACTCTTCTTAATGACTCCCAGGATACCATTGGACTTCCAGGCCACAAGGGCACATTGCTGCATCTTGGTTAGCTTGTTTCCCACCACAACTGTCAGATCTTTCCCCAAAGAGCTGCTTTTCAGCATGTCAGCCTCTAATCTGTACTGGTAGATGGGGCTATTCCTCTAAGACTGCACTTGCCTGTGTCTGCTCAGCTCTCTGACCTGTCGAGGTCTTGATGAATGGCAGCACAGCCTTCTGGTGTATCAGCCACTCCTCCAAGTTCTGTGTCATCGGCAAACTTGCTGAGGGTACACTGTCCCCTTATCGAGGTCACTGATGAAGATGCTGAACGATTCTGGGCCCAGTAATGACCCCTGAGGAACACCGCTAGTTACAGGTTTCCAAACAGACGCTTTGCTGCTGATCACAACCCTCTGAGCTGTGACATCCAGCTCATTCTCAATCCACCTCACTGTCCACTCATTTAGCCCACACTTCCTAAGCTTACATATGAGGATATTACGGGAGACAGTGTCAAAAGTCTTGCTGACTTGAAGTAGGCAACATCCATGGCTCGCCTCTAATCTACACAGCAAGTTATGCCATCATAGAAGGTTATCAGATTGATCGAGCATTATTTTACTTTGGTGAACCCATTTTGATCACTCCCAATAAACTTCTTTTCCTCTAGATCCTTTGAGATGACATCCAGAACATCATCCAGGCATGGATGATATTTCATGGGTCTCCCTTCTTTCCATTTTGAAGACTGGAGTATATTTTGGCTTTTCTCCAGTCCTCAGGCACCTGTCCTGTTTCAAAGATGGTGGAGAGCAACATCTGACAATAGTAACATCTGACAGCCCTCTCAGCACTCATGGGTATATCACATTAGGGCCCATGGATTTGTGGGTGACTTGTGTAAACTGTGAATATGCTGTGCATTTTCTGCCCCAGTTATTTCTATAACTTCATACACCATTTACCCTCACATGCAAATGCTTACACAATTGTCTGCCCCCCTGTGACCATCTTTTGGAACACAAAAATATATGTAAATAACTTGTATTACAAAACAACAACAACAGCACCAAAAATCAAAGACGAATCAACCAACCAAAAAAAAATGAAGATCAAGATTTTTTGTGTACATAAGAAGGAATTATATTTAGGACAGAAATTAATGATTTATCAGTTGAGAATTCAGATTTTTATTTCAAAATTAGTTTCTCTGTTCAGCAAATTTTTATGTGTACTGGACAGTATGACAAAATATGGACTACCACTCACTAGAATTGCTCAGTTTTGTTTATAATTAAGCTTATATGTGTAAGGAGGATCCTACCACTTGACTTTTTAAAATGTCGTTTTTCAGAGGAAGACTACCACTTGTCTGTCAGTAGCCTTCAACATAATTTCATCATCACAAAGTCTCGCAATCTCATTGGTACTCTGGCCAGGAAAAGAAAACAAAATATTTCAGTTATATTATCAGTATAAATCTAAAGATTAAAAGCACTTTTTAAATGATTACCTTGGTAATAACAGAGCATGCACATAGACACTTAGACACATCATTTTTCCAGCAGAGGTATCTCTAACAAGGAACTGTAGATCCCTTGAGAATCTTGATTTTCGATAAATTGCTGACCTTTTGTGGTTAGATATTGAGATCCATGTATTAAACACGCTTTGGAAACTAATTTTCATTTTAATCTAAAGGACGATTTAAGAAGAGAGATATAATTAAATA
The DNA here is from genome assembly GCA_033556795.1 of Tapera naevia. Lineage (NCBI taxonomy): Eukaryota > Metazoa > Chordata > Aves > Cuculiformes > Neomorphidae > Tapera > Tapera naevia. The sequence continues at coordinate 5,213,908 of JAUMJJ010000016.1, forward strand.
GGTAATGAAAGAGAGTGACAGTAATGAAGCCAAGCCTTATTTGGAAATGAGAGTAACACTACTTTTACATCAGTAATTTAAGAACAAAATTAACCATTCCACAGACTAGAATTGCATGTAAACAAACATTTCTTGAATGTTGTGTTAATAGACTTCAACCTGTGGAATCTGTTTTTGCAGGACTGGATAGTTACCCTACCCTACCACAAAAATGTATATGAACTTCACACATTTTTATGACATCTGAGCATCATACAAATATGAAGAAATGCATCACTTAAGAACCTGTATGAAGCAGGGGTATATTGTCACTTGATTTCCTTCTTACAAAAGAACTATTATATTGTTTTACCATATTGGTTAGCAAAGACGGCTGCCGAATTTCTATTAGCACTCTTAAGCAAGATTTCCTCTTTCTTCACTTACTCTCTGTACTTTTTCCCAAGACTAGCAAAATTATCCAAAAGAAGGTCAAAAGAAAGTATAAAATATTTGTCTTTGAAAGCTATAAAATTCATGGAATATTATAGTATTAAATAGTAAATATGCTGAGAGTAAAACAGAGTCAATCCAACATGCAAACTTTTGTATTACTTAGCAACTTAACATGATGGCAAGACTCCAATTCTTACCACCTACACATTTAATACCAAATAAAACTCATATATTTTGAAATTTGATTTTAGATCATAGAATCATAGAATTGTTTGGTTGGAAAAGATGTTTGAGATTATCAAGTCCTGCTATGCCTGTCTACTACTAAACCAAATCCCTGAGAAACTCATCTATCAGTCTTTTAAATACCTCCAGGAATGATGAATTAGCCACCTCCCTGAGCAGCTGTGCCAGTGCCTGATGGCTGTTATGGTGAAGAAATTTTTCCTGATGTCTAATCTGAACCTCTCCTGGTACAATTTGAAGCCAGTTCGTTTCGTCCTATCAACTGTCACTTGGGAGAAGTGAGAAACACCCAGCTCACTGCAGCCTCTTTTCAGGTAGTCTTCGACATTGACAAGGTCTCCCCTTAACCTCCTTTTCTCCAGACTAAACAACCCCACTTCCCTCAACTACGTCTCATAAAGCTTGTTCTCTGGGCCATTGGTCTTCTTGGCCCACTTGGGCACACTGCTGGCTCGTATTCCACCAGATGTCAACCAACAAGTCCAGGTCCTTTTCTGCCAGGCAGTTTTCCAGCCAGTCTTCCCCAGCCCTGTAACACTGCTTGGGGAGCAGGACTTGGCACTTGGCCTTGTTGAAGCTCATATCATTGGCTGTGGCACATCAATCCAGCCTGTTCAGGTCCCTCTGCAGAACCTTCCTCCCCTCAAGCTTATCAATACTTCCACCCAGTTTAGTGTCATCTGCAAATTTACTGAGGGTACACTCAATCTCTTCATCCAGATCATTAATAAAGGTAATGAACAGGACTGGACCCAGCAATAACACTGAGGAGCATTAACTTGTGACCAGCCTCCAGCTATTTATCACCATTCTTTGGGCCTGGCCATCTAGCCGGTTTTTAACCCAGCAGAGGGTGGGCTTGTTCAGGCCAATGGCAGCCAGTTTCTCAAGGAGAATACTGTGAGAAGGAGTGTCAAAAGCTTTGCCAAAGTCCAGATACACTATAGCCATAGCCTTTCCCTGGCACATGAAACAAGTATTTTTGCCATAGAAGGAGAACCAGTTAGTTTGGCAGGATCTGCCTTTCATAAACTCATTTTGAATGGGACTGATCATCTGGTTATCTTGTGTGTGTTGTGTGATAACATTCAAGACAACCTGCTGTATGATCTTACCTGACACTGAGGTCAGACTAACAGAACTGCAGTTCCCTGGATCCTCCCTCTGATGCTTCTTGTAAATAGTCATAGCATTTGACAGCCTCCAGTCAAGTGGAACTTCCCCAGTCAGACAAGGCTGCTGGTAGATGACAGAAAGGGGTCTGGTGAGCACGTCCAACAGCTCCATTAATAGCCTTGGGTGGATCTCATCCTGTCCTATAGACTTGTGACTACTGAGCAAGTCTCTCACCATTTCTTCTTCACAGTATCACAGTATCACAAGGTTGGAAAGGACCTCTGAGATCATCAAGTCCAACCCATAACCTAACACTAACACCAACACTAACACCAACCATCATCTAAACCATGGCACTCAGTGCCTCATCCAGTCTCCCCTTAAACACCTCCAGGGTCGGCGACTCCACCACCTCCCTGGGCAGCGCAATCCAATGGCCGATCACCATCAGTGATCAATGGCCGATCAGTGAAGAACTTCTTCCTCACATCAAGCCTAAACTTTCCCTGACAGAGCTTGAGTCCATGCCCTCTAGTTCTGTCACTGGTCACCTGAGAGAAGAGACCAACCCCTGCCTGACTACAACCTCCTTTTAGGTAGTTGTAGAGAGCAATGAGGTCTCCCCTGAGCCTCCTCTTCTCTAGACTAAACAGCCCCAACTCCCTCAGTCGCTCCTCATAGGGCTTATGCTCCAGCCCCTTCATCACCTTGGTTGCCCTCCTCTGAACACATTCCAGTATCCTAACATCTTTCCCAAACTGGGGGGCCAAGAACTGGACACAATATTCAAGATGAGGCGTGACCAGTGCCGAGTACAGGGGGACAATAACTTCTCTGGTCCTGCTCACTACACTATTCCTGATGCAGGCCAGAATGCCATTGGCCTTCTTGGCCACCTGGGCACACTGCTGGCGCATGTTGAGCTTCCTGTCAACCAGCACTCCCAGGTCCTTTTCTGCCTGACTACTCTCCAGCCACTCTGTCCCCAGTCTGTAGCTCTGCATGCGATTGTTGTGTCCAAAATGAAGTACCCGACATTTGGACTTATTAAACATCATCCCATTAGAATCAGCCCATCTCTCCAATCTGTCCAGGTCCCTCTGTAGGGCCATCCTACCCTCTAACAGATCAACCCTTCCTCCCAGCTTGGTATCATCTGCAAACTTGCTGATGATGGACTCAATCCCCTCATCCAGATCATCAATAAAGATATTAAACAGGACGGGATCCAACACCAATCCCTGGGGGACACCACTGGTGACCGGCCGCGAACCACATGAGACACCATTCACCGCCACTCTTTGGGCTCGGCCATCCAGCCAATTCGTAACCCAGCACAGAGTGCTCTTGGATCATTGGAGCTTCCTTCTGCTCTCCATCACTGTCTACTGGCTCAGGGGGCTGAGCAGGCAGAGAACATCTGACCTTACTATTAAAGTCTGAGGCAAAGAAGGCATTAAATACCTCAGCCTTACCCTCATCCTTTATCACTATTTTTCCCCCTACTTCCAGAAGATGATGGAGATTCTCCTTGGCCCTAGTTTTGTTGTTATTATGTTTTATTGAAACATTTTTTATTATCTTTCACAGAATTGGCCAATTTATTTTCAAATTGAGCTTTAGCCCTTCTGATTTTCTCTCTGCATGATCTTACTTCAACTTTGTGGTCCTCCTGAGATGTCTGCCCCTTCTTCCAAAGCTCATATACTTCCCTCTTCTTTCCTGAGATCCACCCAAAGCTCTCTGCTCAGCCAAGCTGAATTTCTTCTTTGTCAGCTCATTTTTCAGCACATGGGGTCGGCCTCATTTGCACCACAGGATTTTCTTCTTGAAGAGCGTCCAGCCCTCTTGGGCTCCTTTGCCCTTTAGGGCTGTGTCCCAAGGGACTTAATCACTGAGCCTTCTTAGCAGTCCAAAGTCTGTCCTCCAGAAATCCAAGGTGGCACTTCTGCTGAGTCCCCTCCTTAATTGTCCAAGAATTGAGAATTCTATCATCTCGTAATCGCTGAGGCCCCGGTGTCCTTCAGCTGTCTCATGTCCCACAAGGCCTTCTCTTTTTACAAACAACATGTCCAGCTGGGTGCCTTCCCAAGTCAGTTCACTAACCATTTGTGTTAGGAAGTTGTTTTCCACACACTCCAGGAACATCTTGGACTGTTTCCTTTCTACTGTATTGTATTTCCATTATACTTACATCTGGTAAGTTGAAGTCACCCACAAGAACAAAGGCTACTGATAGTGAGACGTCTCCCAGTCGCTTGTAGCATATCTCATCAGTCTCTTCTTCCTGGCTGGATGGTCCATAGCACCATGAAATGATATCTGCCTTATTGGGCATTTGACAAAGACACTAAACCTTATCATCACCATCACTGAGCTCAAGGCAATCAAAACTGTCTCTAACATAAATGGCTACCCCATCACCTCTCTTTCCTTGCCCATCCCACCTGAAGATTTCATACTCAACCATAGCAGCAATCCAGTTATGCGAGTCATCCTACAATGTTTACATTATGAAAATTGTATCATAGCTTTCTTGCCATACAATGACTTCTGGCTCCCCTATTTGTTGCCTATGCTGCATTGGTGTAGATGCACTTCAGTTGGACTATTGTTTCCACTCTATTCCTGAGGGTAACAGTTTTAATTCCTAAATGGCTACTTCTTGTAGTTTCTAACACATTAAAAACCTTTGCATTTTGGCTGTCACTTGGAGTGTTATCCCAGACTTCCTCTAAGGTGGCAGACCAAAGGACCTTGCTAGGATACCAACCGTCAAACACTGGAGTGCCATTCCCAGGTTTTTTTCTATCAAGCCTGTTTGGGTTTTATTCCCCTCCCACTTTATATCTAGTTTAAAGATCTTTTGATGAATCCTGCTAACTTCTTGGTAAGCATCTTTTCGTCCCTTCAGTACAGGTGTATCCCATTCTTTGTCAACAAACCTGGTGTTCTATAGCCTAACCCATGGTCAAAAAAAAACTGAAAATAATGCTGCTGCTTCTTAAGCAAGAGCAGAATAGTGAAATATACCACCAGAGCTCTAAACATAGATATTAGAATAAATCTAGTGCCAAAACCTGGACATTTAATAAGCCATCATCAACTGAAGGTATAATCATGGTTAGTCACTCTATCTTCTATAATAAAATATAATTTAAAGCACAAGGACTTTTATGGAAACATATAGAAGCAGAGAGAATTTGTGGAGCAATTGGAAAGAGAACTCTGAAAAGATGAGAAGGCATTTTGGACTTGAAGCGTTCCTTGATGTGATTTAAAAGATGTAATCATGTATCTGCAGGTTCACACACATATGTTGTATAACCTGACAACTTGATGCAAGTCTAATGTTCATAAAGGTGTGTCTTTTGTCTGATCCCAAAAACTGAACTTTATTTTGAGACCTATGTTCCCATTTACAAAAACTGAAGAGATATAAATATTGTTACTTGGTACTTCGTTTCAGACTAGCTAATTTACAGTGAGTACAAGTCTTGTTTGAATAGTTTGATCATTCATCTGGTTTTGCATTTTTCTTTTAACTCATCTTCCATGTTTCTTAAACCCTACGTACACTGAAGTGCTACCAGCTGACTTACATGAGCCTGACAGGTAGAAAAAAGACAAGTGAGTAGCTGATGGTCTGGTATTAGTAAATAGTCTACAGTCCAGGATCTTTATAACCAGAAGTCATCATCTGGCTGATTAAATTCTGGCTTGCACTCAGGAAGTCCAGACTATTTTCAGGCCAAAAGTATAAGGAAGAAGGACAGGCTGGCTTGTCAAAATGAAGACTGTAAAGAAAAGACTACCTTATGTCTCCGAAAGTTTAGAGGAACAAGAAGAGTAATACCAGCAAGTGAACTAACTGGAAAGTGCCCATCAAAACCAGCCAGTTTACAAAGGATGGATGCTCCTTTTCAACAGTTAGGCTTTGAAAAAGAACGTTTAGTTGCAATGACTGGTAACACAGATGCTTCCTGAAACGATTATGACCATTCTTTGCTTTATTCAAAGCTGACCATGTATGCATGGGCACTCCCTTGACTCTAACTTGTAGGTCTAAGGGAAAGGAGTTGTAGAGACTGACTCTACTTCTATTGTTGTCATAACATCAACTGATTCTGTTTGTATCAGTTTAAACAGTGTCTGACACAAGTTCTATTGTTGTCTTTAACAACTTCTTGAGTGCTGTGGCTCCTGATGGGCTGACTGTACTGCTGCAGAGGAGGGGGAGGAGGGGAGGAGGTGCAGCAACAGGTTCTGTCACCCCACACCTGACTGCTCCTGCAGACCCAGAGGCTTCAGGCAGACGTTGTTCTGAAAAGGGTCTGTTGAACTGCCAATGACCCTGGAGTCCCCAGGCACAGTTCCAGAACCTTCCCAACGAAGCCTCTGCATGTACCAATTCAAGAACTTTTACAGTAAGACCACCCTTCCTGCTAGGGAAGAGGGCATGGACTTGTCCTATAAATAGAAGCGCGACAAGAAGATAGATGCAGCCTGCCTATCACCCCATGGAAACTGCCTGAGAAGGCACTGTAGAAGAACTGCAGAACCACATGCTCCTGAAGACGACATTTTCCAGAGGCTCATGCAATTGTGACTATTTCCCCCATCCTGCCCCCCTTATTCCTCTGTCTGTCTGTCTGTCTCTCTCTCTCTCTTTCTCTCCTTCTCTCTTTGTTCCTTTCCTTCTGTTTTCAGTGGCACTACTGTGCAATGGATCAGATTTGAGTCGTGTTGTTGTGTCCAGATGCCTTAAAGATACCAAAATATAATCTGAACAGATTATGATCTGTCTTTTAGCAACTTTTGCAAAGTTGTAACTCAGAGTGCACATGAGTATTTGATTCCATAGTTAAATTGTGCCCAAAATATTGGTTTGCTGTTTTGATCACGTCCAAAACCAGTACTGATCCCAAAATGAATACTGAGTTGATATTCTGGCAGTGCCCAGAATATTGATTTACAGTTTTGGTTGTGTCCAAAGCCAGTATTGATTCCATATTTTGGCTATACCCAAAATATTGGTTTGCTGGTTTGGCCATGTCCAAAATTAATATTGATTTCATATTTTGGCTGTGCCCAAAATAAACATTATTTGGGTTTACCATGGGACATTTGTCATCTCCAATTTGTCGTGCAGACATCTAAGGTCCTATCCCTTCCTGACTGAGCAGGTTTGGGGAGGGGGATCAGGCCCAGAATTCAATTGTAGATCCCAATTAAGGACAATAAAGAAAAAAGGGAAAGGAAAACTAAAGTGAAGCTCCCCCAGTACAATATAACATCCCAGGGATGTTATATATCAGGGTTTTTCTTTCAAAATCCCAAGTCATTTGACAATAGCTCTGTTGCTGAATGTTTTACTTCAGCCATGTTAATAGAGTAAACCTTTTTAAAAAACGTGTAGACACTTAAACTATGAAAATAAAATTCTGTAGCAGGTGTTACAACGTATGTACAGAGAAATAGAAATATTTTGATGTACTAGTTACTTTTGAAGATTTTAAAACTCAAATCCTCTTTTTATACAATGAGCCACGAACAGGCTCTCTTTAGGTTCTCTTTCCTGTCTCTGGAAAACAAAGATGTGTCTCTAAAGGGTGTTTCAGAATACTGCAGAAGAAAATAGATAAGAGTGACTAAGTCAACAGCATACAAACATGTCTAAAGAGAAGCTGTAGCACTATTTTATTGTATGTTTTTAAGAATTTGTATGTTAGAAAATACTGAAAGAACAAATATGAGTTTATATGCAAGATCTAAGAAGTACCTCTCATTTTATTTCCCTTCTGCTTTTAGGCTTTTTAACAAGAAGCTAAAAGTTCAGCTTTTGACCACATTCTTCCAACTGACATTTAGAAGGTGCCTTTGGCATCATCAGTTAAATTCCCAGAAGAAATTATGCATTAAAGACAAAGGGTAGGAATTATTTGATCTGTATTTTATGAATAGCTACTTTTTTCTTCTTCATCCAGAGGAGGGAAAAGTTCAAGGAAAATGAAAAACCTGGCTATCACAATTTCTGTGCATTTTCTGTCCATCTTTACCACCACCCAAAACTTAAGTGTGTCTTTCTTGCAGTTACTTTCCAGCTTAAGGGATCCCTTAGCATTTTTTCCCATTGATGAGCGAAAGAGGTCCTAACTTCGTATACTGAGATTGCCAATGAAAACCAGTTGTCTTCAAGTGGCCTTTGTTCTTTTCCTAGTTTCCTTAAAGTGTTTGCTTGGCAGTATTTGCTTCAAACATGGCAGAAAGATCTTAAAATGGTGGAGGGAGCATGCAATATCCTCTATATTCTCAAAGGAGACCTTCCTCCTCACTGATCTCCTGACAGGTTTGCCTCTCTGCAGGTCTGATAGCCAGAAGTACAGGCCTTAAAGAGGTCATAACCTGACTTCCATCCCTCCCCTCACTTTTAGGTCATTTTGCCTGTGGTTCCATATCCTTTCAACTATTTACAGTAGCTGGAATGTTTTTCATACTGATTTCAAACTGTTTTTTTTAGACTTTGGAGAAAAGATCATTTTTCTCTTGCAATATATTTCTGGTACAGCTACCAACTAAAGTACTTTATTTCTATACAAAGCAGTACAATGAATGTTCTCCTTTTCCTTTTTTTGACATTTTTTTGATCATTTGATCTATTGATATCATGTATTTTTAAGTATCTTATGTTCATTATCTATGCTGACACTCGGTAATGCATGGACATTGTAAACCATTTACATTCAAGTAATTATTTTTAATCAATTTTATATCATTTCTAGTGTGAGATGACTATACTAGTAATTTTATCTGGTCTGTTGACTCCCCAAAAAAAGTCTATTAAATTTGTAATAGATATATAAAAGTTTTGCTTCAGCCAGATTGTGATAGTTGAAATCAGTAGGGGGTCGAGAAGAATGCAGGTTTCCAAATACCCAGTTAAGGACATGTAAATAACATTTCAAGACTCATTTTAATATGGAGCGAGGACAGGTAATGCGCATGTTTAGGCATATTGGGGAATGCAATGAATATGTAACATTTTATTGCTGTGAATCAGAACTGGTGGTATGCATGTAAAGAGGGGTGGGAAGTAACAAACTAAGTACCCTAAATAAATGTACATGAGTGGGACCAAAGAGTGTGCATAGAGAAGGGTCCATCCTCTTATGCACCCAGCACTGTAAATAAATGTCTTTGCTTCTAAGACTTTGTCCTCTCTAAAATTCTATCTGTGAGCTGGAATTTCTCACAAGTTGTTTGTAGAATGTGGATTTATGAATGTGCGTTCAGTACCTTAAATCTTGAAACAGCAAATGTGAAGAAGTCAATGGTCTTCCATAGATGAACAGTTGGAAGAGCCAACAATTCAGGAGCTAATAACTTATGCAGAAATGGGGTGGGGGTTTTGCCTTTCTAGTAAGCACAAAGCATGTTCACATTTTTCTTTCAAGTCTTTATGCCAAACTAAACCTTTTATAATCAAGATTTTATAGTCAGAGGAGGCATACTTGCAAAGCCAATTAAGAAGTATGTTTGATGGGGAGAGATAGTGGTTCAGAGTTAACAGGATCAGGGACTATTTGTTTTGCTGTAAAGAGGAGGGAAGGTAGAGGTTCAGAGTAAACAGGATTAGAGACTGTTAACTGTAGACAATGCTTCATTGTGTAAAACTTGAGCAAGGAGCCTTGCAATACAAATGGGAAATGAGTCCTTAAAGACTGATTGAGACCAGCTTTGCAGTTTAGTTAGGAGCTGGGGAGTGACTCAGTCTGATTACTCCAGGTGACTACATCCCCACGATCTGCAGGTGAAGCTGGGAGGAGTTCATAGAAATGATCTTTTGGAACTTATTTTGATATGAAGCAGGGAAAGGTTATATATATGTACAGGCATACTGGGAAATCTCATCAATACATAACACTTCGCTGTGTATAACCAAGGCAAGTTGCCACGTTCGGGGCGCATGTTTGTGGTGGAGCGATCCCCCATGTGCCCAGCGCTGAATAAACACACCTCCTTTATAACCTTACGGGTTGTATTGTAAAGTCATTTCTCCACGTGTCATGTTGCATCACAAAGATATTCAGAGCATCATTTCAACCCTATTTCAGTCATGATGTTTCTGCAACCAAAATATAAGTAATAAGCTAGCAACAGTTAGTAGCAACACAATAATCATGAACTACCACAAAATCCACTATGAAACCCCTTTTAATCTGTGAAGGTTAAATATAATGTCACGTAGATGTAGTTTTTCCTCTGCCTGCGTTTACATCGTGGGTGTCAACATACCAATGCAATCCACCTGCAGAGGCAGATTTAGGGTGAGCACATTGCAACATTCCTGAAGAACAACTTAGGCATGACTGCCGAGATCTGGATCAGAATTAAAAATTTTCCATTTCATTCCAGATATATGTGCGTTTGGATCCAAAATTAGATGTCCTGTGAAATGCTGATTTATTAGTTCAGACTGGCATTTGTTTAAGCTTCCTATTCTAGAGATTCTGACACAGTCCAATAACCTAGAAAGAGAAAATTTTGAAATAAGAAAACAAAATACCTTGCTGAGAATTCTTAATCATTCTGAGTTGAGATACATGAACAGTTTTACACATGAAAATTTGGAAATTATTATGCTTAACCATGCAACACTTGGTAAAATCTCTTCAAATGGTTGTGAAGAATATAAAATAAATACTCTTCTGGAACATATATATTAGCTCTGCTATTTGATGTCTCATTGTGGCTAATTGCTTCCAAATATAGAATTTAAGCAGGTGTTGCCCAGTTCAAAATCCTGTGTGAAAATAAGAAAACAAATGTAAACAAGGAGGTTTTCTCAAAATCAACAGCTCTGCATCAGAATTTTTTTAACTATATGAAGACTAAGCACAGGCCCTCATCTTGTCCATTACGTCTTGAATTTCTCAAGTTTTATACCTCACAGAGAACAAGATGTGTGTAGAAACTAATGAAAAATCATACTGAATATAAAGATTGATTTTCTGTGTGGATGCAAGATTAACTTGGGGAACCAAAGAGGTGGCCATGTGTCTGTAGGTCTTGGTCTGTGAGTTTGTTGTCAGTTGGGGAAGTTTATAGCTTTTTTTTCCCTGTATGTTATATATGCCTTGACATCTAACGAGAGCTTAAGATTTTCTTTCTTTAGCTGAATGGATTGGAACATCAGGCACTGAAAAGTAAAATCTTTCAGTGCTGGACTTTTGAGTTCTTTCTTCTTTTCCATACAAGTGTACGCATGCATTTGTCTCAGCGTTTTCAGATAGAATGCTTTGGTTGAGGGAAAGAGAAACAAAAAAACCCAAAATTTGTTCAGATTTGTCCTGAAATGTTTTATACAGCAGCACTACTGTATAAATCTGTTTCATAACAAAAGTGAAAGAGTGTCAGGGCTTGCATACAGCTGGTTTTCTGGGTCAGCAATGAACTGGAGATCTAGAAGTTTATCAAGGCAGAACACATTCATGCTAGAGCACAGAGAATTCAGCAGTCAGAAATGCTGACTTTATCATATCTATAACGATAAGAAGTATCTGGGGATATAAAAGCATTTCTTTAGTGGTGATTTGAAAAAATGACCCATAGAGCCAGATATCTTCCAAAACTTTAAGAAATATTCTCTGTGCTTGTTTCATCCAGACATTCAGTTATTATTTTCTGTACACAATAGGGAGTCTCAAAAGGAAGCCTTTATTACTCTGAAACAAAACTGCACATGACAGTGAAAAAAACACAACACAGTTCACACAGAGCACATTTGTGCACACTATACCCTCATGATTTCAGATTGTTTATGTTCACAAGTTATGCCACCATTTAGAATTGTGCAATGTTTTCTTTTAGAAGGTTATATTTAGTTTCTTAATTTTGAACTATTTTGTTGGAAATTTTTCATGGAAGCTGTTTCTGTTCTTGGTTTAAATAAAATATTTCATCAATATCCAATAAGGAAGTTGGAAGTAACATAGTTTTGAGCACATTAAAACATTCTAGCTCTCATTTTATTGAGCAAAACTACTGTCTTAACACTGAAAAGCGTTATTCTAATGGAAGAGTTATGCACCAATTAATGTCATGAGCAGGAATTTCCACTGAGGTATGATGGATAGATCTCTAGACTTTTCCTTGAGGTACTAAGCAAATTTAACACACAAATATACGTGAACATAGAAGTCAATTCCTTTTTTAGAGACAAAATTTTGTCAAGATCTTACCTCCTGAGCCTGTTTCATTCCATCATGAAGATCACCTACACATTTGGTAGACAGAGATTAATGAACATGCTACAAGATTATGACTGTAGCACAACAAACTTACTCTTTCCTGCAAAAATTATTCCCACAAATATCTCTGTGGTGGCAGCTGAAACAACAGAAACCTTAAATTCCATCTGTTCTCTATTTTCTGTCCAGCTGTAAGAACAGAAGAGAAGAATTGACAGGGTCATGTGAGAATGAGGATAAACACAGGGAAGAGAAAGAGATGGAGAGGTATTCATGGTGATTACAAGACACAGGGCAAGGAATGGCAGATAAACAAGAATCTAGTATAAAAAGTAAAGGGGCAATTGAAAGCGTGCCACTGTAGGAATGGATACAGTTACTTCATATTCCTGATTTATCATTAGTTACTATACTATAAGCCATTAAGAATAAAAAAATATGCCTGTTATTGTTGTATTATTATTAGTTTGTATTTTGTTTGCTAACTATATTTGTCATCCTAACACAAAATCCAAACTTGCCGTGATCATGTTGTGTTCCTGTGTTTCCATACATAAAGAGTTCCAGAGATGCTTAAAATAGTTTCTGTGTTCATACAAGAAGCCACTTTAAGAATGAGAAAATCGTAATAGAATATGTGTAATAAATAAAAAAATGTTATTTGTGAACTGTAAATTTAAGCACATAATTGATCATTATGTTTGAGCAAAATGGCACTGACAATGACTACTTACCATGTGGTTTTACAGAGATTGTGACTGTCTCCGGGTTCCACACTTTGTCGACTTTAAACTTCTTGATCTGCTTAACTCTTTGACATAGCCTAACTCGACAGATTGACGTTTTTAAGTGGAATTAAGTGGGCTGAAATTATCGCCTTATTGCAACCATTTTAAAAACAGAAATTTGACTTAATTACTCTTAGAGAATAAATAATCCATAAACACTGAGCATCAATGGATTTTATTCTTTGTCATTTTTTGATGGCTGATTGGTAATTGACTTTTGCAGTGGGCAGAGGAGGAAATAGATTTTGTTTCCCTGTTTGTTTGAAGAAATCTTAAAAAAATAGAAGAAAAGAAGTATTTTCAATTATTTCATCATGGTTAGCTAAAAAAAAAAAAATGACCCAAAACTAATGCAGCTGTGTGAATAGTCTTTTTATCCCAACAACATTGATATCCGCACTATGAGAAAGAAGATGAGAATATTCTTTGCAGAGCCTGCAGTGTTGATACTTTCCTTTGAGGGGGTACTGGATGGATTTTTTTCAAAACCACTGCTGCATTTCTGTTTTGACAAGATCAATGTGACTGAGTTTAAAAGTTTAATTTAATTGAAAGTGAATGCAATAAAGTTTTAAATTTGTCAGCGTCTTGGCTGCTTATATTTGATTTCATCCCATTTGTTCATATGGACGTATTACATGCATCAACATTCTGTGACATCAAGATCTATTTATTTTCATTGCTCCAGCAATTGCATCATAAATTACCATTAAAGTCCAACTTGTTCACAGGGTAAAATCGTCTTTTTGTAATATTAATCTATATTTTGTTAACAGCTATAATTTCAGTGAGAACAATAACTTGTATATCAGATCATTTCATGTTGGTTTTCGTGTGACAGTCAGGATTGCTACTATGATGTTATTCACATCAGTGCAATAAAACAGTACTTAAATGTCTGTAAGGTCGTTATCAAATAAATTCTGATAGTTTACATTATTTCTAAAATGAAAATTCCTTTGTGATAGCTGTTTGGGGAGTACTGATGCTCAAGAATAAAATTTATATCTAACAAATAACAATATTTGAATCTCCAAGTGAAAAAAATGGTGTATCTGAGTCAAGTTTAGGACTCATTTAGGAGAGATGATACAGTTTACACACAATCTTGGATGTTCCTAAATGAACCCTTTCATTGCGCAAGTTATTCTGTGCTGTAGAGTCATATAAATAGCAATTAGTCAGTAGCCTAAAGAATTTAATATATAGACATTATTTTTGGCACTAATACCATGCATAACTTGATCTGTAATCAGCAGAAGTCAACATGCTGAGCAAAAGACATCAGGAAAGCAGTGTAAGGTGATGTCCTGTCCTTCATTAATGTTTAGGAACTAGACACAAAACTGAGCTATAGTGGAATGCCTTTTACATGTTTGAAATGAAAAAAACTCTTCAGGTTTCTATTTAAAAATAATAATAATAAAAAACAAAATCAAAAGAATAAGGGGCTAATACTTTATAAAAAAAATAATTATTAGAACATGGAAGCTTCTTCCACTCTGATGAGCAGTGATTACAGGATTTGCCTGAAGAGCGTACATTCAAATCTTCTCTCTGTATGAGGAGAAATTATTCACATTGCGTTTTACCAATAGACAATCTCAACATCATAATGTAGGATGCTCTGTATTGAGGAGTTTGAACTCATGTCTACTTAAAGTGTTGCAATATTTTTGTTACATCTAATAACAGCTGGACAAGAGAAAGAAAATAAAGCTTAACTTTGTGTGATAATCACTAGAGAGCAAGGAGCTGAACTTTAAGAACAAGTATTCCTATTATTTTAATAATTTAACTTAAATTGCTTAAATATTAACTATATAAGAGACTGAAGTATAGGTGTCTCTCTTCCAGGCAAATGTGCCAGTATATTGACTTTAAAAATATTTCTCTGTCTCTCAGTCAGGAAATATTTAATCTATGTTTCAAGGTACAGTGAAACAAATTGTAGGGCCAAAGGATGGGGCTAAAATCCTCATCAGAATGGGTTTTTTTTCCTTTGGTTCTCGATTCCTAAATACTGGACTATGCCACCTGATTTCCTCTTATGAATCCACCTCTGCACATTTTTATGCAGATTCTGAGTAGGAAAACAGTGAAATAAATTTGTAAATTGGGCATTTAGAGTTCTCATTGGCTCATGGAACTTTGTTCAGTTTCAAAGTTATGCAGGCTATGAAAGCCAATGCTGAACTGGACCTGTGGAATAAAATAGTCTGATGTCAGCATTCAAACGTCTTGTTTAATTTTTCAAAGATTTCAATAAACCAAAACATCACTGATTTTATAAGCCCTGTGTGAATTTTGTAGATCAGTACAGGTAAACGAAAAATGGAATCCAAAGAGTGTAAGAAGTAAAGATTATTTTCAGTCAAATATCACCTCATATTTTTCTGCTTTCCATAATAATCTGTTTCCTGATGCTAACATTTCAATGGTTACAAATAAAGGTGTGTAGGTAGTTTTTATTTCCTCTTTTTCCCTCCAGTAGTATTCTATTCATTTGACAGATATGCTACTCATAGTAGCTGCTTCCATAGGTAATTTGGAAGACTTTTACTACATCTCTGTTTGATCTCTTTTCTTACTTTCCTGTGAAACACCACCCTCTATCACAATTTATGAAGACTACAAAATATATTTACTAACTTTTCCTTCATACTCTCCTTCACTATTTTGATTCTAACCTTTTGGGGTTATCTGTTTTTTTTTCTCAGAAACATATTGCAAATATATTTTTACGGGAAGCAGGAGGGCATTTTTTTCTGTTATTAATTTTTTCACTATCAGCGCTTATTCCTCAGGTGGTTGCAGGTACAGATAGCAGAAGGCAGTGACAATCTTCCTACTAGTCCAGTTTGTGAGTTTGCCCTGCTGATCGTTTTACCTCATCCTCTTGGAGCCAAGACATGTCATCTTATTAGGTCATCGTGTGCTTACTCCGCTGTGGTAGGATATATAAATGCTACTTGCTGCCAGCATCCATGCTTCAGAGTTCTTCGGGTATTTCTCTTGGAATACTGGCAAGCGACAGATCATATTTTAATTCAGAGCTGTGGAAGAAAAGTCTACTTGAAAACAATGAACAACTTCAAATTTGTTAGCCTAATTTCTAGCAAGACATTTGCTCATTATTAATGTTTCTTGTTGCACTGATGAAACAAAACTCAATGTCAGCTAGTTCTCTGGTTTTCAATGACAGCCATTAAAAGCAAAAGTCTAAGATCAGATGGGATAAAGGCAAATTAAATTCTTTGCCATTTATAGATAAGGTTTTTCACAGGCATTGCTGCGCTCCCCTGAGATGATGTCTAAAGCCAACCATCAATGATCCTTGATTGTTAAAATGAGAAAGAGCAAACTGGTTTGATAAAGATAAGATTATAGTGTCTCAGACGTGAAACCTAAAATAGAACAAAATTAAATAAAGCAGGATCTTGCACAGAGGATTTTGAGGTTGATTTAATGACGTTATCACTTTCTCTATGTGTAATACTCTTATGAGCTTACCCAGTTGCACACACAGCGTCAATTTCTTTCAAAGCAACTGTTATCATAACATGCCAGTTAATTTTTTCTTCAGTGTACAGTAATTATGCTGACATGCTGCAATAAAATTTTTCAGTACGCTCATCTGAAAATGCCACATTATGCACATTTAAATGTAGTCCTTTGGTTAGTATGATCTCAAGATACTCATTTGAAGATGTTAGCTGAACTAGGGATTGTAACATTCTTTTCACATCCTAAGTAATGTAGCCTGCAATTTTGCACTCTGCCATCTATGACTGCTCAGAAAATTGGAAGATAATCTGTTCTCATTGAATGCAGAGTGTGCTCCATTTGGTCAGGCGCTGTTGATACACCATTACAGATGAAAATTTACCTAATTTTTGTTAAAGAAAATAGAATGGCTACTAAAAGTGTTGCCTTTACCTGCTGGTATGAACTTTTACTTCTTCTTGCTGCAGTAGCCAAAAAGGATAAGGTTAGAAAATGCAAATACTAGTGTTATATAAACTTTTTTGTTTAAATTTTTATCAAAATTGTTTAAAGGAGCAGATGGTTAAAAGTATTTCTTATTTATTCTAGAAAAAATTATTCTGTATTTAAATTAATTACAAATATTGTTTCAAATACGTAAAATGAGAAGAACTTACTTTATAGCAGCAGTAACTGCTTTTATGAAAAAAAAAAGTAACTATATTTTTTGTGATAAATACCTGAAATAGGAAATAAAGCTGTTGGAAAATTCCAGATAAATGTTTTAGCTTGGTCTTTTTGACCAGTTAGTTTTACTTTATGCTGACTTTAAAAATAAAAAAAAAAAAATCGTATTTGTCAATAATCTGAGACCAGAAAATCTGCCAAAAACTTTTCTGCCCTAATTTAACTGATAGAAATTTTATCATTTCAGACACAATTATATCTAGAGTTTACTATTCTTTCCCAAATATAATACTCTGAACATTTTCAAGCTAAAGTTCTACTAAGCAAAGGAGGTTCTAGAATAATTTCATTTTCTCTTATAACCCTTAAGCTTACTCAGTCTCCACCTTGCACATCCTAAAGGAATCAGAAAGAAAAAATAAACAGAAGTATCATAACAAATAAATACATGAAAAACCCTGTAGAGAAAAAGCAGCTTCACTAAATCTTTGTAGTTCTGTGTCTTCCTGTGCAGGTGAACACGTCTGGTTCATAGAAAGGAACATCCAATTTGCTCTAGTGTTAATTGCATTAATCTTTTCTGTTTTCCAAGGGCATTGTACAGTTCCAATCTTCAAATAAAAGCAGATGGCAGAAGTGGTAGAAAGATTCAATGTTCATTCATTCCAGCAAACCAGATTTCCACATAGTCCCCTTCGCCTCTTAACATATAACCCCAATTTAAATCCTTCTTAAGGCAGCCAAGATCGAACTGCCTTGCTGCCACAGCTAGGAAGAGGATATGGCTAAACACTCTCGATCAAAGTTTTGCCTTTGCTAATCACAACAATACAGCTATTTTTCCCCATGGGTGCTGTAAAAAGGCCTGTTAATTAGTCATCAATATTTGTCAAATTGTTAAACAAACAGCAAACACCCAATGGTAATGGTACTGTGCTAAGGAATCACTTATGAGCCTCTGACTTCAGAAACTTGTTATTTGAAATTTAGAACATGTTTTCCTCTACTGAAGTCCTGTGACAGTATCTGTTCCCTGACTGTATAATCAGTTGATTAGTGGTGAAGTCCTGACCGAAGCAATCTTCAGTGAACATTCCAAAGTTGTCAGTTAGTCTTTGGTAACACTAATCACCGTATGGATTCAAGTGAATGACTTCACTGAAAATTTGCTAGGGACAGAAAGGATCTCTGCCTAACATTTGTTTGTTTGTTTGTTTCAGGCTGCTTTAGAAATGCCTTTTACTTATAGAGGCCCAAGGAGAAGAACAAATCTGCCAAGTGGCAGACTGATAATATACACTTCCGGCAATCTTTTGCTTCTTTTTGAAGTACTTTTCCAAGTGAAATCTGCATCCTCATCTAGCACTGCAGCAGTCATTATACGAACTCCAGTGGGAACTGAAGCTGAATTCTTAGGATTGAAAAGTTTGGGCACTTCCTCAGACACTCTCATGTATTAACACAAACACATCACGCTGTACAATTGTGAATTTACAATTAACACTTGTGGCAACACTTCTAGTCATGCTTGCAAGAAGGATGGTATGTCATGCTAAAATATGTTGTAGTTGAGTCTGAAAGCCATTAAGAGCACTTTCTTTCTGTTCAGACCATATAAAAAATGTAGTATTAACTAACCATCTAACATATCACTCCTGGCAGCATGATTTACTGCTGTGCTCTTTCACCTGGAGTTTTCCTGGTAAGGCCTGCCTAAGGAAGTCTCCATAAGGAAACACTATCTAGATGAATAAATTGGTATTAGAGTGAATTGGTTTTGCTGAGCGTAACAGTGTTGGAGACACCTGTGTCCTAATCTGAAAACCACTGGGGGCAGCTGGAACAATTTCAGTGACTGCAGCAGGCTTTGTATTAGTTACCTGATGAAATCTTGTTTTGAAATCTATCTGTATGCATTCCTGATTTTCAAATTGGTGTTTTTGAAAGATGAGGAGGTATTAAATTAATATTGTGCTAAAATTGTTGTCTCACACAAGCATTTTATAAAAATTCTGTGAAGAGTAGACCTGCAATTATTTTTTTATTATCATCTGGCTAACCATTTCTATAGACTCCAACTAGACTAAGCAAAATAAAAGATCCATAAACCAATGGATTTCTTGGATGAGTAAGGTGAAAGTAAGAACTTGGATTAAATTCCTTTGAGAAATATTATATGAGACCTGGCTCAACAATGTGTATGCAAAACTACTAATGACTTCAGTAGGCAATACATTTGTTTAAAGAAGCACTACATATATAGCCATTTTTAAGATATTTTATTATTGCTCAGAAAACAAAAAAACAATCATCCACTCTTCAGCTCACTGTAGAGACCTAAGTATGTCTTTCAACACTACACTCAAATGAATTTCATTCCGTATGATTGTTCCTCACAGGAATGAAGATGCCCTATACAAGATGAAAGTAATAAAAGAACTAATTTATAAAAGATATCTAATTGACATGTCCCATTGGTTCAATATCATAGAGTCTCTTAATATAAGTGAAGTCATAAATTATGTATACAAGCTTTGACTTGAACTGATACGTAAAATATATGTTATGTGGTAAAGGACATGCATGCATTTTGCTACAGTGCATGTCGATACTATTGTAGGAGTAAGGGAAAGGGTGTCCTGTAGATGGTAAAGCATTTACTAATTTCCAAGTGTTTTTTCAGTATTTATTTTGCATGTATTTTTAAATGCAGTATCTTTGCAATGGTGAAAATGTAAACACTGCTGTATGCCATACAAAGCAGGAAACAGGTAAGAGAAGCGCATTGGAGGAGGGTGTATGGGCAATTTCAGTGTTTTCTGCAGAAGCTTGTACAGGACAAGATGACTTTGTAAAAAATATCTTTCACAGAGCAATTCTCTGATGCCCCAGTCTTGTATTTTCCTCAAGCTTCTTCCAATTAGAGTGAATCCTGAGTAAGCATGCCATTCTCATTTGAAAAGCAGTCTGGAGAAGGAAAGGATGCCAAACATTAATGTATCTCTACACACTCAATTAAAATATAATCCAAAATGAAAATGGATTTTGAAGCATCAGCAAATGTCTGCCAAGACCTTGTGCCAACTCACATCAGCTTTGTCTCTGTAGTATTTACTACAAAGAGGGAAAACACATTTAACCATGAATGATGTCTTGTGGGACTCCATTCCACAGCTGTTCTTTAAGAATTCAGATAAAATATGTCCTTCAGCTACTACTAGGTTTCAAGAATGCCTGTGACTGTGGTTCAGAATATCATAATAGCTCTTTGCTACTATCTTTGATTGCACATTGTCATTCTACAAAACACAGAAATTGAAAAATGAGCATCATGAGAACAAACTTCTCAGAGAAATAATGCTTCTAATTTCTGTTACTCTGTAATTAAACTCATTTTTGTTGTTCTCATTTTAGATGTGTGTATAATTTTTGTTCTTACTTTATAGGCTCATAGTAATTCACTTTGCTTATTTTTGCTGTTCTTTCATAAGCTGAAGGAAACATGGTTTTCATATATAACATAATGGAAAAGCCATTTCATGTGACAAATATTTTGTGAATCTGAAGAAGTACCGTTCAAAGGCCAAATAGCACCTTTCAGAACAACTTTGGTAAAAGGAAAAATAAAACACAGATTTCCTGAGACTTACCTAATCTACATTCTTAATCACTAAACACCCCAAAGTTACATAAGCAATGCATTACCTGTGTGATAGCATGCCCAATAGGATGGAGAGAGTAAAGTGGAGAAGAATAGCAAATAAGGGGAGGACAGAAGGTTGCACATTCAAGTTACAGACCCCAGGTGTCTCCTCCTCTTCCCATCTCACCAGTACAGGTCAAAAGTGAGTCCTTTTTGCGTACAACAGGTATTAAATATTATTTCTCAAAGGTCTTCGAGTATTAATAAAGGATATGATGTAGCAGAAAGGCACTAGTGACCTTAAGCGTCAAGTTTGTGTGCTATGGACCCTGTTATCAGCTTGCTAGCTTGGACTTTACATAGAGAGAAGGTTCATGTATCTCACCTTGGCCATAGAGGTTGTAGCACAAGGGTTAGGACATTCAGAATTTAAAGATGCAGGAGAGAGAATAAATAGCAATTTGCTTTCTCTTTCATAAAAGAGAAAGCACTGTAGCTGGGGTTCAAAGTCAATTAGGCATTTGAGAAATGCCGGAAGTTATTATTTGAGAGTATAGGCATACTTAACCCTCTCAAAATACAGGTGTTAACGTATAATGCAGCCCCCAGTTAACTCAGACCAAATGCTTAACAGGAGATATTTCTAGGCATCATCCTTTTAATCACACATGATGAATAAATGTTCTGTCACAGACACTGAGATTAGCATAAGCCCAAGTCCAACGTTATGTACTTCTGTTTGTAATTTTTTGTTGACTTTACTGACTCCATAGAATATTTTTGTATGAAATACCTTATTCTTCCCGAGTATCCATTATTTTGAACTTCACTGAATCTCTCAAGTATAAGAGTTACTAATTCTAGGTATTTCTCAAGGGGGTTTGTTTCCTTTGTAAGAGGAAAATACGTCTTCTTGTTTTATACAAGAGAAGTGGGTCTTTCTTCCTTGATGAAGACCGTCCTGGTTTTCAGAGTGGCCAAAATTAGAAAGGAAGTGAATTTATTGCCTACAAGAGAAATAATCTTTCTTGAGGAGGGGAAGAAACAAGTTTCTACCAGAGAAGGCATAAATAGACTCAGTGTTTTCAGCCTTTCTTTTGAAAATCATTTTTCTTCTTTGAAAAGCAAGGTGTCAATATGAAAAGCAAATACAACCAGGGCTTTTTACCACTTACAAGTGAAATTATAGGACTGCTACAGGAAAGCAGTTTAAGCCACTGAGCCTGTTGCTGAAAATAACTCTGAAATGAGGGTAGATCTTGCTAGACAGGATAAATACGTTAAGTTCTTGCTTTAGAAAAAGATAATATTTCTATTTGTAACAGCATGCATATGGTTTCTAAAGCCACTCTAACAACAAGAAGAAATGTAGTAAAACTATCCTCACAATTTCAAATACTCTAAACTGCCTGCAAAAAGAAAACGAATAATATCAAGCTTTTATGGATGGAAGAGAATGGACAATTCAAATAGAAATCAGTGCTTAGGCTATTTTCTCTTCAATTACAGAATAAAAAACTTACTTTTCATCTGTTCTTGGAAGGAACTTACTATCAGTTGGAAAATAAATGGTGTGCATCTTGTTATAACAGAAATTGAGGGTACTTTTAACTTGCTATTGTAGAGGTTAAGGAATATAGTTTACAGAAAAGTTAGTGTGAAACACCCACACCTTGAGCAACCCAGAAGCACTGAGAATTCTGTATCCTTTTATGATAAGATTACCTGCCTATTGAATGGAGAGAAGGCAGTGCATCTGGGGTTTTTGTTTGTTTGTTTGTTTTAGCAAAGCTGTTGATAGTGTCTCTTGTATCCTTCTAGACAAAAAGCCTTTCAGCATGTAGTTAATTAAATGGGTGAACAGTTGGCAAAAACTAGGCTGAAAGGGTCATAGTAAATGGGATAATTTCTGATTGGCAGCCAGTCACCAACAGTGTTCACCAAGGCTCAATTTTAGGTCTTATTTTCTTCAATATTTTCATCAATGACCTGGACACTAGAGTTGAGTGTACACTAAGTTTTCCAGTGATACTAAATTAGGAGAACCTGTTGGTTTCTTTCAGGGTAGACAAGCATTGCAGAGAGACTGCACTAGGCAGTCAACAAACATATGAAATTGGCAAGGAGAAATGTCTGATTCTGTACCTGGAATGGTGCATTCCTGGTTTATGGTACACTCAATATTAGTAAAAAAAAATGCTCCCTTGCATCCAGAAGGGCTGGCTGTACGCTGGGCTGCGTTAAGCTAACTGGTGGAAAGAAGGTATTGTCTCATTCAGTATTGGTGAAGCTTCACCTTAAATACTGTGTGCAGTTTTGTACTCCACAATATAAGAAGGATAAAAAATGTTAGACTATGTCTAAAGGAGGACAACAGAGATGGTGAAGGGAATAGAAGGCATGACTTACGAAGTGAGCAACTGAGGAAAATATGTTGGTTCAGCCTAAAGAAGAGGAGGCTAAGGTATGTATATATAATTTGTATTAACATTATTAAACATACAAAGAAGAAAAACTCCTGCAAAATTTTCAGAAGAACTTTTCCAGAATTTTTGGAATAATTTTCAAATAAGAAAATATATTTTAGTAAAAAATTGCATTCCAGATTAAATTCTGAAGATACTTCATCTTATAATATATATATTTTTCTCACTTATCAAAAAAAAATGACCTGAAGGGACCTTAAGGAATCATCCTACCTAATTTCTATTCTAAATGTCAAATAGCAGTAGCTGCCTTTCCCAGTAAGAGTTTGTATAACCCCACTTAGAAAAGTGAGTCTCCACAACCTATTTTTCTGGTTTATCTCAGTCCTTCAATACTCTTACCATTAAGATTTTTTTTTTTTTCCAATGAAAAACATCTATTTCTTTTCATGCCCTTTAAGACAGTTAAGCTAAATCATAGAAAAAAAATTATTTTCTCCTACCCTGTGCCAATTGGTATTTATCCTCCTCAGTATTTTTTTCTTCTTAAAGCTAAATAGACCTTAGAATAGTTTCTCACAAATCATGTTTTTCACAGTCTTGACTTGTCATACCTTACTGTCCTCTAGAGTCTTCATTCACGTTTTCTTGAAGTACAATGCTTGAAATGGGGCTGCCTGCTTTGGCATAGACTTTAACTTTTATTAAGTAAGCCACTCCATTTTTTTTTTATACTATAAATTAAATACCTGTCAAGTAAGAGTCTTGCCTCCCATGACCCCAAAGGAGGGATCGGAGTAGTGAACAATAATAACTCCATTTTTTGTTTCATGTAAACAATTTTACTATTGCCTTTGTTACTGCTGGTTTCTGTAAAAAAAAACCAGTAAATATGGAAATAGTGGGCTTGCCCCTTGTGTCTTAGGATTTGTTTTTCCATAAGGAATCTTAAAACTATTGCTATATATTTTCACAATGTTATGATATTGTTCTGTGTTTGAGATTCAATAACCTCAGACTTTCTTGCAAAATTTCTGTTAAACCAGTTGCTCCTTAACCTGTATTTGTGTAGTTGATTAATATTAAAACATGAAATCTTGTATTTATCTTTATTGTAATTAATTCTAGTTTTATACTATTTTTCTAAACTTTATGGTTACTTTTACAGTCTGTCCAGGTCTGGAAAAAGCTGAAACTGTATTTGAGTGTGGTTTACTTTAAAATCTTTTAAGTATGTGCCCTCCTCAGCCCAACAAAAGGGTAATAAAAATTCTACATTGCATTATATTCAAGTCAAATTTCTTTATAATTTTATTAAATATATTGCTCCTAAAACGCATTAATAAATTCGGTGCATGTATGGTCTTTCCATCAGTTTCCATATATTACCTTTTTGGAATTTATGTCGCAGCTCTTAGTGTCATATATGAGATGGTGAGCCAAACGTGGCAATTTCACTATACTGAAGTTGTCTGCTGTGTGTAGCAGACTGGTATCTTCTCCAGGATCAACTTAAATAATTTTAGCAGTGAGAAAATATGAAGCATAAGGAAAGTTTAAACAGTTTGACATTACCCTATGGTAACAAAAAAGAGGCAAAGTAAACCTACTTCAAGTATGTTCAGGGCTGCTATTATGAGGAAGAACTTAATATATTCTCCTGTGGTACCAGTTTTGAAGGAGAACAGACTAGGCCTTTTTTTATACTTGTTGGCACCCTGATTTCTTTAAATCTTTTTTTAAGATTCAAATGCTACAATTTCTATAAGCAATCTGACATCTGGGAATTGATGCTCATGTGTCTCTTACCAAATGAAAAAACAGAATCCAGTTTATTGAATGAAAGAACGTTGTGAATGGATTAAAAATAAGAATAGTGGTAAAGTCAACCCTGGAATAATGGAAACCTTTGTTCTGATGTATATACAATTTACTATAGATGGATGTCAGCTTTATGTCAGTTTATTAGATGTTATGAGTCAGTTTAAGGTGTCCTCTTAAACAAAAGATTCACTACCTTTCTCCTTGAAAAGAGCACATTAATGTTATAAAAACAGCAGGATAGAGTATAATATCTGGGACAGAAGAACTGACAATTGAAATATTCTGGTATTTAAAAGAAATTCTCCAATGATGCATTTTAACTAAAATATTAACTACTAAAACTAATGAGAAATATGAAATATCAATATACGTAACTACTTTTCACACTCATATATATATATAGCAGTATGTTGCCTGTGTTACTGAAGGGTATGACAGCAAATTTTTTCATGAAATTAATGTTTTCATTTTGTGTTCTTAAGGACTCTGATGCTGGGACTTGGTTTCACAGACTTATAAAAGGATTAAAGTTGATCAATACTACAAGAGCATGGGGAAGATTGGTTCAGTGATTAATTTCATGTTAGACATGTGGAAAAAAACAGCTGAGTGTATTTGTCTCCATAATCCCTTTTCCCAAATGTAATTACAAATGGAATCGACCAATTCCTGTGTTTCTTCTGAGCCAGTAGTAGATGCATTAAAATTGCTAGGCTATATAATAACTTAGTACAGATCATCAGTCCTCAACGCAAGAGGGAATTAGTTAGTAGAATTGTATTTTTAAACAAATCTTAAAATTTAGAAATCTTGCATTGAGTCTTCCAACAGAAATGCCCTTTCCACTAGAACAATGGCTTCTGTAATTTCTACCATATCTTATGTATGCTGAACATCCCAAGTCCCTCTGAGAGAAACAATTTTTATACTGTACAGTAAATACTTACTAAGCCAGAACTTTGTCTTCCATGATCTTAAGAGGATAAACAGCAATCACTCTCTTTTCTCATTAACTCTTTGTTACAAAGTGAGTTGTTACTGTTGCTTTTGTTACTACTGATTTCTATGAAAAAGTTATAGCGCAGGTATGGTTGACCAGAGATATTAATATGACACAAAGGTAAATGTCATTCTGAATATTAAAGCAAATTGTGTAAGTTTATGACAGGAATAGAGCTGAGCATATTTCTGTTCTCTTCAGGGCTACACATTGGCTATGATCTGATTTTATTTGATTTTATGAAATCTGTTCTATGACCCTAGGACCCTCATGGACTTATGGCAGAATTTGTAGCTCATACCAAGAATTTTTCATATAGCAAAAGGCAATGCAATGCAACAGTGCGCTCTGCGAACATTGAAGACTTTCTGTTGACCATGCTCCTACCTATTTAAGATCCTGTTTCCTCCTACAACTCTGCAAACAAGCAGTGCTTCACCAGAATTCTTGAGCTGTAAAGATCTTAAATGACTTTACCATAAAAGATGAGAGTATGTCTCAGACTCAATAACGTTTAGAAATAAATCCAGGACATAATTTTTTCAAAATACAATTATCTATGGAAGAGAAGCCCTGGATAACATTAAAGTGATCCATAACTTCAGGACAGAGATAATTAAAACACAGTCTTCTTCACAGTCTCCTGTACCTTTTTTTTTTATAAGTAGACTGTGATTATATGTACGGTACGAGCACTCATTATTTATGTATTAAGATTGAGAGAAATACAGAAAAGAAAATCTTGTGTTAATCAAATTTTCTAGAAAGGAATCTCATTTTAATGACTAATTCACAACCATAGTAGGGATACAAAAAGAATGAAAATCTATCCAAAACACTTTTTAAAACTGTTGCAGTATATCTGAAGTCAATAATTCAAAAACATATAATAGTAATTAAGATAAAATTCAGCATAAAAGTTCTGTCTTATAGGTGTTACAGTTTATATGGCATTCCACCTATGAATAAATCCAGTAAAAGGAGGATTTTGTGATATCAACCAGCTTCAATGAAAGTAATCTCAGAGGGTGTGTGCAATTTAAGTGTTTGTTCTCTGGGCAAATAAATTGTGGTATTCTATATTGAATTCAGTTTCTAAATGCACTTAACAGTGTGGTCTGGCTGCTATCAGTTTAGGGTTTAGTTTTTAGAAACAACTATAAGACGAAATAGAATTTAGAGTATATAGATTTAGGATAATAATAAAATAGTCTATCTTTGCCTGATAGTCATGGCTCTTCTATTATTTCCCTCTGTGGTCATCGTTTACATCTGGTAGAGATGTATGGCATTTTTTACAGAAATTTAATTTGCACTGTTGCAATTTCTAGTGATTAAATGGATCACAACAAAAATATAATATTAATAAAATTTTAATATTAAATCTAATTAACCTTATATCAACTACAGTCTTCCACATTTTCACAAATATGCCTCTGATCAAACTGAAAAAAAAGTAAATTAACTCCAGTTATAGACATGCATTTTTTTCTCTGTATTTCTTTTTTCTTTTTAACAGCCAGGATGGATCTCTTATGAGAAAAGGACAAGAATTATTTTATTCTTAGACACATTCACTACTCTCAATATTCAGTTTGTCTGCTAAGGTGGATTGCCTACCATATAAATGTACATTATACTTTCACTGGTACCTTAAAGTAGAAAAAAGTGTTTCCAGTACTTCCAGTACCAGTAGAAAACACACTCTTCTATGTTCTTTGGATGGACAAATTATGTGGTTCTGCTTTCCTGCTGCATCAGTATAGCAGGATTTTATTAAGAGCAAAATTGTGTATGTAATTGTCATTAGTAACAGGAACAGCTCAAAAGATGCAAAGCGTAAGATAGAACCGTACAAGCTATTCAGGCTTTCCCTGGCCATCCAAATGATTTAACAGCTTCTCCTCACCAGACCGGTTTCATCCTCCAGGAAAAATTAAAGATTAGACATACTCAAGAGTCATACAGACTTCACTCTGCTGTGGTTCCTTTGCAGCATAGAATAGCAGAGACTTGTCACCCTCATTGCTCTTTGGAAACAGTACCACGTGATACACCTCTGTTAAAACAGTAAAAAGATACTCATCTCTCTGGGAAATAAATTTCGTCCAATAAAAGGTGAGACCCAAAGAAGAAGCCTGTGATTATGCAATTAAAAATTACATTGAGTGAAACATAAGCATAAGGTGCCCGACACGTTCCTGAAAACATTAATTTTGCTGTTTCTGAACTGTTGAACACTTTACTGCAATTTTAAAATTCTATCAACATAGTTTTCATGTTACTATGGACAACAAGAGTGAGAAGGTATAAAAATGAATGTAAGAAAGTGTATGTCATGGATATTTACTGTAACAACAAATAGAATGATAAAGCTCTTAGCAGGTTTTACAGTTGATTTTGGCTTTGCTTTTCATTCATTTCCTTCCTATTACAAAGAATCCTCACTTTGTAAGAAAGATGATATACACCATATTCATATTTTTGCCTTAACTGTGATGGGATAGTAATGACATTTGAAATAACTGCTGTTCTAATTCATTTTTCTCCACTTTGGTGTGCTTTCAGTGTGGCATTCTATTTGAAAACAGAACTTTTTTTGTTTCTACTCACCCAGCCTTTAAAAAGCCAGTATCAATTGGTAGCATTAAATAAAGATATAATCTACACTTCAACTCTGAGTCCTGAAAATTTTACCAACAAAATTTGCAATATGTCAGAATGAAAATATTCATGTGAGAGCACTTTTTAGCAGCCAATACAAATTGGTTTATATTATTTTTAAGTTTTCATTAATTCTCATGGTCAGATGTTTTTCCCCATCTCACAGTCACACTCTGTTTTGACAAGCTCACTAGCAGGTTTTCAGTTTCAGGGAATATTATTTCAGTTAGGATTTAGTTGTAGCTGAAGTAGGGCAGAGTTTCTCCTTCTTGTTCTTAGGGCAGAGTTTCTCCTTCTTGTTCTTTGTCCAAGCGTGGACATGCTGTCTTGTATGTGCGTGCATTCTGCAGCACAAAGGTACACTGCTCTAGAGATGTTTCTTTTCAATAGCAAAACTTGACCTTACAGTAAGAAAGACAGACAGAAAGCAGAGGCAAAGAGGGGGAAAAGCATCAAATGCATTCACACTGGAATGTAGCTACAGACATCCGTTATTTTTATTAAGATGTTCTGACTAAGCTGTTTACCAGGCAAAAGTTTTAGCAGCGTTTTTTTTGCAAAAAAAAATTGATTATATAGTAAAGTAAGCTTTTAAGTTTCTCAATAAAGGAACGAGTAGTCTTGTTTCATTCCATGAAAAAACAAAACAAAGCAAAACAAAACCACAAAAAAAACCACCCCCAAGCTAAAAAAAACAACAAAAACCCACAAGAGTAGAAAACTGATAAAAGTGCTTGTCAGAAAGGTCAACATAGCAGTACAAAACTGATGTTGATTTCTTTGGGCTGGGATAATTTTCTGTTTGTTTGACGGCTTTGAATTACCATGAAGTAGGATAAAAATCCTGATGTTGTAAGGAATTTGGTTTTCTAAATACTATTATTTTTTTTAGCCTAGATTTATTCTGTTTTGTCATCAGAGATGTTTCTGCTTATTGTAACAACACTTAGTTCAAAATAATTTGTTAGTT
This sequence comes from Tapera naevia, assembly GCA_033556795.1. Classification (NCBI taxonomy): domain Eukaryota; kingdom Metazoa; phylum Chordata; class Aves; order Cuculiformes; family Neomorphidae; genus Tapera; species Tapera naevia. The sequence continues at coordinate 5,243,443 of JAUMJJ010000016.1, forward strand.
CAAAGTAACTACCCGATATTTACTTCAAAATTCAACTGTGCATTCATTCACTATGACATCTCACATTAGAGATCTACATAGCAGTAACTATCAACAGTTTCTGTGTTTTTCACCATGAATATATATCTCATGCACCTCTGTGTACAGTATGAGTGTGCATAGTCTGGAATAACTGGGCTGAATTTGAGCTAATTATTTATCCAGCGTGACAGATCAAATTATACTTATGCACACGAGTGGAGGAACTGGCACACTAGTCTTTCCAAATACTAAAGTGTAGAAAGTCTCCTTCAGGAAAAAGGCTTGACAGTGAAATGGCATAAATCAACATTTCAGACATTCAGAAATAGTTGGACCTTCAGATCAGTTTAGCCATGTCCTGTAAAGAGAAGTGCTCCGTAGAGCAACTGATACAACAACGTCTCATGACCAGAAGGTCTTCTACTATAATAATAACACAGAAGAACTATCATATCCACACTCAGTAAATTAGTGCCTGTCACCTGAGCAGAATGATGCAACTGTGGAACATGCATAGGTGGCTACTGAGTGGAGTTCCTCTGCGGAAAGCACTCTTTCTAGGAGACAGTGCTCAAAGTTATTGTGTAGCTAGAGTTGCAGACAATCAAGAATTGGAGTTCTAGGGGGAGCTCCCTTTCTGAGCCACTGCACTGCCCAGCTTGGATTGCTGAAAGCTCATGTTGCTCTCTCTTTTAGCCACCAGAGTAAGAAAAGAAATTGCATGCCACCTACATGTTAGCCTTTGGAGCTCTGCAGGCTGCTTGTCAGCCATCACAGCAATACAACATTTGATTTCTATACAGACAGAAAAAAACATCACAGGTTTGCTCTTCAGACCTATCATAATGTGTGCATTGAACTAGTAAAAAGACTGTTTAATGCACAGAATCTATACAAGAGTTTAACAGGCAGGAAATACATTCAACTTCTTAATTCTTATGAACCAAAAGAGATCAATTTATCTTGTATATTTACTGATATATGAGTTCACTACAACAGGCTGAGAAAATTTTCAAGTAATCTGCTGAGTTACTGGTCAGGTTGAATGAGGCTCTCAGAAACCTGATCTAGTTGAACATGTCCCTTTTCATAGCAGGGGTGGTTGAATTAGATTACCTTTAGAACTCCCTTCCAACCCAAACTATTCTACGATTCTACAATTCTGTCATTCTGTCATTCTATCACTGAACCCTCAGTTGACTTGTAAAAGATCCTTGCTGCCTTTCTACAACTTGTTTCAAGTCAGGAGAGGCTTCCTTTATGGATTATGCAAGCTTTAAACTGAATCTGCCTCCTATGAGCTCTGCTTGGTCTGCAAGTCAGTTCCAAAGCCACAGTGCAACTTAATTTTTAATTCATCAATGAAAATCAAAAAAGTACTGGATCATATTATCTCTTTGCTTTCTAGATCTGGTTTTAAGCCACCTGTTTAGAAACTCCAGTTTTGTAGCTTTAATTCTTCTGCAGTTAACTGAGATAATATAAATGTTATAAATTAAAAAAAAAAAAATAATGCATTTGAGAGGATAGTTCTATTTTCTGAGGATGAATCCCATCAGGCCCCAATGACTTACAGGGATCCAACTGGAGCAACAGATCCTACACAAGTTCAGGGTTGACTGGGAGTTTATCATTCACACATTCTTGGCCCTCTATTTCAGAGACCTGGCGGTCCCTGAGCCCATTATTATTGTTGAAGGCAGAGGCCAAGAAGACATTAAATGTCTCTGCTTTGCCTAAATCCCTGTTTATGAGGTGTCCACGCTCATCAAGTAATGGGCCAATGTTATTTCTGGCCTGCCTTTTGCTATTAATGTATTTGGAAGAGACTTTTTTATTATCCTTTTCAGTGCTGACCAGCTTCAACTCTAACTGAACTTCGGCTGCACAGATTTCTGCCATACACTGACGAACAGCATCCCTGTAATCCTCCCATGTCACTTGTCCTTGTTTCCACTGGCCATATACCTTTCTTTAAGCCTCTGTTCCAGTAGAAGATCCCACCTCAGCTAGAGTGAAGCATGCTTATTAACCAGCAATATATTACTTTGCTAAAATATACAATAAATGACAGAACTGTGAGAAGATATATTTCTTTGTGCATCCCTGCTCTGAAATACATTTATTTTTAAGATTTGTAATATATTTTTAAGATTATTCCTCTGAACATCCCTTAAGGTGACCCAAAGGATCCTTGGAGCCTAAGTATAAGCTGGCGATGTTCCCCTGAAAGCCAGTGGAGGCAACAGACAATAGGGAAATGTAGACAAAACTCTATGAAGTCATCACAGCAAAATCAAAAATCTTTTTCTGAAGAGAATCTCAAAAGAAAAGAAATTTAGCTGTAACAATATATTTTTGTCTAATATCTGCTTTAAAAGAGCTCTGCAAAATTTTTCCTGGATGCGTCTAAAACAAGTGGCAGAACTCGTTCATTTTAAACTCAACAAGAAGCTTTCTCAGAGTTCATTGAAGAAATTGTGTTCTGACATAATTTTCAATTTGCAGCAAGACTTCACACTTAAGAAAAAGTTACCATGCTTTTATGTTCCATAGTGAGAGTTTAGGAGTCTAGCAAAATTGAATAGAATCCTGAATACTGAAGAGGTCTACAGAAAAGCTGGGGATGGACATTTTACAAAGCCAAGTAGAGATAGGACAAGGAGGCACGGCTTTAAACTGGAGGGGGAGATTTAGATTAGGCATTAGGAAAAAATTCTTCACAATGAGGATAGTGAGACGCTGGCACAGGTTCCCTGGGGAGGCTGTGGATATTCTCTCCCTGAAGTGTTCAAGGCCAGGTTGGATGGGGCCTTGAAAAACCTGATCTAGTGGGAGATGTCCCTGCCCATGGCAGGGGGCTTGAAACTCAATGATTTTTAAGGTCCCTTCTGACCCAAATCGTTATATGATTCTATGATTTTAAGAAAAGTTAAGGTTTATTTTGATTAATGAGACATTTCAGCTGAATTTATGTTTTCTTCTTTGACTTTAAGTTTCTATTCATTCAGTAACAGAAATGACAAGGTTTCATTCCACAGAATCATTTTTTTGAAGATTTTTCCAATGTTATATGTGAATGCTTTAGCAGTCTTTGAACCCACACTTTCGCTGAGCTGGGCTGTTCTCCTTAAAATGGATACGTGTTGATATTCTGTGGGGGGTGTTCTTGTGACACTAAAACCACTCGCATGATACTACCTATTTTACCCATTTCTTTTCTCTTTACTTTTTTTCCTTCTTTTTATTGCATTTATTCATGGTTGACCCATTATTTTCGACGTTGTGCAGGAGTCAGTATCCTAGACATCCCAGGGATTTGAATGACTAGTATAATGTCTGCATGAGAGATGAGAAACTGAAGGGTATTTTTGAACATTTAAAGAAAGGTTGACATTTTCCTGGCCCGGAGCAACTGTCTTCAATATTGAAGTTTTGCAGCTTTCAATCCTTTGATTTATAAGCAAAAGTGTTACACATCTTGGCTATTATGAAATCATAAAAGTCCTCTATATCTAACCATTCCATTTTTACTTAATGAAAAAAAGTTATCGTCTCCTTTTCTATTCTGCATCTTTCTGATTTTAGGATAGTTTTCTATTTTCTCAATAGAGGATTATTCAGGAGATATTTTATTTTTGTCAGGATCTTATGAAGTTTTTAGATGCTAACTCTCATTTCAGAAGATTTAAAAAAGATTCCTGGACAAATATCCAAATTCTGAAGTCAGAAACTTAATTGCAATAAGCGTCCTAGTGTCTAAACTCACAGTAGTTTTTTTGAGCGGTCAATGAAGAAAAACTTTGAAAATCACAAAACTTGAAGGTTAGTATGGAATAGGTTGAAAATATACTGAGATTCCTACCGTTTTTTTAGGATTCAGATCTCACAGGTTTTCAATTCACCTAAGGAAAAAAACATAATTAGAATCAAACTTACTTAAGCTTACTAGTTTAGTTTAACTGCTTCTACTCCAATACTCGTTCGTTTTTGGTAATAGTAGTAATAGTATTGCTGTACAGCAGCAATAACAAAATGTGTTGGGACTTTCTAATGGAGGAACATTTGTTATCTTTTCTTAAGGTTTATAGTTGTTCTAGTGTGTAAATGACATCTGTAGACTCATGTTGTTTGTCCCAGTTGTAAACTCGCTGCAATCAGCAGCAAAATTTCCATTAACTGCACTGAACGCAAAGTGAGACAAGTCCTAGGCAGACCATTTCTATGGTCAGTATGGACACTTTACAACAATTATATTAATTACATAAATTACATCATCTGCATCTGTGCCTCTGCTCATATTGAAAAACATAAGCTTGTCTCCAGTTCTTAATTGGGGTTATGCTAGTATATCCTGACCTTCAATTTGATTTACTGATTTAGGAGCAACTAATGCTAACATTGAATCTAGGCTGAAAATTAAGCTGACTTAAACAAGTACATCTAGGCCCTGATTTGGAATATTTTTTATTGCTTTATTTTATTTTATTTTATTTTGTTTTAATTTAATTTAATTTAATTTAATTTTATTTTATTTATTTTTTTTTTCTGAATAGAAATTTTCATCTATTTGGACTTCTCTAAGGCCTTTGACTTGGTTTCCCACAACATCCTTCTCTAAATTGTAGAGGTATGAATTTGATAGATGGACTATTCTGCAGATAAGAGATAGTTAATGGTCATCCAAAGGTAGTGGTCAATGTCTCAATGTCCAGATGAAGACCAGTGGTGAGCAGTATTCCTAAGGGGTCTATTCCGGGACTGGTGTTGTTTACTTTCTTCATCAATGACATAGATAGTGCAACTAAGGGCACCCTCACGAAGTTTGCAGACGATGCCAAATTGAGTGGTGAGGTTGACACCCCTGAGGGATGGGGTGTCATCCAGAGGGACCATTACAAGCGGCAGAAGTGGGCTTGCAAAAACTTCATGAGGTTCAACAAGATGAAGTTCAAGGTCCTGCACCTCCCTATCACACTGGAATGTCAAGGGACTTTATTAATGCTTTGAATATATAAGATTAGGATTTCTAGATATAAAATACTACAACTGTAGCAGTTCATTTCATACACTCCTATATGAGACCTTATAGAAAAAGACAAAGCAATAAAGGTTTATCTGTAGGGGGAGGAAATGTCAATTTTATTCAAAAGTTTATTATCCTTAGCTACTGACAGAGAGGAATTTTGTTTACAAAAGTAAATCACAACAAATGAACACCAAGAAAAATACTACGTAATTCAAAGCCTCTAAAAATAAATTGAAAGATTTGGATAATTTACGAGACAAATTCCTTTTTGAAGTTGTGATCATGAGGATCATGAGGAAATTACTGTCTCATATATACAATACATAAATAAGATTACAGTCAAAAGATATGGCGAGTGAGGAGGAGTTTCTGTAAAGTGTAAACCACTGGGTTCTACATTTTTCTGCTGTTTTGAATGCTATAACTTGTACTTTCAGACACTTGTGTTTTAATGAACCAAACCACAAAGACAGAAAGAAGGGCTACAACATCAACCATAATATTTTCTAATTCATTACGTTTTCTAACTATGGCAGCTCGGAAAAAACATAAGAACTGGGCAAATCCATAGTGATATTTCTACAGAATCATCCCCCTCTGGAAAACTTCTTTTCAGATACGTCCTGATTCAGATACCACACGTCATTTTATACGATAGCCCTTGAGTTTCTTTTTACAAGAATTTCCCTCCTTACACTTTCTACACCCATGTTGGTTTTTAGCATCTGAAATGCCTGTTGGCAAGGAAATCCACCACTTAGATCTTCTAAAAGAGTAAAGAAGTGTGTCCTGTTTACGTTGAACCCGCTATTTTCTAGTTCTAGCTACTGTCCACGCATTACCAAATTTGAAGGGACTAGGGACATTCCTTCCCATTCCTATCTACACACAACCACATCACCCCTCTGCTTCCCTTTCTTGGCTGGAAAACACTGATCTATTCACCAGTTTCTCTAATCACACTCCATGTGGAAGGCATTATATAGATGCAGTTTTCATAACAGCTCTTCTGTATGTTTTTTCATGTTCTACAAAATCCATTTTCAGATAAGGTAAGAAAGGAATAGAGAAAGAAATGTCATTGCATTGACAACATTAATTCATCGTTGATTAGATCATGTGTAAAGGCACTTTCCATTTAGTTCCATGCTCTCTTTCAGGAATTTATAGAATCATAGAACGGTTTGGGTTGGAACATACAGACCACCTAGTTCCAACCCCCGTGCCGTAGGTAGGGACACCTCCCACTACACCAGACTGCTCAAGGCCTGGCCTTGAACACCTCCATGGAAGGGGAACTCACAACTTTCCAGGGCAACTCATTCTAGTGTCTCACCACCATCATTGTGAAGAATTTCTTTGTAATGTCTAATCTAAATCTACCTCCCTTCCAATTTAAAGCCATTCCCCTACCCTATCACTACATACTCTTGTAAAAAGTCCCTTCTCAGCTTCATGGTAGTCCCCCTTCAAGTACTGAATGTCCATTGGAATATCTCCCCAGAGCCTTCTCTTCTCCTGGCTGAACAACACCAACTCACTCAGCCTGTCCTCATAGCAGAGGTGTTCCATCCCTCTAATAATCTTCGTAGCCCTCCAGTTCCAACAGTTCTGCATCTTTCCTATGTCAGGGATTCCAGAACTGGGCACAGTACTGCAGATGGAGTCTCATGAGAGAGGAGTAGAGGGGGAGAAACACCTCTCCCAACCTGCTGGCCACACTTCTTTTGATGTAGCTCAGGATAGAGTCAGCCTTTTGGGCTGTGAGCACACATTGCTAGCTCACGGTGATCTTCTCATCAACCAGCACTCCCAAGTCCTTCTTCACAGGGCTGCTCTCAATCGGTTCATCCTCCATCCTGTATTGAAATCCTGGATTGCCCTGATGCCAGAGTAGGACCTTCCTTTTGACCTTGCTGAACCTCATGAGATTCACATAGGCTTGTCCAGGTCCCTCTGCATGAGAACCTGTCTTTCAGGTGTGACAGCTGTCCCTCTCAGCTTTGTGTCATCTGCAATTCCCCGCGCTGGATTTGTTTACTGATTGGTGATGAACAATGAAGAGCATATAAGCATAGAGGGTTGGAAAATCACGCCCTCTTGGGACTCACAGTCTATAAATATTTTGGTAGTGTGTTTGCCTGCACCAGTGCTCAGACATTTTCACTATGCAAGCTCAAAATACAGATCCTGTTCTAACAAATCTCAGCCTACAGTGCTACAGGTGCTATTTTGCTGGGGTATTTCTTCATTAAAGAGGAAATTAAAACCTATTTGCTTTCTGCCATTCCTTATTTTGATAACCTTAAATGACTGAACACTGAAAATATCTCAGTTTTCTGAGTCAATATTCTCTCACTAAAAATGTATTTTGCCTTTGATATTTTGTGGTGTTTTTCCTGCATCCTGCATCTATACAAAATATTGTTGCTCGATAGTGAGCAATATTCTCACTAAGAGAACCCCTATTCAGGAATGATTATTATTATTGGCCGTTTTTGGAAGTTTGTCATTTAATCACATGAGTAACCTACTTCAATTTTTTTAAAATTATATTTACTTATACAGTGCAGCAGAATCTGTTTACAAACTTGTAGTAAGTCAAAATATCATATTTTTTGCTTCTGCTAGTTATCTTTACCCATTAAATCTTTTTCCTCAAATCTGCAATGAGATTGTTGAACCAAACCTGTTCTACATTAAGCAGTGTTCACTGACATTAAGTACCTCTGTAAAGAATTCATACAGAAAGAAAATGGAGGGCAAAACGGGACGGCAGAACAAAGGGAGGAATAGAGATACTTAGGATTTCAGCTCTTTAGGTGAATATAGCATATATCTAAGCTACAGAAAATTATTTGAATAATGCATTTGTGTCTTGTGTTTATAAGGCAAACCCAACTAATTCCAGGAAAGTTTCAGTGCTTTACCTCAACTGATAACCTAACCTTTAACAGTTACACTTTGGTCTTGCTCCTGTTGGATCAATTTCTTACTGTATTAAGTCAAAATATTTGTGCAAACTGCCTTTGGCCGAAAATGACATCCAAATGATAACAAGTGGACTTTGCAAATTGAAAGTATAGTCTGACAATCTAGCATAAAAAACACAAACTACTGATGTTTAATTCTAATATTATGTAAGAAATTTTCATAATTGAAGACATATTAAGCATGCATATGTACATTAATTATTATTTTTAGTGAAAATTTAGAATCTTCACTTAATAAAGTAATGACGAACAGAAAGGAAGACTAATCTATTTCATTATGAGAATTCTTTCACTAGAGTCTTTGAGTAGAAAGCATTTTCTGACTGAAATGTGAATTTTTGCAGCAATAGTTTTACACCTAAGGTGTTGTTTTCTTCATGCAGAGGCAGCAATGATATGGCAGAGACAACAGAAACACAAATTTGAAGAAACTTAAACCTTAAACTAATTTATCACTAAATGATTAATGACTTAGGCAGGATTCAGAGTTTTGAGAATCAATCACCTCATCACCAAATTATGGAATACTTAACGGGAGATGTAATTGTAAAAAAAGAAAAGGAATAAAATCAAATGTTTGGCTGAGTGTAACCTACTTCTGAGATAACAGCTCTTCTGTAAAGGCAGATCATGTCATTTAGGAGAGTCTCGTATGTAATTCTTGAAAACCTGCGTTTGATCATCATACTACAGTTTTGGTTTATTTTTTTTCTTGTTACATAAGATTGGATTGAAAATTAGGTTTGTAAATACAATTTGCAGATAAAATTTGCAGACACAATTTGCAGACAAATGTACATTGAAAAAAAGTCTCTGTACCAAAGAGATAATCACAGACTTGAGTCCAAACTGGAATATTTTATTCTTTCACATAAAGGAGTATGACAATTTTCAAGGTCTGTTTCTGCAGATACACTTCTCAGATGACTCCCACTGCTGTAACTTCTTACTTCCACTTAAAAAAACTGTACCCCCTCTCCTTCAGCCTTCCTTTCATCTGTTTTTAATGCTGGTTTTAATCTTATTTGATACAATTGTTTTTATATATTCTAACCATCATCTCCTTCCCACAGCTTCTGTCACTTGTATTAGTCTTTTTGTCATCAGAAGTGATAAAGGATTCACGTTATTTCTTTACAATGTTATATTCCAAATATTTACAGCATAAGTTCATATTCCTCAAGTTTTCTTTTCTTGGTGATAGCTTGTAGCTTCCATCATATCCATTGATATTTCCTGATTACAATAACAATTTTCCTTTTAATTTGTCTCTAAATTTTTATTTAAAAAATTATTTCTATTGTATTCTGCTCCCTCGCCTTTACAGCACTGTATATTAACATGATGCCTCCTTGGGTTATACTGCTAATTAAATTATTATGAGTATTAACTTGTTTAACTAATGGTACCAAAGAGTTTCTGTGTTAAACTGCATTTTATCCTATTTGTATAAATTTATTTCCCAACTGGGGCAAACATCCCAGGCATCAAATCTCCTTTTTTTAACCAATATAAAAAAATTCATATATTTTACTTTTTGAAAGAGCTACAGATATGCTAAAACCCATAAATTAGCACATATTTTTTATTTTAACAAAAAAACCAAAAGGCTTTGGACACATTTGCAGCTTAACTAGAGCAGTTCACAATGTTAGAACCTGATAAATTGTAAGTCTGTTTGATTGTTTTCCTTTTGGCAAGGCTAAGAAATGACAGACTTACGCCGCTTTGAGCAGATATGTTGTGAGGTTTTATTCTTCACAGAGAAAACAAACCAAAAAAAGAAAAAGCTTGATTTTTTTTTCCCAAAAGAGTAAGTAGGTAAATCCACTATTTGTACAGTTCTGTATATGAGAACCTTAATGCTCACAAAGTCACACCTGTGAAGTTGTTTTTTCAGCTGAACAATTATTAGTACAGAGGTTATGAACATCCTCTCAAAAGGAAGAAGAAGTGCCTACCTAGGATCTTGCTTCTTACTGTCAAGTAGGAAGGATGGGATGATGTGAGAAAAAAACCCTGACAGATTTCCAGATTTCTGGATTGTGTATTCTTGACCATTGGAATCACTGGTATCATCTTTGACAGTTTACAAAAGATTCCAGGAGGGTGTCCTTCACTCTTCTGGTCTAGAGCACTGACTATGCTGTCTATCTGATAACATTTTCCTACTCAGTTTCCACAGGAAACAAAATGAGCTTTCCAGCAAGAAGGAAAAACATATTTTAAATTTTATACAATCTGAAAAATATTTGATTTTTTTGAAAAGTAATTAATCAAGTTTATTTCCATTTTTGCTTTTTAAGATTCAAAAATGTTTCTTGGAGCTTAAAAAGACATAACAACAAAAATCAGAAATCCAGAAAGGGCATCAGAACGAAAGCTAAGTAGTGAGATAAGCGTTAAAAAAAACATGTATCTGAAATACTGTTGCCAGTGAGCTGGTAGAAAAATCGATTGTCAGAAAAATCATTTTCTTGACAGGAGAGGATAGCCACAGTGAGTGTCATGCAGAAAAATCACAGTTAATGGTCCACCATGAAATTTCTGTTTCAAATGAGAATTAATACTGGCAGCTCAAGTGAAGACAGACACTTGCATACCAGATATCTCAAAAGAACAGCCTCCCAGTAGTGTATGAGAAATATAAATTACATGATTCATGTTTTCTTGCACAAAGGTCCAAATGGGTACAATACAAGCAAATAGGATAAAGCTTTGAAATACTGAGGATGTAAATAGACAACAGAAACATCTGAGGTTGTATTCACTGGGAAGACAAGTATAAAGATAGCCACCTCTGCACCTAAGGGGTTTCATTCTCAGCCAAATTCTAATGTAAAATATTATTATCTTGTAGCTGCTTTAGCAGCTGCAGTCTCAATACTTTGGAGGGGACATTTATCCCCACCATTTCTAAACACGAAAAGAGCAGGATGCGAATAGTCATAAAGACTAAAAGAAGAACTGAATAAGGATTAACTGGAAATTTAGTCAGGCCTAAGTGAATTTCTGTTGACAAAGTGAGGTAAATGCGTATGGAGACTCTGAGTTCATACACAGACTGGATTGGGTTGTCTTCTATTGCTCTCAAGTAAATGTGGGCCTATCACAGATCTGTGAGATTTTGTGAGGCCAAATGGGAACCTAAATTGGCATACTAGAGACCATATATTTCCAGTAGGCTATAAAAAAACTCCTCAGCTTTGAACATTCAAAATTCCAGTGGGAATCGTCCCTGAAATTAACTCATATCTGGAATCTAAGAACTAGAGGTAAAGTCAGCAGATCTGGAAATTGCATTGATATCAAGCTTCTGAATGTCGGTGAATAATAAATTACAATGCTTTCTAAAGTTTATGACCCAGCAAATAGTCATAAATTTAACACTGTATTTGTTGCATTTTTTATGCATTGACAACAGTATTAAGCATTCAGAGGTTTGTATTTACATTTTTCTAAAATAAATCTCCTTGATATGTTTTTCTGCCCACTTATACATGCAATATTTCCTGGTTCTTATGCACACCATCCACAAAAAAGTCCTAGATCAGAATGTAGGCACTCATTCACTTATTTTTCAAGCTGTTCTTAACTAAGTAGAAAAAGGAGAATTACATTGCCTAATGAATGAAAACTCTGGCTAAATCATCATGAAAACTGTCAAGAATTAAACCATGTGACTCAAGAATACATGTGCAAAGCTATTTTAATCACCTGAAAGAACTGATCCAAATGATGACAAAGCCTTAAAGGAAATTTTGAGCTCTAAACTGTGCATTTTGAGTTACTGTACTTTTTTATTTTTTTTTCACTTTGAACAAGTATTTTGTTCAGTGAGAGTAAAGAGAATACATATCGAAGTATATGGAGTGCATGATTCGCCTTCTGATAAGTTGAACTTTTGCACTGGCAAATAATTTTCTCATTAGAAAAAAGAATATTGACAAGCACAGCTATTTATCTGCCTAAGTGCAGTAAGATCTGAAACATAGGGTCATTTTTCATTAGGCTTTTTTCAAAGTGAAATATGCTGCCCACTTCCTACCAAAATATCCAAATGTTCTTCCCATCATTCCCAGCAATATTTTTCTAAAAACCAAGGTTTCTCCTTAGGGTTGATTTGGGTTGATTTGGGTTAATGACTCACACAATATCACCTAAAGTTTATTCCTGAACAGAAACCAAGAGATAAGACTTTGAATTTTACATTATACAGAAGTTCTGTTGGTGTTTCTAGTGGAAAAAGCCCAAAAGAAATACAGAAAGTAACCTGATCGTGTGTGTTAGACTGAAGGTAAGGATGGCAATTAGAAACTTTGTTTCATAGAATATAAATTTTACTTAGAGACTCTTCCACCACTAAATCTGAAACAAAACTTTGTTTTAGCACATTATACTAGGCTGATTTTCACCTAAAAAATCATGTGCAGAGAAGCTGAATAAAGGTAAGAATATAGCTGCTCAATGACATGAATCTCTTCTTTCCTAGCATGTTTAGGCTCTTGGAACTCTATAGGCTCTTAAGAAATACCTTTTTTTACCAAGTAATCTCTAGTAGGTTCAAAGTGATGAAAAATTTAAGAGCTATGAATTAATTTAAGTTATGATGAACATTATAAAAACTATTATTTCATTTGAATTTTATGTGCATATTCTACTGGGGACAGCATCTTTCACTTGCAGTATTCACTGTGGCTTATGTATAGTGTACTCAAAACTGATCTCTGTTCCGAAGTTTGCATAGGACATTATGTACTTGATGGATCAAGTTCACACTGATGTCAATGAATTTGACTCAAGAGAAAGTGATAAACCTATTTTCAGTAGGAACTATGATGAACATTGTTGTGATGACATAGTTCGAATTCTTTGAGAAGTATTCAAAAGACAACCCATAGCTCCAATAATCTGAATTTCAAAAGTATCAGTGCTTAAAAAATAAGCCCTCAGTACATCAGTATCTTAAGGTGATCAACATAAAATCAGAAAACTACAGAGATCATGATAGTTGGAGAAGAAACAAAGTTTGAAGAGGAAGTGGAAGAAGCAAAGCTTCCTGAAGGAGAAGTAAACTGCAGTCAGACCACACAGAGGAGAATGTGAGGTTTTGTTTAAACTTCATAGAATCTTAGAACCCTAGAATGGCTTGGGTTGGAAGAGGCCTTAAAGATCAGTTAGTTCCAATCCCCCTGCCATGCTTCCCACTAGATCAGGTTGCTCAAAGCATTTATCAGCCTGGCCTTGAATACCTCCAGGGATGGGCTTCCACTACTTTTCTGGGCAATTTCTTCTAGTGCCTCATCACTCTCACAGTAAAATATTTCTCATTATATTTAATCTAAATCTACCCTCTTTCAGCTTGAAACCATTGCCCCTTGTACTATCACTGCACTCCCTGATAATGAGCTCCTCCCCAGCTTTCCTGAAGGCCCCCTTAAAGAACTGAAAGCCTTCTCTAAAGTCACCCCTTCTCTTCCCTAGGTTAAACAAGGCAAACTCTCTAAGTCTGTCCTCATATAGAAGGTACTCCAGTCTGATGATCTTTGTGGCCCTCCTCTGGACTCACTCCAACAGATCCATGTCCTTCCTGTGCTCAGGACTCCAGGATTAAATGCAATACTCCAGGTAAGGTCTCACAAGAGTGGAGCAGAGGCGAAAAATTATCTGTTTCAATTTGCTGATAATGCTTCTTTTGATGCAGCCCATCAGAAAACTACAACAAAGCCTTTTCTTTTCCAATTCTGTTTTCACTTTGAGGGTTAAAGTGCACTTCGGCATTTGATTTACAGTCTCAAAATTTGCTAGACCCTCAAGCAGACTTGCATTAATTTTCACTTAATTTCTAACCCTCTTGCCTGTTAGGGAATTGCAAATTATGTCTTGTTTTTTCCTTCCTCCTAAGTGCTTTGCTTACTCACAGTATCTTTCTTGACCTTATTCGTTCAGTTAGGTTTACACCCTTCCTGTAATCTTTTCTCTTCCTTGGAATATGCAACTCAAAATAGTTTCAATAGTCTGACTGGAAGAAATTCCAGGTCTCTTTCACATCCAGGTCCCTGAGCTCTTCAGACCAAATAACTTTACTAGCTATTCCTTCAGTTCATCAAAGACTGCCCTCTTTTAAAATCCAGAACCACAGTTGCATCCTTTCTTCCCCTGTAGTCCAATTTGACCTTGCAGCTGAATATGCCCTATTCTCTTTTCTTTCTTAAACTTTTTACCAACTTCTTGCTTTATGTTCTTGAGCTTCTTAAAGTATTCTTTTCTTCATGACTGACAGTAGTGTAAAGTGAGAACAAAGAAAGGTCACTTGTCTTATGGAAAAGTTTTCAAGAAGAGCACAAGGGAGTTCTATTTTAAGGGTTCTTTTCTTCAGATATCTGTAAAGACAGAAATCCTGCAATTAAAGTTATACAAAAAGTCAGAAGACTTCTCTGTTGTAGCATGAAGGGTTTTTCCTGATTACATATCTTTCCAAAGCTTAGTTTGTATGCCAGCCCCTTTGATAAGGCATTTCATGCATGGAACTGCTTGAGGAAGCTGTAGAATGTAGGTGTCCTAACATGTACCCTATTCTTGCAGACGTGTGCTTCTCCTTTGTGAAGTCAGAGATTTCATTGTGGTTTTCACTGACAAATATTTCAGGACTTACACACATACTGATGTTCCTTAGGGCTGCATGTATAAAGGAATAATTTGTCTTGCTAAACCTCTAAGAGTCTAGCTCTTAGTTCCTCTGGCAAGCCAGGCTCCTTGGAGGAAAAGTTTATTGCCTCTCTGGCTAATTGTCTCTCTCTAGTACATTTAGATGAATAATCGTCTGTGTTTTCTCAAATACTGCCCTTTCCGAGACATCACTATAGCCTGAGAAAGCAAGTCCTGAGTGAGAGAAGAAAGAAAAACAAACAAACAAACAAAACCACAAAAAAAAACCAGAAACCACAAGAAAAACATATGAGTTAAATAATCTGAATAAATTAGGAACAGTACCAAGAACTAGACTAAAATTTGTGATTTCTAGGTATAGATAGGTGGATGGTGTTGCCCTCATGGATTCCAAAGGCATTTATTGACTGAAAATATATATATTTTGTCTCTAAATTTCTATATAGTAAATTGAGTAACTTCAGAAGAAACTTCTGTTTTCTCAGTAGTAGCCTTTATATTGTCTAAAGCTTCATAGGGTTCACTTTACCGCTCATGAGATGAAAAGTCCTTTTTATTTCATTACCATATTAAAACCAAATAATTTAAAGCTTTCTGCTTTCTTGTGGATTGAATCTCAGAACATACAGGAGTCTAGTTATGCTCAAAGTCATTGACACCTCTTTTATAATAAAATGGTCTAAACCTGCCACCTTCTGGCTGTTTTCGTTGCTTCATATACTAGTCAGAAGCAGAGCTACATTTATTGTGTCTTTGGTCATAACTTGGAACCCTGGTGGACGTCAGTGTAAATAGTATTGAGTGAAATATATGAATAAAGCACGCATACTGGTTTAACTCATAGAGAGAGAAAAGAAAAGTAATACTAGTCCATCGGATGACTTGAATCAGAGTCTCCTTGCTCTTAGAATCCTAAGCTATAGCCTAATAACACAAGACCTGAATCAATCTTTCATTTTACTACACATACTCTTTCTCTCTTTTTGCATATTACAAGCACCTGTTTTTTTTCTATCTGCTTTAGTGTGATGTTGCTTTGATCACTTTAAACCATCTATTTTTCCATTCTGTACCTTGCTTATGCCAGGCTTTTTGCTTTAGTTCTTTGTTGACAATTTATACAGATAGTAAATGACAGAATACAGGGTACTTTCCACAGTTATACCAGAGTAGGTGAGTGAAGAAAAGAAAGTAGAATACATTCAATCAGTGATGTCCAGAATGGTCAGAAATGTTTCTAATGGGCATCCACAAAGGATTTGGATTTTTTTTTTTTCATTTTTAGGTGCTTTGGCTCTTTAGTTGACAGATCAAATTAGACCACTAGCAGCAGTGGAACTTTCTAGCTTAGTGTTGGCATGACAACATGAAAAAAAATTGTGATTAATCATGGTCTTTTTTTCATAGGACAGGAAACAAAGCCATATCAATCTGAAAAATGGTTGCCCCACATTGTAAAACAGAAGTTCTGTCCTTAACCACAGCTACGTATTGAAGATCTTTGGGCAAGTCAGAGTTACTTCTGTGCAAAGATTTCCCCAGATATGTACTAAATTAATTTAAATGTTTTTTTCTTAGTGTTTGGAAAGTCTGCTGCTGTTGCATTTTCATTTTCCCTCATCAGCCTGCAGTTACTAGAATACTAATACCTGGTGTTGCCTAAGAAACATATAGTACTGCTGAATTTAGCAAATGGGTGCAAACTACGTGAAATTGGCTGGGTTTTTACAATACACCAATATTCTGCTGAATCCCACAAATAAGTTCTTTCTCAAGACGAAAATGTGAAGAAAAAGCTTCATACTACATTACTCGTAGAGTTCTTCATAAATATATTAGGCAAAATTCCAAAGGAATAGTGATCATATATTATGTTTTTCAGAAACTGACATTTTTTTCCAGAAGGCTTCAATATTTGCCTAAAGATATACATCTTATGGGCAAGAAAGTAAGATGTAGTATTCTTGCATACAAGTGTTCTTCTTTCTTCTTCATTTAGCAGTGTCTCCCATGCTGGCACCAAGCTTCTTCATTCATAGATGTATAATTACTTTGGGAAAGAAGAAAACAAACAAAAAAACGCCCAACATACATACATTCCTCCATGAATCTGAAACAACTGATTGACATGGCACAGGCAATTCTATCTCTAGAGAAATCTTTGGAAGAGAAAATATGTAGAAAGAAAATACTTGATTTTTTTTTTTTCTACAGGGACATTGTTGGCTTTTTGCTATTAGAGATTAGACAGAAATTCAAGAAAAATATTGTAATATTTAGCTCATCATAAGAGAGAGGAACTACATGGTGATGAGGAACTACAAAAATATACATTCAGGTCCTTGTGTTTGAATTTTCTGCCAAAAGAAAACAGATAACCTGCTGCTGAAAACTGGCCATCTTCAATATATGTACATAAAAACACTAAAGTACTTAAGGAAATTGTTTACAAAATTACAATTTTCTTTCACAATATCAACCAATACACAAAGTCCCACTCTAGGATTTTACTAAATTCAGTATTTTGACTCTGAAAATGTATGTCACATTTCGCAATATGAATGCATATGCCTTCAGTCACTGAGGGATGGTAAATACCATGTCACTTAAAATATCCTTTACAGCTCCTGTAAAAATAGGAAGCAATACATCAGGAAGTACACAAAAGTATATAATTCCTCCAAAAATCTTCTTCAGGTGTTTGGATCTTGTCTGTTTCCAGTCCTCCCATATTTGTTTCAAATTACATACCTTTATTTTTCAGTTACAGGAGAAAATTTATTGTTCAATTAATATGATTTCCCAGTTAATATGATTTTGTTGTCAGTGTAACAACAAAATATATTCAGAAAAGAAATTTTAATTCCCTGCATGGTGTATTAGTAGGCAAGATCTTTCCTTGCTGTTTAGAATATTGCAATGTCACAAAAAGAACAGAAAAGTGGAGGACTTCACTATAGATAAGCCAGATGAATAATAGCATATATCCTAAAACATTAAAATTAAATTCAGAAAATCAGATTCCATGAGAAATGGTATTAAATTGATTTCTCTAGCAGCAGCTAGGTGAGATTTGCCACTATATATAAATGGATTTGTTTAGATTAGGGTCAGAACAATCACACTGCAGCAAAGATCAGAGCTGGCTCAGATCAGAGTTCCACACCATATCTATATATACCCATGTTTTAAGTAAATAAACTAAAATGGTAGTTAGAAAACTGAGGGGCACAGGATTATCCCATTAATGGATTATCTGAAGTTTTTGCCCAGTGAATCCCAGCCTTAGATATTTCAGTCTTCTGATTTCTAGGTGTGGTCTTTAATGCAGTTGAAAGGTAAGAGCTTAGAAAGGACTTAGAGTAGAGCTGGTCAGAAAACTTTAGCTTAACATTCTGTTGAGATGCATTTTCTAGCAAGAACAGAATTTGAAGAATATCTTTTAAATTCACCAAAATCATCACCTTTTTTTTGTAAGTTCACCTGCATTTTGTCAAAAACAAAGTCTTCAGAAAGGCTGAAATAACTTTTAAACTTCTCTGGACATGATGTCTTCATTACCAGACTGAAGTTATTTTTGCATTCCATAAAATTACACGAAGACATAGCCAGCTGAAATGAGAGGAAAATGTTTTAACCAAGGTGGGGGGGGGGGGGGGGGGGCGGGGGGGAACACAACAAAAAAACCAAAAATACAGCCAACAAAATGAAAGAACAGTTTTCCACAGCATGAATCAATATTTATTGGTGGGTTTTTTGATTTTCAGAAATTGTAGAATTTTCAAAAAGCCAGTTATTTTGATACTGTCCATCCCATAGTTTAGAAAGATTCATGCATAGATACTTCTCAAAAATCTGTTTTTAGAACTTTAAGTAATCATTCAAGTTTCTCAAACACTGATGCTGTGAGGGTATTAAACCCTTTCAGAAAAGAAAATACATCTCTCAAAATGAAGCACTAGTCACTGTAATGAAGCTGTTTTCCAAAACTCATATTGAAAATGTTTTTGATTTGAAAGGATACAAGCAGTCACTACATAAGAGCAAGAGAAGAATAAAGAGCAAAAAGTAATATGAAAGTGATTACACAGTGTATTATATGGGTCAGAGAAGATCTGTTTCCTGGCACTATTTTGAAAAGGGTTTGTATTTATTATATGCGTTGTGACTGAGTAAAACATAGGCAGCATTCAAACTTGCACTTACAATTCCCAGGCTGCTGAGCACCTGGGAAAGCTTCTAGCCACAAACCCTGCCCTGAGCGGGCCCAGCTGTAGACTTAGACTTGGCTGCTGAGGGCTTCACACAGCTGGGATGTGAAATGCCCGTGGATGGAGACAGCCCAGCTTCTCTCTGCCCCTGTTCCACCACTGGGTTGTCCTCATGGGGAAAGGCTCCTCCTTGTCTCCAGCCTGAGCCTTCAACTTTTCAGCTACTGTTGCCTCCTCTCTCCGTCCCACCTTACACCATTGTGAAGAGTCCGGCTGCGTCTCCTCCATCCCCTCTGGCCAGTACTTGGGATGCTGTTGGGTGCCACTTCTCCTAACTGAACCAGCCTCAATCCTGCAGACTTTCGTCAAAGGGCAAGTGATGGCGCCCCACTAGCTTGATGACCTACCCTAAAGTCCTGCC
Source organism: Tapera naevia (assembly GCA_033556795.1). NCBI lineage: Eukaryota > Metazoa > Chordata > Aves > Cuculiformes > Neomorphidae > Tapera > Tapera naevia. The sequence goes on from JAUMJJ010000016.1 coordinate 5,262,787, forward strand.
AGCTCAGATACACTTTTCTTGCACTGAGCACCCAAAATTGAATATTGAAAAGGCATCCTGACATTGTCTGATGAGCACCTAGCAGAGAGCCTCTTGGGCCCATGCTCTACTCACACCACTCTAGGCATCGCTATCCCTCGCTGCCTCAGGGTGTGATTGGCCCTCACTCAGCTCAACACCTGCAGGGCACAGCTGTTCTCTGACCTTATCAGCCCCAGCCTGCATCCCTGAAGCCCTCTGCCTTCTGGTGTAGGTTTTGTCCTCCTCCTTGCCAAATTTCATGGGGATCTTGCCCACTCTGTCCATCTCCTCCTGAATGGTGGCCCAGAACCCCTTGGTGTCATCTGCAAACAAATCATGGGCCCTCTGTCACCTCCTCTGTTTTATCAGTAGTCGTCAAACGTGACACGTCCCAGGACTAATCCTACAAGACCACAGTTGTAGGATACAACCTATGAATCATGACATTCTGAACCAGAACATCCAACATTTTCTTTCAGCTATCTAATTTTCCTCACATGCAGAGTGTAATATACTAAGCTGGGTACAAGAATATTGTAAAAGACAGTGGCAAAAAGCCTTACTAAAGGCAAGGCACAGGGCATCTGCTCCTTTTTCCCATTGTTTTTATCTCTCCCAGCGTTTTTATCACAGAAAGTAATCATTCTCCTTATTCTCTGCAGCAAAGAGAAAGGCACCTGTATTAATCGGTGCATTGCTGACTGAATCTCGAGTGGATGAATATGCCTTCCAGAACTTCAGAAGTAAAATCTTTTAATACCTTGGATTTACATGTCACCGTATCACAAACCTTTCTTACTAGAATCTTCCCACTCAACATCCTGGATGACACTGATGTGACTGTACGGACACTTGAAAAGTATTACAGAACTTAGATGCTTAACTCAGCAGTACTAGAGATCAGGTTTCTATTTGGCTTCCATTTCCTTTTTTTTTTATTTTCCAAAAAGAACTAATGAGCAATTCGTTATGAACTAATAAGCTATTTTCCACAAATTACTCTACTGTATGATCTACGAGCACTAATAACCTCAGTGGTCTGTTTACCCCTCTTTCATTGAGTCTTAAGTAATCATAATTTGTCTTGATTTTACTGTGTCTGCACAAAAAACCAACTTATTTGGATGAGCAAATTCCTTTAATTATCATGTATGGAAAATGCAAATACACGAGACCAACACAAGAAATCCCGTGCCTGTAGATATTTTTATTTTTAAAAATTAAAAAACTTAACTAGGATCACCTTCAAAATAATGTCTCTTAAGTATTCCATAGAAAACTGTCCAGGATATCTGTCATTCAGTAACTTCTGCTGACTTTATGTCGCTGAGCCAAGCCCAGCTAGGAAAACACATTATTGAGTATTTGTTTTATGACAAGTAATTTCACTGCTTTATTTCTACAGAGATGAATGATAAACTCATTATTTTTAGAAAGCATTGTTTCGAAGGAAATTGTTATAAACTATTGTAGGTAACTTCACCCTAGCTGTAACAAATGATATGAAGCCCTACTAATAAGTACCTGTGAAAACAGTATGATATTAACTTCATAGCTTCCGGATTTTTGTTGTGTTTGTGCTATCTGGCTTTTTTTTCTCCCTTTTTCTTTTCTTTTAATGAGTGCTATGCAAGAAGGCAACTCTTCCAAACAATAGAAATAAAAGCAAACATAGTTTTATTCAAGCTATAGAAACAAAAGCAAGCATGTTGTTTTTCTACTGGCCTCTGTCCTTCACAGTAGATAAAGACCAAGTCCAAACAACGAATAATAGGTAATGCTGCCTTGATATAGAATCATAGAATCATAGAATCATAAGGTTGGAAGAGACCTCTGAAATCATCGAGTCCAACCATACCTGTCCCCTTACTAAACCATGTTCCTAAGAAACTCATCTACCCACCCTAAGATAGTGTTACTCCTATAGTAGCATCCAAAAAATGCCATTCCAGTGCTACCTGAAGAAAGATTTCAAGTCAGATCCTCATCTTGTATTAATTAGCCTAACTTTAGTTACTTTAGCAAGTTACTTAAGACCATCTAAGAATGGGGTAGACTGTCGTTAGTCAACTGCTGCTCAGTGTTTATTCTTCTTCATTTATGCTGTTGCTTCCAGTGAGAGCTGCCTGCCTGCTGCACAATTTTTGATCCAGCACCTCCTTTTCTTGTGAAAACTTCACACACAGTATTTAGCTTTGGTGAGTATAATAAAAAGAATAAGAAATGTGTTAGCACTATTAAGGGTATCCTAGGCAGCTGGCTACAGTGACCTGTGGTCATCTTGTCACCCAAAGTAGATTGAATGTGTTATATAAACTCTGAGATTTAAATCATTCCTTTTTTTTCACCACTGTGTGGCAAACAGTCCAGGTGTAAAACTCAGAATATTTGTGTGGAAATAAAATGCTTTCATCCATATTTCCTTAGGATGATCAAAGATGTGAATGTGTATATAAACATCTGTTAGTAATTTTCCATTAAATACAACATTCTGCTGGATATGTAAAATTCTAGAAATATTACAAGATGCCAAAACATGACTCAACAAAAAGAGGAACATCCTGTTTAGCAGTAGGAGGAATGCATGTACTTTGACAAAAAAGAAGCATGGATGACTATCAGGAAAATGAACAGTAATCGTGTGTTCAGTTTCCAAAGCTAACCGGGGGTACTTCATGGCAGGCTATTGAGCTCATAAATCCATCCTGCACAGATAAAATAGAATTATGGTATATGAGAAAGTAAGAAAAGGAGAAAGGGAATAAAAATATTTTCTTGCTAGGCCACAGTGCATTGTGTGCTATACTGTGACCAAGGATAAAGACTAGACTAGAGCTATTAGTAAAATAAGTGACAAGAAGGAAATATTTTTAACAATAGTAACATACACACATGACCACTGTGCTTTAAACATTACACCAACTTGTGAATTATGCTTGCTTTTAACTTGTCAGCATTGACATTCACACTTTTGTGTCTCAAGTCACAGATTGTTTTGCAAACACTCATATTAGAGAAAATACTTTATTCTGTGACAGTGGTCAAAGACCGACACAGGCAGCTTAAAGAGGATGGGGACTCTCTGTCTATGGAGATCTTTAAAGGCCAGCTCGGCACAGCACTGAGCAACCTTCTGTAGCTGAACTTTCTTGATCTGTTCCAGGACTGTCTAATCTCCAGAGATGCGAGCCAGCCCCAGCCATGCTGTGGTTCTGTGGGGCTGCAGTATGCATTAGCCCTAAGTGCCTGATCCACTGAATCTTCTTGACCTTCATACTTTCAACACAGTACTTGTCAAACCTTCATGTTAATTTAATTTCTAGAATTCCTATCTACTGCTTGTCTGTCAAATCTATGAAAATATAAACATTTAGAGAGTCACAGAGTACCAGGTTGGAAGAGAACACAAGGTCCCTTGTAAAAAGGGAGTCCCCACCTTTTTTGTAGCCACTCTTTAAATGCTGGAACATGGTGACAAGCTCTCCCCTTAATCTTCTTAAGGGTGAACAAAGCCAGTTCTCTCAGCCTTTCCTCATATCGCAGACTTTCCAGTCCTTTGAGCATCTTTGTAGCCTTGCTCTTTATCCTCTCCAGTCCGTCCATAACTTTTTTTATATATCGGAGACCAAAACTGAACACAGTATTCCAGTTGTGGCCTGAAAAACACTGGGCAGAAAGCTTTTATAACTTTTTTATCTATGTTGGTGATGCCCTTGCTGGTGCAATGCATCATCTTGTGTTGTACACCTGGATTTTGTGTCCCCAGGTGCAAAATCTTACACTTGCCCTTGATGAACTTCATAAGTTTCTTGGTAGGCCTCTCTTCCAGCCTATCCATGTCTTCCAGCAGGGTAAGAATGCCTTCTGAAGTGTTCACTTCCCAGCTCAGTTTGGTATCACCAGTAAACTTCATCAGGGTACTCTTGATCCCATGCTCTAGATCCCTAATGAAGATATTAGACTGTGCTGGGCCCAGTATCAGTCCCTGGCGAGCGGGGGGCCCACTTGTGACAGGATGCCATATTAAAAAGGAGTGATTAACAACCACCCTCAGGTAAAAACATATTCTTTTAATATGATGAAAAGAGCACAATGCAAATCCCTAAGCATTGATGAACTTTTTCCCAAATTCTGTATTTCTGATTACATCACAAGCTTACATTCAATGGAAATTTGAAGTAGAACATGGCCTATGGGGTTTTTTTATGTTACTTTTATCATGTTTTTGAAGTATTTCTATGGATTTCAAACCTGTGATAAATGCTTCACCAGGACTACGGAAAACATTAGCAAATATCCACAAATCACCACAGTACAAAAATGCAGAGCAGTTTCTCTTCTAGTAACATCTCTCTTGGGAGCCAGTATTTTTCTTTCTTGTCAATCTATCTCCTCCTATAAATAAACGGAATATAGTTCACCTGCACTGTGCAAAACTCTTCATTTTTCCCCTGAAATGTCTATTTTGCCATTATGGTTTTCTTGCGGTAATGAGACAAAAACTCTTCTATTCATCAAGGCTCAAACTTTTCCCAAGACATAAGGAAGTGCAGCCCACTGCAAAGGTGATATGCTGAACTGGTAAACTACACTTCTTCCATTTTATAATACATATATTTCAATACAACTTGATGTTAAAATAAATCTAAAATAAAAGCCCTGCAAAAAAATGTGTCAAGGCATGAAATCTGGTCTTAATTTCATGTTCTACTCCTTCTCCTTTTTCTCACACATATAATAGGAGATCGCAACAGTAATTGAAAAACAAAATTCAGAATGAGTATAACATTATGAGTTTTGTACAGTGGGATATTACAGTCAGATGGTCAAGTGAAAGGAAATAAATTAGCAAAATGCATAAATGTTTGAGTTCATAATATATGCAGGAAAAGCCCATGAGGGACACACAGCTAAAGACATAGTATCAGGGAGAGATATGCAAAAAAGGAAGCCAGTGTTGAAGCATTTCTCAACTGCAGACCATAGAAATTCTAAGTAACAGTATAAATGCTTATCCATGTTGGAGGAGAGTCACTAGGCACAAAGAGGGCTAATCTTGTTATGCCCAGTTTGAAGAATATATAGATTGCCTCAATGCTAGACTTTAACCTGGCTTTAAACAGCCTTTTCGCCTCCTTTACTTTTTGACTATGTTCAGCTTCTCTTTTCTATTATTATTTTCCAGTGCAAGAAGAAATAAATTCAGTTAAAATTATCTTGTGTAAGGTCTAAATGTTATTGGAAAGGCAGAAAGCATATATAACACAGCACCACACCGCCCAAAGTAAGAATGAAAGTGTGACCTTGAGAAAAGAAGTGACTGTTTCTGTAAAAAAAATAGAGATAACAAAGATCCACATCTGAAAGGAAACATAGGTCTATAGGGACCAAGAAAAGTGAATGCAGAAAAGACTGAGCCTCACAGAAACCCTTCCCAACACCAGCTGGAATGAAGCGGTCATAAGCAAAAATGAGTCATAAACCAAAGTTCTTTAATATCTCACAGCTGTGAAATAACTACAAAATACCGAACGTACTGACTGTCAATAGAAGATACCAAACTGCAGCTTCTATTTTACCTTGTTTCATCTGAATACATGTAAGATATTAAAATATTTAGCCATAAAATATTTGTGTTTTCCCAGCTTCAGGCAAATTTTTCTGAGGTATTTGTCATAGTGCAAACTAGGACACAAGGAATAACTGTGAAATTTCTGCCTGAAAAAAAATGACGGAAAGAAAATCCTAACAAAAAAAACACCAAAAAGCCCCACAACCAACAGAGATTACGACAAAAAGCCTACAGCCTGAAGAAGGAAAAGACATCCAGATAACTTAAGTTCCAGTGTCTAATGTTTCTAACTGATTGCCTCTAATATTTGACAGGCGTCTGTCCTATTTTGTCTTATTTTCTATGTGTAATTAAACCGTGACAGCTACCATAATGCTGTAATAGCTACAATTTAAATTTTTTTGTTACAAAACCAAAAGCAGTTAACTATTGATACCTGAAAGTAAGAAATAAATTATAGGAGACTCGTAAGAGTCAAACAGCTAAATCCTCTCCTCTTGCCTTACACCAGCATTTACTCAGCCCTAAAATCTCCAATTAGGGAGATACTTCTATTCCTACCTTAACTTACATGTCTGCAACAAAAGAAGAAGGCTTTGCATAAGTGTTATTTCTCAATTAACTTCTACTTTTTTGCCTAGTAAGTTTATCAAATATTATTATTACTGAAGTAACGCTCCACTTTTTTACCAGTTGGTAGAGTTCCTTTATAAAACACTACGAGCGCCCAGAAACACACACGATGTTATGTGTGTATATATACGCATCAGGATGACTCAATCTAAATTAAGTGCATGCTTATCTAAGAGGAGACATTTTTTTGAAGACAAATTTATGCCATCAAAATGCAATATTTTACAGTATAAACACTTTCTAAATTCAGACGGGGGGCTTTCAAGGTATTCCCACCTCCTGCTATCACATTACAGCAGTGTTCCCTACTAAATCTGTCAATATAATTCTTCCCTCTGCTGCACTGTGAATTGTATCAGGGAACTGAGATGGATAAAAATAGAAAAATTAGGTCATTTTGTCATATGGTTTGTATTGCAACTCCACAAATAATTGTGCCAGCACAGATGAGAACAGATCAAGATAACTATATACAACAGAAAGAGTGTTCAAATGTATTGTTTATCAGGCCCTTCCACTGTGACAATAAGCATAGAAACACAGCAATATTTTGTCATTTTATCTCTGTTGGTATCTAAGCAATGTAATGTAATAATAGCTTGCAAATGCATAATATAAGAAATACTTAGATTACTAATACTTAAATTCTACAAATTACTTCATGCCTAGCTTAGGTGAAGTAGACTGCTTTTGAAGTATTACGTTTTACGTGTAGAACAGTATAATGGTAAGAAGCACAATAACAATTTCCCTTGTCATGCAATCTCTACTGGAAAAATATCCGAAGGCCTGAAGGACATAATATTTTATATGAAAGAAAATAACCCCAATTTTATTAACAGAGGAAAAAAAAAAATAAACAGAAAACAAGACCAAATTATTTCTGATATTTAAATTTCAACGTGAAATTAACTCTGTGTTTGGTCCGCTTTTGTTCAATATCTTTATCAATGATCTAGTTGAGGGCATTGAGTGTACCCTTGGGAAGTTTGCAGATGACACCAAGTGAGGGTGGAGGCATTAATCTGCTTCAGAGTAGAGGGATTCTACAGAGCGATGTGAACAGGCTGGATTGATGGGCTGCAACCAATGATATAAGGTTCAACAAGGCCAAGTGCTGGGTCCTGCACTTGGTACCAAACAACCCCATGAGATGCTATAGGCTTGAGGAAGAGTAGCTAGAAAGCTGGCTAGCAGAGAAGAACTTGTGGGTGTTGGTTGACAGCCAGCTGAGCATGAGCCAGCAGTGTGCCCAAGCGACCAAAAAAGGCCAATGGCATCTTGGCCTGTATCAAAAACAGCATGGCGAGAAGGACCAGGGAAGAGATCGTGCCCCTGCATTCATCATTGGTGAGGCTTCACCTCAGATACTGTTTTCAGTTTTGGACCCCTCACTACAAGAAGGGCATTGAGGTGCCAGAGCTTGTCCAGAGAAGGGTGACAATGCTTGGTGAAGGGACTGGAGAACAAGCCTTATAAAGAGCAGCTGAGGTAACTGGGATTGTTTAGTCTGGAGAAAAGGAGCCTAAGGGGAGACCTTATCACTGTCTATGCCTTCTTGAAAGGAGGCTGTAGCAAGGAGTATGTTGATCTCTCCTAAGTAACTAGAGATAGGATGAGAAGAAATGGCCTCAAGACACACCAGGGGAGCTTCAGTTTAGACATTAGGAAAAACTTCTTCACCAAAAGAGCGGTCAGACACTGGAACAGGATGCCCAGGGAGGTGGCTATGTCATCATCCATGGAAGTGTTTAAAAGACAAGTAGATGAGGTGCTGAGGAATATGGTTTAGTGGTAGACAGTTACAGGTAGACTTGATGATCTCAATGGTCTTTCCAATCAAGCAATTCTAAGCTTCTCCGATTCTATGTCACAGTTAGGCCTGACCTTATCTCAATATCACCATTAGACACCCCTTCCCCTGTAAAAATTTTGTAAAATGTCTATAAGTTTTCAGAAAATGTTCATTGAGTTTATTTGGTCTGTGAGTCTGAGCTTCATCTGTTATGGTATTCACTCAAGATGGAAGAGATGATACGTTGCATGGAGTTGCTTGGCAACTGCTCTTCTTTAACCCACAGCAAGTCTACAATAGAAGGATCCTCTGAGACACACAGCAAGCTAGGCAGCTGTTTAATCTTCTCTGTGCTCAAAGCAGCTATAGCAAAAGCCCATCAGTACTCTTTTGGATCCTTGAAGTATCCTGACCTGAAACAGCCTATGCCAAGGTTAAAGGAAGCCTCCGGACCAGTCACAATAGGACACTTCTGCCACTCATTCTTAGGCTTATCTCAGTCTCCAATACAGACCCTTATTGAGAACCTCCCATCACTCTAGAAACAAGGATGGATTTTCCCCCTTTGCAATCTGATGGTATTAGAGCACATTGGTGCACCAATTTTCACTAGAGCTTCATGGGGCTAATCTGCCAATCCATTGAATGTACACCCATTCATTAAACCAGGTTCTCCCTTTCCTCTACCTTGCCAAAGGCAGGGCCACTCTATTCTTGGTCAGAATATTCATTATTTGATATTTGTAACTGCAAACCAGAAGTACCTTCATCAGGGTTAAAAGTATAATCAGCCTTTCTACCCTGCCCAGCAGACATTGGATCAGGAATTTTCATGAATGGTTGCCTTTGGGAGTTGTTTTTTTTGTTCCAGTCACTGTACCTTAGTTTCCAGGCACCACGTAGGTTCACCATCCCATTTGCTCGTGTTCTCCATGTGGTTAAATGTGTCCACAGGGTTGGACATGGTCTATGCCACCAGAAGTACCCTCTGTCTTGAACGCTCTGACTCTTAATAGCTGTGACCTTTGTTGGTGCATATAAGGAAGACCTATTTTTCTCGATTGCTTGGACAAGTTTTGAATCAATTTCTCCGCAGATGAGATGAAGACTTGAAGAGAGGGAGGGAGATTATAGTCATATTCTAGGAGTTCTCTGGCCAATTCATCTGTACTTGGTGCTTCTGTGTTTGTCCAGCTCATTATCACCAGGGTGAGACCTAATGACATAGCTGCACTTCATATGAACTTTCACAACATGAACTGTGTGCATCAGATTCCATCTAGGTCTTTGGATACCTGGTTGTCACCCAGGTTGTTATAATTCACCTCCATCATGGCTAATTTCTTCGGATACTGGATGCTTCTGTCAGTGGTGGTCCACTTGCCTCAGGAATTTGCAGAATCTTCTTTGAAGGGGTAGCTGCTCTTCACACTTAACAGAAGCCACTGCAGAAGACTGAGGAATTCTGCCCTTTTTCCAATCCCTTTGTCAACAGCTTTATCTCTAACAAGATATCTCAGCTGTCAGCCTTCCTTACCCTCTAACTCCTGACTACTGGCCCCAGTCCCAGCATTGGAGTAAACTGGTAGATGGCTGAAATATTTTTTGCATGTCTCAGAGTTCACTTAGGGATAGAGAGCAGGTGGTTTCTGGTTTGTATATGATTTCATGGTCTTCCTCCTGTTCTTGTGACTACTCTGCTGCAGAACAGGCTGCGTCTTTCAAACCTTTCTCCTGCTCCCTCTTAATAGAAATTGCTTCATCGCTTACTAAACAAGTTGCCTTCTGCTTCAATTATTTTCAGCTGTAGAGTTGACTGATGCAGTTGAAAGCTGGGTCTCTGGTTTCACTATATTATCTGTTGGCGTGTTTCCAGATCCAGAGACTCTCTCTTCTTGAGGATGCTGAACAGTATTGAGCAGGGTTTGGTAAGCGCTATTCAGTGCAATAAATTGTACCTTTTTGGAATAGCCTAGGCATCTGTATTTTCAAACACGCTATCACTTTGTCAAGATTCTGCGCTTGTTCAGGAATGCAGTTCCAGACCATTGGAGGGGAGAAGCTTTCTAGATACTTGCCCATATTCTCCCACATGTCTTGTGACTCACAATCACACTGCCATGGGGCCTGAGTCTTATTACTAAGTAGCTCATTAACTTTGGAGACAAACATTCATAAGAAATGACAATAGAAGTATTTTGACTACCCAATATGGTCAAAATACTGAAAAGTTGTACTGAGGAAGAAAATATTGCAGAAGCTGGTGAATATGCTATTCTGTATTTCCTCCACAAAAAAAATAAACCTCTCAGAGAAAGAATTATAACTGTTAATTGTCTCCATGAGATGATACTTGAAGTACAGTAATGGCTTCAGTATAGAGCCAAAACACCAGATAAATCTCAGTGCTATATTTTAATAATAAATCTCCCAGGAGAACACTCACTAAGCTCTACAGAGCATAGCAAACTGCAAAAGCCAACACCAATTTTTAATACATAAACAGATCAGATAAACTAATATTAAGAACAAATGAATCAATATAATGACCAGCAACTGTTAAAATATATAAATACCTTCAAATTTCCTCTGACCGAAACTGTTATTGTCTCAGATCCTTTGTGCTCCATATTTGGCACCAAAAAGGACTATGGTTTAACTCCAGACAGCAACAAAGAACAACCCAACCATTCACTCACTTCCCTATCTCTGAGTGGGATGGGGGAAGAATTGAAGAGTGAAAGTGACAAGCAAACTCATAGGTTGAGGTAACAGGAATGCAATATCAAAAAAAAAAAATCTTAAAAAAAAGTGATGAAAAGAGAAAAAAGAGAGATTAAAATAAAACCCAAGAAGGAAAAGTGATACAAATGAAAACAACTGCTTACCACCAACTGACTGATATCTAGCAGTCTCTGAGCAGCAGGCCCCCCAACAGCCTCCTCCCAGTTTTATTGTAGAGCATGAAATCATATGGTATGGAATATCCCTTTGGTCACTTGGGGTCAGATGTCCCAGCTGTGTTCTATCTCATCTTTTTTTACGTTTTCAGGTGCACCTTCAGGGCAGTTTGAAGAACAGAAAAGGCCTTAATGCTGTATAAGCACTGCTCAGCATTAACACAACATTGGTGGGTTATCAAAGCTATTTTCATCACAGATCCTAAACATAGCCCCATGCAACTTACTACTAAGAATTTTAACTCTATCCCGGTCAAAACTGGTATGGCGTCAAAATAAAGCCATATCTTTTTAAAGTGTTTTGCAATTTATACAAGTCATATTTATATTCACTGCAATTTCACACCCCTTCCATAGTCAAATTACTGTCCTTAAATGCACATGGCTTCATCCTTCTTTTGGTATCAAAAGCAGGTTGAAGTTGTTAGGCAAACTTATTTTGGTATAGCTTAACTATGATATCACACATGTTGTGTCACTTAAGCTGTTGGCCTAACCTACGAAATAGTACAAAGCTCTAGCCACTGTCTTATTTTGCAACTGTAAGGTGCATAAAACAGTACACCAAATTATTACTTATGTCCTTGTGGTCTTTTATGACCCACTGAAAATTATGTAGTTTCTATTTCTCCTGCATATTTGTGGGATGCAAGAGAGCTCCTAAACACTTTGCTGAAAATGTTCTTTTAAGTAGATACTACACCAGTTTATATATAAAAGGTATATTTTAAATGCACACACGGAATTTCATTTCTTCCAAACGTACTGTCTGAAGGGCCGTGTATTACACAGCAGGTGAGTAAAGGAATGGAGTGATGAGAACTCAATCTGAGCATGAATTGCAATACACCAAATATACGATGACATATGAAACTCTCTTTAGGTATATGTGTCATAACACTCCCATGACATATGAGTGAACTTGGCTTACTTCCCTCAAAACGCCATAGAAGATGAAAATTAATGTGATTGAAAGACAAAAAGTCCAAGAAAAACTTGTCTGTTTGTTCAATACAGATAACCGTAAGGTCATAGTACAGCACAGTTTAGAATAAAATGTCTGCTTTTTACCAAAAATATTTAAAATTTAAAAAGCAAACAATCAAAAAATATCACTTCATAACACTACTGTACAACACCCGTCCTCAATGCTGTAGAGTACAGAATAAGTTATCTAGAATTATTTTAGCACTCTGTGGGTACATAGATGTCTAAGATTCCTTACTTCCTTCATGGAGATCTTAGTTCCCATCTATAAAGTTTCTTAAAGACTTGTAGCAAAAAAATGTTAAAGTAATAGAAACTATTATTTTAAATTGAGTTTGAAATTGAATTCTGTGGTACACAAATTTTGAACTCAATTTAAAGAAATAAGTTCTATTTCTGTAACATATTTTTCCTAAAAGTCTTTAAGAAAATTTATAGATGGGAGCTAATAAACCATCGTTGACGTCTCCATGAATTTTTATTTTCCGTGTGATTTCTTATTTTTGTGAAAACATGATGTATTTTACAATAGAAAAGCCAATCTTTATCATGATAATAAAGAAATAGTTGTTATAAACTGAATTATGCCGAATTACATTTTATTTGCATAACTACAATATTTTCTTTGATTCTCTGGCTTTCAATTCAGACAGCTCTAACAGAAAAAAAAAAGAAAAAAACAACCAACCAAACAAAAAAAACCTCAACAGAAACAAAACCCAAAAAATACTTTCTTTACTGGAGAACTTTTATTAAGAAGGTTAGAATTATGATATACAGGCAGTTGAGTGTTTTCATTTGGAAATACAGCATTGAGTTTATCAGCAAACTGAACTACACTTTTAGAGTCCTAAGAAAATATTTGATCATTTCCAAAGTTTATTGCTTATTTTACTATCTAGAACTGCTGCTTTTATTTGAAACAGGTATACACAGCTATTCAGTCCTAGGTGGGGTTTTGTATTTTGAGTGAGATATTACGCAGTAAACCAGATCTTTCCAATTAAAAAATAAACTGTCTCTTTACTTTTAGCAACATAGATAGAGCAGTGTAAAAGTAGTTCTTAAATGGCCTTTGTCCCTAAACAACCTGCACCTTCGTTTCTGACCAGATGTAAGAGAGAGAGATTCTGGAGCCAGGCCTCTCCTCATCCCCATGTACCTCTGTGATCTTCCTACTGTCTGCACAGAAAGAGAACTATGCTTCAAGAATCGTGTTTTCTTCCTCCATTATTAATCAAAGCACCTTATTGCTCAGATTATAGGCTTTGTAGCAGACTGAGTGCCTGACCATGCTCAAGTAGGCATACCAACACTATATGAGGATGCACACTACCCTGAGGACTGTACAACCCATTGTCACATTGGACATGGTCTAACAGTTCCAATACATACCCAAAGCTTGTAGACCTCATGACTTTGTTTTTATCTTGCTTTGTACTGTCCAAAGTGAAAAAAAAAGAATGTATCTTTGCTCATGCTCTGCTGGCAATGATATGTCACAATCTCAATTTCAGACTAATTCAGAGGCAGTACTCACATTGCTAACTCTGTTTAATTTTGGGATGCTATGGGAGAGATTAATTTTCAGATTCAGATTCTGATGAGAGATAATCAAGACTGGAAATTCATCTATCATCAGAATCTAGAGTATTTCGAAATGTTTTCCTTCTATCTGAAAATGTAAGTAGTCCTAATATTTTATTTTTCTCCAATCGTATAATTAAACTTTTTCTTCAACCAAGAGCATAGAGTCTGGTACACTAAAATTTTTATTTGTACGATGTTTTCAATTCACTTTATGAAGAGATTTTTAGTAAGGCTTATGGTTTGTAAGTGGCTATCTTGTGAACTTGTACAGGACAATTATTACTAAAAGGCATAGGACCAATGAATTTGGAATGGATTAAGGTAAAAAGGAACACAGGCTATTGATAAAAGTATATACTTTATTAAGCAAATAGCATGAATAATGAAGTGTCACAGAGGCAAAAAAAAAGCAATTACCCAAAGCCTGCAATTTATACAGGAAGTATTTCAAGTTTCAGTATGTAAGGTACCCTATTTTATGTTGAACACACTCTTATTGCAATGGGTTAATTCCACAATCATAATTTTCAGTAGCAAGTGAAAATCATCATCAAATGAAAATAATGAACCTTCTGATTACGTTGCTGTAAACCAACAATGGGTTCCTGTAGATATTATACTTGAAAAATACAAAGAGATTAAAAATTGTACAGGAACATCACTTAATTATTCCAACATAAAGGCTGTAAAATGCAAACTTAGCACTTCGTACAAATTTGTTATGATATGTAAAGTTGAGTCAAGGCATGACATTCATAAAAGCTTCACGTACTTTCAAATTTGTTTTTAAAATTACAATGAAGAAAACACTAAGGCCAGCCAGCTGCTAATGTCCATTTCTCTTTGAACTAGTCAAATTGAATTTTCCTGAGTGTTACAGAAGTATACACCTTCACTGATGTTAAAGGGATTGCATGTATCTAACAGATGACACATTCTAATCACATTTTGATGATTACAGAGAATACAATATAATTCAAAAGACAAATAGCATTGTTTTAAATGGAACACTACTTCTAAAGCAATGAGTAAAATAAAAAGTATGTAAAACTTTGTTCTAAGTATTACAGTAATGAAATATCTACAGTTTGGGTGAGTGTTCTTTTATACATATTTATAGTTATTTATTCTGTCACACACCTTTCCAGTTTCTTCTATTTATAAGCTTTTCTTCCTTGCTTTTGACACTGTGTCCCATAACATCTTCATACATCAATATAGGAAGTGTGGGCTAGATGAGTGGACAGTGAGGTGAATTGAGAATGGGCTGGATGTCACAGCTCAGAGGGTTGTGATCAGCAGCAAAGTGTCTGTTTGGAAGCCTGTAACTAGCAGTGCTCCCCAGGGGTCAGTACTGGGCCCAGTATCGTTCAACATCTTCATCAGTGACCTCAATTAGGGGACAGAGGATTCCCTCAGCAAGTTTGCTGATGACACAGAACGTGGAGGAGTGGCTGATACACCAGAAGGCTGTGCTGCCGTTCATCGAGACCTGGACAGGTCAGAGAACTGAGCAGAGACAAACCTAATGAAGTTCCACAAAGGTAAGCATAAAGTCTTAGAGTAGTAACTCCACATAACAGTACAGATTAGGGGCTGACCTGCTGGAAAGCAGCTCTGCAGAGGAAGACCTGACAGTTGTGGTGGACAACAAGCTAACCAAGAGGCAGCAATATGCCCTTGTGGTCAAGAAGGCCAACGGTGTCATAGGATGTATTAAGAAGATTGCGATCAGCAGGTTGCGGGAGGTTATCCTCCTTCTCTACTCTGCCCTAGTGAGGCCACATCTGGAGTCCTATGTCCATTTCTGGTCTCCTCAGTTCAAGAAAAACAAGGAACTACTGGAGACAGTCCAGTAGAGGGTCACAAAGATGATTAAGAGATTGCAGCATTTCTCATGAGAAGAGTTTGAGAGAACTGAGTCTATTTAGCCTGGAGAAGAGAAGACTGAGTGGGGATCTAATAAATGCTTATAAATATGTAATCGGCAAGTGACAAGAGGATAAGGATAAACTATTTTCTCTGGTGTCCAGCAATATGACACAGAGCAATGGACACAAATGGGAACACAGAAAGTTCCACCTGAATGTAAGGACAAACTTCCTTACTATGAGGGTGATAGAGCACTGGAACAGGCTGCCCAGAGACACGGTGAAGTCTCCTTCTCTGGAGATATTCAAAACCCACCTGCATATGTTCCTGGGCAACCTGTTGTAGATGAACCTGCTTTGGCAGGCAGGCTGTACTAGATGGTCTCCAGAGGTCCCTTCCAACATGGACTGTTCTGTGATTCTGTATTCAGGGATTAATTATTTTTCGTTTCAGTTTGCCATGAATTCACAACTTCTGTATTGGAGACTGTTGAAAAATAAGATAAAAAGATGAGACGAAAATGACCCAGTTAAAAGAAAAATATACAGGCAACGTATTAATGAGGAGCAACAATAATTCTGTGCAAATTTCACTATTGAATCTCTCAGCTAAAACCCCTCTCCATAATAAACCCTGAAAAAGTTCTAGAAAGATATTTGCTATGTATTTTCCTGATTCCCTATTCCTCTTCTCAAAAAAACTGCTCAGGATAGAATAAAAATCAATACTGTAACATCTGCATTAAAATGATAGGGGATATCTGAAAATGAAATAATTTTTCTTCCAGAGAGAACAACCTAAGCAACAATCCTCCAATTGAGCTGGTTTGAGCTAGCTTTCCCAAGCTCTCCACTCAGTCTGCCTCTCTCCCAAAACTATCTGACTTTCAAAGGAAAAAAACTATGGAAGAAAACAAAATCACATTAAATATATGTATTTCTGTATTTTTCTAAATACAAACAACTACACTGCAAGGATATGCAAAGAAGCAAGGGAAGAGGGGAAGAGAAATGGGAAGAAGACAAAAAGGAGCTATATAACACTCAGCATACAACTATAACATTTTGTAACTAAAAAGTAAAGAATTAATGAAATCTTACCACACCAACTCCCCCATGGAGAGCTGGATGGCCAAATCTGACCCGTTAAAATTTTTTCCGCAGGCTCGGCAGCAGATGGGAGCAACACAGGGACCTTCTGCTCCCCAGCCTCGCTGGAAGAAGAAGAGAGTACTCTCTTATCTACACCCTATTTATATGTCGGGTTACCTCAAAGGAAGATACGAAATACTTCCATGGATCAAAAGTCAATCCACTACACCAATCAATTCATAACTAATTTGCTCAAGCAACCATTTTTCAGTAGTTACTGTCCATGACCATGTATGATCTATTTGCAATGTGAAAGGAATGTGGCAGAAAGAGACATGTTAAAACTTCAGCTGCAGTATTAGAGTCAACAAGGTAGAGCAGAGGAAGGGGTCTCCAGACACCTACTTAACAAACGCCAGAAAACTGACAGAAAGACTAAGGCCCTTAAGAAATCAAACACTTTCACAGTGCTATGCAGAACAGAAGAAAACATTGCATATAGAGAAAAAAAGTCCTCACTTCAATTTAAAAGACAGTACAACATGATCCGTAAAATTTATGACAGTCACAAGGAAGCCTAATGGCAGGCATTTAAGCTGAAGGCCACTTACCAGATATTCCTGGTGGGCCTAAAGATATGGAGCCTGAGATCTTACAAATCAACACCAAAGGTACAAGAGGGCATCCTAGCATCAGACAACATGATAACATAGGTAATTCACCACCTAAACTGACTTGATGGCAGGGAATCATACATTCAGAGACCTCTCCCTTCTCAACACATGGCAGGGTAACTAAACTAGTAAAAACACGTGAGACTTGTAGGTCACATCTCCAAAACTGGA
Source organism: Tapera naevia (assembly GCA_033556795.1). Classification (NCBI taxonomy): domain Eukaryota; kingdom Metazoa; phylum Chordata; class Aves; order Cuculiformes; family Neomorphidae; genus Tapera; species Tapera naevia. The sequence continues at coordinate 5,280,153 of JAUMJJ010000016.1, forward strand.
GACCATTCTGATTCTATAAAACACAGAACTGAATTGCATAAAACACCGTGCCCCTTATCCTGACTGTAACACCTGCACAAAGGATTCATACTTAGGAGAGCTTCTATCAAAGCAGGACTGTGAACATGGACTAGGATAGACTCCATAAGATGACTTAGAAAGAAGTGACTCACCCCTTTTCCTTCGCAAGCACTGATTTGCAAATCACCTATGTTCAGAGCCGAGCAGAAGTTCACAGTCTTTGGTATTCTCTTCTTAACATTAAAAGAAACTACCAGCTGGGAATGTTTAATGATTGTATTTGAAGTTTCTTCTACACTCTTCAATCTATAGAGGTTAGGAAACAAAGTAACAATTCAAACTGCAAATCTCTTGTAAATTTGCCAAGAACTAAGGAGCTTAGTCTCCCTTGTAGACTTCTTTGCATACAATGCACACTTACTGAGAACAGAAAACGAGCATTGTTAGCGAAAAAAAAAAGCAAGAAAATCAACATAGAAAGACCCCAAATATTATGCACTGGTCAAGATACTCAAGCAGTATTTGCAGTGTATGGTCTTAGAAAAACATATTAATTGCAGTGAAGAGTTAAAAAGAAGACACTTTCTCCCTCCCTCTCTCCTTCCTTCACTCTCCTTTCTTCCTTCTGCCCTCCCTTGCTTTACTTCTTCCTTTCTTTCCTTTTTTGTTTACCTGTAGTATAGAAGCTTCCAAATGCAACAAATCCTATGTGCAAACTCACACTTGATCAGAAGATCAATAGGTGATTAATTTGTGTAAATGAGCAGCACAAAGCAAAACTAGTGTTAAACTCAGTGATACCAGTCTATACACAAGGACTTCTTAAAAAGAAGCAAAGCTACAGAAAAAAAGTGATGGAATAACATTTCTTCCCAACACCTATCAACAACGATTTCGCCTATGACTTCAGCACTTAAGAACAAGAAGTTATATACACAATCCAAGCTTTTGCTTGTTTTTTAATCTACTTGTCAACATTTGACCTAAAAAAACAAATACTTTCAAGTTAGACTTTCTCTGTTAGAACTTATTTCACTTATTAACAGCCTACTAATTTTTTTCCCAAATACTCCTGTTAAGAATAGAAATAATTTGGATATATTATGCTCATCTCAAGATCTACAATTAGTAGCAATGTAAGATAAATTTTCATTATATAAAATTCATTTTTTATATTAAGAAACAGTCAAAATCACTTTTATGTGTAACAGTGTCATGAAATTTTAAGCTATTGTGATGCCATGGTAGACAAAATAGAGAACTCTATTTGGCTTTCTTTTAAACTTTCTACATAATTGCTCTTATTTTCCATTGCAGAATATCATTACTATGTAAACTATTACTATTTATTCAATTACAGTTTGTATAAAAGTAGGACTTTAATATCCTTGGCTGATGACCTCCGTATGATATGAGGCAAACACAGTATGTCCTTTATTCACATACCAACTCATGATATATTTTCACAGAGCGATTCTGTATTATTTTGTGTCACTTGATCAGTCACTCAGCAAAACTGGGTTACTAATGCCATCAGCAGAGACCTTTCACTGCTGTTCACTAGCTCCAACTTCTCTTTCCAAAGTTCTTACCTGTCTCTTTCCATTGTTTATCATCACTTTGCAGAAATTCCTTCCTTCCTTCCTTCCTTCCTTCCTTCCTTCCTTCCTTCCTTCCTTCCTTCCTTCCTTCCTTCCTTCCTTCCTTCCTTCCTTCCTTCCTTCCTTCCTTCCTTCCTTCCTTCCTTCCTTCCTTCCTTCCTTCCTTCCTTCCTTCCTTCCTTCCTTCCTTCCTTCCTGCCTTCCTGCCTTCCTGCCTTCCTGCCTTCCTGCCTTCCTGCCTTCCTGCCTTCCTTCCTGCCTTCCTTCCTGCCTTCCTGCCTTCCTTCCTGCCTTCCTGCCTGCCTTCCTGCCTTCCTGCCTTCCTGCCTTCCTGCCTTCCTGCCTTCCTTCCTGCTGCCTTCCTGCCTTCCTGCCTTCCTTCCTGCCTTCCTTCCTGCCTTCCTTCCTGCCTTCCTGCCTTCCTGCCTTCCTGCCTTCCTTCCTTCCTGCCTTCCTGCCTTCCTGTCTTCCTGCCTTCCTTCCTTCCCTCCCGCCTTCCTGCCTTCCCATCTGCCTTCCTGCCTTCCCACCTGCCTTTCTTCCTTCCTGCATTCCTTCCTGCCTTCCTGCCTTCCTACCTTCCTGCCTTCCTTCCTGCCTGCCTGCCTTCCTACCTTCCTGCCTTCAAATTTTTGATGGGAAGTTTCTTTTCAATGAGAAAGAGAGAAAAAGGGACCTGAATTGAGAAAGTTATGTCTTTATTTGTCAACAAACTTCTAAAATCTTTCAGCTTCTAAAAAACAGCCAATAATTTTGGTGCCTCACAGAACTATTCCCATAACAATCTCAGAATGATTTAATTTGTGAATGGATGTCTTCCACCGTTGGTCACAGGTAAAACAATCCAGAGGTGGACAATTAATTTGTCTTATTTCCAGCCAAGACGAATCTCCGATCACTGACTCAGGCAAATCATCAACAGAATCAGCAAAATTCTAGATTGGGGATTTTTTTCCCAGCTAGAGGAAGACTCCCAAAAGTATCACATGCACTCTCTTGGTGCTATTTCATGGTTCCAGCTCAGCTAGATGTGATGCATTTCCAGGCTAAGTTTCTGTCACTACTAAGTTCAGTTCCCTGATAGCACATGAAGAGAAAGGATCATTTTGGTCAATATATGATTGTGGAAAACTGGTGTCATCACCAGTTGAAATTGAGCTGATGTCAAGATCAAGGATTTGACTTTTATCATCACAGAACCTTTGAGGATCAAAGGCTCTTGGGGAGAGATGTAGTAGCTCTGTCAAAGTAGGTCAAGAACACTTTTGTCAAGAGGCAAGTCAACATGGTCAGAAGAGCTTTCAACTAGGAAAATGGAAGAGTGAGATCTGCAAAACACTGTCAAGTATAGAGATAAACAGTAGAAAGGCATGAAAAGCAAAGGGTGCAGACCAATGGTAACAAGAGAGACCTAACGAATGATGAAACAGAGTGGAAGAGGACCAACCTTAAGTACATGTCCACAAACATATGCAGCCTGGGAAAAAAGCAAGACTCACTACTGGTCCAGCCACAAAATTGGGGCCTTGTTTCAAAAAGTGAGATTGGTAGGACAGTTAACACAATTACATAGAGCAAGAGACAGGTGAAATCTCCAAGAAAGACGGAATAACTGTGGAGGAGCAGCTTAAATACATGGGACTCCTCTCCAAGATAGGTAAGAAGCAGGGTGAGATCTCATAGAGTCAGGTCAGGGACCTGGTGGGATTGTGCCCATCCAGCCATGGTAAGGAAGTGGACAAAGCTTCTTCAAACCATGGAGTGAAGTCTCTGGAGCACAAATGCCAGTTCTGATGGGGGATTGTAACCTTCCTACTGGGACAGTGCAGTAAGCTCCAAGCAGTCAAGATTTCCAGAAAGAGTTTGGGGACATATTTTGGGTAACATACAATTTGATCTCCTGTTCTCTAACAAGGGAGAACAGGTAGTTGATGTGAGAGGTGTAGTCTAATTTGTCTGTAGTGAGCATGATATAGCAGAATCATTATGAAACAGGATCTAAATCAATTTAGTCTTCCAGAATACTACAACAGTGCCAGAACGAATAGCGCAAAGGTATGTGTTAGTCTCTGAAGGCATCTGACATTTTTACCTTGAAAAACTGCCAAGTGATTACATAATTACAATTATGTGCTCAGGTCGTGATTTTTAAGATGTCCTAGAAGCCACATAGGATTTAGAAAATTAAAAAAGAATATTTTTTCTAAAAAAAATAAATTAAAATTAAAAATTTCAAGAGATTGAGATTTGAAAAAGGATTTCTTTACATGTAACAGTCAAATGAAAATTCTGTCATCTATAAAGTGCTGAAATGGCAGGCCTCATTTCTTGCTCTACATGAGCACATTGTGTGTGTTGGATTTTTAATAATTGTGGTTTTAACAGCGAGGATTACTCCCTTGAGATCAAATCAGTATCACATGATATGGATTTTCATTTTCATTTACTGAATTTAAAGCTTTGTCAAAGTGAAATGAACAGTGTTGGTTGTTATGTGTGAGATGTAAATAACCCATCTTTTTTTTTTTTCTCAACAGAAACAGGACAGCAGAATGATATTTTGGGCCAAAACCACTATGGAATTGCATTCACATGATTTTAAGGGATAAACCAGTATAGATGGTGAAAAGAAAAAAAAAAGTCTAAGTAAATATATCTCAATACTAAGTGAATGTTAATTCATGATCAGTAAACACATCAAACAAAATGCAGAAGTTATTTGATGATTCCTTACATGTTTTGGCAGGGTGGGTGCCCATAGAGAAAATATTATCTGCTATAACTAAATAAGATGGACCACATAATTAACATAGTTTTGAAATAGATATTATTAAAATAATTCATAAGATATACAAAATAGAAAAACATTGAAAATGTAATTATTTATGCTTACATATGAATACAGCATATCCCTATGTGAAACATAAAACTATTTGCACTAAAGCCTCAAGAAGTGTTTAAAATCTTCAGAATCATACAGTGGTTTGGGTTGGAAGGGACCTGTAAAGCTCACTTATTCCAATTTCTTTGCCATGGGCAGGGGAATCATTCACTAGACCAGGTTACTGAAAGCCCTTTGAACACTTTTAGTATTGGGGCATCCACTTTTCTGGGCAACATGTTGAAGTGTCTCACCACCCTTCTCATAAAAAATTCTTCCTTGTATCCATTCTAAATCTACCCTCTTTCAGTTTAAAACCCCTTGTGTCACTACAGGCTCTTGTAAAAATTCTCTCTCAGTCTTTCTTATAAGTCTTCCTTCATGCAGTGAAAGGCTGCGATAAGGTCTCCCTAGAGCCTTCTCTTTTCCAGGCTGTACTCTTAGCCTTTGCTCTCCAACTACCCATCTTTCACAGCCTTTTCTTGTAGGATTGGTTTTCCAGCCATCCGATCATTTTTATGTCCTCCTCTGGATCCTCTCAAACAGGTCCATATCTCTCATATTGAGGACCTGAGAACTGAATGTAGTATTCCAAGTGAGGTCTCACAAGAGCATAGTAGAGACAGAGAATTGCCTCCTTCAACCTGGAGATTACAACTGGTTTTCTGGGCTTCAAGCACATATTGTTGGCTCATGTCCCATTTTCCATCCACCATTAACCCCCAAGTTCTTCTCTGCAACGCTGCTCTCAAGTCATTGATATTGGGGATTGCCCCAGCCAGGTGTAACATACTGTGCTTGGCCCTGCTGAACTTAATGAAGTTTTCATAGGCCTGCTTTTCAAGCCTATGAAGATCTTTCTGGATGGCATCCCTTTCCTCAAATGCACCACTCAACATGATGTCATACACAGAGCTGTTGAAGGTTTCTATGTTTTTAAGGAAGACATTAAATAATATTAATCCCAGTAGGGATCCCTGGGGGACACCAGTCGCTGCTGGTTTTCATTTGGAGTTTGACCTGCTGACTGTGCTCTTCAGATGTCACTATCTAACCAATTCCTTACCTACATAATAATCCATTCATCAAATCTGTATCTCTCCAATTCAGACATAATAATTTAGAGACCATATCAAAGGTCTTTCAGAAGTGCAGGTCGATGACATCAGTAGTTCTTCCTTTGCCCATTGATGCAGTCACTTCATTGTAGACAGTCACAAGACTAATCATGCACAATTCGCCTTTGTGAAGCAAAATTAGTTGTCTATGATTGCTTCCCTATCTTCCATATGTGCCAATATAACTTCTACAAGAATCTGTTCCATCTTCTCCCTAGGCACAGAGATAAGGCTGACTGGTAAGTTGCTCCCAGGGTTCTTCGTTTTACCCTTTTAAAAAATTAGTGTGATGTTTCTGTTTTCTCCTGTCGCTGGGGACTTAGCCTGACCACCATGACTTTTCAGATGTATTGAAGAGTGCCTTACCAACTATCTCTGGTAGTTCCCTCAATACTCTGGGCGGCATCTTGTCAGATTCCATGGACTTGTGTGTGTTCATGTTCCTTAAGTGGTCAGGGTCAATCTTAGTCTCTTTGTTTCAGGCTATTATCAAACTGACTTATGTCTTTCTGTTTCACAGCAGGTCCCATAAGAAATTATATATCTTTTCTTTTGGTTTTCTCGACAAGAAATTAATTTACTTGCTTCTGTAAGACATGATATCCTTGAGCAGAAAGAGTATGGTTCATCATTGTGTTCCCCATTGATCTCACAATCTTGAAATACTCTTAGGCACAAAGACAAATCCCACATAGGAAGATTAGAAGATAATATATTGATAGTAATCCATTGCAAGTGCTCAGTTTTCTTGATGAAGATTAGCCTAATTATGCCTCCATGGAATATTAAGTGTTTGATTATTATTGTTGTTGTTATAATTATTATATTCCATCACCTTCCAATGTGACTCTCACACTGTAAACAAAAATTGAATTGTTCTTCTCTTCATTTTTCTTTCCTCTTTGAGTGATAAGAATGTGTGAAGGCTGATCATGCTGTTCACACATTTGACACCTTCTAAAGCTGAACTCTGAATAATTGTAAAAATACCCCGAAGCAGCTCCATTTCACATAGGAGCAGAATCAGACTAGTTTTATTTACTAGCTTATTTCATCAATTACTTTGATTCTTGCCTAAAACATCAAAGTTCCTTTGTAAGGTATCACACTACCCGTTGCAATTTCATTTAAATGCTGCTTTGGAGTCACAGTGCAAAAGGCAGCTGTTAATCGAAAAAAAAAGTTTGAGTTCTGAATGCTCAGCATCTCTAAAAATCAGGCCTTCAGTGTTGTTGAGGAAAAAAGTAATATAACTTACAGATTGAAATTGAAGTAGACCCAGATAACAAGCAATGTATAATCATAGTTTAACCAGGCTAGGCTCTATCACTTGTAATATAGTGTTCCTTTTCAACCCACGAGATGACCTCAATGCTGATGATGATGACCACAGAGACTTCTTTTATAGAAAAGAAGTCAGATCCTATCATAAGACATAAAAGAAAGATCTTTGTTTCAAATGCCCTTCATTAAAAAAAGATAAAAATTGCACTACTTTTAACTAACTTTTTCATGAAGAAGTCTATTTCACATGTTTCTTTTTTGGTATTCTGCAATAAACCTTTTCCATGAGATAAACTCATGACTGGTGTCAATGCCTGCCCATATCTCTCTTAATACCTGTAAGAATTCCAATCTCCTACTCCAGACATCACATGACCCAAAAAACCTCTAAATGTTTTAATTTCTACAGTGAACATGTATAATTTCTGCCAGTTTTCAGGAGTTTAAGACCTAGTGTAGTGTTCAGGAGTTTAAGACCTAGTTTGACTTCTATACAAAATACAGGAATAAAAAAGTAGTAGGGCAGTCAACAGCATTAATTTAAAAAAAAAACACTTCAGAATATATCATGGTGGAAAATGAAACAGAACTTAAAATAACTGTAATAAGCTCCAATAGATTTTCTCCAAATCAAATATGTTCTAAAATCTTTAAACCAAGATGATGTGTATTTATGAGTACTTTTAGATCACGTTGGATTCTGCTGCTGTTCAGCATTAGCCTGAATCAATTTATATGGAATCTATACATACTAGAGAAGATGTTTGTTTTTCATGCTCTACTTTAGATTATGGAATGTCTCAGTTTCAAACTTTATTCTGCTCCTGTTAGGTGGAAATAATCACACAACTTATTTTACCCTTTTTCTTCTTACACTCTGTAGTTCCTATGTATTTATATATTCTATTCCTATATATTTATAAATTCTACTGGTTTCTCTAAATAATTTACGTCTTTTTCAGGTCTCATCTCTGGGAGATGGGAGTCCCTAGGAGAAGATATCACATGGATAACGCATGGGAAAACTAAATGCAGGGAAGCCTGTGCTGCTGACAACAGCTAAGATGACACCTTTGTGAAAAACAACATGTCCGAGATTTTGCTTACACTTGGATTTGAAGATAGATATGGCTTAGTTATCTGCTTGTTCAGTTTCATGAGCATTTACATTAGAAACGGTTTGTGACAGAGGGTCTGCATACATTCAATTATTATTCAGATTTTTTTTCCGGGCTACACATGCCTTGAACAACATGCTTGCTGAGGAAGACAAAGCAGGACATTATATCGGGGACTGAAGAGAAATAGTTGTTTTTAATAGGTTTTTTACAGTAAGACCTGCAAAGGACCAGTTTGATCTCTCACTCAAATTAGATTTACCTCAGGGGTCTCAGACAGCACCACCATTACCGTCTCAATGTTGACATCATCATTATGCTTTAATAAAGTACCTATTACCCCATTACAGTCGTTACACATATTTTAAAGTTTCTTATAAAATTTTATTACTCTAACAGATTTTTTTTGTTTGCACATACTTTTCACATCAATCATTGTCCCTATTTTTAAAGAATATAAATATCCAGCCTACTCTTTCACTTTATCTTCCATTTATTCATTTTAATCTTTCCGCTGTTAAAATATGGTTAGGTGAAAATCAGATAACAATGCATATTTAATTTCTTTAAGATGCATAGTCATAATCCCTGACACTTAATTATTGAGAATTAACTGGATTTTGAACCTTGACAATGACTTACATTGGTAAGGACAATTCTTGTTGAAACTGTTTATCAAGATGTGGTTTGTTTTCTCGGGGATATATGCATCTAATCTTACTTCATCTTGTATAAAACAGAAAAAAACTTTCCTAGAATTTCACAGCTGTATAAAATATGAAGTAGTCATATCACTGCTGCCCAAGGGAACTTAGGCATGCTGAAAAGAGCAGTCTGAGGAATACTTTAATGACATAAGTCCAATGAATGACACTGCTTTTTTTTGTAGGCATTACTTTTATATTATAAGATTATAAAAGTGTTACTTTCATCCAAAGTGTGGGAAAAGACCAAAGTAGTTACTCTTTTCTTTTAACTCGAACATTCCTGATTTTTAATGATTCATGTGACTTTGAATAAAACTGAGGTATGTTCAAAGGAATTTCTTCTTGACTAGAAGTATGTATATTTTCTTGTTTTAACTAAATCAGCTCTACCTTTATTAACCCGCCTAAGTCAATACAGGAATTTGATATAGAAAACTGGGACTCTTCTCCAACAAGGAACCCTCTTACAGTTGGACCATTGCCAGATAAAGGCTTGGTCCATCGCTTGTAAACGCACCCACACAAAGGAGAGTAACCTCCAGTGTACTAACTGAACAATGGTTACATGGAAGGTTCATTCTGCAATCTTGATACCTACCCGCACTTCCAAAACACTTATACCACTATCTCCATGAGCAAGTAGTTATAATCCTCTAGCATTCAAGGCAGAGACCCTTTCTGATCCTTACAACTCACAGTTTAGGCCCATCACAAACTATTATCACTGTTTCTATTTAGCAACACCTGGGAAACCCTGGAAAATCCTCTAAAATAACTAAAACAATTCTCTAGAATAACTGGAATTCTTTACTTGAAATGGCCTTACATTGCTCCCCATATCTACAATAAGGCAGAACAAACTACAGGCTTATATATTACTGATGACTATTTTCTTCTGTGTATTTGATGTTTTAAAGTATGTATTTTTAAGTTCTAATTGTGATTGTTATCAGTCATTATCAGAGACATAACTCTGTACAGAAAAAAATTAAAAGATTGTCATCTATTGTTATTATTCATCACTGTATTCTTAAAAAAAATATTTTCAGGACTTCGTAAGGCTTATTTTATAGAGTCTCAGAATGGCGGAGTCTGGAAGGGACATCTGTGATCTTCTGGTCCAAAACCTCTTTCAGACAAGGTCATGTGGGGTTGATTGACCAGGATCGTGTTGAAACGTCTCCAAAGATGGAGCGTCCAGAACGTCTCTAGGCAGCCTCATCTCATGCTCAGTCAACCTCACTGTAACAATGGGATGTTTAGAGGAAACCTCCTGTGTTTCAGACCCTAAAAACAGTCTGGCTCTGTCTTGTTTACTCACTCTTTTCCCTTCCCAAGCTATGCCCATACATTGATAAGTACCCCAAGCCTTTTCTTCTTCAGGCAGAACAGTCCCATCTCTCTCAGCCTCTCCTTCTAAGAGAAATACCCCAGTCCCTGAAACATCTTCATAGCCCTTCACTAGATTCCCTCCAGTGTGTCCACGTTTACCTTGTACTAAGGAGCCGAGAAATGGACACAGAACTCTAAGTGTGGCCTCACCAGTGCCAAATAAAGAGGAAGGATCACTTCCCTCAACCTGCTGGCAATAATTTGTTTAACACATCCTAGGATCCCATTAACCTTCCCTATGGCAAGGACACATTCCTGGATTATATTCAACTTGATGTCCACTGGGAATCCCAGGTCTTTTTCTGCAAGCAGCTTTCCAGTTGTGTTGTCATATTTACCAGCAAACCTCACTTAATCACTAGTCTACCAATGACATCCCAAACTCCCACATTGCAGTTATGATGCAAATCTTACATATATCACTGTACTGCTCATTAATAAAGGGACAAAATATTTTAGTTTTTTGCAAAAATGCTAAGATTACATCCAGGTTTGAAGACTCCCAAAGCATATTGTAACTGAAGCATGGTTTTACTAAAAGCGAAATACTAATTTATTCATTAGAAATTGATTTATTGCCGAGCAACTTGTTATACCTAATGTTAAGATATCGTCTAAAAGAAGAAATAATACTTTAAATGTCTTAAAGAATCACTTTGTATGATCATTATAGGGCCTATTTCAAATTCAAACCTTTTATGCATGCAAAATACGATCAAATGTGCAGTGTAAAAAAAGGTCAGTAGGATTCAACTATTAGTCAGGAGCTTAAGGTTCAATTCACGGCAGCTAACTTTATTCTTCTACTAAACCGTACTGCTAGCTGTGGGTGACTATGTTTGCAGGAAATGGTGGGGTAATAGATGTTATTAGAACATGATTAGTATGCTCTGTTTTATATATTCATTTTAGAATGAGATATATTACATTCTGAAAGCACCTGTTTCTTTCTATTGACTGTAAAACAAGCCTTCAATGATTAGTTCAGATGTTACCATTCGCTAACAGATGTTATAAATCCTGGCTCTGGTGTGTGATCTATATCGGCCACCACGTTGAGCCATGGCAGGTATTTCTGTCATTTTATGTATAGTTTCTCATTCTCTTTCAATGCAACCCTTAAAAGCAAAAAAAATCTGAAGAAATAGACAATCTTAACAAAACACACAAAATCTATAATCCAGTGCTTTCCAATGGAAAATTGCATTTTCTTCTGACCTATAATACAGAGTCCAAAATTCAAGCATGGTAGTAGCTCTCAATTGTGAGATCCTTCTTGCAGAAATTGCTGATCACTTGTACAGGTGCAATTGCCTTTTAGTACCAGCTGAGCTTCCAGACCAATCATGAAATACAGCTACAAGACTTCATTGCAATTTGAAGGGATCAGGGCAATGTGGCAGAGGCAGAAAGAAATCTGTACCACTTCAGTCGATCTTATTTCTGGGACATCTCACTGAAGAAGTCTTCATGAAGCGGAGGAGAAAGCCTTACATATATCTGACTACTTTCCCCCGTTTTTATTGCCCCCTTGTTCCTAAATACATAGTAATATGTTTTTGAGCAGGTGGACAACATGCCCCTATCATGTGACAGACCCTATGTCACATTGATTAAATTGTTTCTGACAGTGTCTCTAAGTTCCTGTTTTTTTCAATAAACATCATTTCTGAAAGACGTTACAAAGTATGGTTATTGATACTCTTTCTCTCTCTCCAGTAAAAGAAATATACATATATAAAACTTACATTTATTTAGTTTCACTTTTTCTGACCATTGTTTATTTATAAAAGCAGATGTAAATATAATGTGTTCATTGAAATACTGTGAAAAACCTTACCAAAGTCTATCCAATCATCCAGTCTTAATATTTATTGAGCTAATTATCTAAGTTCATTACACCACTCCTGCCTGTAAGCAGTCTATCATATGGACTCCTCCCACCAAAATCACGGCCACAGAAGGGCAAGATAACTGGCTCCTTTTCAAATGTCGCATTGAGCACAACTGCAAACTACACCACCTTTTATTTCTGAAAAGTATTTTTTTGATTCTCTGAGCGTATACTCTGAGTGATTCTGTCCATAACAAGTAGTAATAGAAAATATATACAAAATTGGGTACTAGATTTAGTTTTAAAAGAAATTGATTTGTTTTAGTTTTTTTATTAATTTATAGCCTCTGCAACAAGTCTGTCTTTCCAAATTAGAACAACCATTCATGGATAGATGAGGTACACACAGATGTGGGGCAAAAATTTTTATGAATTTTAAGTAGTATTTTTTATTTCTGTTTATAGAAATGAAAAACAGTGTTTAAATACATTTTTTGTGTATTACTTTATACTGTAATATAGTAACACTTTGTAGGAAAAATAAGATAGATTTTATCATACTCAACAGTTTTCCCCTTCTCACAAATTCAATATAGATTTAATATATATGTTGAACAGCTTTTGAAATACTGGAATCACATCACTAAATCTGATAAATATCCTCAAACATTGAGGTATTTTTAAACTGAATATTACTTTTTCTCAAATTGCCATGTTACTTCCAGTAGTACACTGCTGTATAAATATTATGTTTATCAGTAAGGCATAATGAAATATATTTCTCTAAATTAACACATCGGTTACTACTACTTATTCTGGGGACAACAATTAATTGTATTTAAGGCAGGGTGTAAATTGAACTCTCTTGTTTTGCACATGGACACAGTGGGGGAAGGGCAATGAAACTGCTGAGTGGGCAGGAGAACAAGTCTTACCAGGAGTGGCTGAGGGAACTGGGGTTGTTTAGTCTGGAGAAAAAGAGGCTGAGGGGAGACTTCATCACAGTCTACATCTACCGGAAATGAGGTTGTAGTGAGGTGGGTGTTGATCTCTTCTCCCAAGTGAGTGGTGTTCTGTTCAGTTCCCCCGGTGGCAGGGATGGATACAGACAGGAATAAGAGAATATATGCAGTTAATAGATGGCTTAGGGGCTGGTGCCGAAAGAGGAATTTTGGGTTCTTTGATCATGGGGAAACCTTTACGGCACCTGGCCTGTTTGACCCAGATGGGTCTCGTCTAACTCCGAAGGGTAGGAGGATTCTAGCTCAGGAGCTAGCAGGGCTTGTTGAGAGGGCTTTAAACTAGGCATGACGGGGGAGGGGGGAGTTACTAGGCTCGCCAAAGATGTCCCCGTGGAAGATGAGCCATCCCAAAGGGGGTTGTCAGTAACCCAACTGAAGTGCATGTACACAAACGCACGCAGTATGGGAAACAAGCAGGAGGAGCTAGAAGTCCTGGTCCAGTGGGAGAGATATGATATAGTTGCCATCACGGAAATGTGGTGGAACGACTGTCATAACTGGAGTGCTGCCATGGAAGGCTACAGGCTCTTCAGGAGAGACAGGCGTGAGAAGAGGGGTGGAGGGGTGGCCCTCTACACTAGGGAAACCCTGGATACTGTTGAAGTTGAGATCGGTGATGACCAGGTTGAGTGCCTATGGGTAAGAGTCAGAGGGGCAGTCAAGTCTGACCTCCTGGTTGGAGTGTGCTACAGACCGCCCGACCAGGAGGAGGATTTGGATCTTCTGTTGTTTAAACAGCTGGAGGCTGCCTCTAGATCGGCTGCCCTTATTCTTTTAGGAGACTTTAACCTTCCAGATATCTGCTGGAAACTTAATACTGCTGAGAGGAGGCAGTCCAGGAGGTTTTTAGAGTGTATTGAGGACTGCTTTTTGTCACAGCTGGTGAGTGAGCCCACCAGGGATGAGGCTCTGCTTGACTTGCTGTTTACAAACAAAGATGGGCTGGTGAGTGATGTTGTTGTCGGAGGATGTCTGGGGTCTAGTGATCATGAAATAATTGAGTTCTCTCTGAACAATGTAATAGGAAAAGCCAGGAACAGAACATCAATGCTGGACTTTCGGCGGGCAGATTTTGGCTTATTTAAGGAACTGGTCAGGAAAGTACCCTGGGAAATAGCTCTTAGTGGCAAGGGGGTCCAGGAAGCTTGGATATACTTCAAGAATGAAATTTTGCAGGCGCAGGAGCGGGCTGTCCCTGTGTGTTGTAAGAAGAGTCGTAGGGGCAGACGGCCAGCCTGGATGAGTAGGGAACTTCTGAAGGAACTAAGTAAGAAAAAGAGGATGTATCATCGTTGGAAAGAAGGGGATGTAAGTCAGGTCATGTTCAAGGATGTTGTTAAGTCGTGTAGGAGGAAAATCAGGGAAGCAAAAGCCCAGCTGGAGCTCAAATTGGCCACTTCTGTTAAGGACAATAAGAAGAGTTTTTATAAATACATCAATGGCAGAAAGAAGGGCGACAGCGACCTCCACTCCTTGTTGGATGTGGAGGGAAATATAGTAACCAGAGATGCAGAGAAGGCTGAGGTACTTAATGCCTTCTTTGCCTCAGTTTTTAACAGCAAGGATGTCAGCTCGCTTGACAGTTGGCCCTCTGAAGTGGTTGATGGGGGCAGGGTGAAATATGGCCCTCCTGCAATCCATGAGGAGGAGGTTAGAGACCTGCTGAGCCGCTTGGACCCTCATAAGTCTATGGGGCTCGATGGGATCCATCCTAGGGTGCTGAGAGAGCTGGCGGATGAGCTTGCTAAGCCACTCTCCATCATCTTTCAGCAGTCCTGGCTCACTGGAGAGGTCCCGGAAGACTGGAAGTTGGCCAATGTGACGCCCATCCATAAGAAGGGCCGTAAGGATGATCCAGGTAATTACAGACCTGTCAGCCTGACCTCGGTCCCAGGTAAAATCATGGAGCAGATAATCCTGGGTGAAATCATGCACCACCTGCAGAACGGTCAAGAAATCAGGCCCAGCCACCATGGATTTAGGAGGGGTAGGTCCTGCCTGACCAACCTGATCTCCTTTTACGACCATGTGACTCGCCTGGTGGATGAGAGGAAGGCTGTGGATGTGGTATACTTGGACTTGAGTAAGGCCTTTGACACTGTCCCCCACAGTAGACTCCTAGGGAAGCTGGCAGCCCGTGGCCTAGATGGGAGCACTTTGTGCTGGGTTAGGAATTGGCTGGATGGCCGACCCCAAAGAGTGATGGTCAATGGTGTTTCATCCAGTTGGCGGCCGGTCACCAGTGGTGTCCCCCAGGGATCGCTGTTGGGTCCCGTCCTGTTTAATATCTTTATTGACGATTTGGATGAGGGGATTGAGTCCATCATCAGCAAATTTGCAGATGATACCAAGCTGGGAGGAAGGGTTGATCTGTTAGAGGGTAGGATGGCCCTACAGAGGGACCTGGACAGATTGGAGAGCTGGGCCGATTCTAATGGGATGATGTTTAATAAGTCCAAATGTCGGGTACTTCATTTTGGACACAACAATCCCACGCAGAGCTACAGACTGGGGACAGAGTGGCTGGAGAGTAGTCAGGCAGAAAAGGACCTGGGAGTGCTGGTGGACAGGAAGCTCAACATGAGCCAGCAGTGTGCCCAGGTGGCCAAGAAGGCCAATGGCATTCTGGCCTGCATCAGGAATAGTGTAGTAAGTAGGACCAGAGAAGTTATCGTCCCCCTGTACTCGGCACTGGTCAGGCCTCATCTTGAATATTGTGTACAGTTCTGGGCCCCCCAGTTTGGGAAAGATGTTAGGATACTGGAATGTGTTCAGAGGAGGGCAACCAAGATGGTGAGGGGGCTGGAGCACAAGCCCTATGAGGAGCGACTGAGGGAGTTGGAGCTGTTTAGCCTGGAGAAGAGGAGGCTCAGGGGAGACCTCATTGCTCTCTATAACTACCTAAAAGGAGGTTGTAGTCGGGCAGGGGTTGGTCTCTTCTCTCAGGTGACCAGTGGCAGAACCAGAGGGCATGGACTTAAGCTTCGTCAGGGAAAGTTTAGACTTGATGTGAGGAAAAAATTCTTCACTGAAAGGGTGATTGGCCATTGGAATGGGCTACCCAGGGAGGTGGTGGAGTCACCGACCCTGGAGGTGTTTAAAGGGAGACTGGATGAGGCACTGAGTGCCATGGTTTAGATGATGGTTGGTGTTAGTGTTGGTGTTAGTGTTAGATTATAGGTTGGACTTGATGAACTCAGAGGTCCTTTCCAACCTTGTGATACTGTGATACTGTGTGATACTGTGATACTGTGACAGGTGATAGGATGAGTCCCAAGCTGTGCCAGGGGAAGTTCAGATTAGACATCAGGAAAACTTTCTCTACTGAAGGGGTTGTCAGGTACTGTCACAGCTGCCCAGGGAGGTGGCTGAGCCACCATCCATGGAGGTATTTAAAAGACAGGCAGATTAATTGCTCAGGGATTTGGTTTAGTAGTGGACAGGTATGGTTGGATTCAATAATCTCAAAGGTCTTTTCCAACCAAGAGATTCTATGATTCTTTATTATTTGCAATCCCTACATTTAAATTTCACAGGGTGACAGTTATGGAGATTTTTTTTTTTTAATACAACCATGAGAAGTTTTCACATTGAAGTAATATTCCAGCACTACATGGTCTCTGCTAATTTCATGGCAGCATTTTTTCATCTTTTGCATTGCTCTCCCTGCCTTATCAAACAAAAAATAATTTTCTTCCCTTGGAAGAGCCTTCCCTTCCTACTTCCCTCTCTACTAACCATGTTTCACTACCGGGAATGAACTTGTCACCTACTTTTCTCCACCCACGGGGTCAAACACGATTTTCCTGGTTTTTAAATGTATTCTTCTTTTCCTTAGACTCTCATTTAGACATGGCAGGATCACCTACATCCACATATAATATTTTTTAATTGATTTTATTCTGGTTTTCCTGGTGGTAGTGTCCACTAAAAGACTAGTTGTACTCTTGTGCTGAAGCAATGCCCTTTTAGCATGACAGTTATTGTTCTTTGTGTTTTTTTTCTGTTTCTGCATATCTGCAGTTTCTTACCTTACATAGGTTTCTTTTTCTTCTGAGTTTTTCAAAGCATTTATCAGCATTGATTCCTGAGCAAGGCTTCTAAACGCAATAATAATAAGTATTCATTGATCAATTTATTAATCAGCCCAGCGCCACCCACATCCTGACTTACAAATGCAATATGAAACATGATCGATGCACTTGCACTTGATGCATTTAAGGGAGGAAGTAGAATAGATTAAACAGTGAACTGAGTGAGGAATTTTCATCTGGCAAATGAAAGACATAGAACTTCCAAAATGCTGCAATGCATTCAAAGCCCCAGAAAGTCGAAGACACTGAGACATTAGAAAGGAACTTCATTCTCTTTTTCTAGTAGAAATTTCTTCCTTGTTTACCAGATTAAATTTTTGTGGAGGCCATCTTACATATCTTGCATTTGGCATTGACAATTTTTCTTGAAATAGATGAGATGATTGTTTTCTCTGTATTCAAATCTATCCCTAGATGAACTGGAAATATTCTTTATATACACTGAAAAGTTGTGCACAATGCAAGTAAGTAGCTCAGAGCACTGTAACAGGATGTTGCTGGTGCTAAGAACTTTGCAAGTCTCAACAACAAATGTATATCGCCATTAAAATCAAGAATGAAAATTCTGTGAGGGATTGTTACTCCTTGAGATCCCAGCAGGCTGAAAGTGTGCTGACAGTGGGTGGGTTGGTCAACCTCACACCAATCCTAGGAAAAATAGGATGGAAAACTCAATAAAATATTTAGTTAAAAGAGGGTGGAGTAGAATTACTGGAATTCCTTACCAATATAATAAACTTAAACCCAGATTTTTTTGTCTTCCAAAATCTATCACAACCATATAAACATGTTTGTTTAAAAAAAAAAAAATAGATAGCTATAAGAATACAAGCAACAAGTTATAGCTAAATATCCTCTCACTTATGAGTCACAAAAATGTAACGACAAAAAGACTATTGCCTAAAAAGATCAACTTATTCTGAAAAATCTGACAACGCATTTGCAGTAATCACTCTACTTTGGAATATTTCATTCAGGAAATAGTTCAATGTTTTCTAAGATATATATGCCGTCATTAGACACATATTTACCCTACATGCCTTTTTGATAGTCTTGAATTCTTTGCTTAGTCATTTTCTTCAGAAGTTATCACAGAGCTTTCTAGTCAATTGATAATATTAGGAAGTTTTATATTATATCTTTGACATACCAGTAGATCTTTCTGTATTACGGAGTTGCTAGTGCTTTTGGCATTTAGAAGTCTGTGATTCTTACACAAAATACACGTATACAGTTTTGACATAAATATACAGAACACATTAAAGCCAAGCCCTAGGGAGTCTCACTTTGTGGAAAAAAATCAACCATCAAATCTTATTCCACTAATTTTTAAATCTTCATTCAATTAAGAGATTCTAAGCAAGTGGTGACAGTTTCACTACCAAAAATATTTCATCATGTCCTTTATCAACTGCCTACAAAATGGAAGATGAGTCAGCATTTCTGCTTCTTTTGCTGAGAGATTTGCTTTAGAAACACAACCAAAGTAGAAGTCTAGAATCACCTACATAGTGCTTCGAAATGGCATGTGTATAGAAAACTTAAAATTGTATTCCTAGCTTGTTAGAATTTAACATACAGAGCTTCTACTGCATTACAGTGGCTAATATGTTTTTACAAGAGAAACAAGATTTTTCAGACTAATAAGATAGTTCATAATATAGATGATAGGATAATATGAATATCTACACAGATTAGCAAGTATATGAAGGGTTTAGATCTGATTTGTGACCTTGTTGCTATCGAGTATTAGCGAGATTTTTCAGGATGGCTCAGCAATGAAATTCCCAAAGGCTTTAGTTAGAGTTATGGGACTTAGTAGTCCTTAACATCAATTCTTAACATACATTAATTTCAATCACAACTGGAATGAAGCACTGCCCCATTTTAAGAACAAATTACTCAGTAGCACCACTATAAAACAGTTTGCATCTTGAAATGAAGGGAACAATTCTGTTTGGCTGAAAATAATGAGACACATTAAATGGGTATAATACAGTTTTTCAGACTACTGTTGATCAAAGAGTCCACCATTTTGTTGCAAAAAAAAGTGTCACTAGAACTTTGATATTCATAAATAACAAATATGAACTCCAGTTTCAAAATGGATCTGTATATATTTCTTCCCAGTAAGTAAAAAGCACAGCACATTGGTGAAGGGCAGTCTTAAATGACAGATGGGCATTGTTATGTCAATAACAGCAGACTCCCATGTATTTCCTCAAACATTTTGACTAAGTTGTGAGACCTGATTTAAGGTAGCTGTAAAAATACAAAATACTTTCCATGGTGATATAACAGGGATTCAAAAATAATGACAGTTCTCTTTCCTCTAACAAGGAAAATTTTCACTCATGTCTTTAAGTTTTGATTTCCAATGCACCAGCATCAATTTCTAACTCTGTAACTGAAAATATTTCCAAAGCCAATGGCATGACAAAAAAGATCATAAAGTTTACTTAACCAGAAATCTAACTTACCAGGAGACAATCATCCATTTAACTCCTAGGAGTTAACTGATTTTCATCAAAGCTATCACGCTAACTCATAAAGCTTAGCAGGAAGGATCTAATATTCTGTTTCTTAGAGCAAGCCATTTATTGTTGTGTATTAGGAATTTCTTTCAGTCATGAAACAAAATGCCATGCAACTGTAAGTCTAATGCAGCAGGCCTTTCACCTCACAACACTGGAAAATTGTTTTTTCAAGCAAACAACAAAAAAACATTTCAGCAAAGATCTAAACACAGGTTCAGCTTCTTGAAGCACAGAAGCCTTGAATCACACCAAATATAAATCATTGTAAATTCTTGGATATCAATGACCATATTCTGAACACTACAATTTGTTGAAACTATGGTAGTTTACTCCAAACAATTTCATGGTGCTTTGTAATGGACGATGTGTGTTAGACAAACATTACATTTGTCTTTGAAGATGATTGTATCTGAAAGGGCAAGAAAAAGGATAATATAAATCAACAGAATCTGCCAGATTCTGGGAGGTTTATTTCACTTCAGTTTTTTTTTTTTTTATTATGGCTTTTTGTTGTCAATTTTTAAATTAGTAGCAAAACTTCCCATTTTTTCTGTTGCTTGGGATCTCAATCAAAACACATACAAAATAAAAACAAAGAATATAACAGTAACTCCTCTTAGTAAGCAGTTTTTCAGAGTGGAGGCAGAGGAGAAGGATTTCCTGAACAATATATTGGCAGGTGGATGGAGGAGAGAATGGGTTAGGGTGACAGGTGTATGGCAGTGTTGGTGACGAACACTTAAATTCCTGTAAACTCAATTTCTGTGTCCAGATACCCACCTTCTCCCCACCCCAGCCTCATCAACAGCCGTTCTGGGTTCAATGACCATATGAAAGTATATTAGACTATTTCCTGTATAAAAGTTCAGAGTTTTATGTTGCATAGCTGCTATTGCAGTATAGCAATCAAAACAATGTATTCATTGCATACGGCCACAACATAAAGCCAGCTTTAATAGCAAATTCATCCCTAGGCCTATAACATACCTAAGTAAGTTCCTTCATCTTAGTTTGCTAGAAAAATTCAGGTTTCATGAACAGACACCTACAAAGAAAATTCGTTATTTCAGGCTTGTTGTATGCATCACTGTAAATTCAGGAGAAAAAGAACCCACTTCTGCTTCCTGGAAGCACTATCCAATCTTGCAGATTTGTCAGTCAACTGTTTCTCAGAAATACTGCTTTCAAATCATACATATATCTTCAAGAGTCAATAGCGATGTGTGTTGTTTTGGAGCTATTTCAAACTCTTAGGCTAAGTGCTGCTTCTTTTCATTTTATGCCTATCCACAATGCTCTTCCAGGTCTCACTTATTTCTGTGTAGGCAGTCATTTTTCACCTCTATTGCATCATTTTGAAACTGCAGATTTCTCCCTAGGCATTAGACTATGTTTACTGAAAGTAATAAAGGCTCCAATCACTTACATAAGTTTCCTTGCTGAAGGTGAACTCTTGAACCACAGACATAGACTGAATTTTCTGTACTGTGCTTTGCAAAAGACACTGCAGGGCAATTTTATCTTTCAGCAATTCTTAAGCTTATTGATATCGTGCCAGAATACAAAACGGAAGAGAATATGGAGAAATATGTTCAGAAATTAGTGTTATTATGACACATCTTTAAGTACAGGGGCTAAAATTTCTATTTAGTGGAATGGAACGGTATTTAACATATTTTATGAAGTAGACATGACTGAAATTACTTACTCTGATTTAAATGGTTTATAGCCTACATGAGACTAATTATGAAAATTTGGTACTTTGAAAAAAGCAATATAAAATAGTATAAAGTGTGATCTGCCTTGATTTAATACTTATTTTTTAATCAGGTTACCCAAAACATCGAAGAAAAATCTTTTCCTTTGCCTGAGTTATTTTGCCTATAAATTAATTTATAGTTGGTCTATCCTTCAAGAAAATTAATATCTGTTTTCTCCCAAAGAAAATAAAATTAGCCTTATTTGAAAAAAGGAGAGAAAATTGTTGCCCATAAGACATATGACTGGTTAATGCTATTTTAATTATAATTAATCTAGGTTTCCATCTTACAGTATAACACAGTACTATACCTATCTACATGATTACCTAGGAAAAATAATACTGCTCTGTCTCATGTATAATTTAAACAATGCAAAAAAAAAAAAGTATTTTTATTTCTAATGCTTCAGAATAGTATGTCCAATTCTGTAAGGTTACACAAAGTGGAATTTTACGTTGACCACTGGTCTGACTTTCAGTTCTCTAAGAAAAAGAGAGAGGATATGGACCACGACAATAGGTACTATAGCTAACTGGGAATCACTGCAGTTTTTTGTATCAGTCAGTGTTACTTTTGTGGTGCTCTAGTCAGCAAATAATCCTGCTAAAGTTAAATCTATGCAAATGAACTAAATTGTCGAGGTCCCTCAAGCTCATTGTAAGTCTATCTGTTATTAAAACAAATTGAGCTATCCTGATTCACATTAGCTGAGTCTAGTACATCATCTTTGCCACTAACACAAACTGATTATTTACTAGTCCGCTAAGGTTGGTCACACTCACCAATTAGAAGAAATAGCCGAAACTTCAAGATATAATATGCTTATTCAGATAAGCATATGGCAACTAAAGAAATGCAAAGAGATGGTTTGCCTGAATAGGCAATATTGTCCCACTATATCCTCTCTATGAATTTAGTTCATAAGGCACTGACCTTTAATGATTCTTTAAGGTACCGTTTCACAAGAATAAAAACATGTGGAGCAATTCCATTACAGTCATATGTCTTTTCATGTGTTCAGGAATGGGGCTTATGAATGAATAATGTGTTCTGTTCTCATATTCTAAACAAATAAATAGATCCAGACTTTTGGTATAGTTTGAAAATGCACTAAAAAAACCTTTATCAGTAGGTCACTGTAAGAAAAAGGAGCATTTCATCTGAGCAATATCTTCTATTCCAGATCCAGCTATATTTCATAGAGAAAGTGACCTTTGTTAATGGGCCATGTATGGTATTCAGTGTTGTCCTGCAGTGCAGCTGAGTTTGTTGGTCTCAGACATTTATAACAAGAGATGCTGAGCTGATCCAATATGAAAGCATTTAAGTGCAAATAACAGCAGACTTCTCAGAATTCTATTTACAATATACACTAAAATATGTGAACCTAAGCAACTACAGAGTGGGCATGAGTATGTTGCAGATTATTTAGTGTAAAGCCTGGGCCGCATTTGAATGAGTGATGACTGGAGATTCCTAAGAAGGAGAGGTTGAAAGCTTCAAATACGCGACAGCAGAAAAAAGATTTCTTGTCTGCCTTGAAAACTATTAACAGATGGGATCTGCTTGACAAAGAAGAGCAAGAGTATCTTTGTCAACAGGCATGTCAGCCTGGCAAGAAGGATTTTTAACTAGGTATCAGGAAGGTTCATGATAGTTCTTTGCAGTTAACTCAAGGAGAAGAGGTCAGAGGTGATATACACAGAGAGTTGGACCAAGGCATTTGTTGAAAAGGACAAAACAGGTCGAAAGGAGACTTGCCTCAAGATTCTGCAAACAAATTAGCACAACCTTGGAAATAAGCAAGAGGAGTTAGAGCTCTGAAGGAGGTCATAGAGCTATGCTACAACTGAAATGCCTGAGACATTCTAAAGTCATTGAATTCTCTAATAGTGGGTTATAGGTTGTTCAGAAAAGGCAGGCAGGGATGACAAGGAGAGAAGGGTTAGCCTTTATAGAAAGGAATAGCTAAATCGTATTCTTTTTAATGGGATAGATTGCCGGCTTCATGGAAGGTTGCGTCTCAGGCTTAGGGCAATACTTGTGACATGATGACGGGAGTGTATCCACCCAAACAGGATGAAGAAGTGGGCAAACCCTTCTTCAAACCACTGGAGGAAGTCTTCAAGTCAAAAATCCTGGCTTCCATGGGGGAATTCAACTCCCTGATATTTAATGGCAAAGTAGCATGATCAAGAAAATTTCTGTGTAAATTTTATGGATATCAAGATATTACCAAGGATACAGGTACTCAATGGGCCAATCAAGACTTGCACACAATTGGATCTGTTATTAGAATCATAGAATGGTTTGCCTTGGAAAGGGCCTTACAGATTATCTGATTCTAACTGCCCTGCCATGGGCAGGGGCGTCTTTCTCTAGACCAGGCTTCTCAAAGCCTCAGCCGACCTGGTCTTGAACACCTCCAGGGAAGGGGCATCCACAACTTGTCTGTGAAAACTATTCCAGTGTCTCACCATCCTCACAGGAAAAAATTCTTCCTAACGTCTAATCTAAATCTACCCTCTTTCAGATTAAAATCATTACCCCTCATCCTATCCCTAAAATCCCTGATAAAGAGCCCCTCTCCAGCTTTTCAGTTGAAAAAATTGGCTACCTTGAGGACAGCCCAGTAGTGGAACAGTAGCAAGAGAGATTGTGCCATCTCTATCCTTCCAGTTTTCTAAGGGCCAGCTGGGTACACATTTGAGCAACCTGTTCTGAATTTAAATTGAACAGTGCTTTGGCCAGGAGGTTAGGCAAATAAGACCACATTCCTTCTAGCCTGAGTGATCTTCCCATTCTATGGTTTTGCTCCCTTGGACTCTGACACTTAAGGTCTACACAGTTACTTTGCTTTTTTTGTAATTCTTCCTACAAACATTTCAGTTCACATCTCTAATACTAAATCCAACAGTTGGGAGGGGGTATGGTGAAACTTTATACATGGAAAAATCTTCTTGACTACCTATAATGCCTCTATTTATATGTCTGTTACTAGTACAAAAATCGAGGATATTAGAAGAGCAAGAAAAAACATACAAGGATTTGTCAGAAACACAGATAAGGAAAAGACTTGAAAAATAGACAATTTAATTAATCACAAAAGGACAACAGAAATAGAGATGAGGGATTGATTTCAAATGTTTGGTACTATGCTTCATAAAACATTAAAAACAATGGCCAAGGTATTGGTCAGTACAGAAGCAGAGTACTGAGTTCATGTGGGTAGCTGATTGATGCATCTACACGGGATATTACACTGGCATTGACCTGAGGTGAGTCACACCCTGTTCAGAACTGCAACTAGGTCTTCAGGATTGAGTGGGGGCACCAAGGAGAGGACAGAAAGGTCTAGGAATGCCATAAAACAAAAGAAAAAAGACATTATTCAAGAACTCTCTAGGGACAAGCCATAAGAAACAACTCAAGACCCCGAGACAGGCGCTTGCAGCACACACAAAATAATCTAGAGCATAAAACTGGAGCTGTCAAAATAGACAATGAAGGGTGCTATTCTAGAAAGCACAAAAGAGAAAGAACAGACCTAAAAGAAGACTGTAAAAACAATACTTTTAAAGTGACTAGGCTGGAATTAAGGCAGAAATAAAAAAAAATAAACGCCTCTTATCCAAAAAAAAGTAATCACAGGATCCAATATCACTACTGTATGCTGACAGCTTCTTCCTAATGATGTTGATGCATGTGACAAGGAAGGGCTGGCACACATTAATGGACACTAACCAATATGAAGTGTGGAAAACCTTGGCTTGTACTGTAAGCACTCAGACTTCAATTTTCCACCTTGGTTCACACATATTAAGAGAAGCTGAAAAGGAGAAAACTGAAAAACCGGGATATAACCTTGAAAATATTTGGGCTGTCAAACTCAAGACCTTGACATTTACTTAAAAATGCACACATGTCAGTTGAAAGTGTTCTGTTGGTGCTGTTCCCAGCTATCTGTGCCGCGAGCCTCTGTGCGCTTATCAAAAAGACCTGCTCCTCTGGAAACTCAAAAGTTGGGTAGTTTATTTATATATTTTTTCAGTTTTAGCTTTGAACTTTTTATTTTTTAAAATATGAGATATTGTCAGTTGGTTCCAAGTTTACCTAGTTAATTTCATATAAAAATCTAGATTTCTTTTTATCATTATAATATCATTTTGGAATGATATTATACTTAAAGATCTATTCAAATCTTTCAATTTCTGAAATTTCTTTCTTTTCTTTCCAAAACTGAAATCTATGCAATTCCTTGTTTTTTACAAAAATATTATTTGAAGAATCATCTTACCAGAAATCATATCGAAAATAATGATCCAAGTGTTTGTAGACATGTTTTCTCCTGTAAAAATACTACTGGGCTCACTGTGAAACTGGTATCATAATCGGGATGCTTAATTTAATCTATGTTTTAAAATATAATACTTTTTCTGCAGACAATAGCATCTATTTGGGAAACGCTAAAGAACAAATTGTTAAATTCATGACTTTAACCAGTTGTTTTGCGTGATCTTGCATATTCTTTCTCTATTTTGGCTATCTAGCCATACAACATTACACAGTGATGGCATACATAACTAGGTAAAATTTGCTACTGAGTGATGCCCAAGCATGGCTTAAGAGGAAGAACAGTGCAGAGTCCCAGATTCTCCCCAAGTGGCACATAGCAGCCACCAGGCTTAGAACACAGCAATACCCTTCCGATAATGGACACACAAGACTGGAAGGCGAAGGTGTCTGAAAAGACAAAAGGCTGGCTGCTCCCCATGGAAAGGGAGCCAAGGGCAAAGGGTGAATGCCAGTCAGCCTCTGCACAGACACAGCTGCTGAACAGCTGTAGCATGGCTCAGGCAGAGGCAGCAGGGACAGCCTCTGCAAAAAGCACCTTAATGCAAGACATTGAGCCCCTTAACTCATCACATGAAGAACCCCATGAGGGTGCTAAGAGAACATGATCCTACTCAGATTTTTCACAAACATTTCAGAGGTTCTGCCAGCTTTACTTGAGCTGGTCTTCCATTTTTGCCTTCTGGTGTCCTCAGGAGCAGCCCCGCCACTTCAGTAGAGGTTTTTGTGTTTTTTTGGAGAGGAGAGGAGAGGAGAGGAGAGGAGAGGAGAGGAGAGGAGAGGAGAGGAGAGGAGAGGAGAGGAGAGGAGAGGAGAGGAGAGGAGAGGAGAGGAGAGGAGAGGAGAGGAGAGGAGAGGAGAGGAGAGGAGAGGAGAGGAGGAGGTATGGCTAAAATTATCTTATTTCTTCAATTTTGAATGTGAAAATCTCATTTACTCAGGAAAAAAAAAAGGAAAATATTTTTTCATGTTTTCCTATATATATATATAAGAGCTTATGACACATCTCAAGAAATTTTCAAGCCAAGGTAAAAATCTTGCAATATTATATCATCCAATGGCAAATTCTAGCATGCCTCTTGTCTCAGGTAATTCCTTTCCATGAAAAATGCAGGTTGAATTCTAACAATGATTGTCAGAAGTGTCTTCTTTCCAGTACTCATCACCTGACATTTCCTGCACTTTCAATAATATTTACATGTTTCTGTAGAGAAAAGTAAAATTGAGCAGCATGTGTTAACAATAATAATAATCATGTTACAAAACACTAGAACTGGATATCAAGTTCAGTGAACAGAAATGGCATTTTTATATATAAAGATTTGAAATTATATTTGCCAGTTCAGATGAAAAGATGACAATGTCTTCTTTTTAATATTTTCAGAAACTAATGAATTAAAAATCAGTGTCCTTGGATTATTTTACTTAATACATATAGTTTCACTGTGAAAAATTGTATTTTCGCATTTTCACATCAAGACAACGATGAGAATTAAGAGTGCTCTCGTAACTTGTTTATCACAAAGAAAGATCGCATACGGCATTTGGATTCATATGTGAACCCAAGTTTTCTGAACATTTGTGTTTGCACCAGGGTGTTTAGATATAGAAAACAGAAGGTCAGTTCTGATTCATTTTCAAAGCCCCTACTTATCACATAAGTGATACTTATCTCTGTTTTTTCCATGAAAGCAGCATTATTTTCTTTACTGGGAAGGAAAAAGATATTTAAAACAATTCAAAGCTGGCTCTGTAAACTGAGAAGCTTGCTTATTTGTTAAAATATTTCCTAATGTTGGTACTTACAAGGAAAAAGATAAAACTGAACAACTCTAGCAACTAAAAAAAATAAGCTAAGCCACCTAAGATCTTGGCAAGATCCACAAGTGATGAAAATCATGGATCAGTTTACATCAGTTGAAGATGAAGCTGTTGGACTTAAAACTTTCAGAAGGTTAAGCCTGTGATAACGAAGGTTGACACAGTTGTCTTTATTTCAGATGTTCATTTGTCAACTGCCGGATTCATCCGTTTGACCATTCCAATACTGAGTTCAGAAATACTTGCAGTATGGTGTTATCACACCAAGAGGTGACACATAAATTACGATAATAACACTGAACTACTACCCAAGAAACACAGGCAATGTTGACAACATCTAGTTTTTCTAGGGGTCTATGTGTCTTGAGACTGAGGAATAAAAATCTTAGTGGACAACATGAGCTCTCAAAGTACATAATCATTTAAAGAATTTGTAAAACTTCGGCACTCAGTAAGTACCATATGTATGGCTTACAGCATGAGGTAAGACAGAACCAGCACATCAGCTTCCATCATCTCTCAAGCACAAATAGAAATAGCTATATTTTCATAACATTAACGAGTAAGTTAGGCTTAGGCCACAGTCAAATCTCGTATGGCTGTGTAGAGATCTGTTCTCAGCAACAAGAACTAAGGTTTACAAGGAAAATTGTGCAAATGATATGCAAATATCTAGCATAATAACTAACCCTCTTTGCAGGGCTTTTAGTCCACACAAGCAAATACTGAGCTAGGTGTTCTCACACTGAGTTTTTCCTCATAATCCTCACTTGTGTAGATGAGCTCTTTCTGAAAACAGCAAGAGAAATAGAGATGTTGTGGATTTGGATAGTCTCCAAGGTCAAATCTTTCCAGGCACAGTAGGGGAGCAGGAGTCTCTAAGGGCAGCAACATCAAAATAAAGACTATAAAAGGGATTGCATACTGCCAAACTGTTCAGCAAGATTCCTAGCAGGAAATCCAAGTGAATATCTGGGGACAAACAAGGGAAATGACCCTTAGCTGTGTAGCTCCAGTAGTTATCAGAACAAAATTCATAGGTGCTGGCTACACAAAAGGCTTACGAAAGGTCTAAGTCATGTTCGTCATTACAAGGGGAAGTGTTATGATGCCAGGCAACCCCAGTCAGTATATCTGTTTGACTTCTTTTCTGGGGCTTTGTGTAAATAGCAGGATTTTTTTCCCTTCTGAACTTACTATGAATTTTCTGTCTTTGCTAAATATTCATAGATATAACCTATATACTTCTTCTTTGATCTGGGAGGTTTTTTTCAGATAAAAATCTCAAGAGCTTTGGTTTACCATCTGATATGATAAATTTGTGTCACGTGTGTCCCAATAGACATGTTCAAAGAGAAGAAGTTTAAGCTTGGAAGGAAGCAAGTTATAGAGTAAGCTAGTAAAGAAGATAGTAAAGAAAATAAGCTCAAATGAAGAATAAAAAGAAAGCCAGAAAAGGAAAGAGTTTCATTTAAGCATTACCAAATATTCCTGTCTGCAAATGGAGAAAGAATTAAAGATATGGGGAAGTGTACTAAAAACCTTGGTCTGATACTGAAGTAAGATATAGCATATTTTCTTTTCTAAGCCACAGATGGTAATGATCACTACTGTGGACCATGGCAGGCTTGCAAGAATAAATGCACAAAAAAATATTTCTATGCCCTTGCAGAATTGGGTACACTCTCACATTTTTACTTGTATATCGAGAAGCAGAATAACAAGCAGGTAATCCATTTTCTGTTCTGTGTCAGTTCCCTGTGGTTGAACCTCTTCCCAGAGAATTTCTTAATGTGTTGTCTTGGTACTAGTTAAGATGTTTCTTGAAAAATATCCTCACTCCACCAAAAGTCATTCTTATTGATAGATCAGCAAGGTAGTAAGAGCTTGCTCAGTGGAAATCGTCCTTGTGAAGAATCAAGAAGTATTTTTTTCATTTCAGAGACTATTCCTTCCCTTTCTCTTTTTCATTACCCTTCATAGCACCTGCTCAGATTTTAGCATTTCAGGACACTCCAATAGGCTCATTTTCTTTTTAATTGATTATCAAAATACATAGTTAAGCTGAAAACTGTAAGTTCAAGTCTGGACTGTTTCATTTTCTAAGCAAAGTATCTTTGTCACTTCAGACTGATCTTGAAAATGCCAGTCAAAGATTTTTTTTTTAATGTCTGTTAAATGTGAATTTACTCAGTGTTCTTTCTCTGTTTTCAAATGAGCATTTCTTAGCAAGTTATTTAAAAAAAAAAAAGAAAAAACAAACCCTTCACGGTTGTTCTGTTTTGAATTCAAGTATTTGTCTCTGACCTTTGCTAAAACTTGTAAAATCACAAGGAGATAAGCATGAAAGAAATCATGTGCTGTTCAAGTACTTAAAGTCCAGAGAAATGCACTGAAGTAGAAAGGGGATTAATAGAAGAAGGAGGGTGAGGCCAAGCCATACTGTGTTTGTAGAAGAAGGATTAGTAAGCAGACTGAACCAGGAAAGAAATTAGCAGTGCTGATTTCAGGTTAGACACAGCTGTAGGACATGCATAGATAGAACAGGATCTCAGTAGAGGCGAGGTACCAGAAAGAGAGAACAGGTACAATGCATGAAGCATTGTATCTTCACTTTCTGGTGGAGGTGCCGTTTGAGAACAGCAAGGAATCACAGAGAGGAACTGCTGAGTAGAAAACAAAAAGCACTAGTTAAATGCAGAAAAGAAAGGCATGAAGGAGCTGGGGGAGGGGGGAAAGGGGGTGGGGGATGTGATGCTGGAAATCAGTTTCAAGAAACTAGTGCCTTAGGTTTCAGCATTTTGTGTCAGTGAAGTAAATCTGGCTGGCAAATGTACCACATGAATGGACATTTGGGAAGAACTTAGAAGTCAATGAGCAAATACAGCTCTAGGTAGCTAACTGTCTTTAGTACAGATAGTGAGAGAGGAGAAGAACATTATTGTCTGTAGTCAGAGTTAATCACTTTTCTAGTTAGAGTACTGAAGTTCAGGGTTTGGAGGCACTTTCTGGAGTGAAAAGGGTAGTCTGAGTATTTGTATCACTTGTTTTTATTCTTCTCTCTCTTTCTCTCTGTCTTTCTAGAGGCAGCAGGGTGTCCCATTGCAGGAGAGAAGAAGTCAGCATACGTGGACTTCCACCTCTCAGAAGAAGCCGTCTTTGCTCAATCAACCGTCATGCAGTTTCCTATGCTGCTGCTCCTTTCCCTGCCACTGCTTCTTAGCATGTTTGGCCAAGCTGGAGCTCAATTCCCTCGCCAGTGCGCTACTGTTGAGTCCCTGAGGAGTGGCATGTGTTGCCCAGACTATTTCCCTGTGTTTGGGCCAGGTACTGACCAGTGTGGTGTGTCTACAGGGAGAGGTCGCTGTGTACAGGTGACAGTTGATTCGCGACCCCATGGTCCACAGTACATCCATGATGGGAGGGATGACCGTGAGCAATGGCCCATACGCTTCTTCAACCAAACCTGTCGGTGCAATGGTAACTTCTCTGGTTACAACTGTGGGTCATGTCGCCCTGGCTGGAGTGGACCTACCTGTAGCCAGCGAATTAATATAGGTAAGTACATCAGAAATATGACATGAAAATGACCTGTTGGCAGTATTTACTTCTAAATGTATTTAGCATACTTTTCTTCAAATTGTAAAGTGCACCTTATATTTATCTAGAAAATGCATGTTGCTACAGCAGTTATTAAGGGAGCGAATAGATTAGTTGTTCAGCTTGTGTACCAGACACTTAAATTTACTCTCCAGTAAAAGGAAGAAACAAAACCTGCAGTAAGTGCAGGATTAGGACCAAGTCTATTAATTTAAAGAACATCTATGTTGAAATAATTGTATTGTTTGGAATGATTTAAAACTACATATATGGACATGTGTGTTTGTGAATATGTCTGGGAATAATACATGTATACACATCATGTTTAGTATCTTGTAAATACTTTAATGCAACAGTAGATCTTTTGATTCAATATACCTCAATGATTTCCAAACTATGTACTCGGCCTTGTAAATCTTTACTTAACTAGTTGCTGTCAACATCTTTAAAAGCCTTAACTCATGACTATGAGCTGTTCAAATGAATCCACACAGGGATGGTGGGCCTTTCTGGGAGTTCTCCAGTTTCAGTGAACTCCAGAATATAAATGCCTAAATTTTTTTGAAATGGTTATGAAATCCTTGTAGAACTAGAAAAATGTTGAGTATTTTAGGTAAATTGAAAAAGAGAAGCAGTCTTGAGAACAGATCCGTGCTTTCAAGTCACACCACTCTGAATGAACAAGATTTCAGTCTTTATTAGCGAAAGTTTAACAGTTTATTGAAACCCTATAAAATCCATAATCTCTCAAATGAGTATTAGGTTCAGTTGACAAGAGAAATAAGTCTATAGCATAAATATGCACTGCCTCTTTGAGGAACAGAAATACATACTGTCATTATTTTCACTAGCTAGGAAATACTCCATGAATTAATGCATGTTCCAGCAAGGGTTAACAAAGGACTACTTACCAATTCAAAATCATAACATTGAGATTCCTTAATAAATAACTTGTTGAAGGCTCTAGGAAAGACCTTAAGATTTTATTCACCATTTCAGCTCCAAGAAGCAAACTCAAAAGCAGAAAGTATGACTAGTGAACTGGATCTGTTAAGCCAGGTTGCACCTTCTGATGCTCTGGTCTGTTCTCATCAACAATGATAAGAACTGAAAAATAACCAAGAAATAAATGTTAACACACACAAAAACTTAGCAAAGTAGATCTGGAGATACGCAAAAAGCAATTTTAACTGATTTTCTAGGATACAAAAAAATCATTTTTTATTTTTCTCACTTATTAAATCCTTTACTATTTCAGTAAAATGCTAAGCAAAACAGATTTATCATGCATGACAACATGAGTTTAAAATAAGGTAAATTAGTTTCTTATTATGCTTTAAGTTTTCACATGGAGGCTACCTGTTATGTCAATCCACAGAGTTGGTCCCAGCTGCTGAGACTTTAGAAATAATTACTGTATTAATGCTGGCATATCCATATAAAATAACTCTAAAATGTGGTTTGGTGCCTTCATTTCTTCTAAATTAACGCCTAATTTTAATAATTGTCCCAATTTTTTATTGTGTTCCAGGTAAACATTTTGAAATCTTTCTATATCAAAATTAAATGGAAGTTTTCCATGTACAAATAACAAAAATCCCTTCAGCGACCATGGCTAACATATCTATTCAGTTCTGCAAAGCAGAAAAGCATCTTTCAGGATACCGAACCCTTGGATGATATTCATATTTAAATAAATGTATTTCTGTAAATGTCAGGGAGGCTAAAATATACCCCACTGGAGCAACTTTTTATAGTGAGATGTAAATTACCTTTATTCATCATATTGATTCATGCTGAAGACCTGTTCCTTCTCATAGCAACATAATCTATCACTCATTTGGATAATTATGGATTTTACAATATTTTTCATAATGGAAATGAGTGCATATTATAGAATGTGAGGATTTCTACGTATGTCTTGGTCTAAAGTTGGCCTGAAATCTTCTCAGTCCAGGTGAAAGAGTGCTGGACTGGGACTAAGATGATAAGGACTCTGTTCCTTTTGCTGATATACTGGTATTTCTGTAAGGCACTTGTTTTCCTTGTTTCACTGTCTATATGTGGCTAATGATATTTTTAATGGTTTTGAGCTATTCTGCTAAATTGTTGATAATAGCGGGTAATGATATAAAAGAGACATGCTGTACTGTGTGAAATTCACAATTCATTGGTGAATCTGCTATTTTCCCTACAAAGGTTCAAGCATAAATCTTACACTTTTTCACTAAATTTTTAAGCAGTAGAGCTTCTAATTGTTATAAATTGCTATACAGTATTATTTTCCTGTAAAGTATTCTCACAGGAAACCTTAAGTATATTGGATGAAATTCTGAGAGCTTTGTGTGACAAAGAA
Organism: Tapera naevia; assembly: GCA_033556795.1. Lineage (NCBI taxonomy): Eukaryota > Metazoa > Chordata > Aves > Cuculiformes > Neomorphidae > Tapera > Tapera naevia. The sequence continues at coordinate 5,313,652 of JAUMJJ010000016.1, forward strand.
CTTCCTGTAACTTCTTTGATAAGTATGAAGGATAATCTGTAACAATACTTCTAAAAGCACTAAACCTACAGGGTTTCAGGCTTTATTTTGATTTGGCTCAACTTTTCAGATAATAAATAATATTTTCAATTTACCTTAAGTTTTCTTTGAATTGCCCCAATTAAAAAAATTGCATAAATGCTTGTAGAAAAAAAAAAAAAAAGGCCTACCTGGAACTATTTGGAGCAAAATAAATTAGTTCTGTGAAATAAGACTGGAGTATTTATCACTTTGGTAACATACTTCTATATCCTCACAGTTAGGAGGAATCTTTTGGATCTGAGTGCAGAAGAAAGGAGGCGTTTTGTGAATGCCTTGCACCAAGCCAAGGTGACGATCCACCCTGACATTGTTATTGCCACAAGAAGACGTGAAGAAATACTTGGACCAGACGGCAACACACCACAATTTGAGAATATCTCCATTTATAACTACTTTGTTTGGTCTCATTATTATTCTGTTAGGAAGACTTTTCTTGGTCCAGGGCAGCAGAGTTTTGGAGGAGTTGATTTCTCCCATGAGGGACCAGCTTTTGTCACGTGGCATAGATATCATCTACTGCAGCTTGAAAGAGACATGCAGGTATAGTTCATGTTAATGTTGAATTATGTGTTCATACTACGTTTTGTACAGTGAGAACTACTCCTCATAGTCCAATAGGCAAAACAACAACAGCTCTTTATATGTGTTGAAACAACTCTGCTTCAATTTCTGTAATCCATTAAGTGTGCTAAGCCTAATAACATGCAGTTAGGTTTTATTTATCATTGTTACAGAGACACTAAAAATAATTTTTCAATAAGAATAGTGGAAAACATAAAAATTAAATGAAAGTCTCCTGTAAAAATAGATACAAATTCTAGATAATGCATAGAAGGCATTTTATTGGACTAAAAATGTGGTTTAGTTTTAATATAAAAGCCCTGATCCTTGACTAATTCAGACTAATCAAAGCATCAGAAATTCTAAAGAAAACAATCACAGAGAGGGCTTGGGGATTTAGAATCATATTTTATTTGTATAATGTGACTGGTTAGAGAAATTAGTGTTATAGATCAGTGATTCTGTTGTTTCATTTTCCCTGTGTGGACCTATCCATAAAAGGAATAGATTTTTTCCTGGACCATCAGGCTTCTTAAAGTAGAGAGAATTAAGTTTTCAGCGTCAGGATTAAATAGCTTTTGAAATCAGTTCAAGTGTTTCCACTAGCTTCAATGGCTTTGCATCAGGCTGAAACAAAACTCCAAAAACTCATATTTGATATCAGTAGTATTTCATTAGGCGGAAGCCCTGAGGAGTTCCGTATCTTGCTGATTTAATACATATTCCTATTCATGTTAGTATAGTCATTAATTAAGCTAATTTGCTGGCCAATACACCCTGTTATATAAATATTGGAAGCCAGGACTAAAGGAAGAACTGTTCAATTCCAACCCATACTAGAACCAAACAATGACAATTTGAAGAGCTGCCATACCTGTTCTTCACTTTTCCATTTTCTGAGTTCCACAGGTGGCTTACATTATTCTGTGTGCTGCAAACACTGCACTTGTTGACAGGCCACCAAAAATATTTGGAAAAAATATGGCATCAGCATTAAGTGATGTTTCTTACTACTTACAATAAAGTCTCATGGAAGAGTTACTGTCCTAACTGATGGATCCATGACTCAATTCAATAGTCCAACTACATGATCTGTTGAACAAATATTAATCTGAAAAAATACTGATTTTTTTTAAATAGATTTCATAGATATTTCCATAGATTTCCTCTTTTCCATGAGTCAGAAGTCTGACTCTTACTAAGATGTATTTAATTGTTTTTTTAACAACGTTCTAGCAGTAAATATTATAGCAAACTGGGGCACACAAATATTAACACTATATTTTTGTGGTTTAGAACATGTTGCAGGACCCCAATTTTGGACTGCCCTACTGGAACTTTGCAACAGGACAGAACACCTGTGATATCTGCTCAGATGATTTGATGGGTGCTAGAAGCAATTTTGACGTCTCTCTTATCAGCCAAAACTCAATCTTCTCTCAGTGGCGAGTGCTATGTGAAAATGTAGAAGACTACGAAACTTTGGGAACCATCTGTAACAGTAAGTATGACTGTTGGCAGATATATAGAGAGAAAATCATTTCAGTAATAAACAAATATAACACTTTACATTGCAACGACTTTTCCCAGACCAAAAGTCTAAACTTGGATTTTAAATATTCTTGATCCAAGTTTCATCAGTCTTCTGGGACAGTACTCATTTCTCATCTTGCATTGAGACACCAAACAGTTCAAAATTTGATGAGAAACTTGTAGCTGAGGAAGGACTAAATGCTTTGACTTCCTTTCTTATGCAGTATCCTCCTCAGTGCCATAAATAATTAAATCTGGCAATGTTATGACTTGAATGAAGCTTGAGCTTTCTTCTGCCGTCTCCATTTATCACCTTCATGGTATTCTGCAACAAAAAGAAGAACATCTAACAAATCCCTGTGTCAACTACATGAAACTGGTTTTAAATGTGAAGAATACTGAATCCTAATGCACCTACCTCAGCTACAAGAGTGAGAAAGACCCCTACAAGATTCTCATGTATTCATTATGTTTGAGTTACAACTCAGCATCTTTATTGAAAAAGGGGGAAAACAGGGAAGTAAAATAATACTCTGTTAGTCACCTAAATCATCAACTGTATTCCTTTCCCCAGCAAGCTTATCAGGATATCCTCAAAACTTTTGAACTACACTGTACAAATAAATTTCATTGAAAAACAATCAAAAATTTTCCCCAAACACTCATAGAACCAGGAATTGCTTCTAGATTATTTTTTTTAATCCTTCTGCAAAGGATCCAGCTCACATGACTCCAGGAAGATTCAGATTCTTTGCCTGACACGAAGAACTAACCCATTCATTCAGTTTAAGTGTAATTTGCAAGGGATTTTATTTCCCACGCTTCAGTCATTCTGTGGTTTGCTGTTTTGCATCGATACTGTTTTCTTTCTTCTCTCCATCCCCAGGTACAGAGGGTGGTCCCATTCGAAGAAATCCTGCTGGAAATGTTGCACGGCCTATGGTACAGCGTCTCCCAGACCCCCAGGATGTTGCTCAGTGCTTGGAAGTTGGTGTATTTGACACTCCTCCTTTCTATTCCAATTCAACAGACAGTTTCCGTAACACAGTAGAAGGTAAACATGAGAAATAAGAAGACCTGGAATAACTCCAAACAAGTCAAGGGGGCAGGCTTGCCCTAAGTATAAGTTTGAAGATAGCGTGTTGAACACTAAGAACATATTATTCTTAGTATTAAATAGCGGCTTAGTATTAAGAGGAAATAAGTTCTGGGTAAATTACTTTGTCGCTTAAGTCACTTCTTCAAATGTCTAAAAGCCTGTCACTGCCATACTAAGTAGAAACCAACTGACATCCTTTGCAAGCTAGGAATAGATTGCCATTGCTGAGAACAGATATCCCTTGCCAGGGAAATGATGCAGCTGCATCCTTAAATGAGGAAAATAAGTGCTCATAGGAGTTAGATCCCATCAGGTCTGCACTCCATATCCTCAGCATTCTTTCATAAAGTCTATTTGAATTTGAAAATTATGCATGCTATAGACATTTCTCAAATTCCACTAGGTAGACAATTAGCTGATCATTTATGTTAAGCAAGGCAATACAACAACATGACAGACTTTCAGAGAGAAAAGTATCCAGCTGGGACTGCAGCTTCTAAGCAAAATCTTCACTGGGATTTTTTGTGGTTTTCTTTGTTTGCATATGCAGGGTACAGTGATCCTTCAGGGAAATATGACCCAGCAGTTCGAAGTCTTCATAACTTGGCTCATCTATTTTTGAATGGGACAGGAGGGCAAACTCATTTATCACCAAATGATCCCATTTTTGTCCTCCTGCACACATTTACCGATGCTCTTTTTGATGAGTGGCTGAGAAGGTATTCTGCAGGTAAGATATGTTCATGAACAGAGGTAGGATGGGTCATTGTCAGTCTTCGTAGTCACAGAAGCTCAGCTACCTCTCGTGGAACAGCTTAGGAGACAGGATGGGAATTTTAACAGTTAGTACAGTTAACAAGGACAAAGCAATAACCAGCAATAAAAGCTCCCTTCCTCAGCCCACTGACAGCCATTTTCAACTCACTGTCCATAAAGGGAGTTGGCCAGAGACACCAGGCACAATTTAATAAAGGGTGCAAACATATTGTTTCTGTAGAGCAAAGAGAGTGTATCATGAAAAGTCAAAACACTTTCTGGACATCCTGTCACACTGGTTGTAGTAAATATCTCTGTTTCTTCTTATCAGACAAGATTAGATGCCATGTACTGCCTCACAATCCATTTTGACTACCTTGTAATTTACTACCAGCATTCCATTACCATTACCACGTCCTTAAAGGATGGTCACTGTTGCTGTCCTTGCTTCTTTAACTCTAAAAAGAGAAGTGAAAACGAACAAGGAAGGAAGTGAAGGAGAGAGAGGAAGGAAGGACAGAAGGAAAGAACTGCAAGGAAGGAGGAAGAAAAGAAAATAAAGAAGGAAGGAAAAAAGGAAATTGGCATCAGTGAATTAGGAAGAAAATTCCATGTAACCCTAAGGTTTATGCATTAGCCTGCAAAAAGCACTGAGTTCATTCTTCTTAAAGGAAAGCTAGAAAACCCTGCCTTCTACAGAAGACAGTTGCTGCTGTACAACTGAGGTGCTTTTGTGCAGCTTCCACAACCTGCCTCATGTTTTTCCCACATCAGCTATCAGGGATCAATTGTACCCCCTTGTGGTACTTACGTGACCTATCACAAGCTTTCACATCATCTTATCAAGATTGATTTTTTTTTATTGCTTCAGCTGACTTTCTCCTGATTTACCACACCATTGCAAACAAAAAATCCACTGCAGTTCATATCAGCTGCCCTCCTGAACTGCATGAGACCGCTCTTCATTACTGTTACAAATAGACAAAGACAGTTTGTAGCAAAAATGTTTTCCAGGCCCTCCATGGATACATATTTCTCCTTTTTTATGCAAGAAGAAAAGAAAAGCCCAACCCAAGCCGTAAGTTTTATCATTCACTGGTGGTTTTTGTTAAAAAAAAATAGATATCCTTAGTGGTCTTGCCTTTGGACAGAGTAGAGACCTCCATTCTGGATCTACCACACTGGAAAACCAATCCTTCTACATCAACCTAGGTTAGAAACAAAAAAACAATAAAAGAGGTATTGAATGCCCAGAGTCACTGTTGGGGGGAAAAAAATGAAGTAGTGCAAATTATTTTGATTTTATTTACAGAAACGTGATTTGACTTTTGAATTTAGATATTTCAACATATCCACTGGAGAATGCCCCTATTGGACATAACCGACAGTACAATATGGTGCCTTTTTGGCCTCCAGTTACCAATAACGAAATGTTTGTTACTGCACCAGAAAACCTGGGATACAGCTATGAAGTCGAGTGGCCAGGTACACTGTCCAACCTAGATGCTTCTGGGTTTTTTTCTCATCATGTCTTTCTCCTTTTGTGTTTATACAGCATATAATAGAGTTGGATTAAATTTCACAAAAAAAAATATTTGATGTCTCTGTAAAGATCTATTTCTCTTTTCTTGCTTGGCTTTCCAAATCAGTTGTGTTTGGGAGTACACCTAAATTTCTACTGGCTATGGATTGTTCCTACACGAGACACCCACTATGCATTTCAATTTTTGGCGTTCTCATTTGGATATAAACCTTGCAGAAGATCCTTATTCCTATAACATATTCCTTCATTAAATTGTTAAAGAGAATGCAAATCCCTCACAAACAAGACAGCAGATGCAAGGTCCAGTTCTGGTTCTAGACTATATCGAGAGACTGATCTTTTCCAAAATTTAAATAAATTATACTTCATAGCTCATTGAATAATGACAGATACTGAGCTTTGGTCTGTCCCTCTGATGTTTACTTTTAATAACCTTCTATTTTGCTTTCATTCCTACAGGTCGAGCTCTCCGTGTCACAGAGATGATAACTATTGCAATAGTGACTGCACTGATCCTTGTTGCAATTATTTTTGCCGCTGCTGCATGTATTGTACGTGTCAAGAAAAGTAAGGATGATTTGCATCAGCCTCTTCTGACTGATCAGTATCAGCACTACTCAGATGATTATGATAGCATAACAACACCAAGCCAGTCTGTTGTTTGAATAGATGACACTTTTTTGAACCTGACTGAAACTGTTAATTTTACTGTATTTTATAAATGGTCATCATTCATCTGCTTTAAAATAAAGAGCATAAACTGTCAGGTCTCTTGATATGTTTGTTTCAGGTTTCACCTTCTCTTTCACACTTAGACATCAATAAATCACGTTTTTAATGTTAATTCTCTGTTGATTTTAATATATTTCCACTAAGTTTTCAAGGACTCGCTTGCAAGTCTTTTTTTGTGCAGACTTCTATAAAACATGATAAAAATTAGTTAATTTGCCAATAGCCAACGTCACCTAGCCTTTATACCTAGAATTCTTTTATGAGCTACTTTTGTGAAAAGGTCAAATTTAGAATAAGACAGAAGCAGAATCCAAAACAGAAGTAGACATCTTGGATAGGTGACTGGAAATGAGTTTAAAAATAGCCAGGCAGGAAGCTACACGGGAATTCTGATGGGAACAGAGTGTTTGAAATTCAACCTTACACACAGAACATAGTTTTGGTCTTACTGATGTGTTTAGATAGATACATGAAAAGAGATTCATGACCAAGAATCCAGTCCAGCATTTGGAAATTTCAGCTGTATAGTCAAACACAGTTGCTTGAAGGGCATATCCTTTTGAAAGCAAAACAGCTAGTGGCCTTCATTTTATTTTTATTTTGACTTTTCACTCTCAATCCTTTTCTCTCTCCCTCTATTCCTGTGGAAGGGCATTCTCTCCAGAAACAAGAGATCTTGCTTAAATTCTCTCCTACAGGAATTTAAACCTGCATCTCCTGTATTTCAAGAGCAGGCCTTAGGCATCAGGCTGTAGAATAGACTTGGAAAAACAGCCATATGCAACTGCTGTTGAATGTATTCAACATGAGCCAGCAGAAGAGCAACAAACTGACATCTGCCTTTACAGCTTGAGATAGGGTTTGAGGAATCCTACCTCAAGATTCAATTTCTCTCTCTCATCATATATTGGTACCAATAAATCTTCCATTTATCTTTCTGTGAAGGCTTATTGAATCTTAATTAGCAGTCATAAAGACATGTTCCTGGGTTCACACTATGGAATCCTGTGTCATCTATTTAACCCTCTAATTGTCAGACTTCAGGTCTCTCTTGACTCTCTTTCTATATGCCTCCAGCTTCTACAGAAATGGCAAGTAATTTGGATTGAGCTCCTTCAGTCTGAAGCAGCTCTCCTAGACATTAACTTATTAGGCAAGAGCAAGGATCATTCATCATCTTCTTCCAGCCATGTCTTCTACACGCTGTGTTAACCACAATGGTTTCAGCGAGTAGCATGTCTGCTCAAAGCACACTTACTCAGTTGCAGGGTGGTATGTAATTTAAATATTGAGAATGATGCTAATAGGAAGACAAGTACTATTGGCTAGGTAAGTGGAGGATAAGTTACTGTCTTTACTCATTTTACCAAGTATAGGGCACAGAAAACAAACAAAATTTATACACATAGCTGATATTTAGGAAGAAAACATTTGATTTTGGCACCCAGAGTAAAAAAGTGAATTAAAAAAGGTCTTTCTTTTGGGTTGTGCACTTAGTTTCAATCAGAGTCTATCCAACCAGTATTTCACATACATAACCAATAGCTTGGATTTCAACTTAAATACTTGTTTCTGTCATTCTTGCTTGTACTGAGTAGCAATTTAACAAGTCATCCACTTTAGTGATTTCAATGGATTAAAGTAGAGCGATCCGATGTACTTTGGATTGGGGTCAAGAGACCTGGATTTTATTCTTAGCTCTGCTACTGATCTGCTGAATGTTCTTAGTTAGCATATTTTTACATCTGTGACTCATTTGACTCATTTATAAAATGGAGATAATAGGCCTTGCTTTGTAAAGTGTTTTTACTTCAATGGGTGAAAAGCAGCATACAGAAGTTTGATAGCAAAAGGAAAATGGCATGGTAAAATCAGATCCTGTGAAGAAGACATCAGCCATTCAATCCTTAAAGCAAAAGCATACACTCAGGTCTTGAGCACGCCTTAAGTCTTATGGGTCAGAGAATGAGGAGACCTGCCAGCTCGTTACAGCTGCCACAGATAAATGGAGACAAGGTAGACTTTTATAACAGGCTTAAAAAGAAAATAATCAGAAAGCACAGGAATTAGAGGAGGGAAGAAAGTGGAGAATTGTGTGCATGACCTTTCTTGATAAGAGTCTTGCAAGCCTTTCTTCGATCATTTTTTGCAGTATTCCAAACTATACCCGGGGATAGAGAAAAAGTTCCTGCCATTCATTGAAGCTGCATGGTATCTATTCCTGAGATAATCTGAAGGGGAGAAACTGTTTTAAGTTTGAAATCTTAGATGGTCAGCATATGAGTAAATTAAGAAAAATAAATAAACACCAGATAGCTCAGAAAATTGAGCGTGTGATAACCATAGGCTTTCACTTCTTATGTGGAGGCAAGAACAGGTAGCAAAAGTCACAGAGAGAAGAGAGGAAGTAAGAAACTAGAAAAAGTACTAACTGAGAAGTCTCAGGCACAGCAATTTTGAAGCATGTGATGTTACTTCTACCTATGAATTTTGCTCTCTTGTTCTCCTTATGAAGGTTCATCCATAGAAGGTTTTTATAAAGCAACTGCAAAGGTTATATGGAACTTAAGAGAAAGTAGAGTTAAGTTAATGCTGAACTGATGATCATGCCAAGAGGAACCATGATATAAGTAGCAAAGGGTACTGAAAAAAAAAATGAAAGGAGCCTCGGATTTGGATATGAACAGAGATGTCTAAATTGTTGTCAGACAGGAACTCTCATACAAATTAGAATTGTGTAATTTATATGAAATTTGGAGATTGTTGAATAAATATTGATAGTGCTACTAAAGCAATTTGGGATAGACTCTTTCCACAAATAGTGGCTATTTGATCATTAAATTAAAATGTAATAAATGTGGTGTAAAGACTAGCATGATTCAGGTACATTTATCAATGCCAGTGAAAGTTCACCTCTGTTTTCAATAGGATGAACTACGTAGATCTTGTACAGAAAGAATTAAAGGCTTATGGAATGAGACACAGAAGTTGCCTTACAAGAAAGAAACTAAATGATATATCTGCATCAAGACAGCAGGCAATTTCCATTTGAGAACCTAAAAATTACACACAAAACTGTAAGTCCATCTGTAAGGTATCTGAACAATTTTATTCAGTTAGTCAAAGTACTGTGCGATTGAGGGAATGGAAAGTAAAAGGTTTTGTACAACCGCAAGCTTATTAATTTAGACTCAAAAATATCACAGCCTCCAAAACAAAGCATGAAAATGCAAGTGGAATTAAATATGGCACAGGTTTATCAAAGATCAACCATGCTAGCCAGCTTAATATCTTTCTTTGATTTTATTTAAGAATTGTATTGACTGAAGCCTTTGATAAAGTGCCATGTGCGTAAGTCTGAATAGTTAGGAATTGGAATAGGATCTGTGGACTAGGAAGAAAGTTAACTAGAGGAAAGATGATGACAGAGTACTGAAAGAAGGGTACAGGGCTAGTCCCTGCACTAGCAGAATCACGAAGACTGAATAAACATTATTCAGTTTTTTCAATACCAATATTAATGCACAAAACAATGCCGTATGGCTCTTCCCCCTAGGACAGTACTGGAAGAGAAGATACAGAGGGATAAGGATAATCTGAAGAAAGAGCTTGTGATCTTCAAGATTTGAAGGAAGTTGAGAGGAAGTACAATAGCATAGTAATGATCTTCCCCTACATTCCAGTAACATGAATTTCGATTCCCATATACAAAATTTGCGAAGGAATTTAAAAAGTAAGTATGGCAAATTAGCTTATAACAAAAAGCCTTGAAAACAGCAAAAGCAGTTGGTCATATAATGTAGAATAATTTGTTCAATAAATGTACCAAATATTCTGGAAGTTTCCAAGATTCTGTAAGTTGGCTGCCTATAAAAAAAGACAGCACTTGGAAAAAAAAATCCCTTAAAAATTGATATTTCAACATGAAAGAAGATGTTCAAAGGCAGATTGAAGAATTTAGTAGAGGCTGGTGGGCAACTTGTCTGTCCAGTTAACCTCCTCTTAATGGTAGGTAGTAAAATCCTAACTTGCATGAACATGTGCTTTGGATGCAAAGCTGACATTATTTTAACTTAAAGAATTTTTTCTAACCCAGAAGTTCCCCCTCTCCTAAGTGTGGAAGGGATAAGCAGTGTTGATTAACAATTTCATGTTGATGTAGAAATGGACTGATCCCAAAAATTTGATTTATCAATGAAGTGTATTCAGTTTGTCATCTTAATACTTTTCATTGTCCAAAAAGATGCCTCCCAGCCAAACATTTTATTATCAAAAGAATAATTTGGCAAGGAAGCCTTAATAAAATGGAGACATTTATTTTCAAAATACTAATTTGTGTGGATCTTCTCTCTCAAAACTGAATTGCAACCTCCAATTCAGAATGCAAGTGCTAGCTTTAGCAGATGCTTTGTTCAGGTGCTGTTTTACAGTAAAGGGAAAAAAAAAAGTATTTACAACATCTGCTTCATGCTGCTTATTGGGGGGAATTGGATTTTATAACTAGTAACAGTTCTTCAAGGAATAGGACTGATACCTTGCTGCATTGGAGCCCTTGTTCAGTATAACAGGAGCCCCTGTTCCTTTGCTCGAGGCAAAGGAAGCTGCAAAAGAATACAGAAGCAGCGCTGTAGAATTAAATAACCTTAATTTGAGGTTGAACTGGTGATAGCATGACTGCCTAAGAGGATTTTAAGCTGTCTACACAACCTGTCTGTTTACTACTGGTGTTGGTTTATTTGCTTGAGTTCAGAAAGGCTGAGAGAAAACTACTGGTATTGATACAAGACCTTGCGTTGAAGTATTTTTTTCTAAGAAAAAATCTCAAGGGAGAAGAAAGCAGAGGAAGAAAATATTTCTTTAGAAGTTAGAAGTTGTACTGTGACTTTAATGGTCTCAGGCTATTAAGCTGGAGGTTTGCAGGAAAAACAATATTTCTCTCTAGACAATTGGATAATACACCAGAAAAAAAAGTAGCTACAAGACAATATCACTGCACCTAAGGCCTCCCAGTGATTTTTTTTCTCTTTATAACACTTTCCACAAATCAATACATAGGAATAATTCTCAGCATAAGCAGCATACATAAAGTAAGAAAACAAAATAAAATTAAATGGTTCAGAGTGATTGAATTATTATTTCATGCATGAATCAAAAGTGAAGATGCTGGTTTCAGCTGGACTTTGGGTGACAGAACTCAACTGTCCTTCTTATTTATTAATTTATATGCCAAAATATGTTACCCTTCCTAAAACCTGCTAAGCAATTGCATTTAATACGAGCATAAAGCAAAACTCTTACGTTTAAAATAAGATGAAATAGCCATCTCATATGTCCACAGGAACCATATTGTTTTTATACCATGGTTTCAGGATTGTTAGCATTAAAATTCCATTGTGCTGCACCTACACCCAAGCAGGAAGTAGACAATGAAGGGCCTTCTGCTGCAAACAGGGTTTACTGCTTGCCACAAGGTGGCACTTCACTAGACAGTCCAGGTTATTTTCTAACATGGACTAGAAAATTTATCTACTGGACTAAAAAGTCACTTCAAGTTCCAAACGCAATTTTCTTAAAAAAAGGTATTTTAGCTTGTGTCCTTTCACTTCTTACTCTAAGAGAAGATTAGCTCCTTTTCCTTGGGGACAGTATTTAAATTGTTGCCGGCTCCTTATTTTAAAAATAAATATTTAACAGAATTAATACATGCCTGATTGTCTGATATCCGCAATTATAGGTTCACAATAGCAAGTAAATTATGTCCATTAGGGAAAGGTAAATTTTTTAACAGGAGCGGAGAACTGATTATTATATTTTCTTATTTTATCCCTGTATCTACAAGTAAGAAGAAAATGAGTGCCTATGAAACACCCAAACACTGACAGTAGTAGATATCAGGAATTTATGATCTGAGTTTATCCTTTTAGCACTGCTGATATTTTCCCTTTGACAGCCTTGGAAGTTAAATCAGCAGCTGCATCAGAAGCCTGCAAAAAGAGCATCATTTCCTCAAGTGAATAAAAATTCAGAAAAGTGATGCTGATAACAATAAAATTGGCATAATAGTGGCCACATATAATTTTTTCAGCTGGATATCATCACTCCATAGCAGCCCTCAGCCTAGATTTTTATCTCATTTTGATTTGGCCATAGGTGGTGGAGGTAACCTAGAGCAACTCCATAACCCATCTGTTCCTTGAGGCTCCCTGTAGACCACCAAGCAGCTTTTCTTCCTATTGTGTCTTTCTCCTCTGGTATTGTCTGCAAGGGTGAAGGAAAGAGATTGCAGTCTCACTGCATGGGAGACCTATTCATGCAATTTTGAAAAACTGTATGTAATTATTAACCAATGATAATTTGGAAATAGGGTAAAATTAGGCCATGAAACACAGAAAAGAGCCTGAAACATTATTTCACTCTTGGTATTTCCTGTTTTGAATAAGCTTTCCACATGTTCTGTATCAGTTTGAGGCTTTTTATAATCAACTTCAACAGGCTTTTCAAAAAAAGTCTTTTCTAGGAGCAGGAATTTTGGTTCAGAAAGGAGAATACTTCACCTTCACCACGGACAGGAAGTGCTGTTTCTGCACAAAATTACCTCAAAACTATTTCTGATCTAGAGACAAATAGCCATAAAAGTTAATTACAACTCTTACCCTTCAGCTGTTAGTGGAATGGTAAGAAAAAATCCGTCCTCTTAGCTGTGGAAGATGAGATGAGATAAAATGGGGAACAATGAAGGATAATGACATGGAAAGCAAAGTTCAAACATTGTTTGTGGTAATCAGCCAATATTGGAAATCTGATATGAACTCTGTGTAGCTTAACATCTTAGGGTCATGTCCTGTATCATTTCAGGCATTGCATTTTACATCCTGTGGAGGAGAAGCCTCAGCTCTAACATTCACTTGAGTGGTGTGAGACTGTAGGAGTTCCCCATGCCTGACTGATTTGTGTCCACTGGTTCACCTTCCTCTAGTGTGAAGACTCCTCTAGTTCTGCTTTCTCTCCCAATTTTTACTCAGATGCATCCCAGCAGGGCCAAAGCAAATGTGTCAGACCACAGCAAAGGGATAGATTACTTTTAAAATACAACACCAGCCTGCAGGTTGGAAACCCACAAAGAGTTACTGGTGATGCCAGTATCGGAGAGAATTGCATGAACAGGGGACAGAGGAAGACGATAATTATTGCTCGTTCATTCAGTGAGAAAATTATCTTTGTGCATAACGTCTGTTCACTTTCTGAATTTTCAAAGGACTTGTGGTGGTTGGCATTGTGCCTTGCTGAAAGTGAGCCTTCTGTGTGTGGATGAACTTCACTTACTTGAGGGAAAACTTTTGCTTCTGGAAAAATATTTTTACCCAAAGCTTTGATTTGAAAATTGCCATCTAAACTAGGATGATTCATTGCTTTGCTGACAAGAGAAAAAAAAAAGAAAAGTTAAAAAAAAGAAAAAAAAGAAACTCAAGAAAAATTGAGGCATGGGAGGCCATAAAAGGAAATGAAACATAAATGAGTTTTGCTTGCTTTAGTTGAGTTCGGGAAGATGTTTCAAAAAGAAGTAATGAGTATTCAATCGTGGAAATATTTGCCTTCATTTAAATGGCTGTAATTTTAGTTTTCCACGAGCAAGAGTCTTTCTGTTCAAGTAGCTCCTATTCTAGCGCTCTAAGGATAGCAAACAACCTTGTTTATTTTTGACATCCATGTGTTGCGTGCAAAAAAATAATGTGCATATATATTTTGCATATATATTCTTAAAAGCTCCAAATTCAAACTGAAGCAGCTTCTTTTAATAGTCCTTTTCTGTAGGCAATAGCCTCTTCTAAAACCCAAGGTGGAAAACCCCACAGCACTGAGTGTTCATTCATCTTCCCAAGGAGCTGGATGTGGCAGTCAGCGCAGCTCTTGTTTCCAGGGCTGCCTTCAGAGTCGGGGCTTGAGTGCCCTATCTTCAGCCTGCTGTGAGTACTTCCCTCTGCTCTGCGTCCTCAGGTTTGTAGGCACCAGTGCAGACCTCCAACCCTTTCTGTGATGTATTTTACTTCCTGCTTTTAACAAGAGGACTGTCTTCAAATCCTGTATTCAGGCATTTCCAGGCACAGCTTCTGGTTTCTCATTTGGCTTGAACTGTGTTTCTGCCCCTTAGAAGTGAATTGAGTCTGCAGCTCTCAAATAAAACTCCATTGCCCTCTCAGGTATGCACATTCTGGAAGAGAAAAGGGAAACTTCTATTATCCACCACAAGATGCTGCTGACATTGAATTTTCACTTGAAACTACCTAAGGAATACACTGCTGCTACCAGTGAAAATCTCCCTGAAAAATGAGAACATTATAGATAATATGTAGAGACATGACTCCAGTGACACCTGAGGAATGAGATCAAGGTGCCAGGGAAAAGGCAAGATCATGACTGCATTTTGACTACAGGTTGGCTTCCTCCTTAGGAAGAGGGGTCTGAAAGGATATTTGTGACACCACAAAACTAGTCAATGAGATACTGTACTTACTTGTGCTTACTTCAGCAAAAAGGATTTATAGACCAAAAGCTATATTTTAAAAATAAAACATAATTTAAAAATAACATTTTGTGGCCTTAGAAGTCTAATGTTTGTGTGACTATTTACTTGACAACATCATGTATTTTTAAATTAAGAGATATTTCCCTAAAGGTTCAGTGGTTTTGAACTAATTTATTATTGTATAAGGAAAATGCCATTGCTGTTTAATTTAAAGACTTCCATATGTCTAAATAGCACATATATCATTCTGTATAATCTCCACATCTCTCTACTCTAGGCTATTCATTGGCATAGACCATGGTGTTGAGCTTTTTTTAGTGAAGCACAGAGGGTAACTTCCCTTCTATACAAAGCAGAAAGATAATTTGAATTCTTAAATCTATTCTAGGATTAGAATTTGGGCTGAAATATTCTTCAACTATGACTAGGCATGGTGTTCTTCTGTGGAAATGGCCATAAGCTGCATCAGGAGAGGTTCAGGCTAGACATCAGGAAAAATTTCTTCACTGAAAGGGTGCTGAGGCATTGAAAGAGGCTGCCCAGGGAGGTGGTTGAGTTGCCATCCCTGGAGGTGTTTAAAAAGCGGGTAGATGAGTTTCTTAAGGACATGGTTTAGTAAGGGGACAGGTACAGTTGGACTTGATGATCTCAGAGATCTTTTCCAATCAGATGATTCTATGATTCTATGATTTAAAATAGGTGTTTTCACACATCACCTTGCTAGATACAGGTTATAAGAGAAACAAGCATAAGATAGAGTACATCGGCCGGGGGAAAGCTTGGTGCCAGGAGACTCTCCAAGAATTTCAGTCAGAGTCCATGAAGACAAAAAAAATTATGTTTGAGATAACTGAATATATTTAAGACTTCACAGACCCACCCAGAAGTAACAATCAGCTGGCTACAATTAACATTAGCCTGAAATCAAACCTAAATGTGAGCACCTGAAATTTAGACTTAGTCACCTCATCAAGCTGCAATCTGGCTCTTCTTCCAAGGTAGGCAGTTCAATTATGATCAGAAAATACCAGGAGACGATATAGGCCACAGACCTTGCTAGGTAACTGCTGCTGATCAGGGGGTCTTTGCAACAGACCGACTATTCTGATTGAACCTGCTGGTTGGATGCTGGCAAAAAGCCACTGTGCTGAGGTTGAAACGAGGTTGGAGGTGTGCTGCATGCTTAATACAGTGGAATAGAATTCCATTTCATAAGAAACCAAAGAGCATCACAGACAGAGAAAGATATTTTGGTTGACCTTAATGGATGCTGGATTTTGCCATTACTTTATTCATACTATCAAGGGTATAAAGTGAAAATCTTTCACTGAAAATTGCATGTAGCCAAATGGGGAAAGTACTAGCATTTTGGCATGCTTCACCTATTGAGGCAGGAAGTAAATCAGCCTAGAATTTTTTTTACTTCTTGATCCCTGCCCATAAATGTTAGTGAATTTACAGTTAAAATCTGACAACAGGAAGACTATTGATTCCACTGTGCTTGTTCCATGTTAAATATTTTCCCAATAAAACTGGGAGGGATGAAAAGTAATTCAAGCCACTTAAAATAATGAGCTACTTCCTCCCCTTTCCAGCACTTAAAATAATTGTCTTGGGAGAGGGTGAGAAGTCATTCCTGGCAATAATTGAATGGATCCTCTTCATTTTATTCCTTTCAAAGAAATCAAAGTTGTCCCTACTAAATGACTCCTCTACACCTAGCAGATCTGATAATCCTGTTCACTTCCCATAATACGCAGGATCAGCCTTTAGCACCACTTTCATTGACATTTATCTTGTGATATTGTTTTCTATCAGTGCAAGGCTAAACACAAACCTTATCATGTTTGTGACAGGTCTTGAGCCTGTTTGCATAGCTGTGACTGTAGTGAATAATATCTGCCCCCTTTGTCTGATAGCCAAGGACTGGCTGACATGAAATGCTACATAAAGGAAGAAAGGTGAGAGGTTGTACAAGGACCAGCTTTAATAAAATGTCAAAAATAAATCTTTTAACAGCAAGATAAAAAGTAGGACAGCAACCATGACCTCCTTGGCACACACTTCCTGACCTCGCATGCTCTTCCTGTCTACCTGGGGAGGCTGAGAAGCCTTGTGCTTTGAATAATGAGTGTGGTATCTTTGCTAGGAGAGCCCAGAAGATCTGTGCTGTGTTTGGATTGCTATTGTCTCCCTGGGAGACTCTATTTAATTTCCAAAACTCAGAACTAGAAGAAGAGCTAGTAATACATTCTTAGCAAGAGAAGTGTTGTCCTGGTTCAGAAGACAGAACCCTTCTGCTACCTTCTTGAAATTTCTGAGGAAGGAAGGTTTGTCTTAGCAGCAAGCCACATCAATTAATACACACTATGGAATTCTGTAAATCCAAGAAACTAATTTATCTTACTTAACAATACAAATCTATTTAATTCCTGAAGCGAAATTGTATAATATCAGAATCCAGAGGATTTAATCAAATAATAATCCAATATAGTGTTTCAAAAATATAATAGCTTCATTCACTTGCATTTCTATTGTAAGGGGGAAAAATACTTTGTACTTGAATTTAAAAAAATTTTTTGCAATATAAATTTTTGGAGACAGACTGGAAAGTAACCATACCTTTAGAAGGTGTACAGATTCAGGTGTTGCCAAAAGCATTTTGTCCTTTTTGAGTCTTCTTTCTATTCTCTATCCTTCAGCCCTCCCTCACGGGATGGAACAGGAATGTTTTTGTTAAAACTTTGCCCTCCCAACAGTTTCTTGATGACGATCAAGAATATCCAAATGCTTTTTAGAGAAATTAAGCATGTACTAGAACAAACTTCCAGTCTTCCCAGCTATTATAAAGAAGCCATGGCCCTGCTAGGTCAGAAGGAAGTAGTGTTGCAAATGATCAGTAGCTTCCTGGGGCAGTAGAAGTAATGAAAAGCAAGGAGGCAATACCTAAATTTTGCTGTGCAGAAGTTTTTACATGGAACTTTCCATGATGGGAAACAATCCTAAAAGTATTTAGACAGTCTTAATTGGTGTCTCAAACTCAAGTTACATTCCTTCAGTTCCTCTGTGCTAGGAGTTTTATTGCTTGGACCTCAATAGTTCATACAAAAAGAACTGAAGAGTACCCTCCCTAGAAACTGAGTTGATGGAAGCTGCGAATAATATGCCTTAGCTCCTGTTGAGACTGTGTAAGCCTGGTGAGTTTTGACCTTTGTAACAGCGATTCTTTTTCTTTGAGTTATTTTTACCTTGAATATCTGACCAGCTTCTACTCTTCGTGATATAGCTAACCTGACTCTTTTTTTTGCAAAGTGTAGAAAAGCGTACAATGCTCATAATAAATACATTATCACGAAGAACAATCCTGTCTTCCACTTGTTAGCATGACAATCATGCAGAATACTTTATATCTTTGCTGCTGAAACAATAAAAACAGGAATGAGCAGTTTGTTCCCTATGTTATTGCTGAAACTGAAAACATACACCTTCATATTACTCAGTTTCATGGAATACAGAAGTTCCAGGATCCAGAATATCTTCGTGGTGCCAGAGAGTATTAAAACATCACAATTGGCTTACAAAGCATTCAAGATGAACAAAAAGAAATTTGAATGGCTTTGAAAGTCACGTGTTCCTCATGAATCTGTTTAATAAAGAGAATCTTACACTGCTCTTTGTTTATTGGATAGATTGTCACAATTATATATGTAATTATTGTGGATCTTCTTGCATTAATGATTTTGCTTCCCATGGCTTCTCTTTTCATCTCTTGCTTTAGGCATGGTTTAACTATTTTGCTACTGTTTTCCAAGTAACTAGACTGAGACTGCATTTAAATATAACATGAAGAGTGCTTACATTCAGGTCTCTCAGGTGGAAAGTAGGATGTGTTTCCTATAGTTTATCCAGTAAACTGGACTTAACTGGCCTCTGCTTGAACCTAACGCTATTTAACTTCTTTGATAAAGGAGTAGTTTACCAAAGTAAACTAAGTAGCTTACTAAGCATATCAGCTCATTTTAGCAAATCTTGAAGCCCTGAGTATCTTCACATTGTCTGCAGTCCAGTTCTGTGCCTAGCAGTAGTGATAGCCCTTTCTTAAAATAGATCCTTTCTTTACCTTTGTCCATCTTGGAAAAATGTCTGCAAATTAATATGCAAACACTCTACATTCAGTAAAAATGGCTAGTTCTTAAGAAAACTTGTTGCTTCAACTTGTCAGGAATCCAATGTATCACAAAGGCATAACTCCAGCCTTTTATGCTTAATTATTTCCAGGGTCAAACCATGAATCTGAAAGCTAAAGAATGGGTTTTATTTCTGTAGATCTATTACAAACCCTAAAATCTTTCACAGTACTAAAAAAATGAGATGACAAGACATCTGGCCATTTCCAACACCAAGGCTGAAATCTGAAGAAATATTGGCATCATTAAAAGAGAAGGCAAGCTGCAATGAGTAACATGATGGGTCTTCTGGTCTGGCCAACGAGAATCAGTCATGGCACTAACATGTTCTTTAGGCCTACTGAGCACAATCCACATGCAGCAACTTGGGCAGGTTTGTATAGCTTGACATCTACTAAAATGGTAAATTTTCATGCCAATTACTGAAATACAATAAGGGAAGTTTCGAGGTCTAGTGGGGTTTTTCTTATTATTTAACAGAGGAAGAGTAGAAGAGATGTGAAAACTAAGGAAATATGTATAAGAGAAAATCCAACACTCATCATCAAGCAGAAAAAAATGGGGAAAGGATTAAGGAATAATAAAAAAAAAACAAACCCAAAAAAGTCTACTTTTTTACACTTGGACATGTGCATTAATTTTTCCTCTCAGAAAGTGTTGCTTATGTTCTAGTATCTCTTTTCTTTCCAAGTGAAATATGTATAATATACCCATAAAACTTGTAGACCTGACTGTTTAGCGGGCTTTCTCCATATTGAACTCCTAAACCTCTCAGTGATCTATGTAACATACTCCTCAAGCATCATACTCCCTCAGTGAGCAGAAGGGCTTTGCTCTATCCCCTTAAAATCAAGTGCAGTGAGAAGGCACATACACCATTAAGTCAGTATCTGACTCTTGGGACAGACCCTGATGTTTGCTTTCCACAAGTACAAATGTGGAGTCAGGTGCCACATCTGAGAGAAGAAAACTCTCCTTCACCATGCTGTCCCTCAGGAAGTGAGGGAAAAGAACATGTAGAATATCTTGCAAAAGGGAAGAAAAGCAAATAAACCCTCCCCAATAAAACAAACCTTAAAGTCAGGTGTAGATTAAAGAATGCAGGACCCTGTGTGAAACGGAAGCTGGCAGATGGAAAATGAGGAGGGAAAGCATTATCAGATGAAAAGTGAAGGAGATTCTGAATGAAGTGAGTGCTGGAGACTGATCTATAAAAGAGCTGAGTTTAAGCAAAGAGAGATGGAAAATTAAGGGCTTCCTGGTCTTACTTGATGGTTCTTAATGGTTGAGAGGTACAACGAGGAATACAATGGCTGGCTGGGCTGTAATTTGAAGACATAAAGATACATACACAGGGAAAACAGCAGAGAAAGAATAATAATGTTTTAGACATACTTCTGTGTTCTCTACAGACAATGATTAATGCCTCTGAAGTCAGTAGGGTGCATTAGTACAAGTTGTTGTTAACACACTGAAAAACGGGGCCTTGTCTGTATGCCTTCAGTTCTGATTCATCTGTGTTCTTGCACAAGCCTGTGAACCAGCAAGTGCAGCAGTCTCATCTCCCGTGTTTAAACAAAGCCACAAAACTACTAATCTGCATACCTAAACACTGAGTTTATGTTCCTTTTCTGAACTCTTTTCCCAATCCACCACAAGGAGCACAAGACAGGAGAATAATGACTTTTAGAAGGTATCGCTGAGACAATGTGTCAAAACTGACAGAAATAATGCCCTGCTCCTTTCTCCATCAGCATGTTCCACTGTCCATGGCCCTTTTGGCACAAGATAATGTATCATGGCACAAATCCTGCTGCTGCTGCTGTAAGAATTTGTCAGAGCAAGGTGCCTTTGATAGTCATTTCAGATTTTCAGTTCTTCTTCTTACAGTTGGATGCAGTTTTAAACTGGGAAAAGCATGTTTTAGTGTGAACTGTCCATACGGTCCATTGTCCCAGATGAAAGTTCTACCTTTGGTTGATATGACCCAAACTTCTCCTGCTCTGTAAGCATGCATGTACACATGCACCAGGCTTTATTTTGTTAGTGGATATGAATAATAATCACCTTGATGATGAATACTAATGGCTTCTGTGAGTCTACCTGAGCTTACTCATCTGCATTAGTACTTCTGTTCTAGAGTATATTCGATCCTCCTAAGGGACGTGTTTAGGGTAAGTTTAGCATTATCCTGCCCTGACTAAGAGTCATGCAATGTGACACTGAAGCATGACCAATGAACATCCACCTCAAACTACCTCACCCTTCTTGGGGTGTTGGTTTGAATAAGCAAATAATGATTGCTTCCTAGAAGCTTCTGACAAAGAATACTGGTATTAGTGAGGTAACTATTTGGAAGCAGGAAAGGCAGGACTGCTGCCTAACACACCCAGTCTTGCTACGTACTTGGAACACCTATAATGCTCCTACAGCCCTTAAAGACCAGACAAAGGTCTCAGTTCTGTAGCCCATACTTCCAGGGGAAGGTCTGCTTAAAGGAATTATTTATTTAAGGCTTATTTATTTCAGTGAGACTGAGAGATTCCTTCAGAACCTGGATAACTAAAACCTCACCTCTTACGGGGTGTTTATTCATCAGAGCCCCCAGGTCCTCGGCATAAGCAATGCAAAAAATACTTCCTCCTCATTATACATGGCATTGTATTTATCCAATACTTCAGAAGAAGTATACTTTATTTTTGGGACAAGTTTCCTCATTAAAAAAAGGCTGGTTTATTACATCATGAAAAATAACTCCCACAAAAGTGACTGTTCTCCAGGAAATACTTTTTTTTTTTAAAACCCTTACTTACCCACACTCTAATATGACAGATTAAACATCAACCAAACTTTTTGCTTTACTATAGGAATCTCTCTGACATTGTCAATAGATTAAGGAAATAGAAAATTTGTATGGACCTAAATACCAGTTGGCTATTTTTCAAGACATTCCTCCAGTGTATTTTTTGTAAAGGGGAAGTAGTGATGACAACATCTGATCCCTCTGCTCAGTATGGATAAGTAGTTTATGTTGGCCAAAGGTTGAAATCTCTATGACTACTCACCCAGTTAAGTGGAAACCTTGAGTAATCTCTGGATTGGCCTAATATAGAGTCAAATTAATCTTGGACTGTGCTGCAGCTGAAGTAGGGCCTAATTATACATGCCCCCTTTGGATCTTGCTACTTTGCAGGATCACATTTCAGCAACTTTTGACTTCTAAGACATCTTAAAAACTTTATTTAATAACAATTGAAAAGAAATATATTATAAAGAGAAGCATAATTATTAAAATTGGTGATATATAAATAACCTGAGCACATGTCTCATCCCTTAAGTATAACATCCCTAGAAACAAATTTGCATTTGTTTTGCAGTTCCCTTCCATCTTGAATTCTAGCATTCCCTGATAAGCACCATATTTTATGGAAATATAAAGAAAGCATAAACTGAAAACAAGCCTCTTCCTTCTCAAGCTACCTGTTGTTGTCCTACTGAATGACTTTCATCCTCTGATTTCCCATGTGATCCTCAGGAATCATTCAAGTGCTAAATCTGCAAAGAACTACCATTAAAATAAGGATCCTACCTGATTAAACTACACAGACAAAGTTCATAAAATCAAGTTGCAATCTTTGGAAAATGCAGGTGTGTTGCGTCATGGCACTACAGCTTTGTTTACAGAGCTCTCAACCTTCTGGACAAAGACAGTTCCGCATTCCAGACCTCATAGTTTTAAGGCATCAAGAAAAATATACGTAGTGGAATAATTTTAGGATCACCAGTTTACTTTCAAAATGTTTAGTGTAACATCCGCTCTCCACTTTCTAATATAAAATTATATTTGACCTAAGGAAGTTCTAAGTCAGTGCTCAGTAGACTCACATGAAGCAACTTCTATTCCTTGGCTCTTACAGCCAGCAGGACATGGACAGGAGATAGTGTGACAACAGAGAGCCTATCCAACAAGAGGATGAACGGTTTTATTTCTTGTCTACACAAGCATCTATACTTTGCTGGACTTAACCACCAAGACTGACAGCTACAGAAAGAATGAAGCGGTTGATAGGAGGGTTTAACAAGGTATTGAAATCACTGAATATGTCTAGCTCGACTTGAAAAAAAAAAATCCTAGCAAAGATTAATCTAAATGGCCTTATTTGGAGATTTGAAGTAAGGGATTCCAAAAGTTCTGAATTTCACCCAAAGAGTGGACAGCACAGGGTAGATGAGAACACGGTGACATAGGAGGACCACAGAGATGCTGTTTGCCACTGCAGGAAGAAAATTAGTGCAGTCAAAGCTTGATTGGAGGTCTAGCTGGCCAACACTGTGAAAGACAACAAAATGGGCTTTTTGAAACCTTTCAACAGAAAAAAACAGGACCACAGATAACATTGGTCCGTTACTCGATAAGGTCAGTCACCTTACAAACAGAGATGTAGACGAAGTAGGGACAACTAATGCCTCTGTTGCCTCTGCCTTTAACACCAATGATGTGTCCTGAGACCCCCAGAGCCCTGTGTTGTAAGGCCAAGACTGGCGGAATCATAAATTAACAGCCACTCTGAACTTGTTTAACACTTGCTGTTCCAGAGGACTAAAAGAGCAGTCTGATCTCATTGCGGGACCTCTCTCCATCATTTTTCAACAGTCTTGGGAGTCCAGAGAAGTCTCAGTTGACTGGAAGCATGGCAAATGTCCCCATTTACAAGAAGAGAAAGAAGAAATACCCAGATAATTACAGGCCTGTCAGTCTCACTTCAGTGTCTGGTAAAATTATGGAGAAGGTTATTTTGGGAGTTATTGAAAAACACTTGAGAGACAATGCAGTCATTGCTCATAGACACCATGGGTTCCTGAGGGAAAAGTCCTGCTTAACTAACTTAATTTTTTTTATGACAAGGTCACCCATTTAATTGACAAAGGGAAAGTAGTTGACGTGGGGATTTTTGATTTTAGAAAAGCTATTGATATTGTTTCCCACAGTATACTTCTGGACAAAATGTCCGGCATACAGCTAGAGAAGTCCATAATACATTGAATGAGAAACTGGCTAATGGGTTGGGCTCAAAGAGTTACAGTAAATGGGGTTACAACAGGCTGATAGCCCGTCTCCAGTGGGGTTCTCCAGGGCAATATTTTTACAGATTATCTGGATGCAGGAATTAAATGTATATTAAGTAAATTTAATGACGATATTGAACTAGGAACAGCTGCGGACTCTCTCAAGGGTAAAGAGGCCTTCCAGAGAGATCTGGGTAGACTAGAGAGCTGGGCAATCATCAATATTATGAAAGTTTAACAAGAGCAAGTGGTGGATTCTCCACTTGGAATGGTGTAATCCTGGTTATACGCACAAAACGGGGGATAAGAGGCTGAAGAGAAACGTCAAGGAAAGAGATCTGGGGGTTTAGGTTGATGGCAAGTTGAATATGAGTCAATAGTGTTCCCTGGCACCCAAAAGGGCCAACTGTGTCCTGGGGAGCACCAAGTACAGCTTCATTAGTCAGTCGAGGGAGATGACTGTCCTGATCTACACTGCACCTGTGCGGCCTCACCTCAGGTACTGTGTGTGATTTGTGGATACCTCAATAGAAGGATGTCAAATTATTGAAGTGTGTTCACAGGAGGGTGACCAAGATGTTGAAAGGCCTTGATGGCAAGATTTACAAGGAGCGGATAAAGTCACTTCATCTGTTCACCTTGGAGAAGAAAAGGATGAGGATTGCACTCATTGCCATCTACAGTTTCCTCAAAGGGGGAAGCAGAGGAGGAGGTGCTGATCTCCTCTCTCTGGTGACCAGCGACTGGACATGAAGAAATGGAATGAAACTGCATCAGGGGCAGTTCAGATCAGACATTAGGAAAACTTTCTTCACTGAGAGGCTGGTTGGTCACTGAAACAGGCTCCCCAGGGAGGCAGTCACGGTGCCAAGCCCATCAGAGTTCAAAAAGTGTCTGGACAATACTCCTAGTCATCTGATTTACTTCTAGGTAGTCCTGCAAGGAGCAGGGAGTGGACTCAATGAACCTTATGAGTACCTTTCAACTTAAGATATTCTATGATTTAAAATGAAGACAGAAGATCTCTCCCACAGGATGAAAATACAATGTAGATACTGTTCGGTGTACAGGTTTTTGTTTACTTATAGAGAAACATACTTCCTTGAAATGCAGATTAGTCTACCAAATATGATAACCCTGAAGATTTGACAGGGTGGCTTTAAGATAAGCATATCTTTTATCTTTGTAATTCGAGAGTAAACCATTGACTTACATGCTGTTATACTGATGCAAAGCCTGTGAGAGACAAACTCATGAATGCCTAGGGCACCTTACACAGATTAACTTCTGGATGTTGCTCATCAGGAACAAAAGAAACAACTTTCATTATTTTCAAATTATTTACAGTATGGTTCATAAAACTGTTTTATCAATAGGAATACTTTTTTAAAACAATCATGAAACTTTGGATTATGTCTTCTTACATTTTCATTTTAAAAAGCTTGATAATTCAAGTAAACAATCTTAAAAATATTACTCTTTCAGATTTTATTTTTAAAAGGTCTCTTCAAAAAGAAAGTTTGAGTATAGTTGAATCATGACCCTTTTCCTAAGGTGGTTCTTGTATAACAAAGAAAGAACCCTCCTTTTATAGTTCAATATTGTAGCAACACTAAAACAAGTTTAAACTTTTACATAACAAGATGTTCATAGTCACAGAGGAAGAACTTTCAATATGATATTTGCTAATTTACAGAAGGTACAAATCAATATTAATTTGAGGTTATATAGAAGCTGTGCGCCAAATATCCATAGATTAACATAGAACTACAGGACACGTTTGAATATGGTGATAGTAAGGAGGATTCTGATTTTGTCTATGTGGCTGGTTTTCGCGTTCTTTTCTGTCAAAAATACTGATTTTTTTTTTGGTCATCTGAACTAAACAATCCCAGCAAATGTGAGAGACATAAAAGTCTTTGCATATGTCTCAAGCAAAGGATTTCCAGACAGTCTGATTATATTGATGCAATAATGGTCCTGGCCTAAAATCAATACACTTAGAAGATTATCACACGTCTGTGGGATTTTTGCTTGACTGTAGTAAACCCTTGTAAAGTTCTCTTGCTAATAATGCTTTGATTTTAAAGTACTGATGAAATTATTTCACAGAGAACATCGTATTTTCCCAAGCTCACCACATCATTTTTCATAATTCTAGTGAGTGTAAAGGACCTAGCACCTGGGCATAGTGGCTGCCCTCACTCTCTCAACAACCCTGACACGCGTCAGCTGCAGGTCCATGGATGGGGCTATTTATACCCTAAGTTTTATGCCTAAAAGGTATTTTCAGCATTGTGACAAGTGTATGCAGCAACATCCTGGGCCAAAGAGCAACAGGGCACCTCCAGCACTGCAATTTGCATGTCTAGTATATGCCTTGCTATTAGAGTTTCAGTACCTGGCTCAGCTAGAAAACTCTTTTTAAAGAGGAGGAAGGGGTAATAATAATAATAACAACAGCAATAACAATAATAATTGTAATGATGATGATGATAAT
Source organism: Tapera naevia (assembly GCA_033556795.1). NCBI lineage: Eukaryota > Metazoa > Chordata > Aves > Cuculiformes > Neomorphidae > Tapera > Tapera naevia. Next base: position 5,340,235 of record JAUMJJ010000016.1, read on the forward strand.
GTTAAACAGAATCACAGAATGGTTTGGGTTGGAAGTGACCTTAAAGATCATCTAGTTCCAACTCCCCTGCCATGGGCACGGACACCTTGACCAGGTTGCTCAAGACCCCATCCAGCCTCACCTTGAACACTTCCAGGGAAGGGGCATCCACAACTCCCCTGGGCATCCTGTTCCGGTGTCTCACCACACTAATCGTGGAAAAAAAGTAGTAATAATAACAACAACAACAACTACCACCACAAAAAAAAAAAAACAACAAAGGCAGGGGGAATATACCTGCCTGCAATGAAACCTGTTTGGTAGTGCAAAGAACATTGAGACTGCATGCATACTCATGTTCCTGTTGTTAAGTTATCTAGGGTCATAAAGCGCTGGAGACTATTTTATCATCAAAGAGATTTTCCTCTTTTCCCTTTCCTCTCCTCGCTGTTCCCCAGAGCGGCCCGAGAGCTGCCGGGCGGGGCCAGGGGGCACCCTCCCCGCCGTGCGCGAGCGCCCCGCCACCGCGGGGCGGCTGCGCCTCTTCTCCAGGCATTACGGTAGGAGGGGCGCGCCGCGCCTCTTCCACCTGCCAGCGGGCTTTAAAGTTGCAGCCGGCCGGGACGCGCGATGACTCGGAGCCCGGTGCCCGCGGCAGCTGTTGGGGCGCATCGCGGTTCCGGAGCAGGGCCGGGCCCAGCCCCTTGCTTAGGAGAAGTTTTTTTCCCCCGTCGCCCCCCGCCCGTCTGCTTTTGTCTTTCCACCCAGTGGCAAAGGAGGGCGAGGGGGACAGAGGGGGTTCGGCCAGGCAATCCCCATGTCCGCGGCGGGTCACCTGCGCGGCTCGGCCGGCGGCCCCGCTGCCGCCGCGGACTGCGGCGCCTCCGCGCCCTTGCAGCGGCCGGGCGGCCGCGGGTAGGGCCGGCGCGGGCACCTGCGGGGCGGAAAGCCATGGAGCCCGGCGCCCCGCCAGACCTCCGCGACGTCGAGCACAAGCTGGGCCGCAAAGTGCCCGACAGCCTGGCGCGGCCGCTGCGCGGGGAGGAGCTGCCGGGGCGCCCCGCCGAGGACCCCGGCCCCCGCCGCCGCCTGGCCAGGCTGGAGACCAAACTTCACCTCCTCAGGCAGGAGATGGTGAGTAGCCGGGGTAGGCAGCGCTCGGGGCGTTCGCAGCCCTCCCGCAGCGCCTGGGTCGGACGGGGACAGGGAGGGCTTTGCCCCAACGCCCGCGTCCCCGCCGGCGGAGGCGGCGCTGTCGCCCCTGGGAGCGGCCGCCGCCTCGCGCGTCCTGTCGGTGCGGGGGGGCTGCAGCCGCCGCCCAGGTGAGGCGGAGCCGGCCCAGCCGAGCGGCGTGGAGGGATGGAGCCGTGTCGGCTTTGCGGGTAGCAGGCTGGCTGGTGACTCGCAGTTGGCTTCTGTCCCTCTGGCAGCTCCTTAAAAGTACTGAAAGCAGCTGAATCAAGAAACAAAATAATGCACTGATCTTACTCCATTGTAAATGTGTTTTCTGCATCGCACCTGTTTCCTGATGACTAAAACCTAGGGACACTGGGTGGTTTGAGTCTGAAAATTTATCCTGATATTCGGTGACTCAGTTTCTGGACTTTGGTCTTAAGAAACTTACTTACTTACAAATGGACTGCATAGAGAAGATGGAAGGTAATTTTGAACAAACAACTGTAATCTGGCTGAGAGGGTTTTTTTTGTCCGTGCTCTGTTACAGGACTGTGCTGTATTTAGTTCTTAAGTGTTTGCGGTCTTAGTGCAGGTGCTTGTCCTACATTTCATGTTGCCGTCTCAATATATTTATTTTCTGATCATGCGTAAAACTGGCTTCAATTTTTTTAAGGCAAAAAAGCCCCCACTCTGCAAACAAGTGAGCAAGTAACTAGTGAACACTCAGCAGGTACGATTCTGATGTTGCAGAGTACTTCAGATGTGCAAGCATAGTTGGCTTCCATTTTTGTTAGAGTGTAATTGTTATGTGAAGTCCCAAGAAACTCTTCTCAGTAGCAATTATTTCAGGCTCATAGAATGACCTGTAAGTAGCCTATAATTACAACTATTAGAGATGTCGGACTGGAAAGGAACTAAATAAAGTAGCCAGAGTTCTTGACATGACTGTCTAGACATGTTGTGACAGTTTGGCCTATTGAGGTGCAGGAGTAGAAAAGTGACTTTCTTTTTCTTCTGAATTTGTCTGTTCACCTACCTTGCACTTGTACAGTTTTCAATTTGCCTCTTTTTCCTCCTGCTACCCATTCACCTTTTGTATCTCACCTATAGCACTAGTATGTTTTAGTCCCAGCATCCTTGACTTCTCTTGCTCTGTGTCACTTCAGTGGCTGGCTTTCACATCTGAAATTATTGTTCATGCTAGGTAAGGGAACCTCTGTTACACACTGCTTCCCATTTGACTTCTCTGTATGCTCATTAAACCGCCTAATTAATGACTATTTGTAAAAGGTGAAGTATTGCTACTCTGTCTACATCTTGTTCATGCTATGAGATGTCTTCTGTAATCCAGAGCATGAAAGTGAACTATTTTCCTGGGGTTTTCTTCTATCCTTAAGGTTTCTTCAGGTTCTTAATTTGTCTGTTTCCTCTCTGCATTTTTATTTGTGACACTTTACAGATCTGATCAACTTAAGAACAGTATAATTAAACACGGAAAAACTGTGAGTTTTCTTTCATTTTTCTGCACGTTATTCCCAAAACTACTATCTGGCTTCTTATGTCACGCCTCTTTGTAGCAGATTATTCTTTGGCTTCACTGCGAGGGCTAAGAAACTTTGAACATGTAGAAAAGTATTGTATAGATGCTGCAGTAATAAACATGCAAATAATGGAAAATGTTAGAAGTTTAGAAAAACAAGTCATACATCAAGCTAACTCTTTCTAGTTGTGCTACTACAGCAGCTTCTGCAGCCCACTGACTGAACTTTGGGTAGACACATCTATGCTGGTTTTGCTTGCTTACTTCAAACTTGAGACAAGCTTTTTGTAAGAATTTACAGAACAAGGCTATTCAGGCTCTTCTAGTTATATGTAATAAAACATGACACTGTGCTGACACTTTGATCTTTGATGTTGACCGCCTACTTTCTCGTTATCATCTTGTGTACCTTTAATGAAGATATTTTGGACAGATGTGGCTATTTAGTGTCTTTATTTTGTTGGATTTTTTTCTTGAACTCTGCTTTATACAATTACTCAGCTCAACTTCTGATCTTTCCCAGAGCTGTTTTTTATTGCAATGACTGTGCCTGTGCTGACAAACAAAGCAGTTTTATTAGATACTGCCTTAGACTTATCATTATGTTTAAATCCTGGTCATCCCAAAGCTATGTATTTTACTGTTAATTACATTTTATTGTCGTTTGCCGACTCATGGCTACTATAAAATATTTCGGTGTTCCTCTGACATCATATTGTTTGGCCCTTGACAGTAAAGAGCAAGGGTAGCGTACCTGAACTTGTTTGTAGTGCTTGGGAGGAGACACCAAGCTTTAGCTTAGGCAGTGTATCGTCCTTCCAGTGACCAGAAGGAATTTGAATATACAGGAGTGGAAGTAGATGGAAGCTTTTATTCACTAAAACGGAGGGCCATTCCTTTCCTGTCACTGCACCCTTTGTCTTTTCAAAGAAATGGATCTGTTCTTCTGTCCGTCTTGCCTGTAAGAAGCTGGTGCTTATCTTGCTTCAGAACGAACTAGCAATATCTATTGGACTGGATACTGTTGAGGAAGAGAGATATGGTGGAAGCTTTGATGACTGGCATAGAGTTGCCACATCTTTGGGATGGAAAAGCATAAATGCAGTGATGGAAGTGATTACCTACAGGGAAGGTGTTGAGATAAGCATATTATCTTGTCAATGTTTGACTTAGAAAGGCTAGTTTTGACTGTGAGCTAAAGCCATTCCACATTCACACCTGACATGATGTGCGTGGTTACTAAGCATCTGCTGGCTAGAGTCCTTGAGGCTTACATCTTGGTTTCTCAGATCCTTTCACTGTTCTCAATGTAAGGTACTTTTCACCTCAAGCCTGGTTTTGCTGGCAGTCACTGGTATTGCAAGCAAAGCACCACGGTGTAATTTTCCTGAGATATGGACATGCTTGGCCAGTCCTCCTTCCCCTTCTCTACCTTCAGTATTCTCCACGAAGGACGTGATGGAGACATTGAGGCATAAGACCATCATGGAACAGTAGAAGCGGGATGTAATTGCCAGTGTGGGTGAAAATGACTGTTTTTTGTTCTTCTTAGGATGTAATGAGTCCCTTCTACTAGTTGATATGCCCTTGATTCACTGTGTCACAGTGTTAATGTTAAATTCTTTCCTTCTGTGGTATTTTAGGTGGAATCTTCCATTGGGAATTAAAAATAAGCCTTTATAGCTGCAGCCCTGTTCCTAGTGTAATATGCTCCAGAGGTCACCATTCAATAGATATGATTTCAAAAGCTACACACTGCAGTAAATAAACAATGACGTTCATATGAAGCCCAAAGTAATACTGCTTCAAAGGCTTCACTTTTCTCTCACAAATTCTGGAGTTACACAGATTTTCCTTAACCTGCGAAGAAAGAGAGTGTGGCATCTATTTTTATTTTTTCTTTTCATTCAGAAGTTTCCTTAATCAGCTTTTTATTACCTCTTTGAAAGCTAAAAAAGTTAAACAGAGTATAGTCTGCATTGCTTGCAATTAAAGTGTAGCATGCTTTACATAAAAAAATTAAGGCTCAAAAAGTAAAGTGTGTCTAGGAAGTGAGGGGGTAAATGGCAGTGCTGGGCCTTTTAGATGAGATTCCTTCCAGCGAACTCTGTTGAGGATCAAACATAGTTTGTGAGTCCGAAGGCCAAAATAGGTGTTCTGAGTGTAGCAGTTTTTAGGGTGAAAGAAGAGAGAAATGGAAGCAACTCTTTTGCCAAGAAGCTGGGCACACCAGATTTAGACTAAGGCTATTTGAAATAAAGGCGTATTTCCACGCTCTCCATTAACATGGAGCCCTGACAAAATGAAGCAGAACTACAAGTACTTTTTGCTGATTGAAGTTAAGGCAAATAGGACCATTGCAATGCCAGTCCTTCTCTTAGTCTTTTCTTTCTTTTTTTTTTACATGTCCTTAGCATGTAAATGAAGGTGCAGGTTGGAGGTGCTGTACCTCTATTCTACAAGCTTTTAAGAGTTTGAACAACTTCAGGTTTGCTTAGATTTATTAGATCCACAGTTATGGGGGGGTCTGCCTTTATCAGTTTCTTTAAAGCACTATTTTTAAAAAGTCAACAGCTGTGAATTGAAGAGTTCCTTTAAGACATACTGTACACACAGGCTTCCATATTCACTGTTTTGTATGATAACATCAACTGTCTTAATTGCAGCCAACATCTGGTTCAGTGTATCTAGTCAGCAGTGCAAAGCTGTGTACCAGGTGCTTGTTTTCTGTTAGATTAATTGGAATTTTTGCTGAAAACTTGATTGAAGATAAAATGTTAAATAAAAAATTACTTGTGGCTTTGCTTCAGGCCTATGTAGGAGGGTTTGATTAACCTTGTTTTTTAGTGAATCTCTGAAGTGAGGCTCTTCTTACAAATAAAAGTAAGGCATACAGAAATAGAAATGAACTTACTTCCCCAAGTCTGTCTGAAGTTCACTGAAAGAGTGATTCTTAGATTCATAATCTTGAATCTAACTAACGAGTTCTGTCCTTCGTACCCTTCAGTTTGCATGATGTGGTAGATGAGTTTGTAATTTTTACATGTAATGCAAATTAAGCAGTTGTATCAGGATACTCAGGCTAAAGGGGATTTTTTAGATTGATCCTCGGGAAAAGTATCAAATCCAGCAAGAAAAAAGTTGGCAAATTTCCCGTAGTATAATTAGGTTGCAAGTTTCCAACTTTTTTTTTTAAATTAATGGATATGTAACAAATACATGTTAGGAAGACTAGGAATAGTATGGCCCGCTGCCAAAGGAGGTGAGTGCCCTGGTAATACAGGGTAAAGAGAGTGAATGCCTTCTTTATTTCGGTCTTTACTGCTCATGGTGTGAAATATTTCAGTACAAGTGCTTCTGTCTCATGTATGGATTGTGGCAGCAATGTTTGGGATGCTGCACTCAAAAATTCCAGCTAGTCTGCCCATGTGTAGATAAGACTTTTGCCAGCCTTTATTTCAAACAATATGTATAATCATTTTGCAATGTTTGTTTCCTGATTATTTTGTTTCAAGGGTAGAAGAAATATTTTGGCTTTGAAGTTGCTTTTTAAAGTCTGATTGCTGGCAATTTGTGATGAAAAACATGAAGACTAAACCTCTTCTGCACAGGGCTCTAAAATTTATTTGATTTACAATGGTTTTTAGCAATCAGATTACAAACTTTCTGATTAAATCAGCAGAAAAGCATGATTTTTCGTAGAATAGCCTGGGATAGAATGGTCCTTAAAGGATCATCTGGTCCAGCGGTTCATAGGAAAGGGAGCCTGGCTGAAATTATCGAGCAACATGTCCAATCACATCTTGAAAACACCCAGCTTGACCCCCATCACATCACTGGGAAGGCTGTTGTAGCGATGATTATTGTTGCTCTAAAAAATGTCTTATATCAAGATGGAACCTCTCGTGTTGCAACTTGTACCTGTTGCCCCTTGTCTTCTCCACATGGCTCTTTGAGAGAAGAGCCTCCATTCTCTTTGTAGCAGTTCTTTAAGTACTGTAATAATGTGGTAAGATCTCCACTGAGGCTTTAACTCCTTCAGTCTGTCCTAACAAGGCAGGTTGTCCAGCCCTTTGATCACCATAGTTTTGTGTGGATACTTACCACTATCAATAATTAAAAAGTATCTTTTGTGTTTGAGCAGGAAAAAAATTAAATGCAGACTACCAAATACATATATGGAGTAGAAGTGAAGGCCAACAAGCACATTTCTGCTCTTTGATACTTTTTTCCCCCAGCAGTAAATAGTTAAAGAATACATTTTCAATTCATTTTTTAAAGGCTGCAAGATCCTTGGTCTGATATCTGTCTTCAAGATAAAAACACAGTAAACTTTCCACAGTGGACATGTTTATTTCTTATGTGTTTCATTTTTGTCTATGTCCTGGAAGAGAGACTGGACACTGGAATCTGAAACCCATGAGAATGGAATTACACGGGTAAAAAAGACAGAGGGTCTGAGCTGTTGAAGCAATTGGATATTAATTCAATTGTGTGTAGTTTCTATATTGGACTTCCACCTGGATTTGTAACCGTGGAAGTTGAACGTCTTACAGGTAAGCAGCTCCAAAAGATGGCTCTCGGATTACAGAGCTCTGAACAGAAAATGTTGGGCAATTTCATAATAAAAGGGGAAATTTTCTGTTACAAAGGCAGACTTGTAGCCATTGTTTTCCAGCCCTCACTGTCCAAAATGAGACTGCTAATTATAACCATTTACCGATGGACTATTATTTTTTTGCCTTCGTGTCATTTGTCCTGTGTTGCATTTTGGCTTCAGCCACCCACTTATCCTTATAGGTGTGGAATGGCAGCTGGTATCTAGTAGGGCAACTGGAGCCTGAGATGGCCTCAGTGTATCTCTTAGTTTCTTAATTTGAGAAGTCTGTAACTAATTGGGTAGAAATACTAAGACCACTTCAGATCAGAGGATCTTTCCCCGTATAGTCTGTAATTTCATGTACAGATATTTTTTAAATTCTTGCTGAAACACAGGTAACAGGCAGTACTTGAAGCTTTAGTGTGTTTTTTGTGCAAAACTTCTGTACTGGAGGTGTATAGGAAAGTGATGACTTAATAAGGTGTGATGACTCAGATATAGCTTGATTAAATATTGCTCTAAAACAAGCACAATAAAATGACTTTTTGCAGGCTTGTCAGAAAGCTATTAGATTATTTACAATGCTGAAGAAACTGTTAATTGCAACTGTTAAAGGCAACTAAAGAAGGAGGCAGGAGAATCTTGAATTTGAACGGAAGTGTGAGAATTTCCATCAGCAAGCAATTCTGGAGAGCAAGGGTACCCAGTTTTAGCCAATTAGTTTAAGACTTTCATATGCCTGTTTTTCTTATTTGGAAAGTCTGGATGTATTTTGGTCACTTAAACAGCTCTGTCTTGATGTTGTTCTATGACCTTTTACTTACTATAGTTGTTTTCAGGCACAGCTTTGAAATATCATTGTTGGATAACTTCAGTTAATGCCAAAATGGAATCATAATGCCAAGAATTTTAAACCTGTGGATTTTGGTCTTTTCAGCCACGTAAGAAAAGTATTAACGTTTTTTTGTGACAAACGGGGTCAGTTATTCAAGGACTGAAGAAGGATTGGAGAGAGAACTGGATAGGAGTGGCTGCTGTAGAGTTAGAGGAAAAAGTTGAAATATTTGTTCTGAAATACATGTCTACAATAAAAGCCAAGGAGGAAATTAATTATTTTAAAAAAAAAAAGCTGAATGGCTACAAACCAGATCTGGCTGGGAAAAATCCTGTGCCTGCTCTCACTGTAGTAATGCTGTCTATGAAGTATTAAGCCTTATCCCAAGGGTAAGTTGCTTTCTGAGCTTTATTTTACTCTGTACCATGAGTACATGATGAGTATACAAATGACCTTGATAGCTCTAGAGGGAACTACGCTCTTTTTTTGGAGTGCATAGCAAGCTGTAGCTGTGCTAGGAGTAAAACCTGGAATTCACAGCTATTTAGTAGCTTCTGTCAAATTAAAACATTGGTAAGGATTGTGTCTGCAACGTATCTAGACTCTTGTTTTGTAACCAGTATTGGAGGATGTGGTTTGGAGAAAGATTTTTACTATACTTACTGAAGTAATCTTCCTTCTTTTAATCAGCTTTTAACATGCTTTCTCTTTGTCATCAATCATTTACAGGTTGGTTGTTAGTGGATGTCTTTGTCTCTAGTGAGAACTGTGTTGCGTCTACAGTGACCAGTGGGCCTGGTGGGTATGTCCTGAGATGTTCTCTTCAACAGGTTCTGAAAAATGTTTAGCCATGTACCTGAGCACTTTGCGAGCTTCAAGAGATGCTTGACCGTGTCAGGGAAGTGTTCATGATAACCAACTAAAAGGAACCATGGTCTCGAGGCCGACCAAAACAAATGACCAAAATATTTCCAGAGGGTCTGTAAGCCACCTTCCTTTATAAAGCTTTGAAATGTATAAACAACACAGCTCAGGGTTTTTTTCAAATCTGGACACATATTTAGATGGTCAGTTAGTTCAGAAATATCCCATGCTGTGTTCCAGCAGTAGGTCCCTCTGGCTTCCTACCTATGGATGTGTGTGTGGAATAAAATGTGTCTGAGGATTCCCCACTCAAATTTGCTCCAAAGGAGGTTTCCGTAAGAATACATAAGGGGACAACATTAGAGAGTAGATGCATGTCAGGTATTAAATTTAGCTACTTTGTTTTGTCAGAACATGCAATATCTCCCAAAGCTTCCATAAACATGTAAACATGGAGAAGAGCAATAGTGGCACATCCATGCAAACCTCCTTTCAGCACTCCAATCCTTCTGCTCCCTTCCCACCAAAGTGGCATTTCTTAATACTTATGTTTTGTATAGGGGGTGGTATGGCACATTTGTTAATTAACAGGAAACATTTATAGGTTGGACTTGATCTCAGAGGTCCTTTCCAACCTTATGATACTGTGATAAACTAGCTAGGAGAAGTTATCTGAATGTTTTGTTTGCTATGCTGTAAAATAAGCTCCATGCACTGTGGTATGGCCCTGTTGGGTGCAGTGCCACATGACGTGAAAACATTTTGTGCCTGTAAAGCAATACTAAATTGCTATTTAACTACTGAGTTTCAGATTTTATAAACTCTTTACTGGCTTAATTTGTTATTTTGTTCACTCTTGTTACATACCAGCTGCATTCATAACTAAAATACTTCCAGAGGAGAGTCATTTTATGCGTTGCTGCTTTGGCTGTGCAACTCGGCTACCTCTAGATTCAGAAGGAAATGCACATCCAAGAATTACAATCTAACAAATGTGTGATCTCTAAGCTCCCATGTTTTACCGTTTTACCTCAAGATAGAAACAAAGACAAAACAGCTCTGTTGCTTTGCATTTTTCTGAGTGTTATTTTCTGTCTTCCTATTGAATTTCCAGCAGTTTAAACAGATATTCTATTTCAAATGGTTGCAGTGCTTTTTGTAACTCAAATATGAGACATAGCAAATATTGGACACGACTCTCTTAATACTGAGTGTTTGCTGAAAAGATTTTTTAATTTACAAAGCTTCAGATTCTGACATTGACCCTTCCAATAATTATAAATGACTAGGAAAAGCAGTCCTAACAGCAGGGAGGAAACTCTGAAACATTTCTGTGTAAGCAGAAACAGGATCTGCATTGGTTTTCTATCTCTTCAGAAAACTAGCGAAGTGACTGTCTAGCATCCTTCCTGGGATGAGAACATTTAAGTTGGGAAGGGTGCTAGGAGAAGGCCTGTTTCAGTTACATCACAAACCTGAATTTGTTCATGAGTTTGGCTGCTATAATAGACCATTTTGGCTATTGAGCAAAGCCAGATGATGTATGTTCAGAAAAAAAGAATATGATGTAGTGTTTTTATGTAGCTTGGTAGTGAAGAATCATTTTCATGGGAAGGAAGATTTCCTGACTAACAGAATTTGGATGAGTCTGAGCAAAACCACAACTTTGAGGAGTCATTCAAAGAGTCATTGTAAGCTCCTACTTTAGACTATTGCTCTAGACTTCTCAAAATTATGCAGTTATGAGGGCGGTGAACATGAAGCCAGAGCAATAATTTTTAGAGGACTTGCCTGGTCTGTGACTGCACAAGGTCATTTCAACCACTGTAATGGGTGATCCCTATGTTTTGGGAGAGTTGTGCTGTACACTGAAGTATTCTAGTCTCAAGGTGGCACATTCCTGGTGTTACAGGGTTTGTAGGAGAAAACTGGAAATCCTGGAATAGTAGAGGAGAAAGTGTCTTTGCAAGAGAAGAGCTGTACTGCTAGCAGGTCAAAGCCACAGTAATTTTCCTCAACTTCAGATGCCTGTGGAATTTACCTACTCCTTTGTTAGTGCCTTGCACTATTTGCTGTGACTGGACCAAGGTAATGTAAGCACAGTTGCGGTTTTCGCCATAGGCAGAGGAGGTAGCTCACAGTGACCATGCTTTCGCTTCCTCCTATTTCAGAGAAAAAAGAAATGCAACACAAAAAACAATATGAAGTTTGTTTTGTCATTTCACGTTTTATTTTTTATTGATTTGTACTCATTTGAGGTTTAATGATAAAATTACTTCACAGGAGCCTTCACCGTTCCTTTTCAAATACTACTGTACTTCTCTGGTCCAACTCTGTTGTGTCCTGGATTTCCTTGTCTAGTTCTCCCAGCTCCCAGGTTACTCTTGACTATTGCTAAAGGCCATATTTGTCTTTTTCTTGCCATCTGGTGAAAGCCTTGCACCTTATTTCGGCTCCCCAACTAGCATAGTAGCTAGTGTTTCCTCAGTAGAAGAAATGGGAAATGTAACCAATGACCTTGATCCCTTCACTCTTTACTCATATCTCTAGTAACAGCATTGATGGTTATGTTTAATGTGCTTAGCTGAACTAGGACCAAGCCACAGTGTCCCAGTAGTCTGCTATGTAGAAATCTTTGCTAAGAGTAGGCTTAGGTATTTAATGAGCACCATGACATGACCTGAGTGGTGTAGGAGAAGCTGAGGTCTGTACCATGTGTTGATGATGGTTATTGGTCAAAGGAGGGAACAAATAATATGGAAAGACTTGTACCTAGAGTGCTTGTTTTTGACCTCAAGTTTATAGTTCATGAATGATCAAGCATGTGGAGGACAGGTAGGTGGTTTGAGACAGCCAATATGGCTTCATCAAGGGCAGGTCCTGCATGACCAACCTAGTAGCTTTCTACAGTGGGCTGAGCGTAGCAGTGGACATGGCAAAAGCTATGGATGTAAGCTATCTGGACTTTAGTAAAGCCTTTGACACAGTCCCCCACAACTTCCTTTTCGCTTAGTTAGAGAGATATGGATCTGATGGGTGGATTGTTCAGTGGAAAAGGGATTGGTTGGGTGGTCACATTCAGAGAGTGGTGGTCAATGGCTCAGTGTACCCTCAGAGTACCAATGGAGAACTGTGACGTGTCCATGTCAGGTGCCCATACTGAGACCAGTGCTGTTTAATATTTTCACTGATGGTATAGACAGTGAGATCAAGTGCACCTTCAGCAAGTTTGCAGATGACATCAGGCTTAGTGGGGCTGTTGTCACACCTGAAGGATGGCACATAATCCAGAGGCACCTGGCCAAGCCAGTAATGTGCACTGACAGCCCAGAAGGCCATCTGTGTCCTGGGCTGCATCAAAAGAAGCGTGGCCAGCAGGTTGGGAGAGGTGATTCTCCCCCTCTACTCCACTCTTGTGAGATCCCACATGGAGTACTGTGTGTAGTTCTGGAATCCCCAACATAAGAAGGATATGGAACTGTTTTAGTGGGTCCAGAGGAGGGTTACAAAGATGATCAAAAGGCTGGAGCACCTCTGCTATGAGGATGGGCTGAGAGAGTTGGGCTTCTTCAGCCTGGAGAAGAAAAGGCTCCAGTGAGACTTAATAGTGGCCTTCCAGTACCTGAAGGGGGGCTACAGGAAAGCTGTGGTGTGGCTTTTTACAACGGCATGTAGTGGTAGAACAAGAGGAGATTAAGACAAAGTTCTGAATTTTTTTTATCTTACACATCACTCCAGAGGAACTGAGAAAGCAGGCTTGAATTTCAATAAAGTTCAGATTTGTTTCAAGTTGTAATACTGTCGTGTCTCAGTTCTGAGTAAATGAAACAAGTTAAGGTATTTTGTTGATTTTTTTTTCCTTTTAAAGTTAATAATGGAATGAGGATCACTGTTATTGTGGTCAAAGCAACGTTTTCAAACTGCTTACAGGTATATCCAGAAAACGCATAATCATCTTTCACTTTTATTTCTATGGTTTTAAGTGTAATTACACAGTCCCGTTATTAAAATGAATTAATTTTAACGGGGTGCACAGGTCTGGAGTGCTTGCTAACCAAACCTAGTTCAGAAATGAACTGGAAATTTTTTCTGGATTTGTTCTGTATTTTTAAGAACGTGTTTTGGTCAAGATGTAATCCAATGGGAAAATTTAAAAATCTAGATAAGCTATTGAGGTCCAATGCTGTCTCATGTAGGTGGGCAAGGCACTTACAGTCCTGGATTGTGGCTGGTATCCAGAAACGTTATAATGATGCTGTGATCGTCCATCTGATGTAACACATTCTGACACCCGCAGCCAATTGTTACAGCTGCATATTGACCTGTATGTTAGCAGTGTTATTTTCTTTTCTGTCAACATACTGGGTCCCTAGTATGGATTTTTCTGGACATTTTCACCTCTGTCTTAGTAGATACATTTCTAAGGTCAGATGCTGCATTTACAACAGCAGTATGGGCTATTTGGAAACATTCAGTAGACATTTCCTGTAGTAGTCAAGGATTTTTGCTCTTCTCAAACACCTACGTTTCCTCAGTGCTTCCTTTCATGTTCAGTCAGCTGAGATTTAAAATAATAAAGACCTTCCTTTTCTGTTAATTCATCCTTCTGAGGTTGGATGTTTCTCCTCTGAATTCTATAGCACTTCCATAAATAACTGATCTAGCATTTTATTTGGGCGGGAGATGATAATATAGGGACTTAACTAACTAAACTTTGGTTTTTTCCTGCTACTTGCTGTCTGGTGTGTAGCATTTTTCTGTCTGACAATCATCATCATATCAACCTAGTAGGTTTTAAATTGTTCCTTCTTTTTTCACAGTAAAATAGAAAGATGGCAAAAAACCCTAAAACACACAGACAAATTTTTTTTTTCCCCTGAGAATTTTGTGTTACACGTAAGCGTACAAGGTATCTCCAATGCAAGTGTTAAAAAAGAAAATGTACCTTACTGAGTGAATTAATCATCCAAGTCATTGAGATTTACTAGATATTAATACAAGTGGCAGGCTGCCCACAAATACTCCTCAGAAAAGGATCATGCACATTTCAGGAAGGTGGAAAAACGCCTCGAGATCCACTGTTCTTATTATACAGGTAATATAATTCAACAATTGCACAGCTTAGTGGATGTGTATTTTCCTGTCATATCTGAGGGTAATCAACTAGTATGTATAAAATAAACCTATTAAAATAGGCTGTTATAAGAGAAATGTAAATTACGAATACTGTAATTTCTTATACCAGGTGATATCCCTATTAGCATATTTTGTTTGTAAATTTGCAAGAAATGTCCTTGAAACATCTTCATTAAATTATTTATACTCATTGCTTACTGAGCGAATTTGCTCCTGTGAGAAGTTGTCCTGCCTCCTGAATATTCTTCTTCTTGATCTACATATATAACTGTTGACTGAAATTTAATTTACCTGAATCAGACACACATGGCATAATGAAGAACACTGGAGTGTCTGTCTCAGCTTACTGACAGTCTCAACTCTGCCAGAGTTTGGTCACCATCTCCATTGTTTATGCGTATGAAGAAATGGAAAAATGAGAGAGCTCACGTGAAATTAATCAGGTTAGCTTTAATTATTGTAGCACCTCAATTGGTCCAAGCTAGTTAACATTGCAGTGGAGTGGATGTTGAACATTCCCAAAACCAGTTACAGTTCCAGCTCTGTGTAGATATTTCCTTACAGCTAGGAACAGTAAACCTGTGTTCTCGCGCTCTGTCACATGAAAACTCCCTGCCTTTTAACAACTGGTGCTGAAGTTTGTGTTCAAAAAATTCAGAAGTCAATCTAGGCATTCTGCTTTTTTACCTTGATCCTGAAATACCCTTGTCCGAAGTGGCTTAATTATATGAAGAAACCAATGCAAGCACCGTGAAGCAATGGGAGAATTTTGAGGTAGGCAAGAGGTTTAAAAATATAAACATACACACTTACTAATTAAAGAAGAATGGAGTTCATGCATAGCCTTTTAATCTGTGTATTTAAGGAGCAGACATTTCTCCCTTATCTATTATTTGTGGTTTTTGTTTTAGACATATTAAATGGAAAAAAAAGCATTTCTTTTACTGGCTAATGTTGAGAAGCTATTGCAATATCATTCTGAGCTTGCTAGCCTTCAAGTGGTGTGCTTCATGCTTTATGGTGGTTGCTTAGTATACAAAGCCCATATATCTGACCACACTCATCCCTGCTATAAATGTGTTAGCTCAATGACTCCAATTAAATAATGCTTGCATTCACATATTCTGAATTCTGGACTTCAAATAGGCTGCTTCTTGCCTTTTTAGCTTGTTATGTGTTTTCTCTCACCACATTGATTGATGAGATTTTGTTGATGAGTTTCATATCCCTTCATATCAGCTTATTAAATTTCTGTCTTCATAAGTGTCAAGTAATTCAGCCAATGTTTATTTTATTTTAAACTCAGCTTTCTCCTTGGAAGCTAGTTTTATTAGTAACTTTAAAAATTGTTACTCAGTTTTTATAATAGCAACAGTAACAGTAGGAGAAAGTGGAATGAATTTAGCTTTTGTGAAGAAAGTGACTTCTCACAATTCAAAGCAAATTATTATTTGGATATTGATTGTTAGATTTTAGATTTTTTGTTGTTACATCTTAATGAATTAATGGAATTCATTATTCCATGTAAAAATGAGGTAATCTGCCTTTAAGAAAAAAAGAAAGAGGAGGTGGGTGTAGCTAGATTACCATAAAGGTGTTTATCCTATAGGATGCAGGAAACAGAAGAAACTGAATGGGAAAGTGGAAAACTGTCTCTGACACACCCTATAAAAATGAAAATAGTGGTAGTATGAATACTCTTAAACCATAGTGGTCATTCACACCTGTTTGACATGGAAAGATTCTAGTGGTTTGAAATTCTGTTTGTAAGAGGGGTGCTAGAGATGAGTAAGGCAGTGTTTGCCAACAGTTGGACTTGGCTTCAGTGCCCATTTCATCTAACCTCCTCAGGTGCAAATTTTCTTCTGCAAGACTGTGCGCTGAACTGAGCAGATTTCAGTTGGGGCACCGTATTTTGCTACTGTTTCCATCCAGCTCCTGTTTATTGTGTAATATTTGTCCAAAATTATACAGCTTTAGAAACAGAGATTACACATTAGCCAACCCTGGATCAATGTTTGAGTCCTGCTCAAGATCCTGGGCAGAGCAGAGCTTCTGAGCTGAGTGACTTAAACAGCTTCCAAATCTGCTTAAGCTGTAAATTTAAGATTTTGTGTCTTGCAGCAACTTATTTCACTGTGCTTTGGCTAAAAGATTTGTCTTAAAGGAAAAACATTGTGGCTCAGGCTCTCTGGTTTCCTTCCCTTTTACTGCTGGTCTCTATGGCACACAACATAAAGATGTTGAGGACAAAATGAAACTAGTATCTTCTAAATAAACTTAGGAGTATCTTTTCCTAAGAAGTCACCGTCAATATCTCTGTAGACTTCTGTAATTGAAAGAAGTAGCATCAGCATGTGGTTCCAGGAATCTAAACGAAAGTAATTGCAGAAAGGAACCAGGATTGCAGACAGCTTTGATAGATGAAAAGGATGTTAAAGGAATAAAATACTTA
This sequence comes from Tapera naevia, assembly GCA_033556795.1. Taxonomy (NCBI): domain Eukaryota; kingdom Metazoa; phylum Chordata; class Aves; order Cuculiformes; family Neomorphidae; genus Tapera; species Tapera naevia. The sequence continues at coordinate 5,356,820 of JAUMJJ010000016.1, forward strand.
TCTTTGTCATTTTTGGAGGAGAAAGGGACTCACTGTGTTCGGAGCCAGCTGGAAGCTACATCTGTAGGACACATAGCAGTTTGACTCATGGTCTGAGAGAAAGAGCCACTTTGATCTGCAAGCAGAGTGACCAGGCCAGGGACAGCTAATGCACTATATTGAATGAGTGCCAGGAAGTGATAATTGTCTTTGTTAACAGCCATGATCATTAAGAATTTTATTCTAAAACCAATAACCTACTCAAATCCTTTTTGAAAAACTTGGTGTATGTAAAAGTAACATGAATATTTGTATATTTCTGTGTATACATATAGGTACACAGATGTCCATATGCTTGTACATATTTAAATTCTCTTGAATAAATTATTATATGGACAACCATAGCAAGATTAGTTGTGTAAGGAAGAAATATCTTGTTTGAACAACCAGTATGAGAGGGAGGGAGACACAGAGGTGTTTAGGCCAGTTTTCCCTTTCAGACTAAAGACCTGGTTGTGTCTGAATGCTGAACTGTTCTGTCCACCTATGCTACAAGACTGCATTGCTTGAAAGACAGTTACCGTCACTTTAATTTTGTTATTTTTTTCTTGACAAGGCTAGCTGTTTAATGTTAAAGGCTTTAACAATCCTTCCTAGGGATCTGCACTATGATGATTGTACGAACTAAGCAAAAAATATAAAAGCTAGCCTTTAGCCAGGATTTTTATTTTTGCTCTCATCGCAATTGTTTCCTCTGTAGACTGCAAATTTGTGTTGAGAACAGATCCATACTCACACACACATTCCCGATAGTGATGGAGTGCACTACGTTTAACTCAAAAAGCAGCTGTAGAAACTGTTCTGAAATATCTGTTAGCTGTGATACACTCTATTTAGATTATTTCTGAAATGCACCTGTTACTGTGCATTATGAATGGAGCTGTCAAACATAATACTTTATTGCGCTTAGTCCCTTTTGTTGAACCGTCTTGTAACTAACTTTACTCCAGCAGTTACATGGGTTGCAGCTGCATAAGTGAGACTGAACTAATGCGTTTGTGTCTAGGCTAAAGCAGATAAGAGACAAGAAGTGTTGTAGTGACATTTTTGTATTATCATGCAGATGAAGTAAACCATGTTAAAAAAAATGACTTAGTGGACTACTTTTTAAATGTTTGCTTTAGGAAATGCACAGTCTTGATATGAGAAAATTGAGATGAAATGGTGGCTTAAAGGAGGAGGACTCATGTACTCAGGAATACAAATAATTACTCCCACTAAGGTTGTTCCACATAAATGCTGAAGCTATGGATGTATACAGAACAAGAAATTATTTCCTGTGAACTGAACCTGAAGTACATGAGATATTTACTTTATCTAAAAGGGACTGTTTCTTTAGAGGCATATTCATGCTGGCTCTGTTAAACATTTCCTTACAATTAGCCTTTTGGGAAATTTGCTGTCTCCAAGTGTGCTTATATTCAGCAAGTTGCTGAAGTCAGGTAATTGCCTGCTTTCATGACAGCCTAGTTGCTCAGCAAATGTTTTGTAGTGATTTATGTGTAAGAGTAGAGGAACTGGCTTCAGCAGGAGGGCTACAAAATGGTCAATCTGTTTTCTGACCCTCACTCTGAAACAATGATAGATAGCCAGTGTTGTTAAAACTGTGAATGGTAAAACGGTTTTGCATAGTACCAGGCTAGCTATGTTAAATCTTGTGATATTGGTTTGAGGATAATTCAGAAGTCATTCTGGGAACTGGGGAAGGAGACTGGGAATGCATGTAAGAATACTTAAGACAGTATGTTGCTAGCAAAGTTTGAAATATCTTTGATTTGGGTTGATCCTGGCCTGTAACTAAACACCCACCACCTGCTCTCTTACTTCACTCTCCTCCATCCAGTGGGATGGGGAATTCAGAGAACAAAACTGAGAAAAATCATGTGTTGTAACAAAGGGAGTTTAGTAAGTAAAGGAAAGAAAGAAAGAAAAAAAAAACAGGTGATGCTGTCAGTCACCATCTCCTACAGTAGAAATATGCCCAGTGAGTCTCCATGCAATGATGACATTGGGAAGACCAAACCCACATGTTCTATTGATAAACACAACATTATTTGGCAGGGAATATCCCTTTGGTCACTTCTACTCAACTGTCCCAGCTCTGTCCTCTCCAAACATCTTTCCCAACCTACTTGCTGAGGGTGCAGAGAAAAAAGGCTTTAATGCTGGGCAATCACTGCTTGGGAACAACTGGAACATTGGTATGCTATCAACACATTTTTAATCACAGGTAGAGAACACAGCACCATATTGGCTGCTACAAAGTGTCCTAGGCAGAGCCAGTACAATCATCTGTAGTGTCTAACAGAATAAAAATGCATTTTAAAAAAAACTTTTTGACAAACTGCACCACGTCAGTATAATTCAGGATATTGGGAAGATGACATTTCAGTATGGAAAGAACCATGTCCAGATTGCACTCTTGGCGAAACAAGATGCAGTCTGTGCTTCCTGAGAATACTGATTCATTCCAGTCCATTGTGGATGAAAAATACTGGTGCTATATTTCTGTGTAATATTTGTGGACTTGGTGAACATCACAGAATGTTCATTTTCTGCCATAACAGATCTTAATTGTTTTCTTACTTCTGAATTGAGTGAAGATGTTCATTTTTTTACATTTTTGTAAAGAAGTACACTCAGGTTATATACAAGGGAAAGTTATTTTCCAAATGCATGCATTTAAAGTAGTGACATACCTGCATGTAATGTACTTGATTAGTACAATTAAAGGTTGTACGGACATGGGATAAAATATGGTAAAAATGACATGCTAAATAAGATATCCTTATGTGTTGAAATGACTGATTTTTTTTTTTTTTCCAGCGGTGTTAAGCATGTGTGCCCTATGTTGGCACTATGGCAAAAATTTGTCTAAGCAGAGGTCTTACTCTGGAGGTGACTAGAATTGAAGTGCGTCTGTTGTGCAGTCAGGGTTTAGTAGTGTTGAAGTCCTACTGGAAGGGACTGGAGAATTGATTAGGTCACAAACTAGCATTGTTTTCTCACTCTATAATGGAAGTAGCTTCTGGCTCTACACACTTTATACTGTGGTCGAACCTAGAATCATCTGTGGTTTGTCAGACTACCTTTTCAGTATTCAGTACCTATTCAGGGTAAGTAGTTGAACTCATCATCTGCAGCTAATATGCACTTAAATAATTTGAAATTTACTGTTTCAGTAAGTTCAGTATTTCAACTCTCAGATATTTTTAGAGCTGCTTGTAACATAAACTGAAATGTAGTGTGAATAAACTTTAGAAGTCCACAAGCCTTTTTTCAAATGATGCATATCTGAAGATTTTAGGTTACCGAAGTAGCCATAATAAGGATAATTTGGGAATAATGCTTAGCTGCCTGGATCTGTGAGTAGCTTAAAGTAGTTGTAAATGGAAAGGTTGTTTGTGTCTTACTTTTCTGAATTATGAAAAGCTATACTTGTGTTGTCATAGCAGCTGTGTTTCTTACATAAATAGCATTGTAATAGTGTGTGTAAAATCTTGTCATTGACTGTCATAGCTGTTAGTGGACTGTTTATGTAGCCTGATGAGGTTCCCACTAGAAATTCATTGGAAGTATTAGTATAGTAATACTTCTGTTCTTGTTGTTTTACTAATAATTTAAATAGATTTGTCCTAGATGTGAAAGGTGGATTGGGGTGGGGTGGGGGTGGAGTTGCTTTTAGCCCATTCCTTGCCTCCAGCCTGCTGTTGGAGTTGGATCTTAAAGAAAATGAGTGATTTTTTTTAATCGCTTTCACCTTGTAGGTTAATCTCCGAGCCACTGATGTGAAGCTTATGCGTCAGCTACTCATCATCAATGAAAGTATTGAATCAATCAAGTGGATGATTGAAGAGAAGGCCATTGCCAGCAGAGGCAGCAGTTTGAGTGGCAGCCTGTGCAGCTTGCTGGAAAGTCAGGAGACATCCCTCCATGGCAGCTGCAACAGTTTACAAGACTGTAGTGATGGACTGGATGGAATATCAGTGGGGAGTTATTTGGACACCTTAGTGGATGATGTCCCGGGTCACCAAACCCCTTCAGATATGGACCAATTCAGTGATTCTTCTATTATTGAGGACTCACAGTCTCTGCATAAGCATCCCAAAATTGATTCTGATGAGTACTACTGTTTTGGTTAATAAAAACAAATGGGACACAATGTGTTTGTACTTATCCTTTTTTGTTTGCTGCCATTTTATTTCATGTGTAAAATCCCCAGACTTCTCTGGGAAGGAAAGCATAATACAATCCTTTTAATTCCACTTCATAACTTTTCTGTTGTTTCTAATGCATTTTTTCCTTGGTAGGTTGGGCTTTTCTCTTCCTCGCTTTTCTTAATTTATTGTTGCAATTTTTTTTTGTTGTAATATTTTACAATACTGTATTTACAGGTCTTAAAGCTTTTCCTTTACCACTTTTAATCTTACAAATGAGCCTTCAGGGAATGAGATCAACAATTTTGTATTTGTTGGCAATAAAACATCTTCTGGTAAATATATGTTGTAGTAAATTTTCTTGACTACCAGGTTAGGCCTTTCCAAAGACCATGTCCTTACTGGGCCTTAAATCTGAGTCTTGAAAATACCTCTACAAAATAATTTTCTTTTTGAAGGCAATGATATTTGACTTTGTTAAGCTGTCTTCACTTGGAATATAAAGTATCATAAACTTTTCTGTGTGGTGTTTCTTTCTTATTGAATGTTCTCATCCCTCTTGTCTAATTATGATTTCAAATTCCTGGCTTTGTTGGTGACTTCCAGTGATGCATTCCAGTACTGGAAGCTCTGCATACGATTATATCCCATTTTTGTGCTTCATGCCTTTTGTTTTTGTTGAACCTGCTGTTTTATAAGCACAGTCTATATCTGTAAAAGTGAAAGGAACATCCCACCTTAAAACTATCCAATTCTAATAGTTTGGAAACTGAGCCAAAATTCCTCACAGAATTATTTAAAAAATTCAATTGAATCTTGAAAATTTTTACCTTGAAATTTTTAGGGATATAGAGAATACTAGTGAAGAATTTTGCAGGAGGTAACATACTAGAAGGCATGTCCTGTTTTGTTTTTGTTTGCACACATTCATCCTTAACAAGATTGCCTTGGTTTTGCCAAATAGGATTACTAAGATAAAGTTTTGCCCTGCTATCTTTTTGTTTCCTGTTTTAACAATAGAAGTTTGATTTAAGTTTTTTGTGCCTATTGGTACAGTTAAGAATTATGGCTGGTCATTCATATGGGTAGCATCTGAAAAGAGAAACAGAAATAGGCTGCTGTGTAGAAAGTCTCTGAGATTTCACTGGCCCATGCTATTGTGCAGAGGATTAGGAGGCAGATTATTCTTTTAATTGCTTCAAAATCATAAAGAAACAATATTTTATCCTTCTACAATAAAGAAAAAGAAAAGAACAGATAGAATTGAGCTGGATGCTTCAGCATCCATGAATGTGTTTTTTCAGTTTACAGATAGTGAAAGAGATATTGATCTTTATACATCATCTAGAAGTGTCCTGTCTTGCCATGTCTATATTCCTACTACCAGTAAACCATAAAAATCTCTCACTGAAGAAACTTATGCTTGCCAAGTATAGTACAGGCTCCCTATTTAAATTATTTGTTATGCATTCTGGAGGAATGTAGCAGTATGCAACAGCTGATGTATGTTGATTTGGTTCGTTTTGAGACAAAGTAATAGTCCAACAAGCTTATATTTTGGTATGTCTCTTGACTGGAAGCGGGGAAAATACAAATGATAAAATAGAGATGCCAGAAGACTGTTAAAAGGAAACAACAATTTCCAAGTGTTGCGTTTGCCATATCCAGGAACATGAACAACTTCATCTTTATTTCTGGGGACTAAAAAATTTGAAGATTTAGGTTTGATTTTGATTTCTTAATTGCGTTAATAGGATGTCATAGCCAGAAGGTAGTAATTTGCTCTGACTTCCCACTTAAGGCAGACCATGAAATTTATTATGTACTGAAATGAATCCAGTAAATTACAATTGAACTACAACCTCACTATTTAGGCAATGAAAAATTCTCCATTAAAATTTACCATTGGGTAATTAATGTTTATTTTAAACAGTTCGCATATTCTTTCTAGCTTCCTCTTGACTTGGTTGACCTTGGTCTTGAAAAATCTTTGTCCATTTCAAAAGGGATCTAGTTGCCCTCTTAAGAGAATTTTGGAATACTGGTTCTTTTTTGGAGAGTTTCCTTGTAATTTTTTTAATTATTATTTACAGGACTGAAAACCAATGTTCAGTATTATACTTTACAAACCTATATCTGTTCCAAATAGATAAAAGCAAAATAATTTTTTTTAAAGAAAAGTGGTAAAATGGCAAATACAATTCATTTGTTCTCTGTGATTTTCATCTTGGCTCTTCTGTCACTTATCTTGCTTCCAGGCATGACAAATAATTCCAAGACAATTTGTGAAATCACAGACAATGAACAACACCCAGTCCATTCTTATTTCCATACTGCTGAAGTTTTGTCTTTGAAAGACTTCCTGCTATGTAAGCTGTGCAATTCAGAGATAATAAGGGATAATCAGGAAAGAGAGATTCTGTATGCTTTTTGTTCTGAAATAGCTGTTTCCAGCTAATAATAGGAACGAGCTTGTAGATGGATGTGCTGTGCTCTGGTTCACAAACAATTGAAGGAGGGGAGGGAGAGCTCAGACTTTCACATCTGAAATGCATGGTGCTTTAAAGATTCTGCTAAGAGAGTCTAGCTGTGAAGTTTTGTTGCATTTTTGAAAGAGCAATTAAAAATCCTTTGAAATTTCACTGCCAGCTGTCTGATCTAGTGTTGATCTCAATGTTGCATGACTGTTTGTATTTACACAAATGCTATGAGAGGCTTAAGAACCAAGCAGGAGCTCTTGGATCCACAAGTAGGACAGAAATATTGTGCTGGGACACTGAAGATAAAAGATCATCCCTGCCTTTGGAAGGTGCACTACCATTATTCTATGAATTGATGCAGGATAATAAAAATAAGGCAAATTCTCATGTATCTTGCTCAAATGAAACCTGACTTTTGAAAGCAGCAGTAAAATGCTGGAAAAACTGTCAAAATGTTTGAAAGTTTGAAGTTTCAAAAATGTTTCTCCAAATCTCCCATTGAAAAAAAGAGGTCTGCATCTCGTATAACTCCATATAACCCACTGAGAAACAGTAAGAGTTTTGTTTAGTAATCTTAAGTATTAACTGAGCTGTCTTGAAAGCCTCTACTAGTATTTTTCACGTTGCCAACAAGCCTAAAAGATGTGTCTTTGATATAAAGAATTAACATATATGTGAGATCAAGAGAAAGCATCCATCACCCTACACCAAAGGAGGCTTTGCTTCACTTTATATGTGCTCTGTTTCAGCAGGTTTGTCTTCCTCAGAATAGCTATAAACTTACTATAGAAACAGTAAAATAACATCCTGCCCCAAAACAAAAAGATTTTTCCCTTAAATAAATTGAAAAGCAATTAATGCTGCCTACATTTGAACTTTCTGTTGGTCAGAGATTAAACTTCCCTGGCAAGTGTATCTAGAGTGAAAATACAACAATTTTTTGTCCCACCCCTTTTTCCCCCATAGAATTTTCTATACTATGGCATACCACGAATAAGATAAACAATCTCAATGCTCTTCCAGGAAACATGTCTGCTCTTTGAAACTGACATTTCTCTATAGTCTTGCTTGGTTTTGTTGGCGCAGTCCCAAAAGAAAAATGTTTGAAGAGATAGATCTTTTACTCACTGTTAGGGGACCACATGATACAAACGTCTGAGAATAAATATGGGTAAGAAAATTTATTTTTTAACACACAACCTCCCCACAAAAAATTGCAGAAACTGTGTTGGTATTCCCAAGCAATTTCTGGCCCCCACCCTGCTCTGCCCCTCTGTTTTTGTCTGATATGCCTATGGAAAGAAAGCAGCAGCTTGAGCCCAAAGGTCTGAAATCATGATTTTGCCTGTAGAAGGTAGAGCACATTTATACTTAATGCAAACTTGCCAGCATTTCTGGGTCCAAAATTTTATAGCTAAAAGCTATAACATTATAATGCATTAAAACCTTTTCATATGATCACTGTATCGGTCACCTTCTGGAAACCTATTAAACCACTGAAACATTTTTAATTTAGAAAGGGTACTGCTTTTATTTTATGAAGGAAAATGTTATTGTTACAATAGCATAGATTTTGATCTATGAATTATGAACTCAAAGGACAAAATACTTAATAAAATTAAAAATTGTGTTAGGTCTATCTTGTAGCAGTCTGTGATTCTCTTTAATGTTGTTGGAGACAATGTTTCTCTTCACTGTTTATTATACCACTTAGAAGCAGTTTACTTTTTTTTCAGATGACATTGTATGAGGTTTTATCAATATTCTTCAAAGTTGTTGTAAGAGCAGTGGGACACCAAACCCCAAAGAACGAGACCAACCATTTTTCTCAGAAGGGGAGGAAGGGACACAATAACAGAGTAATTATCAATGCATCCAGTACTGTGTGTTTCCAAATGATAGCAGATCTCAATATGTTAAAGGCAGACCTTACTTCTTTGACCAAGCTTGCAAGAGACAGTCTAAATTCTTCCACATAGAAAACAAATCTGAATGACTCCTCTGATTTCCACACATTCCAGGGGACTCCTTAAATGTTTGAAGATAAAGTCTTAAAATTGCCTAAAGTAGTACGTGATTACAAAAAAATAAATGTTTAACAGCAGTATTTGGTATTTGTTTTCCTTCTATCCAGTTTCTGAGAACTATACTTTACCCATTGTTGATAACCACTTTTTCTAAAAGGCAAGTTTTTCCTGTGAACGAGAGGATTTCCCAATAATTATATATGTTGCAATCAAATTCTTTAGGCAAAGTTATTAATTGCACGGTTGATATAACAAATAATCAAATTAGGGGGAATCTGTTCACCTTTTGTGTATCTCTTAAGATTTTGATTGCTCAGAAGACTGTCCCTTTCCTTCAGGGATACAGTACCCTTTTTTACCTGACAACTGAATATCAAACAGTTTGCGCGGTCAAGTAATCCTAAAAATATTTTGATGATGGGGGAAGAGAAGGGTGATTAAAATGCTCCTCACTTCTTTGCACAGAGAGGCTGTGTTTGGAACAGTGACATTCTGTTTAGGATAAATATGGCTTTCGTTGTGCCACCCTACCTCCTCACTGCCTGAAGTAATGTAAATATTTGGTTTAGTTTGTGAAGCTGCCCAAAGTCATTGCTGTGTCACTTTCTTTTTGGTATTCTGGTATGCTGCTATCTGCACAGTGATTTCCGAAATGAGTCAGTGCTACCTGGGAAGATATCAATTTGTTTTAAATTTCGCATAAAAAGATTGCTTCTTTAGAACACTATCATCAGGAAAGGTGCCGTTGAGAAAGGCTTTTAGATGGTAATTATGTTTTAAAAAAAATAAAATATAAGCCTAGGGTTTTCAGTTTTATCGTTCCACTTCTCATATTGTAGTTTAATTTACACTGGCAACTGAAAAAATCTGAAGGGTGAGTTTCAGATTGCAATAAAAGAACTGTGATTTATTGATGACCCATTGTGTGGAAGCGTAAATAGAAGAAAAAGATAGCACCTAAAGTATTAGGAAAATACTATAATTGTAATATTTTCCTCTGAAATCATTCTAAATTCAAAATATACACTTCAATTTGCTGAAAGGCAATATATTCTTCAGCGAGTATGGTTTCTTGTTGAAACACACAGATGAGGGCAAATATATAGAGAATAATTTGAATAAATGAAGTAAACTAATGATCCTGCTGGAGTAAGCACTTCATGATGGTCCTGGGAAGTCAATTAAAACTTGAAAGAATTTCCAGAGGTGAGCCTTACAAAAAGCAGGAAATTTGACAAATTATTTTTATCAAATTTGGACAAAAGTTTGGTGGCTGCAGGTTTTAAGCTGTGTGTTGTGGCTTCTTTGTTTTTTTGTTGTGATTGATTGGTATGGACTGAATGGTATGGTATAAACCTTACACTCCTACCAGTCTATGGTTTAGATGCATTCCCTTTTCTGTCTGTATTTTCAAATCCTTGGCTGTCAGAACCAGTAAGAGGAACTCCTCAAAAAGAGTTTAGAAAGGCATTCACTGAATAATGCCAATCTGTAACACCATGACTGGAGTTGCACACTGTTAAAATGTTAAATTGATTTCTTCAGTAGAAAATCAACTTGAAGCAGATTGACTGAGCAAGTCCTTCTTGTACCAAGGTTTCCTTACATTTCTTTACAATGCGAATTCTTGAATTGTTGAAGCTTTCTTTTCCATACTAAAGTAAGTCCATAATACAATAGAGCATTTTTTTTCTCCTTCTCTTTGTAATTTGGGCGAACAAAATTCTAGCAAAACTATTAAGCTCTTTTATTTCATAAAGATGTAGGAATCATTTAGAAAGACAAAGAAATGTACTGATTTTTTCTGAAGTAAAAAATTGTGTAAGACTTACAAGACAACATGCATGTCCTCAGCTCCTTTGCTGTGGCAATTAGGGCAATAAAAGTACAAGTTTAGTTTACTCCACATATCTAAGTGGATGCTAATCTTGATATGGCAGGAATATTTAAAGCCTAAATTGGAAGTTTTGCCATGTCATCAGGCTCATGAGCCATTGACAAGGTAAACATGACATATTGCCATGGTTTAAGGCTAAGTGACATATGATTCAGTGGGCCTAGGAATGCCTGATTTGTGCTACCAATCCCAAGCTGTTTCTTATGCTTTTATGCAGATGAATATTAATCAGATAGGTCCTGGGCCAGTATCTGGAAAGTACAGTACACAGAAGGCTGTGCCATTAGAGTCTGTCATGAACAATGTGCAATTCATTCAATTTATTAATGCTCTGTTTCCCCTTCAGGCAAATTATTTCAGCAGCGTTTGATAATAAAGGGTTTCAGTCAGACACTTTGACAAATTTGACATGCTGTTGGACAGAAGCCGTGCTCTTAGATATGAACTAAAGGCTTACTTTGCTTTGTTTTCTCGTAACTAGGCCTGGAAGAGGAACACACGTTTCTATCAGTGCCAGATTATTTGATGCAAAACTTCAGAGACTGTTGGCATGCATATGATACTGAAGAGAACTGTTTAGCAAGAAAGTTTGTGAATTGGAGAGAGTGGGTAAAGGATTGTAACACAGCCAACAACAAAAGATTCTGATGTGGTGTAGGTTCTGAACAGTGGTTGAGAACCAAGAGCACAAACAGGGTCAGTCATGAAGGAAGAACTAGCAAAAGAATTGCATCTCATTCATCTCATTTGTCCTAACTGCTGCTTTTCCATTGTTACAGATCTCACAGCTACGTACACTTACAGGACAGTCACACAAGCCATCATTCCTTTTCACTGTCTGTTTCTACACATACAGGGGATAATTTAATGAATTCCTTAAAGTGCTGCAGCTTGCTTGCCTTTTTTATTCTGCCCTAAACTTTTTTCCTTTTTCACCTTTGGAAGAGCCTGGAAGAAACCCTGACCTGTACCTTTTAACAGTCAGGGAAGAGATCCTGGTAGAGAGAGAACTGGTCACTGCTCGACTCACCTTTTCTTCTCAGAACTGCACTGCAGGCTTTGGCAACTGCTGATTTGTTTTAACCAGTACAGTAAACAGAGCTTTATTAGAAAAAAAATATCAGTGGTGAGGGACAAAGTTTATAGGTTTGATAATTACATAATTCAGCAACAGTTTATATTCTTTTGATGTTTTAGCAGCCTATAGGCACCCAATACATAGTAGGGCTTTATTGTGTCAAAACATCACAGTAGCAGGTGAGAAAGACAAGGTTTTTCCATTAATAAATTAATTTAAAAGAAATTATCTGTGGTTTTGGTTTGAAGTAGTAAGGTACAAAGATTTGTCCATTCTCCCTGATAATGAGGGAAGTTCATAGTATGGTTTGGAAAAAAGCCCAGAGTGTTTGAAGTCACATAACTTTACCAAGGATTACCTTTTCCTATTGATAAAATTCTGTTCTCTACTATAAGTATCTTATTTCTTAACATGGATTATGATTTTCATTTTCTAAGGGAAAAGAGTGATGTATTGTGTAAATCTTCATGTTGTCAAAGTATTTCATCATTTATGTTTATTGTTGGGTTTTTTTCCCAGATAAACAAGTCATAGTCATTTCTTAGACAGTAAACCTCATTTTGGAAATTAGACAAGTTTTTGGTCTGTCTGCAGGCTCATTGTCCTTTTGGTGTTTAAAATATTTTTAAATGAATGACTCATCTATTTTTTTTTTTGTACAATTTTATTTTCATAACACTAAAGCATGGACATTGGTATCTCTCTTTTGTTGTTCTGTTTGAAGTTAAATAAGAATAATAGTACCATTTTCCCTTTGAGCTTCCATTTCTTTTCAGCTGAGAATGCTGCTCATTGATAGTGATAAGGGACTTCCTTTCAAACTTCTGGAATAATGCTGTTTGGATATTTTGGCCTTTTTGAAAAACATCCATCATTAATAACATTTTGAAAACCTTGTAAATCAATCAGCACTGGTTCTTTAATTTAATATTAGACGTTCTTCCCAAGAGGAGGATTTACTCCAGTAATAAGCTCACTCATTAAGATTCTAATATGAGAAAATCAAGACCAGAAATAAATTGGCTCCCTTGACACATAAAGCAAAGTGGAAAGACATTACTCTATGCCCTAGAACAATCTTCTTAAAGAACAAGGTGAAGGACTATTTTATCTGTTTTACCTACTTGCCCTTAGCTATCTTGACAGTTTGAAGAGAGGAGAAAAATACCTTCTCATGGGAAAGCTCTGGCAGACTTTCCAAACAAATATTACAAAGCTGATTCGTAAGCAGTCTCTGGCAAACCTACTACGATTCTGCAAGTGTAGGCGTCCATTTCAGAAGGATACTTAAGTATGTGGTTAACTTCAAATAAGTGACTAGTCTCATTGACTTCAATAGGACTATTCATGTCCTTAAATGCCTGGCTGAATCAGGAACTAAATCCTCCTGGTTATTTTCTCAGCCTGCACAGCTCTGATTCTCTGCAGACACTGGATCTTTCCAAATGAAACTTTGCCAAACTCTCTTCACTCAGTATCTGCGGTTCATTGTTTTCACTGCTTCAGAAATGCCTCTGTAATCATCCCATTACTGGAAGATAGTTCAGCTTTCAGTTGTTTCCTTCTTAATCTTTAAAGAGATCATCATGTAGCAACATACTTTGATAATGCTGTCATTGAATTGTGGCCATACTCAGGTTCAGCCAAAAATATAGGGAGTTTATTAGTCAGAATAAGAATTTGCTTTCCTTTCTTTTTTAAGAGCCAGTATTTTTTTTTTAAGGGGTCTGATAGTCTAAGCCAACTTTTTAGTCAGTCTTTCTCAAAAAAAAATGGAAATATGCGTCGGGCCAGGAGTAGTGGAAAAAGCTAAATATTCAGCCATAGCTAAATTTGTACTACTTTATGTCATGGCACCTGCTTAAGATGTTTAAAATGTCTAATTTCTTTGTGAGCTTGCCAGATATCTTTAAATTAGCCCATGAAAAAGACAACTATAAATGGGTTTCATTTTCTCTTTTGTTCTTTTATTAGGGAAGTTTTTTCATCGTATTAAGACTGCACTTCTCAGTTCTTTCACTGAAGAGCAGTCCTACACACTGCTAGTATATATTCTTGTGAATTGTGTGCTAATAAACTGCAGTGTTGTTCCTGAAGACGTTACAAGTGTTATTAAAATCCAGAAAGGTTACAGCAGAAAGAGGAAAGATAAATCTATTTGTATTTCTCTAACTTCTCTGTACAGATACTGTTTCTAAGTCCCGGTTATATTATTACTGGTGCTTTTCATTCCATGAGTTGTCAACTGGTAGTGACTGTAGATAAAAGCTTTTTTATTTTCATTATTTTTACTTCTGGATCTTTATTGTTGATTTTGTATGAGAATAAAGTCTTAGCATGGACTATATTCTTCAAAAACATTTGAGGAGTAACCTCTTTTTGTCAACAGCTCAGTTTTGTTTATTTAAATAGTCCTAAGGGCTTTGATAGAATGACTTATATGTGACAATAAACAGCACACAGTGTACCAAAGCTTAGTCCCAAATGGATGGCCAACGCAATCTTTTGTTTTCTGTCTATTATGGTGTCTTCTTGTCACATCTGTGTGTTGTGAACTCTAAAAATCATGGACCTGGTAGGGGAAGTCAAACCTTAATTTGAGAGCATAAGCACCTACTTAAATCCAGAAGTTACTGGTACACTTTGAGCAGATAGTCTTCTTACAATAAATAGAGTAGACCCAAGCATTCATTTTAGAGATCAAATCCACTATGCATTGGTTGTTTCGTTATAAATGGAAAACTATCTTGCAAGGAAAGTTCCAGCTCTTTAATCCTCACTTCTTTAATATAATTCACATTTTAATTAAAAAGGTGATTCATGCTTACCAGAATCTGCATCTGTTTTGGTTTCTGTGGAAATGCAATGTTCAATTCAGTGTGAAGCTCAAGGACATTCCGACAAATGGCTAGCTGGATCACATTCAATAGATTATACCAAATAGAATGCAAGAACCAAGAAACCTGTATAATAGCCTGTGGAATTACATAACTACTGACCAATCCATATGGAATCGATGGCTGTTGGAAAAAGAATTATTACAGCAGATTGCTTCCCCAGGGTGTAAGCGTATAAGCACATGCGTGCCCATGTGCCCAACAATAGAAAAAGTTTTGGAACGATCTGATCTGATTGCTGCTCTCACTAAGAAGGAGAAGCAGTACGGGGACTGTTATTTTTGTTAAAACATAATAAATATCTTTGTGGCAAAAAATATGGGTGGCATAAATTCTTTCTGAATTGTGTAAATGTTTATAATGACCTGATTCAGTCTGAGAAGAGCTGGAATGTCTTTAATCACATTAGGACAAAAACATCAATTTATATTCACTTCAAGTCAGAAAAGCTATGTAGTAAAATGGCTCCAGGGCATTCCATGCTGATTGAACAGGAAAGGCTTCCAGATCATTGCGGCAGAAAACAGAAATATTTTGGGCCAGCTTCTCACAAAAATGCAGAACTAAATCATAAACAGTATCAGTGTAGATAGATAAAACACAGTTTTCTTGTCCAAAAGAGTTAAAACAGGACTATTGTACCCTCTTCTCATAAAATGTAGCATAGCACTATCCTTGACACTTTTTGTACTGCTTTTTGGAAATATTTCTATGTGTGATGTTCATCTTTGTTTTCCCTACGGTATACAACTACAGTCTTTTATTTGTCAGCATGAATCTCTTACTTCCTCTCTCAACGAAATCAATCAATACCGTTTTTCTTTCCAAAATTATGAAATAAAGTTTTTGTACTGCTATTGAATTTGGTGAAGTTTACCTTTGACTTCAGTAAGTTGTCCTAAAATAAAGGTCAACATCTTAAAATTGTATTATCCAAAACTCAGCAAATAAATCCACATTTAGGAATGCAAGGAAGTAGTCCTGCTTTCCAAAGCACCAAGCAGCAATGTGAAACTATACGCTTATCACAGTTATAATTCCTACTTAGCAGATTTTTTTCACTGACACCTTAGCAGAAAAGTACCAACATCTTAAATTCTCTGTGTAGCAAGTGCGCAAATGAGATCCACATACTGAAGTCCCTGAATTCTATAAAGCAGGCCAAAATTCCTGTTGTTCTCAGTTAGCTGAAGATTTTGGCTCAATTGTGTTCATTAGGAGGCCTACCGTTATGACTTTGGCTACTTATTTGACTCTGGCTAATTGCATGACTCATGTCCAGATCAAAGATCTTTCCACAAAGCAATATTAATCTTACCAGCCCTAATTCCCTAATGGTGAAGCTAAGTTCAGAATGTCCATTAACTTCATATTAGTCAATTAAATATGCACATGACTGAACAGCTTCATTAATGATTTAACTCTATCAAATTCAAAATTGACTTGGACTTTATGAGGGTCAGTTAAGCTGTGGATATGACTTGGATCAATGGAACTGCACAGGAAGTATTTACAGCCTAAATCTGTGGTAGAGATCTGTTTTTGTTTCCTGGCTTGTTTTATGGTTGCTTTTGCTGAGAAATACCCACTGTACCACATTAAAGCTATTTATAAATCCAGCCCTAATTCAGTTAACAGTTTAAGTTGAACTGAAAGGAGAATTATTTTGAAGATGTCAAGAAAGTTCATTTTTACTTTTTGTAAATATACTATTACAAGTTTCCAATCCATATTTTGAAGATGTCAAGAAAGTTCATTTTGACTTTTTCTAAACATACTATTACAAGTTTCGAATCCAGCTTTAGAAATGGGACCAAAAAAAACATCTTCCAAACAAATAAAAATGAAGTTCTTCCAACATACTTTTCCTTCTAGAAGCTTATTATTCAGCTTACTATTCAGATAGGAAAATCCTGATTCAAATCCATTCTATCCCTGATTTCAATACCTTTGCCTCTAGATACTTCCCTGTTCAGCATTGTGGTTTATAGGTTAAACCAGTCCCTGGGAACTGGCACATCTGTGTTTTGGTCCTGCTGTCAGTAAGTAAAAAAGTATTTTATAAAAAATAGAAACACATGAACAGGAGAACTGAAAGACTGATACAGAATGCCTCCTCACCTGCTTCTAAAGGCATTCTTCTGTGAAACAGCTAACATGAGGGAAGGAATGACAGGAGCCAAGAATTGAATGATTGGCTCTGAAGAACAAAAATTCGGGTTCTTCGACAATGGGTTGGCCAACACGCCAGGCTTGCTGGCAAACAACAGGGCATACCTGTCCCATAAGGGCATAAGATCACTCTCCAAGAAGTTGGTCGGACTAATCAAGAGGGCTTTAAACGAGATTGGAAGGGAGAGGGGAACATCACTGGGCTCAATAAATTAAATCATGCGAATGGCACCTCAGGCTCTGAGGGATGGTGTGGTGGTGGGAGCACCTGGTCTGCCACTTCAGTGGAAGTGGAGAATAGCACTCCAGGTGGCAACCAGAATTCAAGATATCGGTGGGATACAAACCACCGATAGTAGACGATTACGACTTGAGAACATTCCGCTTAGGAAAAAGGTAGAAACAACAGCCCAACAGAAGTGCATTTACACTAATGCACGCAGAATGGGCAACAAACAAGGGGAGCTGGAAGCCATTGCAAAGCTAGAAAACTATGATGTAATTTCCATCACGGAACCATAGTGGGATGATTTGCACAGCTGGAGTGCTGCCATCAGTGGCTACAAACACTTTGGGCAGGACAGGTTGGGAAAGAGAGGCAGTGGGGTTGCCTTCTATGTTAGAGAAAGTTCTAATTGTGTTGAACTACAATGTGCTAATGATAGGGTTGAGTGCTTGTGGGTTAAAATCTGTGGAACCTACACTAAGTCAGACATAGTGGTGGGAGTCTGTTGTCAGGATGAGGAAACTGATGAGCTCTTCTATGAGCAACGGGGAGAAGTCTCACAATCGCTGGCCCTCATTCTTGTTCAATATTTCTGGGAATTTTTCAGGGACAACACCAGAAACCTTTGGTGCATGAGTGCATAAGAACACTTTGAAAAATTGAAGTTAGGTGTCCAAATATTAAGAGATTTTCAGTTGTGTATGCCAGTGCATTAGTTTTAGTTCCTAAAAGGTAGAACTGGAGCTGACAGAATGTGCAAACAGAAAGGTTTATCAGCCAGAGCATGGCAGGGCAGTTTGCGCAGCAGTTCAAGGGGAAGGGCATGTCTTTTCAATAGGGACTTTCCACTGGCTGTGTGGGAGTCCTGAGGTACATAGAACACAGCAACCAGACACCATACTGTGACAACCTGCACAAGTCAAGGACACTCATCCTACCTGAAACCCAAAGCAGAATGGTGGACACCCATCTCAGAGCAAAGGCTTCAGCTTGTACTGCAAAGTCTGCACCATCTACCCAGGTGCTGGGCAATGCCTGCAAACAGGTGGAGCTGCTGAGGAGGGAGGCTGCAATACAGACCTTAGATCTCAGGAAATGCCTAGGTCAGGGCTGTCAAACTCTGGGCCAGATAAATCAAGGTGGTGGGCTGGATTTGGCTGTGAGTTTGACACCCAAGGCCTAGACCTTTCCCCTGGGTCAGGGGCAGGTGGCAGAGCCATCTGCAAAAGGTGTACTCAAGTAGAAGGGTTCCTGCAGCAGATGGTTGAGCTGCAGGAGGCAGTGAGAAGGCTATGTGGCAACAAACAGCCTGAGGAGTTAGACAGGTGGTTCCAGCTAGTGTAGTCTGCAGCGGACCCAAAGACCATGTCCAAACAGCCAGATACTCCCCCACTGGCATACACAGAAGTGAGAGGGAACAATAATGAAGAATGGAAGCTTTCAAGGGTAAGAACCATCAGTAGGAGGAGGCCTCCCCTAAAGCTTGAGGTACACCTGCAGACTGCTTCTCCACTCTGCAGTCTGGAGAGGAAGCACCCATCACATTCAGAGAGACACTGGAGGTAAGCAAGGCAATCCCATCTGCTCCCCAGATAACAACTAGCACAACTAAGCAAAGGTGATAGTAGTAGGAGACTTCTTCACCCATTTGCTGCCCTGACGCACTCTCTAGAGGAGTGTGCTTCTTACTGGGGGCTCCTATTAGGGATGTCACTAAGAGGTTATCAAGCCTTGTACAGCCCACTGACTACTATCCGCTGCTGTTATTTTACGTAAGCGCCATTGATACAGCCAGGAACAGTCTAGAGGGGTATCAAGAAGGATTACAGAACCCTGAGAGCAACAGTAAGGGACTCTGGAGCATGGGTAGTTTTTTTCATCAATGCTCTCAGTCAAAGGGATGGGGTTTGAAAGGAACAGTTGAGTCTGGCAAATTAAGAAATTACTACAGGACTGGTGCTAGAGCCAGGAGACTGATTGCTTATTCCAAGGGATTCACTTTGAGAAACCTGGTGTAATGGGAGCTGGTGGGGTTCAAATATCGGAAAAGGGCATGAGCGTCCTTGGTCATAGACTTGCCAGGCTGGTAAAGAGAGCTTTAAACTAAAGTTGCCAGGGGAGAGGAACTCATGCCACTCTACCAGTTTGATGCCAGTGCCAGCAGAGTCTGGAGAAGGAACACAGGTCAGCAGGAGAGCACCTGAAGAGCAACATAAAGGATTTCCAGCCAGTAAGTCAGCTTTCTTGAGGGACCAGCTTAATTGTTTCTATGCAAGTGCACGTAGCACGAGGAATAAACAAGAGAAGTTAGAGACGTGCATGCCTACAGGGCTATGATCTTATTAGCATCACAGAGACATGGCGGAATGGATTCTATGATTGGAGTGTTGCAGTGGAGGAATATGGACTATTCAGGAAAGACAAGCAAGGGAGACAAGGATGGGGTGTTGCCTTCTGTGTCAGTGACCAGCTGGACTACATGGAGCTGCACCTGGGGGTGGATGAGGAGCTGATCAAGAGCCTGTGGGTTAGAATTAAGGGGAGGGTAGTGACAGGTGACATTATAGTGGAGGTCCACTACAGGCCACCGGACTAGGAGGAGTGAGAAGATGAGGCCCTCTGTAGACAGATAGGCACAGCATTGCGTTCTCAAACTCTTGTACTTCTGCCAGAACTTCAATCACCCTGATGTCTGTTGGACGGACAACACAGCAGAGCATGAACAATCCAGAAGGTTCCTGGAGTGTGTGGATAATAACTTCCTTCTCCAAGTACAGAAGACCAATGAGGAGAGGTGCTGTGTTAGACCTTGTTATCACCAACAAGGAAAGGCTAGTAGAGGATGCAAAGCTCAAGTGAAGCCTTGGTTGAAGTGACCATGAAATGGTGGAGTTCAAGATCCCTACGGCAATAAGGAGGATGTGCAGCAAACTTACAACCCTGGACATGAGGAGAGCAGACTTCGACCTCTTCAGGGATCTACTTGCTAGGGTAGCATGGGATGGAGCACTGAAAGGAAGCTGGTCAGTATTCAAGGATCATGTCCTCTGATCTCAGGAACAATGCATTATGATGAAGAGGAAGTCGGGCGAAAGACCTGCAGCCCTGCGTGGATAAACAAGGAACTCCTGGACAAACTTAAGCACAAAAATGAAGCCTACAGAAGGTGGAAGTGAGGACAGGTAGCCTGGGAGGAATACAGAGAAATTTTCAGAGTTTCCAGGGATCAGGTTAAGAAAGTTAAAGCCCTGATAGAATTAAATCTGGCCAAGGATACATACATCAGTGATAAAAGGAAAGCAAAAGACAGTGTGGGCCCTTTCAGGAAAGAAAAGGGAGACCTGGTTACTCAAGATATGCAGAAAGCTGAGATGCTCTACGATGTCTTTACCTCAGTTTTCAAAAACTGGCAAGGGTTCAAGCCACACTGCCCAATTTGCAGAAGGCAAAGGCAGGGACTAGGATATCAAAGAAACACCTGCTGTAGGAGAGGATCAGGTGCGAGACCATCTAAAGAACGTGAAGGTGCACAAGTCCATGAGACCTGATAAGATGCATCTGCAGGTCTTGAGGGAACCAGCAAATGAAGGTCCTGAGCTATCATCTACCCATCATAATTGAGAAGTCCTGGCAGTCTGCTGAAGTTTCCACTGACCGGAAAAGAGAAAACATAACTTCCATTTTTAAAATAGGAAAAAAATTCAGACTTGGGGATCTACAGGCCAGTCAGTCTCATCCCTGTGCCACAAGATCTTGGAGCAGATCCTCTTGGAAACCCTACTGAGGCACATGGAAAATAAGTAGGTGACTGGTAGCAGCCAACATGGCTTCACTAAGGGCAAATCACACCTGATGAATTTGGTGGCCTTCTAAGACAGGGCTACAACATTGGTGGATAAGGGAAGAGTAACCAACATCACCTACGTGGACTTGTGAAAGCATTCAACACTGTTCTGGATGACATTCTTGTCTCTAAATTGGAGAGTCATTGATTTGATGAATGGATGACTTGATGGATAACAAATCAACTGGATGGTCACACTCAAAGGGTTGTGGTCAATGACTCAATTCCAGTAGAGACCAGTGACAAGTGGTGTTCCGCAGAGATTGGTAATAGGACTGATGTTACTTAACACTTTTTCTCAGGGACATGGACAGTGGGATTGAGGGAATCCCCAGCATGTTTGCCAACAACACCAAGTTGTGTGGCATGGTTGAAATGCTGGAGGGAACTGATGCCTTCCAGAGGGACCTTGACAGGCTAGACAGATCATGAGCTTGTGCAAATCTCATGAAATTCAACCAGGCAACAAATACAAGCTAGATGGAGAATGAATTGAGCGTAGTCCCGAGGAGAAGGACTTGGGGGTGCTGGTGGATGAGAAGTTCAACTCCAGCACAACTGGAATGCTGCCATGGGTGGCTATAAACCCTTCAGCCGTGACAGGCTAGGAAAGAGAGGTGGTGGGGTTGCCCTCTATGTTAGAGAAAATTTTCATTGTGTTGAACTAAAATATGCTAAAGATAGGGTTTAGTGCTTGTGGGTTAAAATCAGTGAAACCCACACTAAGTCAGACATAGTGGTGGGAGTCTGTTATCGGTCACCCAGCAAGGATGAGGAAACTGATGAGCTCTTCTATGAGCAACGGGGAGAAGTCTCGCGATCGCTGGCCCTTGTTCTTGTGGGAGACTTCAACCTTCCAGATATCTGCTGGAAGTATAACACAGCAGAAAGGAAACAGTCTAGGAGGTTCATTGAGTGCATGGAAGACAACTTCCTAACACAACTGGTGAGTGAACCAACTAGAGAAGGTGCTCCACTGGATCTGCTCTTTGTGAACAGAGAGGGCTTTGTGGGGGAGGTGACTGTTGGAGGACGCCTGGGGCTCAGTGATCACGAGATGATAGAATTCTCAGTTCTTGAAGGAGTAAGGAGCGGGGTCAGCAGAACTGTCACCTTGGACTTCCAGAGGGCAGACTTCAAATGTTTAGAAGGCTGCTTGATAAAGTCCAGTGGGAGACAGTTCTAAATGAGAAAGGAGCCCATCAGGACTGGATGCTCCTCAGGAAGGAAATTCTAGTGGCACAAGAGCAGGCCATCCCCATGTGCCGTAAAGTAAGTCAGCAGGGAAGAAGGCCAGCTTGGCTTAACAGAAAGCTCTGCATTGGTCTCAGGAAAAAGAGGAAAACCTATGAGCTTTGGAAAAGGAGGCAGACATCTCAGGAAGTCTACAAGAAGCAGGTGAGATCATGTAGGCAAAAAATTCGAAGCCTAAAGGCCAACTGGAACTTCGACTGACCAGATTGGTGAAAGACAGTAAGAAATGTTACTTCAAGTTCAGTGACAACAACAGGAGGACCAAGGAGAATCTCCCTCCGTTACTGGATGCAAGGAGAATTGTAGTAACAAAGGATGAGGACAAGGCAGAGGTACTTAACGCCTTCTTTGCCTCCATCTTTAATAGTAAGGTAAGATGTTCTCTGAGTTCCAAGACTCCTGAGACAGAAGACTGTGAAGGCGAACCCTCAGTGTTCCGAGAAGACTTGGTTAGAGACCTGCATGGCCAATTAGACGTCCACAAGTTTATGGGGCCAGATGGGATACACCCAAGGGTATTAACCAAGCTGGCAGAGGTTCTTGCCAAACCCCTTTCCCTCATCTATCAACAGTCCTGGCTAACTGGGGAAGTGTCGCTTGGCTAGAGACTGGCAAATGTAACTCCCATTTCCAAGAGGGGTCAGAGGGATGATTCAGGGAACTACTGACATGTCAGCTTGACCTTGGTACTGGGGAAGGTCATGGAGCAGATCATACTGAGTGCTATCACAGAGCATATGCAGCACAGCCAGGTGATCAGACCCAGTCAACATGGGTTTATAAAAGGCAGGTCCTGCCTGACCAACCTGATCTCCTTCTGTGAAAAAGCTACCCAGTTAACAAACGAGGGGAAGGCTCTGGATATGGTGTATCTGGACTTTTGTAAAGCCTTTGACACCGTTTCTCACGGTATTCTGCTTGAGAAACTGGCTGCCATTGGCCTGGACAGGCACACCCTCTACTGGGTGAAAAACTGGCTGGATGGCTGGACCCAGAGTGTGGTGATAAATGGAGTTACATCCAGTTGTAGGCTGGTCCCAGAGAGTGGTGTTCCCCAGGGCTCAGTGCAGTCCTGTTCAATATCTTTATCAATGATCTGGACGAAGGGATCAAGTACACCCTTAGCACGTTTGCAGATGACACCAAGCTGGGTGGCAGTGTTGATCTGCTTGAAGGAAAGGAGGCTCTGCAATGGGATCTGAACAGGCACCTGGGACACAACAACCCCACGCAGTGTTGCAGGCTTGGGGAAGACTGGCTGGAGAGCTGCCTGGCAGAGAAGGACCTGTGGGTGTTGGTTTACAACTGGCAAAATATGAGCCAACAGTGTGTCCAGTGGCCAAGAAGGCCAATGGCATCTTGGTCTGTATGAGAAACAGCATGGACAGCAGGGCCAGGGAGATGATTGTGCCCCTGTACTCAGCACTGGTGAGGCCACACTTCGAGTGCGGTGTTCAGTTCTGGGCATCTCACTACAAGAAGGGCGTTGAGGTGTTGGAGCTCGTCCAGAGAGGACGACGAGTCTGGTGAAGTGACTGGAGAACAAGACCTATGAGGAGCGGCTGAATGAACTGGGGTTGTTTTGTTTGGAGAAGATGAGGCTGAGGGGAGACCTCTTCACTATCTACAGCTGCCTGAAAGGAGGGTGTAGCAGAGCAAGTGTTGATCTGTTCTGACAAGTGACAGGTGATAGGACAAGAGGAAATGGCCATAAGTTGCACCAGGGGAGGTTCAGACTGGGTATTAAGACTAATTTCTTTACTGAACTGGTGGTCGGGCACTGGAACAGCTGCCCAGGGAAGTGGCTGAGTCACCATCCCCAGAGGCATTTAAAAAACAGGTAGATGAGTTTTTGAAGGACGTGGTTTAGCAGAAGATAGGGACAGTTAGACTTGATGATGTCAAAGGTCTTTTCCAAGTGGAAGATTCTATGATTCTATGATTTTATTATTTTTTCCTAATGTCTTCTCTAAATCAAGCTGAAAGGGAAATAAAATTTCAAGCTGGATAAAATACTTAGTTTAACTTTTTTTTTTTTCTGTTTTCTGAGAGGTATTTGAAGTAAGATGAAAAAAGTCATCTGGAGGACAAGAGTTTTTTCAGGTATGTGGATACTTTGAAAATACGTATAAAACCAGATCTCTGTCTCATTCTATTTATCTTCGCCCTTGATGCTAACAGTCCTGAAGTCCTGAAGTGTTTGAAGAATATAATCATACCCTCGCCCTCCCCCCCCCCCCCCCCCCCAGTATCTATTAAGCCAAACCAAGGTATTTATTTCGTTTAAGATTTCCTCAGAAATTAACCCCTACAATCACATGTTTATTTCTGTTGCTTTCTCTGAACTCCATCCAGGTTGCTGAATTTTTTTGGCATAGAAGTACTTGTAACTTTAAGCAGTATCTGTAGAGTGGTGTTCTTTATCCTACACAGACTGGAGCTATCTGCTCCATAGTACACTGTACTGTGCCTCTACTTGTACAGCCTAAATTTACATTGATATTTTTTGTTACTGTCCCTTTGCAAGCTCCCTCATATGGTGTCACTCTGAGAGTTTTTGGCTGAATCCCTCTGCTGTGTTTCTGGTTGTTTTTTTCCCAAGATGACTGCATATTTTCCAAATTGGATTTTATTTTCCTATTTTGTGCCCAAGTTTCTAACATTTCTGATTTCTCTTCTGGATTTAGTGTTCTTTTACCACACCAAACCTTATAATGTGAAAATCTCATTTACATTCCATTTCTCTTCTTTTTATTCATTAATAAAGAAGTTAAATTAGAAAAAAAATAAGGTGGATCTCTTTTACGGCCACCACCCTCTCTCTGCTACTGTCTATTTTGCAACTTCAAGTATTTGTGTGTTTGGAATATTTTTAGTTAACCTTTAACCCTGAGAAAATCTGAATATATACTATCAGATGTCTTTTTCTTGGCTAAATTATTCCCTGTGGTAGCTTGTAAAACAAGAATTGAGATTAATAAAATGACTTGGGAATTTAAAGGCATAACTGTGTCAAAAAAGTCTACCTTGAGAATTTATATTTACATAATAATTTTGCATATGAGAACCTCAGAATTTCAAATTTAATTAAGTTTTCATTATTACTGTCCTAACACAAATGCAGGGCTAAGGCACAAAAGACTGAAGGTGTGACTAACAGGAAATCTAAGTTTGCCATACTTGGACTTTAACCACTGTATCACATTAATGAACTGAGATTCCTTTCCCTGAGTAACACCCACAGAAATTTAAATCATTGGAGAGAATGGATAATGTGATTTCATTAAAAGAATATGTTGCAACAGTTGAAGAGGGTGTCCTGGGAAATGCAAGAATGAAGACGCTTAAATTCATATTATAAAGAATTATTCCCAATGAGGAAAAAACTAGCAATCTATATGTGGAAAGAATGTTACAAAAAAAGGGTTAACTTGCCTGTAGGAGTTAGTTAGTTTCAAGGCTTGCTTCAAAGTATTTACTCTGTAATGACTGTGTTGTTGAAAAATGAGGCTGGTGCAATGCAAAATCACCACTGTCTGAGCTATTCTGAACAAGCATCAAAGAGTTTAAAACAAAAGGAGTTTAACGACAGTACTTGCAAAGACTTTGCAGATGAATAATAACCATCGAACTACTTGTTATTTCTTAAGGAATGAAAGATGGTTTGTGCCATTTTATTTGAAATGTGGGAAGGTGTCAGTTTTATTAACTACATGCCTGGATTTCACTTACTTGTTAATGGAGGACCACTGATGAGGAGAAGAAATAATGTCTTGTTTGACACTCTATTACATATCAGACAGAAAAATGTGTCTCCAAGTTTTTAGGCACTTACTTAATCATCAAAGAACATACCAAAATATTTTCATCAGGAAATAAAAAGAAAGAGTGATGCTTTAAAATTAAATTTTTGAAGTGTGTATTTGTTGGTTAATGGGTTTTGTTTCACTTCTTTGTTTTGAAGAAAAGAAAATTAAAAAGATAAAGTCCTGGAAACCTAAAATTCCCCTAAAAACTGTAGTTCTGAAACCTTTCCTTATCTGCTACCACAGAATTTGATCCAAGGTATTTTGATCCTGGATATTGCCAAAAACCTATAACATCTCAAAAAGGTCTTCATGAAAGTGGAGGTTTAATTCCTTGAAAGAATTTAATCATAGACAATTAGATGTTATTGTGTAATTAGTATATGCACACTACAAATACGCATTGTTGAAAGTGTTCATGTTTAGTGGAAAAGTCTGAATTCTCCTTTATGAGGCATCAAATCGTTGTATATTATTTTACCTGATTATCTTGCATGTTCTTTTATTTTAAGAGATACTTCAGGAATTCCATTCCCAAGACAGTTTGAAAGCAGAATATTTCAAAATCTACTAACCCTGAAAACCTTATAGAGACATAAGCACATCACAACAGGTCACTGGAATCTCGCTTGGCTCCTTTGCCAGACCACCCTGGTTTAGGCTGCAGCTGTGGCTTATAGCTGGGAACAAAGTGATTTCGTAGTCTACTCCAGAAAACACATAAAAAAAAATGCCCTGCTGCTTGATAAGTAAGGTTCAAAAAATGAGTTCTTTTAAAGAGAATATGTTTGACCAGATCTAATAATAAATAACATTTAAGCATACTTTGATGTATTTGATTCTATAATGAAGCAGAGTAAGAGAAGTTTAATCACCATATAGAAAATCTCAAGACATGTAGACATTAGTTCAGGAATTCTGCAGTGAAACTTTGACATCTATTTTTCTCTAAACAGGAGATCTATCACTCAATACAATTTTTACTGATTTCTTCACTTCTCTTGAGAAATATTTTGCATGCTGCACTCCATGTCTCAGATTTTAGAGTGTTTACTATAGAACATAAACATAATGATCCTTTTGTGAAAATATTCTAGATACTTTTTCAAATATCCCAGAGCAATGGTCTTTTTTTTTCCCCAAGGAATTAAATTTGAACAATATACAGTCCTGCTGATGGTTCCTAAAGGAAGAAAGATCCTGAAGCTTGACTGCTTCTGTAACCAGCTCTGTCCTTAACACTTTTTTCAGGTCTTGGACAAGTAGTTACACCTCCAGAGCTTCAGTGTGATGATCCATACATAAAAGCAGCTATCTATAAAGCCTGTAGTCATGTTTCCATACAGATTTCTTCATGGCATTTTCTCTGCCTTAAAAGAAACACCTGTGCTTGTTTCAGCATTGTTCTCGGTATGCAACTGAAGCACTATCTCTTACAGGATGCAATATACTTGTGCATTTAAGGAGAGGTTTTTGTCTGATAGGCAGAGGAAGGAAGCTCTTACTCAGTTCCGTACAGAATCACAGTGCAAGCACAACTGTTGTCATATTCTTTTACCCCTACTTCCCACTTGTGAAACAAGATGTAGTTTCTTTTGCTCTTCCTTCATTTTCCAAGCAAAGGGAAGTACTACCTCTTTTCTGTGGTGTAGGCTGTGATGGTGTAGTGTGTAAAATGTCAGGCCAAATGCCTTGTGCTTTCAGGTCTTGTGTTTCTCTTAACGTGCAATAAGAAAAGACACTTGAGTGAATGATTGCACCAGGGATGCTTACTGACATGCAGCGTTTTGTGGGTTTCTGTCTGTTTGAATAGCCACGTGAAGCCTGCTTGGGAAGTTGGAGCTATCCCTATGTATTCAGTAAAGCTCTGATACGAATACTACCAAGCCTGCTTCTGAGGCTCATTTGAGCCTGCAATTGCTGAAATATTGTCAGCATGCTTGAGAGGAAAGTGCTATGGAGTAACACTATAGTCCTTTATAGACTTCACACATCCTGTTTTAATACTTAAAACAGTGCTGTAGAATAGGGTGATATATTCACAGTACAGGGAGTCAGACCAAGGACTTTTTTGACTCAACTTAAATATTTGGATTTTTAAAACATAGCATACAGCTGTATAGCCTTTATTAAATGGACAAACTCAGTCAAAAAGTTAAATGGGAAATTTTCATCCAAGGCAGACATACTTTCTTAAAAGGTCCACCTTTTTTTTTTTTTTTTAAAACAAAAAGGGCCTTCAGATTTGAAACGAAGCTTGAGAAGCACATCGCAGATATGATCTGGGAACAGAGTAGTTGGAGAATATTAGAAGGAGGAGAAAAATGTGTTTAGCCTTTATAGCAGGGGTGAGGCTATTACTGTGTCTGATAGACATATTTAAAAGTAATATATAAAATTGGAAAGAGTCTGGAGAAGGTAGTATGAAGTCTGAATAATTGACCATATAGAGTAAAATGTAAGATGCCTTTACTATGGGATATTTAAAGTATCACTCCATCAAACAATCTAGTAGGAAGTTAGTTCATGACTTGATCTCATTTTCAAATTATCTACATAGAATTTATATATTTTAGCAGAAAAAAGAATAAAGAGATCAAGAGAAGGAAGCTGATGGAGGTCAATACAAATTAAGAAAAAAACATTGCATAAACCGTGGAGTGGTTTCCATGCTACCTGAAATTATTAAATCAATACAAGCTGTATTTTCAGAAGGTACAATATAATTCAAACAGAAATTACAGTTTTAGTGCAAAACAACCAGTATTATGCAGTGGTCACGAGGAACAGAATTTCTCCTATGGGAAAGTTTCAGACCATACTTCAGAGCTCAGCCTGTTCTACTACCTGTGGCTGAGATTTCTTGACTTTTGGTGTTCAGTAGCTCAGGAGACAATGCAACAGGTCACAAGCTGTACACATTTTTGCCGCGCACAGTGCTGTTTCTGGTACCTGCAAGCTAACACTGAAGGGATGGCATAGACACTGGGTACTTTGCTTCTTGCATGTTATCCAGTAGGCATGTACTCATTTTACAAGAGGAGAATGGTCAAGCGTTATGAAACTATAAGAGCTCACATGGGCTTTGCTCTCTTGAGCTGGAAACCTTAAGTCATTCAAACCTGTGTTCCCTAAAGCATAAATACTACAGGTGAACTTATGGAAAAGCTGCTCTGAACTTTGAAAACGTGTTTTATGTCATAGCAGTAGCATTGTATTTCAGGATTTGTCTCCTTCCTGAACTGCTATTTGTTTCCCCAGCAATGGATATCTTCTTGTCATGTCTTAACCTTTTAAACAGCCTTAGGCTACTGAGTGGCTTTGAGGAGGATTTGTCACTAGTGCTTTCTTCACAACTAAGATATTTCTGGTGTTAAAACCCTCTCCATTATTGTTGCAAGAATAGTGTCTGTGTCACCTGCTAGAGATTTTTTGTCTATCCATAGAAAGCCTAGAGATTTTTAAGTATGTGTCTTGAGTGTTAGGAAGACTAAGGTGCTTCTCTGTAATAGCGTGCTTCACCTACTGCTGTTGTGGACATTTTGTACAAATACAGATCATCTAGACAACTAACGCTGATGAATCAATTTTACATAGATTTTTCTTTTAATCTGTTTCAAGATGTTATTTCTAAATTACTCAACTGAAAGAGAAATAAAAATTTTCTGAAAGTCATTTTTCCATAGTCAAGGCAAATTAAAACGGAACATATTTTTTCTCTTTTATAAAGTATTTATTGTCAAAAACTTTGTATTTCTAATCTTCTTTTAGTGTGTTTATAGTACTAGATTTTTCTCTTTATAACCGTCTGAACTAGAAGATAGTAAAATGTTCCAAACAATTAAGAATTATTGAATTGCTGTTAATTTTTTGGGGTTTAAGTACATATTTTTAATTATATGATAGACAGAAAAGGAACAAATAATATATATTGTGCATTAATACTCTATTTCTATTAGACTGCAGCCTTAGGTATGCTTGGTGTTGGCTTAGTATTCCTAATCAATAATACGGATGTTAAAAAATAATAAACTATAATACTTAATAACCTACTCATTTTTTCCTTATTAATGAACACTTGCTTTTAAATTGCTTCAATCAGTACAATTGAAGGCATAATTATTTATGTCAGTAGATCAGATATTTACTTACAAGCTAGAACGTAGAGAGCAGAAAAGAAGGACTACCAGATAACAGTGGTCTCACGAGACTGCTATCGTAGCTGTTTATCAGGGAATGCTAGGAAGATCTTTCCTCCAGTTAGTGAAGCATAATTATCAATAATTGGCATCCTAGTGGCTGGTGAAGGAGCTGAACAAATTAATTGCATTACATTACAAGGTCCTAGAGAAGGGTTTTTCAATCTTACGAAAGTCATGGTTTTTAAGCAATGTTACTTTGAACCAAGAAGTGGACATAAAAGTACTTGATACAGTTTTGGTTTCAAGGTTTAACTTTTCTCTCTGTTTCTCCTAATTGTTTTGATGTCACATTTACTTTACCTTTCTCTCCATTAAAGAAAAAAAAGAGGGTTATGAAGAACAAGATGATAAACAATGGAGAAATAGTTCTTCATTTTAGCAGCTCCTTTAACTTCCGTGGTAAAACATGTCACAGTTCCCTGCCAGCACATTGGCAAAGAACAACAAAAATTTTGCTGCCGATTTGTTCAAAGTTTAATCAATTTACTTAGGATCAGATGAAGAACATTTTAGAGGACATCTTATGGAAACCATTCATGAACTCAGTAGAGAATCAGAAGTTATTCACTGGTATAAAATATTTTCCTCTATAACCATCAAATAAAGGAGCAAGGACAACTCCATTTCTTGTACCATTAATCAATTAGCTGTCTACAATGTTTTCTTCAACAATAGCTTTGGAAGAGAAGAAAGGAAGCAGCCATACTCTCAGAAACTGTTTTTCCCATGGTATAAGTTTTCCTGACAACAAGTATAATTTTTAGACTATTTTTACAAATGTGAATGGTGCTTTCATTTTATGCCAGCTTAAAATTAGGAACATCGCTTCATCTTAATAAATGATCCTGTTATAATTTAATAGCGTGAATTTAGGTTTTTCTTCCTACATTGAAACAATTCATGTATGTTAGCTCTGTCACCATAAGAACCCCTGGACACTTGTAGACTGTAGACTTCTAGATGAGTTTAACATTACATTTGTTATCTGTTGTTCAGTTTACCTCAGGTTTACATAGGTAACCTGAGGATTTTAAAGCCAACCTTAGACTGTCATAATGTTACGTCTCATCTGCCCCAACACAAAAATAATAAAAAATTCAGAACCTGCAATTTACTGGATGCTCTTTCCAGTGAAGACACAGCCACAAATAAGAGTCATTTTAGAAGAGAAGTTCTTCATTTCATGGGGAACGGAAGACTTCTTTGATGGAACTTAAAAAAAGAAATAAATAACTTTGTTCATAATGTTTCTTGGAAACAATATTTGGTCTGGTTTTTTTTTTTTTCTATATGTGCACAACATTACCCAGTGGTCTGAAAGTTATACCCCAAACTTCACTTAACTTCAGTTAAAGAGTTACTAGTCACTTGTAAAACAAGACAGGGCTATTAGAGTATTGTGACTTTCATTAGCAGAGAATAGTCATGTAAATCTTAGTTGTTGGTATAGGATTGGAGATGTTAAAATATATAATAAATGGTATCTAACCGTATCACTTGCTCATTGCTCTACATTTTTTTTGTATCCTATTCTTCTATCATCTTTATTGTATTTGTAAGAGTTAAGGCTTTTTAATGTAGACAGCATTACACTGTGAATTGGCATAACTAAAGGACTGCTGCTGATCATTGTCAGTCACAGGATATCAGCATCTATGCGATATATATACAGCATCTATGCAATAAAGGCATTTTAGACTTGGTAGATATTTTATGTGAAATTTTTATCTACGAGAAGCAGAACAAATCTAAAATCATTATTATTTAAAAATTCATGAAACATACCACTGTAATGGTCACTGTGTGTTTATGTGCCCCAGTGCAAACACAACAGCTCTGAACAGAAAGGGAACTGTTTATACTGTGAGGAAGAATGCCTAGGAATTTTTAATGGAGACAATAACAAATACTAAGAGAGTGTCTTTTCTTTCCTTCTGCCCTTTCTAGCCTTTCTCTCTTTCTTCCTTCCCTCCCTCCCAGCCACACTCACCCTGTTTTG
Source organism: Tapera naevia (assembly GCA_033556795.1). NCBI lineage: Eukaryota > Metazoa > Chordata > Aves > Cuculiformes > Neomorphidae > Tapera > Tapera naevia. The sequence continues at coordinate 5,388,898 of JAUMJJ010000016.1, forward strand.
TTGGTTTTCTGTAGCTGTTTAAATCAAGACAAGTAAGCAGCTACAGACCTCCATGCTTTGAGGTTACTTTATTACAGGTTGAAACAAAATCTTGGATACTCACCTATGTGTTAATCCTCACTGCTGAAACTCACACATGGTAAGCTGAAGATCTGACATTTGTTCTCCATGAGTAGCTGTCAGTAACTTTTCTCTCTTCTGGTTTATGTATGTGTTTTTATCTATAATTCTCAGGGATTAGACTGAGCCTATGGTAGCAAGCAGTTTTAATGAAAAATTGACTAGACCAATGAACGGTAACACAAAATCTTTGTGTACTAAGGAATGGTACTGAAGGTGAGCAAGTTTTTTTCCTGTGCAACATTTTAAAAAAAACGGGTTTGCTCTTATCACTGCTCTTTGCTGTAAAGTACATGAAATGCACCTTTATTGCATTTTACATTTTATAATTAATTCCTAAAGCTCAAAATGAGTGGTTGAATCCCCATATGTCACCTATCTGACATCTGAAAAGATTGTATTTGTTTGTCCAGTCCTGTGAAATGGCAAATAAGATATAGTTTTCCAATGCTGCACAGGGATAGGTCTGTTGTATAGGTATGACAACTGAAGCATTATATATTGTTACTTATTCAAAGAAAGAACCCTAAAATGTTAGAAATTCTAGCCGCAGTAGATCCTTGAGTTAAAATCTGGAAATACAAAAAACTACAAGGCTAAGAAGATTCTCTAGGTGATAGCAATAGCCACAGGCCTCTTCTGCTTCCTACATATATCTGTATGCATCACATTTCATAACACAATCATGTAATAACATGATGAAAGACTTTCAAAGTAAGTGAGAGTTATTCAACCACCTCTAGGCAATACAGGGCTGTTTTCCTGTTCCCCAAGCTTTTGCATAACTTTTTTTCTTATCAGTTTCTGTTACATGCTCTTTCTTAAATCATGAGTCCTGGATCACTAGACTCAGAAATCTGATGAGTCAATGGTAGTACAAAGATATGGCCTCACAACTTTCCTCTACAGAATGAATAAGAATACCTTGACTTATGCTTTAGCAATTCATCGGAGCCAAACAGTCTGTGTTTAAGGAGAATATCACAGTTTATATTTCAACTGTGATAAAAAAATTCCGGTTTAGGATAGGGATCCTTCTACTAAATGTAATTTCAGTCTCCAGTAAATATTGCTAGTCTGTTTTTTCCTGCAAAAGATGTCAATTTTCTTCTGTATTCAGACCCGTAAGCAGGAAGTTGCATTCCTATCTGATTTTCACTTCTGTATCCAGTGAGGTTTGGTATTTGACAAATGTGACTTCTGTTTTTTTCTAATCAAAAATATGTAATAATATGCATGAGAATGACTTTGCTGCTTTTCATAGTGCAAGTCTCTGTCTTTAACGTGTGAGAGCTTGTTACCAATTAGCTGCATTTTCTGCAAGACATCAAGTAATGTAAGTTACTACAGCTCTGAGGCAGCAGAACTTGGGGTTTTTTTCGAAGTTGTCTCTTATCTGGATGTTTATTAGTGCTTAGTGAGTATTAATATTCATGGGTTTCAACCTTTTCTGTTTCTCTGGATTTCTTCAGCTTTGGTCACTCTGATTTCAGGAGCCAGTGGCAAAGATTACAGGACTCTCATATTTGTAGGCTTTTTTAGAAAATGCTGGTGTCATTACACAGGCAATCCAGATGGATTACTGCTGGCACATTACTCGATTGTCACATGGTTGGTACCTCTAATAATATGAAAGAAAATAAGTTGCTTTTTAGACAAGCAGTTTTATTTAAATGTTTAAAATGAATTTAGGTGTTTGAAGATTTCTACAGACCTCCAATCAGAATTTGAGACACATCTTAGTAAGCTTTCAGTGGCATGAAGGACCACATTAAGATCAAGCTAATCTTGATCACATTGTGAAGCTGGGTTGCACACTTCAAAAATGTCACTATCCACTTAAATACCTCTTTGAGTGTTTAAGCACCTGGTACATGGTCTTTAATTATTGATGAATAGTTTAAGCAAAAGAGTAAAACACCCGAAGTTTCCTCTTCTTTTGAAACTACTTTTATATTTATACATAAAAAGCCCTCCTCCAAGACATAGCTTTGAACCATGCCTGAATAACTTCCTTTTTCAGACCCATGAAGCCTATTAAGTGTTCCAAAACCAGTGACTTCTTGAAGATTTCACATACACCTCTTGCAAATTTTTGTCTTTTTCTCCTTTGCCAGTAGCCCCACAGCCACACATTATTCTACAAAACATGCAGAAATGCAAATCGTATTAAAAAGGACTGAGGAAGTATTGGGAAGGTAAATCACCAAATGCCTCTTCAAAGCAACATTGTGTTTAGCTATTTGGAGGTACAGGAGTCTCACGGCTTAACAGTGCAACAGGAAAAAAAACTTGTGTCATTAGGATTAATATGTTTTTTTCTTTCTTTGTACTGTCTTTAGACACCTAATACAATTCATTGCTGGAAACTGGAAGTCTGAAAAACACACAGCCTCAGTATTCTTTCTTGATGAATCACATGGTATGAAACTTCTCTCTATACAAACACTGAAATACCAGAAATGCCACTGCTGAAGAAGCTTATCCATTCTGAGTTTTACGGTGTCTGCCTGACTGGTTTGTCAAAGAGATTTGCAGAAAACAGAACAATTTTGATTCCAGGTTTCTTAAAACAGCAGTCAAAGCAATAGGGATGTGTGTGAAATAAATCAGAAACCGTGAAAGTCTCTTAACTTTTTCCTTTTCGCTTTTTTCCACTTTCTTTTCCAGTTCTTTGGCACATCTAGGTTCCTCCAAGCAGATTAAGGTTCAGATTTCTCAGTTTACATGAGAGGAAAATCTGAAATTTTCCATATCAAAGCAGTTTTCACAGTCTGCACATTGTGTATATGTGACAGAGTTGGTTTCTCCATCATGGTGATTTTGAGAGAAACCTGCACTTTAGAAGTATTTTTGTTACAGCATAGCATTTGTCAGAGGTGCCTAGTTTCCCTAGTTATTGAAAATCTGGAACAGAGAAGCAAAACTTCAAGACAGCTCAGGAACTGCTCTAAATCTGTGAAGGGAATGTCTCCAGTCTCCAGGAAAGGGGAAAGCAGTAAGAGGAAATTAAAGGAGTAAGCTAAAGAAATTTTCTTTTTTTTGTCACTGTTTTCTGTCTTAAGAGAACAGCGTAGTCTGTGGTTTCACACAGAGAGGTATTTTGTTATTGCACTGAAGTGAAACCAAAACTGAAAGAGTTGTCTGGTGCTCGTGAAACAATAAAATATCTTTTGATTTAGTAAATAAGGAAGTAGGAGCTGAAGTACCAAGAATTCAGAAAGCTGATAAGTGATCATGCTGTGTGGGAAAGTAGGATGGTTTGTTCAGACTTGGGGAGCAGGAAGCAGGACAGGTACTAACAACTTAAGTCATGTGGCTGCTACAGATATCCTGGATTGCTGTGATGCAGCAAAGGACATGATAATCATGTTCTTCCAACTGACAGATGGTGAGTGAAAGACTTTAGGGTAAACTCAGGTGAAGACTTGTGGAAAGCATCTAATCCTCTAATAAACTTATTGAGTAGGTCCCATGCATTGTGACCTCATACTTCATATGGAAGTTTGAAAATACAGCCACATTCTTGTGTGATTCTTTCTAATTTTCACAAGTGGTATCCGTTAATAAACGCTTTTTTAATTGATATTCACAGGCAGAAGCATTTTTGTCACCCCTTTCCTATCTACAACTTTAGAAATGCAAACACCATTTAGTGAACTTTTAATTATTGGAGTTAAAATTATAGCTACATATACAATTCATCTGCGTGGAATTCACTCTTCAATGGTACAATAGTAATAACCAAGGTCAGACTAAAAGTGACTTAAATGTGATCAAAATAATATGTCTGAGTGCAATTTCCACTTTGATAAGATGATAATAATATCTAACTGTCACAGCTAGAAAACTAAAAGCAAAAGACAAAGCTTTGCATCTGTTATGAAAGAGCTTATTTTCTAATATCCTTTAAAAAAAAATAACCACACAAAACAAAACTGGGGCATTTATTTAAACTAGCAGAATCAGAATCTAGCACACAGCAGTTACTTTGCTGAAAGAGCACTGATATGGATTAAATGGCTTGCCTCCATGTGAGCCAATAGTGAAAGGACAAACGTGGAAACAAATCTCTGGGTAGAGGCAAGGTCTGAATAAGCTCTAAAGTGTCCCCACGCTAAACTTCTATGAACAAATTTTGATTCTTTGCTCACAAAAGCAATTAATTTTAATGCTGCTTAACACAGATATTTCCCCCATTTTACATTATGCCTTCTCCTTGTGGAAAGAAATGTCAATATTGGGTAAAGGGCTGCATATCCTAGTGAAGCAGCAATTTCAGTAATCTATTAAAAATTATCAGAAATTCTCCATTCATCTGGAGTCCTTTCTAATGCAAAGAACTACCAAATCCAAATACACTAACCCAGTATCAGCACTCTAGGCTGTCTTGGCTTCAGACAAGGATCTTCAGCATTCAAAAGTCAGTCTTAGTACATGATCCTGTTAAGATACTTTAAATTTTATTATTAACAATGAACATAAAGAGTTATAGTATACAGATATTTACAGAATATTTGCAGGCTAAACCCACCACCTGTGACATCATTCACCATCCAGTTAACATATGATAGCAGATACTGAATTAATACTATTATTTTAGGATACAACAATCTATTGTATTCAATTCCTTCAGCTGCAGTTATTCCTGCACATACTTACAAAAAACTTGAGTGTTAATTATGATTACATGTTCTTTTATTATGAGATAATTTAGAGCTATATTTGCCAGCAACAGATTAGCTCCTCAACATTTTTCAGATTAGAATTTTCAATGACAATGAGCCTGCAAACACTGATGGCCTCCTACAACATATTTCATCTTTTATGTGTTCTGTATTTTGACTGTTGATGCTTTCCTGTTCAGTGTGCATCACTGAGGTTATAAACAGAGCACAAAGGATGTACAGCAGAGCAAATAGCTAAGTGGAATACGCCATCAAAACAAGAGATATTTGAAGGTACATTGTGTTAAGTACAGCAAGGGCACCAGAAACGGACAGGCTTAGTATCTTCCTTCAGTTTCATAAATAGGGAGCTGAAAACATGTCGTGCATGCACATGCACATCTGCATTACACAGGTGAAAGACAAACCTATAGCAATACACTGTGAAGATTTCAGAACTGTGTTTTTTTGCCAGCAAACATCAATTGTTTAGCGGAGCCTTTCAGTCCCACAAGGTGCATTCCTTTTTTTTGGGGGGGGGAAATAATGCAGAACACCAAGTCTACCTTACTGCAGTGCAGCTGTGATGTGCCTGCAGTTTTGCTGAGCTGGCCTTGGTTGCCAGGGTATCAACATGGCACTAGGGAAAATAGCAAGCAGTATAAAATCTGGGGAAAGTATTTGTTCTGCTTAAAGAAACTTAGCAAGTTTTGAGAGCTAGGCATTGGTTTACTAACTTGCCCACAATCCATTGATACAGAAATAATTTTAAGTCTTGGCACACTGGAAGGATCATCACAAGGTAAGATCAACCTGTCCTTTGCATTTGTGGATAGTTCTCTTGTATTTGGATTAGGAGACAGAGCAGCAGGATTTGATGGGGCTGAAGTCACTCATACTTCCAGATAAACATCAGTCCTTTGAAAATGTGATGAAAGATGGAACTGGCTGACCATCTGGGTGGACATATTTGCTACATGAGCAGCAGATGTTTGACAGCTTTTTTATGTTAGAATTAGAAGAAGTTCAGAGTTTTAAGTGGATCTCGATAATTGCTGTCACTAACTTTATACACTGATATTTAAAGCTGTCGTTATTAGATATATCAAAGTTTAATTTTTCCAGGTGAGTCTATTAAAAGTAGTTTTGTTTTGCTTTCTCATTTTTTCACACTTAATAAAGATGGCTAATGAAATAATATTCCTTTCTCATAGCAGAAACAGGCCTTCTGTGATCAGATATTCATCAGAACCATCAGCTTCATTGTTTCTGTTTGGTTTTACCAAGGATCTGACTAAATTGAAAAATATTTTAATTACATTTTAGAAGTTCTGCTAATAGAGTTTCCAACCAAAAACATAATGACAACAAGATTGTTTCTTACATCCAAAAAGAAAAAATATTTATTGAAATACATGAAAGTTAGGAAAATCTTATTACTTTCAAAATAAAGGCATTCAATTTTCAAAAATACTTTAAAACAATCCCTTTGTAATAACATCTTCTGACTGTCAGCATGAAACAAGCCAAAAAGACTTTGAATCTGGTTATATTCTTGTTTAAACAGATTTACTTGTTGGGTTACACACATGCAACTTTGTATTTTGTCTTGTCTCCTCTTCAGTGCAAAGGCATAGAGTACCTAGACTCATTATTTTAGAATCCTAGAGAGTTACTGCCCATATTAACATCATTACTATTTAATCTCACTTCCCCTCCTCGAATTGTATACGAAAGTTTAAGGTATTTCCTAATAAGACTGCGCTGTAAATTAGTTTTAGCTTTCGTCTGATTTCTGTTTACCAGTGTCACACTTGAAAAGTCCTAGAGCACAGCATTTGCAGGGCATATGTAAAATTATCATTGATAGCTGTCCTTGACAGCCAATACCGAGCAGGGTATAAAGGAAGAGTACCAAAGCTAGGTAAAGTGCACTTGTGTCAGAGAAAACCACCCAAATATGAGCAAACTTCTAGGTAGTTTGGGGGCAGAAAATGCTATAAATTTTAATATTTTATCCTTACTTTCATTCTCTTAGTCATGGCTGCATGGAATGTAATTTTCTCTAAGGAATAGATTTTGCCAGGAAGACGTGCAGAGAAGGAAGTAAAGGCCACACAGGATAGGGGGAGTGGGGGTTCTTTTTATTCTTCACTCCACTATGAGCTATATATGAAGAAGTTTCTTCACTTTTGCTTTCAAATGAGTTTTGGCAGTGCTCCTCCACTCTGCTGCTGTTTAACCTGCTATCACCTCTTTGACAATGAAGCATATAGAACCAAAATTAGCATTTCTGTTCCTTGAGATATTTATGACTTCATTTAACAGTGGATAATAGCCATACAGACCATGTTGGAGAAAGAGAAAAAATAAATCTACTCCATTGACTTAATCTGTTTTATATGTGCATAACACAGGTGTGTGCTGGTTGTATTTTTTGGTTAGGTATATTAAGAAAGTACAGTGCATTTCTATGTTGCACTGCAGTTTTGCAGTTTTATCTTTTAATGCTTTATAAGGAATTCTGGTTTGGGGATCCTCAGAGTCACAGGTTTTACCTAGCTTACAGTTTTAACTTTCAGTGATAAAGTCTGCAACTTTTGCAGATGTACATACAAAAGTAAGAGTTCTGTACCTGTAGAACAGTTATTCTATTCCTCATGTTTCTGTATTCTGCATTGTTATTTTTCTAGAACCCTTGGCAACAGTGACACAACCTTGCTTTCTGATTTGGTCTCATTTATATAGATTTCAGTTTGGTGAACAGAAGAGTTAATGTTAACATTTATCAGATCTCTTCAAGGCAAAATGGAAAGTTCATGTATGATCAATAAATGTTTAAGCAGTAGTAGTTTATATTCTTTACTTTTTTCCCCCAACAGATCATTTAACATCTGAAGGTGATCTCTTGTGGAATACCTTGATTAATATCTTTGTTGCTTTGAAACTATGGAGCTCAGTATAGAATGAACTGCTTAGAAAAAGAAGATAATGAGCTGTATCTACCTTCAGAGCTGATTTTATTTGGAGCAGAAAAATTCCTCTTAGTCTTTTTCTTAAAGAACCAAGATAGATAGATAGATAGATATACAGACAGATAAAGAGATATGCATATTAAATTACATTAATTAGATATGGTTATATAGGCTTATACAGGTAGAATGGACAGTATCTTCAGGCCCCCTTTCCTCACACCCACTACATTCCTCAGGAAGACTGGTAGTAGGAAAGTGAAGACTTGTGCTAGATTTTCCTCCATAGTCAGTGCTGGAAGATGTTTAAAGGGATTTGACACAGGAAGTGGTGTTGTCAATTTGTTAAAAAATTGTAAGTTTTGGTTCATTTGAAAATTGAACTCTGACCCTTAGAGAAATATGTGTCTTTTAAAGTATTTTTTCAATGATCTGTGATTCAGTGATCCAGATCCACTTGCGTTTTCCATTCCATTCTTTTTGTTCTTCCTTCCACTTACCTTATCTCTATGGTTTTCAACATTATGGCAGAGGTGGCAGCTGATACCCAAATTAATTTGTTCATGCAAGTGGAGAAACTCTTTGTTGAGTCTATCCACGCTCACCCAGAAGCCTAATTTTTGGCTTCAGCACAGGTCACGGTTTCTGATCAGACTGGGAGATGGGAACACTACAGGTTGGTATTTTGAAACCTTCAGTCTTTTTTGAGTTACCCTCTTGCTTCTTTATAGAACATGACAAGGGTGAGTGTTTTCTGAATAGGTCCCTCGTGAATTATTTACTCTTCCTAGATAAGATTAGCAAGTTGTTAAAAGTAATGATTATTAAAATGCTTTCCTTTCATTCTAGCTGAGTTTGTTCAGCCCACATGAAATATCGTGCGGAACTGTCCACCTGCTATATTTGACGTATAGGACTTTATAAGTCAGCTTTGTAGGATAACAACTGTCCCGTAGTTGTGCAGCATGCCAGCACAGATTGGAAGAGATTCTTTACTGAAGAGTTATGGCATTTCAGCTTGGTCAAAACATTCTCAAGACAGGAAGGTCATTCATGGGAACATTTAAAATACAACTTATAGATATTTAAAAATTTCTTATTGATTTGTGATATTACAACAAGATTATACTTAAAGAAACCAGTTCATATGTGAAGGGAAGACTTGCTGCACACAATATTTGAATTATGAAAAGTTATAAATCGGGCAGGAGGAAAGAGTGGGCTGTGTGATCTAGCAATTCACCAGGACCTGCGGTAATTGGAGTCAGTGTTTTGATAGTTATTCAGCATAGCCTGAATGCCTGTGTTTAGGTGGCTCACTAAAGAAGGTATGTCCTTCCTCCCTCTTTAATATGTTTGCTGAATTCCTCAGCTTTGAAAGAAATAACTAGAATTTGACCATGTTTCATGTGGCCAATAGTGGTGTTAAGAAGACTGAGTTATATGATCCGTGATCCTAGTGCTAGTGTCTACCACGCGATGAAACTGGATTTCCTTAGATGAGCAGAGAGCTGAGTATATATACTATGTCAAGCTCTTACTTTTTCAAATTAATTTATATGTTTAGTTCATTAATATACTTCTAAAGATACTCATTGACTCTACTAAGAAATTCTTAATGCGTTTGGAAATGTGTTTTTTCCAGAACAGCAGAAGGAGCAGGTTCATTTGAAATCCTTTTCCTTTTTCTTGTAGTGCATGTATACATACACACTACAAAATATTATTTATTTGGTTTTATTGTATATATGTTTTGATACCTGGCACAAAGCAAGTTAAAGCTGTAAATGAAAAACACTAATTCATAATACAGCCTGAACACACACTGTTACCTACTTCATCTTGCCCTTCTCACTTACTTATTCGTTTTGAGCATACAACCCACCAGCATTTCTAGCTAGAGCATGAAATGTTCAAGACAAAATTGAGCAAATGCTAAATCTTTCTGGTCTACTTTTGCTGGGAACAGTGCTATTCAAAGTAGGAGCTCCTATAGGTAACAGATATCAGCCTTGCATTATTGTCAGTGTCATGGATACATCTTTGACACGTCCTCTCTTGGACATATCTTCAAACTTCCTTTATGCTTAATTGATTAAATTATGCTTAATTGCTCTGTGAGAGATGCTAGTAACTCACAAGTCACACGTAAGTAAATTACTTACTGGATATCCTTTTTAAGTAAGTCTCCTGAATATATACAGCCTTCCATCTGGCTACTGGCAAGGACTAATATTTTTCAACTACAAAATTAATTAAGCAGGTCTGACTTTCAGCTCTTTGCAGTGCAGGAACAGAATTTAGCCGTCTGCAGAGAGAGGGACAGTAGCTGCCAAAAGTTGTCAGCACAGTCCCTGCTAGCATGACTGAGACCATGCCTGTGCCTGCAAGAAAGCACCACAGCCACTGAGATGCCTCTTGATGTTGACCAGTTAAGGCTGACCTTTCTGAGCAAGTACAAGGCTGTATAATGTCAACAGTTGCGTAAACATAACAAGAGTAATATGACATTTGCAAAGGAAGAAGTGGGATGAGACAGGTTCTCTGACAGCAATACTACAACCTGCCTTCACCCTTTACGAATCAAAGTGCTTCTTCTAACAGCAATAAAAAGAAGGTCTTGTCTCATCTATCAGATGGTGAAGGCCACGGTCTCTGGGTGGTTTGCAACAAGTAGTCCAAACTAAGACACAACAACTGTCCAAAATTGTCCTACTCTTTCTTGAACTTCATGCTTACATAGCAGAATGAATGAAGAAGAGGTCTTCCTTTGGATATCCACAATGAACTCATCACAAGGCCAGCATTTCACACTGAAAATAACAGAGATTTTTCATCTGCATATCTATAATCAAATACCAGGACCTGTATTCATTCAGCACCATCTTTCTTTAAGATAAACTGAAAAGAGATAAAGCCTCAGAATCACAGATATTTCCTGGGCTGTTAAACCCAGTTTTCTGTCAAATTAAAGCAAAGGTTTTTTTTCCAGAAAGCTGAACTTAGGCTCCAGGTTGAGCTACGATACCTTCACTGATGCTGCTCTCTTATCTAGATTCCTTTTTTAATAACAGCAAGGATAAATGAAGGAGGAGACACTGAGGTATAAAGGGAAGATGTCAGCTCTTTTCAGTTTTAGCACTTAATTTTTACTGTCCAGTCTGCCTTTCCTCTGCATTAATACCATATTATTTCCCCCTTAGTTTAGCACTGGCTATATGCTGACTTACCCGTATATTAATAAAGGGCTTAAATGCACTAACGGTTTACAACTTGTACGCCTGAGGCTAGAACTGACTTCTCTTCAGTGACACCTTTCAGGACAATCTGATGAAGTTCCTTTCGTCTTCGTTTTCTGCTCAGTATGAAGATGCCAAACTGAACAGGAGTACTGAGGAGGTACTAAGACCCATCCTAACACTCCAGTAGCTCTTCAGTCTCCACTGTCATAACCCAGGAAACATTTTTATGAATCAAAGTTTGAAAATTCCTAGTATGTAACTTCTCAAAGATTGTAAGAAATCAATTGATCAGGCTCTTCAACAATAATCTTCCTCAGAACTCTTACTATAAACCATTGAGAAGGAAGTCATGTTTTAGTGACAGAATTATCAAACCCTACAGAAGAAACAGTTAAGCTCTGGGTTTTTTTCTTCCTTGTAGCTTATCGAGGGATGGCACTTGAGAGCTAGAGGTCATTTTGTTGAAAGCGTTCACCAACAATACCTAGAGGGACATCTGCCTTTTTCTGGACCTAAAAATGAAACTACGATGTGACATTATTTGGAGCTACAGCAAATTCTAGGTTGTCAAAGTGGGAGAATTGCTGTACCAGGGTAAGAGATATATTCAGCTTCCTTTATCAGCGGGTGAGGAAGTCATGAAATAAAAGGCTTTCCTTGAGAGTTTCCCTCATGCTTTCTTAGTATCAGCCCTGAGGTTCTTATTATTCCAGATCTCAGAATCTTTTGTGTCTTTATCAATGTGTAATCAATCTCTTCTCTCCAGAAACACCTACTGACTGACTGCCTTCTTTCCCTTCAGAAGGTTAATGTGCTCTCATTGTATTCCAAGAATGGATAATGTGCACCAAAGAGAAGCTATCACACAGAAAGATTCATAAGAATAGAGAATGAGATACTTCATTTTGTTTCTCAAATTACGTTGAAACACATGAAACTCACTGGAGAACAATCCTTGATAGCTCTTCCAACCTTTAAAATATAAAGCCTTTTTAAGCCTTCAAAGTGGCTGAATGCTTCTGCAGTAAAAGTAACACTAAATCTTAATTACATCTCTTCTTTTCTTTCAGGGCTCTGTGAGGAGACCTTGAAAGCCAGCAAGGCTCATCTACACTGCTCAAAAAAGACTAACTTTTTAGAAAATAGGAGGCTTTGCAATGGTTATTGATGTTCTGATCTGAAACTACGTAAAGCACTTCTTCATTGAGGAGTACGCAATTTTCGTTCAACCTAAAATTAACCATTGCCATACTTATAGGCCATATGACTACACTCATGGTTAATTGTTTCATTTGAAGGCTGATCTATGGATAGATTTCTAACATCAATGGTACTTGATTCCCAAGTTGTATCTTCCGAATTGATAGAGCAACCCAGGGGCAAAGCTTATGGACCACAAAGGGATCATTACTCTTGCCAGTTATAGGCTCATTTTGACAAAACTTCCCATGCTTCTCTAAGTGTTTACATAAATGTGGGGAAATCTGCATTAGTGAAAATAATTCTTCTATGTCTGATAGTTTGTGAGGAAAAATGAGCTAGCTGACCTGATTTACGTTTTTGCCCTATTATTCATGTAGTTATCTGTCTGTCTGTCTGTTTCTCTGTCATTCTATCTATCTATCTATCTATCTATCTATCTATCTATCTATCTATCTATCTATCTATCTATCTATCTATCTATCTATCATCTATTTTTTTATCTATGCCTGTACCTCTAGATATCTAGAGATGGATAAGCATACCTACCTACATGCATATGTACTCATGTATGCCATCTGTGGCATCAAACAGACGCTACACCTGTTTCTCAGTCTGTCTCTCTATCTATTTATCCATGGTTTATATATCAATATATAATACATTTACATAAAATGTATTCAGGGCCTTCTTTTGAAGAACAGACATGCAGTTTGGGAGGAGTCAGAAGCATTCTCTGAACATCCTCCTCAGCATTTTAAGACTAAATTCATTTGTTTGAGTCATTCACTCACTAATTGTTACACCAGATACCTCTTAAATAATAGAGCAGCAGATCATAAAGGAAATATCTCCCCTTCCCCCTTCAGATTTTGGAGGAGAGAAACAATGTTAATCTGAGGAAAGCTGTTTAAACATATGCCTTCCAAAGGCTATATATAATTCAGTCTTGCACAAAACATTTATGTTGCTGTCCTGCTTCCATTATATTAGTCGTAAGTGGATATTAACAAACATTATTTTTGTTCTTGAGGATATGTTATCGTAAGGAAAAGGGGACGGCTGGAGAGGCTAGGGAGAAGAGGAATTTGTGCTTTTCTAGACAGAAGATGTTCAGTCTCATAATTTTTACTCAAGATCATTATAACTATAGAAAAGAAAGCTTAATCTAAAAGATGAGTCTGAAGGACACACGTGGAATAAACTGCTGGTCCAAAGTGAGTAAAATTCATCTTTTCTTACTGAGTCTAATATAACTGGCAGAACTTGTGTCAGCAAGAGTTCCTTTGTCTAGTGCCACTTAAGCAAATTCCTTTTCTTATCGCCACCCCTGCTTTATAAATTTAAGTCAGGGGAGAGAAAGAGAGAAAAATAGTCTTCAAGTATCAAACACATAGTGGTTTCTAGGGATACACAAAAGAAAGTATTAAACATTCCAAATAATTATTCATCATATTTATCTACGCTTACAATGCTTCCCTAGGGCCCAAAAGTCCGCTGCTCACAGATAAATACAAGAAGTTAGATGAAAAGCCTCCAAATGCACTTTCTCTAGTGCACTTTTTATAAGGAAGATGGATTTGCACCATATGCATCATCACACAGTCTCTCATCCAGTAAAAGCAGAACTGAGCTTGTTGCTTCTGGTGCCCCATGAGATATTAACATACTGGTGATGGCAGGCAAAGCATTCCAAACCCAAAATATAAGTACTTAGCTGCCAAACTTTCCAAAGTAAAGAAGGAGTCTAAAGTTGATTTTGTAGAAATCGTTTTAGAGAGCAGACTCAGGATGTCCAAACATAGATGTAGGAAAACAATTGTTAGATATGTCAGAAACTGTAACAGCAACTTTTCTCAGACAGATTTTTTTCTTTTAATTAATTTATAATATCTTCAAAAACTATTCACAAACAGCTATTGTGTATATAAATCTTATTTTCAAAAAAATTAGCCCAAATCTTGCTTGGATTATGCAGGTAATTTTCTATTTCTTTGTTCTCCCGAGAACTGCATTTTGCAAATCTGAGCTTGGGTAACAAGTGGGAGTTGGACATGCCTCAGACTAGTGGCCCTTGGTGAGGAAAAGAATAAATGCAATTTATAATTTTTAAAGCTAATTATTAATTGAATGTGGTTAATTGAAAAAACTAGGGGGAAAAACGGACAAATTATTCACATGTAGAATTCAACTTATCATGTAGAGACAGAAGATTTCTGGGTTTGCAGCTCTCTAAAAAGAAGAAATAAAAGTCATCAGCTGAGCTGAAGGAAGATGAAGGCTGAAACAGTCACAATTCAGCCAAACACAGAAAATAAGAGGAGGATCACACAGTCATGAACAATTGAGGACTGCAGCCTAAGTAGCTACTCTCTATCACTAAGGCCACTAACAAGAAATTAATTTCAGCCTTTTAGATTTTGCATGCATTTTAATTTTCCTTGTACGGTATCATACTTGTTTTATAGAGAAGTAAATCACAGTGAGATACCCACTCACAAACCTAAAACTCAGTAGTATCCGAAGTGTTTATACATATACCTCTGGTTCTTCCTGTGTCCCCACAGGTGTAAACAGCACTGACCTACACCATTACTGATATATTACTGATGTCATTATGACATGAATTAAGCCTCTAGGGTGGATTGGAATTAGAACTCCAAAGTCTTTCTTGTTACAAATCTCAAATATGCCTCATGAGATTTCAGGACATTTGCAAAGTTTAGGATTTTCTGTGTCCTTATAAACAGCAATGGATTTCAATTCCCCACTGAAATAGGGTGAACAGTGCCTGGTAGTTCCATGGAAGTTGAAGTATTTAATTAATGATAGCAGCTCTTCTATTGACAATAAACGCCAAAACAATGGACAAGCAACTGATGTTAAGTCAATGCAATGTTTATTGATTATTTACAGAAAGCATGGAACAAGGTCTTCTCCATGCAGTTACCTTGTTTATACACTGGACATTTTGACCAAAATTCTTGTATGGATTATACTAACATAAATTTAAACGAAATACTACATGAGTATAGTTACTACAAATTCACACAAATGTAATCGAAATTGAAGTTTACCTGGCCAAACAAAATAGTTTGACTTCTGAATTCTGCCTTTCTCCCCAGATCCTTTACTAAGTGTGTTCTGACTGCAAAACTCCACACAAAGGTTGTCAAGAATATAAATATAAATGTGTAGAAGGGAAGACTTCTTAATTGGTTATACTTGCCAAATACTTCAATTCGTCATAATGATTTCTGTGTAAAAGCATGTAGTATTTTTTTTTCTGTGCTATTATAAGATCAACTCAACTAGAAAAGTAATGAACTTTTCAACCAAGAAATTTTCTTTCAGCTCAAGAGAATACCAAAGAAAGCAATTCATCTGTCTAGAGAATATTTCAAGAAAAGACAGTAAGTTCAGGGCTTACTGTACCTGCTGCTCTTCCCCTATCCTTGCAAAGAAGGAATATATGAGAGATTTATGTGTAAATCTTGTGTCTATTTTTTCCTCAGCCATAGCCTTAGCTAAGGTTACTGGCCTTAGCTAGGAGAAGATCTGTTAGAAAACAGCTTAATGCAGTTTTGTCTCTTTCGGGTTATTAAATCAAGATTTTTCTCCACTGTATCACTAAATACATCCATCTATATCACCAAACACCATTAGTGATATCAATAGGTTTAAGTGCCTTAAACAAAGAACACATCCATAAAAAACAATAACCTGCTTCATGGTTGCACTGTCTTGCTTTGCGCTAGTGTTTTTCCCCCACTAAACATATCATTGTACTGAGGTGAATCTTCATTTAGTCTCCTGCTGCTAGTCCTGCCAGAAGACCACCAGCCTAGTGCTGACCTATCTTAAAAATCACTTGTGACTTTATGGTTTCCACCATTTTGTTTTTACTTTAGGGCAGTGTCCAAGAGCAGCAGTATACTTTTCTAGGAAGTAATGCCTTTATTTCAGCACAAGAAATACCAGACTATCAAGTGCTAGGAATCCTTTTTCACTATTGAGGTAAAAAATCACTAACGTCATAGAAATAATTTCGTAAAATCTGGTGAGTTTAAATATCAATTGCCAATTAACCATCTTGGGTATTTGAAAGGCTTATGATATTTCCCAGCCTTGAGCTATTTTAAATTCAGGGTAGTTTTTCTCATTACTGTTTATCACAAGGTGACAGGTGCTCAGCCATTTTCCTGTAGGAAACAGGAACTAAAAGAAAGAATGCTGGCTTAGTACTCTTCGCTGGAGATAGATTGTGAACTTAGCTTACTACCCCTCCTACAGATGGTTCTTTAGCCAACTTTCCACAACTGACTTGCAGAAAACAGAGGCAGAGATTAATTTTACACTTTGGTGTTTCACTCTTAAACACGCAAAGGAAAAAAAGAAACTCATCTTTAAAAAGGCCTAGTTATTGAGTCCTAGTGACAGAATTAAATCTATTTCACAGTTTTCAGTACTGAGGACTTGGGCATTTTATAAATGAAAATCCTGTGCCTAAGGCCTCTGGATACTTTCATTTATGCTCTTGTGATTTTATCAGCAATATTTGCTATAAAAACTGACTTAAAACTCGTTCTCTAATACCTTTTAAAGAAAAGTAAGCTAAAATAAGATTCTGACTCATGTTTAAGTGACCATTTGATTTGGAGCAATTAAACACTTCTTTTCAGAAAAAGTTTTCTCGTATCAGAACATTGTCATGATAATTTTGTATGGAACCTTTGTGACAGAAGCCTAAATTCAGCATTACTCCAATTGTTATTACATTACAGGAATCCTCAAATAACTGAGCAGAGAGAATTGGAATATCACAGTAGTCCTTCTGGTTTTCCTACTTTGTTCCTCACTCTGGAGTGGTCCACACAATATTCTTTTTTTATCCCTTTTTTCAATGATAAGATACTTGCAGTATTCATTGATCTATATGCTGATTAGCACAATCACATTTACCTCCTGTGCTGAAGGAGAGGAAGAATTAAAATCTGAGTTCCATAAAGTAGGATGATGGATGGATTTGAAGGAAATCTGAATAAACCATATACCTTCAATTGATTGCATTAATCACTGTTTGTAGCTCAGTGCGATGTTTCTCCACTCCCTGGAAAGCAGGGCTTCATTACACATAGCAGTTATTTGGGAAGACAAATGCCATAACCACGAACATTCTCCCTTTCTCCTGTTTCTACCACTTTTTATTGCTGAAGATGTCTTCATATGGTATGGGATAACACTTTGGTCAATCTGAGTCAACTCTTCTAGCTGTGTCTTCTCTCAACATCTTGTTCACTCACAGCCTACTCATTGATGGGAAAGAGTGGGAGAAAGAAATCTTCAGTGCTGTGCAAGCATTGCTCAGCTACAGCCAAACCACTAGTGTGTTATGAACATTATATTAATTACAGATCAAAAACATAGCACCATACATACAGTCTGCTATGAAGAGGGTTAATGCTATCCCAGGCAAACTCAGCACAGATTTCAACTACCCTGTAGCAGTTAGGACAAAGAAAGGTAGCACTGGCCTCAGCATAAGCAAAACAAATAAAAAAAAAATACCTCATTTAAAGGTGAGATGAGAGAGACATTGGCGGCTAATGAGCTGAAAACACTAATAAGTACACAAACCAATAACCAATAGCCTCTGAGAACATTAGAACAAACCTTTTGGCAGTCACTAGGTCTAGGTGCTATTGGATCTTTGAGTCTTTGAGACTCAAGGCTTTGAGAAACAAGAGCAAGTTGGGGAGGGTAAGAACAACATTTTGGGCAGCTGTGTTTTCTCAGCCTGTGAATTTCTCTCTGTCCTCCTAAAACTAAAACCTCCAGATGTCACCTGTTTTGGAGAAAGTTTTATCGCTGTTCCATGTAGCAGTTGTCCTCCTGGGAGACTGTAATGGATAACACCAGGCTTAAATGTCTTGTTCTTCTGTGATTGCTTGAATACAGGCAGAGAGAACTTTACCCAAATTAAATACCTCACAATTAATGTATAAAATGTGGTCACATAAACACATGTGCGCATGTTATCTATGCTGCACCTTAATGTCTCTCATCACTGAAACACGCCTCAGTCTATTACGTGTTTTTAGAGTGAAATAACTTCTTATTAATAATCCATTTCTTAATTGTTTAAAAAAGAAAAAACACCACCCTTAGATTTCAAAAATTACAGGCATTATATATGACACTGAAAAAAAGGACCTCCGTATTCAAAAATGAAGAGGAAATACAATACATCACAGAATCACAGAATGATGGGGTTTGGAGGCAAAGTCTGGAAACCGTCTAGTCCAATCCCCCTAGATTGGACTAATCTAAAGCTAAAGCAGGTTAACCTAGAGCATGTTGCACAGGAATGCATCCAGGTACATTTTGAATATCTCCAGAGAAAGAGACTCCACAACCTATTGTGGCAGCTGGTTCCAGTGCTCTGTCACCCTCACAGTAAAGAAGCTTTTCCTTATATTCAAGTGGAACTTCCTGTGTTCCTGTTAGTATCCATTTCCCCTTGTCCTGTTGCTGGGCACAATTTAAAATAGTCTGGCTCCACCCTCTGGACACCTATCCTTTAGATATTTATAAGCATTCATAAGATCCCCTCTCAGTCTTCTTTTCTCCACGTTAAACAGATCAAGCTCAATCTGCCTCTCCCTATAACAGAGGTAGTCCTGTCCCCTAATCATCTTTGTGGCACTTCACTGGACTCCCTGCAGTAATTCCTTGTCTTTCTTGAACTGAGGAGCCCAGAACAAATGTGGCAGGGTAAAAGGGAAGAATAACCTTGCTTGACCTGCTGGTTACACTCTTCTTAATGCACCCCAGGATACCACTGGCCTTCTTGGCCACAAGGGAACATTGTTGTCTCATCATCAACTTGTTGTCTACCAGGTCTCCCAGTGTTTTAACTGTGAGAAATTGCCAAGAATTTTAGACAGCATTTCATATGGTCTTTAAAAGGCCTGAGATCCTAATTTTCCTAGATGAGATTTCCAGTTCAGCTGTAAAGAAAACTTGACACAAATTTTCCATGACTAAGACATGAAAGGGAGTTCTACTTCTAGCAATCTTGTAGTATAAACTTTATTCTCTTGAATGGTTAGGTTTTAGTTACTACAGATTTGGCTTTATTAGATTCCATCAGAAACAGATGTAAAATCAGTATTTCTAAGTACCTGCATAACACTTTTGTACTGAAGTTCCCAGAGGAGCTGAGAAGTAGAGCTGTGAGCCAAGCATTTATTTATTGTGTGGAAAGACAAATAGAGAACTGGTCATAATTAGATAATGGGAACCCCTTTTAATGATCTGTCCATATGTTGCTACATAGATCATCTATTATTAAGTAAATATGGTCTCTGGGATTTGAACTTAAAAACAACACCAGATAGCTATTTACTCATGAAGAGAGTCATACAGTAAAAGTTTAGGGAAGTCAGATCACATGAGGTAAAAGTCATGATCAATCTGCTGCTTAGGCAATAGTAGAGTGAAACTCTGTGGTATTTTTCCTGTGCTTGGAGGGGATGCGCTCAGAGGATTTATCTGGAGTCACAAAAAGCAGGATATAGCTTTTCCAGAGCTTTTGAAAAGCATGTGACAGCTCTTTCAGTCTTCACCAGCATTGTAGAGGGTTATCTGAGCACTAACTATATTCCAGCTCTGCTGCCCAAGGATCTGTGGTGTCACATATACGTCCAGTTTACTGCACATTATTTAGAAAAGTATGAACAAAATCATAATTTCTTGCAAAGGGATCATCTGCAAATCAAAGCCACAGTTCCCAGCTCAGGGCCACTTCAGGACAACTGCAAACCCAGTTGTGTGCTCAGTTGTAATTTGATAGTACTTACTTGAAGGCAACTCAGGCTTTTAAACTGCTCATCTGATGCTGTTAATTTAACCTCATCTACTACCAGATGACTGAAGAGTGAGTTGTGGACAAACACAAGCGTCCATTTCATCAGAAGTCTGATGAAGTCAACAGCATTGCTCTTTCAGTGAGACTATTCCAAATGAACCAGTACCAGAAGTTGCTAAACACGTGAGCATCATGTTGCAGTTATGGCAGCATTTGAATTCAAACATGTTTCATGCCATAGTTGGAAGAAAAGATGCACAAGGTCCTCATAATTGAGCCTTGTGAACAGTCCCAGTTCCTTGCAGAGTTTTTCCACCTTTCTACAGAAGCTACATAGACCAAATACAGACCAGGCATTTCAGCAGCTTCTTAGGGAGTCACTGTCAGCAGAGCAGATGCTCTTGAACACATCACATGCAGACACAGGACTGTATCTGAAGCAAAATATACCCCTATGTCACTAACTGTTGCATAGTAATCAGCTAGACCAAGAAAAAGCTATGATTTTTAGAAAGCCAGATAATTAGTCCTGGTTTTGAATTGGTGACAGAAGGGAGCTGACATTGTCCTTGTTGTTGCCTGTCTTGGAGCAGAGATGAGCACTGAGGACAGAGAGAAATTCACAGGCTGAGAAAACGCAGCTGCCCAAAACGTTGTTCTTACCCTCCCCAAGCTGGCCTGGCTGTCTGCGGTGAAGTCTGGCAGCAGGATGGGAAATGGAGGACCTCTTTTCAGCAGCAGAAGAGTCCATCTCTCTTGCAGGAGCAGCAAGTATAGGGGATGGTTTAGGTCCTCTGTATCTCCATGATCCTGCCTGGGCTTGATTTCTTTTTCTTTCTTGTAGTAGGAGCAGCCTTCCCCTTCCCTCTCTGCTTACACGACAGATAGCCAAATAGGACATACTGGGGGTGGTGAAGGAAAGGAGCTATCGTCCTACATTGGGTTTGCATGGCAAGGTTTTGGTATCAGGGGGTCCACAGGGGTGGTTTGTGTGAGAAACTGTTAGAAGCTCCTCCAATGTCCAACATAGTCAATGCCAGCCAGGTCCAAGACAGACCTGCAGCTGGCCAATACCAAATCTATCAGCAATAGTGGCAGCACCCTTGTGATAACATATTTAAGAAGATGAAAACATTGCTGCTGCACAGCAGCAATGGCAGATGGAGAAAGGAGTGAGAACGTGTGAGAGAAACAACTTCGTAGACACCAAGGGCAGTGAAGAAGGAGGTGAAGGAAGTGCTACAAGAGCTGGAGTAGAAGAAATCCCTTGCAGCCCAATGGTGAAGACCATGGTGAGGCAGGTGGTTCCTGTGCAGCCCATGGAGGTCAACAATGGAGTACATATATATCTACAACCTGTGGATGACCACACACCAGAGCAGACGTGCATACTAGGGAGGCTGTGACCCCATGGAGAGCCCACACTGGTATAGCCTCTGCAAGAACCTGTAGATCTGTGGAGAGAGAAGCTAATGTTGGAGCAGATCTGCTGGCAAGACTTGTGACCTCAAGGGGCACTCACACTGGAATAGTCTATTCCTGAATGACTCTACCACAGAAGGGACCCATGTTAAAGCAGTTCATGAAGAGCTGCAGCCCATGGGAAGGACAGATAGGACTGTTGAGGACTGTCTCTCATGGAAGGGACCCCATACTGGAGCAGGGGAAGATTGTGAGGAAGAAGAATTGGTAGAGATAATATATGATAAACTGACCACAATACCCTTTCCCTGTCCCCATGCATTGCTGGAACCAGGAGGAGGTAGAGAATATTGGAAGTCAAGTTGGCCCTGGGAGAAGGGAGGGATGGAGTGAGTTGTTTTAGTTTATATTACTCATTATCCTACTTTAACTGGATTGGCAATAGATTAACTTCCCCAAGTGGAGTCTCTTTTGCCCGTGACAGTAGCTGCTGAGTGATCTCTCTGTCCCTGTCTTGACACCCAAGCCTTTTGTTGTATTTTCTCTCCCTTGTCCAACTTAGTAGCTGGACTAATAGAGTGGCTTAGTGAGTACCTGGCATCCAGCCAGGGTAAACCTACCACAATTCCCTTCTCCTGTCCCAGGAAAGCTCCAAAGTTCTTCCCACCCCACAACCCCACAGAAGTCTCACTGACCCTTCCCAATTCTCAGCACCTTATGAAGTGGCCATGTGTGCTCCCATATCCCTCTTTTCCCCCCTGGCCTTTCTCCCTCCTTGTCCACAAACATACTGACTTGCCACCTGTGAAGAATATGTACTGAAGTGTTATTGGCAAGAACAAAATTCACACAGAATTCCTGTGTAACTTAGAAATACACATGCTGGCTTTAAATGGAGTTTGAAGTAGTGATAGTAATGGTTGTGTGACTACTGGCACAATAAAGTTCTTCTTGGGTAAATCAAGTTCGGCCTATCAGATCTGTACTTCAGCCAAAGCATAACTGCTGTGCAATTTCTCAACCAGCAGCTACAATGGTACCTCTGATGGCTGGTCAGTTCCTGCCTCAAAGGGAAATACTTCTCAAAAACAAAGGTATAGTAACACAATGCTGTTGACAAAGCAAAAAAAACCCATTCTTATTGCTAACAAAACCTCTTCTTTACTCAAGTTAGTCATGTTCTTACGTCTGAAGGAACTCAAAATGAAAAATTCTGTCAGCATATGTTCTCGGGCAAAGCACTATGGTACTTGACACAGTAATGCAACTGAAATATCAGCAGTAAAACAGCCTTGCTCTTTGTGCAGGCCCCTCACTTCCAGCTGGAGCACATGTTCTTTTCTCAAGTAGCTCTTCACCCACTCAGCAGAGCATTGTCACAGAAGGCCAGAAGAAATGAGATGTCACCGTAATATTTTCATCCTTGCAACATGAAATTTGTACTGTGTTTATTTCACATACAAAATTTTTAACTGGATCCTGTGAAAAGTTGAATGTTGTACCTGAGATAAAGACAACAAACCTGAGATGCAAATCCAAACATGTATCTCCATTCTCCTTTTCTCTCCCATACAGAGATTTTTTTTTTCTTTTTTTTTAAAGCCTATTAGTTGGTTTTTTTATGTCAGGAAAATATTCAATTATTTCCAATGAAACAAGTCACTATTCTCCATTATGCCAGTCTGTAACCAAAAATTCACAAGCTCAAGGCCAACTGTAGGACACAAGGTCCATCAGTGCAAAAAGACATGATGCATAGTAGATCTGTAAAAGTATAATTCCCCGTTGCTATAGTGACAAGGCAAACAGAAACAAGGCACTTTCAGGCTGTAATTTCTGTCCAAAGTACACAGGAGGTTATTTGCTACCTATCTTTTTACTGGGCACTCTGAGTGAGATGGGAGCCTGAACAGTCACTGCATACAGTGGTAACACAACAAACACATTACTGCAGCCAGCAGTCTCAACGTCTTACAGTCACAATCAACAGCTGCAGGTAGCTAAGGTGACAAAATCTGTGCAAAATCACGAATTAGTTTGGATTTTGGCATGCAATAATGAATAAAAGGAAATTGATGTAGAGTCTAGTGGTAGTTTCCCTTGCAGTCAAAATGGTTCATGTGGGGTAATCATCTCCAGGAAATAAAATTTCCCTGTTTTTCTTTTTTTAGCAATTTATCAGTGATGTCATTTTTGCCTACTTTGAAAAAAATCCACCCTGTGGTGAAGACAATGTTTAAGCCAAATTTCTCTTGCATGCCTGGCTACCCCATTGATCACCAGAGAATCTGTAGTGCGTACTTGATGCTGATGGTTTTTTAAAAAACTTGTCATATGTTCTGTTATTATTTTGCCCAGTAAATTAACACTGAAATTAAATTTTTACATTTTACTGCAAGCCAACTATTTAAATTTTAGTTTGTTTTTTTTTTTATACTTGTTTATACATTTTTAGAAGATTTATCCTGGCATGCTTGCCTTGCGCTGGCACAGGTGTCATTGTAAAACTATTAAGAATAACTATGTTTTGAGTTATCCCTGCCATTAATTTACAGAAACTCTGATTTAAACAGAAAAAGTTATGTATCAGCATGGCTCAAAAAAACAAAACTAGAGGAAGCTAGAAATCTTATGACAGTAAGAATACCTTTGTCTCTGGTTTAGTGAGCATAAAAAGTTCTGGACTCATGCTAACAAGTTTCTCTTACCCAGCAAAAAGCAAAGACCCTGATTAATACACTTCAAGATTTCACATAACTTCTGATTCCCACATATGGTATTTAATTGTTCAAAAGGGTGAGAAGTTGTTTCTATTAGCAGATTGAAAAGAAAAATGCACAAAATTGTATATTTTGTGCAATTAACGTGCCAAAAAAAGGTACATAAAATGCAGTAGTATTGAGGAAATGGGTATATGTGAACTTTCCTGAAATTGCATAGTAAAAACCTGAAAGTAGCTCATTCTTTTTTTCTCTCAGCTCTGTAATAGTGTGGTTGTAATATTTCCTGGACAGTGTTTTTTTTTTTAAAAAAAAAGATGCAACGGGTCTTCCTACTATTGCAGCTGTTGAACTGTCTGTTTCTAAATAGTAACACAGAAAAGCATTAGCAAAACATAAAATCTAAAAAATTTGAAACCTCATAAATTTTAAGAAAATCTTTAGCATATTCAAAGTAATGGAGACTCTTTGGGGTCTTGTAATCCTTTCCAAATATTTTCAAAATTCAAGCCAGGCAACTTTAAAAGTATACTTTATCAGATATCTTAAAAAAAATATGAAGTGATAGAGAAGACTTATAAAAACAAATGGGAAAGAATTCTGTCATTCTGGTCTCTGAGCTTTAAGCATGTTATGATACCAAACAGAACCGCTGAAATGAGTGGTGTGGAGTGCTTAATGGCACTCACACCACCTTCAGAAAAAAATGAAAAAAAAAACCAAGCTCAGGGGTCATTTATCTCCTGACAGAACACACAGCATGGAGAAAAAACATCAACTCATGCTCTATCAGTGAATGCGACTTGTATGGGGCTAATGGAATGCATTTTAACAACCACCATGTGTCAATGTTTCTTCTGCTTGCCATTTCATGAGGTCATTGCCCCATTTATGTGGTTGCATTTGTATTATTTTACTTGTGGGCAAATGTAGTGGATTTCAACCACTTTATCCATTTGCATGCTCACTTTACCCATGCATGCGTCTTCCCCAGAGCATCACTTTCCACACGCTATGATCAAAAGACATTAGAAAGCTTTTGTGCCCTGTAGCCCGAAGCATTCTCATCATATTTGTGATGTAAAAAAACTATCTGAACTATCCCCAACACTGGTCTAATTAGAAGACCGTCCTATTCAGCAGAGACTTAAGAGCAGACATCTAAAAGTCTTATAAATTCAATTATTTGCCTCAATGCTCAGCTGAATAGGAAAGTCGGGGTAGGTATTCTAAACACTTTTCAAGACTAAGAAACCCATGTACTCTAAGTAAGAATATACAAGTAACTAAAAGTCAAAATACACCTTTCCTTTACATGTCACGTGCACTGTAATTATTTGGGAGAGAAAAGGAAATAGTCAGCATTGATCAAATTGCTGTCAGTCCCTGACATATACAGCTGTGTTGCGTTTCTCTCATGAGGAATGTCAGCAAACTTATTAGGACCCGATTAGATTCCCCTCAAGGAGCAAATCTGGTTTTAATAGAGTAACTCGAACTTCATTAAAAGAATTCTTTTTAAAATTACCTGGTTTTCTTCTAGATCATATTGCTTAAACATTGCTTCCATCTCTTCTTCTCCATTGTTAATTTTGATTCCATTGCCCTGAAACCCGAGTTCCAGAGGCAGATTACCTAGTGCGCAATTAGTAAAGCCTACTATAAAAGCACAGTATTAAGCACTATATTTCCCATGGAAGCATTTTCTGTGAATGTTTAAAAGTTAAGTTTTTAATTGGGCCAACATCAGATCATTTTGTGCAATATATGTCAGCTTTCAGTAGTAAATGAAGAAGTCTAAAGTGGACTTAGAATCATAGAATCATAGAATTACCTGAGTTGGAAGGGACTCACAAGGATCATAAAGGCCAACTCCTATCCCTACACAGGACACTCCCAACGTTCACACCATGTGGCTGAGGGCATTGTCCAAATACTTCATGAATGCCTGCAGAATCAGTGCTGTGACTGCTTCCCTGGGGAGCTATTCCAGTGCTCCATGACCTGCCAGGTCAAGAAACTCTTCCTAATAACCAATCTAAACCTCCCCTGGCATACTTCCTGCCATTACCTCTGGTCCTATCATAGGCTGCAAGAGAGAAGAGATCAGCACCTGTTTCACCTCTCTCCATTGTGAGAAAGCAGTAAACAGCTATGAGATCCCCCTTCAGTCTCCTCCATGCTGAACAGATGAAGTGAATTCAGCCTGAACAGACCAAGTGACTTCAGTCACCCCCTCAGACATCCCCTCTAGACTCTTTACCAACCTTGTGGCCTCCTCTGGACACTCTCCAGCAGTTTGATGCCCTTTTTATATTATGGCACTAAAAACTGCACACAGGACTCGAGGTGGGGCCACACCAGTGCAGAGCAGAGCCAGACAACCACCTCCCTCAACCTGCTGGCAATGCTGTGCTTGGTGCACCCCAGGACATGGTTGACCCTCTTGGCTACCAGGGCACACCGTTGGCTCACGTTCAATTTGCCACCAACAAGAACTCCCAGATCCCTCTCCACAGGGCTGCTCTCCAGCATCTCAGACCCCAGTCTGTATGTGAATTCAGGGTTGCCATGTTCCAGGTACAGAACCCGGCACTTGCCCTTTTAAATTTCATGCTGTTGGTGATTGTCCAGCTATCCAATCTGCCAAGATCTCTGAAGGGCCTCTTTGCCCCAAGAGTGTCTGACGACTTCAAGCACAAAGATAAATTTAAAAGAAAAACAAAATAAACAATATCATGTCAGAAATTCAAACCAAGTATCTACCTTGATCTCATTTATTCACCAAGCCCATCTACTACTTTTCTTGAGATATTATTATTTTCCGTCCAATCCATATATTCTATTCTTTTCCAAGTCTTTATCGTTTTTTTTCTTGATCAAATCCTGTTCTTAAAAATGCTTTTATTTTCTTCACCAAGCCGTATTTGTGCTAATGAGAGATGGTAAAACTTCCTGAAGTACCACTTGTCCAGCCTTCACTGTTTTTCTTAAAGTTTTGTATAAAACTGTAAAGTCAGAATTAGCCAAAAGGCTAATTGAGATCAAATATATTTAAAAGAGACTGCTGTTGCAATATAATCTGCAGGAAAATATCTTGCTTTTGAGTCATCCCAGGACAAATCTGGATTTTCTCTATTCATTTCCATGGAATTACTTTTGCAACTACTATGAGTTAAAGGTATTTTAGTTGTGATTTAAGCAGTATTAAAATGCTGCATTGTCTGGTGTAGATGACTTGTCTCTCCATCTACAATAGACATAGTTATGTCTATGTATCAAATTAAGGATATTTTCAGATGAATCTCCAACAGATTTTTTAATATAATGATGCTTAAATAGTCTTAGGTTACTAAGGTCCAAGTACTTTCATGGACTCATATGTGAAGAAGAATGGCAGGAGGGTAAGATACAGCAGAATGAGCAATACAAAAGAGTGAAGTAGATCAGAGCAGGAAAAGGTTAATCCAGTCTCATTTTGAATCATTGTTAAGGTATTGTGATCATTCTCAGAAAAAAATGTATTGGAAAATTCATAGGGGCTATAGGCCCCTCTCTGGATGTTCCCCAACACCTTAATGTCCTTCATGTAGTGAGGGGCCCAGAAATGAGCACAGTACTCGAGGTGTGGCCTCAGCAGTGCCAAGTACAAGGGCACAATCATCTCCCTGGTCCTGCTGGCCACAGTGTTTCTCATACAGGCCAAGATGCCATTGGCCTTCTTGGCCACGTGGACACACTGCTGGCTCATATTTTGCCAGTTGTCAACCAACACCCACAGGTCCTTCTCTGTCAGGCAGCTCTCCAGCCAGTCTTCCCAAGCCTGCAACACTGCATGGGGTTGTGTCCCAGGTGCAGGACTTGGCATTTGGTCCTGTTAAACCTCATGTCATCGGTCTCACCCCATCAATCCAGCCTGTTCAGATCCCTTTGTAATGCCTCCGTTCCTTCAAGCAGATCAACACTGGCACCCAGCTTGGCGTCATCTGCAAATGTGCTAAGGGTGTACTTGATCCCTTCGTCCAGATCATTGATAAAGATATTGAACAGGACTGCACTGAGCCCTGGGGAACACCGCTCTCTGGGACCAGCCTACAACTGGATGTAACTCCATTTATCACCACACTCTGGGTCCAGCCATCCAGCCAGTTTTTCATCCAGTAGAGGGTGTGCCTGTCCAGGCCAATGGCAGCCAGTTTCTCAAGCAGAATACTGTGAGAAACGGTGTCAAAGGCTTTACAAAAGTCCAGATACACCATATCAAGAGCCTTCCCCTCGTCTGTTAACTGGGTAGCTTTTTCACAGAAGGAGATCAGGTTGGTCAGGCAGGACCTGCCTTTTATAAACCCATGTTGACTGGGTCTGATCACCTGGCTGTGCTGCATATGCTCTGTGATAGCACTCAGTATGATCTGCTCCATGACCTTCCCCAGTACCAAGGTCAAGCTGACATGTCAGTAGTTCCCTGAATCATCCCTCTGACCCCTCTTGGAAATGGGAGTTACATTTGCCAGTCTCTAGCCAAGCGACACTTCCCCAGTTAGCCAGGACTGTTGATAGATGAGGGAAAGGGGTTTGGCAAGAACCTCTGCCAGCTTGGTTAATACCCTTGGGTGTATCCCATCTGGCCCCATAAACTTGTGGACGTCTAATTGGCCATGCAGGTCTCTAACCAAGTCTTCTCGGAACACTGAGGGTTTGCCTTCACAGTCTCAGGAGTCTTGGAACTCAGAGAACATCTTACCTTACTATTAAAGATGGAGGCAAAGAAGGCGTTAAGTACCTCTGCCTTGTCCTCATCCTTTGTTACTACCATTCTCCTTGCATCCAGTAACGGAGGGAGATTCTCCTTGGTCCTCCTGTTGTTGTCACTGTACTTGAAGAAATATTTCTTACTGTCTTTCACCAATCTGGTCAGTCGAAGTTCCAGTTGGCCTTTAGGCTTCGAATTTTTTGCCTACATGATCTCACCTGCTTCTTGTAGACTTCCTGAGATGTCTGCCTCCTCTTCCAAAGCTCATATGTTTTCCTCTTTTTCCTGAGACCAATGCAGAGCTCTCTGTTAAGCCAAGCTGGCCTTCCTCCCCGCTGACTTACTTTACGGCACATGGGGATGGCCTGCTCTTGCACCACCAGAATTTCCTTCCTGAGGAGCATCCAGCCCTGATGGGCTCCTTTCTCATTTAGAACTGTCTCCCACTGGACTTTATCAAGCAGCCTTCTAAACATTTGAAGTCTGCCCTCTGGAAGTCCAAGGTGACAGTTCTGCTGACCCCGCTCCTTACTCCTTCAAGAACCGAGAATTCCATCATCTCGTGATCACTGAGCCCCAGGCGTCCTCCAACAGTCACCTCCCCCACAAAGCCCTCTCTGTTCACAAAGAGCAGATCCAGTGGAGCACCTTCTCTAGTTGGTTCACTCACCAGTTGTGTTAGGAAGTTGTCTTCCATGCACTCAATGAACCTCCTAGACTGTTTCCTTTCTGCTGTGTTATACTTCCAGCAGATATCTGGAAGGTTGAAGTCTCCCACAAGAACAAGGGCCAGCGATCGCGAGACTTCTCCCCATTGCTCATAGAAGAGCTCATCAGTTTCCTCATCCTTGCTGGGTGACCGATAACAGACTCCCACCACTATGTCTGACTTAGTGTGGGTTTCACTGATTTTAACCCACAAGCACTAACCCCTATCTTTAGCATATTTTAGTTCAACACAATGAAAATTTTCTCTAACATAGAGGGCAACCCCACCACCTCTCTTTCCTAGCCTGTCACGGCTGAAGGGTTTATAGCCACTCATGGCAGCATTCCAGTTGTGCTGGAGTTGAACTTCTCATCCACCAGCACCCCCAAGTCCTTCTCCTCGGGACTACGCTCAATTCATTCTCCATCTAGCTTGTATTTGTTGCCTGGTTGAATTTCATGAGATTTGCACAAGCTCATGATCTGTCTAGCCTGTCAAGGTCCCTCTGGAAGGCATCAGTTCCCTCCAGCATTTCAACCGTGCCACACAACTTGGTGTTGTTGGCAAACATGCTGGGGATTCCCTCAATCCCACTGTCCATGTCCCTGAGAAAAAGTGTTAAGTAACATCAGTCCTATTACCAATCTCTGCGGAACACCACTTGTCACTGGTCTCTACTGGAATTGAGTCATTGACCACAACCCTTTGAGTGTGACCATCCAGCTGATTCGTTATCCATCAAGTCATCCATTCATCAAATCAATGTCTCTCCAATTTAGAGACAAGAATGTCATCCAGAACAGTGTTGAATGCTTTCACAAGTCCACGTAGGTGATGTTGGTTACTCTTCCCTTATCCACCAATGTTGTAGCCCCGTCTTAGAAGGCCACCAAATTCATCAGGTGTGATTTGCCCTTAGTGAAGCCATGTTGGCTGCTACCAGTCACCTACTTATTTTCCATGTGCCTCAGTAGGGTTTCCAAGAGGATCTGCTCCAAGATCTTGTGGCACAGGGATGAGACTGACTGGCCTGTAGATCCCCAAGTCTGAATTTTTTTCCTATTTTAAAAATGGAAGTTATGTTTTCTCTTTTCCGGTCAGTGGAAACTTCAGCAGACTGCCAGGACTTCTCAATTATGATGGGTAGATGATAGCTCAGGACCTTCATTTGCTGGTTCCCTCAAGACCTGCAGATGCATCTTATCAGGTCTCATGGACTTGTGCACCTTCACGTTCTTTAGATGGTCTCGCACCTGATCCTCTCCTACAGCAGGTGTTTCTTTGATATCCTAGTCCCTGCCTTTGCCTTCTGCAAATTGGGCAGTGTGGCTTGAACCCTTGCCAGTTTTTGAAAACTGAGGTAAAGACATCGTAGAGCATCTCAGCTTTCTGCATATCTTGAGTAACCAGGTCTCCCTTTTCTTTCCTGAAAGGGCCCACACTGTCTTTTGCTTTCCTTTTATCACTGATGTATGTATCCTTGGCCAGATTTAATTCTATCAGGGCTTTAACTTTCTTAACCTGATCCCTGGAAACTCTGAAAATTTCTCTGTATTCCTCCCAGGCTACCTGTCCTCACTTCCACCTTCTGTAGGCTTCATTTTTGTGCTTAAGTTTGTCCAGGAGTTCCTTGTTTATCCACGCAGGGCTGCAGGTCTTTCGCCCGACTTCCTCTTCATCATAATGCATTGTTCCTGAGATCAGAGGACATGATCTTTGAATACTGACCAGCTTTCTTCCAGTGCTTCATCCCATGCTACCCTAGCAAGTAGATCCCTGAAGAGGTCGAAGTCTGCTCTCCTCATGTCCAGGGTTGTAAGTTTGCTGCACATCCTCCTTATTGCCGTAGGGATCTTGAATTCCACCATTTCATGGTCACTTCAACCAAGGCTTCACTTGAGCTTTGCATCCTCTACTAGCCTTTCCTTGTTGGTGATAACAAGGTCTAACACAGCACCTCTCCTCATTGGTCTTCTGTACTTGGAGAAGGAAATTATTGTCCACACACTCCAGGAACCTTCTGGATTGTTCATGCTCTGCTGTGTTGTCCGTCCAACAGACATCAGGGTGATTGAAGTTCTGGCAGAAGTACAAGAGTTTGAGAATGCAATGCTGTGCCTATCTGTCTATAGAGGGCCTCATCTTCTCACTCCTCCTAGTCCGGTGGCCTGTAGTGGACCTCCACTATAATGTCACCTGTCACTACCCTCCCCTTAATTCTAACCCACAGGCTCTTGATCAGCTCCTCATCCACCCCCAGGTGCAGCTCCATGTACTCCAGCTGGTCACTGACACAGAAGGCAACACCCCATCCTTGTCTCCCTTGCTTGTCTTTCCTGAATAGTCCATATTCCTCCACTGCAACACTCCAATCATAGAATCCATTCCGCCATGTCTCTGTGATGCTAATAAGATCATAGCCCTGTAGGCATGCACGTCTCTAACTTCTCTTGTTTATTCCCCGTGCTACGTGCACTTGCATAGAAACAATTAAGCTGGTCCCTCAAGAAAGCTGACTTACTGGCTGGAAATCCTTTATGTTGCTCTTCAGGTGCTCTCCTGCTGACCTGTGTTCCTTCTCCAGACTCTGCTGGCACTGGCATCAAACTGGTAGAGTGGCATGAGTTCCTCTCCCCTGGCAACTTTAGTTTAAAGCTCTCTTTACCAGCCTGGCAAGTCTATGACCAAGGACGCTCATGCCCTTTTCCGATATTTGAACCCCACCAGCTCCCATTACACCAGGTTTCTCAAAGTGAATCCCTTGGAATAAGCAATCAGTCTCCTGGCTCTAGCACCAGTCCTGTAGTAATTTCTTAATTTGCCAGACTCAACTGTTCCTTTCAAACCCCATCCCTTTGACTGAGAGCATTGATGAAAAAAACTACCCGTGCTCCAGAGTCCCTTACTGTTGCTCTCAGGGTTCTGTAATCCTTCTTGATACCCCTCTAGACTGTTCCTGGCTGTATCAATGGCGCTTACGTAAAATAACAGCAGCGGATAGTAGTCAGTGGGCTGTACAAGGCTTGATAACCTCTTAGTGACATCCCTAATAGGAGCCCCCAGTAAGAAGCACACTCCTCTAGAGAGTGCGTCAGGGCAGCAAATGGGTGAAGAAGTCTCCTACTACTATCACCTTTGCTTAGTTGTGCTAGTTGTTATCTGGGGAGCAGATGGGATTGCCTTGCTTACCTCCAGTGTCTCTCTGAATGTGATGGGTGCTTCCTCTCCAGACTGCAGAGTGGAGAAGCAGTCTGCAGGTGTACCTCAAGCTTTAGGGGAGGCCTCCTCCTACTGATGGTTCTTACCCTTGAAAGCTTCCATTCTTCATTATTGTTCCCTCTCACTTCTGTGTATGCCAGTGGGGGAGTATCTGGCTGTTTGGACATGGTCTTTGGGTCCGCTGCAGACTACACTAGCTGGAACTACCTGTCTAACTCCTCAGGCTGTTTGTTGCCACATAGCCTTCTCACTGCCTCCTGCAGCTCAACCATCTGCTGCAGGAACCCTTCTACTTGAGTACACCTTTTGCAGATGGCTCTGCCACCTGCCCCTGACCCAGGGGAAAGGTCTAGGCCTTGGGTGTCAAACTCACAGCCAAATCCAGCCCACCACCTTGATTTATCTGGCCCAGAGTTTGACAGCCCTGACCTAGGCATTTCCTGAGATCTAAGGTCTGTATTGCAGCCTCCCTCCTCAGCAGCTCCACCTGTTTGCAGGCATTGCCCAGCACCTGGGTAGATGGTGCAGACTTTGCAGTACAAGCTGAAGCCTTTGCTCTGAGATGGGTGTCCACCATTCTGCTTTGGGTTTCAGGTAGGATGAGTGTCCTTGACTTGTGCAGGTTGTCACAGTATGGTGTCTGGTTGCTGTGTTCTATGTACCTCAGGACTCCCACACAGCCAGTGGAAAGTCCCTATTGAAAAGACATGCCCTTCCCCTTGAACTGCTGCGCAAACTGCCCTGCCATGCTCTGGCTGATAAACCTTTCTGTTTGCACATTCTGTCAGCTCCAATTCTACCTTTTAGGAACTAAAACTAATGCACTGGCATACACAACTGAAAATCTCTTAATATTTGGACACCTAACTTCAATTTTTCAAAGTGTTCTTATGCACTCATGCACCAAAGGTTTCTGGTGTTGTCCCTGAAAAAATCCCAGAAATATTGATGGTAGTTCAAATTAAAGAAAAGACAATAAAGAAGTATTAGTACGTGTAATTAGAGACTAATCAAATGAAACAGGCCACCATTTCACTGACATTTTTTTGCACTGACCTTCAAGTCTAGAGCAGAGCAACAGTTCTGGCAGATACTCTATCAAAGTGAGGCAGGATTTCATGGCCTGACTACTTTATTGCTCTATGTGTGTACCAATTAAAAGCTGCTTAATATTAACATTAATAGAACAGTGCCCAAAGATTACAACCAAAAGCTGATTCTAGCTAATTCCCACACTATGCTGCTCACTGTTGCCCCTACAGATGGTCATTTTCTGTTGCTATTTTGAACATGGCGATCTCGGCTCTTGGCTCAAAAATTTTTTAATTCTTTTGTAAGATTCTGTGCAAAGGCTTTTGTGCTTTAAAACAGATGTCTGAGGGACTGTGTAATTATGTTAGGAGGTTGGGCTAAACCAAGACAGATGCCTGCAGGGAGCCTGACGTCCTGGTGATAGGTGCAGAAGTTGTGTCCCCACTCTTCTGGGAGACTCTGAGTAGTGTCTCTCCTTGAGCCAGTGGCTGGGCAGTGATTTGACATGCAGGCTGCCTCCCCTGCCAAGAATGAGTCAAGCATCTTCCTCATAAAGGGCTGCTTTCATACATGCCCTTTACCAGACAACAAACCCAGACACTCACAAATGGATCAAATCTTCCAAATAAGAAGTAGTAATCTGGACAATCTAATCCTCTCAGTTTTAACAAAGGGGAAACTATTGATCTGCTTCGGATAAATACATCTAGACCAAGAAGGTAGATGCTGGCTGGATAGAGAAAAGAAGGGTCAAATACTGCCAGGCCCTGAACAAGAAAGCCTTTTGGTACAGCCAAAAGAGAGAGTTTCTCTGCAAAGGATTGAGTATCACATTATTGCTTTTATCGCAGAATTGCCGGTTGCATCTAGTGACATTTACTGAGCCTTTTCAAGGAAAATAGTCTAACGCAAAAGAATATTTATCTTCAGGGTAGGAGAGGAAAGATGTTTTGAGAAATCCCAGACAGTGACAGGACATTGACACTATTTCTCCCTCCTCCTACCACTCCACAGTTTACATTAGGAGGTAAATTTGAGGAAGTTTTTACCTACAACTCATTTTACCAGAATAAGATTGGATCTGTTCTTTCAATATTGGTTCACATAAGTAATATCAGTGTTGCCAGCAAGACAATTAATACAGATAAGCATTACCCACAAGCACGAGATGTACTGCATTAGGTCCCACATGACAACACCATGGAAACTCCCATCTGGGTTCGCCTAGATAAAAACTGTTAGGAAGAAATTGCTAGACAGCTTGCAGGCAAACAATGACCAAAATAGAAAAAAAGAAAAAAAATACCAATGCATTTTTTGCCTCAGTTTTCAACAGTAAGGATGTCAGCTCGCTTGACAGTTGGCCCCCTGAAGTGGTTGATGGGGGCAGGGTGAAATATGGCCCTCCTGCAATCCATGAGGAGGAAGTTAGAGACCTGCTGAGCCACTTGGACCCTCATAAGTCTATGGGAACAGATCGAATCCATCCTAGGGTGATGAGAGAGCTGGCGGATGAGCTTGCTAGGCCACTCTCCATCATCTTTCAACAGTCCTGGCTCACTGGAGAGGTCCCGGAAGACTGGAAGTTGGCCAATGTGACGCCCATCCACAAGAAGGGCCGTAAGGATGATCCAGGTAATTACAGACCTGTCAGCCTGACCTCGGTCCCAGGTAAAATTATGGAGCAGATAATCCTGGGTGAAATCATGTGGCACCTGCAGAACGGCCAAGAGATCAGGCCCAGCCAGCATGGGTTTAGGAGGGGTAGGTCCTGCCTGACCAACCTGAGCTCCTTTTATGACCATGTGACTCGCCTGGTGGATGAGAGGAAGGCTGTGGATGTGGTATACTTGGACTTCAGCAAGGCCTTTGATACTGTCTCCCACAGTAGACTCCTAGGGAAGTTGGCAGCCCGTGGCTTAGATGGGAGCACTCTGTGCTGGGTTAGGAATTGGCTGGATGGCCGAGCCGAGAGAGTTGTGGTCAATGGTGTCTCATCCAGTTGGCAGCCGGTCACCAGTGGTGTCCCCCAGGGATCGGTGTTGGGTCCCGTCCTGTTTAATATCTTTATTGATGATCTGGATGAGGGGATTGAGTCCATCATCAGCAAGTTTGCAGATGATACCAAGCTGGGAGGAAGGGTTGATCTGTTAGAGGGTAGGATGGCCCTACAGAGGGACCTGGACAGATTGGAGAGATGGGCTGATTCTAATGGGATGATGTTTAATAAGTCCAAATGTCGGGTACTTCATTTTGGACACGACAATCCCATGCAGAGCTGCAGAATGGGGACAGAGTGGCTGGAGAGTAGTCAGGCAGAAAAGGACTTGGGAGTGCTGGTTGACAAGAAGCTCAACATGAGCCAGCAGTGTGCCCAGGTGGCCAAGAAAGCCAATGGCATTCTGGCTTGCATCAGGAATAGTGTGGCAAGCAGGACCAGAGAAGTTTTCGTCCCCCTGTACTCGGCACTGGTCAGGCCTCATCTTGAATACTGTGTACAGTTCTGGGCCCCCCAGTTTGGGAAAGATGTTAGGATACTGGAATATGTTCAGAGGAGGGCAACGAAGATGGTGAAGGGGCTGGAGCACAAGCCCTATGAGGAGCGACTGAGGGAGTTGGGGCTGTTTAGTCTAAAGAAGAGGAGGCTCAGGGGAGACCTCATTGCTCTCTACAACTACCTAAAAGGAGGTTGTAGTTGAGCAGGGGTTGGTCTCTTCCCTCAGGTGACCAGTGACAGAACTAGAGGGCATGGACTCAAGCTTCGTCAGGGAAAGTTTAGACTTGATATTAGGAAAAAGTTCTTTACTGAAAGGGTGATTGGCCATTGGAATGTGCTGCCCAGGGAAGTGGTGGAGTCACCGACCCTGGAGGTGTTTAAGGGGAGACTGGATGAGGCACTGTGTGCCATGGTTTAGATGATGGTTGGTGTTGGTGTTAGTGTTGGTGTTAGTGTTGGGTTATACTGTGATACTGTGATACTGTGTGATATTACGTAGAGTTGGTAGGATATTCTGTACCTGCTATTTCATAACCCACCTTGAGTATCTTGCAAATATTTGGCACCTTACTCACACCAAATACATAGTGAATCCATACCAACAGTTAGAACACAAAAGCCAGTCATTGCTGGTCAACTGTGTCTATGTGTATGTATAGTTTTTACAAGCTCTATAAATAATAAGTACTATATTTGCCACTGGCAAACTTTATGCAATGCCTTGGCTCTCTCCTCACACTGAAGAAAGCCTCATTTTATACTTCATTTGTGGGAACAGTAAGAACAAAGAACTGGTTTTTTTTCCCTCAGAATGAAGTTGTTACGCTTTTATTCTTTCTACTTTTAAGTGCACTTTATCCCACCTAAGTTATTCAGCATGAACATATATGATCTCAGTTAAGGTTTTGGATAGTAACATCATGAGATATAGGCCAAATACAAAGTACTTTTTATTTCTTATCATGTTCCCTTATGCCTCTTACCGAAACTTAGCATCTGCTAACATCTCCTAAAACCTGGAGAATCTTGCAAGTGTCTCCAGCCACTATCCACTCGCTGTCACCAGGGAGTACCGATTAATCACAGAGCATCATCTCTGATAACAGTGTCATCACTACATCCAGTACTGGAGAAGAATATTTGTTTGGACTACCATGGGAAACAATCAGCTATGTCATGATTTGTATCATGGTGCAGTCTGATAATTCTTGTACAATTTTTTTCAGTAACAAAGCATCAGGTTGTGACTTAGAAACTGAGGAGCAAAATAGTTTAAAATACTTTTGGTTAAATAAAATGCCAGCTCAAGGCAAGAAGTTTTAAGTTTTTCTCACAGTAGGAAAGGAAAACATTTGTAGCTTGCCAGAGTTAACATGACAGAATTAACATGTTATCAGTAAAATTCAATGTTGAACATGTGCACTCTTTTTAGCTAACATTTTTTTCAGGCCAGTTGCAAGATCAGGAATAAAACACTGTAGTGTGTCATATTTGGACATTTTCCCAAGGAATAAGAAAGGCCAGAAAAGATGTCCCTCAGGCCATGCCTAGTAAGGGGGATATGAGTACATGCTTCAAGCACAAGATTAGCAGGAATCCGAGCAGCAGGGAAGGGCAAAGAAGCAGTATGTTCTGCACCAGCACTGGGAAGAAACTGAATTCACCTATTTTCCTGAGAAGATCTCTTATGATCTAACTTCTGAAATCTGGTATCACACTCAGTCAAATCATCTGTGTGAAAGGGGAATAAGGATAACAAATAAGCTCTCAGCAGCTGGGTTTCAGACCACTCAGTGTCATGCACTAATAGCACACATTATTTGGAAGTGGTCAAGGCCAAAACAGAAAGTAGTTTGAACTAAATTCCTCTTGTGCTTGGAAGCTTTGAGTCAGGCTCCCAAATGCTGTGGGCAACACACAGACACCCTAAACTGGCTGCACAATGCAGTGTGCTAAGAGATATTCCAAGCACCTCTGGTCATGGTTGGCACACTTTTCTGCCACAGTTCAAAACCTCACAGAAATACTGCATATTCTGGACTGAATTTGACCTAGTAGGGAAAAATTTCACACAGAATCTTGACTGTCATCCTCTCTAAAGCAGAGCCCAGAACACAGATCAATGTAACGTGCTAGATCATAAACTCCAGAATTTGTTCACCCAAATATTTTAATTGAACTATCTTTTTGTTTTGTGGAGTGGAGTTGACAGGGCAGCAGGTGAAGAATTATTCCAATATGTAGCTATCCCTCTGCTCCTGCTATTCAATAGGGAGTATAAGAGAAATATCCAGCAAATAGAAAGGGTGAAAGTGGCACAGCTCAAATAATTGCTGACTGTCATCTGCAGTATCAGCTTTCTACTGTGAATTTACAATAAATCATTTCTTTTTCTAATTTATTAGTATATTTTCAACTCCAGATTTTTAACATTCCTTGTAGAAGTATAAATACATTAAAATAAAATGGAGTTCCTGGCATATGGTGGGGCAGATTTTCTAATCAATACTACTGCAGTAGTTTATGTTTAGGAAGATTTATTTGTTTATGCCTATGTTGTAATACACTGAACCAGCTTTTATATCACGTTCAATTTCAAATCAAATTCGTTCACTGTCATTTTTATATTTTATTATATTTCTGACAGTACCACATGTAGTTTTCAGCTGGAAATATTCCAGACAAATTAAAAAATGAAGTGAACAAAAGTACATCAGGCATTATAACTTCATTTTCAATAAGCAAATTGATGGTGTTCTGCCTGTAACTTCAGCATGAAAGGTAATAGATGTAGAAGAACAAATCAATGTCCCCTGAGTTTTCTGAAAGTTTAACTGAAGTTCTCAATGGGTATTACTCATATTTTTGTAGTGGGAGGAATAATAGAACATAATATTTTTGCCTCAGTTGGTTATAAACCAAGATAATTGACCATTACTAGTATGCTTAGACACACGGAAGACTCTAAAACAACTTTGAGAAGGAAATATTTTGTTCAGT
Source organism: Tapera naevia (assembly GCA_033556795.1). NCBI lineage: Eukaryota > Metazoa > Chordata > Aves > Cuculiformes > Neomorphidae > Tapera > Tapera naevia. Next base: position 5,428,321 of record JAUMJJ010000016.1, read on the forward strand.
TAAAAGAAGCTCCATTGAAATTACTATATCACAGCACTGATACCGATAAGTGTGCATAACCTTCCATAGTTAATTTGTCAAATATGATTTATATGATGGTCTTAAACTAAAGCACATCAGCCACCGGTAGCATATCTGGTTCTTTAAAAAGTGCTTGTTTCATCTTCTTCTTTGACTTCGGCACTTATTTAACAAAATTTCCTTTCAAAATCCATCAAGTGCAGTGCCTGCAGAAAAAAAATTCAGTTCTTAGAAGATCAACAGTACTGTCCTTGTATTGCATTGGTACATCCATATGCACGTATCACCATTTAGGCTAGAACAGACTATTTCAGTTGGAAGGGATCTACAATGATCACCTAGTCCACCTGCCTGACTATTTCAGGGCTGACCAAGTTAAAGCATGTTATTAACGACACTGTCCTAATTCCTCTTAAACACTGTCAGACTTGGGGCTTAAACCACCTCTCTAGGAAGCCTGTTCCAGTGTTTGACCACCATGTCAGTAAAGAAATGCTTCCTAATGACCAGTCTAATTCTCACTTGGTGCAGCTCTGAACCATTTCCACACATGCTATCACTGAGTACCAGGGAGAAGAAGTCAGCAGCTCACTCTCCACTTCCTCTCCTCAGGAAGATGTAGGGAACAACAAGGTCGCCCCTCCGCCTCCTTTTCTCCAAACTAGACAAACTCAGAGTCTTCAGGTGCTCACAGGTCCTCACAGGACATTCCTTCCAACCTTTCCACCAGTTTTGTTGCCATCTAATGGATGCATCCAAAAACCTTAACATCCTTCTTAAATTGTGGGGCTCAGAACTAGGCACAGTATTCAAGGTGAGCCCCCAGCAAAGCTGAATACAGCAGGATAACCCCCTCTTCTGACCAGCTGGTTATGCTGTTTTTGACACACACACTGGATTTTGGTTTGCCCTCTTGGCTGTCAGGCCACACTGCTGACTCATATCAAACTTAATGTCCACCAGCACCCACCGATTCCTTTCTGCAGGGCTGCTCTGCAGTCAGTCCTCTCCCAATTTGACTTGTGCCTAGTGGTATTCTGTCACAGCTGTAGAACTGGGCATTTGGTTTTGTTAATTTCATCCCATTAATCATCGTGCAATAATTTATCTCTAGATCTCTCAGCAAGGCCTCTTGCTCCTCAAGAGAGTAAACACCACCACCCAGCTAGGTATGATGAGCAAACTTCTTCATGGTGCATTCAACTCCTGCATCCAGATCATTGAAAAATATTTTAGATGTGATTGGCCTCAGAGTTGAACCCTTAGGAACACCACAGGTGAATGATCGCCAGTCAGATGTAGTCCCATTCACTCCAAGCCTTTGAATGCTGTCCTTCAGCCAGTTCTTTAGCCAGCACACTATGAACTTGCTCATCCCACAGTTGAACAATTTGTCCACAATTAAGCTGTGAGAGACAGTATCAAAAGTCTTATTAAAATTCATAAAAATTTCATGCACTACTGTTTCTTCATCCACAAGGAAGGTGACCTTATCGTAGAAGGAAACCAAACTTCTTAAAAAGGACTCTTCCTTTGTAAAGCCATGTTGACTGTACTTGACGATTGCATTATTCTTTCAACAGTATCCTGCATAATCTTCAAAATTTTTCCAGGAACTGAGGTTAGATTAACAGGTCTGTAGTTCCCTGGGTCTTCCCTCATACCCTTCATGTAGACTGACGTAAAACAGGCTAACTTTCAGTCAACAGGGACCTCACCAGACTCCCAAGACCTTTGGTAGATGATCAAGAGGGGTCCTGCCATAACATTGACTGGTTCTTTCAGTACTCTGGGATGAATCCCATCAGGCCTGGTGAAACCATTCAGCTGATCCCTTACGATTTGAGTGTAAAGTCACTGTTCCCACACTCATAGCCCTCTGATACAGAGGACCAGGCAGCCCAAGGACAATGCTCCATGGGTGATCAAGCCATATGACAGCAAAATATGGAAAAAGCACTTCCATCAAACTCTGAACACCTACAGACTATCAGATACCAACAATAACATTGTTGGTCCAATTCACCAGAGGAGGAAAGTTTTCTTGCAGTGACGTATGTGACTGAGCCAAGAAGGAAGTTGTAATTTCCTAATAGACACAGGTTTCCAGAAAAAAAAATAAAGCCAAATAAGAATGCCTTTTTTTCCCCTAAAGCCTCCCCAAACCTAGTAAAAGTAAAATCAAAAGATCCATGCCATGTCTCTCAGATGTCATTTGTTTTTTTAAGAATGGAACACAACGTGAATAATTAGTTCCAAGAGAAATAAATGCACAGGTCTATGTATATAGACATATAGAGTCAATTGTGTGTATTTATGTGCATAAAATGGGCATAAAGCTACATTTTATGATCTTTTCAATTGTGGTCCTAAGCTTCATTTTGACATTGAATTGAAGGTTGAGAAGAATTTATTATTGATCATACAAATGATCAGTATTGTTGACAGGAAAAGAAAAAGAGAGTTCATGTAATAGGATTCTGAAATGGACCATGTAGAAAGCTTAATAATAATAATGATAACAATAACAGAAAAACAAGAACCATAATAGAAATACAAAAGACAAACTCTGTTGTCTGCTTTGAAAAAATTATGCAGCTTACACGAAAATGAATAGTCACCACAGCAATTAACTTACCACAATAGTATGAACAAACATTGTGCAATGCCTGCTGTAAGACAATGCTGGAAGTCTGAAAGAAAAGCAATGTCATTGCAGTAGTTACCTAGTAGAAATCACTTTCAGGAAATTCAGTAGTACTTCAATGCTGAATATCTCTCTGTTTCCTGGGAAAGAAAAGCTATGTATATGTGAAGGCCTGGGAGAGAAATTTCCTGAGATGTATTCCCATCTGTCAACTATTAGTTACAGAGGTTATGTTTTGAAATACTAAGCAGACTGCTGAACACAATATAATCTGTGTTGCTGGAACTGCATTTACAGATATATCATGTCAGTTCGCGTATTTTCACATAACAGTGGGAAACAGCCTCTCAGAATGGCCAGGCCATTCAAGTTAGACTGAAAAATCGGGAGCTGAGTATTTACCTGAATAAACTCTAGTTTCAAATTAAAAGCTGTCTCACTGAGTTACTCTTTAAGTTCCAGAATCTAAACATAAGACAAATAGCTCCTCTTCTCCTTCCTCAGGCTGTAAGAAGTAAAGAGACAAGATTAAACAGACAGCATTATGAATAGGTCACCCTAAATTCTGAGAACACCATACAAGAATCAGACTGTGACTTCCTATCTATTAAAATCGAGCATAAAATCTTTCTGCAACAGTCTGAACTCTGGAGTCTGGATGAATGTAATGTGTTTGTCACGTCACTAGTAACACAAATGCGTCTTTAGATAACTGTTAAAAAACTAAATGACAGAAAAAAAGAAAGCAGAATTAAAACAAAATAAAAGTTAGTATTTATAGCTGTGAATCACCCGGTTTCAAAAATATCATGAGGGACTGCTAAAGTCATAACAACCATTTTAAGTACATTAAGCTGGTTCATTGGTAAAGTACAAACAAAAAGGAGAGAAGGAAAGAAATCTGAAGAATTAAATAACAAAAAGGAACTGAGGGTGAAGCCTATTTCTATAGAGTATCTTTTAGGTAAAAATGGCAGTTATTGCCATTTGAGTCATTGCAGAAGTCTCCCTATTAACACAGTCAGAGGTAACATCTCCTAACATATTTTTGCTGACCCAGTATGTCAGTTGCCTTTTCCAACTTAGTCATGTATTTATAGCTTGCTTCAAGAGATGTGTTTTCAGTAGTCACTCAGTTCAGACATTCAGTGTATTCCATTCAAGTCCAACAGAATTTTGCAAATGAGTAATGATTCCTTAAAATAAAATCTTTATTCAGTTTGATATTTATCTTTTAAACAACCTCCTTCTAGCTGAGTCCATTTGTCCCTTTTTACCCATGGAAAAGACCTGTAGGTAGGACAAACACAACCATAAAATAGATCTTTCTCAATAGAAACATGCAGGAAAGGTAGGGTTCAGATCTGCTTACCACCCTGATAATGTACACAAATATCCTTTGCTGGTAAGTCAAGCATCAGTGAGCCGGGAGAGAAGAGTCAGTGCATGGAGGTCCCCTGGCGAGATCCTCAGTGCTCTTGAACTGCCCTCTGCCATCAGCTATATTCACAGGTCTGACACTGGTGAGTTCGTAACATCAGGCAGTCCTTAGTTTAACCTCTCTGCTTTCTTTCTTTAGACTTTACACTTCTCATGTAGATGTCTCCTCTCTTGGATCCTCACACAGCCAATGACTGTGTTCCAACCACCCTCCATCTGTCCAATATATTATCATCCCTATTTCTCTGCAGACTTTCTTTCAGCCCTTCCTTGCACTCTTTTGGTGCTCTCACTTCTGTCAGACAGGGTTGTGTAGCTAGAAAGGATCAGAGCTAGATCTTCATCTACTAGGGATCCCACCTCTACAGCAAGGTCTAATGTGAGCCAGAGATCCTCATCCAGAGCATGCATCTATCCCCAGAACTCCTGCAAGTGTCCGTGAATGCATATCCAGATGTTTGTTTCCCAAAATCCTATCTGCGATATTCTTCACTTGCTCAGAGGAAGTCAAAGACTTGGGAGTAACAAAAGAATCCCGTTGTTAGAAGAACAAGAAGTAACAGAAACCATAGTAGACTGCATAATGTTCTTACTGAAAAAGGAGGATGATCCCAGTGCTTGAAGTGGGGATTTAGGAACTGCAAAATGAACACCCCAGAAAAAAAGGCAGAAATCTTTTGCATAATACAATGTTATTATTTACTGTACCTGGCAACCAAGACTGTATAAAAATTCAAATTTAGAGAGTTCGAATCTGGAGGAACAATACACAGTTAAAAATGATTAGAGGTAGGAGTGGCTCTAGTTTCTTTCTACTGACTCATTTAACCCTCTCAACCTCCTGATTCATAATTTTCTCCTTTTTTAATGCCTACACTGTTCCTTTTCATGCATTCTGTGTTCTGTTTCATAACAAGTCTAACAAGAAACTTAAACAAGCCTAGACGAGAGAAAAAAAATCAATCACTCCTTAAAGATTTAAGAACAACGAACTCAACAAGGCATACTGATGTAATCCTGAATGTGTGAAGAGAGCTCAGTGAAGCTAAAGTGCTTCCATGAATTGAAGACAGATTTTTAAAACCTCAGAAGTTTATTTAGACATTTTATTACCCTTGAAAATAATGGGAAAATCATACCCTAAAAAATGCTCTGCCCTCAAAAGTGTACAAGAAAAGCAGGATGAGCATAGAACACAGTCTAAAACTGGCAGCATGTAGAAAATGGGCCCAATCATTCAATATGATCCCAGGTGGAAGCTGCTGCCTTTTGGCTGGTGATCCCTCTGCTATTTTAGTATTTACTAGGAAGACTTGCATGATCACAGGTTCAAATCCTGCACACAAATCGTCCGACTGTGTGTGCAGACTTCCTTTAAAACCAGATCCATGGTTTCCTTTATCTGCAAGTTCTGCTGCTCTGAAATGTATTTAGAAACAAATGCATGAATTTATGTCAATATTCAGAATGATTTCTGCCTGTAAGGAAATGCGTAGGAAGCATTGGTAGTTACATTTTCACTAGAGTTTCAGATTCTTAAGTGAAAGGCACAGTAAGGACTTCTCAGACAAAACAAAGTCAGAAAATTAATTTTCTGGGGCTGAATGGTCTTTTACATCACAGATGTCTCAGATAAAGCACCTTAAATGACATTAAATAGTTGTGATTAAGCTGCTCAATTCCACCTGTACCTTTTTATTACTGATTTTCTGCAGGCAAGTATATTTTTCCTTGATTCAGAGGAAGACAATTTCTTTAGTTTGGGCTCAAGCTAGACATTTCCAAAACACTAAGACCTTCAGTTGAGAAACAGAGAACCAATTCAGGAAAGAAGTTGTACTCAGTTTGATGACAATGAGAGAGAGACAGAGAACTTGACCTGCTGTTTACAAACAAAGAAGGGCTGGTAGGTGATGTTGTTGTCGGAGGCTGTCTGGGCTGTAGTGATCATGAGATAATTGAGTTCTCTCTAAACAATGTAACAAGAAAAGCCAGGAACAGAACATCCACGCTGGACTTTAGGCAGGCAGAATTTGGATTATTTAAGGAACTGGTCAGGAAAGTACCCTGGGAAATAGCTCTTAGTGGCAAGGGGGTCCAGGAAGGCTGGATGCACTTCAAGAATGAAATCTTGAAGGCGTAGGAGCGGGCTGTCCCCATGTGTTGTAAGAAGAGTCCTAGGGGCAGATGGCCGGCCTGGATGAGCAGGAAGCTTCTGAAGGAACTAAGTAAGAAAAAGAGGATGTATCGTCGTTGGAAAGAAGGGGACTACGCCAGGTCATGTTCAAAGATGTTGCTAAGTCATGTAGGAGGAAAATCAGGGAAGCAAAAGGCCAGCTTGAGCTCAAATTGGCCACTTCTGTTAAGAATAATAATAAGATTTTTATAAATAAATCAATGGTAGAAAGAAGGGTGGCAGCGACCTCCACTCCTTGTTGGATGTGGAGGGAAATATAGTAACCAGAGATGCAGAGAAGGCTGAGGTACTTAATGCCTTCTTTGCCTCAGTTTTCAACTGCAAGAATGACAACTTGCTTGACAGTTGGCCTTCTGAAGTGGTTGATGGGGGCAGGGTGAAATATGGCCCTCCTGCAATCCATGAGGAGGAAGTTAGAGACCTGCTGAGCCACTTGGACCCTCATAAGTCTATGGGGACAGATGGGATCCATCCTAGGGTGATGAGAGAGCTGGCGGATGAGCTTGCTAAGCCACTCTCCATCATCTTTCAGCAGTCCTGGCTCACTGGAGAGGTCCCGGAAGACTGGAAGTTGGCCAATGTGACGCCCATCCATAAGAAGGGCCGTAAGGATGATCCAGGTAATTACAGACCTGTCAGCCTGACCTCGGTCCCAGGTAAAATCATGGAGCAGATAATCCTGGGTGAAATCATGTGGCACCTGCAGAACAGCCAAGAGATCAGGCCCAGCCAGCATGGAGGGGTAAGTCCTGCCCGACCAATCTGATCTCCTTTTATGACCATGTGACTCGCCTGGTGGATGAGAGGAAGGCTGTGGATGTGGTATACTTGGACTTCAGCAAGGCCTTTGACACTGTCTCCCACAGTAGACTCCTAGGGAAGTTGGCAGCCCGTGGTTTAGATGGGAGCACTGTGCTGGATTAGGAATTGGCTGGATGGCCGAGCCCAGAGAGTGGTGGTGAATGATGTCTCATCCAGTTGGCGGCCGGTCACTAGTGGTGTCGCCCAGGGATCGGTGTTGGGTCCAGTCCTGTTTAATATCTTTATTGATGATCTGGATGAGGGGATTGAGTCCATCATCAGCAAGTTTGCAGATGATACCAAGCTGGGAGGAAGGGTTGATCTGTTAGAGGGTAGGATGGCCCTACAGAGGGACCTGGACAGACTGGAGAGATGGGCTGATTCTAATGGGATGATGTTTAATAAGTCCAAATGTCGGGTACTTCATTTTGGACACAACAATCCCATGCAGAGCTGCAGAATGGGGACAGAGTGGCTGGAGAGTAGTAGTCAGGCAGAAAAGGACCTGGGAGTGCTGGTTGACAAGAAGCTCAACATGAGCCAGCAGTGTGCCCAGGTGGCCAAGAAGGCCAATGGCATTCTGGCCTGCATCAGGAATAGTGTAGCGAGCAGGACCAGAGAAGTTATCGTCCCCCTGTACTTGGCACTGGTCAGGCCTCATCTTGAATTTTGTGTACAGTTCTGGGCCCCCCAGTTTGGGAAAGATGTTAGGATACTGGAATATGTTCAGAGGAGGGCAACCAAGATGGTGAAGGGGCATTTTAAGGTGTCCTCATGCAGAGACAAACAGGTAAATTCATTATACAATCCCATTGGTTATTCTACTTCTCTGCAACAGGCTAATCCATAATTTCATCCTGAACAATGAAACTGTATCTTTCTTTATTTCAGAAGCCAATTTAAAAGAGTTACGTTTGCTTTTTGGTTGAAACAAAATACCACAGGCCTTTCCCAATCTGTTCCACTGACTTGTCTTTTCTCTTTTTCATGGAATGCGTAATTACCACGCCTTAAACAGAAAAGATACTAGGGCACAGTTTATCAAACCCACTGGATAAGATCCAGTTAGCAGATATTAATTAAGGGCTGAGCACCATACCTTTGCAACAGCAGCAGCGAGTTTCAGGTATTAACTCATCAGAGTTACTGCATTATATATATTGTTACTGTTTTCAGCAACCATAACGAAGTAACCATTACATGGCACTTCTAAATGCACCTTATCTGAAGACTGCTGCTTACCTAGCTCTATGTATGACATCTTCAGGGCCGATATGAGAACAATTCTGGTACAATTTTCTAATAATTTGCCATGTCTCAGCTGAAGAGGTTTTACTTTCCTCTGCATTTTTTGCCATTAAGCAATAGGCTTCTCAGGTGAAATATTGCCTCTTTTAAAACCCATCAGACTGTTGCACTCAGGTTCAGCGTGGTTAGGATTTATTTTTCTGAGTTTGGCATTTCCCACTCAGGCATGTGCAGAGCAATATGTACAGTTGCCCATCCCAGAGCTGAAGGACACAGAACAAGACAGGGGTTCAGTTTTTCAGAAGGCCCTTGCCAGCTCTTTGCCATCTCTGCAGGCAGCACGTATAATCCCAGTTTAAACCTAGGGCTGGGAGCCATCAGAGAGAAATGTTTGGCTGACATGTTTTGAATGGTGTCCAGACAGTCATTTCCTTTCCAATTTGCTATTACTGTTAATTTACTGTTATTTACTGTTAAGGGACAGTTCTTCAACTGAATATTTTAAAATATCTTGTACTGTTTAGATATGGTAAACAATTTTTATGGCTTTATAATTTCCTCTTTCACATTGACACAATTAGTGATCAACACAAGCAATGTCACACTCTACAAGGTCCCAGCCCAAAGAAACTTTCAGTACTTTGCACAGAGCAGAACATCATATTTTTTGCCATGCAGGCAGCTGTGAGCTGCTGCTTCCCCTACTAAGTGCTCCAGTGGTGTTGTTGGTAAAGAGCTTAGGGTCAGCCCTTTTCTTTACTGCAAGTAAAACATTCCTAAATAAAAAGGATCACGTTTGCCCTGTTGGATCCTGGGAGGACTGAGGTTCATAGTCCAAATCACATGAAGGGTGAGATGAGGGGTAAGACCTAAGAAAACAATTCAGTAGGTGGCTAATTAATCTGAGAATTTTTTGTAAGCAGTCTGCTTGTGGGTGTTAGAGTTTTCCTATATTTTTGTAAAGAGGCATTTTGCAATCTCTGTGTAGTACAGACAACCAAACATTTAGACTCCTGAAAGCCAGGCTTCGTCTAAGTTAAGAAAGTGTGATTTTGAATTAAATTGCTCTTTTAAAACAGTCTAAAATGTGCATGTATTTCTCCAGAAATCATTCAGGGAAAAAAAAAATACTGTGATACTTTCTAGAGTTGAAATAGTTTGGAGTTTCTTTGACCACCTTGCCTGAACTAATTTTATCATCTTTATCCTGTGTGGAAAGCATCTGATTCTGTTGACTTCCTCCAGCAAATCAAGGGCAATGAATGGTAAGCTCTCCTTTGCCTATGATGTTCTGTTGCAGTATTGTTTTTGAGGGGGCAGGAGGAGTGTGGACTGAGAGCTAATATCATCTGTAACCAAGCTCAGCTTTCTTTTTAACTCTACTCAGAGTTCACTAGCTGTTTCCTGAATGCCAGCAGTCACCACACGGTGCTCTTCCTACTCCAGTGCCTCTGTTCTCAGCTTCTCTTTGAATGAGCTGTTCCACAAGGTGGCAATTCCGTGACACAGCGTGTGCTGCTTCTCATCTGTCCTGATGAGCCTGATTCAGTACCGCACACTCCAGCAGCTCACTGGCATTTGATCTGTCTTTGCATTGCATGGCACAGCAGAACAGAGTACCACAAGATGGGACATTTGCTGACTGTGAAAAACAATACTGCTGATGGCTAACATGCACCAGCTTACAGGCTAGGCCAGTCCTCTTTCCCGGGTCAAAGCTGTAACACTTTTTGAACAGAAGCAAACACATTGTTTGTTTGGCAAGCAAAGGTTACTATCTGGTCCTTTTCATTCCTCTAAAGCAAAAACAATATATAATATAGATTCTGGGTTTAAAATTCTTTATAGTTTTGAGTTAAAATGCAACACTTTTACACAGTAAAACAGCTAATAATTATGTAATAAGACAAGATGGAGAATAGGTTTAATAATGTGCAAATATATACCCATGACAGTGAAAAGGAAACTATTATGATAGCTCCTCAAAGCAAACACTTTGAAGGTGCTTGGAGTTGGGAGAAATTATTTGGAAGTTTGTAGCAAGTAAGTGCATGAGGGCCATTAGATTTTAAAGCATTGTGAGTGCTAACTAACCCATTTTGTGCTCATGTGAGTTTATAATGAGATATTACTCTATGTTTATACAGCTCCATGTTTCTAAATATACTTACAAACTTATAACATAGTATATATACACTATGGATTATTTTATATATAGATATACTGTATATATATACTCATATGGTATACATAATACGTACACTATAGTATATTGTACAGTATACTGTAATGTACATATAGTATATATACACAGTATACTATGTAATAGTATATATATTTATACTATATACATTTATATATCACACCTATCAAAAACCTGATTTGGGGTTCGTATCTTACTCCCTTAGAGATACTGAGACAAAATTACAAAGAGTAACCAGCGGTTCTGTGACCAATCTTAAGAGAAGTAACAGAAAGAAAAAAGAAAATCTCTCCTCTTCCTATGTCTTCTTTAAATAAATGAAGCATAAGATGCAACGTCAGAAGCTACTGATCACATTGCTCTACTTCACTAGATCTTTCCTAAACGGCTCCAGTAGTGTCTCAGTAATCAAGGCAAAAACACACATAGAGTTAACAACCCTTGAAAAATCACTCTCAGCAGCTGTTGAAAAGAAGGGAAGGGTAAGGAAACCTAAAATTTGTGTTGACCTAACAGAAATCGCTAGCTTTTGTCCCATCTATCTGCAGTTAGGATATATGAAATGCTGCCCGGCCTCAGAGAGCAAAGCCCATTGTCTGAGCAGGAAAGGAAACACAGGCAGCAGTAGGGCCAAGCTGAAGCACAGGCTTGGAAAGTGTTCTTGTCCAGAAAAGTATAGCACCATTCCCTCGCAAGAGAAACACACAGAGTTTCAGAATTTGGCAGTGTTGACATCTGCACTATTTCTACCCACTGTGGGCAAAACAATGCATACTGCATTTCAATAGGATACATATCTTTCAACCTGTATTGCATTTCCATCTAATAATTCCTGCAAAGGATTTTTTTTTTTTGGCCATAAAACATGAAAGCATCTAGTTTAGCACAGGACTAAACCACATACTTAAATCCCATCAGTCAGGTGCTCTTCTGTATAAAAATGCACAAGCCTTACCTAAACCACAGCCCAGTTTTTCCCTTTTACATGCAAATGCATTCATTATGTCTTTCAGTTGAAACAGTTTAGACGTGGACCTCAAGTGAATGGTATATCTCTTCATCAAGGCACAGATACCATAATAACAAATCTGTTGATTAAAACGGGTTCTAAAAATTATCAATAATTTTGATTGCTAACAATTACTTCACATTGTCAAAACTTTATTTCAAGCATACGTATTGTTGTCTGGACTTCTCTGCATTAGCATTTCAGTATGAATTAGAAGTTTACTCCTAAAGTACATCTCTTGACTATACTAATTTACTTAGTGGATCATCCAAACTGGTCACATTTTGAAGGAGACTAAAGCTGAATCAGTGCCACAAGAGCAATCAGCTGAAGGAGCTGCATGAGAGTTAGTCCAGAGTAACTACACTGAAAAATAAGATGGATATCAGCTCTTCAGAAACACCAGTTTCAGTCTACAAATTCATTTATCTGGTAACATATCTTGTAAATGCAGTCCCCAGTGTACCTGCATCTCCTGTTGGAGTTCCTCTCCTAATCTCCTTGAATTATCAAGTCATAACTGAACAGCATCATGGCAGGTAGATGTCAGCGAAGTCAAGCCAGTGGAATAACCTGTACTGGTATCTGTGTCTATACCTAACTGTATGACTTCCTCAGGATAATACCTGAAACCACTATCAAAACTGAAATAAACTCCTGAATTCCATCACATAGTTTGCAATGGCAGAGTCCTTAACATATAGAGTAAGAATTTTCTCAAAAATTACATTCAATTAGTCCCACATAGATAAAATATTTATTGAGGATTTTCTTTATATTCTATTAGGGTATTTGAATAAGTCTCTTCATAAAGCTCATTAATTTATACCTTCAGTAGCTGGAATTCTGTAGGTAGATTTGCTTCGCTACTAAGCTTTGGCTTAAAAACATACTTTTGGATGAAAGTTGAGCATTTGCTCTGGCCCTCTCAAAGCCGGAACTGATCATCCCCTAAACCATTTGTCAATTACTTGTCCACAACAGTAGTTCCAGAGGATATTTGGAGCTGGAAACTTTCATTGAGCACGTGGTTAAGAAATGTGTTATTTTTAGCTGCGTTGCCTGAAAGGTAAATTTAAGCCTTACAAATCTGGTTGAGATCTACCCTCTTTTATTTAATCACTAATGTGAAGACAGCTGCTTACTACAGTTGCCTTAACTCCAGTTCCGGGATTTATCTGCCAAAGCAGTAATTATAGGTCTTTGGAAAAAGCAAAGAGGGAAACAAAAAATTATATAGATGGAGAAGGAAGATTTTCCATATGGAATTCATACTTGTTTTACCACATCAAATAGCTTAGGAGTCTATCAATAAAGCATACAATACACGTATTACTTCTCTCTAGAACTGAGCTTGGTTTTAAACACCAGCCATCTTTCAGACTGTCTACTGCTTGCTTTTAGCTTGCCTCATCTACCCTCTGAATACCATAGCATAACCTGAGGACAATTTCTCGGGGTAACTCCACTTTACAAGACATCTTGTTTTGCTTTATTCTGGTGATGTGCCTGCTTAATCTTAACTGGGCTTTAGGGATCAGAATGCACAAATCTGAATCATAGAATCATAGGATGCTTTGGGTTGGAAAGGACCTTTAAAGATCATCCAGTTCCAATCCCCCTGTCATGGACAGAGACACCTCTGACTAGACCAGGCTGCTCAAGTCCTCATCTGACCCAGCCCTGAACAATTCCAGGGAGAGGGTATCCACGGCTTCCCTTGGCAACATGTTCCAGCATCTCACCACCTCCATCATGAAAAATTCCTTTCTAAGGTCTAATCTAAATCTTCCCCCTTCCAGCTTAAAGCCATTCCCCCCATCTATCCTATCACTACAAGCCCTTGTATAAAGTCCCTCCCCTCCTTTCTTGAAGGCCTTCTTCAGGTACTGGAAAGCCGCTATGAAGTCCCTTCAAAGCCGTCTCTTCTCCAGGCTGAACAACCCCAACTCTCTCAGCCTGTCCTCATAGCAGAGGTGCTCCAGCTTTTTGATTATCTTCGTAGCCCTCCTCTAGACCCACTCCAACAGTTTCATACCCTTCTTAATTTGGGGATTCTAGAACTACACACAACACTCCAGGCGGGGTCTCACAATAGTGGCATAGAGGGGAAGAGAGCAGAATAGAGGGCAATCTGTGGCTTTAAGTTGTGTGGAAGACAAAGTCAGCTGTTTAAGGAACACAGAAATGAAATTGCTTGGAAGATCTCCTCACTTTTTTTTTTTTAAGTGACAAAGCACTTTTCTAGACTCCCTGTTGTCAGCAGAAACACCTAGGCAAGATATTTCTTGACCTCTCTGAGCCACACCTTACTCAGGTGCACTAGAAGCACTAGAAGAATCATAGAATCTTCCATTTGGAAAAGACCTTTGACATCATCAAGTCCAACTGTACCAATCTTCTGCTAAAACACGTCCTTCAAAATTCATCTACCTGTTTTTTAAATGCCTCCAGGGATGGTGACTCAACCACCTCCCTGGGCAGCTGTCCCAGTGCCTGACTACCCTTTCAATAAAGAAATTAATCCTAATATCCAATCTGAACCTCCCGTGGTGCAATTTAAGGCCATTTCCTCTTGTCCTATCACCTGTCACCCATCAGAAGAGATCAACACTCGCTCTGCTACAACCTCCTTTCAGGCAGCTATAAACAGTGATGAGGTCTCCCTTCAGCCTCCTCTTCTCCAAGCCAAACAACACCAGTTCCCTCAGCCATTCCTCGTAGGACTTGTTCTCCAGCCCCTTCACCAGACTCGTTGCCCCTCTCTGGACATGCTCCAACACCTCGATGTCCTTCTTATAGTGAGGGGCCCAGAAATGAACACAGTACTCTAGGTGTGGCCTCACCAGTGCTGAGTACAGGAGCACAATCACCTCCCTGGTCCTGCTGGCCACACTGTTTCTCATACAGGCCAAGACGCCATTGGCCTTCTTGGCCACGTGGACACAGTGCTGGCTCATATTCTGCCGGTTGTCAACCAACACCCACAGGTCCTTCTCTGCCAGGCAGCTCTCCAGCCAGTCTTCCCCAAGCCTGTAACACTGCATGGGGTTGTTGTGTCCCAGGTGCAGGACTCAGCATTTGGTATTGTTGAACCTCATCCTGTTGGTCTCAGCCCATCAATCCAGCCTGTCCAGAACCCTCTGAAGAGCCTCCGTTCCTTCAAGTAGATCATCACTGCCACCCAGCTTGGTGTCATCTGCAAACTTGCTAAGAGTGTACTTGATCCCTTCGTCCAGATCATTAATAAAGATATTGAACAGGACTGGACCCAGCACTGAGCCCTGGGGAACACCATTCATGACCAGCCTCCAACTGCATTTACCTCCATTTACCACAACCGCTTGGGCCTGGCCATCCAGCCAGTTTTTCACCCAGTAGAGGGTGTGCCTGTCCAGGCCAATGGCAGCCAGTTTCTCAAGCAGAATACTGAGAGAAACAGTGCCGAAGGCTTTACAGAAGTCCAGGTATACCATATCCACAGCATTCCCTTGTCTATTAACCTAGTAACCTTGTCATAGAAGGAGATCATGTTGGTCTGGCAGGACCTACCTTTCATAAACCCATGTTGACTGGGCCTGATCACTCGATTGCTGCATGTGCTCTGTGATAGCACTCAAGATGATCTGCTCCACGATCTTTCCCAGTACCAAGGTCAGTCTGACAGGCCTATAGCTCCCCAGATCCTCTCTCCAACCCTTCTTGTAAATGGGAGTTACATTTGCCAGTCTCTAGACAAGCAACACTTCCCCTGTCAGCCAGGGCTGTTGATAGATGAGGGAAAGGGGTTTGTCAAGGACCTCTGCCAGCTCGGTTAATACCCTTAGGTGTATCCCATCTGGCCCCATAGACTTGTGGACGTCTAATTGGCCATGCAGGTCTCTAACCAAGTCTTCTTGGAACACTGAGCATTCACATTCACAGTCTTTTGTCTCAGGAGTTTTGGAACTCAGAGAACATCTTACCTTATTATTAAAGATTGAGGCAGAGGCAACACCAGAAAGGGAATACCAGGCCTTCCTACATCTCTCCTGAGACAGAACAGCATAGCCTGCAGCCCCAAAAGTTTTCAGTCAGAGACCTTTAGTCATCCTCACTTTCTCCACATGCACAGTTGAGAGGAAGTTGAGTTTAATAATTACTACTAAAACATGTGAATTATGGGTTCAATAATTGTTTTTGGTGAAAAGAAATAAAAATTTTACTGTGTAGTTGGTTTTCCTGGGCCAGGGTTTTGCCTAGCTCAAGCTTTAATAAAAGGCACAACTTTTATGACAAAACGAAGGGCCATGTTCCCATTTCTGACTATTCTTCTGTGCTCCAATCCTTCCTCAAAGATGAAAACTCATCATTTTGAGACTTCACAGCACAGAAGACACAGCAACAGAGAAAGCCTTAGCTGTCTTAGGGGACTGAATACAATTAACATAGTGGATGTGTTACTTCCCAAAGACTCAGCACCAAACATGTTAAGCAAAGTTCACCTCTTCAAGTTGTTTTGCATTCTGTTTTCTAACACTTGCGCATGCACCATCTTCATCTGGCCTTACCATTTCATCCAGCAGCGGGCTATTACAACTGCCTTGACTAAACTTTCAACTATAGCAGAGGGCCTGGGATTTTGATTAATAGTTAATTATCGTGGCAAGAAGTGAATCAAGGAAAAAATTCCCCATGGTTATTTATGAAGCAGTCCTGCGTGCAAGCAAAGTCATACCCAATGTTAACAGAACAGCATTTGAAACTAAAAGGAGAAACACTATAGAACTTGCTTTTTCTTAGATTTAAATTAACCTGAAGCGTGACTTTACAACACAGAAAAAACTGGCTTTAATTCCCTACAAAACCTTGATGTCCTTTTAAAATAAAGTTAACTAGAAGAGAAACCTTGTCAACATTTTAAAATGAATATTAAAGATTAGAGGCTATTTACCTGGAAAATATTCTTGCTTAGAGTTTTACTACAAATAAGAAATACTAGCAGAAATAATAATAAAAAGAAAACCCAACAAAAATAAAACAAAAAATCCCCCAAACTCCCCAAATCCAAAACAAACAAAAATCCAAACAGAACTAAAGAATCAGACTGTCTTCTCAGCTCTCCCAGGCTGTACTGGTGCAATCCCACAGCTCTCAGGAGTTGCAGTCTGGTTTATCTAGGCATGTGTGTCTCCTCTTGCAGTAATTGAGACAACTAAATTTACCACATGCAGCAAGCTAAATGCATTCTGTCTTTGGGCTACGTACATGTGTTGTATCCCTTTCCCCTTACTTAGTTATCTTCCCAGCTTAGGCCACACGTGGGCTTCTGGGCACAACCTCACCACTCCTCTACACTTACACAAAAAGATCCTCGCGAATTGACAGCAGGTCTCCAAAACAAGTACACTTCCCCCAAAAGAGCTACTGAATTACATAACTCTTAAGTCTGCCATGCACCAGTCCCATTCTACAAGGAAAAACCAAAACACCCAAACAGCCACGATACTGTAGATAAGTTTCTGTGATTCTACCATAACCCACCTAGATGCTGTTTGTACAAACACAGATACACAAATAGAAAGATCTGACATGTATCTTGGGCCTTTTTGCTTTCCAGCTGCAAGTTAATGGGTGTGAGAACAATGCCAATTGGTGCCACTTAGAGAACAATCTTTTATGAAACCCAGATTAAAATTTAACTGGCCTGTTTCCCTATTCAATATGTGCAGCCTTTTCAATGGAATCTGATAAAGATCATTTTTACTGGAACTTGTTTGCAAAGCACTTACAAAACCAGCTTCCCTGACACTGGCACTAGGAGTAAAACAAATCACAGAACAAACTCTGCAAAATCTGCTGCATTTGAAAACAAAGAATAGTAGTAGCCTGAACATGCTTTGTATAGTTTTATACATGCAATAAAGAAATAAGGCCAAAAGAGTCTGGAAGGGTTTGTAGCACCATGTCAGCCACTGCTCTTGCTCTAGCTGCACTGTGATGTTCAGTCCACCTTCCATTCCTGTAAGAAACTGCTTCACCAAACTGACAAGTGCGAATAGCTGCCCACTAGTAAAGGATGCCTGAAACAGGCTGGAAGTGTGATTGGGAAGTGTTGATGAGAAAAGGTGGATTTCTATAGAAATCTGCTAGGCACTGACATTCTGGATGTACTGTATGTGTAAGCAAGCCTCAGAGATGGCCCATGCATCTTGACAACAGGTTTTCATTTCAGCTCACTGACTGAAAAAGTACACACGTGCATCAATCCAGACCACTGAGAGTTTCTGTGAGCTTCTATTAGCAACGGCCTAGACCATGGTCCTTGAAGGACCCTTACTTTAGACGAAGCAAGTAAGCCGCAGTACAGTTAAATATTTGGTATCAGTCTATTTAATGTACTTTAGAAACAAGCAACAAAAGCCAGATTCCCTGAGCTAACTATTAATCCGTCCTTCAAGACAAGAATTTAGGAAACATTACTACAGGAGTTCAAGACCTTCAAACCTCAAATTTTAGATTCTTGCCAAAAACTCTTGTGATAAAAGTAGGCTGTAGCATTTAGCATTAATAAAGAACAGAAGGATTTGTGATCACCTATACAGTATTTTGAAACCAAGTCAGGAATGCAGTTTTCAGAGATCACCAAGCTTCTCACCTTGCACAGCACCATGCATACCTAGACATATTCCTCAGGCCTGTCAGAAAGACTGTTTATATACGTGCAGATCAGAGGTATTTACATGCATTAAGCACTACATTTGCAAGAGGAGTGCAAACCCTCTGAAAAAGCACTAGCAGGCAGTAAACCATGCCTTTCTCTTATGACCTTTTTGAGTTTCCTAGATCCTTAGAAAACAATTCACAATCCATATGGAGCTTCTTGAAAGCTATCAATAAAGAAGCAGAAGTAGTGCCTTTATTGCTTTTCATAGCAGAGATTAAAAATATCAGTTCTTGGCTTCTCATAGAGGTGTTCAGTAATGATTTCTTCATTATCTTACATTCTTCTTGGAAAGCTAAAAATTACAAATAATTTTGCAAGGGATAGAGTAAACTTCCACAAAGTAACAAGCACAGATTATTTTTTATCATCTCTACAAATGAGTTCTGCTGCAGATATTTTTGGAAGCATCATTTTGTAAAGCATATATCACTATGGATATTTTTGAGACACATTTTTACTTCAATTTTAAAGTGCTCATTTTGTGATGGTCAATATGAAACATTTTGGATTTAATGCACATTTTGTTTATGCTTGTGGCCTTCAATAAAGATAAAAAATATTAAAAAGAGGGCTGGAGTAAGCTAACTATTCATGCTACGTTCTTTTTACTTGGGAATGCATCGGTGCAGGCATTTTAAATAATATGCCAGAAGTTAAAATAACTTCATCCTGATTGAACAATTTCCATTACGCTGCCAATCAGAGCTGAACACAACCACAGACTACAGTGGTTGTTAGCTTTGGAGTGCTGGAATTCACTTAAATCTTTGCATCTCACGCCTCTTTGAGATTTACCTTGATTCTCTAGTGCTACCTAGTGGCTATTACTGAAAATCATTAATATGTAGAAACACAGCTACATAGCAGTCATGATCTACAGACACATCTAGATCCCTCTTCCATGGCTAGCCTAACTTTAGGATGTACACGTGGGGCTGCATAATACAGACAAACAGCCTCTCTCAAAATGCTCCCAGGCTAAGTGCCCAAGCTGAAACCAGCAGCTGACTGCATAGTGTTTTTTTCGTTGGGTTTTTTTTGGCTTGAAATTCCAAAGAAACACCCACACAGGCAGGATTTCCTTGATTGTTAGTGGCTACCTCCAGGCCTATTTGTATCTAACTGGGTGAGCAGTTCCCCACTTCTGTTCCCATTCACTTTTGAACTGGAAGTTCAGACTAGGGCAGCCTAAGTCACATTTCACTACAGAGAAAAGCAAACAGGCTGTCAGATTCCAGCAAATACCTTTGTCACCTTGTTACTTGCTGCCTGAGACATTTTTTTGGTTCAGCTCAGTCCTTGTCTCCAGCAATTTACTTTCCAGGTCAGGACAGATTTATATTTATTGCAATGGCTTTGTTAGACACACAATGCAGCACAAAGGTGATTATTGCCGTCATTTAAGTGTTGTGAAAGGGGTTGTAAAAGCTTTACCAGGAGACTGTGTCTGCAAACATTTTTATGAAGTAATTAACACACTTATTTGGTTAGAACAACCTCTGACCACATTAACAATAAATTTTAGTGGGTTACTTCTCCTTACGTACACACTTAAAAAGAGAAGTATACGACAGAACTGGAGATAAAGTAGAACAAATGCAGGTCCTTTGCGCCAAGACATTCTAGTCTATATCTTACAAAAAACCCACAACAAACCAAAAAACTCCCCCTGACTTCAATGACTGCAAGTGCAGCTTGTCACATCAGTGGCACACATCAGTATGCTTACTGAGGAGAGCTAAGAACACATCAATTCCACCAGGAAGTGCCCTGGAGCCTGCGACACCCAGGAATGTGTTTCTAAGAATCACATCTCCCAGAGTGCAAGCCTATCAGGAACATCATCAGAGCTTTTGGCCACCTGGGACCTAAAACTCAGAATTTGTCATGCAGACAGAAATCTATAGTTCTTTTTCCAAAATGCTGCTGGACCTTATTTTCCACTAAAGCATGACTTGCAAGGGAAACAGTGGAGCCTCAGCTTTCTCTTTATAGGAACTTTTCAAGGACAGTGGAATTCAAGCAGTGAACCATCTAGGTGCATTCAAAAACAAGCAGATACGCAGATGCAGCTGGTATAACCCAGTGTTTTAAGTACAACATAAAACAGCACTAATTTATTCCATTAAATACGTTACTTATCCTATTTACATTCCCACCTACCAAATTCAAAGTCTCTGGTCCAGACAGTAGGTTTGGAGTTGCTTGGATTCCACAAGAAAATTCTAACATTAAGAGTAATGTTCTCCTTCACTACCTGCATTTGTATATATTCACCAAACCCAAGAAAATTACATGACCGAGTCAATTTATTTCATCCCAAGAAGAATAACACCTTATTAGCTCTTTGCAGGCAGTTTACAGTTGTGAAAAGGGATAAAATCTGAGAAAAGGAGTTGGTGTGGACATACTAAAGAAATGTGACAAAAGCATGAACACTATCACTTCTAACAATTTCCAGTCTCGCTGACAGTAACAAAGGTTAATGCTTTCCACATATGACAATCTTTTATTATTATCTTTCCTAGTGTTTCCTGTCACAAGCAAGACTTTCCAGTGAACATTTGCTCCTTTAACCATTAGGATTACATTACTATTTATATAGTTTATTCACAAAACTGACCTTTCTACTCCCATCAGACGCATTCACATTTAACACCGAGTAAAACAAATACATTTTTTCGAGTCAAAACAAAGTGCATGCTTATGACAGTTTCAGTCAAAGATTCTCCTGAAACTCATTTCCTGTTAACTACTCAAGATGCTGCTGCCATTGTTTTTTGTAAAGTCTCCAATAACATAAAATCTGAAGTGCTGGACACGGTGTCTATGGCATGCCTGTGATGAGAAGGTACTTGAAATTTACAGCCTGCAAAGACATTTGATGTGTGCCAGCGTAAGTGCAGGTGGGAGTTATCCAACAAGATAGAAACTCAGGCCTCCTTATTTCATCTGGTGTGCAGTAGTGGTAACCTGATTAAGCATACTGAGAAGGCACGCTGGGATCTTAAGTCCTACCAGTCCTGGTATTGTGCACTCTTCCATGGCCATGAACAGTGAGGAGCATAAATAAATGTGATGAAAGCATTGTGACACTGTTGCTGACTAGTGCCAAGAGCCTCAAAAATGTATCCCATATCCCTGAGAAACACTCAGGAAGAACATTCATTCCCTTTTAGCTGCAATGCCTACCTTGCTCAGTCAAAGTGTATACTTAACTACACTGAACTACACTTACAAGTGTAATTTTAACTAATAAACTGCCAAAGTCTGAAATACCAGAACACATTAACAAATGCTGAGATATTCAAAGTCTTCCATCTTAGATAAAAACCTTTCACTTGACTATGAGGAAACAGGGCATCTAACTGCAAGCACTCAAAATATCCAACTGAACACCCTCAGCTAAGAACAAAGGTAAGATTTACTGTACGATTCAAATGCTCCCTTTATGTATTAAAAAGAAAAAAATCTACCTAGCTGAAGAACAAAAAAAAGCACTGAACAGAAAGTAGTTTGACGAGAAAGCCTGAGTGAAAGCCTGCTTAGTTCACTTTCTAAAAACAATTTGCAGTTGCAACTTGCAAACAAAATCTTGAATTATAAACTAGTAATCCAGTTTGAAAAATTCTGTTATCTTCAACAGAGACGTATGCAGCTTTCAGAATTAGTATCTTATCAGAAAATACTCTCCTCTTCTTTCTCCTGCAAACAAAAGAATCAACAGCTATTTTCTGCCCATTTCATGTGACTATTTTCAGGTGTAACAAGTTATATGGTAACAAGTTACATGATATTTTTGAAGATTTTACCACAGGACAATGAAAATATATGGCAAGAAGTTTTGAACCTCAATCTATTTAGGCATCATCTTCCATTAGAAAGTATACTCTTCTCCAGTGTTTGAAATGAATCAGTCTGACCTGACATTGTTAGCATTTTCCTGAATATTGGCGGCATGACTTCACAAGACAACACATAACCCTGTAACACAGGCTATGAACTAAAATGCATTAAAATCAACACCTACTAAGCTGTTGAGGAAGATGCAACATCTCCTATTCAGGAAAAAAAAAAAATCACTAACATATACACTGCCAGTGTTGAATGTGCTCTGTTCACAGTTTTAATAGCATTTATAAATTAAGTGAATCTTTCATCTATTCTTAGTAGTTGCAAGCGGTGCCTAAGACAGAAGAGCTCCCTACACATGAATATTTTAGATGCTTCAAATAATTCGATTTAAAAAGCAAGAAAAAGCCATGTGTGGGAAACCCCTACCAGTCAGTTCCACTTTCAGTTAAGGCTTTCTTTGCAACATATTACTTGCTAGTCTCCGTGCGTAAAATGAAACATCTTTTTGCCACTTAAGATCAACGGCAATTTTTTTTTTTGTTTTGGCCTGTTTTGTTTTTTTTTTTTCCCAGGCAGTCCATATCTAGGCCTATACAATACAGGGCTTCTTCTGTTCTTTTAAAAGGACGCTGGGTAGGGTGAAAGGAAGAGGATCCTCAATGGCTGTTATAATAAATTCCACCCATTCTCCCAACTAAGAATTATCAATACCATTGTTTCCATAAAGCTAATCCAGAAATAAAATCCAGCAGAGGAAAGAACAGGAAAGCAGCCATGCCAATACCTGTTCACTGCCAAGGAATGAAATAGGTGCATTCCAATGAGCCAGCTGTCCTTTGTCCAGACCCACATTTACAAAAGTTGACAGTTTCTTTCATTAATACGAAGAATACCAGCACTGAATAGGTGAGAGGTAAGTAGAATTAAAAGAAAGGACTGTGATATGAACAAACAATGGGCTGGAGCCTTTAAGATGCCTTTAAGACACTTGAACTCCAACCCTGTCAAGTCCCATCGTTTACAAAATCACACAAAAAACATAATCAAAAGCAGCATCGACACAGTGGTCATGCAACAGGTTTCCTGATGTGGGGCTCAGGGGAGATCCTGTGCTCTGAAGCAGCAGCGTTGGCCACAGCTAAAAGCAAAGTCCCAGGCTTTGTGGCTCACTGTTTGATCTCTCATGGCAAGTCCCATGCTGAAGAAGTCCTTTTTAAACAACTGAACAATGATTAATGCTGTCTATTTCAAAAAAGCTTCACAGCAATTCCTAGATAGTTTAGGTATCTAGTCTCATAGATTTTCTAAGAGTTTGCAAGTGAAGATAAAATGTTAAAATCCAAATAAAGCAATTTTCAGCAGGTGCTCTAAGGTTCACATAAACAGTAATGTCATTTTTTATATTAATTTAATTTCTTTTAATTCACCTTTCACAACAGAGGAACAATGCAAGCACACCATTGTTAACAACCAGAAACACACCTATGATTTTATTTATCACGACAGCTTGGAAATTATTCACTTAAATCCTCCACTTAGACACAACAGCAGTAACAAAATAGCTGTACACTACTTCTGTTACAAACACAGACACTATTTAAAGTGACTTTACATACTCCCAAGTCAGGCATTTCTCACTCTCATGGAGGAATAAGTCTAGAAGAACAATTCAATAACAACAGCTTCCAGTAATGGTACAATTCATTTTCTTTTGTCTTATCCTATCAGACTGTAACTTCTAGAATAGCTTAAGAGACAAGGAGGGTGAGGGTTTTAGTTCATTCACTTAGCTATCAATTTTTTAATACTTTTTCATAGATATTCCTAATATTGGTTTTGTGTCTCACTAAAACAAATGCTAGTCTTTTGTACTTTCCCCTAATAATGCTCTGCCCACATTTTCAGTTCAGGTTTCTCTTAAATGACAGCTGCCATGGTGGCTTTCTTCCTACAATTTTTTCTGCAAATTAACACCTCCTCCCTACCCCTCCTAAGTAACCCTCACAGCTCCTTTTACTTGGGCACTGTGAAATAATACAAACAACCACCTAAGACAATTAATCATTTGCCTCCAGATAACATACTTTTTTCCCCAAAATTCCATATTTTATTAATACTTTCTTTCTTCAGTAACCTTATTTCTGTTCTCTGAATACTGCTGCCCATGCCACCCTCTTGTTGACTTGTGACTTTATCATTTTTCCAACATATTTCAAATATCCAAAGCTCCTCAGCAGAACACTGCAGTCTTGTGTGACTACTAATGCAAATATCCCCTTTTTTTGGCGGGGGGGTGGGGGGAGGAGGACGACAGCTTACAATCATTCATTATAATACTAACAGGAAAAAATCCATGTCTTTGCATAGTTGACATAACTCCACCCAAGTAGGTTGACAGTAAGAGAAATTCTTCTACTGTATATAAAAGTATTGTTAAATGTTATTTTTCTTCAGTGTTGTAACACAGTCCCGTGATGCTGGAAGAGCAAGAAGGCTATACAAACATTTTCATTCTCTTTGCTATGTGAAATGTAAATAATATAGTCTTACTGACCCTATCCCTTTGGGCAGCTAATTCACGACAGAACTTTCAAAGTAACTGTTCCTTTGGTCCTTTTCAGAATAGCAACCGCTTCCTCATGGGTCACCCCTTCTAAACTCTGCCCATTCACAGCAATTATTTGATCCCCCCTCTTCAGACGTCCATCTTCTGCTGCTGCACCCTGAAACGATAGAACATATAACTGCAGGCTTATGCATTTCTTTTTCTCCCTACCACACAATCCGTATGATCTGAATAAGATGCAGTCAGTGCACAAACCCTGTTAAAATTAATTTGATTTTTAAAGAT
The DNA here is from genome assembly GCA_033556795.1 of Tapera naevia. Taxonomy (NCBI): domain Eukaryota; kingdom Metazoa; phylum Chordata; class Aves; order Cuculiformes; family Neomorphidae; genus Tapera; species Tapera naevia. The sequence continues at coordinate 5,453,299 of JAUMJJ010000016.1, forward strand.
TCATCCACAGTCAATTGTAGTACAACCTGATAGTGCTGTGGTATGCCCTGCCCTAAGTTTCACAACATGCAGAAGTCTGATGCACAGGATTTTTAGATTTCCTTAAGCCTGTTTGTCCATCTAGTACAAGAGTCAAACTCTGCTATCAAAGAATTAAGACTTTCAAGACCTGAAGAATTTTTCAGCAACCGGTACAAGAAATTCAGTAACCAAAACGCAGTTCTGTACTTTGATTTTCCATAAAAGTTCGGAATTCTTGATTCCAGCTTTTTTCTGACTCAGGTTGTTTCTAGCGTAGTCCAATCTACCAAATCCAGGTCAGTACCTGACCTCCAAGGATCTAGACTGAGTTAGAAGTATTTTATCTTGGTCTTTCAAATCCCAACCAAAATAAATAAAGTAGTCTCTTCTACCAGAAGAAAAGACACCCTAATTGTAATACATTAGGGCTGTTTGTCTAGATAAGTGCACAATTCCATTTTTGAGAGTTGAAGCAGTTACATGCATTTGGAAATCCTGCATTTTCCTAAGACTATAGCTTTCAAATGCTGCAAACACGTTTTGACCTGCACTTGCATTAGGGAAGAAAAGCTGTGAGAAATTGTAGCCGTCCTTTGGTTTTAAACTCAGGCCATGATTTAAGACAGTATTTGCTGTGAACTAAATAATAAATGGATTGATTGAACAAATTTACACTTACCTTTGCAAACACTGTCTTCACATAAATGGGTAAGTCCCCATGGGGACTGCCATAACCTCCCACAATACTAAACCCTAGGCCATCTGGTCCTCTATCCAGAGTAATGGTCTTGTACTGAGGAGGTCTAAGAAAAGGAAAGGCAGTATTGTGACACTGTCTGAACCTAACGATTTAACATCTAGAATATTCAACAAAAAATACGTTTTCCTTTCAAGCTAAGCAATACATTTCCTTTTCCACAGTAACTTCAAATGATTATAATAAACTGGGTACTTTGGGTCATGTAAAACATTTTAAGTGTATAATGCCCTCATTACTACTTAAAGGTACCTATTGAAAACATCTCTCCCACACAGCTCAAGGCACAGTTACACTGTGGCAATGTCCCACTAACAGTGCTTACTTGAAGTACAGATGCAATACCAGTGCCTCTGAACTCCACAACAAACACGTATTTCAAAACCCTTTAGCACATTAAGCCTCCTAAAAAATGTCTAAAATTAGCCCCAGTCGTTCATATTATAAGCTTTAATTGCTTCTCTCCTCCTTTAATATATGACTGTGTTTTTGTATGTACGCATTTATAAAGACCATTAACAGGTGCATTTACCCACATATACTTTGACTACAAGAAATTTTGAAGTTCTATCTTTCAAAGTAGATCTGTGTGGCTAAGAAACTCCATTCTCTCTTTTCCTGTATTTACAGAGATGAATTGAAATCACATCGTAACTCTACAGAGGGGAAAAATCACCGCAAATTACATAACGAAAAATGCATTAGAGGACACCAAATGTAGAATCATAGAACCACTTCATTGGAAAAGACCTTTGAGATCATCAAGTCCAACTGTACCTGTCCACTACTAAACCATATCCCTGAGCACTTCATCTACCACCTCCAGGCATGGTGAATTAATCATCTCCCTAGGCAGCTGTGCCAGTGTCTGACAACCCTTTCAGTGAAGAAATTTATAGAATCAATATGTAATTTATGATTAAATCAATGTAGCATTATATATCCATTACTATCCAACACTATATCCATTACTACTCGCTAGAATTTTTGAGTTTCTTAGGTTGAGTTCCAGCTAAAATAACAGGTTACAGTGGTTGAGTATAGTTACTGACCCTAAATCATCCTGAAAAAAGCTGGTTGAAGTTAGTCCTGCAAATGAAAGATTGGATGTAGGTGGATCCTGCTGGTGACCAGTTATGACACTTACTTCTCCTCCAGCCACAACCTAGGAAAAGAGTTTGTAAACCAGTAAAATAGGAATGCTGACATTAAGATAATTAATTGTAACAGCTGACAAAACAGTACTCAGAAAACATTCCAAATGTCACTGAAGATTTTTACCTCCAATTCAACAGTGCCTGAAGCATTTTTTAAGAGACTAACAACTTGGGAGTGAGTCATGCCCTCAGTAGATGTTCCACAGATGCTAACAATCCTGTCCCCAACCTGCAGAATAAAGTGTAGAAAATCTAACTAAGAATGAATTCAATTAATAGATATATTTTTTAATTTCTTTCAACAACAGCAGTCTATATATTCACATTTAGCTAGATTTTATCATTCATAGGGCAGGAATAAGGAAATTAGGAACTGTTCATGGCACATTTTCTCCCGAAAATAAATCATCCTTGAACTACATAATGATCCAATACAAAGGTAGAAAACTCAACATCACGATTAGGAAATTACACTAATTCAGTGTATTCAGTGTAAAAAAGCAATGACGCTTTACAGAATTGATCTTAATGCTCTAGAAATGCACAGCATGTAAAAAAGAGGTAAATTTTGCGTATCACCTGAAGATTAGATGTTTGAATTCTGAAATAACACTGTCCATTTTTGAAGGAGCATGAGACAAATTCAACGACCTCTGGTACAGACTGGATACACTATGCATGTAAGTGCTGTATCAGATAAGAGCTCTCATTTTATATCAAAACTTGAAAAACACTATCTCTGTCCCAAGTTGGATAAGCACAGAAAATATGAGAGATAAAACAGACTGCATACATACAGTTGCAGGAACAACCACCAAGCTCATCATTGGAATCCATCACTCTGATCCACTTTTTCTACTTTTAATTTTCAAAGGCTGACTACCTTTATGATCCAAGATTGCTTCAGAACTTTCTTCCTGAAGTTACTGTCTTTCAGCAACTGCCTTTTACAATGCTACCAATCTTGAGTTACTGTTTCATCAATCCAAATAGCAAAAATTCCTATCACAGGCAAAGCATTTGTAACTGCTAATTTATTGCCTGCCTAGAGTAATTTTTGTGCATTAGCCACGCAATCTGTACAACTTTTTTAAGAATTAACTTACTCTGAGTTTCTGACTCTGAGCTGCAACTCCATTTGGGTGCATCATGGCAATAAATACAGGAACATCTCCAAGAGGACTTCCTACACCTCCAGCAATGCTCACTCCTAGGGAATCTGCAGGGCCCTGTTATTATCATGAAAAAAAAAATTATATTTTTCTGGAAAGAAAAACACAAACTTACTAGAGCCCCTATCTTATCAGAATTCCTATATCTCAAGCTGTTATTTAAGCTAATGCATTTTGCATCATTTCAAGAAAGTGCAGAGAGTACAACATGTACTTTTTCCTATCGCTGGTAGGCGACAATTTGCTGACTTAGTTGCATGCTTTATCTTAACCAAACTAAATAGTTAGGCAGACCTTTAGTGTCAGCATAAAGTCCGGACAAGGAAAACTGGACAGATCAGACTGCTTGACCTTACTAAGGGCTATCATATTCCCATCAGGAACTTCCTGAAGGCTAGTACTAATCTTCGTGCTCCCCCTAGTGTGCTGTTGAAGAATAAAATTAGCTGTTCACTACCACACTACACCTTACTACCTAACTGCAAAAACTGCTACTGTAAACTGATATTTGCAGATTCTACTGTACAAAGAGAATGGCTAAATACAATCCATGTAATCAAGTGAACTAGATGCCAGGAAAGTCAAATAAACATAAATATTTTAGACAACCAGAAGCAGTCTGCAACACACATCTCATGCTCCTGTAAACAAGAAAGTTGACCGAATTTCACAGTTGAAACCTGGCAGTTGTCATGTAAAAGCCTACACATTAAAAACATGTGTGAAGAAAAATATGAGATATTAAATAATCGGTGTGCAACTTTAGTACAGTTCCCCTGACTTCAGTAAAACCGAATCTGGATTTAACGCAGTCTTGAAAACAGTAAAACTAGGTCCCATTATCTCTTATTAATCCTTCATCTTCGCTTTCAAAACAGGTCACAAAATGTGATAACATAATTAGCACTGATTTTACATAAAAACATAGGCAGTGGACTTAAAATGACAGGTAAATTTTAGGTAGTTATTGCCATATCAATTCCTCTCTCAAAATAATTAGCAGGGCCAGGCATTTCCTTTCTGCAAACATACCTATTCACAACATCGACAAAACCTGCTCCTGATACATATTACTTCATGCTGTAACTTACCTTTTTTATTTCAACTGTTCTTAGTCCCTGTATTTCAGGTGCTGCTGTCAAATGAATTCAAAGTAAAAGAAGTTAAACTAGCATTTTTAAAAAAAATCCATTAAAGTTACCCAGACCACTGGATGATTCTAACTTTCTGTTATTACAGATATACATATTTTTTTTAACAGATTTCTATGAATAAGACAGCTTTGCTGAAGATGCATTTCAATTAAATAGAAAATTATGGCCCAACTTACATTCTCAGTATCTAAGCTGCTGGCATAACAAGCTTCTAGTTTGTTTTATAAAAATCTATCTATCTACAAAACGCTTACCTGATGCACTGTATATTAACCACCCCTGCAGTGTTTTAATGACTAAGGAAGAACTTTCAGGCCTACATTACATACTAACAGTATTTTAGGGAAAGAAAAACATCTCAGGTACCAGTTCACATGTGTGAAATACTGAAAACACCAAAGAAACCTTACTGGTATTCTTCTTCAGACCACTTTCAAAGACCTCAGGCACACTGGATCCAGAAACTGGGAAACCAAACGATGAGAGACTGCCACTTCCTTCACTGACCTAAATATAGTGTTAGACTGGGATTAGAGAGCAGCTTCAAACACTCAATTCGTAAAACTGTAACTCAACTGCATTCAACGTCTTTTGCTGTATTTTACTTTTCCATTTCCTAGTTAAAGCTGACACAGTGAACTTCTGTGTATTTCCTGGTCACTCTAGAAGACTCCTTGTTTGAAACATCATTAGACCAATAGAGATTGCAGGTCTGCAATGCCATGCAATGCTCTGATGTGCCGCTTCTCAGAGCCAGACTGTGCCCTTTTACTTGCACCTCCTATCCCCTCATACAGATCTTCCGGTGCAGAAGGTAGCCACGATTATAAGTTCAGGGAGAGAACACAGAAGACAGATCTTTATATATGTGTATTCTTATGCTCACACACTCCATCAACTAAGATTATGCTCTCGACAGGCTCTCCTGCACAATTTCCAGAAAGATTTTCACTATACCTACAGGGCAACGTAAAGGAACGACATGGCTCCCACTGAGACTTGTTCCCTGACTGTTACGGACTCTTCAAAACATTCAACAGTGTGAGCTTCTTCTTCCTTAACAACTTAGATTAGAACTGCCCAGTGTCTGCATGTTTTCATCTTGTTTGATATTACCTCTTTTGAAGAGGGTCCAACATTGGGTCTTATCCAATTTTAACCTGCTCTCTTGAAACCGTCAATTACAATTTGTCTTTAAAACTATCCATGTTTAACATCTGTATATCCAGTTTATAACCAGAGAAAGTTCTAAGGTAAGTTTTGAGCTCTCAGCAACACAGCTCCTACTGGACAGAATCATGATGTGAACTGCAACAACATGAAGGATGCATTCAAATGCAGAAACCCTACCATTCAACCAATAATAAAAAAAATAAACTTGAGAGAAGCTTAATGGAAAGGGTGCAAGTTTTCTGCCTCTCATGACCAAAATAATGGTAAGAATATGTACAGAGAGAGAAATTCACTAAGTTTACCGAAACAATACTCCACTGCATGCCAAGCACTCCTAAATTAAGAAAGAGGCCACTCCAGTCTCCTAAGGTATTGATGAGAATCAGAGCTCCTTCTGCTTTGCAGGCTGAAGCCACAATATCAGACTAGGCAATATAGCAAAGCCATTTGTGGAATACATTTTCAGCTGGATCACATCTTTAACAGATGCAATGTGCTAAGGGGAATATATCAAATAGTTACCGAAAAGCTGCAAAGTAGACAAAACCTACTTTTCTTCATCTTGGATCAGGCATATGAAAAATCATTGTCACCATAAAAGCAATTCCTTTCTTTGTTTTCATTATTTGACTCCTTTTTACTTCTTCCAAATGAAACACTTTTACAGTTACATACCTGGCTGCTCTGGGATGTTCTCCTCTTGGAGTGGAATGGACCAGCTTTTATTCTTCCAACCTCAAGTCTTACTGTACCTAAAGAACACTAAAGAACCAGTCATTTTATAACACATTTCTTCTGTCTATAGCATTAAAGCCTATGACAATACTCAAGTCACTTATTAGCTGGTGGAAAAAGGAAAACATATGGGCAGAGAGCCAATGATGAATGGCTAACAACTCTGCGATATGCACTGAGCAGACAAAGCTCATACAGTATCAGGGCCACACAAGATCAGTACCCCATGATATTCAGTACTGAGCAGGACACTTCTTGGATTAACCAGTATTACAATACAAATGTGAAAATTACACATGAATAATTCCGTTACTTTTCACTTAACAGGATTAATTGTAGCTTTCTCAATGTATATAATGTGAACATTTTCCAGGCGGCATTTCTCAATGAATAGTGAAAATAATCATTTTCACCATAAGCACCAAAACCAGTATAACAACTGCAAGTATTTATCATTATTCCTGTCAATACGACTTAGAACACGGTATTGTTTAAACTGTGGTTAGTCATCTCTCTCCCACTCTTGGAATTGTATGCTACTCTGGATCCAACATAACTAAAGAAATTTTGGGCAGGAGGTTTTCCAAACATCTATCTGTAGTTAAAGTGACTTTTCTGCATCTGAATTCCAACAGGAAGCCAGGTGATATCGAACGTTTGCACACTGGAAAACCCTTCCACTACTCTAAGCTTTTAATTACACTATTAAGTATCTACATGTTTGTATAAATTGTGTGTCTCAGAAGAAAATTCACCCTCCCATCAAATATTTCAAAATGAAGACATTACGTTGATTTTGGAAACAGACAAGTAAGTTATCATGAAAAGCATTTAGAAAACTGGACTTCTGATATAAGAAGTGTCAAAAGAAGACCACCTCTTTGCAACATATTCAAACACAGAAATATCTAAGTTTTGTTATTATTTTGCTGTTCCTTCTATCTTCTATCGGGAAGTTGGTAGTACGAAATCGTGTACCCAAAGAGTTTAATATTACATAAAATTGCCTTTATTTATCATGCTTTAGTATGACCCTAACAGAGGTTCATTTATTTGCCAAAAAATTTGTAGTAAGAAATAGACCAACATATCTTAACCAATACAGAACATAACCATTTAAACAGTGTTTCCATATCTCATATCCTGTTGCTAGTGTTTTAGGAGTGACACTAAAAGAGATTTATTACTAAACTGCTTTTTAATTTTTTTATGTAATGTTGACTTCTCTATATCTTAAGAAAGCTCAGGCAAAATCATTCTTTCTTGCTTGTATGAATTGACTCGTATTAAACCATACAGATAACTCCTATCCAAAATGGAAAATTGAGGAAGTAAGCTATGTACCTAAAGTTACCATATCCTCACATAAAATGCAAACCCACAAACGAGATTTAAAAGTCACAATATGTGAAAGTGTGAGGTAGTACTATCCAACTGAATGTGTGAATAAATCAATTCACACTTAGTTTTATTACAGCTTTCTCTCCTTCTGAAATCTCCCATTTGATAAATTTCTAAGTCAAATGAGGGGAAAAAAGATCAACTGATGTTGAAATGTTGATGTTTTAGGGATACTTAAAAAGAGATACTGCAAGAACAGGCAGAATACTCTGACGATATGTTCTAGTGGTCTCATGCTACTTAAAATACATAGGGATTTTCTAGAAATTATAAATAGTTTTCCAGCAAAATACACTTCAGACAGTTCAAGACAATTCATCCTAGATCTTACTCTCATGAATGAAAACAGAACTGGTAACTGAACTAAAAGCAGTGACTACCTACATCTGTGCAATTGTACTTTACTCCTTTGCTCCATTTATACTGCATGGAGAAAACAGAAACATTAAAATATAGGTGAGACATTTTAAAATCCCTGGCTTTCAGGGCTCGGACAATTACTCGCAAGCACTACTGAGTGGAATGAAGTATTTAAAACATGGTAAGTGAGAACTAAGAATCTTGATTAGACACTCCAAAACATTTGCCAAATGAAAGAAAGTTTCCCAATAAAATTTTAATTTAGAGAAGATGTGGAAGTGCGGCATATGGAGAAGAAAAATATTGTCCACAGACAAAATAAAGCATCAGGTAAGAATAGAAAAGTACTGTTACCCCAGAGGAGTATATTAATGAGCTCACTACCAGAATGTAGACCCAGTTTTTGTCATTCTCACTTATGGGCACATGCTGAAAATACAGAAGGAGTACTCCTACTTCCTCTTCCTCTTGAGGAACTGTTCAAGAGCTGGAAAGATACACATCTAAATGTGTATGCAAAGAAGCATGGTCATGTGTCTGTGTATCCAAAAGTCAATTATAAATAGACTCTGTAATTTTTTCCAGTGAAACTGTTTTCCATTGGAAAATGTTGACTAAGTGGAATCGTTACAACACAGCAGGAACGTCTCAAAATCCTGGATGGAAAACAGAGAAGCTGGCTGACCAGCTGGATTTCCTGCTAGACCACAGGAAACACTGTATATCTAACTTCACTCTGATTTGGAAATAAGGGGAGGACATCACAAGCTTAAAATTACTTCCTGGTTCCAAGAACTGCATATAGGAGTTTACTTAGCAATTTCTTATACTAAATGTCTTGAGCACTGGAAAATGCATTATAGACTTTAATGGCAGGAAGTTGACAACATAAACAGAAAAAAGATGAAGAATATTCTCAACTGTGAAAGTAATCACTTTTCAGCACAACGACTTTGGTGAATTCTCCATCATTTAAAGTCAGTTCTGCGTATCTTTCTAAAAATGTCAGATACATAACCAGTTATCAGTTTGTTGGAGAAAATACAGTGTTAATTTTTAGGATTTTCTACATAACTCTCTTTTAACGGCCTCTAAACTTAAGGGACTCTGCACTACCACTACTCCCATTTTCATCAGAAACAGTATCAAAATCACTGACATCTCAGTAGCAGTCTGAACAAAACCAAAGCTTTCAAAAACTTTGGATCTCATTTCTTCACTTTTATCAACTTCCTCTTTTCCCAATACCTTTAACAAAGCTGCAACAGCCTCCTGGTTAGCATTTCGAACATCTTCTCCATTCACAGTCAGTATCTGGTCTCCCTGCATCAGTCTTCCATCTGTATCTGCTATTCCTCCTTTGACGATGTCTGACACAAACACCCCTGTATCATTTCTGCAATACACACAGGGATTTTGCATTACAATATGTTTTGAGGGCCATTTTTATAGGTTGCTGTTGGGAACACAATTAACAGTGTCTCATTTTTCTGTTGAGTAGTGCTGGGCTAGCTCCTCTAGAAACATCCAATTAGCTTAGGCATAGAAATGACACATATGGGTTTTCAGCCCACTGGATCTGAGCACCAGACTCCCAACAGAAATATGAGCATGTCCAGCAAAACTACAGGTGCATCATACCTTTTCCCAACAATACTCAGCCCAAGGCCTTTTCCAGGCTTCTTATGGAGGTCTATATTTAGCACATCATACATGTCTTCCTCCTTGTACTGGGCTTCATCTCTGTACACAGTCAGACGAACCTTTTGGGGAGTTTGTCGGAGGACATTTATTGCTTCATCATGTGTGGCATTCCTCAGGTCAATCCCATTCACCTGCAATGAAAGTACTCACTCACCAAGTGTGCAGGACCTTGTAGCAGACAAACACAAGATGCCTAGCTACTGAACGACAATAAAAGTGACCAAAGAAACCACCACACCTCTAATATCTGATCCCCAGCCCATAGTCTCCCATCTTTAGATGCTGCTCCTTCTTCGTATACTTCATGGATAATGATTGCTCCCTGTGGATAAATAATAAAAAAAGATAATTGCATGTTAAAAGAACATGCCCCTATTTTGAACCAAGAGCAAATGAAAATTCCTAACTATAACTTATCAGTGATGAACAAAATAGTTAGGTGTACGAAAAAATTACTAAAACATCTAAGAAATTCATTCATACTTTCAATTTTGAAAGTGATTCTTCTTCTTTTTTTTTTTTTCCCGAACCAGTATCTTTGTCATCTTTCTATAAATGCTGCAGAAACAAATGATGAAAAAAGTCTCTTCTGTCAGGCAGTTCAACTTCATTATTGTTATATCACTTGAGTGACACACGTATTTTTTCAACCAACCAGCAAAGTGTCCGTTCCTCCGACAATGCTCAAACCAAGACCCGTTCGCCCTTTGGAGATATCAATGGTTGTTTCACATCCAGGAATGATGGGACAAGTAGCTGGGTCAGAGGCTAATGTGGATGGAGTTGAAGATCTGCTCGTGCCTAAGAAACAATTAAATATCCTGGTTACAGTAAGAGGGTTCACTGTTAGAAAAATGACTTTAAAATATCATTTTGAGAGTGTATTGAAAGGTCTCAGACTCAGATCTCTACCATAAGAAAGAACGTGAAAGAAGAATTAAATCTACTGGTAGTTCAAAAGGTCGGCAATGCACAGTCAATGCATTATATTTGGTGGCCCTCAAAAAGATGTTTTTTACACCAGCAAAACTGTTAACTGGCCACTGTCACAACTTTTAGAAAAGTAAGTTTTGTTCTCTAAATACATATTTTCATAGCACAAATATATCTCACATCCTTATGCAGCAATAAATCTCTAAAATCTCTGGTATGTCATAATTCAATCTTTGCTTCAGTATTTTAGTCAGTTCTCTATCCTTCACAGACAAAAAAAACCCTAAAATACTAGGAAGGGATATTGCGTAGCAACTAATGGAAAGAATCAGCAATGTCTGGGTTGTTCAGATAATGCCTATCATTGATGTTCTCTGTGCTTTACAGAAACACCAAAGTTTTATCTAGAAGGTCAAACCAGGCATCTAAGCCCTTCTGAGACATCTTAAAATGGCACTGACTAAAAGAGGTTCTGCTGAAACTAACAGAATTGACCATTCAGAAATATGTATTTACATTAGACAAATACCTAGTTATAGTGTAAGTACTAGGCCCTGCAGATGCAGAGTCTTAGCCTTTGGAGGAAATCAGAAAGCCAATTCAGACTTTTTAAGGGTAAGGCTTCTGTGTAAGTATAGAACAGGTTACTCTACTTACTGTGTTATGCAAGTTCTTCATGTGTATGATGAGAAACTTGTCACGCTCAGTAACAGTTCTGCCCAGAAGGAACAAAATGTACTTGCAATACATGAACTGAAGGAATTAGAAGGGACTACAGGCATGCAAGTCTGACCTCATCTAGATAGCTGTATCTGTATTGGGCCCAAAATTGCCTAAGTAGTACTGCTGGAAACACTAAAGTTGGGTAGGGATGTAATAGAAATTAGACAAACAGGGAATAATATTTACGGATGGACTTCTTACTTGAAGAAGCATGTGCAGAGAAAACAAGGTGCAGGGGCAGGAAAAAGGTGGGTTTGATAACAGAAAACTGGGGAATAAATTATAAAATCAAGTAGAGAAGAAGAAGAGGAAGACCCCAACAGTTGGGTTGTTGATGTCTGTCAATGGTAATGAAGTCAAGTTTCAACCATAAACCCCCAGGAGGCTGAGGGTGCATAGATGAGATCTCCATCAGGTCTTTATCGCTAAGACTTGCTGAGGCAGGGTAGTGATGGAAAGGATAGACTTGGACAAAGTAACAAATTTTACCCTAAAACTAAATGCAGAAAGGAAGACAGAATTATTAATTACTGGGTCTCCTGTGTGTTACTAAGACTCCTTTATAGTAGTATAATTGTGTATCGATATTACTGTCATAAGCAATAGAAATATGACTCAGTAATACCTGCAGTGATGTACATATAAATTAACTACCATACGCATATTACTCAATTAAGTTATTATTAGCTTCTTAGTAGTGTCTTGCTTAACCAGTAACAACTATCAGTCAGTCACATCTTGACTCCCACTCTAAAGGGGGAGAGTCAAAAGTGGCTTGTCACAAACAGCAAGACAGTCTCACTGCTTTATTTAGATGGAACCATAACCCAAAAGTACTACAAAAAGCAACTCAGAAGACAGCTGAGTGCATACAAAAAGAGGAAACTTGTCTACAAGCTGAGTCTTCATTTTTATGTCACAATCCCAGTGAAGACAGACACCTAAGGAGAACCTTACATTTGACTGCTTCTGGTTCTGGTGAGCTGGCAGAAGGGACTGCTGCTGGTGGTTGCATATTCCTTCTGTCTGCTAGGGCAGTGTTGGAAGGGACTGGTGCTGCAGTCAGGCTATCTGGCTCTGCTGAGTTGATCGTAAGCCTCACCATAGTTTTGGATGTCTTGAGGAGACTAATAAACTGAATGATAAAGAAAAAAGCTGGTAAAAAGTGTAACAGGACTGTTCAGTTGTAAAACAAAATTAAAGCAGAAGAACTGTTCTTCAAACCGGAGCTACAAGGAACAATCCCACAGGTCTTCTTGGTAATGAACAATGACAAATATTGATGGTTTTTATAAGAAACAGCAATAGTTAATTGTGGGCCAGACTTGGCTGATATTAATCGAGTAGTTTCCATACAACTTCACCAAATTATATCAGACAAAATATTTATGTTTACAGCAATTATTAGAAAAATCGGAAAAATAATATGCTTTGCTGGAGTCAAACTCTGAATCCACAGAAATCAATGTCAAAACATCTCCTGATTTAAATAGATGTGCTACTGCCATTCTAGCTGCTCAATTAGACACACAGCTGGAAGGAAAATCTAAAAATATTATCTGAACTATGGTATGGAGAAAAGAACACTACGGTGGAATGCAAATTCTGCCTTAAAGGGATATCAAAATCAACAAAATTAATTGCTATCTCAAAGAAAGGACACCACATCTTGCTGAGACTTCACATTTCAGTAGAATTAAAAGTATTTACAGAAATTACTTACTCAATCTCTCTACCTCTTCTTCCAAACACTATCTACCTCCCTGCAGACAGCTTCACTATCTCTTACTCATTTACTGCTCCAGAGATATCAGCTCATCAAAGAGTAAGATTGATGCTCTCATAACTGTTCTTTAACAATTAGAAAGTGAGCTTCCAAAGCCTAAAAAATCACTTTTCTTGTTACCAAGGCAGGTGCTAGAAAAAAGTCCTCTTTGGTTCATTACAGAACCCAAAATCGCTTTGCAGAGCTAGAAGTTAGAAACAAAACTTGTTATTTAGGAATTGAGGTAATTTTCTCCAAGGGATTGAAATACCAGGCTTGGAATATAAAGAGGCCATTATTACAGCCACTATCAAAGTATAAACACAGTTATGACCTGATATGCCACGAATGCGATTCATCTGTATAAATTTACTAGAATTAATTTTACTGTTTCTAACACTTTCGAAGTGAAGTAGCTACGAAGAGTCATTATTGTATGGAGTGACAGTTCATAGTTTATATACCATAAGTAAGTGCTTCTCATTCACCAGATCTGAACCACAGGAGAAAAAAAAAAATCACACTTGCAGTACAGAGATAGAACACTCATGTAGTGTCTTAATATAAAACAGCAGCTGAGCCCTAAATTCTGGTTCTAGCTTGTTCTGTAGCAGTTTCCTTATCCAGACAATGCCTGCAGATCTTTGGTTCTTTAGTCGATTTTGAAAACGAAGTCAGCATATAGTTGCAAAAACCTCACTGATTTGTTTAAGATGCAGTCACCCCCTACATTAAGTCGCGTGAGTTTTGCAACATTCCTAACACTTCAGAAGCACCTTCTCTACTGGATATCCCAAAACAAGTTCATCATCCACCGCCAGGATCTGATCTCCAACTTTGATTCGTCCATCCTGTAAACAACATAAAATAAAAAATAAGAGCTCTGGATGCTACTCCAAAAAACATTTTTTCATTTATTTTGACTTTAAACGTTCTCACACCTTTGCTGCTGCCCCATGGTCTGTTAAGCTCTTAATAACCACTCCATTAATCGTGTCTTCTTCACTAATGGCAATTCCCAAGCCTCCCTGATCCTGAGGCAAATAGAAAATTGCAATGTTTAGTCACTGTTTTTATCAAGATGTTAGAATACATTCACAAAAGACATCCACAAATATTTTTCTTTTAAACTAATCTATTTCTGAAATAGATTTTGCCAACCTACAAACAGCACATTCACTAACAAGAAAAATCTGAAATATTTCTAAATTCAAATCCAGCCTTTGAAAGTTACAAGGTCAATTGTGATTCAGTCATTAAATTCACAAACAGGAGTAAAAAACAACACATTTGGAAGCCACGGACTGAGAAAACTAAAACTTCATAATATAGCTTGAATTATTTATTGCAAACCTCACAAAAATACATACACAGGACTGGAAAATATAAAGGATTCTTCCTGCCAAATTAGTAAATGTTTTTGGTAGAGTAGAATATCCCTAATGCTTTCACCTAGAATTAAATCGTCCAGATACTATAATGTGTAAAATATTTTCCTGGTTAATAACGGAAAGCTTGATGCCTTCCAAAGAGAAAAACTATTCAACAGTCCACAAGTCTCTATCATTACGCCCACCAAAAGCAACTGTTAATAAGCAACCATGTCAATAAGTAAGAACAGAAGTTTGCGTACACTCATCTGGCAGTACAGAACACCTGTCCATTTCCTCCCGGCTTCATAATTTTCTGTGAGGATGTATGCTGTTTGGAGGATCTATATCTAATTATAATCTAATTCATTTACTTAGAACAACTAAGGCAATGATTTTACCCGAGGCATCAGCAGCAGCTCGTTACCAAAAAAGTTCCTCTAGCAGGACAAGAGGTGACTTCTTCCAGAGACACACAGCAAACAGCAAATTTACGTGAAGTTGGGGACTTGCAAGATTGCCAAACACAGTCATTATATCAGGAAGACTTTGAGCTCCATTCACAAACAAGAAGAGAAGACCTCTCTATTCTGAATTCCAGTTAACAACAGATAAAGTTTGTTTGCCATAAGAGGAGACTCTATTACACAAAGGTAAGCTAGTGAACACAAATGTGGCTGATGTAAATTTAATTTTCAGCACATACCTTAGGGAGTTCCACGTACTGAATATTTTTGCATGAACTGAAGTCTGAACAAGCACTAGCGTTTGCAGCACTCATATCAATCTAACAGAAAATGAAAACGTTAACAGTGAACAACAATATTCAACATTTTGCAACAAAATCAAGTAGCACAAACATTTCAAGTGGGTCTGCTCATTTTCTGGATTGATTTAAATTGCAATTTATGGGTATGTTAGACTTGCTTCATAGCTTAGATTAACATAAAGTAAAGTAGAATGGAGCACAGCTGTAATAAATTTAGCAGCTTTACTAAAATCTCATTTGATCTTCCCTTGCATTTCTTTTTCTTTTGTACTATTTTCTAAGCAGACAGGGCACTCCTCTATCCAGGACAATGTTAGTATTGAAGTCAAACAAGAAATATAAAAACATACTTTACCTCTTGATGTTGAAGTGTCCCTGAAGTACACTGTGATGCCTCTACTGACTTTGCAGGGCAAACAGCCATCTGATTTACTGCATCTTTATTTCTACAATAGATTCAGTTAACGAATGTAGTAAGAATACAGTATTACAGCACCACATTTCTTAGAACATGTTTCTTATTTTACTTTATTTCATGCAATTATAATGCAAATATCAAACCAGAAAACTCAAGACATATTTGACAACTACTAAGAACAGGGTTCAAAAGCACATCTACCTTACCAAAATTAAAATTAAAAAAGAAACATGCTTGCAAAACCTTTTTAGCCAAGCTTTTAACCAGAACTTACCGGATAAAGATTATTTTTACTTTAGGTGGTGCACATTTGATTATTGAGGAAGCTTTCTGATGAGTCCTTCCGTAGAGTATTTGCCCATTTATCTATATAAAGGAAGGCAGCAATTATTTCTCAAAATACTTTTATTTCCTTAAACTGATTTTTAAGCCTTAAAAAAATCCATTATCCCACATCACTGGCTAAAGCAGCAATTGTATTAAAATAGGAAAGTATGTTGTGTCCTGTTTTCACTCCCTTCTTCCAGTAAAAAAAAATCCTTACAGACTAACAGCGTCACAATTCTAAAAATGTGATTCTGTGAATTACAATGGCTTGATTTGACACACCGTTTATTTCCACTTGTCACTGATCAACTCATGACTAATGTGGTGATACAGCAGAGCCATGGGAAATCCTAACCATAACAAATAAGTGAAATTTTGGCTCTCTGGGGAGGTCCCAGATGATTGGAAGTTGGCAGATGTCACGCCAATCCACAAAAAGGGCTGCAAGGAGAACCCGGGCAACCGTTAGCCTAACCTCAGTGCCTGGCAGGGTTATGGAGCAGATCATCCTGAGTGCAATCACACAGCACCTTCAGGATGGACAAGGGATCAGATCCAGCCAGCATGGGTTTAGGAGGGGCAGGTTCTGTCTGACCAACCTGATTTCCTTTTATGATCAGGTGACTCACCTGGTGGATGAGGGGAAAGCTGTGGATGTAGTCTATCTGGACTTGAGCAAAGTCTTTGACACTGTCTCCCATGGCATACTCCTGAAAAAGCTGGTAGTCCATGGCTTGGACAAGTGTACCCTCTGCTGGGTTAGGAGCTGGCTGGAGGACCAGGCCCAGAGAGTGCTGGTGAATGGAGCTGCATCCAGGTGGCAGCTGGTCACTAGTGGTGTTTCCCAGGGGTCAGTCTTGGGTCCAGTCCTGTTTAACATCTGTATTGATGATCTAGATGAGGGCATTGAGACCATCATCAGCAAATTTGCTGATGACATCAAGCTGGGAGGGAGTGTCGACCTGCTGGAAAGCAGGAGGGCTCTGCAGAGGGACCTGGATAGGCTGGAGAGATGGGCTGATTCCAACAAGATGAGGTTCAAGGAGGCCAAGTGCTGGGTCCTGCACTTTGGCCACAACCCCATGCAGCGCTACAGGCTGGTGACAGAGTGGCTGGAGAGGAGGCAGGCAGAAAGGGATCTGGGGGTATTAATTGACAGGAAGTTCAACACGAGCCAACAGTTTGCCCAAGTGGCCAAGAAGGCTAATGGAATCCTGTCCTGTATCAAAAACAGCATGGCTAGAACGACCAGAGAAGTGATCCTTCCCCTGTACTCTGTGCTGGTGAGACCACACCTTAGAGTATTGTGTTCAGTTCTGGGCCCCTCAGTTCAAGAAAGATATTGAGGTGCTGGAGCGGGTCCAGACAAGAGCAACAAGGCTGGTGAATGGCCTGGAGCATAAGTCCTATGGGGAGAGGCTGAGGGAGCTGCAGTTGTTTAGCCTGGAGAAGAGAAGGCTTAGAGGTGACCTCATCACTGTCTACAACTACCTGAAGGGAAGTTATAGCCAGGTGGGGGTTGGTCTCCTCTCCCAGGCAGTTAGCAATAGGACAAGGGAGCATGGACTTAAGCTCTGCCAGGGGAAATTTAAGCTGGACATCAGAAAAAAATTCTTTACAGAGAGAGTAATTAGACATTCGAATGGTCTGCCCAGGAAAGTAGTGGATTCACCATCCCTGGAGGTTTTTAAACGGAGACTGGATGTGGCACTGAATGCCATGATCTCGTAAACGGACTGGAGTTGGACCAAGGGTTAGACTTGATGATCTTGGAGGTCTTTTCCAACCCAATTGATCCTACAATTCTATGATTCTATATCGCATCTCAGCTCTGAGCCAGGCACTCTTCACAAAGAAGTCTGAATACTCGTACATTCACAATCTGAAGATTCAACCTGAAAATCATTGTCTTTATTTGGCAGAGCAGACTCACTGAAATCCCTTGAAGCTCCAAGGGATGTGATTGGAGGTATCAGTGCAAATTAGCAGAATAATGCCATTATTCACATTTTCCTAGTTGCATTTATTCTTGGAAATTGAAAACTATAGTGCAGAAGCCTACTCCAGGAAAATGATTAGAAAAGGACAACTTGGACCTACATAAAGGAAAAATAACGCAACAGATACTGAGGCAGTACTAACAGAAGCAGAGAAGAAGAAAGCAGTGAACACTGAGCAACAGACACACAACATTTAACTAAAGATTGAGTGTCACAGTAAACTCTCAGCTCCCATGTAGGCTGTGTCCACCAGGCATGGTCACAGGGATACTGAGCCCTATCATTTACAGTGGAGGTGACAACTCAGATGCAGCACTGCTTCCAATGTTTGCCATGGGCTTGTGAAGAATCATGCTCAAGCTGTCAGCCGGGGAACAGAACATTGCCAGCTACAGCTGATGGACAGCTGCTTGGGAACATAAGGAGCAAGCTCAGGTATCTCCTCTCAGAAAAAGTTGAGACAACCTTTTAGTATCAGTTTGCAGGTTCACAGCATGGACAGAAAGCAGGAAATCAAATGAGAGCAGCCCCAGACAAATGTGTTTTGATGTGTTCTGAGGATACTCGGCATCTACAACAACAAGGTTTTAAAACCAGACATTTTTAATTCATCCAGGAGAACTCTCTAGCAGGTACCATTGGACGCTGCAAACAACAAGTCCCTCCGTAAGCCTATACCCACAGTGCCACAAATCCCTCAGTTACCCTCCTAGTCTGCAATTGCCAGCCTACATTGTTTACTCCCTCAATGACATTCCTCAGGTTTTGTTCAGCCTCATCATTCCCTCCCTGTACTGTTTCCCCACTGCATCTTCTATCACCTCCACACACAGTTTTGAGTTACATGATGCATTTCTGTGAGTGTAATGTTACCTACTGCTATCAGAAAGAACATGAAAACCTATAGCAGGGAATACAGCCACAAGTATCACCAGCTCAATTGGGTAATATAAAAATAGACCTTATTCTTAATATGTAAAAAAAATATACCTTAAGCTTAATACCTTATGCTTAATATGTATATTGTGATTTTCGGAGGCCGGGTACCTCCAGAAAGCCACTAGAAAACAGCCCAAATGTGTCATGAGTTAAAAGCCCGTAATACAAATGGGTCTGTTCCTGTCTTCCCAACTTAATTTCCAGCTCAGATGTTACACAACATACAAATATTCTGATATTATCGCACTGCCAGTAGAAAAGTAACTAGAAAGTCTGAGCACTCCACAGATATACAGACTTCAATATTTCTCATGGTCTTCAATCCATCTTCTTCTGTACTTCTCCATAATCCAGAAACTGCTGTCATTTCCCATTTGTATTAATTTTATATACACCCCCTGCCTTTACTTAGTAGATCCTATAACTAGGAAAAAAAAAATACCAGTTGAAACTACCTGGCATACACCAGAAAGAAAATCTGGTAGCATAATGACATCAACTTGGATAACTTGGGGATTTCGAAGTCCATTAAAGAACACGTATTTTGTGGTAAGAATCTAGTATTTCAGAGCATCTCAAATCAGTACATTTTGGATTTTGTATAAATTGCAAATACTCACCTCTAGCAACTCATCTGCAATCTGTAACCTGCCGTCTTTGCCAGCTGCTCCATTTGGATCAATTCCCACCACAAAAACACTCATCCTGGATCTGTCTTTGTTACCAGCAAGACTAAGTCCCAGACCTGTCCTTCCTTTTTCCAGCTCAATCATATGTAGCTCCCCTGGTAGATTTCCATAGAGCTGCATGATCTTCTCTAAACATAAAAATGCGGACAGCAGAGGTTGGAGTTACATTAGGCATTTTCACAATTCACCTACAGTCAAGATCAGTATCTCAAACTTGATTAGGAAATTTTAAGCATATACACTATTTTTTTAAGCTAATTCTTAGGAAATTTGTAACAATATTTCTAAGTACTTGCTATCCTTCTAAATTCAGAAAACATTAAAACTTCTCTTACAAAAAGACCTTCCATACATAAAAGGAATAATCTTCCATCCAGTAACACCTAAGCTATCATAGCAGTCACTGCCATTAGTTACCTAGAGTACACTGAAATTCTTCAAGTTGTCCTACATGTGAAACAGTGAATTTGGACCACAGAGGAAACAAATTAGCTTTACATTTTGCCATGTGCATCTGACCAAGCACAACTGAAAGCTGACACTAACACTTAACACCCAAACCATGCACATGAGAACAAAGTAGTTCAAACTGGACTCCTTATATTATCTGCTACAGTGTTATTTCAACACAGAATATTGAAAATATTATCACAAAAGATAAACTTACTCCAGCTGTAACCAAACTCATCCACCTTCTCCACATCCTCTGGGACTCTGCTAGAAGATGACTGTGAAACATCACAGCTCATTCCCGAAAATGCTGAAGGAGGGGGCAGAGGCAAGTTACAAAGGGAAGTCTTCTCTGGCTCTAAATCAGACTGACCAAATAGCTGTGGAAAATAAGAAAAATATACTGGCTAAGCAGATGCAGACTCTGTGTAGGGCAAGTTAGTATACAAAAAATGTCAAAAGAGCATGACTATGGCTTTGAAGTTTAAATACCAAGCAGTCAGAATTCTAAATGAACAACACGGCACAGAAAGGCTGCAAGAGATCAAACGTAAAAACAAACACCAGCCAAGGTAAAAGATAACATCACTCCAAAACATATTCAGAAGCAAACAGAACTTACAATAAAAGCCCAATTCAGTAAAGTTTTATGTGCCACTTTATATTTCAGAAAGACTCTTATGAAGACTTAAGTGATTTTACTGTAATATCTGCAAAAGATTTCTATTTCAGTTTCCTTTTAAAAGCCACTCCATGTAATTTCTTCCTATGATATGCTTTGGAAGCCAAATAGGAGGAAAGGGAAAGGAAACAAAGAACTTCGTGCTTTCAAAAATACCTCAATCAAAAAAGAATATTACTTTCGTATTAACTGAAAGGACAACTTAAAACCAAAATGAAACAGATGATTAACTAAAGAAATCCATAGTAATTGGACTTTTTCAATGTTTTTTCTAGTTTCCTATAAGCTGCATAAGGGAAATCAAACAAAGGAGGATACAGATTAAACCACAAAGGAGAAAAATATATTCTTGTCTTGATGTGTGTGGTCTATTCATATTCACAAAAAGTCAGAAGTATAAACACATGGCTACTGTAATACAATGGTTAAAAGCCCAAATCTACAATCTGGCAAGCCTCCAATCATGCCAGTTTCCCTGAGGAATACAGATTCTGATCAGAGATTTGGCCACGTGTTTGTAATAATATCATTTTGGCTTGCTCAGAGTAAACGTGTAGGCAATAAACCCCTACCTGAATACCATCATTCTGATACTTACGCATGCCCAAGAGACTTTGGTACATGGCAGATCAGATGCAAAAAAACAAGCATTTTTTCAGCACTAGGATTTTGTTGTCCTAGCTTCATTGCCCTGACCTCATCATTTCAGCTTTCACTACCTCCATCAGCAAAAATCTGAACACAGTATCTCAGATGGTATCTCTGGGTGCTAAAAACACTGAGACAATTCCTTCATCAGAAGCAACAGAAACGGGTAACAATATAAACCTTGTAAGATTTCAATGCACTTCAAACTGAAGGTATTAAAAAAAGTAGACAGTTACCAATTTAGTCTCGCTGAGATTCAAGGGAAGTCTCATCTCTCAGGGAAAATGAGTTACCTGCATTCTCTGTACACTCTGAGGATTTAAAGAAAATGCAAATACTCTATTTCAGGTCCCTCATTCTGGTTTTGCTTAGAAAAGATTTTCTTTTTATTCAGGAACTTGTTCTAGGAGCTTAACTAAGAAGTCATTAAATGCCAAAAGCATGGGAAGTTTTAATACTGCACCCAAGCTAATCATTTATATAAAATATTCCATGTAAATGTCATACAATTTTTTGTGCCATGTATCAATCACATTGATCTGTGCTTTAAATCTAAGGTAATGCCATCCTGCTCAGATGACACCTTGCATCACTAACTTCATGTAGGAGTTATTTACAATTTATGCAAATTATAATCTAAAATATGCTAACAGTTAGAGGGCAGACATAAATCTCAACTGAAGCAGCAAAATTCTAGCAAAGACATTGTTATTCATCAGAAACAGAGTGGGTGGAAACACTGTTTAATACGATTCAAAGTGATTTTTCATAATTAAAACCCATGTACCCACTATAGAGAAAAGTTGACGTAAAGACCTCTAGCTCAAGGAGAGGTGAAGAGGAGTGTAGTTCTAGCAACTTACTTTTTCATAGTGCTTCCTAGAGTTTTAACTAGAAGAAAACATAACATATTGAGAACATGAGGAAATACAGCGTGAGAGCAGACTAGATCAGCAGACTTTACAGTAGTCTCTGTGTTTTAAAAAAAATTAACCTAACACTGTAGTGGTGCTCTTGGAAAATGCCAGTTGACAAAAAACTTTGCAAAACTGCAGAAAATACAACAACAAAAAAAAGAAAAAAAAATTGCTGGCAAGGACCTCTGGAAGATCTGGATGTGGATATATGGCTACATACTGTCAGACTAGCATTTAAGAACTGCAGCCACCATAATATGGTTGACCAAAAAAATGCTTCCTTCTGTACCTCTGTGCACGTGTACATAAATCTGAAGTTGTCTGATGTTTAAGGAAATGCTGAAATGAAACTAATAGCCAGGCTCCTTTATGAGAAGGGTAAAAAAGATGTTACAATGCTATTTGGGTAGAGCGGACGATGTCCTGTCTCCAGAAATCAGTGTGCCATGCATGCACTGCCAGCAGCAGAAGCTGGTCCCTGCACTTTATACACACATAAGACTTTTGCTCCCTGAATCGGGCCATACACAAAAAAAACTAAAATGCTTTAACTCATGAAATACTTTGAGGGTGCCACGGCACAGTATTTCATTTAAACTGCAAAGCATCAAACAGTGCATGAACCCATTTGGCTACCAGGGCCACTCCAATCACAGCCAAGCAAGTATTAAAAATGGCAGCAAGTTTGGAGCAGTATCACTTTCAAGAAAGGAGTCACACACAGAGGAAGAAGCAGTAATCCGGAAGGTATCACAGGCCATGTACACACGTACAGCACACATATGGTAGGACCCACTCACTGGAATCAAGACAAACCTTGAATGGTGTGGGAGCAAAAGGGTTAGTTGGGGAACAACGGAAGGTAACCCTAACTGGATTCGATACCTCCTACAGTAATAGAAAACAGCAATCCACGTTACAGCACCTTTGGCAATAAATAGCATTATTAATGAATAACTCATTTTCAATGATGGCTTCATTTTACTAATAAGAGTGACTATTAACTCCATTTTAAATGGACAAAAGTATTTAAGGTGTTACTAAGGACCCTGACTCAGCGTATTTTCTTACTGTAAATGAACCTTAGCTCAGCAGAAGCGGGCAGAGATAGTAAGAGGTCATTCTCATCTCAATGTTAAAAAAAGGAATTACGCAGAAACTGCAAAAACATTATGATTTCTCTAAAAATATGTGCATTTTCATCCAGAAATACTTTTGAAAACATAGAAAACACAAGCCATCATTTATGCTATGCTTCTACTCCCTTTCCTCAGAACTGTAACAAATACAGACAGATTTCAAAAACACACATGCAATTAATACACCACACAGTATATCATAAATGTTCATTGTACATTTGATACATTTGACAACATGGAAATACAGCAAAAGGGCACAATCACTCCCAAGATGTGTAACCAATTAGAAATTACTTTATTAAATGAGAAATACATGCACATAAGTATTAAGCCTTTTATTTTTTTTTTGTGTTAGAGGTTAACTCTGTTCCAAATATGAATAACATGCAGTAAGCTCTAACAACAGAAAACAGAATCTAACTTCTATCATATTTCCAAAGATGTCAGCATTCTCTTCACGGTGCAATAAAAAAAAAAATAAAAAAATTCAAGCAGCAGAGGGAAAATATTTTCAGCATCATAAAATGAAAGCTGTCAATTTTTTGTCATGCAAAAAGAGAATAAAGATATCAAATCTGGAAAGGCCTAACCACATACAAAGAAAATTAAGTACACAGCAGCAAAACACCTCATGCTGATGAGAGAGTTACAGTCAGGTGGATAGATATTTTAACACATACCGCAGGGGCTGGTTTTGTAATTGTGAGCCTACTCCTTTGGTAGCTCTGATGAGATCAGATTTAGCGGCTATGATTAATTGAGCTGGCATTTTTAACTTCTTCAAAAATCTTCTATGTGCATGTCTGTGTCTTTTTAGTTCACTACACAAAATTTCCACTCTCATCAGCACAATATTCTACCCCCGTTGGTATAACAGAATTTAAACCCAGACAGACACTAACGCAAAGAAGCACAGATACAATGTTTGGTCAAAAGCAGTGTGCCATCCTCCAACCTTGCTAGTGTTGAACTGAGAAGAATCAGCAAACGGGTTGGATCTGCTGAAGACAGCTGGCCTACAGAAAAGATTGTTCTGTGGGAAAGACAGAGAAGGGTTCTAAAAGGAAACATAATAGAAACTAAGAAAAACATTTTTAAATAAACCCTTTCTGACTTATGAAACAAAATATATGTCTTTTTCTGAAAGTCTGTGCTAATCGAACAAGGTGAGCTTCCTGCACTTCACTACAGACATGTGAAGGTAAGCAAAACTGTATTTGCCCTGTTTTCACATCAGCTATGTTTAGCACATTATAGACGAAAAGCAACAATCCTCATACTTGTTCTAGCCCACAAAGTGCATGAAGTGCAGAATTCCGCAACATAAAAACTGAAATTTTACTTGTTGTGTGCCATTTGTACAACTTTGTCCAAGTATGTCTGTACATGGGATACTCTTACACATTAGTTCATTATAAACTATGGATTTCTGTATTAGAATAAACACAATTCTTTGTAATAATGCAGTAGACTTGATTTTATTTTGAAAATCACAGATTAACTCCCCTAACTCAATTCACCTCTTGTGGTAACACACACTGTGTATGTCGCGAAAGAGAAGGTTTAGTAGTATTAATCATCTCTAAACACACTTCATCTAATAACAACTTTCACAGATAACTTTGTATGTGTGTGTACGCATCTATAATTTCCTGAATTTTTAGTTTAATGGAACTAAACTTTCTGGTTTTCTGTTTAAATAATACAAGGTACTTTTTTATTATTATTTAACACAAAAAGAGTTTTCATACTTATACAAAATCAATGGATGAAATTTGGTCATTTATATTCCTTAAGCGTTTTTGTACTGTATTCTATTTCAGATCAGAAACTCTTTAATAAAGAGGGTACAGCTCTGATTTTGCATAATACTTTGCAAATACTGTTCAATGTACACTTAAAAGTAATTTCTACACTAGGTGTATCCATCTGGCAATTATCTAAATGTCTTCGAGCTGGAAATTTAACACTGTGAGAAAATAAGAATAGTAAGTGGAAAGGAATCTGAGAGACTTGCAGCATGGAACTGATAAATTTGTATCATGATAATTTAATCCAGACGTATGTTGCTGTAATAATCTTCTTAAAGTATCTTGCCTTTTTAAACACTCCCAAAACCAGAAAATGTATCCCTAAACATTTATTCTCAAATATCGTTTTGCAAAATAAAACGTAATTTGTTACGACAAGATATGTGTTGGTTCAGTATGTTCAGCAATGAGAAAGTAGAGCTGCGTATGAACAAGTTTCCTTCACTGGCAAGTTACTCAAGTTTACAGACAGTCTGCCTACAGCACAAGATTTTGTTTACACATGTGATTCGTATTTGATTCTTTATTTTATAAAGAGAAGTTTGGGAAAAGTAATTTGCCAGCGTAATTATCTTATTACACTTTAATCATTACATTTGTTATCTGCATAAAATTCCAAAGTGCATCTCAACGACATTTTAAACAACTAAAATCAGCATCACAGACATTTTGCATACAAACAGTGAAGTCCTAGTAAAAGAGAAAACAAAAGATCAGCCACAGTAATTCAAAATCTTGCCTTTTGCTTTTTGTCATGATGGCAAACCATAAAAAATACTACTGCTAGTTCAAATTCTAAACCATGCAACACCATTGTATTAATATGGACTGACTGTGATAAAATACAAATTTGCCTAAACAGTTAGATTTTAAACAGTGTGCACGAAGCATGCTTTCCTGCACGGTCTAGGACTGGAAAAACAAATGCTAAAATAAAGGGTACTTCTCCTTTTAATTTTTATCCTGCAAAATAAAACCTAAAATAACAGGATTTATTTCACGTAATTTTTTTTTTCAACTAACTTGTGTTCAGTATCTAATTGTGTTCAGAATGCTAAGGTATCAGAAACTAGCTAGCATTTCATATAGCATAAATCTGTCACTCTACAAATCATCTGGGACTATAACCATGTTGACAGACTAAGTCTTACTCAGAAATACCCAAAGTAGCAGCCGTACGAAACATAGATTTGATGAATAACTGCTTGCTAGCAAAACTATCAACCAGCTTTGCAGAGCCCATTATTTGGGCTATTATGGAGTACACTTAGGATCTCTTCAACTACTACAGCAGCCTGAATGAAGAAACAAAGCAGAAGGGGAAGCAACCGGTTCACTAGCAACAAGTCACTTCAAACTGACTGCCTTGCTAAATATCTGGTGGCACTGTATATATCAAATATAGCTGCTGTGTGCAGGGAGCAAGCCTATCTGAGTGACCACACATGAATGAAGACAAGAAATTCTCTTATAAGATCTTATAATAATGTACAGATGCGAGTTTCAAAAGATGAAAACAATGAGTATAATACCATTTACAAAGATCACAAAACAAAGTATGGGTACAGTAAGAACATTTGCAATGTTTCTGCTTACAGAGAAAAAAAGGTTTGTTACTAAACAGTCAAAAAATAACCAACAAGCTTCATAATTGGAAAAAAAAGAGAACAGAGAACTACAATTAAAAATAGCAAGGGAGCATTCTCTAAGTAAAAGTAATGTTTTCTCATTACTTGATAAATTAATGGCATCATTCCCATCCGAAACTAGCCTAAACTATCACCAGTGGCAATTTAGTTAACATCACAACAAATGCAAAAAGCCTTACTTCAGTAGCTTGAGTATTAACAACCAACATTCAGTAAAGCTTTTTCATGCAACTTTACCTTAGATGACTGACGACAGAATGGGTTAGTAGTTTTCTGCCCACAGGGAGCAGAAGCTGAAGTAGTGCTATAAAGAGACTCTGGCTGGGGAACAAGAGTTATGAGACAACTAGTAAATAAATATGCACCTTACACAGACTCTACAATGAGGAAGTTTAGTTTCTAGTGATGCAAACAACTTATATCAAAGCTCAGTAGCTTTTGTCTGCAATGTCCATGCAGCTTAGTGATGGAAAACTTTCATGTACTTCTAGGTTCTTTCATTAATGTCCAATGAATTTTTTAACAGGTGCTGTATTTCTGCATGCGTTCCTCAGACATGCTGTCAATCTCTAAGAGTTGGTCTAGTTAATACTCCTACTCTGCCCCCCAACAAATTATCTTTCTTGAGTCTTTTCAAGATAGTTTGAGGACGGCGTGCTGAAGGGTAATTCCAAATCCAAATCGATTTCATTCTAAATGGAAATAATACTTAAATCAAATATCTGTTCCTAAAATAGCTGAGATGGAACTTTCAGGATTAAATATCCCATTCCCAAACACCACCACCTTGAAAATTTGTCTCATCTATTACTACATATATTTCTTCACATATTCTTTATGCTTACCCTTGGTCTGTCTATAATGCTCTGTACCATAAAGACTACAGGATTGCCTGCCTTCCGTATGGCTTCCACAGCTTGTTCGTGGCTAGCATCTCTGAGGTCAATTCCATCCACCTGTAATTGAAAGGTCTCATCTTAATACTGCATGAAGCTACAAGAATCATGGGTCAGCTTTGGGTTTTGGTGAGGAAACTTTCACTGAAGTCTAAGCCCAAACCTCTATTAATGGTGGACAGGTTTCTACTGACTTGGCCTAAGATGCCTCACACGCACATCTGGTATTTCCAAGAGTACTGGAAGAACATCAAATAAATATTCCCCATGGCTTTAAAAACAGATTTTTCATCCTTCTTGGTTCAGGCTCCATATTTTTTTTTTTGCAAGCAACATAACAGAAAAGATATAATAAGAAGAGATAACATAATCTGAATAGAATGGTAGCATTTGCCAAATACTGCTTCCTGTAAATCCTGGCTCAGAATAACCCACCTCCCAGGACTTTATGAGATTTACAAACTGAAACCTGTGAGGTTCTGGAGGGTCTTTGATTATGGGGTATTAAATCAGTACACTGTACTTTTTTTCCCTTTCTTTTCACCCTTTTTTTAAAAAAAAAGCAATATGAGACCAATTTTAGGTACTAGACACTTTCCTCAGAAGTTAGATATTAAGGTCAGATCCACTTTACTCCAGAATAGAGAAAGCTTTTCATTTACAAAGCATGGATAAGCACAAATTTTTGCCTGCTTGCTTTTCTTCATGCCTTCATATATGTTGGTGTCCATAACAGTTTGTCTTTCAATCCAGATATGAAAGTTATGGTGAGGTTAGCATCAGTACAACATTCACACAATGACCACAATAAAAGCTAGAATCCAACATATAAAGGCTATTTGTTAGTGGCAATTCTTGCACACAATTTTATATAATGAGGATTACACCTACCTTTTTAGTTTTCTAGCTTAAACTTAACCATACAAGTTCAATAAAGAAAGAACAAAAAGAAACCAAAATCAAATATTCTAAACCTATGAGGAACTGAGCAATAACTTTAAGGCTCTCCAGCTCCCCATGACTGCAATACTGTATGCACTAGTCAAGAGAAAAGTCTAGATACACCACAGCCTGAGAAACTGAAATAATTCATTAGGACACAGTCACATTAAACCAGCACTAGTTACTTGATTTCACTCACCCACTTCAACTTCTACAAGCATCAACTTCTACAAGCATCAACTTCTACAAGCATCAACTTCTACAAGCATCAACTTCTACAAGCATCAACTTCTACAAGCATCAACTTCTACAAGCATCAACTTCTACAAGCATCAACTTCTACAAGCATCAACTTCTACAAGCATCAACTTCTACAAGCATCAACTTCTACAAGCATCAACTTCTACAAGCATCAACTTCTACAAGCATCAACTTCTACAAGCATCAACTTCTACAAGCATCAACTTCTACAAGCATCAACTTCTACAAGCATCAACTTCTACAAGCATCAACTTCTACAAGCATCAACTTCTACAAGCATCAACTTCTACAAGCATCAACTTCTACAAGCATCAACTTCTACAAGCATCAACTTCTACAAGCATCAACTTCTACAAGCATCAACTTCTACAAGCATCAACTTCTACAAGCATCAACTTCTACAAGCATCAACTTCTACAAGCATCAACTTCTGTGTTCATAAAAATCCAGACGTTCAGATATAATGAATGCTTTATAACTTTGTGGCCATCAAGCAAAACTCCACCTCCCAATTTGTTATATAATAGAAAGCCTTCCATTCAGTTTTAGAAAGTGCTACTTATATGAAGGTATTAACTAAAGTTCCTTTATGCAGATCTTGTGGAAGACAGTAAACTGCAGTTTAAGCATCACCACATAAAGCAAGCCCAGGTTGATCCAGGGGAACCATCATCTCCATCACTCTGCTTCTTACATTCTTACTGATGGCTGGTCAGCTAAAGACACTCTGCACGGTGAGGAGGAGTGCAGTTCCTAATCGAAGATAGGGTAATGTCTGACTTATTTATAATCATCATAGCAGAGACACATTCCTTTCAGTATGTTAATTCTTCAGTATCTTTAAGAGAGAAAGCAGAAGTGGCTACACGAGCATAGGATTGACTAGGTAGAAGAGTAGTCTAAATTCCTCCCTTCAACACCTCTGGCTAACCTATTCTCAGGCACAGGCGCAATGCTCTTAACTTCCTCTGTATCGAATCCAGCTTTCTTCATGTCAGCAGAAAAACAATTCTGTTTCCTCCAGTTCCTGCACAGGATGCACCAGAATTATGTGATCTAATTAAGATTTAAGAGGGAAATTGGCTTGGCATTTATTTGCATGATTTGCTATTCACTGGCCATTTGTGTTGCTATTCAACACGCAAAGTAAAACCTTTTAGCTTCACCAAACTTAAGCTTTTTTCTACACATGCTAGCTTTAAAACAGGCTGGTAGAACTGCTGGCTTTGCAGACCCCTGCTCACACAGTCAGTCATCTATGTTTTAGCTTGTATATTCCAACATCACACAAAAATCAGCAGATGGTAGTACACTATGTATGGCTCAAGTACCGCCAGCTGGAGCAATTACACAGGTGTCAGCTCAGGGCCACTCATCAGCTCCTCAGATGCTGGGAGTATTGCAAGCAAAAGGCATTTGGCTGGTACCTCTACAATCCGATCTCCGGTTTTCAGTGTTCCATTTTTGCCAGCTGGACTGTCTTCCAGGATGTGCTTGATAAAGATTCCTCTCATCATTTCTCCATTACTTAGGCGGCTCCCCATCCCTCGTCCTCCAACAATACTGATCCCCAGTGACTTGTTAGGCTCTCTCCAGAGTTCAACTCTGTTGTGACAAAACACAGACCAAAACAAACGTAAATCTGTTGTGATTATGACAATGCTGCACAGTGAAGAGACCTGGATTTGTGCAATGGTTTAAAAACATTCAGAAAGAACCCCTCCTTGGAAAGTTCTCTTAGGAGTTATCTACTGAATTGCTCAAAGTCTGTTCTTGCGTCTACTTCTCACTTTATTTTGGATTCTAATCAAAACTTTAAATACTAATCTTTGTCTCTTCTTACTAATTCCCAGAAAGTCAGCCTGTAAATATAAATTACTAAAGCAATCAATAAACTGCTACATTGCAGGGATTTAGCCCAATGGCAGTAAAATTTAACAGTGATTACTCCTGCAATGCATAATGTGTATAAGTGCAGCAATTCTGTTGTTTTCTTTTAAAATATACTGAAGGTTTCAAAATTCTTGAATTTCAGATGAGCTTTTATACAGCACAATAAGATTTTCACTTACTTTCTGGGCTGGCTCCAGTTTCTGAAAGCTGCATTTTGAAGTTCACTTTCTTCTCCTTCCCCCTCTTCACGTTCTGGAAGTTCCCTGTTGATGAATGGGAAGATGAAATTCATTTCTGAAGAACCCACATAACTCCTAGATTTCACTGTAAAAATATCATGTATTGGATCACCCTGCCAACATTAGCATTTGCACACAGGATTCACGCAAGAAACTCCTTTCACAGATGTCAGACCACATACTGTGTTTGGGGACTTCTCTCCGCAATTAAGTTGCTACCAACTGACTACCATAGAATAAAAGTCTGCATTTTGGAACCAAAACAAAATCAAAGCTGAACGTAATTACTTATAGTTTCTAAAAGGAAAGAAATTACAATAGCAGCCCTCAAAAATACATTGCTGCTTTTGAAGATTAACTTCAAGAAAACAAAAATTCTTTGTCACTGGATATTTTGCCCTATTAACTGTAATGAATTCTTGAAACTCAAAAAAAAAAGGACAGCGTAATTCATTCTTTCAAGTACATGTTCTGGAAAGACCATCCATGGAAAACTCTCATGCTGGAAGCACTGAGCATTTGTGGCAACACATGTTATTTAAGAAAAGTTAACGATTATACATCTTTCAGTCTCCTTTTGGGGCAGAACAAACACCTACAGAATAGCTCTTCAGAAAAGGTCAGAAAAATTTTTTAGCCAAAGCAAAAACTGTATTCTGAACACCGTTTCATTGTAATGGCTGCTGCTGTGAAGAAAATCATCTGTTCTTCAGCTCTTCCAAAACAAAACTTATCTGTGTGGTGGATTGAAAGAGGCCCAGATGAGGGCCTTGTGGGAGAAACCGTTAAGTGTTTTGACTCACCTGACAGTTTGTGAAGAAAACACTTCAAGCGACACAGATCCCTCTGTCTGTTGTCCCAAACTGGCCCTGTACTCATCTAGATTTTCTGCTGGCACATACGTAATACTGCAATAAAATGGGACATGATTAAAGTAGCATGAGGACTGCTGGTCCTACCTTCGGTGAGTGTGACAAATGGATATGAGGAAGCCATTCAAGACTACTTAATATAGTCATTGACTTCAAAGCCACAATGTTGATACATTTGGAAGAAGTAGTTAAATGAATCTTTTGTGACTTGCAACAAATATGCATTTAAGGTGGAATTAAGTAGCTGAATAGCACATGGCCACTCTAAGTAAATGGTGCTTAAACAGCAACAAGTGTAACACAGACAATCCAACTTCAGTCAAAACAGAGATTCCTTGTGCAAAGACAAACAGTGAAGGATATGTGAAGTGTGAAGCACCATTACCATCCTAAATGCTGACCGAAAATGTTCTGGAAGTTGGCTTGCAGGAGGTTTTGTACTTTCCTGGGCAGTTTTGTATCTATTTTAGGTTTCTATGCTTTTGGTGAAAAATAACACGTGGATCTGGACATACAAACATGTTACAGCACACCATCTACACTGCAGGGAAAAATCCCCTGCTCAACTCCTGCCTCCACCCTGCCACGCACTTCCAGCCAGCTAGGGACAGTCAGACAGTCACCATTCACCAGTCAAATGACATGCAGACTCCTGAAGCAACTCAATCATGCCTGAAAGCCAGAAACAGAAATCGTCCAATAGATTAGGGATGGGAAATAAAGAGAAGGATAAAAAGATCAAGGCACGAAGAACAGTTCTTAAAAAAAATCTTCTACAAGCAAAAGAACACCATGATCTAAAGAGGGATACTTAGAATGGCTCTCCTTTAACAATGGCTTGTCTTCTTAAAAACCTTTAGTTTTTATGAGATCCAAATCTGCCAAGAAGAAAGGCTGATGGAAAAAGAATAAATGCCTGTCCCCCTCATCCATCACATGGTTAAAAGAAATATGAACATATTTCCCCACAGAATAGACAGGACAAAGAAAAAAAATCTTGACCACTTCACAAGGACATGTAAGCTACTGAGGAGAGACTCCTTCATCTCTGAGTCTCACTTACTTGCAGCTCTCTCTTGTCTGTCAATTCCTGACTGGACTCCTCTCTTGTCTGCCGCTCCTTCACTGTCATTGATGCCCTTTCTCACTGGTTTTCTGCTGAATACAGCAAGTAGCAGAATACCACTGCTGTCTATCCACAACACTTTACCGAAATTCTTATAAGAACCATCTTTCCTTGTTTTCTTCCTCTGTACCTAAGCACATTCCCTACCTCCTCTCATGTCTACCATATCTAGAGAACTTTAAGGAGATGCCTAGAGAAAAACTCTCCTGTTCTTTTAACAGAAATTGCTAAATCATCCATATTGCCATCAGCTTCTTTTCTCTTCGTTAAATCTACTTCCTTTTCTGCTTTGGCCTTTTTTTCAAACACACAAGTGTTATCTACTTGACAAGTATTTTCATTCTGCAGTGTTTCAGAGTTAATATTCTCTAGGGAACAAACAGCAAAAAGCTCACTGAATTGTATGCGTCTTTCCTGAGGGCACTCCAACACTGGGAAATACTTGCAGTTATTCTGTAATGCCCTGGGAATGAAACGGAAAGGAACCAGAGGGAAAAGAGGTTTTGAAAATAATCACTGTTACTTCTCAGACATCTCCAACTCCAAATACATTGAACTATAGCAAAGTGCTAGTACTGCGGGCACAAACCCCTCATGGGGCAAATGCTGCTGCAGAAGCACCACCCATAAGAATATCGTGTCCATATGCAGTAAGCCCATAAGAACACCTTGCCTCTACAAAAACTGCAAGATGTCCAAGCTGCATTTCAGTGAAAGAAAATGTATCTTTCATCCATTTCTATTCATTAGTTTCATCGCAATCAAATTAATCCATTTTCACTCTCAAAAAAAATAAGTAGGAATTAATATATTTTCCCTTGAAAGACAGCTGAAGAAAAAAAACAGAACTGCAAAGCAACATTTCCACTAGAAGGCTTGGACAATCTCCTTTATGCTAAACTGCAGCTAGAAGTTATTGTTCAAAGTATGGAATGGAGAATGGCAGGCTCCTAAAGAGAAAAGAGATACACCCAGATTTTGTCTGGATTTAGACAGCACAGTGATCACTGACAGCAGTGTCCAACATGTCTCAAATCTCGTTCAGTCCTTTTGTGTAAGAAGCACTTGGCAAAAATCAAGCCGGTTTCCAAGCTCCAAAGGTGGTAGTAACTGTCCTTACCTCATACTTCTGTGCAAAATCAGCATTAGACATCAACTTCTGCAATACTTTGTTGTTTTTCATTGTATGAATGAATAACTGAAATTGTGCTAGGACACTCAAAAGGTATGATTCAATGGATGCTCTCAAACAGCCTTACTTACAAACATCTCTCAAAAGCTTTCTTAGACACGTAAGCTTCCCTTTCTCTGTACAGCATGGGTTGAGAAGATAAGAGGTTCACACCACCATTTTTTAAAGTGCATCTAAAATCAGGCAACTAAATTACCTAATTATTTTTCACAGATGGAGTCAAATTTAGATATTATCACTGGGAGCTGTTACATTTTAGCATTTTAGAAAATGACATTATTTCTAATATTAACTACACTTCTAATTACCTTATTTTAAGCACTCAAAAGGAACATTCAGTATGTTTTTAATTGTTAATTCTCTACAACTAAAATTCAATAATGCTTCAGCTACTTCATAAACATAAACCAGAAAACTTACTTGCATTTTGCAAAAAAAAAGTATAGAAAAGAAAACAAAATTACAAGGATTGAATGCATTAAAATGTATATTCTGAGTAGAAGTTAACCTTTGTTTCTTGCTCATGATTTCCAAAGTTCAGTTAACTGCAAAGATTTCCCTAGCTGCTCTTATTAGCTAAGCTATATTACTGGTGTGACTGTACTCCTCTCTCATTTGCACATTATTATTTAAATGAAAAGTTACACAAAACTCTAGCTCTGGTGAAAATTAGAGCTTTAGGGAATACCTATACTAGAAAGCAGTCTTTGCTAAGTGCCTGTCTGTCCCACTCCTGTCTTCTGTGATACACTTAAGGTCAGATCACACCAAAGACCTCAGATTTCTACCTCCAAAGAAGCTTTTTCTCTGTTAGTATTTCACAGGCGGATACCACACAGTTATCAAATCCACTTGCTGGATTGCTACCAGACCTTACTTCTGGGAGGTCACAGCGAGGTCTGAAGACATCCAGCATCACCCTGAAAAACTCAACATGTGACTGGGGTGATGTAGGGCTCAGCAAGAAAGGTGTTGAACTCCTTTGGTCAACTCTGTTCACCCTTCAGCTGTGAAGTGGAAATTAAACATTCACCCAGGCACCAAAATGGTGTGTCTGGAAAGAAGACTGGTAACTGCCTTAATATGGTCACAGGGAAGAAAATAAGAGAAACAAGCCAGGAAATGGGAATGAGGACACAGAAAAACAGGGAACAAGTAAATGTCTGCTCTACTGCTGTGTTGCAGTTCTTATCTGCAAGAGAAGTTAAAGTTCAATAATTTCAAATGAAATTATACATAAACATTTCTGTCTTTCATAGCTGTACAGCTTGAATGAGAAAGTATTCTAATTGCCCTTGAGAACTACAACCACTCTTGACCCAAGAGATGCATTACCAATGAAAGTAGTGACTGGAAACACCAAAGTGTGCACACATGAAGATATCTCATAAATACAACATCACATGCAGCACAGAGGAACATTTATCACATGCTTGACTGAACAACCACACAAAACCTTGAAACACCAACAAACCAAATAACGAAGTACAGAAAATGTTCAGGACAAAGTATTGTCTTTAACACTTAAAGGTCTAAATTGAACCTTTTATACATGAAGGAAGTAAAACGTAAGTGCCACAGAAAATATGACACTGAGATTAATCCAGATATCAGCACATTGTACTCATGTCAAAAGTAGCACTGAACCCTGTAAACACACAGACTTGGACATGAGCTCTGAGCAGGTCTAGGATAGCTGTCATAGATGAAATTTTAAAATCCCAGCAATAAAGTTTTAAAATATAGGTGTTTTCATTCCAGTCTTAGGAATCACGCTCCAATCTTCCAGTTTAAAGTTATACATATATTATATATACACACATACACACACAATCTCTCGTAACTTTTTTTTAAATATATATATACACACATGCACATGTGCAGCCACATGTGTATGCACACACAGACACAAAGAGAGAGAATATGTACCTGTATCTGGATATATCCCTTACATTACTATGGATGTCATAAAAGCATGGAATGATTTTACAGACAAGTTGCAACACAGAGCCATAATGAGTTTCTGAATTGACAATACTCACACATAATAGAGGGCCTGATCATCAGCAGGTGCTGGAGAAGATCTAGAATGTGAAGCATATGATGCAGCATCTTTTTACAATAGTGTTAACAAATGTCAATGTCTCATGCTGAATGAGAGAGGCATACTTATGTAGTTAAAGGCCTGAGCAGCTTTTTTTTTTTTCTCCTTTATTTTTTCTTTCCTGTTGCACCTCCACGTCACCTACACCTCCCCCAAACAGCATCTGCTCTTTGTTATTGTCTATTGCAGTGATCAAGCATGGAAAATGGAACTACAATCTATCTTTTATTTCTTGATCAGGAATTCATCCCCTCACTTTAGGTCCGTGAATTCTGATTCAGCTCTGTAACTACCCAACAGATGTTACAAGCAGCTGCTTCTAAGCAAAAAACCCTGGCTAATACTACTGGGAGCTCCTGGCAAGGTGGAGTGAGAAGTGAAACAACGCATTCTGGTAAGGCCACACATCTGGTTTTCCACACACAAAGGGGAAAAAAATTACCTACCTAAGTTTGAAAGTCAGATTGTTGGTTCTTGAACTATTCAAAATAAAGTTTCCTTTAATAAAAAGCAAAAAAGCCATTATGTGGCAAATAAAAGCAGCTTTATGTTTTCTCAGGAAACCATGTTTGCACTGAAGCACAGCTGCAAATTAAAATAATTCTGCTTAATCACTTTTTTTGAGGGCACCCTGCTGCCCTAACAAAGGTGATACTTTGCAGCCTTGTATAGATAAAGAGGAATGACTACAGAATGCTCACACCTGAGTGCTTGTGCACTCTTGTTTCCTGAGGAACACACCAAGGAGATTAAAACTGCTTATTTGAAACACTGGCCCTAAATCGCAAATCCTGCATGGCGGTGCACCACATTAGCTCTGAAACAACATCTATATAGCAGTGTATCACTCTCATCAAACAGAAGAATTATCATGAGATAATGCTCCATAAGTCCAAATTTCTGATTTGGGACATTCCCTACATGTCTGTATTATAATATTTTTCTGGGATTCTGTAACGCTCCTGAAAGAGCAAATTACAGGAAAGTTTAATTATGCTGAACAGTTTTGCATCAAAACTATACAGGCCCAAAAATATTGACCTTATTACTGCATGACTCCTTTAAAAGCTACCAAGATTTAATCTTTCAGTTCTTTGAAATCCAGAAGCTGGCTTCATTTTAAACCCTTATCATGGAGTACACTGAAGAACATAAATATAAAATATTTAGTAAAAATATTTAGCAAAAATATGAACAGCAATTGCCGCTCTTCTGTGAGACCTTTCAGAAGGGAGATAAACTTTTCTCTGGAAAATCTGAATATTCACCTCTAAGACAAGATTTTGGTATTTCCAACATATCTGCAAAAGACATTACAAAACTTACAGTCACATAGTGTAAAATGCAGCAGCTATAAAGGATAAGCACAAATAATGAGCACATTTGTGTTTGA
Organism: Tapera naevia; assembly: GCA_033556795.1. Taxonomy (NCBI): domain Eukaryota; kingdom Metazoa; phylum Chordata; class Aves; order Cuculiformes; family Neomorphidae; genus Tapera; species Tapera naevia. The sequence goes on from JAUMJJ010000016.1 coordinate 5,491,080, forward strand.
TCATGTAACTATGGCACTAAGAGAAGACACAGAAGAATGGCGCTGCAGCATTTCCAGCCTAAGCAGATGTACAGACATGTGCATGCACGCAAACTGACTGATGTCAGTCACGGCAGTCAGAATTACACTACAGTCTGAAAGTCAACAGCAATAGCCAATGTTACATTTCATCAACATTGACTAGCTCATATTCATGACACCATTGACAATGAAGTAAATCATTTTATGAGCACATCTCACTATTTAAACACGCTTGCATTAAATCATAATCCCATAATCTTAAATGTATGAGAGCTATGGGCACACAATTAAGCCTGCCACCCACAGTGAAGATACTTTGCCTACCTGTTCCCAAAACGCCAGGTCTCTTCAAAGCCAAAATACTTCTGAAGAAGAATGGAATGCCCTGCAGTTCATTTTGCTGATAGAAACCACAGAGCTACCTGCATCCCTCACTGTGACTAAACTGATGTCCTTCAAGGCAACTACAGCAGGTATTTACATACTAGAGCAAGAAATCCTTCATATGTACTAACAAAAAAATTAAAAAAAACAGACTGTTTCTGCTGTTAGTCACAGATGTACTGAAAACCTTTTTACTTTTCTGTATTAACAATACGTGTCATATTTTCTGTATGGCGGTCAAAACCAAAATCGACTAGATCCAAGTGGAATCCAAGATCTCCATCAAATTAAATCACTTCTGCAACAGCCAGGACAGTCCACCTTTGCAAAACACAAAATCTTGAGGGAATCCTTACTTTCTTTAGGAGAACCATATTATGAATGTAAAACTCTAATTAACCCCATTTGTTCAATAAAACTAGGCAGGGCAATACTTACAGTGGTTACTAATGACAGTAATAACTTTTCTAAGAATATCCAAAGCCTCTCACACAAGTGATTTTATCTTTCAAACCCATGAAGCTGTAATCTAAAGATGAATTATCCATCTGCAGCTGTAACTAAAAGGTAAATTCATGTTGTAAAAACTAAATGGATCTGCCATTTAAAATAGTTGCATAAATAATCATATTTTGATTGTTAGCCTCTTTCCACCACAATTCATCCCCAGCTTTACTTACTTTATATCTGGTCCAATGAGCGAATGCTTCCTTAGCATAGCTCGGGCTTGTGCATTGGTTAAGTTAGTGGTGGACTCTTCATTAATAGACAAGATGCAATCCCCTACACCAATCCGACCATCACGACTTATAGAGCCTCCATGGATCACGCTGCGGACTATCATTCCTGAGCCTTCTTTATTGGAACTTACAGTCATCCCTATAGTGAAAAACACATGCAACAGTTAATAACATCATTCAGCCTCAGTTCTATGTGTCAAGGGCAAGAACTGTAACCTGGGGCAGGGAAGGTAAAAGTCAGCAAGCCAACTTGCCAATGCCAGCAAGTCTATAAACACTGCTCTTATTCTCCCTTGTACTTCCTTCTTTCCAACAGGAGACAGCAGCTAAAAATGACAATCACAGTATCTTTACTTTACATTGTGTCATTTCACATACCAGGCACAATAAAACTAAGACAGTGGAAAAATTAAACAGAAAATAAACAGAAATGGTAATAAAATGTATTTTATTACTACTATTATTTTATTATTACTCCTCTGGATGTCTCAGTAGTTCATATGCCACATTTCAGTTTAGTTTATGATGGCTCTCTTTGGAATGGAGGTGAAATGATTAAAGTTAACTAGCAGCACAGGGAAAATAAGACACACATTTTCAACAGAAAGCCTGAATCAGATTCCACTGAGACAGTGGTGCCTTCCCACTCTCCTAGATGGACCATCACTCAGGCCCAGAAGAGGATTCTGACTTCTGCATTACCGATGGATACAGTCCACTACTTGAGTTACACCACAACCCCACCTGTGGTACAGCATGACACTATTTCTCAATGTTGATATACACCATTTAACTCTGTTTTCTTTTCACTCCTGGCAAACTAGACGTTTTTCCCCCTCCTCTCCCATGGGGATTTACTTGCGGTGCTGGGCTCCACACATCTTTGTGACTGTTCTTACACGCATGAGTTGTCACTGTTATTTTCCGGGCAGCTGGTGCTCACAAAATAAACCCTGATGACATTTCTAGGAAACACTGTTCTTCTATATTAAGTCTACCCAGTAGATTTCCACTATCTTAACTGTGCCAAAACTTGTTTTTATTCTTTTTTTTCTGCATTAACATGGAAGTTTTCCTTTACTAACAAGACGAAGCCACTGAAGTAAAAGCACCTTATAGAGCAGTATCTATTGGAGGAGGAGGCAGTGACTACTCCACCATATATTCTTCTGGTTTTGCCTGTAAACACCTGGCTACCAAGCACTGGCAGTGCAGTTGTGTGTCTGCAAGCCCTTATCCTACTGTCCAGAGTGTGAGTAGAAGGAAGACAATAATTACGCAAAGTGTCCAAGGCTACTGAATATGAAAAAATTCTAACCATTTATATACAAACATGGCTACAGAAGATATAGATTGAACACTTTGTGACCTTTACCTTGTGAGACACACTGGCTGAACAGAATTTAGAAAGCAGCCATAAGCCCAAGCCTATGCAGACTCAAGTCAACTATACAAACATCTGCCTATCTATCAGAGAAAAAATAAAATACTATAATCATTTAAGAAACCTAATCCGGTTTTAATTTGTGTTTTTTAGGACTCCTTCCAGGAAATAAAAATCTCTTAATATAAGTGCTGGTTCTTAACACCTGCTTGCAGTTAAGATCAACATAGCTGTCTGAAGTATGAGAAGCTGGCCCACACTAATAAGGAACTGTCCAATAAGGTTCTTCAACATAGGAACAGATGAACCTGTCAGCTCTGGTATGAGGAAGTCAAGGTTTATCTTTTGCAAAAACTGCAAAGCCCGTCTTCACAACGTATTACATTAAACTGATGGAAGAATACAATATTACCATTGACTGAAGATACACATTTACGTTTTGGCAGGTAATGATGTCAGCTGTGGTCAGGTGCAATTTAAATATGGGTGCAGCACACTTGTGATGCAGACACACAATGCCACTGGTTCATTGCCATGCTATTAGAAAAAATATAGGTAACTTGCCTGTCACTGGTCTCTTAGATTAGTAATATTACAATGTTGAGCACCTCCAGGTGACATCCTGGGGTGGTTCCCCCAGCGTTTACACTCACATACGCCCTTCCAACAATCATCTCTTGACAGATCTGCACACACAGGTTACTCAATCAGATCTGAATGTAAACACAACTCTGAAACAGATGAGTCTCCATTAGAATACAATCATCGCACACAGGAAAGAAAACTGCCAAGCGAACAGCTGAAATGTGGTTTGAAACTCTGAACCTAACTTTGCTGTTTGGTTAAGCCAGTAACAAACAACAGTACTACTGAGAGTAGTTTAACAGCACTTCTGAAAAAACAGCACCCTTGGTTTCTATGTTGACATCCTCATTACAGCAGATCTGCAAGACTGATGTCACCCTTAGGAAAGCTACAGTTTCAGGTGAAAATTCAAATGACACTGTCAAGTTGCCAAGTGATTCACAGAGGACAACAGCATTTCAGCTATTCTTGAATATGGGTGCTCCAGCCTCTTACCTTTTAAAAATCACTATCAAAAGGTTAGAGCTCCAGCTGTGGCTGGATTTGAAGAGCTATTGCAAGCTATGGGTGACACTGTTTAAAAGGAAAAAGAAGTGCCAATTCTCAACTGAAATAATTGACACAGCTGCAGCTTTCAACACCATTCACAGCTCTTGATTTAGCTCCTTTTGTAAAAATGAAAGTTAAAAGCAATGCAGCCACATGTGTAAATTGGTCAGTGTGCCCAGGCAGCTTACAAGGCCAGAGCAGACACAGACTGGAAAAAAAAAAGACTACAGTCAAAAGCCAGGAGAAAGCATTATTCACATTCATACTATATATATGAGAGGCCAGTCTTACTCTTTGCTGTAATGTCTGCCAAAGTGCACCCTTCCCCAAGTTTGTATTTTTATGCTGTACAACTCAATGTGAAACGGTGCTTTGTATGTTCATTGCACTTAAAATGCTCATAGATACGTGAAAACTACTGCTCCACTGAGTTAAGAGACTACTGCTAAAAAAATTCTTTAATGAAATTGAAATGTCTGGAACTGCACTGTGACCTACACTTCATACATCCTGGGAATGAGGCCAGTAAATACAGTACTTATCAAAGCACCTCATACCAATCAAAGTCAAAACTTAAACCACACTAGCCTTGCACACAACTTCATATTTGGGGAGGCTGATTTTAAACCAGATAAATTCCCAGTCAGTTTGCAGGCTGGTTGTATTAGAAGGTCATGTGGGGCAGGCTCCATCCAGCCGTCAGAGGGTCTTTAACTCCAGGCAGAAGCACCCACTGAACTGGCATTACAGCACCTCATCCACTTCTGCATAGCAAGGGAGTCCTGAAGGGTGGCTGTCTGTGAACAAGCAGCCCATGAGCTGTTTTCAGGGCGTATTCTATGGACAACCCACCTTAAACAGTTTGCAGAGACACTGTAAAGATTCAACATCCACACAAACTCCTGCCTTAGCAACACTAAGGAATCTTCAAGTACAACTTGCTAGTACAAACAGCACTTGGAAACTAAACCAAAGCAAATCAACAAACCAGCCACAAAACAGGAGGGGAATACCGCTGCCTTCCACCACATAGCTCTCCCACACTGGGAACTGACCTGGGAGGATGCTATCTCCATGCTCCCCCTGACACTGCCCAGGGCCACACTCAGGGAGACAAGGCATATCCACCTGTTGTATATGTTTGCTCCAAAATGTGCCTACAGTCAGTATGCTCAGGAAGTTGCAGACAGCAGATCTCTGAAACTCTCTACAAAACGGTAGCATCATTGAGCTAAAAATCCTACCTACTAAAAGTATCAAGGATCTAATTTACGTATAAAAAAATAGCAAAGAAGCAAAAAGCTTGTTCAGACCCTTTTTATCATCCTCAGAAAACAAGATCGTTGTGTTTACATAAATTTGACAGTCTAGCTTGCAGCATTTTGACCAAAGTGCTCATCTACTGTATTCTTTGGTTATATCTTGTCTTTCCACTATATTTTATAAATGTACAGATATTAGAAAACAACGCACCAAAACTGTTCCATTGATATTTAGGAATGACAAAACTCCTTTATAGGAAAAAAATATTCTCAATAGGACTGGAAAGTTCTACTTTTGTGTTCACAGTGACAGTAAATAGATCCACTGCCATCACAGCCAAACAGGGCAAGAGCAGCAGAGAATAACGTTATGCCTTCTCCACTAAAAAGGAAACGTTTAGTCTTTACTAATAAAGCAAGAGATGTATGGGAAAAAAACAGAAAGCTATGTTACTGAACAGGTTACAAAAAATGTTAGCTATCTTACCCAGACTTGAATTGCCTTTTGCAATAGTGATAGTCTTCTCATACACATTTTTGACTGAATTTGGGGTTGTGGAACTTCCCTCCAAAGATACTGGGGACCTCTTCTCCTTTAAAAGCATCTGATCCTAACACAAGGGAAAATAACATCAGTTCAGAATACTGAGATAAAAACACATTTGACATATTAATTTCAACTCATCCTACCTAATACAAAAGATAATATGTGTAATTAATAAAGATCCCTTATAGAGATATTGGAAAAGTCAGTCTATCACAGTTCAAAACAATGTACATGAGGTTTCTGTTTTCAATCAGGTAATACAGCAAATCTACCAAAAAGTATGCTTTTAATTTCGGGACATCATTTACACTTCTACATTTAGTAGGATGAACTGAAGGGCTCTCACTTGTTCACCACAGATGTGTGACAATCTGCTAGTATTAAACTAACAAATCTTGCAAGAAATTAAAGCTCTTTTAAGAATTCCTTAATAAATCACTGACTGAAAGAAAAAAGGAAATAGTATGGTTGCAGACTGCGGCCTGACAGGCCAGTTTGCGAGCTGAACTGTGCAGGCTTGAGTGAACACCAAGATCTAAGTCTTTCACACCGTCTCACCTTGGCTTCCCAGTCCTAGCTTCCAGCTATGTACCTCCTCTTTAACCTCTGCAGATACATGAGTGCAACAAGGGATAAAAGATGTTCCCTGGCCTGTCCAACGAATACACTGTGGTCCAGCAGTGTCTAGTGCTATGAGGCATGAGTAGATTTTATATACCCCTGTATCGCCAGTCTCCAGCAGATACCTATCTTAATGCCTAAATTACCTCCTGGTTTGGAAAGGTCTAAATCCACAAGTTTTCATGTGAGCTACAACATCTGATGGTCATTTATAATTGAAGAACCACATATGGCTGTTGGTCAGAGTTAATTTCCATAGAAGATTCTATGGTTTAATATGGCTCTTCTCTAGGTTTAATTATTACACAAAAAAAAAAATAAAAATCTTTACTTTTCCAATGTGATCAAGCTCCTTAGTAGTAGCAAGGCTTATAGCTAGTGTAATTTCTGCTGTTGTGTGGGTTCCAGTCCATGTAGTTGCACTTCCACTTCCGTTTTGGTTGATTGAACTATCCAGTGGCAGAAGATCCTCTTTAGTAAAACCAGTTGAAGTTTCCAGGCTATTACCCACTACAGATTTTTGATCTTTCACTCTCTGATTCAGATCCATGTCATACAAATTCTTGTCAGACACATGAAAATCAGCTGCAGCATTTGAACATTGCTCTCCAACAGACTGTTAAACACAGGAGACAACGAATAATCAACATTCTTTTGTAGTATAATTAAAAGATATATTTCATGCTAAAATCTTAACCAGAAACCAATCTCAGAATTTAAGTATATCTGTGGTAACATGAGTGTATTCAGCAGATCTCTACAGGCATTTTACAGTAAAGTAAAATTTACTTGGTTCCTCAGACAGTCTTCTGTATTAAAATACCAGAAATCAGTGAAAAAAAATTTTATTCGGTACACATAAATAACTCTCCATTAAGCTTGGCAAAGCAGCATCCACTCACACATTCCCAAACAAAATGATATCAAGCCATTAAAATAAAGCACCCAATTGCTTTCCTCAGGTAGAAGAACTTCACAAGACTAAGGTCTTTACTTTCAAAACACTTCGCAAGCAAAGAGCAATTTCAAGCAGCTCAAACAATAAGAATGCAATACAATCGTCCATCTAACTGAGCAAAAACATATTTATATATCCCTTCCCCACAAATACAGAAAAGTAAAAACTTGGTCAAATCTCAGCAGAAAATTAACATGGGAGATTTTGAGCTGTGACAACAACAAAATGATGCAGTTACAGAACTTACAAGTTAGTACTTATTGCAAGTGTATTGATTATGGCTGCAGTACTTAGGATGAAGCTCTCTACACAACATTTGTTCAGTCTTTCAAGATTCCCAGGTCCTGCATTTCAAATATTTTAGAATTCAAATATTCTCTGTCTGAGCTTTCAAAATAGTTAATTCTTAAAACTGTAGGCCTTTAAATATTAGAATGGTACATCAAGAACTTAGAGGCTCTATATCCATACTGGGGATTTCCCTTTGACATGTAGTAAATGTAGTCACAAGAAGGTCTACCTCTATCTGGTTTAGTTGATGTCCACTAGTCCTGCTAATTCTTCTATTCCTTTTCCCAAAAGTGGGGAAAACATGTTTCCCAGGATTTTGGGTTATTTTGGAACAGTCTGTATCAAGGGCCTTAGAATTATTCTTTTCCCCTCTTTCATGAAGTGTATACATGCTTGGTCTGTCCTTAGACAATCATCAAAAAAAAGGTTCATCTGTAAATAATTGGTTTAAATAACATCTGAGAAGCTAACTGAGCAAAGCTTAAGTACAGCTAATCTGCATGATGTAATCAATGAAAGAGTGTTCTGCCTTTTGGAGACCAGAAAACCAGGACTATAATTTATTTAAATGATTTCATTATGCAAAGAAAGCTGGGAGATATCAGACTTTAAAACAGACTTTTAAGTCTGTTTTGTATCCATCTCCAAATCAGCAAAAAAAAAGACTTAGACTGTACTCAACATTTATTCCATATGCCATATATACATATTAGAGTTGCAGCATATGCTCATTTTTATTTTTGTTTTGATTAAAGAAGAGCCGCAGTGTTTAGAATCAAATAAGGTTCCAGCAATTTGTAACTACAGCAACATGTGGCCTCGTTAAAGCATTTGCATTACTTTACGTACTTTTTTAATCACCTATTTTAAAAGTGGCACCAAAGGCATTCAGAACTTGTTAACTGCCCTGCAGTCAAAAATAGCTGAAATACCTCTGCATTCCTCTAAACAGCTAACAGCATTTTTTCATTTTTACTGCATTTCAGTTGTCAAAACTCTTCTTTCATGAACACATATTATAGTTTCGTTTAATTTGTGAAGTCACTCATAACTGCAGAGTATAAAATGAGGAGTACTTGATATGTAAAACTTGATGAGTACTTAATATGCACTTCATACTGGTGCACAGACAGAACATTGAAAAGTCAGGATCACAATCTTTAAAAAAACATGCAAATCAAAACCATCTTTAAGTCAATGCTGAAAATAACTTAAGAGTTATCTAGAGCCTCAATGTGATGTATAATACAAATCCAGTCTCTAACCCATAAAATGCTTCTCAGCACGCAAAATGTATAATCCATTTAAGTAACAATTACGGAGTTAAACAATGCAATCTGTCCCACTAGCACAGCAGAGATCTGCTCTTCAGTGGATTAGAAGAGACCATTAGAAGATGAATTTAGCTTTCCAATCAGTGCCTCATAAGGGCTAAGCATATTCAAGAAGTGATAAAGGGATGTTGCAGTTCAGGTGTAGAGGAAAAAGCAGCAGCTACTCTATACAAAGACCATAGACCGCAGATCCTGAAAAAAATACCTACAGTGTTACTTTCAAAAGTGACTGCTAAGAGAAATGACTTGGAAAACTCTGGATTGGCAAAATAAATCTATAAGATTGCCAAGAAAAAAGAGCATGAAAAGCCATGGAGAGAAACTGCAACTCTGATACAAACAACCACGTCATAATGGGTACACAACCATCAAAAAAAAAAAAAGATAGTGATCTTCATAATAGTATTAGATAAAAATCTTCTTTTATTGACTCTAAATAGAAATTATTAGCAATCAGAGGTTTGATATATACAGATTTAAGTACAGTATCATCATGAACATTGAAGTCAAGAACACAGTAAAAGAACTAGCAAACATATTAACCATGAAGCATAAAAGCAAAGCTTAGGATGAAAATTTAATCTTGCTTTTCATAACTAAAGTATAGTAGAATAAAGAGTTGTTACCACTCTTTACTATGCTTCAAATTAACAATAATTAAGTTACTGTAGCGGACTGCTCACCACAACTTTAATAGTACAAACATCTCACTATATTTAATCTAACTACATGAACCACATACCAAGCTTTCAGCTTTCTACCTGTCCCTCTCTTCAACAGAGACATCTGAAAGACACCAGCACTACACTAAAAAAACCTACATTTTAATCTGGCAACAAAAAATGCAGGTTGAACCAGGATGACACAAAACATTTAAATCTAACAATATAGCCTGTTTTCCACTTGCAGTGAAAGTTTGTCAGCAATAAAACCATCCTCCTTTTTACCTTGGGAATTGAAGATTGAAGAGAGAAGCTGTAGTTCAGCTCATCGCCACGCAGCGCTATCATTGAAGCTTCAAAGACGTCACTCCCTGGCAAATACTGTGATTCAAATGTGGACTCATCCGCTAGATCTGTCTCACTGGAGTCCACCTAACAACAAAAGCAAGTCAATCAGCCAGGCTGTTACCTGCACACCATATAAGCATATAAGCCCTCAACACATGCACCTCAGCTGCTACATACTGACTGGCACTTTCCTCCTTTTTTTTTTCCCCATCCATGCTTTACATTGAAACTGTATTTGCACAGCATGGTATGAAAAAATTCTGCTTCCAGTTTCAACTCATGTTATTACATCTTCAGAGATTGCAAGTATTTCAGAGTATCTGAAATAAAGCTGAGAGTTTCAACGGGAACGAGTTGCAGGGCTGGGGCAGGCTAATGCCTCTGAATAATAAGTATGAGGCTTTGGGAGAATTCTGCTATGCTCCCTGGCATCAAAATTTGTATTTGTTAAAGGCTTTTTTTTTTCCTGTTAGAGGAATTAGCACTGAAAAAAAAAATGAGCTTCACTTAGTGCCACCTGTTAGAACATTCCCTCCACTCAACTTTAGTCGTTTTAGAAAGGGTAAAAAAAAAATCCCTCTGGAAACTGCAAGAGTTTCCAATATATTTATTAGAAACATTCGTGACATGATTTTTTATGATTTCCAAAATATTTTACATTTGACAACATGATTAACAGTGACAATTCTTGTGTCTTACATGAGAAATAAAATTTTTAAAAGACTTCCCACATGGCCATGTGTACTATATTTTAGCTTTCTTTTTTTTCTAAATTTAATATAATTATTTTCAAGACTTATATACTTTCAAAAAAAAGAACTATATACTTTCAAAAAAAAAAAGAGTCCTATAATTCTTTGACTGTAATTTCACCTCTCTGGCAGAGCTCAAGAAAGCAGTGTATACTAACAAAAATTATCGTTGAGTTCAGAGCCATGATCATACTGTAAACCTGTGTGAAGCAGCCAAGTGTACCCATCTGCAGAGGTGGGATCTGTTTTTCAGCCTCTGTGGTTAATCATACCATGAATTCATTATGAGAGATTTAAAACAGCAGTAGCTGCAATCCGTAGTGATTCAATGTATTGATTCTTTTTGGGGGTACCAATGATCCATTTGTATTGTCTCAACCTTAAAGGCTTAACAGCTAATTCAAACTACTACTTTGGTGTAACGTTACTCTCAGTCCATCTTCTGGAAAATGCACACTAGCGTTACCAAAGCTATGCCTTAAAAAAGGATTGTGAAAACAGGGATAGACTTACACAATATGAGTGTAGATCTATCCAAGAAAAACAGTATCTCATGAGTGCACTACGCAAACACATCTTCAACTAGTTGATTGCACATTCAATTTTCTATTCTGCACGCTTAATTAGATAACTGACAGAGTTGACTATTTAACCATTGGAAATGCGAAAAAACCAGCAAACATACTGGAATCAGTAATTCAGAGATTTCTGCCTTGGAAGAATCCATTTAAGGTTTTTGTTTGTTTTTTTTTTCCCCTAATAAATTAATTCTGATGCTTAGTAGAAACCGGTTCCTTACTCATATCCCCACAAAATAAGGGCCAAACAACTTCAATATCAGGCCCATATCAGTACAAGTAACGATGAGAAGGCACATTTGGAATGTATTTATATACTGGTTTGAGGGGGTTACGTTATTTTTGGAGGGTTTTTCCTTCATCTTTTTTTTTCTGAGTTCTTATCGGTAAAGTCTGAGCTATGCTCATGTAAGCCACATTGGTTGTACAAGTGAACACCTTTTGACCTTGCAAATCTCATAATCACTGATTTATGCTGAAGTCTAAAGAATACTATTGGGAGTAAGCATTGACAGCTTTTGAAGACAAATGGAATGCCTTTTAAGCTGAATTACATGCAATAAGAGAGTTTCATAAACATTTCAAGGCAGAGAAGTGATGTATTGTGATATACAGACAAAAAGATTTATTCACAAAATAATCACATGAACATTTCTCTACACAAGGTGAGATTTTCGAGAGGATAATCAGTACATGCAACGGAAAGCGCATAGCCATACTCTTTGGAAAATCTCAGCAAACGTTTTCTTTTTTTCCAGCAACTAACAGATCAGAGGCTAAATTCATAGCTCATGCATACAGCCAAAATCTGCAGGTGCCAGTTTCTCCCAACTGTGATGGGTAAATAATGTGGTGATAGTAAACACTAAAAAATAAGCATGAACAGTGACAAAGCAAACACCTCCATCAGAAAAAGCAAAGACTTAAGTAATCTTTGGTAAGTTGGGCCACTAACCAGAGCCAGCTCAGCATGGAAGAGGGCTGCATCAGCTGGCCCCTCCTCCTGAAGTGGCTGGGCAGTGTAGAAAAAGTAATCTTCCTTAGCAGAGACACAGCCCTCCTCTGGTGAAAGCTGCAGAAAGAATGAAGCTCTGAGTTGGATGAGTGGCTAGGACACAGTGTGTGCAGAGTGTGTTACATGTGGGGGTTTAGAGAAGCAAACGAATTTGCAATGCAGCAAAACATTTCAATTACAGTCACAGTGTTGGGCAGGTAAAGATTTTTTTTTCAAATTTACCTGAATTGATTCAGTTTCACAGCTTATTTTACACGTCCCAGAAATGGAAACAGCCTATCCAGCTATACCACAAAACCTGCAGCTTAGTCTAAATCACTTTTCAATTTCTGTTTTTATTAAATATACAGTAAAACTGCCATCAGAGCTGCCACCAGGGCAAGAGCCTAACAGCAGAAGCTAGCTGAAGAGTAATCTTCTCAGCAGGAAAGAAGACTGTATCTACTGCCTGTGTTTTAAGATTTTATCTGCCGGATGGAATGACCTCAACAGTATCACACAGTATCACACAGTATTACAAGGTTGGAAAGGACCTGAGATCATCAAGTCCAACCTATAACCCTACACTAATACCAACCCATTATCTAAACCATGGCACTCAGTGCCTCATCCAGTCTCCCCTTAAACACCTCCAGGGTCGGCGACTCCACCACCTCCCTGGGCAGCGCATTCTAATGGCCGATCACCCTTTCAGTGAAGAACTTTTTCCTCCATAAAACATGATGCTGACTACAAACCAGTAGCTTTTTCCAAAATAATTTAGTGCTAGGTGCATTCAGCCAGTACTACAAAGAAGCTAATAATTATTCACAATGTTCAATTAATTGGAAAGCACAATACAAGTAATACTGAAGCGCACATTCTGGATGTTTACAAAATGCTGAGAACAGAAACAAAGCCTCCACGCATTTTGTCTTTAAGATTGTCATCATCTTAAGTACAAAAAAGTTCATTTGCAAGACATTTCAATGTGAAACTCAGTTTTTTACAAAAAAAAAATTAATTTAACAAAGGAATATTTTAAAAAGTGCCCTCTTACTATGAGAAGGAAAGTTTCCAGTAACTTAAACATCAGCCACTCTCTCCCATTCTCTCCACAAAGATCCAGTAAGAATGAAAATCTGATATCTGCATCCACAAGGATTACAAGATTACAATTTCATGAAAAGCAAAAATGAACCCTAAAGACTGTATTTGGGCTTACAAATATAGTGCAAGTTATCTTCCTTGCACGTATAAACTGATGCCATTCTACCGATTTTAATTTAACACAGCAAGGACACTAGTCCTCTAGAAACATAACCCTAAGTATCCTTCAAACTCCTTTTTCTAATTGTTCCAGGCTGCTTTCTAAAATTAAGCCTGATATTATTTAAGGTTATATTAAAATAACCAGTTGGAGGTAAACGAACTGAAGACTACTAACTATCCTTTAAACATAAAGTGCACATTTTAAATATAAAGACTGCATATGTACTATACCTTGCGAAGCAAAGGCATAGACAAATTCCAGATAAAAAATCTGAATTCCACAAAAAATCTGAATTTATGTCACTATCACATGTATTAAGAGAATCTTCTAAAGTACACAAAATTATGACTGGCAACTGGCAACCCTGAAAGACTGTGCTGGTTGCAAGACACTTTGCTGTTCTCCCAGTTACAACACAGGTGTGCTAGATCCTGCAATCACTATACCAGTCATACACTACATAGGCTACTCCTAAATGCAAGGAGATAGAGGAATCTGCTAAAGACAGTTTCTGGATCATTTGAGCCACCCGGTTGCACCAAAAAGCACACAAAGTGTATGTAGAAGTCAGGATCATAGTGTACCAAATTAAATGATATGAAAAGTAAGCATCAAATTCCCAAATCCTTACAGGCAGTGGTTTGGCAACTCCTATTTTTACTGTTCCTGCTGGGGTTCCTTTCAACGCTTGTACTGCTTCCTCCAAGCTGCCATTTTCCAAGTTGATATCATTGACAAACATAAGCCGATCTCCAGGAAGAAGTCTGCCATCTTGCTCAGCCACACCCCCAGGAACTAATGAGCGAATCACAATTACAGTGTTTGCTGGATCAACAGGATCCTAATTAAACACAAGGAGGAAAAAAAAAAAATCCTTTTATTAACTCTTCTACATCTAATTTTTATGCAGAGCTGGGTTATTCAAAAAGCTAGAGCTCTTCTCCAGATGAACTCTCAGCAGGAACATGCCTCCCTGTCTACACTGCTCATACATTTAGACTTCCACCTGTTTTTAATCCTTAAATGTGAAAACTATTACTCCTTTCTATGTGATGTCCCATCTTTATATCTCCAGCATAAAATACTGACAAATTGCAGACTGCTGTTTGTATTGAAATGAGAAATTACATACCCGAAATTCAAATACTTCCTACTGCAATGATAGCATTGCAGACTTGATCCCCTCTTACATTCAGTGGTCTCGGAACACAGCTGGACAGCACAGCCTGAGGCAAAGTCAACACCTGCATTCTAGCAGAACAAAAGGCTTATTCTCAAGAAGTTCCCTTATACTTCATGGCACCATATCTTGCTCAGCTGAGAAAGCACTTACTTTTTAAGAGGCAAGTCCTTGTGCATGCCTAATTAAGCACTTTATGGGAGACAGGAACATACCAATACAGCTCTCTAATCAACAAGACCTAACAAAGCGGTGTTTGCATTTGAAAAAGAAAACTTTTTTGAAGTCCCCGTCCTTCAAGGCACTGATTTTTAAAAAATGCTAACATCAAATACTCAGAACAGTAACATATGATTCTTTCATAATAATTATCACAGGTGCACACACTTGCATGATTCTTATAGAATTACATTCACAAGAAACATCATTATATATTAAGACTTCCAACACAGGACAATTCACTTGAGTGCATGCACAGAAAGAAAAAACAAGAAATGTAAAAATGTACTAGCTTTACTGATAGCAAAAGACAGATAAAAGCAAACATTACAAACTGGCATCCAACTGTAACAAGTTTCCAAGACAATGTGAACATCTGAGAGGACAGCATCACCAAGGCTGCACCCAAAACCGAAAACCACTGGACTTGGAGACCAATGAAAGCTGGTTTGAGAGAGAGAGGTTGAATTAGGGAGGGAGCATGGAAGAGAAGGAAGGACACCGAGAAGACTCTTAACATGTCATGGAAGTTTATGCAGTAAGAAGAATGCCATGGAGCAATAAAACACTTCACAAGTGGAAACACAACTAGCACTCTTAGAGTTAATGCTTAATCCTGAACACTGACATCTTCCTCAGTTTTAACAAGTATTTCCACTGTCACTTTAGCTGACACTGTATGACACACTGTTTTGGAAAAAATGACCTCTTTAGTGTATGTGATAGTCTTTCCTGGGCTAGGAAATCCACCTACTACTACTAATTATTATTATTTCCTACAGGCTTGCCCTTGTATAAAACATTAGGACTGTATTAGTAGGAAAGCAACTGTCATCAACTTCAGACACTTTTCATCGAAAATTAATTGAAAATTTGATGGAAACAGCACAACACAAAGATAAATCTCACTGTAAACTTATTGTTCGCAGTCTTACTTGACAGTAGAAACTTCAATGACAAAATCAAATGTTTTAACCACATCTCAAAGGAGAGAACACAGGACAAATCACAAATACTATAACATCCAAAAAAACATTAAGTTTCAGAGAGCCGACTATAGCTGTAGGATACAATCAAGCTTGCATTTGCAGACATATAGAACAATTTAAGGTACTTCCCACAAGCCTTCATTACTACCATCCATACACAAAACCCACTACCAACCACACAGGCAACCAACATTCCTGTCAGTGCTTCGTAATAAGCTGATGTAAAAACGTGCTTTGTTTCTTATTGACATGGACTTCAAATATGCAGGCTCAGCTATGTGTCTTACTGCACAGCATTATAAGTAACACATTAAAGAGCAATCGCTGTTTTATAAAACATATACTTGACTATGTTTTTATCCCTCAAATTATTGAACAACACTGCTCTTCACCTTTATCAGCAGTGAAAATGAAAAATACTACTGAGATATAGATTCATTCTAGGCAGTGCCCTGAGGACATAATTTACACCTTGAAGTGACCTCCAGGTGCAAATGCATATACTCCTAGGGTAAAGACCCAACAGAGACCTGAAAGAAGAACAAATTCTGTAGCACCACCAAACAGCTCGACAAAATCGTACACTGACCCAAAGGGTGAAACTACTTGACTTTGAACACAAAAAATTATCCACTGTGACAAGTGGGAACAAGAAGAACATTTATTTTGGGATCCTGATGAAATAAAGGCAGGAGTCAGGCACTGAATTGTTCATCAGGACACATCAAGAATCACAGCTTGAGATACCCAGGAATTCTGAAGTCAAACAAAGAATGAGGGTGGGGGTTTGGACATGTCATGGACAGACAGCAGCTGTGACTTCAGAACTGCTGTTCTGGATTTTAGTAAATCCTGCCTTAAGCACCTAAGTCCTTTATTGGATCTTAGCCTGAGCACCTCACTGCAGGTGCAAAATACATGACTAATTGCCTGAATGTTCTGACTGCATCTTTCGCTTCCCTTGGGACACCAGCTGCTAAGCTTTCTGAAGACCCTAGTACAGTATGGATTATCTACTTTTTTCTAGGCCAGTACTATCACTCTCATGAGAATCTGTAGTCTTAATAAGTAAGAGGAATAAGCAAGGCAGCTAGTGGGATGCCTACCAGTAGTGACACACACTTAGCTTTACTGTATTGCGTGGTTTGTGTTAACTTTTACCCTTAAAATACCTATTTAGTTCATATTGCGAGATCCAAACAACATGAAGTATTTTGTCCTCTATACAAAGAAAGGAGGGCAGAGCTTACCTGGTAGTCCAATATGCTAAACCCAAGTCCCGTATTTCCTTTCTCCAGCTCAATTTGCTGTACTTCTGTTTCCCACATAGCCAAAGATGAACTTTGCACATCTTCCATACTCTGACCCTCACCAGCTATTTCCAAAGCTGTTCCCTCTGTGTCTGAGGTGCCAATGAACCCAAGTTTTATATGAGCCTGAGAAAAACAGTGAATGTGAATCTGCAGAGACGAGACTGATCAAGAAGAAAAAGACAAAGACCAAGTGATGTTTCTTTAAACACAGAGAAAGTGCAAACACCCAGAGTTTACAGACTAGTCTGATAAACCTATCAAAGAATCACATATCCTTGTAAAAAAAATAGCTCTGCTGCAGGAATAGAAAAATCCTCAGTGGAAAAATACTTACAAAATGGGATTTCTGTCAAACTAAAAACTTCAGAAAACTTCATTAGCATATGTATTCAAATATACAGGAAACACCTGTTATTAAACTGTGTATCTAAAAATATGACAGGAGTTAAAACATTTTAAAAATGAAAACACACATACCACACATGCATGTTTTTGTCTTTCCTTGATTTCACAGAAAATCTTAGCACCAATAAGCTGAATTTGGTGCCTTGCCCAGAAATCATAATTAATGTGTCTCTTTTCATACAAATGCTATTGCTTTGTACACTAAATGGCAGACCAGTCATACATGTTTAGTACATCAGGCTGCCCAGAGCTTTGCACTTTGAGTAACAGAATTGTGTCTGACGGTGAACGCACACACATTTCTGCATAACATAAACCTAGAAAGCAAAGTTCAAAAAAAGATTAAATATATTCAGATTCTAAAGAATACATGGTTCCATTTGCCACAGGCCCAAGGCCCACCTGCAGAACAGAAGTATTTGGGTAGGCAGACTTGTGTCCCAGAATATTTCTGCCCATGTCCTACCAGGACTGACAGCTTCTGGTTGTCCTGAAGCACAGCTCTGCATTAACATAACTTGCCTTTTTCTATTTATCTGGTTTGAAGCCCTAAAATGTTAAACATATTTCTAATTTTGTACAAGAACTTTATATGATTTTTCTCAAAGAATCAGTCATTTTCTTAGTGACGTTTTTAAGGAAAAATACCTTTTCTGTGAGCTGAACCTCAGATAGACTTAGACTCTCCAGTGCTTCTGGGGGAGTGATGGGGGGAGCTAATGGACGACAGCATACCATTGTCACCTCAATAGGAAGTTCTTTCAAGATATTGACCACATCCTTGTGGTTTTCTCCAAGCAAAGAGATCTCATTCACCTCAGAAAGTAAAGAATGCAAAGAGTTTAGAGGTACAATAAATGTAAATGGATAATAAAAAAACCAAACCACCAACCCTCTAATCCCTTGATTAAAAACAACTACACTAATGGACATTGTCAACCCTTAATTTCTAATCTATTTAGCGATCAGAATCAGCACCAAAGTACGTTTTGAACTGAATAGATAGTCTCATAAAACGCATGATGCCACCCTACAAACACCACACAGTCTGCCCGTCCATTTTTCTTGCATTTATGTGAACCAAATTCACATTTTAATTCCAAGAAAATGGTTTAGAAAAGTAAAAAGGGGTTTAGTTCCTTCATTATGTAGACACGTTCCCATAAAATCTTAATGGTTTTGCTAGGTATTCTTTTTTGGTGGTTTTATCCGTATCTGAAAACTCAAGTATCAGCTGAGAAATGTATTTAAGAACATGCATTCATCCACATAAATATTTTTAAGCATATACGAAGAGATTGCTCAAGCACTTCTGGCTACAGCTGGTATGTAGCCTGATGTGCTACACGCCCAATGTCATAACCTGTGAGAAGCAAGTCACTACTAAAAACTCTTACTGAAGGCAGACTGAGATAAAGCACCATTTTTTCTTACTTCCAACAGCTCATCTCCACTGAACAGCTTGCCACTTCGTCCAACTGGCCCCTCAGGTAAGATAGATCTGATGAAATGATGTCCCACTGTAGCTTCAAGGCTTATCCCTAACCCACTGCTTTCACTAAATTTCTTAACTACAGCCACCTAAAATAAGATTATGAAATGGTTACGTTTGACATATTTACAGCTGTACCTATTACTTTCTGTTTCAATATACACACAATGAGATGAATATTCCAAAAGTGAGAAACTCGAAATATTGTCATGTGTAACACAGACTTTTAGACTGCAAAAACATCCAAAGTCACTAGCTTCGGTTTTTCAAGAACACCGAGCGAATAACAACTGCAGCTTAAAAGAAAGAATCCAACCTCAACAACCCAGTAAGATGACAGGAAAAAAAAAACAAATAACCACATAACAACTAAAATCTGCAGCCCACATTTAGTCAAAGTTACACAATCACAAAATAGAAGACTGTTCTTGAAATGCAACGGTTAACAGATCCACAGAGTGTTACACAGAAACCACAACAGATCAAATACCCCGTATGGAGCAACACAACTTATGTTGCCTCCTGCGCGTGGACAGGAAGTCAGCATCACAAACCTACTCTTTAACCTGCCTGTATGTGGTGCTTCAGATTTTTAGGTAACAACAAGAAAAGCTCCTTAAGCACAGTAATTGCAATACAGCCCAATCCAATATCATCTATGTCCGATGGGAAAGAAGCACTGCAATGCATTCATGAAAAAACATGACAAATGACAGGATCAGGGGACCGTCAGGTAAAACCTGAAAGTTTGATCACATACCACTTCAGCATAAAAAAATAGGAACTGTGTATAACAATAATATATCTAATAATATATACTTTTACAGGGACTACAGGTCTGTTCTGTAATTTTGAAATGAAGTCATAGACTCAGTTACTACTTTTCAACTGTATCCACAGTAGATGTCCTATCCATTATTTAGATCATTACATCAGACAATTCACTCAGTACATAGAAAGGGCAGGACATTTAAAGCATTAGCTTCAGATTTCCGCTAAGGAAGGGAGCTTTGAAGTTCTGCTTGAATACCATTTTTTCCTCTAATACACATCTATCCTCTTGAAGTTAGGAAATCCATGAAGCAATACTCATAGTAAACTAAGAAGCCCGTGATTATTTGATAAAATCAATGTAGAAATATATATATTTATATTAAAAATTTATAATAAAAATAAAACAATCTCATCAAATTAAGGAGTAAAGGGCATTTAGTAATAGTAATCAAAGTTTACGTACCACTATTTCATAACTTGAACCCATAATCCTCTGCCATTTTGCCTTCATAGCTGCTTCTTCTGTAGCAGTTAGCTGGAAATCTAAAAGTTATGTCTGAGATTACTGTGATAAAAAGTAAAACATCCAGTCTACTCCTATAATTGACAAGTATACGGACCATGCAAAATTACACCATCATTCTCATGATGCCAGAATCCTTCTATATATGACTAAAATGTTGACATTTTTTGTTTCACCAGGTTTATCTGAGGAAAAACTAACAAAATATTATTAGATACCATACTCACAAAACTAACTCTGTGTTTTGAAACATAGGAAGTTCAAAAAGTTTTATGTGAATGCCTAGGGAAAAAAAGACACATATTTAAACTAGGCTCAGTATTGAGGGAATTTAATGCAACTTTACATGATAATGGGCACAAAGAAAATGAAAAAGTTACATGCATGCCCCAGGCATTTGTTAAACCATATATGATGTGACGAGATTGATTCAAGGGGATGGACAAAACACTCATATATGTGATACTGCGTATTGATACTTTTGGACAGACCCTGCATTTTACAGAGTGACCAAGCAAAGTTTTCAAACACAGTCTGGAGGTTTTGTACTTTCAAACCTATGAGCACAACTGCAAGAGACTTTTTTCAAACTGTAGGTCCTAGAGAGCAGTAGGAGAACTCAAGTCCTATGAAAGATATTTCTGATAGCTAAAGATCCGAAATGAAATTGGAAGTGAAGCAGAGCAGAAATGTAATGATGTTGTAAAAAACAGAATGACAGGCTAGGCAGCAAACTGCAGCAACTCTTAACTTGATTGAAAGTTTATCTGCAAGCTGAAAAAACAGAGAAATGTTTCCCTCCTGCTCATTTTCCTCTCATTCACACTGTTCAGATTCTAGGGCAGGAAACAATAAAAAGTAATATTTAGATATCAGGGTCAGCAAACACAGCAGATCTAACAAGACCCAACATAATCAAGGCCCATGGTCTATGCTGTGTCTACAGTAAGTATCAAAATAAACTTCAAATCTGAATGCTCATCACAGGTGAAGACTAGAATCTTCATTATAAGATTAAGTTCCTAACCACCACTGACTTTCAGTGAAGAGTCAAAGGGACTAATAGCCTCAGGCAGTGTTTTAAATCTAGTCATTGCTCAGAAACATTACTAAAAAGAAAGCCAGGGTTGTGTGGCATTCAAAATGACAATATATTCCCCAATGCAGAAAACTTGCAGTATCTGAAGAAAAGGTGTTAAAAAGAAGTTCTTCAGTTATCCAGCATATTAAAAAGCATGACTTAATAGAAAGATTGCAGCACTAATATGGGTGATGCTTTTCAGTTCCCCTCTAGCTCAGGAAGCTGGAAAATGCTCAAAAACATATTAAATGCTGCTTCAATCTGGAAAACGTAACATTGCATAGGAGGTCTGAAATCCATCACAGCTCCTAAAAGCTGGAGACAGGAAAATACATATTAGAAAATAAGAATTTCCACAAAGAGTAAGGGAGAAATCAGAGCATATCAGTGCACCAGAACTGCCTGAATTTCAAACATTATCAGAGAAACACAGACTGAAATGAATGCAATCTCAGATATTTGTGAAAATGAAGTTTATCAGAAGAGGCGGAAGTCTGGGAGCTGCAGCTGAGCAGCTGCAGGCACCTAGAAAGATAAGGTATGCTGGGGAAAAAGGAAGGAAAAAGTTTCATATACAACCAAGCTTAAGCAATAGAAATACAAAACTAGATTAAAAAGTGAGCTGAGCACATAGCAAAAGCAGATGGCATCATGTGACATCTTTGACACAGAATTATTTTCAGAGACATACAATAGTTAACAATCTTACAGTACTTGAGAGCATCTGCTTACACACGACTAACTTTCACTTTCTAGCTGTACCTCAACTGCACTGCACACAGGAGATGTAACGGCACCCAGAACACTTGATCTTTGTGTAATGATACCCAAGCACAGTTCACAGAATAAAACATTAAATGTTGCAAACCTATTTCCTGTTGTTTCACGTCCTCTCCAATTTTTACCACACTGGCACTGGACGGCAGTGATGGGGATCTCTTTTCCATCTCACTTTTATCTGGAAAAAGAAGAAACACCCTTTACATATTTTTTATGTGTTATAATATTCACCAAGCCCATAGACATGCCTCGGAACACAGAATCTCTCATCCTCTGGACTTCAGATGATCCATTTTTGGCAAAGGGAATCTGCCATGAGGGGCCCAGAAGAAATGCTGTATTTTAAAGTTGCTTTATCCTCCATCAATGTTTTGCCTTCTCCAGTGAACTTTTTCAACGAAACAAGTGAAAAAAAAAACACAGTAAGTAGCTGCATCTCTATGATCAAAAGAAAAGTTACTGGAAGATATATAGAAACATCAATAACATTCTTTAGCACTCTTGAATGACTATTTTTTCCCTTCCTCTTCTTTCCTTTGTGCCATTCAGGAAGCTAACACTGAAAAATGGAAACAATACAGACTGGGAGACCTGCATATCTGACAGATTTTGCCCTTGTAAAAAGCTTCTGCTCCCACAGAGTTCTGTTAGTCATGTTGCTGGCTGCCCAGCTGTCTTGAACATCTCAAGGCTGTCGAAACAGTACTTTCTGAGCATTTTCTCTGTAATTCTTGCTAAAGGTGGGAATTAAGCGCATGCCATATAAATAGCGTGCTACTGGGTCTTTCAAAGTCTTGTGCAAGGTGGGGATTATGCTTTAGTCTATACATTGTGATATACTTTGCCTGACACCCACCTACAACATAAGCAGGTGAAAAAAAAATTTTGTGCATCTAACCTCTGTGCAAATATTGTGGTCAAACAGACAGACTTTCAAGATCTGACACATGCACTTTAAGAAGTCCACAGTATAAGATTAGGTTTTACTAATCTCATCTCACCAGTATCAAAACTAATGCTGGTCACTGGTTTCTGAAACCAGTTTTGTGCACATGTATAGTTAATGCCCTATCAGAGGCTACTCCTCTCATACCTCAAGCTTGTGGAACTGAGATGCAAGAATAAAAGGTAATGAGGCTTTTGCCTATTCTGGAAGGGTATCTCTTTGCTCGCTTTTGAATAGCTCTCACCTTTGAGCATGAATAAACATTCACTACCTTCTTACCACCTGAAGATTTGCAGGATCAAAGTCTTGAAGTAATTCAGCCAGAAGTGCAATGCAGTGCCTTCAACACTTAATTTGAAAATTCAGAAAATAACACCACTCACTGTATCTAAAAGATTAATCAAACCATAGTCAACCAAATTCTCCCTCATGTACAGCAGCTCTGCCATCAGTAAGAGCTACCCAAAATCAATCTGGCCCACTTTATTTCCAGTTTGTAATTGAAAAGAAAAATGGTTCAAGCTAACTTTAAAGCAAAGGCAGTTTTAATTACCTTCGACTGTGCCACTATCCATTGTTTGGAACAGTAAGTCCTTTTCAACAGTAGCACTGAAGTCCTCCTGGGGCAGGGTATGATTCACCTGTTTAAGTCCTCTTCTGATCAAAGTGAGCCGAACTGTTTGTCCTGTGTGCCGCAAAACATCAACTGCTTGCTGGTTAGTAAAACCTTGAAGATTTGTTCCATCCACCTGCAGGATTAAGCAACCTTTCAGCCGACAAGACACCATCCAGAAAAAAAAATCTCCAGAGCAAAATATGGTGAGTTCTCAGCATCTGGTAGTCTGAGCACAAAGCAAGTGGAAGGAAAAGAACAAAAACTTGCACAACTTAAAAACACTGGACACACTAAGCATTTTCACTGGAGTACACCACAGCTAGGTAACCACCAACACTACAGCAAAGTAGGGGAGAAGTGCTCCGGGTGTCCACCACTGCATGGCCAGGCACGTTTGCTCTCCGAGGTGGGAGAACGCACAAAATGGGCTGTGCAGGGCATGCTGTACAGCCTGCCTGCTCCACCACTCTATGCATCCCCGCATCCAAGAAGAAAATACTGATGAATAAACCAACATAGCCGTGGCCAGGAGAGCCGGGGAAGAGAGACTGAGGAGGACTAGACTAGGGGAGGGTGTAGTAAGAACTACATAGTGTAGCCATTCGGAAGCCAAGTAATATCAGACATAGTGAAGTCTGCTACTGAACACTGTGAAGTCCAATTTCCCAATGAAACATGGCTCCAGCCAGTCAGATGTTATCTCAATTATCTTAATATTTGCAAGAACAATATTTCGGCTTCTTCTGTTTCAAGCTATACTATTACGTCACTAACCCAGGGTTCTTTTCTGCAACTCAAGACTTTGGTAATTTCATCCCATTCTCCCTAGTACACATCATGTTTTATTCTCCTTCTCCCTACAAACTCCACATTACTGCCTTCTTTCTCTGTCTCAATCCTTAGTACTTTCAATTTCTGAAATGGTTCTAGCAATACTACACTCTTTGATGGCTGTAGTTGTTCCAGTCTACCTATAGAGCACACAAATTCCTTTAATTCCTCCTGCACGAAGAATGACTCTCCCTAGACCCTCAATCATTATGTTGCACTCATCTGAACTTCTCCCAACTCCAGTACTCTTCTAAACACTAAGTACTTAAAAATAAGCTGGAGTCATTTAATTTGTCCTCCACACCAAAGCAAAACATAATTAAAAATGTTTATTATTCTTTTGCCTGAGGCTGCATAAATCTTCCATTTTTTTCTCTTTCTGCATCTGCAGAACCATAACATATTAAACTTTGAAATAATCAATTTTAGCCATTTGTACTCAGCACATAAATGATTATAAAAACAACAAATACTTCCACATACAGGCAGACACATTTGTATAACAACTTTTTTAAGTGCTGCCTTCACACAAATGCAAGGCCAGATCTGACACAACCACAAAACAGCGGTTCCTGCATTTACGACCCGATTTTCACCACACAACTAACAATTTATGAATGAAAATATTTTATTTCTCTGAGCATCTAAAACTTTAATGACATACTATTAAAAATCATTTTGATAACAGTTGCTTAATTTGAAACAAACTTTGAAACTTTGACTTTACTAAGCTCTCGAAACCTTACTAAGCTTTACTCAAAGCTCTGATAACATCATCAGTTTTTCTTTAGAAACACAAGTTACATCCAGGCAGGTACTAAGAGAGATAATGTGATCAGTCTCACCATTTAAACATCAATCTTGAATACTCTAAAGAAATGCTTATGTAGTACTTATTTAAAACATAAAGAACTAAAGTTCTGAAGAGAAGTGATGAGATTTCTTTCTGTGTTTACTTACAACTATAATTTGATCTCCCACATGGATTCTGCCATCATGTTCAACAGCACTGCCTTTTGTAATGCTTTTCACAAAGATACCAGAAGGTTCTGGGAACACCAAAAAAAGAGAAAATTAAATTAGATAATCCATTAAGAAACAATTTAAATAATGCAACCATCTCCCAACAACACCACCAAACAAGGCAAAAAAGAAAGAAAACATAATCTCCAGGTGAGATAAGGGAACAATCATGAAGAAAGCATACGTTTTAAGTAAAACATATATACTATTATCTTCCTAAAGGATGAGCCTGAATAATGTCAGTGTGCATTGGCCCAGATTTCATTCAAAATCTCACAATACCAAATTCCCAATCTTGCTGCAAAAGAAGAAATATTGTAACTTATTTTAATTAAAATATTGAAACCAACATTGACAAATCTGTTTCGCTGACTCTTGGTCAGATCTTAAACTGCAGGACATAAAATTCAGTTTGAGTACACCAATCTTGTAAATTCTGCATTTTCTATGTACTTAATGACTACTTAAAAAAAAGCGTGCTTGGATAATCAAATGCAGAAAAAATATAAGCAAGCAGAACTACAACCTATGGTTACTAAAGCTGTAAGTCAATATTTCATCCAATTAAAAAAAAAGGACATAAAAGAAAAAAATCCAAATCCTAAACCAGAACCATTTCAGACAGTTGCCATTTCTGAATCAGAAGGAAAAATATATAAAAAATACCTACAGAAGAGATTAACAAAAAAAATCCACTTCAGGGAAAACAGACTGGAATTTTAAAAAACTTCAATAGCTCAGTATAAGTGAGTTCCTACATGCACATTTTGCATAGCATATATGAAATTGAGAAAAACACTAGCACAAACTGGCATGAAATCAGGTTTGAGTGTCACAGGTCTGTAATACTAATATCAGAAATCTTAACAGAATCTGCTTTCTCTCAACGAATGTTCCAACTCTCTTAATACATTTGATGGGAAGATGAACCACCAGAAAATGGGTTTGAACGCTCCAGTGCCTTTGCAGACCTGAAAATTTTTTACTAGGCCTCAATATGACAAAACCTAGCAGGAAGGAGGGCTGAATCTATACTTTTCTCTAATGACTACATTCAGGTTAGGAAGAATGACTACATTCTGCTTAGGAAGAATAAGACTACAAATCATGATATGGACAATTCTTTTTTTCTTTTTCTTAATTTGTTGTTCTCCCAGGTTTTGTGAATAATTAAATGGTTGGTTCTACCAACTTCCAAGTGTTTTTCTAACCTGGAACAGCTGTATGTTAACATGACAAGTTGCTACTTGTCATTCATGAAAGAGTCAGCTGCAGATCTTTCTGTCCCACAGTTTTATTGCTGCTCTGACAGCAAAGTTGGTCTTTAACTGTTAAGTCACAAAATTAAATAAGATGCCCAGTTAGCTCCCAAGGCAAGAATACTTTCTAATGCAGTTACATGTAGGATAATAATTTAAGATCACAGACTGCTGATATTCCAACTCTAAATCAGATAAAATACGCTATCAGATCCATCACATGTTCTACAACTTAATTTGCCTTTTAAAGATTCAACTGGAAGCTGCTTAAGAGTGGACATAAACAAAGTGTGACCATACCACCCAACAGAACAGATTGTTAAGATTTAGTCCAGCTTCTCAAGGCTATCAAATTATGTCTATAAACTGCCTATAACATGGGATGTATCTGTCCATAGATTTTCCTACCAACACATCGATGTGTGAAAGTCAAACCAACAGGTCTTCGAGCAGTTTTACAACACATCTGACAATTGTCCCTTCACAGAAGCATTACATTTGCCAGATCCCCACTATGAAGCCCTAAAAGAAATCTGGATCATTTTTTTCTGAAAATGAAAGTAGTGTAAATTACAAAGTAAAAATACACAACCGTATACAAACAATGCTGCATTTATTTATTTAATTTTAACTTCTTGGCTGCAACAGTGCAGATGTCAAAAACATTTATTTATATCTAGAAGTCACTATGGAATTCTTTATCTGTCAGAACTACTATACACGTTGTATAAAAAATAATAGCAATCTCTCCTAAAACTATTCAGGAAACTAATGCATTAACTTGTAAAAGGCTTTTAAAAATGCAAATATAATTTAAAAAGTCCAGCCAGTTCTAATAAAAATGGTTCGATCTCTTTTAGAACTCATTTGCAAAAACACAGAAGCACAAGCTTCATTCAAGAGTCAATATAAAAACTGATTAAAAAACTTTGAGATGGAATTTTATAATAAAACTGATTGCTTCTAATCTGAACATCCTTCTCACAAAAGGGAAACAATTATTTCATTTACAAATTGTAAAATATTTCAGATGGTCAAGGTTTTTTTAGAGATGCTCTACCAAAAGTAAAGTCAAGTCTTTGATGCACACACACCATAGTATAAAACAGGTCATACAGTAAACTGCACGAATCAATTATTACCTGATGTTTTGTCTCCAATGTAACCAGCAATAGTTATTCCCAATCCCTGGACATTTTTAGTGAGTTCAACATTAAATTTCTCCCCATCTTCATAGCTATCAACAGAAGCATCTACCTAATAAGAAAAGTGTGATTAGAGAGGAGGCTTTTTTTTATTTTAAAGATATATGATATTCTTTGACGCCATTAATATATAAAATTAGACAAAAAATGTAAAAAAGAAAGCCCTTACTTTGCTTCTGCTCTTACTTGGCTTTCATTTGAAGAACTAGACTCACTCTAAAGCAATGCAGGTCACATACTCTTTAATCTGCTGTCCCTGGGATACTACCCTCTAACCTATAAAACCATTATTTGATGAATAAAATAACTGTTGAAATTTGTACAAATTGAACAATGAACCTCTTGTACAGTAAATTACGCAAACAACACTTGAACATTAGAATATAAACCTTACTGCCCTTCTGGGACTTCCTCAGAACCAGTTTCAGACTACTGTGTTATTTCAAAGAAGAAAAAAGATCAAAATTATATTTTGTATTCTGTTTGCTTAAATTCCCATTCAATAACTATGTTTACTTTTTCCAATGCATGCCAAGTTTAAAACATAATACAAGCTATTTCTATTAAAACAATTAAGTTCTGTGTTTTCGAAAGTCTTAAAAATTCTATTTTAGAAAGTAGCAATTATACTTCCAGCTAGCTAAATAATGGAAAACTCTTCTAACACCTACTACAGCCCTCTAAATTTCAATAACAAAGATTCTTGGAGGTAATGAATTAATTTATTCATTGTAAATGAAAATGTAATACACATTAAAAATCTCATGTCATCAATATTAAAAATCTCCTTTCAACAATAAAAAACAATTTATAGAACTTAATTTCAATTTCCAAAAAAGTTCTTTTAATTTTTTTCCTGTTACAGCTGGCTAAAACAGATACTTACCAGCCTCTTCCACAGCTGATATATATGAGTATAGGATTACATATACCAAGCTTCATTTCCATTGAAATAATATGGACATCAATATTTATACACATATTTAAAATGAGAATTCATAAATACAGTATAAATCTATCAAGATTCTGCTGTGCTCCTATTTTATTCTGTCTCTTCTGCATGACAAATGCAGTTAATATTTTTTTTAAAGTGCCAATATAGCAACCAGGCAGATACTAACTAAACCCAGTCTGACTAGATAATATGCATGTGCCAAGAAAAAAAAGGCAGCTTCAGAAGAGCTATGACACTACTCGACAAGAGAATATGACTTCAATTTTTATCTGAACAACTCCACCCAAAACCACAATCAAACACAAGAAAACCAAATTACTACTGCTTTAACTACCTCCCTGCTTTATAATAGAGGATTATTTTGGCCACAGTTGATGTCACTAAAAAACGGCTCCAATTTCCATAACCTTATGAATTTTCACAGGACAGACATCTACAGAGGACATAATGAGACGCATTCATTTTGAAAAGCCATTCTACTCTTACTAAAACTTTAAGAGCTCCACAAAGCCCACTCTATATTCGCCAAGAAGAAGCAGATAAACCAAACAGTTTCCCAGATACAAATGAATCACACTTGTAGCACCATTAACTGAGTGCCCCCTCCACGAACAAGACTCTGTGCTGGCAGAGTTTAAAAATAGACCACCGGGAGATAACATAACAGAAATGACATTTTTACAAGGGTGGAAAATGAGAGAGGTGGTAAAAAAGTCAAATTTTTGCTACTTGGTGACTTTGAGCTATTTCCTCAGCACTAGAAATCTGATATATCCTGCAACTGCAGCTGCAACCTTCAACACTGCCTAATATACGCCCATAAAAGCAAATACTAAGAAATATACACAGATGAAATTATCAAGTCCAGCTTCTCCTTTGAGACTGCTGCTTTTCAGACAAATAACATTCAGGCTAAATATTGAGCTCTTTATCTAAAATATAGACAGGCTTTCACGCCTCTTAGCGCTGTACAGAAACGAGTACCCGCCCGCCTCTCCTCACAGATGCTCAGAAGCCTCCATGTTAAGATTAACTTGCTTCGTCTTATAGCCACAATAGAGAGGAGGAAATAATGTTTGCTCTTCACAGAAGCCACTACAATGAACAGAGGCAAAATAATGGTAATCACGCAAAAATTGTTAAGGTTTCTTTTCTTCCAAAGTGACCTATCTGAAATGTAATATTTAAGTGGGAAGTAGATGTTTAGAAAAATAACAGGAAAAAGTGAAAATGAAATATTCTCTGTACAGAATAAATTCTATGTAGTTGTAGGCTCAAAGTCAGCCACCTCTTCTCTCATTCGCTTATTTCACATACTCACATTAAACTACATATGGCCATAACTACACATGCCAAAATACGTAACTGGCTCTCATGAAACCAGGCCTCACTGCAAAAATGCAAATAATCTATTTTGTAGAGGTTTTGAGCTGACAAGACATGATATTTACAGCATTTTTTAAGTGGCTGATGGTTGTAGACGAGTAATGGCATAGAAAGTATAATCATCAGCATGGTAGCAATTGGCTGACTTTTTTTGGAAGATGTCTAGCAAGTGAGCAATGCCAGGTCATGTAGTAAAGAAGGAGCATCTGTGTGTTGGGTGGCAAGGGTGGAGCTGTCTGATGGATTGCTGCAATTATACTGATACAAGAAATGTTCCTGGAGAGGAAAAGAAAGGGCAGATAGAGAAATGCTACAGAGCCAAATAGCTCTGTCCTAAGAAAAGATGGCATGACTTCAGTTATTCCCAGTGTGTTACTGCACAATCACAAACAACTCAGAACCAGAAGTTATTCACATCATATTTACAGAAGTCCTAATCCTTGATCTTAAAAGGCTTCAAGCATATAGTTCCTTACACTGCACAATCATGACACCACTACTGGGAAAGAAAATCCTGGCTCTTGGGACCATAAGCATGAAAGACATTCAAATAGCAGCTAAAAGAAAAGGAAGCTTGAATAAAAGTTTGTAATGAGTTAAGTATATTCACTGTTGCTTACCTGTTTCTCTGGTGTGGAGATGGGTACTGGTGTACCTGGAGGGACTGCTGGTGGAGGTGGCTCCTCAATAGGACCTCTTGCAATTACCAGTTTCACTCGATTTCCACACTGCCTCAGAACTTGTGCCACCTGCTCACTGCTCATTCCAGCCAGATCCGTATCACCAATTTTCAGGATGTGGTCTCCACTACACAATCTCCCATGCTGGAGTAAGAAAAATGAGGAAAAACATCTATAAACATTCTGACATTTCTCCCAAGTACCATACAACTAGAAAAAGATCATAGAGCTTTAGTCACTTTTAAGACATTCAAACCAGGTGACTTTCTTTGGGTGCCAAATCAATATTCTGGTAACATGGAGAAGAAGAATAGGCTCCCTAATGACATATTCATTTTACTAGCAATCTCCCCAGAAATATCAGGATGTTCCTTTTCAAGCAGTCAGTTACCCAAGCACAGGAAAAAAATGCATCTATATAACTGTAACATCAAAATAAAATACATTTCTCCCCTACTGTGATCCAGTTATTTACATTGCTTTACACTGATTTACTCTCCTAATGATGTACCTTTAGCCAATAAAAAAGCTGCACATTAATGCAGCCAATATGAAAACCATTAAAGAGACAGGCCTATAAAAGAAACCCATCTACCTGCTGAGGGAAAGGATGTGGCAGTAAATCCTGTCCATGCACCTCCAGGGCCCATTATCAGGCCACCACTTCTGTCATTGGAAGACTTGAGCAGTTTCTTTGCCTTTTGAATGCTTGACCATCATCAATGGAGCCCTAGATACTTGTCCAATGCACAAGCTTGAAATGGGCTGTGATCACCAAATTCAGTTCTCATGGGTCCTTCAGACACAGCAGAACCCACGTCCTGAAGCAGACACCTGAAGCTACATGCGTGTTCCAAACTTCAGCAAGCCCAGCAGAGAGAAGCAGATGACCTTAACTGTCTCAGAATGCAAAATGTATATTCTTTAAAGAATTAGGAGTCTAATTGTACACACCAAACTGAAAATGTGATTTAGAACCTAACCCTGCTTCTACATTCAAATGCACAGAGCCTCTGCAGTAAACACACCTTTACTGAGAATAAATTTCACCACTTGCTCTCTCTTTTTGACATTGATGAGGAAAAAAGCTGCCATTACCTATCATGATTAAAAAAGCTTACTAAACATTAAATGGAAGGGTAGGTTGAATTTACCTGATCAGCTACGCCTCCTGGGAGGATGGTTTTAACAATCACTCCAGATGACTTTCCTCCAACTATCCCAAATCCCAAACCTGAGCCATCATTCACCAACTCAATGGTCTCCACATGCTGCCAGTGAACCTAAAAGGAATAAATATAAGTTTGCAACTTATTAAAATAAGGACATACTAAAAAGTTGCAAAATTTTTACTCTTATTTCTTGGGTATGTTTTTGAACAAAGGAAGGTAGGAGGAAGGTGGAAATACGGGAACTTTATAACAATTACCACTAAGTACAAGATTACCCAATAACTAAGCAATAAATTGCTCATTCCATAACAGCTGAATTCCTCTGATACAAGTCTGAGCTGGGTAGTGGGCCAGACCTTTCAAGATCTTGCTGACTGCATTTAAGCACCAATCTAGAACTGTCCACCTCCATGCCCCATGGCAGTCAGTGACAAAAATATTGCTGCTAACAAATTTCACAAGACTGGAAATGAAAATCTTCAGGTACCTGCACGTTCACACCAGCCATTACAACAAAACACAGCAGAAAGCACAAACCCAGATCAGAGTTTAAGGCTGAAAGTAGCACAAGGTAATGTGAGGTACGCAGTGGCAGAATTGCCCCCTGTGTTGTCAACAGCACTGGAACAAAGTAGCTCTGAAGAAGCCCTATGAAGATCGACTGAGTGAGCTGGGGTTGTTTAGCCTGGAGAAGAAGAGGCTCGGGGAGACCTTATTGCTCTCTATAACTACCTAAAAGGAGGTTGTAGTCGGGCAGGGGTTGGTCTCATCTCTCAGGCGACCAGTGAGAGAACAAGAGGACATGGTCTCAAGCTTCGTCAGGGGAAGTTTAGGCTTGATATCAGGAAAAAATTGTTCACTGAAAGGGTGATTGGTCAATGGAATGCGCTGCCCAAGGAGGTGGTGGAGTCATCGTCTCTGGAGGTGTTTGAAAACAGATCGGATGAGGCGCTTGGTGCAATGGTTTAGACAACGAATAGGTGTTGGTGTTGGGTCATAGGTTGGACACGATGATCTCAAAGGTCTTTCCAGCTTTGTGATACTGTGATGAAAGGCTTTATGTTCTGACAGCAGTGAAACTGCTCTGAAAGAAACACAAACGCTAGCTCACTCACATGGGGCAGTACTGAAGGGACACCTGGAAGCCCCTGGTATTGCTGCTCCTGAAGAACAAACCACACCATAAACCTATCTGAAATTTAAAATTAAAGCTGGTGCTTTACCTGCTACGATCTTGAAAATCAGCACCTATTTTGGAATACTCAAGGTACAGCAAATTCAAAGCCCTGTAGCACCTGTTTGGGTATCTGAAGTCTTAACACAAGCAAAGAATGATCAAGTAAAAAGTCTGAAGGTAGAATGAATGGCTCCAGATAAGCTGCTTTCCCCTAGCATTTGAAAGTGAATGGAGCATGAGGACTGGAAAAGGTATGCACAGAAAAACCAGAAGCTGTTGCAGGTTTGAAAAGGAACATTACGATGAAAGGATGGACATTCAGAATTGAGATGTGGGTTTGTGTGAACCTCATGAAGGTCAAAAAGGGCAAGTGCAAGGTCCTGCATCTGGGTTAGGGTAATCCCAAGAACAAATACAGGCTAGGTGAAGAATGGATTGAGAGAAGTCCTGAAGAGAAGGGCTTGGGGAGTGCTGGCGGATGAGCTCAACATGAGTCGGCCATGTGTGCTTGCAGTCCAGAAAGGCAACCATATCCTGGGCTGCATCAAAACAATTGTGAGTAGCTGGTCCAGAGAGGTGGTTCTCCTGCTCTGCTCTACTCTTCTGAAACTCACCTGGAGCACTGCATTCAGTTTTGGAGTCCTCAGCAGAGGAAGGATATGGATATGTTAGAGCGGGCCTAGAGGAGTGCCATAAAGATGATCAGAGAGCTGAAACACCTCCCACACAGGGAGAGACTAAGAGAATCAGGCTTGTTTAGCCTATACAAGAGAAGGCTCTGGGGAAACCTTATAGAAGCCCTCCAGTACTTAAAGGGGGCCCACAGGAAAGATTGGGAGGGACTCTTCATCAGGGATTATACTGACAGGATGAGGGGTAATGGTTTTAAACTGAAAGAGATTTAGATTAGCTATTAGGAAAACATTTTTCATTGTGAGGTCGGTGAGTCACTCAAACAAAGAAATTGTGGATGTCCCGTTCCTGGAGGTGTTCAAGGCCAGGCTGGATGAGGCTTTGAGCAAGGAATTGGAAGGTGTTCCTGTCCATGGCAGGATGGGTTGGAACTAGATGATCGTTAAGATCCCTTCCAACTCATACCATTCTATAATTCTATGATGTTTTCAAGCAAGGGAAGCTGTTTGGAGAATACAGAGACAATCATATAAAAAAAGAAGTGTTTCACAGGAATAAAAGAAGAGGGCTTTTTCCAGAGTGAGTGCTCCGTGTACTTCTGATTATTGACTCCGTAAAGAAGAGCCACAGATGAACAAACAGTGAAACTTACAGAAACTGAAGACAAGCCATTTCATCCCTGGATAAGCCATTACATGAGAAAGATGCATGTTTCTGAGCTACATTCTCTACATTTATAGGTCCAAAAGCTTCCAAAAGAAAGGAAATACAGCAGAGCTGTTTTCTAGGGGTCTCAAATGTGTCCCTACACATGGGATTTTGAAGGCTCTCTCTTGTTGTTGTACTTGAACCCCACCATTAATAGACAAACATGTGAAGAAGCACTCACCCAACCTGCATTCCAGATGAGATTGCAAGACCTCTGTTTCTCAATTAGAATGGAAAGAGAAAAGAAGATACTGTTTACTGCTACCTTAAAATAAAGCTTCATAATGTAAGGTAAGCACGCTGTATTTGCATTGGTAAATACAGAGAGTCTGGTAGATGGGAAGACAGAAAATGGCCAAGATCAAGATGCCCCATATCAAGCCTAAGTGTTGCATGCGGAAAGACAGAATAAAAGCAAACAGAAGAAAAATATCAAGAACTGTTAAGGAAATGTACACAGAAGTCTTAAAATACTAGACATAGTAAGCACATACATGCCCAGAACTGAATACAGAAATATTTGGGGTATACTCACCGGGTTGGAACGGGCTGAAACCGTGCTAGCAGCAGATGGAGACCGGGAAACTACAGGACTGATGAGCTGTGGGAAAGTGCCTCTGGCCACAACTAGCTGGACATTATCTTTTGCTTTCTGTAAGATGTTGATAGCCTGCTGATGTGTAATTGTCTGATCAAGGGCTTGTCCGTTAATAGCAAGGATTTGATCTGCTTCCTTCAGCTTTCCATCTCTGTCACATACGTATAAACAGGAAAGGGGGATAACAACATAAACAAGAAAAAACAAAGAAGTGTTGCCACAGAAATTACACTATTTCGACAATTTTCCAGTATTTTTAATAACCTGTTCTCTATTTCCCCTACTTTTTAATTTCTCCCTGTAGTTTTGCTGAAAAGAGCCGATGCAGCACCCTGGTGATCACTTCCTTTGAAACTAATCCCACTGCCTCTCTCCTGTGGCTACTACCCCCGAGGCTAGCTTTCTTCTCCCTGTACCCCCATCTGCAACTACGCATATTAGATCTCAGTCGCTCCCAACCATAGCCTCAGAACTTATGTTTATTCTTGACTTTAAGCCTTCTGCTTAACAGACCAATTGTGCCACTTTCTTCAATGCGCCCATTCTGAATAGTCATCAAACTGTAGAGTGAAACACACTTCTATCAAAATGTTACTGAAACAAATTTTGTTTTACTCAAAACTACAAGTTAAAAAAAGGGGGAGGCAGAGAGAGGAACAGATCTCTTTTATGTGCGGGGAGTGGGGGAAGAAGCCCTGAACAAATTAAAGAAAAACCTCTTTACTTTCTGACAAAAGAAGCACTACTGTTAAATTACATACTGAGCCCTTACCCAGACCCACTTCAAAGGAAGTGTATGAAGCCTCCACAGATTAGTTACCCTTTGCCTACCCCAGTGTTCTTATTGCTTCTGCAACAAACCCGCAAAAAATCTGGAGTCTTATCTTCCAACAGTCTGAAATGACAATGCTTTGAAAACAAACGGTGCAACAAAAAAAACAACGATCCCTATTACACCAGCTTTTGTCAGCACCTACAGTGTAGAAGCCAAGGTACTCAAATTCTGGCAAAATGTTGTTTAGCTTCAAGCCATAACATTTCACTTGTTAATTTGAATCGGTTTTCAGTTTTCTGAAAGATATATTGCCATGGTTTTTCTGATAATAGTTGTAAAATATTTCTCTTATCATATTCTGGGAATTGAGCAGAGCTTGACTCGGTAAAGATAGCTCTAAGCTCCATGGAGTAAGAGAAGTAAAAGGACAGGAGGGAGGGAAAAGAAAATGAAAAGGAAAGTGGAATTCAGGCAGATTAAAAAATACTATAATGACATAGAGTATGACACTTTCCATAACTGAATTAATTCTGTAGGCACGCTCTGCACTATGGGTTTCAGATGACAAATAATCAGAAAATTTCTCCCTACAGCACAGGTAAGAAATAGCACCAAGATGACTCAACTGCCAAAATGCATCACAAAGCAGCTTTGATACTGATCAGCAAACCCATACACCATGACACATCCCATCAGTCTGCAGTGGAACAGTGCTGCTGCCATTCACCACTGAGTTCATTTGCTGCCTGAGTTTTTCACCACTGAGTTTTCATTTGAGCAGAAATCCATTTCTCTCAACTCTACTTATGGAATCAGGATTAAAGTCAAAAGCACACTTTTAGCAAGCTATTATTATTGCTGAGTTTCTGGGTACATTAGATGAATATCTGTTAAAGAGTCCAACAACTTTAAGTCAAGCCTTGCTTGACTTAAAAGCTGGGTTTTGCTTCCTCAGTGGGACCCTACCTAACAAACAACCCTGGTAGTTATAACCAATTTTTTGGACGCAATTATTTTCAGTGTATTCAAGCATGGCAAGATCTGTATTTCAGCTTTATAAGTCCCAACACAGAAAGACAGCCTCCACATTTTCCCTGTGAAAAAGGAGATATTATAAATAAACCATAGAGAAACTACATTTGTAATTTCTAGAAATTAAGAACAGATCACACACTGCCCTGTTAAAGTAACATTATATAAACTGTAGTGATGAGTAATTTTAAATCTACTATGAAGCACATCTCAGAACACAAGAAAAATGTGCCCTAGTACCACAAAAGAAACCCCAGCAATAAAACATCTAAATTGCAGTGTCGTGTTAACACCTGGTACAGTAAAATATTCCAATAGTAATCTTACCTATGTGCCACACTTTCCTCCTGGATTTCTTGCACAAATATTCCTAGTTCTCCCCTGTTTTCACTCTTGAGTCCCACAACACTGAAGCCCAGACCACCACTTAAAGGTTTAATAAGCTCAATGGTCTCAACATAACGACCCTGTTCAGTAGGAAAAAAAAAAAAAGGGTATTAATGGTAAAAATGTTGAAAAGCAGCATTAATGAAAGTGACAAACAACCTGAAAATGAGTTTCTAATTCAACAGGTACAGCTGGACAAGGCTACACTAGCTAATAAATGAAAAAATAGTTTTTCAGTTCCAATGTCTCACTATCATACAGGAAAGTGACAATTATGAAAGATTTGAGAAATAAAAGATTATTACAGCCCAGAAGAGGAAATCAGGATCCCATAGCTAAATATAAAGAGCACAGGTTTAGAAACAGCTGAACCAGATTATACGGGTCTACAAAATTTTGTAGGATAAAGGCCAATTTTCAAGCAGAACTAGAAAAAGAGGACAAATTTCATAAAGAGGAAAGAAGTAGGATCATGCAAGAAGCTCTCCAGTTGAAGAGCAGAAGACTTCTCTGACTGTATTACAGGTTAGTAAGAAAAATTCTAGAATAGATGCCTGGTCATTCTCTGCTCGTCACTGAAGGGGCTCGTACACCATTTCTGCCTACCACAGGAAAGCAGTAAAGTTACAGAATGATGCGTAGTATGGCCAGAAAGGAATTTTCCAACTTATTTCGAAGCAAATCACAGAACTAGCTTTCGTTAGTTATGCATATAAGAGCATGCTCTGAAAAAGCATCTCCCTCACGCACGGATTGTCAGTCCTACAGTGAATATGGAAAAATAATGGCATGCTGGTCTTTGAGAGGCACACTGCCTAGCTAACGGCAATGATGCAACAGTGGCAATGTCAAGCCTATTTTTACATGTATTTTCTCATTTACCAATTGTTCCTCAAATTAAAAGCTTACTTTTCTTACATATAGTAAGGGGCAGCTGGTTTGTTTAATAACTCAATTGTTTTCAAATAAACATACAAGTATTTTAATCTTCCAGACAATAAGTGATCCATATTTTGTGGTTACCAGACAACATGCTTACCTGGGCCATATTTCTGATCAGCTGTTCAAAGTCATCACTAGAGGGCTTTCCATTAATCTGAGGAGTAATGGATCTCATCGACGCTTCCACCACATTAGTTGGGCTGCCATTCTGCTGAGCCAACAAATATAACTCATTACATGGCAAGGACCCCATAGTCACACCATGATGGAGAAGCTGGGGGAATTCACCAGTGGAATGTACGGAAGGTGTAATATTTATCTGTAGAAGATTGATGACAGCATGATTCACAGACACAGCAGAAACCTTCACCTCATCAAAGATTATTAAGACAAGCCAATTGCTTGTTAAAAATATCTGAAATCCCAAATTGCAATTTAAAAAAAAATCTTTGAAATTATTTTTAATATTTATAATCAAACCAAAGTTATGAATTATTAGAAAAATATAACAGAAATTTATTAAAATAATACAAAATTACTTTCCATATTCTGCCCAAAGTTCTTTTACTCACATCAGCACAGCAGCCTGAAGTACATCAACACAACAGGAGCAGTAAACAAGAATGAACAAACTTTTTCTACAGTATGAGTATATTTAAAAACATCCATCAATTATTTTACATGATTTTTTTTAAAGTATGTGTATTTTGATGGAAAAAGAAACATCGGCTACATAGGGAACAAACTTCACTGGTCAGGGTTCCTGCATTATTACGCACTTCAGCCACCAAAGTGACTCTTTACATGAGTTATAATTAAATACAAAATTACCAAATGAATCTAAAAATCAAAAGTCTTATTGGAAAACCACAGTCATATATTTAAGCAGACAGCTTTGACAATACACTTCTCGCAGAGCTAAGAAGAAAATAAGGAAATTCTCCACTTTGCTCAGCCACAGTAAACTACCTAATC
Source organism: Tapera naevia (assembly GCA_033556795.1). Taxonomy (NCBI): domain Eukaryota; kingdom Metazoa; phylum Chordata; class Aves; order Cuculiformes; family Neomorphidae; genus Tapera; species Tapera naevia. Next base: position 5,530,419 of record JAUMJJ010000016.1, read on the forward strand.
TCAGGCAAGTCTCCACTGATTGGTCTAATGAATGGGTGGTGGTGGTGGGAACAGAAATGCCACTTACAAAAATCTACAAAGCTCAGGCGAAGAAGGAGCCCTCACCTGACTGTTGTCCCACTTGAGGTTTGACTGCCAATAGGATCTGTTCTGCTTGGTATTAATCTGTTTCATACTTCCCTGGTACATGTATCACAATGTAGGACCAGACTATTGCAGCTACAAATACTTTTCATTGTTATACAGCGCAAATTTTCTTTCTGTGCCACAATACAGAAGACTGGGATTTCCCATCCTTGAAGCTTTATTTTTAAACTTGGAAGCATCAACAAAAAATTCTAGAACTGTAAATGTATTCTAAAATATCTATTGCGTCAGTCTCAATTCTTTAAGCACGCTACTTCTATTAGGTTTATCCTATCTTTCTCCCAACAGTCCAGTAATGAAAAGGTCAGTATCATTCTCCATTGCTCAATTCCTTCTCATTTGAGTGATTTAGGAAAGCATAATAGAATGTCATCTGTTGAACACCTTATGTGCCTGGGAAGAACCCCAAGTTATAGAAGAAATACCATAAGACAGCACTGGAAAATTAAGTCCTCAATAGCACTTTGTCTGCTCTTCCACAAAATATTGGAAAAAGGAAAACCAGGATGTTCGGAACTCAGTGATTTTCATCACATAGTGATTATATTCTGTTGTCTGTATTTGTGAGGAATCACTTGGTTTATGTTTCAAATAAACCACAATGCCCAAAATGTGCACCTAAGTACTTTCTTTAATCACATATAGTCATTTCAGCAAGCCTGCATCGCACAGGTAGACAAGCCTTGTTTCATAGTTCATTACACGTAACACCCAGAGATCATCAAATTCTGCCCTTCCATGAACACAAGACTTCCCTTTACATAATATGCATAGATTTGAAACTATTAAAGTCTGTCATACCGTATTTCTTAACTGGATGAGTCTAGACAAGAGGTTAACTCACCTCCACCTTCCCGTCACCCATTGCAATGTACAAAAATACATCACTGAACTTGGCAAATTATTGTGCTTCATTTCTTGTTCTCCTCTCACCTTCAAATCTTCCTACACATCCTGCCATCATGCTCCTTCCCACAAAAATTGTCATAGGTCACATTATTATTTCTAAGAGTATCTAACATCAGTGTAATTAGTTAGTGTCGCACTGCTTCTATTTAAAAACACTTTTACATTTCCCGCAGGATGAAGCAGCCTACAAGTATATGAGATGCAGACTCAAACTATTTCTCATGTGCACTCAAAAGCTACAGTGTATGGGTCTGATATCACAAACATTAGTAACTCATGGATATACGTTTATTCTCTGAAGTGCTCATTTGTAGCAAATAGCACTGGACTGCCCTTCCTGCTGAAGGTTACCATCCTCAGAGCTCGCTTGATGACATGACTCATTAGAGAACTCATCATCTGCTCAGGCAAAGCCAGATTTGTTACCCTAAAAAGCAACTGAGCAAAAACCACTCATTTTGCCCAAGGTAGATTAGCAAGAGCTCATATAACCTCTACAATGCAGTCTTTGGAGTGGTAACTTCAAATTAAGTAGGCAAGGTTCAGCACCTTAGAGTGGCAATGACTCCAGACAATACAATTAAACCTAGAGAAAAATACCTGAAGTCCCTTAAATTTCACTTAGTACTGCTCTAAGCATAGCTTTACTCTGTCTTGGCACCGTTTTAATGTGGCAGGAGCCTCCTCTGAGGTTTCATCTTTCAGAACGGCAGAAAGGGAAGGGTCACTGGCATTACTGATAGTCCTATAAAACCCAAATGTGTATGAATTGTCTGCTTTGAATGGAGTATGTAGTCATCTTCTAAGACAAAAGAGGGAAAATTAAGAAATCCTACAGTAATGCCAGGAGCAAAATTTGAGACTATATAAAGAAATCTAGAAGCCCTCATAACTTACAAAGACAAAATTTTTTTTTCAGACAAAAATAGGCAGAAACAGAATTTTAAGGCACAAAAACTGACTGCAGCTGAAAAAATTCTGTTGTACCCACCCCACTGCCTATTGCCCTTCCATGTTCCTTTCATGAATTTCACTTTAAATGCTTTCCACGGTACCACATGATGTGCAGACTGCTAATATAGAGATAGTCCCAGACTGTGAAACCTCTCTCTGGATGGAAAGTCAATATCATTCCTGCTACGTGAAGCACTACTTTACACAGAAATGTGTGGGGAGCAAGCTGTAAGACTGGAAAAATCATGCAAGGCACAAAAAAACAAACCAAGCAAGCCACAGTAATCCTAAAATACAACATTTTTACAACACTACGAATCACATGCTGCTTATGATATTATTCTCCACTCTACAATAGAACACTTCTTTATGCACAAACAGCAAAGAAACAAAAATGGAGCTACACATCAATAAAAGGTTATTGAGCATGACACAATGTCCTTACTATGAATTGTATTATATGCTTTCTCTGAATCCAAAATATTTTTTCTATCACCCAATGTCCCACACAGCACAACCTCCAGTATGCAGAGGAGCTCTGTGCCCACCTTACACCACTCTATGTATGTTCTGCCAGGACTGCATAAGAGAATTGGTTTGGGCAGTTCATTTCACTTTCTCTAATGTTCCAGCAGCAGGTTAGCCATGACTGGCACACTAACTTCCACCTCAACATGTGTCCAGTATCACCATCATCTTCTCTAGCTGAGTTTGAAGGAGATCTTCAATTAAGATATGACAGTCTGCTTACGGATTTACATTTTTCTCTCTGGTAGAAAACTATTACATCCCCTGGCTCCAGGCCAACCGATATTTTAGTTTTACATTGTAGGTTTTCATACACCAAATCCTGTTCAAATTGGCCACATAGTGCTCACCTTCTCAGTCTTGACATTTATACCTTCTCCATACTTGTATGAGCCCGGACATCATCGCAAACATATAGGAATTGACTGACTTCTCACATTCTCACATTCAGAAGAGTAAATTGTTCATGACTTTCTAAGGCATGTTTCATAACTAATTATTAATGCCTTTATTCTGAACACTCTGGATTTTTTTTATTTGCATGATGGTTAAAATACCACTGAAAAGAAATGTCTCACACTACATAGCAGGTAAAGGCAAAAATACCCCTCCAATCCACAACAGTTTAGCTAGAAATTTCACAAGCTTCATCTCAAATCTTCATTGCAACTATGATTACAGTGCAGCTACAATGCAGTATCCAATCTCTTCAATAAAAACTGGTAACAACACCTCATTTTCATCCACCTTTTGTTAAACACAGCTACACATTCAATTGAAGACGTGCATAACGCAGGAAGCCTACCTCACATAAAGTGGTTTCTAACTAGTGCAATTCCAATAAAAAAAACAAACACTATGAAAAAAATGCCAAATGGTTAACAGAATTAAATTTAGTGTTTGCATAAAAAAAACAGAGATTTCAGAACGTCTTCTCTCCCAAAACACACAAACAGATATGGTTACACTTCAAAAACGTTTCTGGTTTACAATATGTTTGTAATGTTCCTAAAGGTAAAAGTTCAGAATCCTCAAGACAAGTAGAAACATGACAACCACTCTCTTCCCAGTCCCCCTCGAAATGCAGGCATATAACCCTGTAGAAGCTGAGAAGAACTGTGTATATTCTTGCTAACCACAGAACTATAAGTTATCCAGGGAGAGCAATAAGCCACAAGTGGAAATCTTAAAAAGATAAGGTTCTTATGGCTTCATGAAGTATTTTTAATAACATATAAACTATTTTGCAGTTATAAAATAACCATAATTTCATAAAGTAGCTTTATAACACTGTGATTGTTTAACTACCGTATGAAAGACTATTTCTTTATTTTATAATTTTTCATTATGTTAGTCTTCTTTGATCTGCTTTCTTCTTACCATACGCAACACCTGCAGTGTGGAAAAAAGCAGTATAAGACAAAAAAAAAATGCAGACAGATCACCTAATATGATAAACCTTACAATACAGTCTCATAGACAGACACTAAATACAATCAAACGGTGCTCACTGCAATTGTTCAAAGTATTTACTACAAAAGCAGCTACTCAAGCCGTGTCTACCATCTATTGACATTTAATACAATGTAATTGCATTGCTAGGTCTCTACTTGGACAAGAACAAATTATCGGTGTTTCTGCGCCTCAAATCCTGGCCCCTTGGAGGACCCAAGCAGCACAGGATAGTAATTCGGCTCACTCCAAGTGTCCTAGTAGCAAAAAGCACTGTAACAGTAACCACACTGGAAGCAAACAAGAGCCAGTCAGTTCCCATGCAAGCCCTGCAGGGAGGCAGTTGAGAGAAGAGCACTGCCAAGCACCTGCCCTGCCCTGCCCAGAGCACCCCACAGGAGTGCTGCCTGCACATCTGCAAAAGGTCCTGAGCTCCCTGGGAACAGGAACTGGCACCACCACTGCTCCAGCACCGCCCTGCTGGCTTCCTTTACCTCTCTGACCTTGGGGAGCATGAAGCAGACCCCAAATTAGCATTCCTTACACTCATTTCACTTCATTTCATTTCACAACACAGAGCAAACAGCATTGTTGCAGAAAGGGGTTCAGGATAGGAATTAAAGGTCTCCTCTAGCTGTGCAAACACAAAAAAAGCCCAAGTTAAGGCAATATGAAAAGACATAGTTTCTCTACTTCTTCCCTAAATCCATTCCAACACTGTCACTCTGTTATCCTATGCAACCCAGTACATGCTGCACTGTGGGGGACTCTTCACCGCTACTGCGCTGAGAACAAAAAAAACTACTATAGTCAAACTCACAAGCAAAAAAAAAGAATCTGAGGAATGCAGCCCAGCCAAGAGAAGGAGATGGACAATGGAGAGACAAAAGAAGCCAGAGGGACTGCCAGCACAGTGTGTCGCTTTTAAAATATTTTATAAAGAAAATATTACCGCGAAGTTCAGAACATCATAACCTCTATTTTTCTTTTTCGTCACTTCCTTATCTTCAGACAAAACCATTGCTCTTCAGCATAAGAAAATAAACAATTCACTGCAGAATAAGGACTCAAAAAGGCAGGAAAAAAACCCCTAATTCATTCAGTGCTCCTCAATTCAAGTGACTAGTGAAGACACAACAGTAATCCCCAAAAAAACCCCAAAATCCCTTTGCTGTCCATAGAATTTTCCTATTTCAATTCTTAACTTTCTAAGGACACAATCTGCAGCACAAACAAATCCTGCCTACTAATTTAAGAAAAACAAAGCTTTAAAGCACCTACCAATTAGTATCAAAGTATCAGATTTGCTGACTTTAGCATCGAGCTTCACCAACACCCAGATGAAGTAACATACTGATCAGTTCACACCACTGCATGTATAAATGCAAACTCAAGTGGCTCTTGGCAAGCACACACTAACAAGGGAATCGATTTCCAATTAACACACAGAAATTTTAAGGAAATTGCACAGCGAATCTGACACAATTCCATGCATGCAGAAACCCACATATTTTCAGATTTTTTTTTTTTTTGGTGCTTAAAAGATCACTTATCTGCAGGGGAGAAAAAAGGAATTATTATTTTAGTTCCACAAGTCGGTCTCGCTTAGTGACCTACTTTCGCTGTAATGCTTGCAAGGAATCAAGTGTGATTTAGAAAGTAAATTGCCATTACTGCTTCTATGCTTCCAACATTTCTTTCAACCTGTATTTTCCTAAAAGATGGCCTTCTATGAACTGTGCAATAGTCATAAAACTTTTTAAAACCTTGAGGAAAAATCCAAGGAAAAAGCAGACAGGAGCTCCTGCTTCTCTTTGATCTTTAATTTCTACACCAAAAAAAAAAATAGATCTTCACTTCCTTACCAAGCCAACATTTCACAGCTTCCCTTGTATATTCGCATTTTATCAGGGTAAGACACAAGAAAGCAGTAAAGGCTCCTAGGGAAAAAAAACTAAGAACTTATATGAAATGTGTTCCCTTTGAAGGACAGAGACAGGAAGCCTTACACTGACTCCTCATCCAGTGCCACCATTTCTCTGCCATGAACACAATAAGTAAAAAGCTTATACACAAAAAAATATTTACACAAACTACAGGACTCATTAGAGCCCAGAAAATTAAATGGGTATGTTCCCCTCAGTTCCCTGAAGCTCTGTACCAGACATTTAATTCAGGTTATTTGATTTCACTATTGAACATGCAGAGACACAGACATTCTGGCACACTCAGCAATTTTGCTGTAGCACCTGGGAGGCTGCTTTTCCTACCTGATCTTTCAGTTGTTGAACAGAATTCTGAAGGTTAAGAATTTGGTTAAAGAGAGGACTCTGCAGCACTGCTTTTAAGAAGCTCAGTTTCTCCTCATTTGCAATGTCACCACGATCCCGAAGTTTTGCCTGTAAGCGCTCCATAGCCTGGAGGGCCCGATGCGTATCTGTAGCGATAACCACTCCTAGTCAGTAGCAGTTTAGAAAACAACCACACACAAGCAGGTAACAGTTTTCAAAGCATCACCCTCTTTACTGTTCAAACCACAGGAGACTTGAATGGTTCAGTTCTGAACAATAATCATAGACCAAGTACATCCAATGAATCAGGAAATCAGAGGCAGAGCATGAAACAAGTCAACAAAAACGATAATTTTGCCCATCAAGAACTGGGCTACAAGTGAAAGAGCATTTTAAAACTCAGTTACAGGAACTGTGGCTACAGACTGCTGTAAACAAGCAGTGACAAAACCAGCCAAAATATAAAACATTTGTCTTCTTCATACAAACCTTTTCAATTCTACTAAAGATTAGTGAAATCAAGATAACAGGCTAAAAAATTCACTAAACAAATGACACCTTTAGTTTTCAAACACAAAATACAAAAAACAAATACATATTTCTAAGTACACTAAATATTTTTCACAAAACCTCTCTCAGCAGTATATAGCAATATCCTAAATATATTATGCACATTTTATTTGGCTGCAAAAATACAGTGATACAAAAAAAAAAGATTACCTATTTTTTCCAACATGTTTTCAGCTTCTCAGCTTCTATTCGAACAACGGTAAGAGCCAGCAAATACAGTATTTTCCTGAAAAATAACACAAAGGGAAAAAGGTCACATTTATATAAGCACTAAGTTCTGAAGGAGAAGGAAAAAAGCTTGACTTCTGAAAACAAGAAACAACACTGTAAAAGTAACAATCCACAAAAAAAGGTATCTCCTTGGATAATTAAAATAACCTCAGCAATGACCATATCCCAAGTCACTTCAGACCTTGAAACCTGCCTGAAAATTACTTTTAGGAATATCTTTTGTAATACATTTGCATTTCCATATCAAAGTTGCACAACATGTCCTCCATTGCTTTAACCAGAGGCTATGAATAATAGCTGTCACTGATCCTTTACACAGTTTCACTGCTTTCCTTTTCAGTGATACACAAAAAACATACCCTGCGGGATCAGTTTTCAAGCTGTATGCTGACAATTTCAGGTGCATGAGCCACAGCATATTTTTAAAAGTCACCTTTGAAAAAGAAAAGGCATATTAAGTCACAAAGCCCTCAAGCTACATAGGCTCGCAGAACTCCCGCACTACAGCCTCCACTATTAACCCCTATTGGAACAGAGACTCAGATCTCGGTGATGGCTGAGTTTTTGCCAGTATTGGTTTCCAGGCAGGAAATTCTACAGTAGGAAGAAGAAATTCCAAAATCGCTTTGTTTATTCTTTTTAGTGCTTTTTGGAGTTCATTTCTTTGTCTTCCAACAGCACATCTGTCATCTCTCAGAAACTGGTAGTGACAAAATATGTTGGATGGAGATGGACAACTGAGGAGGAGTTTAAATATCATTGCAGGTGTATGAACTCAGCTGGGCATTCTATTGTATCTTTTGCAACGGTGCCTTTGTTTTCCTGATAATATTAAGGCACTTCAGTGTAGCATCCAGACTTGAATCCAGTAAGCTTACCAATATGCAGAGAGCTGTCATCTCTAAGCACTTGGGAAAAATGAGTTTTTCTTGAAACTTTGGAGAAAAATAGGGAAAGGAATGGTGTTGACAGATCTCCGGGTAACACAGCCTAACTAAAACTCAACAGGACCATTAGTTATAGAACTGGAGCTGGACAAGCATGAATCAATCTTCACAATAAAAGCAAGAAAACAGCTGTTACATAGATTCACCTAGAAGGAACACAAGCCAGGATGGCCATATTGGCAAGACTATATCATCTGTAATTTGTACAGAAAACCTAAGCCAAGTGGGCTTAAATGGTTTCAAGAGCCACTGTCAAGACTTCCAGTTTTGATATGCCTGAGGCTTCATATCAACATATTTTACTGCATTTGAATTTGCCAATACACTGGCATAGAATCATTCATCATCCTTTCTAGGATGATGTGCAATTTTGGGAGAGACATTCAAATTCTTTGAATCTGACTTTTGCAACCTTATTCCACGATCCAAAGTAAGAAATAAAGACAAGCTTTTATGTATTTATTTTCTCCCTTGGCAAGGCAAATGCCAGCACATGATTAACAAAGCTGAAAACCAATCCCAGTAACAGTGTTTTCACCTTGTCACCCTATAAAAACAAGACAAAAAAAGGTCTATTTAGCAAGGGCTGGATGAGATTACTTAAACATAATGAAGGAAGCTGATTCGCCAAACCTTAATCACTCATAGGTTTTCTCTCCAGTTTAACAAACTACTTTCACTTTTTCTATTCAGGGACCCCATTTACAAATAGAGGTATTTATGTCTTGTTCACAGGCATTCTCTCAGTGGCAATGCCAACCAAAGCAGTTCTTTCCTGTTTAACTGTTCCAGTTCTTCCTCTACAGCTGCTCCTGGGACTGTGTTGCGGAAGAAACCAGAGAATCATGCGAAAAAAAATGATGTGGAGTATTTTTCAGTTATTTGAGTGCCACAGTCCTGTTTATCACAGTACAATACGCACAAGTGCATACCACTGTATGTTCAACTACTATCTTCTGAAGAAACTCATCCGGAAAAACACAGAGTTACACTGAGAAGCTCAAGAAGAGATGTAGCTGTGAGAAGTCTTTATCTTTTGGAGGTGCTGGATACCTAAAATCTTATTCTTCATGTGCTGTGAAATGTGTGCTTTACAAGTGACAGAATGGACATGGTCACCACTGTGTCTGCACAATCAGAGAGATAAGAACTCTCATGATTTATAATGGAAGCTTCCTAAAAGTAGACACAAGTCCTAAATATAATCTATAGATGGAGATCATCCTATCTAATATGCAATTAAAAGAAGTCCTTAGCGCTGCTAAGATATTCACAATATTCTATTTACATCATCTTCTCCAGAGGTATTTTAGCATTAGAAAACCAATTCTCAACTTTCAGTTTAATTCTCCTCATATCGTGTTTATATTAGCAGGGAAACCCTCCTCAGCTGACCAGCCTAATACGTCTGTTAATCACAAAACTAATCAGGAGCAAGATCGAAACTGCCTTCAGATGTTTTCCGTCAGGACACTTCCTCTGACGCAGAAGCAAGACATTGAGACATACCAACAGTTCTGCATGTCATGGTCCAAGATGACCTGTTTGCTCTGCCCATGCTCTGAAACAGCAAAAAGATACATGACCATGCTCCTGCTGTGAGACATCATGCTAGCAAGTGGAATCTGTCAGCACCAGCTTAGTGACACATTAACACAGCTGAAACACAAGGGAAGTAAGCTCAATTTGTCCAAAATGCACCACAAAGACACACCTACCACCACTCACTACAGCTGCAACTCCTGGCCTTTAAACCAATTTACTTCTAGGTATTTTAACAATAATGTGCCGGGAAGATCTATGGAGGCATGCACGATTATTTGATGAAAGTCCTAAGTCTATCACCTACAATAGTGAATATTTTTATAAGGCAATCACAGACTTCTAGATGCACAAATGGGAAGTTTATTTTTGATTTTCTCATTTTGCTTACTCCTGGCAGTCTGTATCAGAGAAGTCTGAAGCCAAAACCAGCCTTTCTAAACATGATACAAATACTGTTCATGCCTCAAAGAGCTTACTAGCTTAGCTCAAAGTAGATTTAACTATTCTTGTATTTCAGTGCTGAAGTTCATTAATCTCTTCACAGTAGTAAGAACACAGGCTGACTGAGTTTTTATTGGCAACTTGAAGAAATACTGTTAAATAAATAGCAAGTTAAACTCTCTTTCAAGTTTTTAAAGGCACGGGTACCTGAATGATGTGGCTTTATTAAAAACAAATCAAACATCTTCTATTTGTCTTCCTGTTCTATAACAGCGATGCAGAGAACACAAGTCATTTTAGACAGGTAAACGGTGAAAAATATGCCAACTTCTACTAAGCATGCACAAAAGTTAAAGATGATCCCTTTCAAACTTACACTTCTGAAATCTGGTTCTCCCCATGCAAACCAACAAAAATGTGTTACATACACACATTCATCCACTATTTATCCTGCCCTTCAGTTCACTTGCCAGAAAACAACTGGTACGCTGCAGTTTTGGTTTCTCTGTGCCTACTCCTGAAACACCAAAATACACAGGTGTCACAACTTTTAAAAAATATATTTTAATTTTATGTTCACCACTTCCTTTTCACTGCAACTGTGCAAGCCACTCAGCTAAACAGATAAAAGATCTATGGAACGGGAAAGACGACCTACTTCCAATGCTTACTTTTTCCACACCTGATCATGTATTTCCTACATGGAAACTTACTCTGTTTCATTGGATATTCCATCTACTATTTCGCAAAGCCATTTCAGATAATACCCTGGAAACTAATGCTCATAGCACTGGATTAGCAAACATGAACATCAAATATAGAAAACACAGTAATAGGCTTTGCCCTGTAGCTCCTGCATTTCTTGGAGAGCTCTGAGGACACAGGGGAACTGTCTATGTTAAGAGTGATTGCCATGCCCAAATTTGGCTAGGAGTTGCTTGAGCTTAAATCTAAATCTGTCTCAATTAAGCAGTATGGTAATCAGAACATGCACTGCTAAAAGGAGTAATTCAAAACTTCTAACTGCAATTTCAACATCTGAGCCTAGATTTGGCTGGTCTAGAGATACTCTTTCATACTTGATTTTTGTCCTGTGCCATTTCCCTCCACTACTTTCTGGGTATCAATCTGGCGGGCATGTTGTGTTAGCACTGCCTGGCGCAGAATGGAAATAAAACCACACAGGATGTGGAAAACACTAATTATTCCTAAAATTTTTCCTTTGCCTACCATTTCAAACAGTTACCGCCTGCATGCTCGCTACCATTCCCAGAAAAAACAGGAAGGTGATCCTCAGAATCCTTGGGGAGAGTCTTGTCAATACCAAGGCAGCTGATACCACTGATGGTAAACTGAAAGATCTCAAATTTCTCTGTGTATTCTTCCACAGTCACAAAGGTAATTTTTCTGTTGCATACAGCACTTTCTAGTATTACTAGCAATATTACAAGGCCCCAACAACGGTAACCTGACTGGTTTGAAAGGTGACATTACTAGCCCCTTCAAATTTAGCATAACACTGAATGCATCAAAAAAAAAAAGTAAAAAGATGTAGTGGCTCTATATGTTAAAGAAAAATACTATGATAGAACTGAACAGCATTATGTATTCTGAATCAACTATGAAAATAGATTTTGAACATTCAGCTATTTTTAAGCCTCTGTACAAACCACACTAACGTATTAAGGAATCTTACAATGCTTTTGGATTAACAGCCAATCTGTTAGCTTGTGTTTAATTAATAATATTCTGCAACACAGTAAGGAGCCTGACAGGAGCCTAATGTCCAAGTTAGCTGACATGCAACTTATAATTGCAACTTGGAAATGGGCCTTAACTATACTTAATGTCTTCACCTATTGATATTTTTGTGTGGTATAAAAGTAATTTGTAGAGAGTATTTTAAAAACAACAATACAGTGGAGGATTTTTTCTAGCAGGTTTTGAGGGGTTGGTTAAAGAAAGTAACAGATCATCTCTTTACAAAAAAAAAATCAGTAACTATTTAAAATTGAGTTTAATTGGAATCACTTTCTTCTAACTTTTGAAATACAGGATTAGCTTCAGAAACAAAAAAGCAACCTTTTAGTATAAGCAGAATATATGTGACACTACAAAATACTGAAGGTATGAAACCCAGGTATGGTTAATATTGCCTCTTTATGTTTTCAGCATAGGCAACTGGTTACCATACTTGTTAAACTTGAACTATGTTACTATACCAGTGGCACTGAACAACAGCATATGTAAATGAATGAAGCCCCACTAACAGTTGCCAGCATGCTTTCACTGAGTCAACACTTTCCTTACAAGTTGAAATTATAAATTCTCATTGTATATTGTAACAATAAAGGGTGAATAATGTAGAAAATCATTACACTATGTAACAAGACTGCCATGCAGCATGTCTCAGATACCAGGATAGGATCTGAAAAGCCTACAAAAGAAATACTTCAATACTGTGCAGGCCAAGTATTTCATACAGCAATTCATAATGCTCCAAACCAATCTCTATGTGAAAGAGGGTTCTGAAAACAAAATTGCATATTTATATATTGATTTGTTGGAAATGCCAATGGTGAAACAAAACTGTCCTTATCCATGATGATACAGTGTACTGTCAGCACAGCATTGTATTGGCTTATATCACTTCAGCAAGACACTCAAACATAAAGCCAAATAGAAAATTTAGGGATACACTCCACAGATTTTTAAGTTTTCTTTTATGAAACACAAAGCACATGATTTATAACGTTTTTACAATGGTTCTCAGTACACTGATAAAGTGTTATCCATTAAAACAAAGGTGGCATTTACAGCAATCCACACAACTGAGAATTTGTACACCATTCCTCTCTGCAGAATTAATAGGCACAGAGCCAGGCAGAACATAAAGATCATCCATTAGTATGTAAGTAGTGCAGTTCTTTCTTCCGTAGTGTTGACATTGATCTAACTTTCCTAGCGAACTTTTGTGCAAAGAGGGGAGAATGTATCCAGTTGCTGATGAAAAAGGTTCTTGAAAGCACAACGGAAGCAATTAGAAATACCTCACCCCAACCCCCACCCCCAACTCCCACCCCCTTCCCCCGTGCTAATCAGTATATGTTACATGTATGTTACTGTTATGATATGGAGAGATAAAAAATAGGTACACTAAAAATGGATAACAATTTTGAAAAGAAAAAAAATAAGGTGACGTCTTCTGTCATAAAAAAAAGTGTTGAGAGTTAAGGCAGATATGGCCTTAAATATTTTCAATCTGCATTCTTTCCTTCTAATGTTACATTTACTTCTCATCAAGTAACATTTACCAAAAATATTTCACCAGTTTTCCCTTTTTCAGCTTAGATTCTTCCCCCCCAACAACTTGCTGTTTTCTTGGAAAATGCAGTGTTGATATGGAAACCACAAGGCATTACACCACAGCAGAAGTCAGACCCTTCAGCTTCACTACAGCAAATCACTGCTCTGCTCCTGCAAGAGATTTCTGCTACCCTTTCTAGAACCAAAGATGGGAAGGATGTTTTCTGTTCAACAGCTTATAACAACAAAATCTTCTGTAAGTTCTGAGAAACAAAAACATAAAGGGATGAGATAGTGTTTATAAAACCAAAAGAAAAGGAAAAAAATTAATACAATATTACTTAGCCAAATGGCAAATCAAATCTGATAAACGTGGTAAACGGGCTTTCAATGGCCAGCTTTGTCAGCTTTCTTCTTCTTTCTTTCTTCTATGGCTCTTTCGAGTAAGGCAGGGCGGCACTGGCAGCAAGGAGGGGCACCACATCAGAAACAAACAATAACAAAACCCGGACCCTCTCCTTTGCACAACCAAGCCCATCAAAGGACACAGCCAAGCCTTGGCGCCTCGCCCTCAGCCGCCACCCTGCCCATACGGTCGCTGAAACACAGACCCGAAGGATGCCCGAGCTACAGTGGGGCCCGGACCCGCCGGACTGCCAGCACCCTGACGGCAACAGGTACCGGAGCGGGCACCAGGCACTCCGGCCGCCGCTCCGCCTGAAGCCCGCAAGAACGCCGCGGAGGAGACCGCGGGTCTCGCTTGGGCCTTTGGGCCGGCTTCGGCTTCGAGAGAGCCGCTGCGCGCAGGAGCGCCGGGCCGAGCCTGCCCGGGCCATGGCGGCTGCAGGTGAAGAACATCGCTTCCCCCGCGAGGACGAAACGCTCGCGGTGGGGTTAAAAGAAAGAAACGCTCCCGACAACAGCGGGGAGCAGCCCGGCTTTTGTTTAGGCGAGGCCGGAGCCACGGCCCGCCCGGCCCCCACACCGCTCCCCACGGGCAGCGCGGCCGGGGCGCCGGGCAGGGGACAGAAATAGGCTCGGCGGCTCCGCGACCTCTCCTCGCCTCTAGCCACCCCCAGCGCACCAACGCGGCCGCAATAAATAAAACCTGGAGAGAGAAATACGTTTGGAAAGCCCGCTCACAACTCCGGCGACACGGCGGGCCGCGCCCCGCCTCGCCCGCATCCCCGGAGGGCGCCGCGGGCGGGCTCGCTCCGCACCCCGCCGCCCGGCCCAGCTCCCCGCTTACCCCCGAGGCGCGGCGCGGCCCCGCTTTCCGCCTTCCCGCCCCCGAGTAACGGCGCCCAGCGGCGCCGCCCGCTCGGGTACGCCCCGGCCGCCTGAAACCTAATCCTGCCCCGCCGCCCCAGTGCGGGCGCACCCTGACAGCGGGGGGCGGGGGCCCCACTGTGGGGCTTCCCACTTTCCCATCCCACCGCTTCCCAGACTGTCGGTTCGGGGGGGAAACGGAGGTGGCGGCGCGGAGGTCGCTGCGTAGCCCATGCGGTGCCGTGCCTCCTCGCGCTGGCCAAGGCCCAGCGCTGGGCCGAAGGCTGCCCCGAGAGCCATCGGCTTTACCCCTGGTTCAACAAGATGAGCCTCAGCTGGAGCGGAGGAAAAATGGGAAGCACTGGCAATTGTTGGGCGGGGGGAAGAAAAAAGGAAAAGAAAAAGAAAAAAAAGCCCCCACAAAAATACAAACAAACAAAAAAACCCCCACAAAACACGGGAAAAACCCCATAACACAACAAAAGGAAACAAAAACAACCAACCAAAAAAGCCTAACGAACAACCCATGATGAACTTCCGCAGAATTGTGAATAAGGTCATAGGGGTAATGAAAGGATTATTTTACCTCTCAGCAACAGCTGATTAGTGCCTTAACGAAAACTAAAGAAGATGCTGCCTATGATTCACATCATACATATAAACGTTTAACGATAGAGCACATAATGCAGGTGTGTTAGCAAAACTTGGAAGTATTCTTTTGTTTGTTAACTTTGCTTCAGCTAGCAAACATTGTCAGGATCATGGTCTCCATTCTCCCTTGCCAGGAGATGTGATCAGGCCATCCCGTGGAATTAACACCCTGCACAGGGCAAGGAACCTGGGCTGTTTGTCTGGGCACATAGACCCTGGCTCCTTGATGCGATCTTTATCCTCGTGCTTTCTGATTTGATTTGGTTTGGTACTTTCTCCAAATGGATTTTAAGTGTAAGCTTCACCATATTCAAGTGGAATTTGTTTGGGGTTGTTTTTTTGTCTCACAAACTAAAGAAAATTATTGTTTTGGAGATACAATGGAACGCAGCCCTATTCAGAAGCAGAACATTTGTCATGTAAACATTAAGAAACGCAGCTCTTAATACATTGCATGAATTTAAATTTTTTTGATAGTAACTAATGAAAAAAGTTGATCCTTCAAACAATATGCAGATTGAAGAACTCCAAATGAATAGCGACCTTTCCTCTGCTATATATTAAAATATGCATGTAATTACACTCATTTAAGAATCATTCTTCCAGTTTTTAGCTAAAAAAAACAATTTTCAAGATTTTATTCACATTCACAGTTACATTGTTCAATCCAGCATGTTCTGGTAAACTTAATGCTTTTTTTAATCAAATGTGGATGCTCTGTTTGCTATAGCTAGGGCATTAGAAACTATAGATTGTCCCACTGGCTTTCTGTGATGTATGACTCTTTATTGGATCCGGAATGAAATCTTGAAAGTAAGGTACAGTTTATTTCCAGCTATCATTGTTCAATAAATAAGCCGTGATAAGATACGTAAGTGTAAAAGCAGACAGCTGTTGCTATTTTTTTCTTTTGCTCAGACTTTAAAAATTATATCCCACCAAAATAAAAATATAGTGACTCTAATGAGTTCATTTGGAGCTAAAACCAGGTAAAAATTAGGTGCAATGGTACATAGCTTTCGGGTAATATTCTAATATACAAACTGCTCTTCTCAAGTTAAATTATTTTTCAATTATATTCAGATTTTGTCAAGTCCCTTGAAACATATATGAAGTAGATTATACCTCTGAAGTTCAAAACATTGTACTATCTGAGGCCTTACCTGTATTAAAAATATTTTCATGGGTATAATTATGTAACGTAGCTGTACCCACAAACCTCTCAGTAAACATACAACACATCTGTAACGGGAATTTGCATCACAGTAACACAATGAGCTGTCTTGTACAGTAGCTGATAACTCTGATGAAGAGTCAAGCAAACACTGTTCTAGCAAATAGCAAAGCAAACTGTTAGAGGCTGGAGTACACAAGTGGTCTTGTGGATATACCTGCTAATAGGTTTAGAGAGATAACTAGAAAGACATGAGCAATTAGTATTGAATAATTTTTTTCTTTTTCACGGAAGTCTGATAAAGCAGAACAAAATGGTAGTAAATTCACAGATTCCACAGAGGAAAAAATGTTACCTCTCCAGCCCCTCCCAGAACAAGCGGGTCTCAAATATTAGTGATTCCCCAGGGTGAGTTAGGTGGTGTACTGCGACACACAATGTTTAAATTATGTCATGGCTTCATTAGTGTAAGTAGTATAGCCATTAATGATGTGTAATTTTGAGAGATGTTGTCCTTAAAATGTCCTTAAGATGGGAGGAAAGAGAATTTGCTCTGTATTTCAAGTCTAAATATATTTACAAACTAAAAAGATAGAATTGATATATCTATATGCATTCATCCACATGATCTGAAATAAGAACTACAGGCAGTTTTTAAAAACATAAGCTGTCTTCAAAGGACCATAAAATCCATAATGTAATATTCTGTCAGAAAGGACTCTTAAGGAGAAGATGAAGGACTAATAAAAACTTTTTTATGTTCTCCAATATTAACCTCCAGTAATATTTCATTTCTCAGGCCAATTTATAATATAGTCATGATAAAAGTATCAATATTGGATGAAATGTCTGCCTTCCTGATTTACTTACTGCTGGTAAAATAGTGACGATTAATATTAATGATGTACTGCTTAGGTTTATTAGGTAACATGGAGAAGAAGTAAACTCAGAAAAAAATTTACAAAAATAACAGGGGCACCAAAATCAAGGCTATGTGTCCACTAAATCATTCATTAGACCACTATTGAGTATGCAGTGGTTTAAAACAGTAATGGAAACAGTATCTAGCAAATGAAATGGGAGTGAGTCTGATCCTGCTCTATTTGAGTCACAACCATTGACTTCACTTTAAGAAGGTTACTGCTTATGAAACATATTTGACAACATTTAAGCACAAGACAATTTCCCAACAAAAAATTATACATTCACAACAGTAATTGTTTAGTTTCATCACTTCATGTATTGTATTTTGGTGTGGACATTGGTATTGCAGGCACCACTGCAGAACGGGTAGAGTATATATTTTAGGGACCTAGAAAAATTCTGAGAGGAAGGACTTAGGAGTATATATATGTTATGTTTGTGCTTGAAAAATTCCAACTCTGCACTTATAATAAAATATGAAAAGGGAACAATAAACCCTTTTCATAAGCACTATCTTAATTAAAAAATTAATACATTTTTGCTTGTATAACCTTGCTTTTCAATATTACAGCATCATTTGTTAATATATATTCATGTGTATTTATGCATACGTAGATACAATCTTACACTTTTTAGCAGAGCATTTATTCAAATTTTAGGTTAAACACAGCTAATAACAATCTTCCTTGTTAGAAAATGGTACTACAGATTGATTTTTTTTCCAGATGGGTAAACCAAGAGTAATCCATTCCGTTCAGTGGAATTAAACTGTAGAAAACCAACTTGAGATCAAAAGTAACTACAATCCTAATTGCTGGTGCTGCTAATCTAAGTGTGCAGTTATGTGTTCTATTCTTATCTATCCAAATAAGGCTGTCTATCTTTCTTCTTTTTCATGGAGCTCTTTAGAATATAATATTTTGTACTATATTTTCCAGAAGTAATAATAGCAAAAGCATACAGAGAAATTGAATATAACACTCTTCTCCATCATCTCAACATAAAAGTTATGTTTCAAAAGTCAGGTGGCAAGTAACTATGTAGTCGGAGTTAACACCTTGCATGTTGTTATGCACCATTAAAATTAGGAACTTTCTCTTAACTTTGGTGCTTGGAATTCATTCAGTTTTTGGATTATTATGCTGGCAAGTACAGATATTAGTTTCACTTACTGGAGCATACATGTTGGCAAGAATGGTGCATAGATTTACATTTTAAAGGTTTTTAGGGAAATTGTCTCCCCTGGGGACATACTTCCTATCTGTTATTACTGCTATTGGAGGTTACACATGTGCATAACAGAAAAAGTATGCCCCATAAGGTAAAATAGAGTAAAAAAATCATAAAAGGTATGTTAATTATTTATAACTACAAAACAAAATATTTGAAATTACGGCAAATTAAAACAGCATTTATTTGCACACAAACAGGATTGTTTGAAAGCACAGGCCTTGCCCATAGCAGAGAAGTGAAGCCAAATAAGCAAAAGTGCTTATAAACCTTATCATAGATTTTTCAGGCACATAATACCTACAAGGAGAGTCTGGTTTTGTCAGAGTAAGGCTATTTTTTTTTTAAAAAAAATAGATTTGCTTTGCTGAAGGTGACCTTGTTTTTGACAGATGCCACTCTCAGAAATCTAATTTAAAAAGCCTTTTTTTTCGGAAGTGCTTCAAGGGACACAGTCCTGAGCAACAAGTGATCTGGAGTGGTTATCAATGCAACAGTATTTGAAAAGACAAGGCAATATCTCATGAATAAAATTTTGGTTAGGAAAATTGGTGGGTCCTACATGAGATTTCCTTGAGTTATAAAACATTGAGAAGGGAAAGAACTGACATGACTGGTTCAGGAGTTTATAAGCAGCTGTATTAGAAAAATAGCACCTCTTCCTTAAGTGCTGGGATATCAGAACAGTGCTGTGGATTTGGCTGAAAAAAATGCCATGTGATTAACCAGTTTTACAGACAGGTAAATAACAGAACATTAGATGGGACAGAGCCATGTTTATAGGAAGAAAAGGATATATTTCTCTAGAAGGTTGTTTTATTTTCAGAATAAATTCTCTTGGAGATGAATTGGTGAAATTGAAGTAAAGCATCACAGTATGCATAGGTCAGTTTGTATATGGCTCTGCAGTCTATCACTGTCCAAATAGTATGTATTTTCTTCTTAAGGCATTAATTAGCTAATCACTGTTTCTGAGATCCCGCCCTAGACAGTGTATGATGCAGACTAGATTTAAAAGTACAGGTCATCTTCAGTTCTTTACTTCTTATCCAAACTGTGAAATGGAGAGGTGTTTCTGTTTCATTGACTTTCAGATTTAAAAGTTTAGGAAAAGTACAGCTCTGCATTTGCCGTCTCGAGCCTTTTGTTCCAAGAAACAGTCATGATATTACCTGCTTCAGATAAGCCGTTCTCTACCTATTGAACCTGCAAAATGGTGTCTCCCAGTCCCAGACAAGGACCTGCATCAGAGTTGTTGTCTCTTTGAAAGGACTGTGAAAAGTTACAGATCGCTTTACCAAGTCATTTTGTGTACAAAGACACCTTCCAAACAGCGCTCCTCCATGACCTTCCACAAATGCTTTTCCAAAGGGGCTGTTTCCATATGGCTCTGCATGATCTCTCTCAATTTAGGCACAGGTAGAGAAGAGGCAAAAATTTACATCTGTGTCCTTCTTTCTCCTTATTTATGATGTAGCTACACTTCAGTTTAGGACTAAAACAATTACTAGTATTGCTGGTTTTATTAAGTTTTATACTGTTAATACATAGTTGAGTTGAATAACTCTTTATTACAGACTAGGAATTACAACACAGTGTGGATGGTGATGCTGCTGGTCTGGAGGTTTTGAGTCTAAAATCCAAGCTTGCCAAGTGCATATTGCTCTGCCTAGGAACCTGAAAACTAGGTATGGCTCATTCACATCAGCCCAGTCATTTGTGGATGGCATGTGACATCTCTGAAAGAAATAGCTCTAAACTCTTGAAGACATTACCCACCAAAAAGGCTTTATTAGCCATTATTGCTGTCATCCTGTACCAATGCTATTTTATCTAGCAAGATCTGCACCTGTAAAAACAAGGAAGAGCAGAGCGAGCCCTTTATGTATTGAAAATATCTCCTATTCAGTGGGCTGAATGAAAGGAGGAAACTTCTGGTGCTTTGTGCTACAGACTGGTGGCCCATATGTGAAAAAGCATGTCTATAACTGGCCAAGCTTTTAAGGTCTCAGGGAGGTTCACTGATGTAAAAATTCCTTTCAATTTGCTTTGATTGGTGCTAGACTTGCCTGCCTCCATACTTTCTCAGCAGCTGCAAAGGAGTTCACTGTTCCCACACACCACCATGAAAGCACTAAGAAAAACTGGAAAACCACAGTGAATAGAAGAAGTTTGAAATGACTAAAAGACTTCAGCCGCAAGAGGGAAAAAAAAGATTTAAGTACTCTTGTCTATGTTCTTCCTTGCTAAGGCAGCTTTTGGCCTAGCATTGTTTAGTAGGAAAATGAATGCTCTCTGCCCATATCAAAGTAGCTCTGTCACGGCCCTAAAAGCCATAATAAGGTGTAGGCATCTAATATATTTACAGATATATACCAAGCTGAACTAATCAAATTTTCTTTGGATCCAGGTTGAGATTGGTTATCTTCTACTTTTTGTCTTAGGAGAACTTCCAAACAGGTCTCTCACTTCATGTAACACTGTCAACTTTGGAAAAATCTTTATTTGAATTCTTTTTTATGAATTGTAAAAGATATGCTGAAAGTACTTTGAAGTGGATTGATACTTTGCCTCTGCAATTTTATGCAGGAATGGTATGTTTATACCCTATTATAAATAGTTTTTAGAAAAAATTTACCAGTTTTGCCTTCTGCCTTTCAATTGACTCAAGCTTTCATTAAGCCATAAGCATCAGCAGTCTGATAAGGGAGTGTATACCAAGTACAGCAGTGACAGTCATGCATTGCTCACAAGAGTATTTTCCTTACAAGTTTGGCAGGGAGTAAGCAATTTTTCAACTTTGATGAGGGATCTGAGAAATTAAATTTTCTGTGGGAACATAAATACCTTGTAACACAGAGGTGTTGAAGACACTTGTTAAAACCAAGGGGGAATTGCAAACTCTGGAAATTAAGGAATTTGAACATCTGTTAAAACTCAGTAAGTGTTTCTCCAATGAGTGAAATAAAAAATGTGGTAGACTTTCAGTATAGAAGCTTGGAAAGAATCAACAGAAGAGGTTTATACTTCAAGTAATATGGCAGATGGTTCAAAAAAGGTCCTCATTATTTCACTTAAAATTTTTAAATAAATCGGTTGAGCACCCAAGAGGAACAAAGAGAATTTTAAGGACTACATTACCAAGTATCAGATGTGGACAGGCATATAATATAATTAAGTTTCTGTCACTGCAACTTGCTGAACCTTTTAAACCTCATAAAGAAGGAAAGGCATCAGTTCCCTAGTAGAACTGGTCCCCAGGGTCATTCGAGCTACTGCTGGGACCTATCCTGAATTCTAACTATTCAGATGGGCCTACATGGCCTGATGCACTGCTATGCAGAGATAGGTAACCTTAGCTTCAGGTATTCAGAGATGACTTAGAAACCTGAAATACTAGATCCACATTAGAGCAGAACTTTGACTTGACTAATTAGTTCTGGGCAACAGAGAATTTTAGCCCATGTGGACACTGTGCTAGTGTGACTGTCCTGCTGCTAGTACCCATGTGGTTTCATGAAATTTAACAAGGGCAGTTGCTGGGTTCTTCACCTGGAACATGGCAACCCTGGATGCACACACACACTGGGGAGCGAGATGCTGGAGAGCAGCCCTGTGGAGAGGGACCTGGGAGTTCTGGTTAACAGCAAGTTGAACATGAGCCAACAGTGTGCCCTGGCAGCCAAGAGGGCCAACCGTGTCCTGGGGTGCATCAAGCACTGCATTGCCAGCCAGTTGAGGGAAATGATTGTCTGGCTCTACTCTTCACTGTTGCAGCCTCACCTCTAGTACTGTGTGCAGTTTTGGGTGCCACAGTGTAAAAAGGACGTAAATCTACTGGAGACTGTTTAGAGGAGGGACACAAAGCTGGTGAAGGGTCTAGAGGGGAAGTCGTATGAGGATTGGATGAAGTCACCTGGTCTGTTCTGCCTCGAGGAGACTTAGAGGGGATCTCATGGCTGTTTACTGCTTTCTCACAAGGGAAGGAGGTGAAACAGGTGCTGATCTCGTCTCTCTTGCAACCTATGACAGGACTAGAGATAATGGCAAGAAGATGTGCCAGGGGAGGTTTAGATTGGATATTAGGATGAGATTCTTCACCAGAGGGTGGTGGAGCACTGGAGCAGCTCTCTGGGGAAGTAGTCATGGCACCGAGTCTGCCAGCATTCAAGAAGCATTTGGACAATGCCCTAAGTCACACGATGAATGAGTGTTGGGAGTGTCCTGCGTAGCGATAGGAGTTGGAATCAATGATCCTTTTTGGGTCGCTTTCAATTTGGGTAATTCTATGATTCTGTGATATAGATACGTGTAATTATCAAATATATTCTACAGAGAATGAGCAATCCACAACGCATGCAGACAATAGACATACTATGACTGGTTTAGGATGCGATAAAACACGGCAATGTTTTTTAGTGAAAATGATTGAAATTGAAGATACACAAGTTAGTTGACTCGTGCAACATCAAACATTTTTCCCTGACAGGTGCCATAAGATCTGCTACAGTCTTTGCTTACAGGAAGTCAACAAAGATTGAGGGACACTCTAGCACAGCAAATGGGACAAAGAGGGAAAACGGGAAACAAATGTTCATTGTCTGTTCCACTGCAGGTACTAAGAGACCTCAAATTAAGTTGGAAGTTACTAATTATAACAGAAGGGTATACTTCTTTATGCAACATGTGGAACTCCTTGCAACAGGACAGATGTTTACATGGGATCAATAGAAGTTTAATAAAAAAATATGAAAGAAAACCTGTTTTAGATTTAAAAATGAAGACATGAAAAACTGTGAGACAGAGAAAATATTAATTACATTTATGATCATAATTTTCTCGTACTTTTCATCAGAAACAGTCAGATAATGCTTAGATGCCTTATTGGGTGCTGGGACGCCTTACTGGAAGAAGTGTGTTAGCTAACTAGGAAGTATATTCTATTAAAATAAATATGTTCCTAATAATCCTCTCAAAAGAACACACTATGCGAAATCAGAGATTTATGTAATGATTTGGCTTGGAAAGGAACTTTGAAGACCATCTAGGCCAACTATCCTGCCATAGGCAGGAATGTCTTTCACAAGATCAGGCTGCTCAAAGCCCCATCCAACCTGGCCTTGAATGATTGCAATGATAGGACATCCACAACTTCTCTAGGAAACTTGTTCCAGTGTCTCACCATCCTCATCGTAAGTAATTTCTTCCTTATGCCCAATCTAAACATAGCCTCTTGCAGTTTAAAAGTCTTGTCACTACAGGTCCTGGTAAAAAGCCTATCTCCATCTTTCTTATGAACTCCACTTATAGTACCGGAAGTCTGCAATAAAAGCCTTCTCTTCTTCAGGCTGAACAACTCCAATTCTCTCAGCCTTTCTTCACAGATGTGCTCCAGCCCTCTGATCAATGGTCCTCCTCTGGATGCGTTCTAACAGTTCTAGATTTGACTACAGAGGAAGTCAAGCTAACTTGCCCAAGATTACCTTCAAAGTTACAACACCACTGAATTGACAAGTCCTTGCTGGAACCCTGGTTTTGTTTAGTGACAGTCGTTCAAAGGTGGATGTCAAGTGTATTGTTATAAAGTACATGGTAGATTGGACCACAAGTGGCAAAATTTTACAATACATAAGGTGTATGATGGAAAATATAGTCATATAGGCATTTATAGTGTGATATGTACTTACATGCTGAGTTTCTAAAGGCATCTGTAATAACTTACTAGTATCTTCACTTTTGTCTCTTTATGAAGAGCAAGTCCATCACAATACAATTGGAAAATAAAAGGCAACCTCTAAGTCTGTTTAGAAAAACTAAATTCTGATTTTCAAATATTTAGGGTTTTTTAGTATAGCAGCATTTCCATAATATCTTAAAAAAATTCACTGTTTGCAGTCCTGAATGTCACTTTAGATTTTCCATGATCACAGCCTTAGGGATCATTGAATCATATGCAAGGATTATTTTGTAATGAAAAATATATATAAAAAAGAATGTAGTTCTCATAAATTAACACTGTGAAAAAGCTATGTTTTTGAAGTAATATTTGTGCAATACTCAGAGGGCTCTAACTAAAACCTGCTTTTCATGTTGCTGACTATAGTTGCTACCTTTTAAATGCCTTTTCAAATACTCTTAACTATTTTGATAATAATAGCCATTTATTATAAAGGATTTTATGTTCCTAATGGATTGCTGTAATACCACACTGACGACATGTCAGGTCGACAAGGTTAGATTGGGCCAGATTGCTTGTGATTTGTTGTAGTTTTAGAGAACTACACATCATTAAAGAGAAAGCATTTTGCATGGTTATTGAGTAGCAGTCCCTCTGACCAAGCTACAGTGAGACATATTTCCTTATAATGCCTGAAGCATTAAAAGATTTATCTAATATAATTATGTTTAATTTACCAAGAATAGGAGATGTTTACATATACAAAATATCCTCATGTCCAAAGCTACTGCTAATCAAGGTATTTGTCAGTATTTTTGCCTCCCAAATTAAAAAATCACTTATCCAGGCTGCTGGTCCTCCATCTTAAACTCTATAATTTCCTACTGTTTTAATATGCAAGAAGGCCTAGAACGATGATCCAGGGGAGCTACAGGCTGACCTTGATACCAGGAAAGTTTATGGAGCAATTAATCTTGAATGTGCTCACTAGGCAAATACAGTTTGAACAGGGAATCAGGCCCAGCCAGCAGTGGTTTGTGAAAGGCAGGTCTTGGCGTGAGCAAACCAGTTTCCTTCTATGACCAGCTGATGCACCTAGTGGAGGAGGAAAAGGCTGTACATGTTATTTACCTGGACTTCAATAAAACCTTCGACACTGTCTCCCACAGCATTCTCCCGGAGAAGCTGGTGGCTGATGGCTTATACAAGTGTACTCTTCACTAGATAAAAACCTGGCTGGATGGCTGAGCCCAGAGAGTTGTGGTGAACAGAGTTAAATCCGATTGGCAGCTGGACACAAGCAGTGTTCCTGGGGCTCAGTGTTTGGGCCAGTATTGTTTAATATCTTTATCAATGATCTGGATGAGAGGATTGAATGATCCCTCAGTAAGTTTGCAGATAACACCTAATTGGGCAGAAGTGTCCATCTGCTTGAGGGCAGGAAGGCTCTGCAGAGGGATCTGGACAGGCTGAGTCTGTGGGCCAAGGCCAGTTTTATGAATACAACAAGGCTAAGAGCCTATTTCAGCATAGTGGTTAAAAACCCTATGCAATACTACAGGCTTGGTCAAGTGTGGCTAGAAAGCTGCCTAGTGGAAAAGGACCTGGGTGTACTGGTCGACAGCCATGTGAGCATGAGCCAGCAGTGTGCCCAGGTGACCAAGAAGGCTAGTAGCATCCTGCCTTATATCATAAATGGTGTGACCAGCAGGACTAGTGAAATGGTCATACCTCTGTACTCAGCACTGGTGAGGCCACATCCTGGATACTATGTTCAGTTTTGGACTCCTCACAGAAGGACATTGAGGTGTTAGAGCAATTCCAGAGAAAGGTAATAATCTGGTGAAGGGTCTGGAGAACAAGTCTTATGAGGAGTAACTGAGAGAACTGGAGTTGTTTAGTCTGGGGAAGAGTGGGGCCATATCACTCTCTATAACTGCCTGAAAGTAGATTATGGTGAGGTGGGTTTTGGTCTCTTCTCCCAAGTAACTAGTGATAAGACAAGACGAAATGACCTCAGGCTGTGTCAGAGGAGGAGTAGATTGGATATTATGAATAATTTCTTTGCTAAAAGAGTGGTCAAGTACTGGAACAGGCAGCCCAGGGAAGTGGTGGAGTCACCATCCCAGGAGGTGTTCAAAAAACAGACATGGCACTTCAGGACATGATATAACAGGCATTGGAGGTGTTCTGTTGATGGTTGGACTCAATGATCTTAGAGGTCTTATCCAACTGTAAAGATTGATTCTAATAAAGTCTAAAACCTGAGATAAAAGCTATAATCACATTTAAAAAATTTTTAAAGCTGTAGTTCCTGTCTAACTGCAGGTGAAACATAAATCAGCAATTTTAGACATTGTTCTGTTCAGCCTAGCACAGACCTATAAAGTGTTATGTTGATGATTTGTGCATCTTGTTAATGAAGTAGGTTTAATGATGAACGTAGACAGAAATCAAGCAAAAGCTGCTATTCATAACCTACAACATTCGTTATTAAATGGACTATTCCATAGACCATTTCAAAGATCCGTTGAAAGACAAGGCATACAAACTTATTACTAAATCTCAGAGGATGCCACTTCTTAGTTTTTTTCCTGCATTCCTGAACTGGTACAGTACCCACTCTGTCTCCCTCCTCTGGTCAAGATAAAAGTGTTTCTCTGCAATCAGGGCATTCAACCAAAATTAGAGAGAATATCCCCGATATTGGCTTTTTCTAAGAAATGTGACTTGAAATCTAGCAATAAAACATTATTTAAAAGGTGGGGCCTTAGCGTACCTTTTGCTTCTGCAAGTTTTGAGAAAATCATTTAAAATATAGCAAAATTAATCTATTAGAAGGTTACAGAAGGTTACAGACTGTTCTTTGAAAAAAGACTGATGTAATTCCCTTCATGTGTTAAATGGCTGAGGATGCATTTCATTGGAAATTTATTATAGTTGAAAGTTTTTCTTTGTCTTTTTACACTTTAAAAACATAATTTATGAAGAGCAATAATTCATGTGTACTGTTCCCTGCCCATCAGCATTTTAGCGCTTTCATTTCTAATAGGATTTCAATCCATTTCATTAAGTGCCTGGCCAGCTATAAATGAAAAACTCCTGTAAGAAGCATCCAAATATCTTCAGTCAGTGAAGTGAGTGCAGGAGAGAGTTGGGTGTCTCTCTGTCCTTATGCAGACACCATATTGCAGGACATCTGTACCATCAGAGAGGTAATAAAGCAGTTCTGATGTAATATTAGGACTATTTAAATTCTGACTCAGAAAACCTGTGCCTAGCATTAGATTAATATTCTATCTCTTTTATGTAATTGCAGTGACATTTGTTTAGTACTGACAGCCTGTAGTATCCCACGTCCCTTTAAATGCATGATGAGGAAGTGTTGAAAAAAACAGCCAACATTGACTGATATACCAACTCAGAAATACAAACCAAAATACTCAAATTGCAACTGTGACAGTGGTATATTTCATGACAGTGAAAATGTCATATTAGCAAGATTTGAGCGCAATAGCATAGGTAGTTATTTTAATGTAAAAAAAAGTAAAGTAAGTTCTTGCAAGGAGTGATGCTTTCTTTGACCAATACTAATAACCTTGTAATTTTTTACCTCAAATATCACATGTAATGATTAAAAAAATTATTTTACCAGTAGATGTCAGTAAAATCATTGAACTCAGCTACAATGCAGCAGAGTATATTCTTTGTTTGCACTGCTGCAGACAAATTAAACTACATTGATGGAAGTTAGAATATTGTGAAACACCTAATCCAACAGTTTTGGAAGAAATTGAGTCTGTACCTTTAAAATGGGTTAATTTATAGCAGCAAAAGCTTGAAGAGCTTTTCAGTGCTGAAAAATTCAGAAGTGTTTTCTAATCATCTTCTTTACTTGCTGCCAGCAAGTCTCATTTCCTTTTAACTTTTGCTCCTTTGGTTGAAATCCTGATAAATCCTTATCCCAGGAATCCCAAATTGCTGCAGAATTAACACCATAAGTAGCAATAAAACAATGGGGCACCACATCACACTCACCTCACCAATTCTGATAGCCTAGTAGCTACAACAGCATACCAAACAAAAAGTGTCTTTTCCTAGGTATGCAATTTAGACACATTTGATGATACCTGACCCTGCTGTTTAAAACTGACTGGACTCTGGATAAGTACTGAATCCTTAACACAGCTTGATTTTGTTTAGCTTGAACCAAAGCAGGCCAGTAGTATCCATCAAAATAAAGAATCAAAAATGAGATGTTCCTTCTCAGTCAGCCTGCTTCCGTTGCCACAGACAGTCCTTTCCCAAGGCCTTCAAATGCCAGCTGGACAAGCTAATCACTGGTCAGTACTTTCATGTCTCTTGCATTTTTCTTTTGCAGTCAACATGTTTATACTCACTGCCATCCACAGAGATTCTGAAATATGCCCAAAGAAATGAAAGTCTTGCAGGTGCCTGGATGTCATGTGCTGTGCTTACTTTCATGCAAGCGTTGTGACATTTCTTTGCCCTGGAGACAAGGTAGGAAAGATGTCAGAAGGCAGGGAAGTGGGTGCCTTAGTCTCCCTGGTACAGCAGCTCGGGGCAGAGGCAGAGTGTGAATTGTGTGGGCTGAGCACCAGAAAGGCAAAAAACAAAGAGGGACCACAGGACCTTATTTCCATGATGCCATCTTTTCCCTCTGCTGGTGAACATGAATTGAGAGGTGTTGTAATGGACTTCTCATTCTTGTGCCAGCTTGACTATTTTTTATGTACATGCTTTTGACTGTCCTGCTGTGGGACTTCTGTATCATTTACATGACTGTAGGCTATCAGGCACCTTGGGACAGATGTTGCAAAGAGCACTTGCACTTAACTGGCAGAGACTGTTTTTTTCTCTTTGCCCCCCCCCCCATGTGCCGTGGATACACTTTTCTTGACTCTTCATCTACCCTGGTATAGGTGACAGACTGATCCACAGGACACATGACTGGAAATACAAAGGTCTGGTTTCTGTCTCTGGATTTGTGGTGTTCTGAAAGTTTTCTATCTATTCTACTGCTACTTTGTCATCTGAGGTACTGAAGTGTTTTACAAACTGGAGGTAAAAACACCAAATGCTACAAGAACCATAGTCAAACCTTATTTTGTCTCACAGAGGAATTTGCAAAGAGATTTTATTCATGCAAATGATGAGATCCAAGGTTATCAGAAAGAATTTGCTTTAGTTTTAACCCCACGCACATATTTCACATTCCTGTTACACTTCTATACACTCCTCTATCTTTTTTGACAAATATGTGTGCGTACAGTGGCTTGTATAGGAAGTTAAGTTAGTGGGACCAGATATGTTGAACTGGCCAATTTATAATCACATTAAAAAGTAAACTAGCTCATGATGCTTTTTTTCCTTATTTCAAGTTTTTGTATGCAAAGACTATGATTCGATTTTTTTCCCTGTGATAGCTGCTGATAGTTGTGACACCTAAAGCAAAATATAAAATTAGATTCTCCGTCATGATTTAGGTGTTAGTGATGTCATTATTTTCAGAGAAACACAAAACTCACTCCAAAACCTGAACTGCATGAACACCATGCAGGATGAAATCACTGGAGATGCTTACCTGTAAGAAAAACAAAAGAGAAGCAGAGACAAGAAAAGTTGTCTATTAAATGACTCTTTCTAAAGAAAATTGGGCATACTATCAAGTCAAAGAAAGTTCTTCTGAGAAAATTGCTCTGCTTCTTTATGATTTTAGAAACTCACATGAGAACCCTCAAGGTGGAATGCAGATTAGAGTAAACTCAAATGAAAATTTCATCGACACATGCTTCTTTCTCCTCTCTCTGACTTCTGTTATCTGTGTTTTGTCAGTGCACAAATATCAGTTTTCTACAATTAGGCAAAACTGTTCATGAATGAATTGAGAAATGCATATTGTTTTCTGAAGACGCCAGGGTAATCAGCAACAGCTCTGTTCTTGACTAATATCCTTCTTGGCTTCATGAATCACAGAAAGTTTAACACTCTTCATCAGACTTAACAGACTGTATTATTTACAATCTCTCCAGTTCTCCTGAAAGTCAATAATCAGTCCCACATTGCTGATTATTACCAGACACCTGGCATTAAGATGTATAAAGTACATAATATCCAGTACAGAGCTCAGGATAAATACGTCTCAGTGACACTAAGTTCTCTGATCAGGTACAAGATAAAGAAAGAAGAGAGATGAAATCAGACACTCAAGAGACTGTACTTAATATACAGCCTGGTAAATGTGGTTAGGATCAAAGATGGAGAAGAATATATGTTGTGTAATAAGAGGTGGACTAGACTTTTAAAATCAACAGATCCATGAAAGTAAATGGACGGTAAGATGTAACACTGCAAAGCCTTTCTCCTGTTTCTCTAGTACTTCTATCAATCACACAGAAATAAGTACTGCATGAGAAAGTCTTGTCTGTGGGAGAGAGGAAAGAACTTTCCATTTGTTGCTGTCTGAATAGCCATCTAAAATTAGTCATTGATATTTTGACAAAATGCAAGGGAAAACTTGGTCCACTCAGTAACTTAAGTTCAGGAGAAAGAAAAATGTTTATAACCATCAGACAGAAGATATATTTCCTGTAATATAACATAGTAAATACAGACTTTTTAGGGGAGAGAGCTGTATTTAGTTAAGTGCTATTACATTACTTACTACTTAAAAATAACTAAAAAATTGTAGGAGACTGTCTTGAATTGCCAGGTGCATTATCATTCAGTCCTTGTTAATATTCCACGGTGGAGTGTTCACTTTGGCTTGTTTTTGCCATAAGATAAAGATCTTCGTGCTACTGCATGTGCAACAGCTTTCAGTTCTTCAGTGAAATTTAGGTGGCTTGGCCTCACCACTAGGTCACAAAATTCACCCAGTGGGGAAGTCATAAAATCCAAGAGAAAAGCCGAGCATGCTCAGCTAGGATGTCACTGTCGTGCCTCTATGCACCTCGCTGCTTTCCTTCACACAGCCTGGCTGTCCCTAAGATGCCTGTCCTGACCCTGGTCTTCAGAGGGGTGTCTGTACAGCCAAAGGCAAGCTGTAGTCAAAACCATTTGCTCAAACCTTTGACATGACTGCTCAACTAGTGGAAGGTGTCATTACAATCGGCTGTGAGAAATGATAGTTTACGAGATGATGGCATCACTGAACAACATGTAAGATTTGGCTAAACCCTCCTTCATCCTATTTGCTCCTTTTCTGAAATTCAGCTGTTGTGCCCCAGCATACTAATTCTGCTATGCCATGAGACAGCAAGATGCTCCATTTTTATAGCTTTGCAATAAATACTTAACATAACTTGATGAGATATGTAGCATTGCTAGCTTGCTCAAAGTCTAAGTTGGAACAGTCTGCCATGTGTTTCTCTACCCTCCATATTGCATGTTAGTATTGCAAAAAGTAAAGGAAGGGTGAACTAAGCAGCATAAGGAGGGCAGCAGGTCTTTATTCCTTTTTATTTTCATCTCTTTTTTGAGAAGACTGCTAAACCACTCCCTTTACTGAAGGAGGTCTTCAGTAGAGTGAGTTATGAGAGAGACCCACAAATGGGATATGAAAAGCAGCCTGCCTTAAAGCTCTTTATAGCAGTAGAAATAAACAATCCTCTGGTGCCACCAGCATTTTTTTAGTGGTTTGCCCCAGCGGTCCAGTGCCTTATGGTGGAGGCAATAGCCTTGTGATGGCAGGAGGAAGGCACTGAAGTTCAAATCCACAAAGCATTTATACACGCAACTCCAAGCCCACAACCGTTGGAAGAATTATGCAGCTGGTTTTCGGTCTGGGAAATAGAAAAAAACCACATCATCTGAGAAAAGCATAAAGGTATGCAAATTAGTAGCAAAAAAAAATCATAAAGGCATGCAAATTAGTAGCAAATACAAAAAGGAGTCTACCCTGTTGCATCATCCACCACTCCTTTTTCCAGTCAGTACCAGGTGCCCAGCTAATCAAGGACTAGCACACCCAAGGATGGGCAAGGTTAACTTAGTCAAAGTTCAGTTTGTCCTCACACTCCTTGGTGGTGCCCTCAGGACTGCACCACCATGGACCCAAATGATTTGACACCAACAAATGGCTCACAACACTTCTAAATGCTTGGAATCAAACATACTAAAAGTATGTGTAATGAAAGTATGTAGCAGAATTGCATATGAGTGTGCATTGATGGAAGAAATATGCTGA
This sequence comes from Tapera naevia, assembly GCA_033556795.1. NCBI lineage: Eukaryota > Metazoa > Chordata > Aves > Cuculiformes > Neomorphidae > Tapera > Tapera naevia. Next base: position 5,562,874 of record JAUMJJ010000016.1, read on the forward strand.
GTTAAGCTGTTGATGCTTACAAGACCCATAAGGCAAATTTAAAAAATAAGAAAGAAAATAATTAAAAAATTGTATCCACATCATCTGACTTGAAACATGTATTAAAGAATTCATGCTCATAGTAAAGCCATCTCAATATTTTAATTCACAAAAGAAAGAATAAAATATATCACTTAGAGGGGACCAAATCATTCACAGATTAAGTTGGTCAAAAAATGTACTTTGAAAGGACAGAAGGAAGACTCTTCATAGAATTTTGATGGAAATGAGTTATTTAAAACAGAAACTGGCTGACTGAAAAACACAGATGAAACTAAATATTGAAGGCACTTGGAAGCCTAGCCCAGATGCAATTTTTTTCTGTGTGACTGCAATAATGTAACCTAGAAGTGAGAAATTAATATCACCGAGACTGGAGGTAAGGTAGTAAGAGAAATCTGGGTGTGAATTTTGTGATTCAGCTGTATGTCTCCATACACCTACTACTTTTCAGAGCACCTCCATCTTTATGTAAATGATGGATTCTTAAAATGTATACTGTATGATTTCTAGAATGAAAGCACCCCAGTTTTGCATAAATTAAACAGCAGATCCTGATAACTTGCCTTTCCCATTTACATTATGCCTCAGTTCCAGATCCATGAGAGTAGCATATGGTCCAGAAATGGGAAAGCTGTGGGACTTCCTGTCGCCCTATTTCTCCAACATGTTCAGGTCTCTCTGAATGGTAACACAGTTAGTTGATGTAACAGCCACTCCTGATTTTAAATCATCAGTGGGTTTGCTGAGGGTGCACTCTGTCACATCATTCAGGTCATTAAAGTAGGAGTTGAACAGTGTTGGACCCGTTACTGACCCCTGTAGTACAGCAGTAGAGACTGGCCTCCTACTGGACTTTGTGCTGCTTCTTGCAATGCTTTGTACCTAGTTTTTCCAACAGTTTTTGACCCATCTCACTGTGCACTTACCTAGCCCCTACCTCATCAGCTTGTCTGTGACGATAATATGGGAGACATGACAAAAGCCTTGTTAAAGTCAAGTTAAATGCTGTTCACTTCTTGATCTGTATACTTTAAGCCAGTTGTCTCGTTGTTGAAGACTATAAGGAAGGTCAGACATGATGTTCCTTTCATAAATCCATACTGTCTTCTTCCAATCCCCTTCTTGTCCTCAGTATGTCTGGAAATTGTTTTCAGGATTATTTGCTCCAAAGCCTTCCCAGGGACTGCGGTGAGGCTGACCAGCCAGTAATTCCCCAGATCCTCCTTCTTGCCCTTCTTGAAGACAGGAGTGACATTTACTATCTTCCCGTTACCAGGGATCTCCCCTATTACCCAGCCTTTCAGAGGGGTGAAGGGTGATTTCACAGTGACCTGAACTCATGGCTGCATCCTGTGAGGTCCCACAAACTTGTATATGTACAGTTCACTTAAATGTACCCTAGACTGATCTCCCTCCAACAATGGCAAGTTTTCTTTGCCCGATATCCATACCTGTTGATTTTAACTGACTGTTCCTTAAACTTTAAATCCATTTTGTAAGTGAATTTAGTCATATGATTCAAGCCATTTAATAAGCACCATGAGACAAAACCCCTACATCACCCCTGCATTGCCACTAAAACTTAGTGACACTGCTTTTGTAATTTGTGGACATAAAATTTGAGAGCTACATAAACAAAAAGAATATTTGTGGGAAGCATGGGTTGTAGTAAGTTGTCTGAATGTTAGTGTAAAAGTATGAGGAAACTAATGGCCTAAAAAGTCCTTCATATGGAAGTAGACACTTGAAATCATTGAAAACGTAACACAGTGTTGAATAAAATTTCATAAGTGACAGTTATGAAATTATCTTTTCTCAGTTCTCCCAGATAAGAAAAAAAGCTATTATAAATGGCAGTGCTGTTGAATATCCAAGCTGGGTCCAAAACAAGAATTTTGGGATGAGGCAGAGGCTCTTTGGATGACAGAGGCTTCTTTGAGAATTGTACCTACAGGAAAAGGTCAATGCAGAATTGTAGACTTTTGCATATCTGACTGCCAGCTATACTAAAAGAGTTTACTGGGGAAAAAGAAGACTTCAGTTTGTACTGTCATAAAAATGTCATCTTCTGCAAATACTAAGATTTTTAAACAGAAACAGGTTATTTTGTAAAACAAAAATCTTTGAAATATAAAGAGCCTTTTAAGACAAGGTAAAATAGAGTATCCCAAGCTTGAAGAGTTATAAAAAAGCCTAAAAAAGCCAAACAAGAACAGAGGAATCAGCAATTAATATGCAGACATTATAAAAGTAAAGCTGCCAAAAAACCCACTCCAACTTCTGGCCAATAAAACAAAAATTCTGTTCATCTATTAGTATGAAAGGCATTATTTTATGTGAAACAAAAAGCCATCACATACATACTAGACATAAAATGAGACTGGACAAAGCACTTGAAATGGCAAAGATGAGGGACTAAATGTAACCACTATTTCAGTTCAGCTCTACTCTTCCTTCACATTTAGACACGCCACCATCAGCCGTATGGTATATGGCTCAAAGTAAAATGAAGAGTGAAGAAAAGTTTGATTCATACCAGCTGGCAAAGAGTTGGTTTTTGCCAACTTTAGTTGGACGTACAGGAGCTGTGCTGGGATTTAGTGGCCTTTCAAAAAAATATCTGCATGCTGAAACATCAACTCTCTGGACTTATCTGCTTCTGCTGGGTGTTACCTGTCCGGAAACAAATATTCACCACCCAGAAATGTACTTTACTTTTATACAATTCAGGAAAGAGTGTGCTATGCAGAGAAGGAAAGCCGGAAATGATCTGGGAAACAGTGATAAATGTTGATATCACCCATCAAATCTATGCACATATAAATATACTCCCTGTGAGATCAGGAAACAGGAAATGTGTATGGTGTTTATTACCCGTACACAGAAGTGAGACCAGCTGGCTACATGTCCTGGAGCGGCCAGGGTAATCCTGTAATTAGCACTGGACCACAATGAAAAAAAAAATCCTCCTAGTTGTCTCATGCTTGAATATTGAGCTGTGGGGGAAGAAGGCAGTGAACAGCATTTAGAGACCACTGTTCAGAATTTTTCAAGAACTAGCTCCACATCATATACACAATACAGTATTTCTGTGCGCAGGCACATCCTCGAGTAGTCCAGAGAGATTCTAGGGTCCTGCATCAGGACATCCTGTTTCTTAACTGCAGAACTACAAGCTGTATTTCTCTTGGAAGCCATGATATACTACTGTAGAAATGTGACATGTGACATAGTTCTGCCGGTGCCTGCAGGCAACAGAGATACACAAGCATGATTTACTCTCTAAAATTTTATTTTTATCTTACTTTTCCCCACTGTGAAAATTAAAGGATTTCTGAGATCACATTGCAATATCAGAATGAACGGAGATCACTAGAAGGGGGGACCCCTTCTGTAGAGGGCAAATGCAAAATTCCCTGGAAGACAAAAACTGAAAAAAAATTTGGGCAAACCCTGAGAGTTCAATGGATACTCTATGCTTCCCAGTTTCTCAGAAGGCTATTTTCTTCAACTTCCTTTAAAATTTAATATGATCAGATAGATCTGGTTAGAGAAGCTGCTAAGTGTTATCTTGATAAGATACCTGTAGAACTACTAACAAGTCACATTATTTCTTCATTAACAGACACACAGTAATGTTGCCACTGAGCAACAGAACAACTTGATGTTGATCAAGGACCACTTTATAATGGACAGGTTACGTTCTTCTACTGATTTTTACAAGCTGTAAGAGAGAGTACTTTGATGGCTAGGCTTTGCATAAGGAAGGTATTTTAAAATGAAAAACAATTTATGCAAAAATAGTAATGCTCATTCCTGATTTTGTGAGGCTGCTGTGAGTTCACAGTCTCAGAACTAAGATTTCTGTAAAATGTAAGATGGCAATGATTATTTATCTATTACCCATTGACACTACAACAACACCTCCCTGGCTGGACTAACCCAAGCTCTACAAAGGAGAAGACAGGAAAAGGTTTCTGATTTTAGACAGGGTAGTCTTCATTCTCTTTCTAGTGGGTTTTAGATCAGCCTCAGATGTTACCTGAGAAGAACCACAGCCCAGCACCTCTGCCTCTGGGCAGCAGAAAATCTGGTTTGAAGATATCACCTCCAAACTCCTCAAATCCATAATAAAATCTCTCCCCCCTGAGGGTAGGTCGGTCAAATTATGGGCAGATTTTCTAGCTGATATCCCACACATACCCTTAAAATCACTAAATGATATTTCACAGTGGGAAGCATCGTGGGCAGACTCCTGCAGCCTAAGTCTTAGAGTTTGCCCCAACTTCCTCCATCTACTCCACAGAAGACATCCATTTTGTTGTTTTCCAGTCCTCTTTGGTGCTCCATTTGTGCCAGACTGTTCATGGTGTGAATGTCAAAGCCATGTCATTGTGACCAAAAGTGAATAAACAGTGCATGAATTCTCAATGATGTTTCACTTTCATATAATACTGGCAGCATGAGCCTTTAAAAATACTGTACTCTTCACCAAGTCTCTGCTAGCTTAGCAACAGATGAAGAGTTAAAAAATCCACCTTGCCCCTTCGAAAGTGCAACTTTTTCTTTTTAATCTTAAAATAGCCTCCAGTTCATCTGTGTCTACCAAAAGTGAGCTGTTTGCAAACAGATTTTTCCTTTTCTTCTTGTCTGCAGCCCTGCCTGTATAAGGCCAGAGCCTTCATTCTCCCAGCCAAGGCAAACATGTTGCAGTTCCCCTTGGATTTTATCCATGAATCTCCTTAATTGGCAGGAGAGATTGCACTGAGCGGTGTGAGGGACTCTTTCCTCCACAGGAACTGATTGTGCTGCCTCCACAGGACTACACACACCTGCCAGCCGGCAGAGCAAGAAACCAGCATTGGTCATCGTCACATACAAACCTCCTGCCTGGTAAGACTACAACGGTTTAAAGAACACTTCAGGAAGAATACATGATGTGCACTTGAATACAGCATTATTTTTTTGTGGCTAGCACTGCTGCACTTGGCACTTAAAATGGGTTAGCACTTGCTATACAATGCCTTTCTCTTTCTTGATGGGCTGCAGTGTGGATTTAACAATGAGTGTTTGATGTTACCAGGCCAGGGGTGTCATCAAGGGATTTGAGTCTGAGAAAAATGGCCCAGCTAGAGATGAAGTACCACAGGTCACCACTTTGTCTTCCATCTGTATTGCCCGGTAGCCACACCCCTTATATTTCTCCTGTCTCCAGGATGATACTACAGTAAAGAGGGTTTGTCCATAGAGATACATCATTATGGGCGAAAGGAAGCCAGGGGAAAATAGTCAGTGGCATCAGTTTCTCAACTTGAGGGTACTTACCAGCAATGAATATGGAAAGCCATGCTGGTTGGCAGCAGTTAGTTCTTGCTCTCAGGACCATAATGAGCAATGCACAATGGTGACTTTTTTCAGGCCACTGCAGCTGTTCAGCTCCATCAAGCACCTACTGAGCTGAAGGATAGGCACTTCGTTTGAACACTACAGCCTCGATTTTAAAAGGCAAATTAAATTCCTGAAATGTACAAAAGTGTTAGCAAGTCATGAAAATAGCATACATGAGTTGGTCATAGTAATTTGAACCTTTAATTTGGATATTAATTTTCTTATCCAAAAAAAAAAGAAGAAAAAAAGCCCTGTATTCCATCTGTCTCTCTAAGTAACTGTCATCTTCAGTCTGCTTGCAGGTCTATAATAAAATGTGAGCTTGGAAGAAAAGTGCTGAAGGACTGACCAGTTTTATAACACTAAATAGAAACAAGGAAATACTTTACAGAAAACTATATAACTGACAATTCTTTTTTTATTTTTGCCCTTCATAAAATTATTGCGCTTATATGTCTTTCTGGGAAAGTTTCTCCTGAATTGTTCCTGTGTGTAGTATTTGTTTTGCACTTTACTTGGCAACATGTAGTTGGATCTGTGTAACCTTAGATTGTCCTGTTAAGTTATTGTCAGGTGAAGAGGTGTTGCACTTAGGCAGGTTAAAGCTGGTTCAACACATGCACCAGATTTCTCTTTTAAACATATTAGTGCAGGGCTGAAAACCAGGCCTTGCCAGGTAGCACAGGATCTTGAGCTCATGTGTTATGGTTTCTAGTATGGTACCACGCATGATGCAAAGCTCATCACCGGCTTTCACTTGTTATACTGCTGAAGTGCTGACGTCTAGCACGGCTTCTTTGGACATGAAGCAGAAAGGGACACCCCACCTGGCAGTCAATACCCATGCCAGTGACCTTCAAACAGCACAGATGGCACGTAGTGCTTAAAGCAACTGTAAACTTTGCTGAATGAACAGTGCTGTGTTTTAATATTCATCTTTAAAAAGAGCATATGTTGTTCTTGCATCTAGATCCTCCATGTTTTGCCACATATCACTGCTGATGTGGTAAGCGCAGCTGTGTCCCACCACTACAATAAAGATTTCACATTTGCACATTCAGTCTCTTTGGTTACTTGGAGATACTCAAAATTTGTAGCTTCCTGCAGTTATCCAAGACAACATCCACAATGACACACATTGGAATCAGGGAAGAGCGCTGGAAATGAAATTAATGTAAAATACCCATCAATACTGGAGAGGATTTTTGGCCCGATCCATCACAATGATATTACACTTGTTCTTGAAGCAGGAGATAAAGCTCTCACATGTCAGAGGATAATATTGGTGTTTCTTTGACTTCATGGTGCAAGCAAGATCTCTCTATTACAACCTGAGAATTATCAGAATACTGCTGAAAACCATTATGCTATTTGATCACTCACCCCAGAAGTATCACATGAAATATAAGGTATGATACGGTCCCAAGTAGTCTTATTACAAAAAAAGATAATTCACAAAGACAATGAATCTGTGAGCACCTGGGGGAAAAAACCCTTGCTGTATAGTTTGTTCTCTGGACTGGATGTGATTCTGCAGAAATGTAGTAGTCTGGCCAAGAGAAAATTAAGGAAATTAGGTTTTGTGGGGTTTTTTTATTATTATTTTAAACCAGAGAACATTATGTCTTTGCAAATAAAGAAATTCAGAGTTGGGAAAAGAGATCTCTCGAAAGATGAGCCATTCATAATTAAATAAGATATCAGATATTGAAAGAATTATGTTCTAAAACTAGGCTTCCGGTTAATATGTGATTTTTTTTTCCTTGTATCATGCTGCCGAATAGACAAAAGTGAGAAAGAGGATCTAGGCACAGAATCTCCTTTTCAACATGCCCAGTGATAAAACTTAAAGCTCCAGTTCTGCAAAAACTTAGGCTCACCCTGTCTTCGTGGTTTCAGTGGAACTCATCACAATGTACACAGTTCATACCGGTGTTTGAAGACCTCTGTCTCTACGTTATATACATCCTCATAGGAAGTCAGCTGCTAAGGAAGAAAAATTAAGACAGAAACCTACACAACAGAAAAGAAGGACAAGATTTACAGACACACTTCTCTTATGGGGAGGAAGATTTTCGTTAATTGGCCAGTCCCCTGGTTGCTGTTGTGGTTAAAACTCACAAGAAATTCACTCTAATAAAACTAGGTAAGAAATTACGTAATACCACAACACCATCCTATTGAAAAGCACTGGTAATACAACAATAAACCAGGGGAGTTAAACTCTTTCAGACTCCCATTGTAGTGATCCCATGGTTTCCATCTTGTCTTAGCACTGCTCATCCATACAAACATCATCTGATGGAGTCTTGATTAACAATGCCAGAAGCCAATTCTTTCTTTCTTCTTAACCTTTTCTGTGATTTCTTCTTAACTTTCCCAGACAGGTAGTTCCTGATAAGCAGTCTAGTACCACTGACAACTGACATGGTTTCCATTCAATTTTGGGAAAAATGCATTGCTCTTGTCTCAAAGGTTGAAATTCTTGCTTTATTAAAAAGCAGTGGGAGTTGTGTCATTATTTTGAATAAGACAGTTGGTCAGACCATTCCTTTCACTAAAACGTTTTCAGGCAATGTCACAATACTTTGCAACTACAGCCCCAAATTCTGCTGAAGATATTTACATTTGCATGGATTTACCTCTGTAATCTCATTGCTAATGTTATATATGTGGATACCTAGGTGTGAATACTGAAAAACCAGGCTAAATTCTGCATTTGGATACACCTTCTCAAGCTTGATAACAGTAATGTTATGTAGTACTATTTAGTGTTCGTTGGAGTATTGAGCCAAGATTCAGCCATCCATTAACATGTTAACATCTGAAAATTAGGCTGGAATTAAAACCACTCTTATTTCAACCCATTAACTTCTTCATTTGATAACTCAAAATTTAATCTTTTTTCTATACCTTTTCTACAAACATTAAAAATAACTGAATTAAATGCTACACTAAAATATGAGGACAACCATGGTAAGTGTCTGCCTTTGTCCAATTTTAACTGTTTTGAATGAATGACTAAAAGTGACGGATAGACAAGAAATAACTCCTTTTGCTTTACCAGTTCTGGACTCCAATTCAGCAAACCCAAACAATTTATTTGACTTGCTGAGTGACTTCACTTGTTCATAAGAATGTCTGTTATTCACTGTCTAATATATTTATAGAATAAAGATTACCCCGGGCCACAAAAGCATGTGAAAGCTTTCAATTATTGAGAAGAATAATTTAGTAGTGGATCTCTTTAACTGAAATTTCCTCTGCTAAGGAAATATGGGAAAAGAGTTAGCGAGTACTTCTGCTGTCATAGTAGACTCTGTGGGAGGTTAATCCTTATTTGAATTCTGATTCAGTTTTCAATAAGTGTAAGGAGAGTAGAATATTGAACTAGAAGCATTTGTATTGAAATAAAAGCTCTGGAGCAGCCTTCCTGAAAAGATATCTGCAAGTGCTTTTACCTGTCTACAAAAAAAGCCCACGTTTATCATTATTGAAGCTTTTTCTTGCTTACTCTTACAGACATTTTTCATTCACTGTGCAAGGTCAGTATAGACTGGCACAGAAGCCTAAATACATTACTTCTTTTAAGAAGCATGCCTGTGCCATAAGGAGGCAGAGTCAAGTTGAAAGTGTTTGGAGTCATTAAGCACATTTAGATGTCTCTCTTCCTTCCCTTTATTTTGTGAGTTGGATGGAAAAGAGAAGGACTTTGTCACAATTTCAATTTCATGTACAAAAAAAAAAAAGAAAAAGAAAGGAAAATAAATTGTTTCAAGTTCAATGCCTTAGTATTATGACTATACGAAGGAATAGCATTAGTCAGTGTGGTATCAAATTTCTTACCTGCTAAATTTTAATGCATGTAAAATTTTTACTACATGCATACCATGTTCTGATGGTCTCTGAAATACAGTAAGCATAACAGTGGAGTTCATCAACTGCCTGAGAAGTTAGTACTTTTTCCTAAACAGTACACAAGAATGGCAAAAAAACTCACTATGCTCAGCATAATCTGACTTGATGAAGCAATCTAAATTTAAAAAAAGGACAATCTTACTCATTAGCCACGTGGATTTCAAGCAATGTGGTGGTAACTCAGGAAACAAGATATAAAAAATAATAGGAAGGTGAAGGAGTATTTGCAGGACTATTTTAAAGGTGAAGATCGGGAACAGCAGTCTTTTGTTTGTTTGTTTATTTGTTTGCTATAATCAACCAGAGAGTAAAACAAATCAACTAACCAATGAATCACGACAATTCACAAATTATATGTTTCTGCTTGTAAAGTAAGTAAATATGTGGACACAAACCTGATCTGAGATATTGCGAGAGGAAGTCAGGATATACTAGTAATGTGCCTGCAGGCTAGTTGTGAGAGCTGATGAATGTCCCATTGAAACCTGCTGCAAATAAGGGAAATTATAGGTGTACAATGCCTATAGTCATCTGGGCCTGTAGCATGCGCCCATTGTGCAGCAGTTACCAGAGACTATCATCAAGGCTGACCTCTCACTAGAATCAGGAGATAGCTCAGCATTACAGTAAATATGTCATTTGCTTAGAAGTCTACAGCAGCAGCTCGATATGTTATCTGTACACTCTTTAAGCTACTTTTTTTATGATAGACAGTGTAAAGCTAAAGCTGAATCTCAGAAGACCCTCATAAAGGGCATAATGTTGGGGAACACATAATCTGAAAGGAAATTAAGTTTCTACTTTTTTTTTTTTTAAATGAACTTCATTTTATCAGGACTAAAATGTGTACGTTTGTATATTCTCCAGCCTCAGACTAAAAATGGCCCTGGGACCTATGTCACAGCTGCATTGCATGAGGCCCCAGATGCAAGCACAGCTCAGCAAAATTGTCCTTGCCTTCCATGTGCCCAATAAATCATGACCAGATCAACAGTTGTTTGTAAGGCAGGAGTATCCTGTCAGGGACTTGTGGACCTCCTCAAGCTGATGACCAAGCCTGGCAGTGCCAGGATGTGAACCTGTAGGCAGACCACCAAACCAATCTGGAGGGAAATTCATCTACAACCTGGTTCTGAATAGATTCCCTGCCACCTTACTCCAGACCTCTCTTTCTGATTCCAGGATTTGCAAGCAGGGGTCTTTTTCCCCATAATTCTTTGTGCTGACCTCTGCTCTTCCTTGCAGCCTGGGGACCATCCATATCCTTCTTTGTCTCAGCTCTTATCTTGGAAGTCCTCAGTCTGTAGCCCACCGACTGGAGTTTCCTGTTTTCCAACCCTCTCACAGAAACCACTGTCTTATCTCCATGCTAGTTTCATTCTCCGCTCCATCTGTTCATTTAACATTTATGAACCTCATCAAGCATTTGTTTTCAAACCTATCCAAACTGAAATACCTTCCATTGTATTTGTGCTTGCTCAGTTCTCACATTTTTCACCAAGATGACAACTGTTCTCAGTAACATAAATTTAGTTCTAACTTAGGCTTCCATCTTTTCCCAAAAGCCTATATGCTTTCAAAGTCTCACAATGAGGTCCCCATGGCTAAAACAGTCATTTTTTGTGCTCTATGCCTGTAGGCATTCCCAAGATGCATGAAACTTCTGAAGTAAATTGAGCTCCTTATCCTGTCCCCTGTCCTCTCCCAGCCATAAAATGTATTTCTTTTTCTTCAAACTTCACCTGATTTTGTCACAATCCTTCTTGATTTCATGTATTTAGTGGCTGACTTTCATTCCTGTGAGAAACATTTTTTTACTCTAAATTCATCTAAATTCAACATCTCTAAATTCAATAGGAAACGCTTCCTTCACCTTGCCTTCCTTCTCAGCAGAGAGGACAGGTTTGAAAAGAGAAGGCTTTTTAAAATAAAATAGCTCCCTCCTCATGAATGTTTTTATCTCTTGGCTGCTTTACTCTCATCTGAAATGTCTCATTCCTCCTTAATTTTAGTCATAGTGAAATGTCACATAGATAAAGACAGGAAGGAAACATAACTAGTTTAATTTAACCTTATTTTTGTCTCAGCTAAATCTGTCTTAAATCCCTCAGTTATTAAACCGGCTCCATTCCAAGTAAGCCACCTGCACAGGATACTTTGAGAAATACGCTGCAATCAGAACTCCAGCTCAGGATCTGAAAATTAAAGAAAAAAAAATACCGACCCCTCAAAACAAACAAAACCTCGAAAGCAAAATAAACACCTTAAACTTGCAAATTGCAGACCAACACTGAGATCCTAACTTTTCAGATAAATATGTAAACTTCCTTGTTTCCAGTCACCTTACTAAAATATCCACAGAAAACCTCATCACTGAGGGTTTTTTTAATCTCTAGACTATCTATTTTTTTCTTTTTCTGAGTCTCATTCCAGTATCATAGGTACTGTCTTTGGCAGTATGCAGGTATCCTTCTGACTACAACAGCTACTAAGCTTTCCTTTCATTTCTAGCCTTCAGATGATTGGTTCCCCATATTCTCGACTAACACCTCCTATGTTCTTGACCAAATGATGATGGATGTTTTTCCTTCCCTGGTAACTAGTTATGGTTCAGATAGCTTTACTGGATATTTTTATCTTAAATCAAGCCAATTTAGTTCCGTTATCAGCTTCACTGCTCATTACAGAGTTTCATTTAATGTATCTATATTTCATTATTTTTCAGGACAACTGTTTAACAATCTTCAACACATAAATCATAATTCCTTATATCTTTGATTTTCCAACATGCTGTCTTACCATAAAAACACATTTTGCACTTCTCCTTCTCTCATGCTTTTCAGTTTAGCCAATAAAATTGTCAAAACACAGCCAAAGAATTTAAAAATTATTATCTTATTGCCAAGCCCTGGAATAAAATGATGATTGCAGCAGATATTGTTATACTAGGATAAAAGCCTGACCCATCTTATAAAGTCAAAGGAACCCATAAAACTGAAGAACATTAATTAACAAGATTGTCTTTCTGAAATGAAATATGATGAAGAACCATAAGAGAAAATAGCTCTAAACTCCATATTTCAAGACCACTATGTGATCAGTTTGCAACACCTGTATTCATAATACAATCATCTCAGAGATGACTTCTGACTTTTTCTGGGCATAATATCAGGCAGCAGTATAGATTTGTACCAATAAAATGCAAACATCTGTGCTGACTTTTAAGGACCAGATGTGCTTCTATTAAAAAAAAACCCGAGGATTGCTTAAAACTAGCACCTGCTTCCAAGTTACTTACAATACCCGGATTTCTGTGTTTAAGTGTTTTTTAAATTTTGAATGTCTTTGGTTCTCTTTGCACAGGAAGTGCCTGCATTTAAGCACTTCTTTGTAAGTAAGGCATATTACCTGGTCTGCATGGTATCTTCTAAATTTCATTCCCACCCTTCAGCTTCTTCCTGAGGGTCTCTCTTAGATGTTGTAAAATAGCAAAGAGCCAGGAGCTGCACACTGTGCTGTCCCTCAGTGCTTAATGCTGGTAATACTTTTAGATACAATGAACAATGACAAAAAAAAAAGTAAACCTCCAATGAGCAAGCGCAGCCTATTAAACTGCAACATCCCCCAGGCCACAGCAAAAGTAGCAAACTTAGTCAGTAGCTCTACTCTACTTTCTCTTGGCGCATTGTGTACACATTCATGGGCCTTGCCTGGCAGCTCCCTGGTTTATAAAAACAAGGATTTGACTTTGGGGCTGAGCACATATGCACCTTCTGACTAGGGATTCCCTTGTGCCATCTGTTATGCACCAGCTGTACTGCCCCAGCATGCACTTAAAGAGCCTATTCTGTTTGAGTCTTGCAGGTAAGACAATATCGATAGCTGCCTCCTGGTGAGCAGATTCATAATTAGAGCAACAGGACTATCTGCAGACCCACATAGCAAGTGCATAGCATGGCTCCGTTGTTCAGCTTAATAAATCTCAGGATCTGCATCCATCGTGTACTTAGCAATGTTATTTATAATTTTTGGCAGCTAAGAAATTAGCTGGATGATATCTCAGTCAACATATTTTTCAGGTGTTGGAAGAAAAGATGATTTCGCTGTAATCCACAGTCTGCCTATTTTCCTCTCAGTTTTTGTCAATAACAGCCGATACATGTAACAGTTTTAAAAACATCAATGTTTGTACTCAAGGACCTCAGTAGGAATAGGGAGTTTGATTTTAGGGTGTTTTTAAGGACTAGTGGGATCTGTTGGAGTAGGACAAAAAAAAGGACTCTTCTTTTTTTTTCCAGCAGCGTTATCTGCTCAGTACTAAGCTCTGCGGTCGGTAAACATCACAAGCTGCCTGGCCTTGCAAGTGATGAAATGAGGCAGAGAAGAAATATCCTACCTCAGTGAGTCAGCAGGCAGCCAACACTTTATAGGTTCTGTCCAGTGGCAGGGAGATAACTGGGAAATAAAGCTGCAGCTGTATTCAGTAAGGCAAGATAAATTGCTACACAGAAGGTAGTTGCTGAGGACTTTCAGGGTGATGAAGAAAGCAAAAGTGGCCTTGATTGACAACAGCATGGGCATCCAGATTCTCAAGGTATTTGTCTCAGTTCCCTAAGGCAATCTAGATCTTCATTGCTGTTTTTAAACTATCTTCGTTATTACTGTAACTGTTCTTTCCATCATTCTGCTCAAATGAAAAAAAACCCTGTTTTTAAACTATCTTCGTTATTACTGTAACTGTTCTTTCCATCATTCTGCTCAAATGAAAAAAACCCTGTTTTTAAACACAGCCTGGAACAAAATCACTTCTGAACCAGAAGAAACAGTTGTATCTCCAGGGCAGCAAAACAGGAGGAGCAGCAAAGTAATCAATGACTATTTTTATCTGGATGCCTGTGGTGAGAACAGATATTTGACAATTTATCTGGAGCATGGAAGCCCTTGAGTCAGCTTTGAATGTGTAAGATACACAGTGAGTGAGGAGAGGGATGTGGAATCTTCAAGATGTGGTAGGCTGTCCTTTTGCAGTGTTTGTTCAAGCTTATGGGGAAGTGGATCATTCGATTTACTCAAAGGTGTTCAGCTTGCAGGAGCAGGAGGGGAGCTTCTACCAGCATACCCATGAAAAAATTGTAATTCTTAGTCTACAGAATTTTCAGTCGGCCTGAGTTCACAGCTGTCTGACTTACCAAACAGGAGATTTTTACCCATATGGTCATATCTGGAAAGCAAATAACATGCACTTCAGTAGAGGGACCTGGGAGTACTGAGTGACAGGAGGCTAAACATGAGCCTGCAGTGTGCCCAGGTGGCCAAGAAGGCCAATGGCATCCTGGCCTGTATCAAGAATAGTGTGGCCAGCAGCATGAGGGAAGTGATCCTTCCCCTGTACTCGGCCTTGGTGAGGCAACGCCTTGAGTATTGTGTTCAGTTCTGGGCCCCTCAGTTCAAGAAAGATGTTGAGGTGCTGGAGCAGGTCCAGAGAAGAGCAACAAAACTGGTGAAGGGACTTGAGCACAAGTCCTATGAAGAGAGGCTGAGAGAGCTGGGGTTGTTTAGCCTGGAGAAGAGGAAGCTCAGGGGTGACCTCATCGCTCTCTACAACTATCTGAAAGGAGGTTGTAGACAGGTGGGGGTCGGTCTCTTCTCCCAGGCAGCCAGCAACAGAACAAGAGGGCACGAGCTTAGACTCTGCCAGGGAAGGTTTAGGCTGGATATCAGAAAAAAGTTCTTCACTGAGCAAGTAATCAGGCATTGGAATGGCCTGCCCAGAGAGGTGGTGGATTCACCATCCCTGGAGGTTTTTAAAATAAGACTGGATGTGGCACTTAGTGCCATGATCTAGTAATCATGATAGTGTTTATTAAGGGTTGGACTTGATGATCTTGGAGGTCTCTTCCAACCCAGATAATTCTATGATTCTATGAATTCCAGTTCTTTCTGATAGTATGGAAAATGCACAGATGTACACGCATGGTATACACAGGCACATATGCATACCTGTATGTACATACACAGACATATCTGTGTAAGGAAAGAAATGGAGCTAACAAGTGTAATTTGTCTATTTTTTCTTGTTTTTATTGAGATTCTCTCGTATGAGCATGGTAAACTTTATAAACACAGTATACATCAAAAGAACAAGAGGAGGTATTTTGTTAGTACTGATAGTGTAAGTCATAAAAATATGGCTGAAAGAATCCTTTATTTTGTTAACATAAAAGTCCCTTTTATTGTGCTAAATCATCTGAAGCTGTGACTGGTGAGCACTGTGCTATTGGTTTGGATTAAGGGCCCTACATGGCTCTGTCTTGTTTTGTGATGTCCAATTCATAGCTTTAGGGAAAGGTGCTCAAGTTTTCAGTTAAACGTTTTATATCTTCCTTTACATTGGAAAGTTCTGAAGAGACTGAAAGAAGCTTAACGCTTTTGTATCCCTCTAGCAGCAAAGGCCTGGGGGCACACCGTGGTCCAGAGCAAGTTCTGCCAGAACCCTGCCTACCCATTTTCCCGAGACTTTTTGCTTCAGCAGCACCCTGCTGCTCCTGAGAGCCCAGTGCAGCTTGGGATGCAGGAACAGCTCTCTCGTGGGCAGAGCACTGCAAATCACCAATGCTGCACACCACTGCCTCCCACACCCCCATAGGACACAAGCATAAAAGGAGGGGAGAGGAGGCACATAAGGAAATCATTCAGAGAGGCAGTTTAACCCTGCTACCATGTAAAGGAAGAAAACAGTCACAAGAAGTTCTTTGCTTGCAGAAAGCAAATTAATTCCAGAGATGTGAGTAGGATCTTGGGCTGCAAATAGGTATGTGCATGCAGAAATTAACCAGGGGAGAACAGGTTTTCCAAGATGTTTAGGCAGTCATAGATGCAGATAGATATGTAGCCCCAGATCCTCAGAAATATTTAGGCACCCATCTTTAGTAAAACTAAGGGAGCTTAAATGGGTGTCAGTATCTAGTTAATTTGTATGGTTTTGGCCCTTATGAGTTCTGGAAAGGTTTAAGGCCTTTATCAGATTTTCTAGGTACCTGCATATCTTTACAGATCTGTCCTTACCTGCCTAACTGAAGGTGTGAAACACAAGAAAATCAGTTATTTCACTTCCTCTAACCTGCATCAACAAGTCTGTTCTTGTCAGTTTAAGCCTACAACTTATATAACATAAATTCTGACTGTATTGCTGGTAGGCTGGTCCTTTTTAACCTCCAAATTTTAAATTGTTTTTTATATGAGAATTACTGGCATTAGTCTGCGTTTTTTCCTTCTGGATCTCATTTCCATCAGTAATATTCCTTCATTTCTTATTTTTGCCTGCAATATTCAGGTCAGGGCTGAATGATCCAGCTTCATTTTTTGAAATTAACCATTTATTACATTTTTTAAAGAGCCAACAACTATGTATAAAACACATTCAGACATCTGGGCCTGACAGCAAGAAGCCAGTGTTGCTTTTTGGTTACACATAATTGTCACAGATCTATCTTACAGCATATATCCTAGTGTTCAGAATGTCTTCCATCATGCATCAGCAGTTCAGTTCCATTTTCTCCTTGCCACCATCAGAGCAGTACGCGGTAGCATTTCCTACCTAAGTGTAGCCATGCTCATTTGTTTTCCAGAATACCCTCACCTCTCCATTCCTCTGTGATTATATTCAATGATCCACTTTGCTTTTTCTTTTTAAACTGCTGCCAAATTTGGCCTTTAGACAGCCCTAGAAACTGAAGTCCTCTGCTCAGATAACATCTACAAGCACAGGCAGCGCTGCAAGCTGTCCCATTCCTGCTCAGCCAGTGTACTGCAACCTCCACTGAAGAAAGTGCTCTCAGCTTTAAGTGTCTTTTTCTTCACTCAAATCATTCTGGTCCTGCATTCCCCTGTAAGGCAGCTGGCAAGCAAAAGCTAGTTAATGATGACTGCTGTTGCATCTATCTTCCAGCAAATTTTGAGTAACCACCATCCCATTTTGTAGACGCTGTTGGACTGACATCAGAGGGTAATGTTTTTTCTCACAACTGCCTTACGTTGGATTTGAAAAGAAAGATTTTAGCCTCTTGAGGCATTCAGTACACCTGTCCTATCGTCTCTGCTTTTCACTGCATACTTTTTAAAATTTTCATTTTTTTTCATTCCACTTTCAAGCTTTTGTTCACCCTATTTGAACTAGAATTAGGCTCCTCTACAGACCAGAACCCACATACTTTAGGGCCTCTGTTGAACCTTATGAGTTCTGCCTTCTGTTCTTGATGTCACCACCCTTCCTATGGACAGAAAGAAGTTTGCGTCTTTTCTATCCTCGGTCTGCCCCCTTTGAACACTGAAGATCCCATATTGCCAGTGATTTTGGTGTTAATGGGTGCAGTTTCTTGATCCTGAGTCTGTTTGACAATGGTAATAAACTTCCTGACCATGGGGAAGGTCAGACAATAATTCTTGTCCTGCTTGCAATATATGCCATAAAATTAACTTAAATAAATATTGCCTGTGCCTGTAATACATGATTTTAATGGCACACTTAGGTATACTGAAACATAATTTGACAGCAATGGAGGCACTTATAGCATCCACCTTACTATGAAATAAATTCATACTGATCATAATGATGCGACATTGAATCCTTTATACAGGGTCCTCCTCCACTGTATTTTTCTGTAAACTCACCAAATAGCAAGAAACAGCTTCTAAAATTCACTAGCTTTATTTTTTTTCTGTATACAGTAAGAAGGCTATTTTGAATACTCTTTGTCAATACTCTAGTCCAAATTAAGTTTACTAGCAATATTCACATTTTTCTCTTAAAAAAGAAATCAGCAATGTATTCCAAAGTACTCAACCTGTTAAAACCAATCAGTACTTACTCAGTTACATAGCTATAGTTTAGCATGTTAAATATGAACATGAGAGTCCTGAACTCTCCTGATCACAGGGACCTAGCACAAGCTGTTAAAACCAAGCACCGTGATAGAGTGTCAGAGGGTTGTTAGTGATTGTAAAACAAAACCTGTGATGTCTGGCTGAACATGCTGTCCTTCTAGTGGAGATAATTTATGTCTTGTTTTCATTTTTTCACTGAACTGCCACGATCTAACCTTTCTGACCTCTCGTTTAAAGGATTTGTGGTAGTTCAAATCATCTTCTGCATTCATAAATACTCCCACAGCTAAAGACACAAAGAAAATCAACAAGAATTTATTGCGGAATTTTGATTGAAACAGAGCCCTGAGGATGTGAATGGACTGACCTTCACTTCCAAGTTTTATTTGAGAAGTAAAGTTTCTTGAATCATAAGACTTCTAATATTTTCCAAAGAATGTCACCACATTAAAAACTTAATTAGTCCCTAAAGCTTAAGAATCATTCACTTACAGACATTATTTTATTTTTATGCATGATGCCAAGTTAACATAAAGTACTTTTGCAGTAATTTTCCTTTAGTGTTCTTTTTTCCTTTCATTGAGGTTTTCCTTTGAGGTTTATGTAGAATGTGTGTAGGGACTGCAAGTGTTACATCAATCATATTTAATCATTCTCTTTTTTACAATGTTATGCACACACTGCAAACAAGAGATATTGACATTAAAAAAATAACAATTATAGTCTTCAAATTATGACTATTATTATTATTTTAGCTGTGGAATACACGACAAAGGATTTATTAATTTTTAAAGGCTTGCAATAAGATTTGCTTTATAAGGAGGCAGACTGTTTCATATCAAAATTTGATGATATTATGGAAGTATATGGATCAGGTTTTCAATATTATATCTTCAAAGATATCAAAATCTTGCACAGGAAATATGTCTTAAAAGATGGTATTTTTTATTTTTCATAGGTATAATAGATTGCTGTCCTTTCTTCCTGAGACCTAATGTTTATATCGTCTTAAAACGTTTCAAATCTATTAATATACTGCATTGATCCACCACTCATCTGATTGTTGAGAAGAGGATGTTAATGGTTTCCATTAGTCCATTTTCGAATTTCGATGTGTTCTCATGATTATAAATCTTCACTTCATCCATTTGCAAGGATCAGCCAGTTCAGCAAAATGGGCTGCATTGCAGATCATGAAGGTTTCTAGAAGGAGAAGAGAAGCAGGGAGTAACGATTGTCTCTGCAGCAGGAAGAACATTGCAGAATGCATTTGTGAGGAAGTTATGTAGGCAGACAAGGAGGCTCAAGCTGTAGCATGTGACTGCAAACCTGAAGGACGACAATGGTCTCATTAAATCAGAGAGGAAGGGGTAACGGATAAGGCTTGGTGTCAGGGCTCATGAACACAGCTCCCAGGTGGGAGGCAGCTCAAATCTAGGCCACTCAAACTGGGTAGACTGGTCGGACTCCTGCCTGAAAGCTAAACCCCAAGGAGCATGACTGTGATTCCTTGTGTGTTTGCACATCCCAATACAGTTGGCTTTCAACTGTCTTATTCTCTGAGTGACACTGAACCATTTTGTGAAATTCCTGATTAATTTCTGAAGAAGAGGGGTGGGCATGAAGTCAGATGAACTAAAAGTACAAGGATAGTGTTGATTTCCTAGACTGAAAGAATAAATATTGATTTATTTACAGGCATGCACCGCACCAGGAAAATTAAGAAATCTTCCTTGCTCTTTCTTTGCCCCTCAAACTTGATCTAGGTCTCTTCACTCCTTAGGTTTCCTGCCAACAACATTGCAATTACACTTGTTACATATCACTGTTTAGAAACAATTTTCATTGTGACATGTTAACATCTTGAAAAAGCATTATGATTTGGAGCACAGAGTAGAAAACTTGAAATGTCCTAAGATGGAAAATGTCTAGGCAGAGAGTAATTTTGAAACAATCCAAACATTTAATTCTGGAAGAAAACGGAATTGATCGACTGAACAGCAAAGTTCCTTCGTTCAGGCATGGCATCTTCTGTCTTTCTGCCCTGAGAGCCAAAACAGCTGCCCAGGAGCCCTTGGAGGCACTGAGGAGCCCCTGAGCACTGACTCTGAGCGGTGCTGGCTTCACAACAGGTGAACCATGAAGGACCCCCAGCATCCAGGTTTCCACCCTGCAATGTGACTGCCAGAAGCCTAAGTGCCCACCTCACTCTTTACCTCACCACAGTTTTACAGAGGCTTCTTCACAGACATTTTCACTAAAGATACATGTATTATTTTGAAATCTGTTCAGACACTTCTGAAAAAAAAAGCCCAAACAAATGAAAAAGGCTCTACAAATTTCTGTCTTCTATTGCAGGGGTAAGGTTCATATTTATTTAATTGCCTTCAATTTAAATATCTGAATTATGAAAGAATAAGAGTAATGTAAGCCGAGTGAGAATGAGGCTCCATAGATTTGGCTTCTCTTTATTTATCAAAAGCATTTATTAAACATGCATAATGTAGAGCTTTGTTGCTACGCAGTAGTGGTCAGAAATATGCCTGTTTTCTACATGCTGTTCAGAACAAATATTGCATATCATAACATGAAAAACTAATACCTACTGAAGCAACAAAGATACTACGTGTAGCAAAACTTCTGCGTTTTCAAGAGAATCCTTCTTTCATCTGGAATTTATTGATCTGATCTACTCTATATTTGAAAGGCAAGCCTCGTTTATGCTTCATCTGTTTTCACCACATAAAATCTGTGGCAGCAATGAATAAAGTAAAGGTGAGGAAAAGAGTTTAGAGATCATATCTGTGGAGTTATCATTCCTCTTTTAGGAACAGACAGTAATAAAATCTCATAAAGTTGTTTTCCTTGGCAAAATTTCAAGTATAAGTCTCTAAACCTAGTTTTGATGGTCATGAGTTGGCAAATCATCCTTTTAAGTCTGATACGCTCTCACTTACTGTTTAATTTTTACTTGGCCTGACATTACCAAATGTAAAGTTAGACACAAAATTCAGTATTTTGGAATTTATTGGTAATGAGAAGGAAAAGAAAAAGAATCAATCTGATCTTTAAAGATGTTCATCTACACTACAAAGAGAACAAGAATATATGTAAACCTCAAAGATAAAAAGCAAGGGGAGGACGAGGCAGGAATTCCAATGGAAAATTAATAGTGTTAAATAAACCATCTGCTAAACATGGGGTACAGAGTGTTGCCAGGATATGTTTTGGAAGAACTTCTTTTATCCATAGCATTGTGCATAGTGCTTTATCTAGCAAGATTAAAACTTGAATCTAGCTTTGAAGTTGGTGAGGAGAACCCAAATAATCAGTTCCAAGAAAAAGTGGTCATGAACTTAGGCAAGTTTTCCACTCCTACCCCCACCCCAAATACTTTAAGAACTCATTGACATATTGTCAGACAGTGAGGACTGCATCTCAGTAAAGAACCCAGAAGAGAAAAATTAAGAAATTTGCATCCTAAGGAATTGGGGTGTGGGCTGAGGAAAGGAAACAGATTGAAGACAGGACAGAAACAGGTTGAAGACATCCACAAGAAGGGCCGTAAGGATGATCCAGGTAATTACAGACCTGTGAGCCTGACCTCGGTCCCAGGTAAAATTATGGAGCAGATAATCTTGGGTGCAATCATGCATCACCTGCAGAACGGTCAAGAAATCAGGCCCAGCGAGCATGGGTTTAGGAGGGGTAGGTCCTGCCTGACCAACCTGAGCTCCTTTTATGACCATGTGACTCGCCTGGTGGATGAGAGGAAGGCTGTGGATGTGGTATACCTGGACTTCAGCAAGGCCTTTGACACTGTCTCCCATAGTAGACTCCTAGAGAAGCTGGCAGCCCGTGGCTTAGATGGGAGCATTCTGTGCTGGGTTAGGAATTGGCTGGATGGCCGAACCCAGAGAGTGGTGGTGAATGGTGTCTCATCCAGTTGGCGGCCGGTCACCAGTGGTGTCCCCCAGGGATCGGTATTGGGTCCAGTCCTGTTTAATATCTTTATTGATGATCTGGATGAGAGGATTGAGTCCATCATCAGCAAGTTTGCAGATGATACCAAGCTGGGAGGAAGGGTTGATCTGTTAGAGGGTAGGATGGCCCTACAGAGGGACCTGGACAGATTGGAGAGATGGGCTGATTCTAATGGGATGATGTTTATTAAGTCCAAATGTCGGGTACTTCATTTTGGACACAACAATCCCATGCAGAGCTACAGACTGGGGACAGAGTGGCTGGAGAGTAGTCAGGCAGAAAAGGACCTCGGAGTGCTGGTTGACAAGAAGCTCAACATGAGCCAGCAGTGTGCCCAGGTGGACAAGAAGGCCAATGGCATTCTGGCCTGCATCAGGAATAGTGTAGCGAGCAGGACCAGAGAAGTTATCGTCCCCCTGTACTCAGCACTGGTCAGGCCTCACCTTGAATACTGTGTACAGTTCTGGGCCCCACAGTTTGGGAAAGATGTCAGGATGTTGGAGTGTGTCCAGAGGAGGGCAACAAAGATGGTGAAGGGGCTGGAGCACAAGCCCTATGAGGAGCGACTGAGGGAGTTGGGGCTGTTTAGTCTGAAGAAGAGGAGGCTCAGGGGAGACCTCATTGCTCTCTACAATTACCTAAAAGGAGGTTGTAGTCAGGCAGGGGTTGGTCTCTTCTCTCAGGTGACCAGTGACAGAACTAGAGGGCATGGACTCAAGCTTCGTCAAGGAAAGTTTAGACTTGATGTTAGGAAAAAGTTCTTCACTAAAGGATGATTGGTCATTGGAATGCACTGCCCAGGGAGGTGGTGGAGTCACCGACCCTGGAGGTGTTTCAGGGGAGACTGGATGAGGCACTGAGTGCCATGGTTTAGATGATGGTGTTAGTGTTGGGTTATAGGTTGGACTCGATGATCTTGGAGGTTCTTTCCAACCTTATGATACTGTGATACTGTGATACTGTGATACTGTGAAATAAATATTTAGCAGCACACTCCCTCCAAGGGCAGCTGAAAACCTATGGGCTCTATCTAGCATGACTTAAATCCAGAGCTATCTATGAGTTCAGTAAATATGAATTCAAGCAGAAAGAGAGTTGTAATTCCAGGCTAAAGGAAGAGAGTGATGAGAGACCTGGAGACAGTCTGGAGGTGATTTCTTTCTGGCTGCTGGGGATGAGGGGGGAAGAAATTTCATAGAATCATAGAATTATCTGGGTTGGAAGAGACCTCCAAGATCATCAAGTCCAACCCTTAATCAACACTATCATGATTACTAGATCATGGCGCTAAGTGCCACATCCAGTCTTATTTTAAAAACCTCCAGGGATAGTGAATCCACCACCTCTCTGGGCAGGCCATTCCAATGCCTGATTCCTTGCTCAGTGAAGAACTTTTTTCTGATATCCAGCCTAAACCTTCCCTGGCAGAGTCTAAGCTCGTGCCCTCTTGTTCTGTTGCTGGCTGCCTGGGAGAAGAGTCCGACCCCCACCTGTCTACAACCTCCTTTCAGATAGTTGTAGAGAGCGATGAGGTCACCCCTGAGCTTCCTCTTCTCCAGGCTAAACAACCCCAGCTCCCTCAGCCTTTCTTCATAGGACTTGTGCTCAAGTCCCTTCACCAGTTTTGTTCCTCTTCTCTGGCACCTCAACATCTTTCTGGAACTGAGGTGCCCAGAACTGAACACAATACTCAAGGTGTGGCCTCACCAAGGCCGAGCACAGGGGAAGGATGACTTCCCTCGTCCTGCTTGCCACACTATTCTTGATACAGGCCAGGATGCCATTGGCCTTCTTGGCCACCTGGGCACACTGCAGGCTCATGTTTAGCTTCTTGTCAATCAGTACCCCCAGGTCCCTTTCCACCTGTCTGCTCTCGAGACACTCTGTCTCCAGCCTGTAGCGCTGCATGGGGTTGTTGTGGCCAAAGTGTAGGACCCAGCATTGGGCCTTGTTGAACTTCATCCCGTTGGACTCAGCCCATCTCTCCAGCCTATCCAGGTCCCTCTGCAGAGCCCTCCTGCCTTCCGGCAGGTCAACACTCCCTCCCAACTTGGTGTCATCCGCAAATTTGCTGATGATGGTCTCAATCCCCTCATCTAGATCATCAATACAGATGTTAAACAGAACTGGACCCATTACTGATCCCTGGGGGACACCACTGGTGACCAGCCGCCAGCTTGACACAGCCCCATTCACCAGCACTCTCTGTGCCCGGCCACCCATCCAGTTCTTAACCTAACCGAGAGTGCACCTGTCCTAGCCATGGGCTACCAGTTTATCCAGGAGTATGCCATGGGAGACAGTGTCAAAGGCTTTGCTCAAGTCCAGATAGACTACATGCACAGGCTTCCCTTCATCCACCAGGCGGGTTACCTGATCATAAAAGGAAATCAAGTTGGTCAGACACGACCTGCCCCTCCTAAACCCATGCTGGCTGGGTCGGATCCCATGTCCATCCTGAAGGTACTGTGTGATTGCACTCAGGATGATCTGTTCCATAACCTTGCCAGGCACTGAGGTTAGGCTGACAGGCATATAGTTGCCCGGGTCCTCCTTGCAGCCCATTTTGTGGATTGGGGTGACATTTGCCAACTTCCAATCATCTGGGACCTCCCCAGAGAGCCAGGACTGTTGGTATATGATGGAGAGTGGCTCGGCAAGCTCTTCTGCCAACTCCCTTATCACCCTAGGACGGGATCCACCAGGTCTCATAGATTTGTGTGGATCCAGGTGGCTCAGTAATTCATAGACTGTTCCCTCCTGCTCTTCTTCACCTTTAAAAATCTTTAGCCTGCAGAACAAAGTATTAGAAAAATGATAACATCAATAGTTCTTGTTTAATTTCACCTCACTGAATTCTGTAGGATAATTGCCATGGTCTCCTTCCATTACTTTCAGCTCTGAGTTGATTCATGGAGGAAATACATCCCTTGCTTACCAAACCTGGCCTTGGAGGGAGGTGGTTAAGCTCCACTATGCCAAGCTGGCAGGAGAACATGTAGCTCTGCAGGCAGCTGAGTCAGTTGAACTGCTGAAATCAAATAGTACATTTCAGATTAAATTACTGCAGCGGTCTCAATTTCAGCAGGTTTTCTACAAGGGTGGTTGGGAGTGAGTGATCTGTCCATCCCAGTGACATCAACAAAAAGGGTGGAGGAAGATGAAGAGGGATACTTGAAGGGGAAAGAAGTGATGAGATTTGCACTGGAAAGTGAGATTCTCCAAACAACAAAAAAAGCAACTGCAGCAAGAACAAAATGACAAACAAGCTTCAGAAAATCTATGTTATTTTTAAAGTGCTAGAGCATGGGAAAGGGACAAACGATAGCAGCTTTCCTCAACATGCAAAAAACACAGCTGAAGGATCAGTTGTTCACACTGCACCTCCAAGGCAAAAATTAAACTCATTAATTCTAGAGAAACATGCTTGTAGCCATGCTGAACTGATTTGTGGTTTTATGGAGCAACAGGATGGCTACATTTAATTAATTTTTTTACGTATTAGAAGCCACATCCTAGCCCCAGGCACCCTTGCATCATGGGCTCCAGCAAAGCTACGCCACACATTTGGCTTCCAAAGTGTGTCCTGTTCTTAAATGCAGAAGGGCAAGAGCATAGGTGTGTCTTCCACAATCAAACCTAAATTCCACACCTCTGCACACAGCCTGAAGTGGGGAACACACTGCTGCATAATGCAGCCTTACACCTTTCCATGATGTGGGGCTTTGGGAAAGGGTTAAGAGGAGAGATGTAGGCTCCCGCTTCTGAGTAGGTAAATTCAATTTCTGGAGCAACTGAAAATGGGACCAGGAGCTCATAGTTTCCCTGGTCATTTTATATTTCAGTCCAAAAGTGAGGAAGGAAAATCTCAGCAGAACAACCTTTTCACCAAGGTTAGTGCTTCTGATGCCTGTTTTTCTAAATATCATTCAGGACAGAGCTCATAACCCAAGTAAACATGATTCAAGCCTTGAATATGCTTTCCAGGACCAAGGGGACTCCCTATCCAATCCTTTTAATTATTTTTATTTATTAATATTCCTTTTTGTTCATTCATATGTTTCTTAGCACTAATTTATTCTAACAATAAATTCTTTCTCTAACATGTTTAGAAAACAAGACCCTAAAAGTATTTTTCCAGACTTCATATGTCTTAACTCACTGCAACTTTGTAAATGCCTAAAAATATAAAACTAAAAAATATAAAACTAAAAGACATACCCTGTAACTACCCACTCAGCTGACCACTACTGGGCTATAATTTCATTTAAATCCTATTTACTAAGCTGAGATAAAGACAAAATATGCTGTTTATAATATTCAAATTTAATGTTTCAATTTAGAATGTTTTTATAAGCAAAGAGCAAGTGAAACACAGACAATGATGCAGTGAAGAGCTGTTAAGCAGAGAGAAAAAGTCAGAGAAGAAAAACCTTGCAGAGTTTTGTCAGATTACTTGGCATTGTAAAATTTTGCTGGTTATCTTCTGAGCTGCACCTCTTCAGGTTAAACATGAAGAACAGAATAAGTAAAGTTTAGGAGAAACAGGAGCAAAGCTGATTCAGTGTCATTGGGCTGCCTATGGGTCATCAAGGACCCCAGGCTGAATTAGTCCCAGGCTGCCTGTTTGCCTCAGCAGAACATCCTATAAGTCAGATTGTACTCACAGATTAGCACAAGGCTACTCAAATATGGCTCAATCCACCATTGCAATTTTATGCTCATTGTTTATCCTCCTGCAGCTAATAGGTTGTTCCAATTTTACTAAAACAACAATAGAACTCCAGCTAGTGCTGTATATAAATTGCAGTGGATTCTTTGGACTGTAATGAGATTCAAGATCAACATCTGTGGTTTCATGGATTGGAAAGGCACTTAGAGCAACTGCAACAAAATTAATTATGTAAATTGTTCTGTGCATCAGATTGTATGTATTTTATCTATATACAGCTACACAGATGCTAATGCATCTCTCCATGCCTCAGTTTGTCTTTCCTTGATTGGTGTAATGATATATATTAATCTCACTTTGCAAGCAAACTGCAAAACTGTGCTTCAGTTTTACTTACTACAATTGGCCATGCTATAAAGACTGTAAAATGGGTGGTTCTACAAGTACTGTACTAAACCAGAAAAAAAGCTAACATTCTGTCATGGTTTAGCTTGACCCAGCTCATTTCAGCAGCTGAAACTGTGCAGCTGGACTCCCAAATTCCCTTTCCCCCACCCCCAGGGAAACAGGAGAGGAAAGTGAGAGGAAAAAGGCTTGCGGGTTGGAAACTAAAACTACAGATTTAATGAAATAATAATAATAATGATGAAAATAATTAGGAAGTAATTAAATATGTGTGAATATCTGAGATGGCACCCCCACCCCACCCCTCAATGACTGTACAACAGTACAAATTCCATAGAGCAGACATGAGGGAATGGGTCTACGGCTAGGAGGGAGCTGTAGTTAGGAACTGGATTCAGGACTGCATGGATCCAGAATCAGGAACAATCAGGCAGATGAGGTCCTCACTGGACGTCACTCACGGCAGAAGACAGCGAGAACCTCATGATCTCTCAATTTTATACCGAGTATGACATATATAGGATGGAATACTCTGTTGGTCAGTTTGGGGTCACCTGTTGGTCTGTCTGCCCCTCCCTGCAGGTGCGGCTGTTTTTCAGTAGCTTGAGCATGGCCTTGGTTACTAGAGGAGTAGGTATAAACATTGGCCATTCTGCATACCAGTGTCCCATGTTATCACTTCCAGAAAGAAACTGGAAAGTACATAGTTAGCTTTCAGAAAATGATGTAAATTAGACTGAGTTGGAGTTAGGAAACTGACTGTAATTTAACTCAAACCAGAACACATTCCATCTCTGTGGATTTAAAAACCAAGAATAGACAGAATCTGCTAAATGAAAGTACTAAAAGAAAGGTATTGCAGAAAAAGAAAAGGGTATATTCAGGATTGATAAATTTTCTTAAAAGAAAGTCAGAGAAGACTCATTTCTAGGGTAAATAATAGAGTATTGGAGAGGAACTGGCTTTCTTGTCAAAGCTACTTTAGACTTAGGTCTACAAGCTGCTTGTAGGCCTTCGGAAAAGGCAAACATCTAAAAAGAGACTACAAAAAGGCTGAATTAGTTTAAGTCTTTGTAACAGTAACCTTGAGGAAAGAAATGTGCTAGAATATCAGCTTAATAGCAAACAGCAGTAATGTAGCCAATAGAAAGGAAGCCAATAAAAATCTACTTGATTTAGATAGGTGAGGAACAGGAGCTGGTAAACATTTCACAGTAAAGAAATATGACTTAATGTTGCTAAAGGAAGAAAGGAAATTGTGAGGACATGCCATGAAAGGCTATGTTCACTAAACAAGAAAAATACCTAGCAGTCATATCAGTTTTCCCTCTTACAGTTCACAAACTGCGTAAGATGCCATATCCACAAGTGACAGTGTGGAAATTATACTAACTGTAGCAGTGGAACAAAAAATCATACCTATTCTCTGTCATTATTTAAATTAAAGAAAGATTATCATCTTCAACAATAAAACTTAATATTGCACAAAGTAGCTTATGAGAAGAAATTCCTCAAAACACATACGCAAACATATACACACATGTGGAAAATCACCCTTCACCGAATATATCGTCAGTCTTCCAAATGTGTGAATGTCTTCTGAGGTCTTTCAGTATAGTCTGCTGATCGAGTATGATAGCTGGTGAGTAGGTTATGATTCAAATAGAGGCTACTTCAAATTTAGATTAACAATCTAATTTCCCATGAAAATCGAGGCTGCGCTTTGAGCATTTTCCAAAGACTGTAAGGTACAGCAGCTTGTGAATTAATCACATGAGACTGCATTACCTACTCTCCTTCCAGATCCATTTTTAATCACACAAGCGCTCTCTCATGGTTTCAGAGCTAGTTCTTGAGAGTTTTTATTTTCCCATCAGTATTTATGATTATGACACATGAGAAAGTCCTTCTCCTTTTATCCGTTGCAAGTGTGGCAAGCCCACAAGTTCCCATTTCTGCAAGTCTGCAAGAGTTCCTTTTAGTAAAATCTTTCATATTAATAATTACCCCCATATTCAATACAGAGTCAAAGTACACAGGCATGTTTTATATATGCTAGAAATACACAGTTATCAAGGGAAAAACATTTTTCTCTGAACTACTCCTTCAGGAAGCATGGCTTTAAAACTGCCACATAGCCCAGACCCCACACAACAACAATATCAGAATAATATCCAACCAAATCTTGAAGCACATGCGAAAAAAGATATCCAACTAATGGAGTTAGTTACACAAAAAGGAAAGACTGACATACTTTTAATATTGTATTATGTATTTGTTTTACAGCAGTAAAAAACATAGCAGTATCTGAAAAACAACTTGAATGCCAGATAGCAGTGACAACTGCTAATGATTCAAGGCAAATTTTTGTCTGAATGATGAAAACATCAGAGAACTACTGCAACTCCAGCAAATAAATGAGGCAAATTTGCAGTGGGAATCTCCTCCAAGCTCCAAGTCATCCAGTCTTTTGGGAAATTAATCAACCTATCACAAGACCAGCTTGGCTGAATGGGAACCCATGGCTGAGCCCCAGTGCGAGTGATCTTACACAGCAGGTGGAAATTGGGAAAGGAAACAAAGGAAGACCACAGAAACATTGTCTGGGCATGAAGGAATATTGTCAGGAAAGCCAAAGTTCAGGTAAGGTTGAAATTGCCAGAGAACATCAAGGGCAACAAGATGATCTGCTATGTGCATAACTGAATAAAAAGAACAAAAAAGGAACATGTTATAATGCAACTAAACAAGGCAGCCGAATAGTGATCATAGATGCATAAAAGGCTGAGATATCCTGTATTCATTGCATTGGCCTTCATGGCAACTCTCTAAGTCTCCTTTGACACCATGCAAAAAGGAGACGTACTACCAGCCATGGATGAGGATTGACTCAGAAATTAACATGACTTTTGTGGTAAAAGGCAATTAAAAATATTTCTTGAAATATGTTCACAACGAAAGGAGGGCTACAGAGAATCTCCATCCTGTATTGAATGGAGGGGGAAATGCAGTGCCAAAGGATGATGAATAAGGCTAATGTACTTAATGCCTTCTTTGCCTCAGTTTTTAATAGTAAGACCAGTGGTTCTCTGGGTACCCAAACCCCTGAGTTGGTAGACAGGGAGCAGAAAGAAGCCCTGGTAATCCAATAGGAAATGATTCAGGTCCTGTGAAACCACTTAGATACACAAGTTTATGGGGCTGGATGAGATCTATCCAAGGACACAAAGGGAGCTCGCAGAAATTCGCACCAAGCCACTTTCCATTATTTGTCAGCAGTCCTGGATAACCAAGTAAGTCCCAGTTGAACAGAGGTTAGCAAACATGATGCCCATCTACCAGAAGGGACAGAAGGAGGACTGGAGGAATTACAGGCCTGTCAATCTGACCTCTGTACCAGAGAAGGATATGGAGCAGGTCATCTTAAATGCAATCATGTGGCACATACAGGACAAACAGGTGACTGAGACGGGTTTAGGGAAGACCAAGTCCTACTTGACTAACTTGACTACTTCTGCAACAAGATGAGCTGCTTAGCGGATGATGGAAAGGCTAAGATGTTATTTACCTAGACTTTAGTGAAGCCTTTGACACTGTCTCCCTTAGCGTTCTCCTGGAGAAGCTGTCTGCTCATAGCTTGGATGATCATACACTTCACTGGGCAAAAAAATGGGCGGAAGACTAGGCCCAAAAAGCTCTGACAAATGGAGTGAAATCCAGTGTGGCCATCAGAAGTGGTGTTCCCCAGGGCTCAGTATTAGATCTATTCTTGTCTAATATCTTTATCAATGATCAGGATGGGGGGGCATTCAGTGTACCCTCAGTGAGTTTGCAGAAAATTGCAAATTAGGCAGGAGTGTTGATCTGATTGAGAGTAGGAAGGCTCTGCAGAGGGATCTGGATAGCTGGATCAACAGGTCAAAGGCAATTCTATGTGATTCACCAAGGTCAAATGCCAGGTCAAGCACTTGAGCCACAACAACCCTATGCAGCGCTACAGGCTTGGGGAAGAGGTCCTGAAAAGCTGCCTGGTAGAAAAGGATGAAGGAATGCTGGCTGACAGCCACCTCAATAAGAGCAAGTAGCATTCACAGTTAGCCAAGAAGGCTTGTAGGGAAGTGATTGTGCCCCTGTACTCTGCACTGGTGAGACTGCACCTCAAATACAGTGTTTAGTTTTGGGTCCCTTGGTACTAGAAGGACATTGAGGTGCTGCAACATGTCCAGAGAAAGACAACAAAGTCGGTGAAGGGTCTAGAGAATACATCTTATGAAGATTGGCTGAGGGAACTGGGGTTGTTTAGTCTGGGGAAAAGAAGGCTGAGAGGAGAGCTTATCACTCTCATAACTATCTGAAAGGACATTGCAGCAAGGTGTGTGTTGGTCTCTTCTTCCAAGTTACAATTCATAGAATGAGAGGAAATGGCCTCAAGTTGCACTACGGGAGGTTTAGATTCAATATTAGGAAAAATTTCTTCATTGAAAGGGTTGTCAAGCATCGGAACAGGCTGCCCAGGGAAGTGGCTGTGTCACTGTCACTGGTAATATTTGAAAATTGTGTAGACATGGTGCTATGGACATGGTTTAGTGGTGTCATAGGCAGTGTTAGGCCAAAGGTTAGACTTGATTATCTTAAGGGTTGTTTCCAACCTTAATGATTCTATGATTCTTGAGTAAGTCCCTGGGACCCTGGGACCTGGTGGCAATCTGAGGATGCCTGGTCTTTGAAAGGTTCTTGGAAAATCTGCTGATGACAGGAAAAAGTAAAATGTTTTGGTTATTTTCATACAGGGCAAGGAAGAAGATCCAAAGAAATGTAAGTAAGGTCAGAGGTGGTAATCAGGATGGTGGTGGTGGAGTCATAGCCCTACAAGGACAGCCTGCACACTGAGGCTGTTTCAGCCAGAAAGGACAGCTTCAGAAGACCCAACAGTAGCCCAGGCACCAAAAAAAAGGGACTGAAGAGATGCAGCACCTCTGTTTTTGAAGGTGTCCAGGTAGGGGATGAGACACAGTTCAATCATAAACTGAAACAGAAGACGTTCTTACTGGATATTAGGGAGCAGAATTTCACTGTAAGGATAATTAAGCAGTAGAAGAGACTGTCCACAACCATTGTGCTATCTCCGTCATTGGAGGTTTTCAAGACCCAGCCGGTCAAAGTACTAAACAACCCGACCCGAATCTTGCGTGACCTCCTGCTCGGAGTAGGAGGTTGGACTGGAGATTCTCAAGGTCCTTTCAGCTGGAAGGACTGTGAGAGTCTGTAGAAACTTGAAGTGGGGATAAAGTTTGGCCTTACTGGTTTCTGAAGAAGGAATTAAATAAATTCTTAGTTACACTACCTGGTTGAGCGCTCTGTGTCTAGCAGTCCTAGACCTCTCATCTTCGGCTCCTTTACTTTGTCTGTTATGGCTTTGTAGGGCTTCTTTCTGTCTGCTTATTTTGGCTGTTTAAAGGAGATCCAAGTTTTCATAGAAGTCAGTGTCATAGATATGAAATAGCAAGTAGCTGTAAAGGATGTGAGCAGTGAAAATTGTTCACATTTAGCACAATGGCATGCTTGAATTTTGACACTGAGTGAAACTCATAGTGCCTTTAAACAAGTAGCAATCTGATATTCTTAACGAACCAGTAGTTCAGCAATAAGAAAAGCATTTCAATTCTAATACAGAGATTAATACTGCTCAGTAGGAAGACAGGGAGTGCCACACAGTGAATTACAACAATGATCTATTTTGACCAATATTTTCTTTTTGAAACAAGGAAGTAAAATGTGTTTTAGAGGAAGCTGCAAAAAGGCTAACCTAGGAGGTGTTTTCTTCCATCTGCTATAGCTGGAGCTCCCATTAGAGTAAACAAGATCTGTAAGTGCCATCTTTTCAATCAAGTTTCACTTCATTAAGGAGTTGTACGTCACAAGAAGTGCAGTCCTCTTCATTAGGTCTCACTACATTTAAATAATTTGTGTCTGGCCTTTAAAACAGGTTTCATAAAATTAAGAAGTGGAATTCACATGTCTGAATAAATGAGAAGGCCTTTCAAAAGTGAACTTTTAGGTCCTGCCAGCCTCAACAGAACTTGTGTGATTCCAGCTCTGCTGAAGATTCATCCATAACTATTTATGTATCAAATAGATACATAGAAGCCTATATTTAGCTACTCAAGTTTCACATTTTTACTTTATGTCTCCAATACCTGTGATGACTAGGACTCACCAGGACTTGTAAACTCGTCACAGTTTTGCCATATGTAGCTGTATTTCTATTAAATCAATCTAACCATTTTAAAACAGTTCTTACTAATACAACATCTAATTATCCAATGCTTGAAAGTCTAACCCACCAATTGAAACATCTGTCTGGAAGCAGATGGTGATTTTTTTTATAACTAGCTTTTATTTATTTATATTCTTTCTCTCTTCTTTCCTGCATATACAGTGTGGTAGCCATCCAAGATAATGTTTGCTACAGCTGATTTCTTTTTTTTATTGAGAGTTCTTTGTTTGCAAGTTCATTCTGATAAAGTCACTATGCCGTTGTGTGTAATTTCTCTGTCTTTAAAATTGCCTACTTCATCTCCATTCTCCACCTCCCTCTGTAAAAATCCCCAGTGGAAGTGTGTCTGACTGCAAACCAGTCTTGCTTTGAGGTGAGAAATGGCAGGCTTTATGCTAAAAGTCTCCCTATTTTCTATCAGTTTGATGTTGCTTTTTAGAATTCAAATCTAAGGTTTTTAAAAAGGCAGGAAAAAAGAAAGGAAAAGGTTTCATTTCATCGTGCATTTAAGTGAAATCTTTAAACCCCTTTGCATTATTTTATCACATCAGACTTGTCAAGTCACACTCATTTGAATGAGTGAGATTTGAAAACTTCTGAGTGTTATATTACATTTTCCATTGATATACCCTGTGAATCTTTACGGCTGTATGAAAATGAAGCCAAAAGTAAGAGGAGACAGCTCACTTCAAATGAGTGAGACTGGATAGGTCTGTCATGTGTTATTTCAGGTGCTTGCCAGACAGCAATTCTAAGCAGAGACGGGTGATGAGGTTGACAGGTTTGCAGGCGTTTAGATAAAGAAGGAAAACTTAATCGCAGAGAGAGATACAAAAGGATATGACTCTTCTACTGGAGCTGAGAGCCCTTCTGTAGGTTCTCCAGCTTCTACAATGACACAGAACTCTTCATAGGAGAAAGCAGGCATCACTTGCTCTGCAGGTCGTTCTCTTTGGCTGGAAGCGGGAACTATGACCACATAGACACCTTCTCCCCTGTGCAGTTTCTGCGGTCACGGATGGTTCTAGCAAGAAGATATCTGTGTGGCAAAGAGAGTTTTGCACATCCACAGACAGACCCTGTTGCTAATTTTTCAGAATACTTAGTCTCCGTTTGTGCATGCCAATATGGTATTCCCATCTCTGTATTTTTAAGTTGCACAATGGCTTTTAAAATTTTCTCAGAGACCTTTCAAAGGAGATTCATTTCTCTGCACAGCTGAGAAGAGAAACGATAGTGAAAGATACCCTTTTAGATTTTCACTGTGTGAGGATGTACTTTCTAGTATGTGCCTGGAAGTTGATTTTTGTTGGCAGAGGGAGGAATATACCAAAGAGTTTGTGACCATGTATACAGGGTGTTCAGTAATGCACAGTTCTAGCAAAAAGATTCAAAAGGGAAGTGCTTGCACTTAGTGGGTTTCCTCTACTGCAAAAAGTGAACTGGGAAAGAGCTCAAGTTGACGGTTGATGACACCACACAGTCTAAATGCCAGCCATTTTTCTGACACCCTGTCATGAAACTGCGTGCTTTCCCTTCAGGAGCTCCCAGCCTCTGCTGCCTCTGCCCGCGGACAGTAGAGGGAGATGTTGGCATGCCTTTTGATAGCAGGTTTGACTTGGCTGTCTTTCGCCACTTCATT
This sequence comes from Tapera naevia, assembly GCA_033556795.1. Classification (NCBI taxonomy): domain Eukaryota; kingdom Metazoa; phylum Chordata; class Aves; order Cuculiformes; family Neomorphidae; genus Tapera; species Tapera naevia. Next base: position 5,598,085 of record JAUMJJ010000016.1, read on the forward strand.
AATTCAATGTTTGAAATCAAACCACCGTTTAGAATGCACACGAGGGTAGACTTGTAACATGAAAAATTTCCAGTAAACTTTCTACACAACCACAAATGTTGAGTACTTTTGTGGGATGTTTTTGGAAAGTCAGCACAGCAAAAATGTTGGCTCTTAAAGCAAAATTTCTCAGGAAAGAGTTCATGCACCAATGCATTTTCTCAGCTTTTCTGAGACTGCAAACAAAAAGAGGTGACAAATTTTAGGAAGACAGAATCGAACCTAAAACACTGGTTTTGTTGGTTTGGGCGTATAACACACTGTAATCATTTTAAAGGAAGTGAGTCATGGAGTTAACCATTTTTGAGATATATTACAGTATCACAGTATCACAGTATCATAAGGTTGGAAAGGACCTCTGAGATCATCAAGTCCAACCTATAACCTAACACTAACACCAACCATCATCTAGACCATGGCACTCAGTGCCTCATCCAGTCTCCCTTTAAACACCTCCAGGGTAGGTGACTCCACCACCTTCCTGGGCAGCCCATTCCAATGGCCAATCACCCTTTCAGTGAAGAATTTTTTCCTCACATCAAGTCTAAACTTTCCCTGACGAAGCTTAAGTCCATGCCCTCTGGTTCTGCCACTGGTCACCTGAGAGAAGAGACCAACCCCTGCCCGACTACAACCTCCTTTTAGGTAGTTGTAGAGAGCAATGAGGTCTCCCCTGAGCCTCCTCTTCTCCAGGCTAAACAGCCCCAACTCCCTCAGTCGCTCCTCATAGGGCTTGTGCTCCAGCCCCCTCACCATCTTCGTTGCCCTCCTCTGAACACATTCCAGTATCCTAACATCTTTCCCATACTGAGGGGCCCAGAACTGGACACAATATTCAAGGTGAGGCCTGACCAGTGCCGAGTACAGGGGGACAATAACTTCTCTGGTCCTGCTTACTACACTATTCCTGATGCAGGCCAGGATTCCATTAGCCTTCTTGGCCACCTGGGCACACTGCTGGCTCATGTTGAGCTTCCTGTCCACCAGCACTCCCAGGTCCTTTTCTACCTGACTACTCTCTAGCCACTCTGTCCCCAGTCTGTATCTCTGCATGGGATTGTTGTGTCCAAAATGAAGTACCCGACATTTGGACTTATTAAACATCATCCCATTAGAATCGGCCCAGCTCTCCAATCTGTCCAGGTGCCTCTGCAGGGCCATCCTACTCTCTAGCAGATCAACTCTTCCTCCCAGCTTGGTATCATCTGCAAATTTGCTGATGATGGACTCAATCCCCTCATCCAAATCGTCAATAAAGATATTAAACAGGACGGGACCCAATACCGATCCCTGGGGGACACCACTGGTGACCGGCCGCCAACTGGATGAAACACCATTTACCATCACTCTTTGGGCTCGGCCATCCAGCCAATTCCTAACCCAGCACAAAGTGCTCCCATCTAGGCCACGAGCTGCCAGCTTCCCTAGGAGTCTACTGTGGGGGACCGTGTCAAAGGCCTTACTGAAATCCAAGTATACCACATCCACAGCCTTCCTCTCATCCACCAGGCGAGTCACATGATCGTAAAAGGAGATCAGGTTGGTCAGGCAGGACCTACCCCTCCTAAACCCATGCTGGCTGGGCCTGATTTCTTGACCGTTCTGCAGGTGGTGCATGATTTCACCCAGGATTATCTTCTCCATGATTTTACCTGGGACCGAGGTCAGGCTGACAGGTCTGTAATTACCTGGATCATCCTTACGGCCCTTCTTGTGGATGGGCGTCACATTGGCCAACTTCCAGTCTTCCGGGACCTCTCCAGTGAGCCAGGACTGCTGAAAGATGATGGAGAGTGGCTTAGCAAGCTCATCCGCCAGCTCTCTCAGCACCCTAGGATGGATCCCATCCGGCCCCATAGACTTATGAGGGTCCAAGCGGCTCAGCAGGTCTCTAACCTCCTCCTCATGGATTGCAGGAGGGCCATATTTCACCCTGCCCCCATCAACCACTTCAGAGGGCCAACTGTCAAGCGAGCTGACATCCTTGTTGTTAAAAACTGAAGCAAAGAAGGCATTAAGTACCTCAGCCTTCTCTGCATCTCTGGTTACTATATTTCCCTCCACATCCAACAAGGAGTGGAGGTCGCTTCCGCCCTTCTTTCTGTCATTGATATATTTATAAAAACTCTTCTTATTGTCCTTAACAGAAGTGGCCAATTTGAGCTCCAGCTGGGCTTTTGCTTCCCTGATTTTTCTCCTACACGACTTAACAACATCCTTGAACATGACCTGACATACCTCCCCTTCCTTCCAACGATGATACATCCTCTTTTTCTTACTTAGTTCCTTCAGAAGTTCCCTACTCATCCAGGGCGGTCGTCTGCCCCTACGACTCTTCTTACAACACACAGGGACAGCCCGCTCCTGCGCCTGCAAAACTTCATTCTTGAAGTATATCCAAGCTTCCTGGACCCCCTTGCCACTAAGAGCTATTTCCCAGGGTACTTTCCTGACCAGTTCCTTAAATAATCCAAAATCTGCCCGCCGGAAGTCCAGCATTGATGTTCTGTTCCTGGCTTTTCCTATTACATTGTTCAGAGAGAACTCAATTATTTCATGATCACTAGACCCTAGACATCCTCCGACAACAACATCACTCACCAACCCATCTTTGTTTGTAAACAGCAAGTCAAGTAGAGCCTCACCCCTGGTGGGCTCACTCACCAGCTGTGACAAAAAGCAGTCCTCAATACACTCTAAAAACCTCCTGGACTGCCTCCTCTCAGCAGTATTAAGTATATTATTAATGTATTGCCATACATTGAATAAACATACGGGCATAATTTTCTGCCATGGTTGTAGTGAGACCAAACTTGACCAGTTTTATCTTGAAAATAGTGAAGTAAGAGAAAATAACCCCTTTTTTTCACTTCAGTATACTCAAGGGACCACAGAAGCTGTCAATTTTGTATCAGCCAAGAATTTTCTCTTTGTGTTCAGATTTCATTAAGAGAGAGTGTATTTTCATTTACTTTTCTGCTTGGGAACAATATCTCCTAAGTTGGGATGATGGTGCTAGAGAACCCACTGCCTCCTTGTACTTCAGTTCTTCTGTGAGTCAATTGAATGATACATTTGATGTTTCTCCTTCTCCAAAGGGGAAGAAATGCCTTGTGTTTATAGCCCCCGTCTCCGAGTCACTCTATAGAATCTGCTGACCACTCTCTTAGACTCATTAAGATAAAGCCTAGACACAAAATAGGAAAAGATAACCTGCACAATTTTGTCTGAGAATTTCTTTCCTCCAGAATTCAGAACTGAATTTGATGGCAGATTCCTTTTATTTTGTTTCAGTTTGATCTCACTTGCCACTTTCAGGTCCTTGGTGAGACATTTCTTCCCACTAAATGTTATTCAAATGCAAAGTACAAAAATTACCTGAAGATACTTACAGGGACAAGAACTAGCACTGAGTCGAGGGAAATGTGTTATTAAACACCCAGCTCCTCAGAGTAATGGCACTTGAAGCTAGATAAATTATACCCGTGACTCCCATTTCCAGCACTTACATTTAGTCACAAAACTGACTTCCGTAATTCTCCCTACTGTTTCTAGTGGGTAGAGTGAGTGGCACAGCATAGCCACACCAGCTGGATTCCCTTGGCAGATGACTCCCGTGCTGTCAGGCCACCGTAGCACTGGCACTCAAACTGGCTGCTGCTCGCAGTGGGAGACTTGTCAATGGGTGCTACAGGCAAAGGTCCAGCAAGCATGTTAGTGCAGCTGGAATGGCAGGAAAAATCCCATCCTTCCTTTCTCCATCCTGTGTCGTGCTGATTGTTGTTTCTGAAACTGCTGTTCCTATTAACTTTTAAGCACAAGAGTCGTGCTTTCTATGTTCTGCTATTCCATTGATAAGTATAGCAGATCTAATTATTTTTCTGTTTTGTCAATACAAGCCACAGCAGCTCATCAAAAATCCGTGGAGTTCCTCCAGACTTAATTGTGATGCAAACAAAAGCCATGGCAGGCACTGAATCCCTACCCAGGCAAAAAAAATACTGTTTTTTTCTCTGCTATACTACAAAATTCACTCACTAACTGCAACATACAACATGCAGGAGATAACATGAAGTGACACAAGTACTAATATCTAAAAGAGATGTGAGGGATAGAGCTTTTATTTTTATTAAAAAGTATTTAAAAAGTAGAAACACTGAAAAAATGGTAAAAATAAACACCACAATTGTAGTGAGAATATTCTCACTACATTTTCCAGACCATGTTTCTAACCGGAAAAAGTGTAATCAAATAAATTTGGTGTAATCTTAGCTTCACATACAGCATTAACTTTAATCAAAGTTTTTTATTTATTTTCTCTTTTAAATAATAATGTAAAATCAAATTTAAATTGTAAACAGCATCCAGATACTCCTAGCTTCCTGGCTCAGATTCTTCAGCACATATGGCAGAAGCATAAGCTTGTGCCAGTCTGCCTACTTTGGCTAATTTTGCATGCAAATAGTTCAGTCCCTATATTGAGGTGCTAGAATGTGTTTAGTACACTTGAAAATATTTGCATTGCAGAAGGAGAGATAATCTCCTGCGGAAAATCAAATTGATATTTTGTATTAAGGAACTACTTTGTACAATGTGTGGAAAAGTTATATGGAAAATGATGTTTACAATACAGCTAGAATATTTAACTGAACTTTGTAAGTGAAGGACCCACAACTGCTTTTCCAAATTCGCAAGCAGTTGTAAGTCACTGGTTGTCTTTCACCATAACACTCCTTTGCTACTCATTAATATTTTCTGTGATAATTATATTACTTTGATAAAGCTATTCCCTTATAAGCGAGTTTAGCAATGATTGCAATATTTAATAAAAACTCAGAAAGCCAGTTGGTTGGAATGAAGAAACAGAACTTACTAAAGCCATGAATAATTAGCACAGCTGGGTCTGCTCTAGCTTCTGGAAATACCTATTTCACATTGGACATTCTAAGAGGCTCAACTCTCAGCCACTTCATGGCCTTGCTTCCCATCCATAGCAATGCTAATATATCCATTTGCATACCTATAAGCTGACATTCAGACCTACACTTCCAACTTCCCCTGTCATACATGTAAACACACACACACATCCCTTTTTATTATTTAAATACATCTCTGGCAACATTCATCTTTGAAAAAAACTGTGCAGCAAAGTAGTGGACTTACACCTTTTGCAATGGAGCTGTAAACGGGAGCAAAATTCTTTTGCAGTGACCAAGGCTGTCCTGGAATTCATTCCTGAGGAGGTACTTACCCTGATGATAAGGCAACTGATTAGTTAAGTTTTAATAATTTTAAAATAGATGTTATAAATATCTGTCTAATATCAGGTGAAGTGATTTTCCAGCGGGTCCCCTGAAGGCCTGTTTACTTTCAAGATATGGAGAAAGACTTTAATGTGAACACAGAATTCATGTAGATGCACTCTATATCGTTCATGGAGTATTTAAGTTGTTGCTTTTATTTTATTTGAATTAGCAATTTATCTTTTTTTTTAGAACGTGTCTGATAGATATAATGGTCGCTGAACTAGTTTTCAGACATAATGTTGTAGTTTCAAGTCTTTCATAGAATTTTTCTCACCTTGCCAAAACGGGGACTGGTGGGGGAGGGGCGAGTCTCCATCCAGACCGCTGGGGCTGCGAGTTCTCGGGGGCCAGTGCCATTTGGGAAGAGGAGGTTGCTTCTGGGGCAGCTTTGGCAGGAAAGAGAATTCCACAGCCCACCCCCACCCCCAAGTTTTGCCACCCCCCAGCTTCACGCACACTGTGCCGTTTTCTTCAGAGGGAGAGCCAGAGAGAGAGAGGAGTGCGGTCAGTGCCAGCTGGATTTCTCTGCGGACTTTCTGTACTTCCCTTTCGTCCCCTCCCCCCGCTCCCCCGGCGCCCCTATGGCTAGGAAGACAGGCAAGTCTCCGCGCTGCCCAGGAGAAGGATTTCCATCCAGTCCCTTGCGGCCGCCATTCCCCCACGTGAGTTTTGTTTTCCCTCAGGATCAACATCTCTCTCTGAAAACCATATTTTTTTATTTTCAGAGCCCAGCTGGACCATTGGGGAGTGACTTCTCGCCACTGCCACCCACCCCCCGCCCCTGGCCTGCGGCAGCGCCCCCTGCTGTTCTTGAAATATACCTGCACTGTAAGGAAGAAAGAAAAGATCCTACATCTGAGAGAAATGGCACTGTTAAAAGTACTTTTTGGAAGGTATGTGCAATCCAATAGCGACCCAAACGAGGTCATGTGCACTTCACAGATGTGGTGGAGCCCCTCACACCAGGGGCCAGCTGTATACTCCAATCTCCTGGCATCCATGTATTCAGGAGGAAACCGAGAGACAGAGGGCTCTGTAACAAGTAGACTCAGGATATGAGGTATATATGATATATGATATCCATCAGGATCACTATAACCAAGACCAGCATTAGAGGGACACTGCCAGGTAGAGGCATGGGACAACCATGTCTATTGGACCATGTGGATCTGATGGCTTGGCATGTCAGATCCACAAGAATACAAGGCTTTGGTTGATACTGGTACTTGATGCATATTAATGTCATCAGGATATGTGGGCCCAGAAACTATTTCTATAGTTTATAGCTGAGATGGCGGGGGGGTGTCTCAAGAGTTGACTGTGCTGGAAGCTGTAAGTGAACTTGATCGGGAGAGACTGGCAGAAACACCCCATTGTGACTGGTCCAGCCACCCCATGTATCCTGGGCATTGACTGCCTCAGGAATGGGCATTTCAAGGACCCAAAGGGACATAGAAGGGCTTTTGGAATAGTCGCTGTAGAGACAGAATGGGTTAAACAGCTGAATTCGTTGCTGGGTCTCTCCAAGAGTCCTTCTGCTGCTGGACTGCTGAAGATTGAGGAACAGCAGGTGCCAATTGCCACCACAATAGTGGATGGTCAGCAATATTGAACAAACCGTGATGCTGTGATTCCAATCCATAAGATGATCCATGAACTGGAGAGTGAAGGGGTGATCAGTAAGACCCACTCACCCTTCAACAGCCCCATTTGGCTGAGCATAAGTCTGGTGGAGAACAGAGATTTACTGTGGACTATTGTGGCTTGAATGAGGTTACTCAACCATTGAGTGCCGCTGTGCCAGATATATTGAAACTTCAGTATGAGTTGGAATCCAAGGCAGTGAAGCCACTACTGGTGTTGCTAATGCGTTCTTCTCCATTTCCCTAGCAGCAGAGTATAGGCCACAGTTCGCTTTCACCTGGAGGGGCGTGCAGTACACCTGAAACCGGCATCCCCAGGGGTGGAAACAGTCCCACCACCTGTCATGGACTGATCCAAGCAGCACTAGACAAGAGTGAGGTTCAGAACATCCACAGTACATTGATGACATCATCCTATGGGGGGACGCGGCAGAAGAGGTCTTCAAGAAAGGAAAGAAAATCATACAGATTCTCGTGGGAGCCAGTTTTGCCATCTAACAGAGTAATGTAAAGGGACCTGCCCGAGAGATTCAGTTCCTGGGAGTGAAGTGGCAGGACGGACGTGGTCAGATTCCATTACAAGTCATCAAAAAGATCACGGCAATGTCTCCACCTACCAGCAAGAAGGAAAGACAAGCCTTTCTGGCTGCCATAGGTTTCTGGAGGATGCATATCCCAGAATTCAGCCAGATTGTAAGCCCTCTCTGCCTGGTAACCCGTAAGAAGAATGACTTCCACTGGAGCCCTCAACAGCCTTTGAAAAGACCAAGTGGGAGATTGTTCATGCTGTAGCCCTGTAACCAGTCAGGGCAGGACCAGGTATGAAGAATGTGCCCTACTCTGCTGCTGGGAATAATGATCTTTTCTGGAGCCTTTGGCAGAAGGTGTCTGGTGAGACTCGTGGTCGACCACTTGGATTCTGGAGCGGAGAATACAGAGGATCTGAAGCCAAATAAACTCCGATAGAGAGAAAGATCCTGGCCACTTATGAAGGCGTTCAAGTCGCCTCAGAGGTAATCGGCACAGAAGCACAGCTCCTCCATCCACCCTGACTGCCAGTGCTACGGTCGATATTTCGGGGACAGGTTGCCTCTACACATCACACCACTGATGCTACTTGGAGCAAGCGGATTGCTTTGATCACACAGTGCGTCTGCATTGGAAAACCAAACCACCCTGGGATCCTGGAAATCATCATGAACTGGCCTGAAGGTGAGAACTTTGATCTAGTAGATGAAGAGGAAGAAGAGCAGGTGGCACGTGTGGAGGAAGCTCCACCAATCAACTGCCAAAAGAGGAGATACGCTACGCCCTTTTCACTGATGGTTCCTGTCGTGTCATAGGGACAAACTGAAAGTGGAAAGCAGCCATATGGAGTCCCACACGACAAGTTGCAGAAGCTACTGAAGGAGAAGGTGGGTCGAGTCAATTTGCAGAGCTCAAAGCTGTCCAGTTGGCCCTGGATATTGCTGAACAAAAGAAGCAACCAAGGCTTTACCTCTACACTGACTCATGGATGGTAGCAAATGCACTGTGGGCATGGTTAGACAGATAGAAGAAGGTCAATTGGGAACACAGAGGGCAACCCATCTGGGCTGCTGATGTGTGGCAGGACATCGCCACCCGAGTGGAGAAGTTGACTAATGTATCTGTACGTACCTATCTGTAAGTGTGTATATAGTTGAAAATGTGTATATAGTGAAAAAGTTTAAGTTCAATAGAGGTGTTGGCATAGAAGAAAAATTCGGAGTGGGTAATGTTGTAGTTTCAAGTCTTTCAGAGAATTTTTCTCCCCTTGCCAACATGGGGACTGGTGGGGGTGGGGCGGGGCCTGGCCGGACTGGCTGCGAGTTCGGGGGGCCGGGGGCGGGTGGGCAGCGCCGTTAGTTATACCCCGGGAAGAACGGGTTGCGAGAGAGAGAGAGAGGAGAGAGAGAGAGAGAGAAGGAGCACCAGCTGGATTTTTCTGCGGACTTTCTGGACTTCCCTTTCCCCTCTCCCCCCCTCCTCCCTTGGCGCCCTCATTGGATAGGAAGACAAGGCAAGAAATATAGGACTTTATTTGTCTGAAGGGTTGGATTACAGTGCTGTGGTCTGTTCTGTTCTCTGTTTTGTTATATATAGTTGCAGTTGAGACTGTTATCTTTTTCTATATAGTTCCCCCCCCCCCAATTAAAGTCTTTCAATTGCAAAGGGTTGTGGCGATTTTCTTGTGGGAGATAGCCTCGATAGACATCTGTGTCTTCCAAGGCACAGAATTTTTAAAATTCAGACATTTCCATTATCTTTATAATAATTTTCCATAGTTTTTTTATTCTGTAATCATTCACAATCCAGATTAAAACATTACCCATTACAACATCAAGACCATGTAATAATTCAAAAACTTGTAAAATTACTCTGTAAAATATCTCAGGTACAGAATTAATATCAAATGGCAATTTAGTGGTCTTCAAACCTTCAAATGTTATATTTGAAGTCATCTAACTTACCTCATCTAATTTGCTGAAAGGCAAACTTGACATGCAGAGTTATAAATATGATTATTTATAACATATTAACTGTTGTCTCATGTTTTTTTCATTGAAAAATACTTAGGACTTTGTTTCAGTTCTATTTCTGCTACAGTGTTACACTTATTAAACTCTGGTGAGGCAGGCTATTTGGAAGGAAATCTTTCTAGTAAGTTCCTGCTGCTCTTCAGGCATACAATTGTTGAGGCTTCAGAACAGTTCTGCATGCCTCTGAACATAAACAGTGGCCTTTTCTCTGTATTTTTATACTGGATCTGAATTATTTGGCAAGAATATTGAAATGCAGTGAATGAGAATATCCTACCTCATCCTCAGAATCTTTCTTACAGGGTACTGGACCATCAATGAAATAGTTGCTAACTCACTGCTTATTAATTTTTAAAATTCTCATTTCTGTTTCTATGTGTTGGTGAGTCTGGGGAGGGAGAGGATTTAAATGTGCCATGTGTGCTTGTGTGGTAGAAGAAGCCACTGGGCATTTGTAGCGTTCTTTTCCATCAAGAAGTCTTTGGAGTTGTGTTCAGTTTCAAGGTACTGACAAAAGATTTAATCACCAGTTATTCAGTGAAAGGTGTTGATAATTTTTTATGTTGGATTTTCATATTGGTTATTGAAAAAAAAAACAGTCAGCAAGCATCCCCTTCTTAATATCAGTAGTACAGCTAACCACACGTATCATAGCTCAGTTAAACTATCAGTGAGTCTCCAAGTAATAACAACAATTAGAGATCCACCAGTAGTGTTCTGAATTAAAATAATAGTATTAGCAATGGAAGGAGTTCGTTTAGTCTCAGCACTATGTGTAAGGCTGACTGCAGACTCAGACTCCTGATCTAGTCATATTTCAGCGATCATTTTTCCAGCAATAAGGTTAAGTGTTTAATATTTCTTATTAAATCTGAGACTCTAGAGTACAATTATTCAGCAAGGTTTTTTTTTTCAAGAGGAAGCATCCGTTTGAGAATCTGACTAATGATACTACGGGTATTTGTATGAACACATTTGTTAACATAGATGTTTCCACAGGAACATTATCTCATAATTAGTATATTCAGTCTCATGCTAATACTATGATACCTATCTGTACAACAGGGTGCCAAACCAGCTAGAGAGACATTTTGATGGGAAGCAGCAGTTTGTGATTTGTGAGCACTCAGATGCTGTCCCTGATTTTCAGGGGACCAGCTGGTTAGGATCTAAACTGAATGAAATAACGTGTACTTTGGTACGTGCCATCAGCTGTGATGCTTTTTGTTCTTACATTACGTCAAATCAAGGGAAGCACAGTCAAACAGTCTCAATACACATCTGGGATCTCTTCCTGGTGTTGTAGTATCTTTTTCTGTTGGTATAACCTGGCCTTCCAATTATATCTCATCTATGGAATGGCCTATGAACTTTTTCACAGGGAATTGTGAGACTTGCTTAATTACATTTGTAAAACACTTTAAAGATTGATCAACAACCACAAAACAATCCCAGGCTTTTCTGAGGGAAAGAAGGAGATCTTCATCCAAGGCGCACACCCCAGTTCATTTGCTTTGATTCTCACTCATAACCCTTTATATTGTTTAAGATTTCTTGTTAGGGGTAGACCTTCAGAGGTGCCCAGCCAGCAGGAACAGGCAGCCTAGGGAACAAAGGTAGAAATGAGGCCAGCTGAATCTGCAGCTTCATTATTTGCACAGCTATAGTCCCATAAAAGTAAAACCTTTCACCTTCAAATTACATTATGATCCTCTACGACGTAATGGGAGAAGAAAGAAGGTAATTAGAAGAGCTATTGGTAGAGAGGTGTGAGGATGGGGAGAGGAGAGAAGGACTGTGAGACACTGTGTGTGAGCACCTGCTCATGTCTTACTGACTCCCCTCTGTTCCCAGCATACTGCCTAAATTTAGCAGGGAATACACATATCAAAATTGAAATGAAAAGACAGATAGTCAAACAAAGTAGAAGACAATGTGAAGTCTCCATTTTAGTAAGTCACACTGTACATCCACTATGCCTAGACATTTCTTATCTTAAATAAGTAGTACCAGATGGCATTATAATAATTCCCATCATTATGAAACAGCCCTGCTACTTTTTGGGAAAGTACTGTCTGAGAGAACATCCTTTGAGTGTCCAGGCTAGTGAAAAATACCACTTACATTCAACAGCCTTTTGCTGTATTTTCTCTCTCAGTGTCTGCTATAGCTCACAACTGCCTAGTGTGAGATTCTGTTTCAGCAGATAGGCAATGACAGGTTCTCTATGTGGGCCAACCGGAACTTATTAGAAACATGGAACAATAAGGAAGGTCTGATTTACTCTGTTTTGAAACTCCTGTCTGTTAGCAATATACTTCCTTTAAAAAAACCCCAGAAACAGAGCCTGTGCTGCCTGAGGGATTCTGGCACATTAATCAATCCATTTGAGGAAACAGAGCAATGACTGAAGAATAAATAATTTCTGAAATGCACCAACAAAATATTCAAATATATGAATTAACAGAATTAAATACCCCATGAAAAATTTGGAAGCTACAGACTACAGGGTATGTTCAAACTTGGGCAGGGGGGAATGGGGAAAGGAAAAGAGTAGAAGGAGTAACTGTGAAACATGCTCTCTTTTTGATCCTCTGAATCTTACCTTTACTCCTTTTTATTCACACCCTGATGTGAGGAGGAGAAAAGAGGAGAAAGGAGAAGGAGAAGGAGAAGGAGAAGGAGAAGGAGAAGGAGAAGGAGAAGGAGAAGGAGAAGGAAAAAAACGGAAAAGGGCCCTGTAGCACATTTCCTCCAGCACAGCTGGGGACAAAACAGCTGCCTCCACAGCTGATGCAACCATTAACTCCTCATGCTTGCTCCACTAACCCAAAACCACAGAAGCCCCTGGAAGTTACAGGACACAGCTCTGCATGCAAAGTGCACAGCACTCATGGTGTTGCTGTGTGCTGCCTGCTCACCAGCAGACACAATAAGTATATGAAATCAGGCCCCTGAAAAATTTATTCTTTATGATAGGAGGAACCCCCCTCCTCCAAAATAATATATTTGCTAGTCAATAAGCATGCAGCAGGTCTTTTTAAAGAGGGCAGCAAATTTAGAATGGAAGCTTTTTATTTCAAGGCACTAATCATTTATTTGCAGGGGCAGAATCGTACCTAACAGTGCTGACAAATTCAGTAGGAATGTTTCGTATGCCAAAAGCTTTGGGTGAACTGTTTCAGTTACTTATTATGATTATGAATTAGGGTTGTGAATCGTGGAGCAAGCTTTTCAACCAGACTATGCATCCAAATTCCCTATGAAAAAGTTCAGACTTCACCTACCTGAGACTATTCTCATAGCGAGATGGCACAGTTTTCCAGAAGACAATGTACTTAAACCGAATGTAGTTGTCTGCTACAAAGAAATGAGTTGAACAGGACCCTAAAATTGAGTTTCTCATTGATATCAGAATATTATGGAGCCAAGAGTTTTCAATTGAGCTTTAAATTGTTTTAGTGTCACTTAAATACTTACTAATTTAACACTAAATTGGCAATAAAAACATTCCTGACTGTGTTGAGTTGTCATCCTATGTATGCAAAATAATTCCAAATCTTAATCCTAACTATGCTAAGCAATGCTACTGGGATGAAATTGATAGTGAATGATAGCTTTTTATTTTTTTAAAATATACTATGAGGCAGTCTAGTCAAGAATTTATTTTTTTTTTTTAGTGCTTTAATATCACATAGTTGCTTCCATAGAACAAGCACTGGAGGGGAAACTGTTATTCCTGTAAAAACTTTAAAGTGAGAAGTCTTTGTGGATAACCATTTTCAATCCACTCTATGCACTGCCAAGATTTACACAATGCCTCTTTAATACCTTGTAGTTATACCTTCCTTTGCAATTTGCCAGAGGAGCGTGTTCTTATATAACTGCTTTCTTTACAATTGGACTTGTAGGTTAACCACAAATCACATAATATTTAGGACAGGCTTGTCAATCAGTGGATAAGAAGAGAAGTTAGAAGAACTCCTTTCTTATGTGCTTATTCCTGATAATCAGCCATGGAAGCATTTAATGGAGGTATGCTTCATTCATGCAAGCCCTACTTTGCCCACATATGAAAGAAATGCCATTAAGAATGTGATCATTTTGAAAGGAGTCATTAAATTTCAGTATGAACCTAACTGCTGTATCTGGTCCACAGACAGCCAGCATCATGGACAACTCTGGGTACAGCGGTGGGAGATAAAGTGCTTTGTGGTTCTTCACCAAAAGTGGGCTCAGATCTCAAAAAAATCCTGACATCTGAGTCAATGTGCAGTTGAGAACCGTAATAACAAGACACACCTTGAGGTTTCCAAGTGGCTGGAACTATTTGAGAGGAAAGATAAGAGGTGCTAAAGGAAACAAGCCACACTTAGAAGTGTACAGCAATCTTGTTAAATTTCTTGCTTATTCAGATACCTCACTGACCTATTTTGCATAAATAGAAAATCATTTTGGTGTTCTAGCAAACTGAGGTCATATCCAGAGGGTATGTCTTCAGTATCTCTGGGTAAAATATGACTATTCAACACACTCCAGAGACTTGACTAGTATTTTCTGAAGTCACTGCTGGAGCTGAAAGTGCTGTCAGTTGATATTTTCTGTATCTTGAGGCAGTGGTCCCATTTTTTGTGAAGATTCACACGAAAGACAGGAATTAAAATCTGAGAGAAGTTAAAAAATGAGGTCGGACCATCAGTGGCCAAACCTGCTCCCATTCTGCTATAGCATATTTATAGGCACATCTAGATATCCAGAAAGAACATGAGAAGTGCCAGAGGCTAGTGAATTCTCAAGTACAGAGAGACAAAATAAGCAATATTTGTTGTTGCATCTTGAATTCTCTTTATGTTTTTCTATCTGACTTCCTTTTGTTTTCTCTAATTAGATAACCACATCTCGACCTTTACCCAACTGCAAGATGCAGTTGTTAATGTATAGACAACTATATCTTACCTACTTGCTAACCAGAAAACTGTATTTTATTTTATTATTTATTTTATATTTTATTTTATTTTATTTTATTTTATTTATTTTATTTTATTTTATTTTATATTTAAGATATGTACAAGTTTGTCTGTGAGCCCAAGGACAGAGACTTACAGCAGGCTTTCACTATTCCATTTTCATTCAAACAGTTTCTGCAGTGTTACATAACACCATGTGGTCAAGGAGACCAAACCTGAATTTTTAATAGCTGAAATAGAAATGGTGGGCTACTAAACCACCACAATACCTTGTATACCAGTTCCTTTCATAGACGGAACACGTATATTGAGGCCATTGTCAACAGATCTCTGTTCATTTGTAAAACAGTAAATATTTTACAACTTCTCTGTGTACTTTTTTGAGTCACCTCTTCATATTTAAGAAAGCTTTTTCTGATGTTTTGACACTCTCCAAAAAAAAAAAAGAAAAAAAAAGATTCATACTCTGGTAGCCACAGAAACCAACTAATGACAGCTTCCTTCGTAAAATCGTTTATGTACTGAAAGATAGTCTCTGTATCTCAGCTTCCTCTTAGGTTTCAAAACTAAATGAATCAAATTTCTTCAGAGTTCTCCCTATGTCAAACTGTAATCAACAACATAAAATATTTCACCATGATATCAGATAATAATAAACATAACCAAAATGCTTATTGATTTAAAATATTGGCACTAGTAGTGCAGCATTTAGCTTAGGAGTAGAACATATAGATATATAAGGGATTTCAAAAGATCTGCCAGAGATTTTCCAATGGTGACAAGGAAACAAATTTAATCTTAAGTTTCTAAAGGACCTTTCTAAAAGATATTGGCTAATGCAGTCATTTTAGATAGCTGCAACAACTGAACTTCAATAAAGGAATACCTGGATACCAATACTTTAAAATAAATCTCAAACTTTCTTTCCTAGAGGCAAGGAATATTTTCGAAAATGTTATTCAGAGAAGGCAGGCTTGAATGAGATTCAGCTACAGATCTTCTTCTTCCTAAAATGCTTTATGTTTGTTTACCCAAACACTAACATTTGTCCTGCATTGCAAGACTATCACAACCATGCCAAGAAGGACCATGCCATAACTTACAAGATGTATTAGCACCTTCACATTAACTGTAGTGAAAGTGTTCAGCCAAAGACTTCCATAGCTGAGACTTCCATTTGTTCTCCAGCTTCACTTGCAATGCAGACAGTGTAATGTGCCTTTGCTCAGTTTAGTTTGCAGTTTCAGACTTCCCAGAAATTACACAGGAGAAAAATTCCCAATAAGAGGTGTGCTGATGCGCTGTCCTGAGGTATTATGAGAACACAGTTCCCAGGAAAGGTCAAATGTGTTATTTTGTAGTAGCTCGCAGATACAAGTGCATTTATGATAGTATGGCTCCTGAAGTATCTACTCAAAATGTTGTTTCTGTGCTGTTTGTCATGACCAAATGTATCATACTTCTGCAGAGTCTGGCATGTTAGGTCAGAGACATGGTGGGTTAAGTGACTGCAGATTCACAAATCCTATATTGAATATGTGATAGAAATATAACAAAGTTTATGCTGTAGATTGTTGTGAATTCTTCTGTATAGAACATATAGAATTTTTTTAGAGGAAGAACTTTCAACTTTGAGTTATGTTTTCCTTTTGTAGCAGTTCTGAATTCATACTCCCAGTATGGAGCCTTTTCAGGATGGAGTATGTCTGTAGTGATCTTTGGAAGATAGGATAATGCTACTTGTTCTCATTCAGCTGCTTTCTTTGTGATAGAGAAAATCTTAGTGACTTACTACAACAAAATTACAAGATTGCCATTCAGATGTGTTTCCCATTTTATAACTGCCACTTTAAAATGCATTCAATAATTAGCAGCAACAAACCCTAAGAGGCATAGAAGTAAGTCTTGCAACAACCACCAGACAGTGGGTTTACTTCTGCACACTTACACCCCGTCAAGTGAAAATTACTCCAGTGCTTATCTTATAATTGTTTCATTTAAGTTTGTTTACATTGTTCAGAACTTTCTGAATGATATTTTAACCACTTAATTTATGTGTGGAACAGAAAATTTTCTATTTTACTCAATAAATTTCAATTTATAATGAATTGTTTCTAGTTACAAATGGAGACTGGTATAGTTGATATACATTTATCACCTTCCAAATTAATGCCTCAGAGATGTTCTATATGCATAATGAAAAGTACCAATAAAGATATTTTTTAACGCTCTTGGTCTTCATGACTACCGTAAGTTCTCACGCCCTTTGTGGACAGCAAGACAGTAAAAACGTAAGATGTTTTGTTTCCAATAGGTACATGTATTTGAGTGATTTAAATAATCTCAGTCTAATACCACGAAGAGTTAGACTCCTAAATCTGGTGGAAGTGATGTATTTGGCCCAAAAGCCAATATTTTTGCTATTCCTGGTTGCAAGCACAATGCAATCACGGTTTTCTGGACATGACAGGCTATCATAAAGAGCTAACTTTTCTAAACTCACAACATAGAGGACTTGAAATATTATTCACTTTAAAAAAATGCCTTCATCACCTAAGTATTCTGCTGCAGTACAGACACACGAATAAAGGGACACTCTGCACCTTTATAAACCACAGTAAAGCTGAAAAACCCACCCTATTAAACACCCTATTAATCATACAGATAGAATTGGTTTTATACCATTCTGTCTAGCAAGTGTAAGAAAGATTTCTGTGTAGTTCTTCCTTCATAGGCTATGGATGGAATGTTTTTATAGTTCTGTCATTGAGCAATCAACAGTACAGAGTTTCTGTTTCTGATGTTGAATTTTATAGTTGCACTTCTTTTCAATCCATGCTATCTGTAGAAGATAATTACTACCAAATCAAAAAAAGCTACCCGATGGAGAATGGTGGACTTTTGGGAAAAGACATAGATCCTCACTTTTTTGTAAAACAAAATGGATTGTTGACAAAATGGAACAAAACTCTCTAATTTTCTCTTAATTACTTTTAGTAAATGGTCAGGTGGAGTTTTATTTTCTTTGAAAAGGCCACTGTAATTTCTTGTTCATTCAAGAGTAGGATGAAAAGAAATATAGTTATAAGATGTCCATCATTAGCTAAAACAGACAGATTGATCTGTAAGGCATGTAGCAGTGAGAGGGAAGGGGAAACTTTCCTCTTCCCTCAACCATGACTTCAAATTTCCACATCATCTCAGTCTTTGAGTTATCACTTAATATGTGTACTATACTGTGGTTAAGAATGTGTAAGAAATATTGAAAAGGGCACAGTGCAAACATAAAAAGGCATGAACGCTATCCTGAAAAGCATTGCTTGGTGCTTTTAATGTTTTTCTCATACTGTAGAACCATGGAGAAATTATAGCTGTGCAAAGCATATTGCAACAGGCACTGTATGCTCTGGAGGTTGAAAAACACGGTATTTTTCTGGATAGTCTTTCATCTTTAAATTCAGGCATTTTTGGCAAGCCCTGTGAAGAGGAGTTTTGGTTTAGAGGTCAACAATTCCTTCATGACTAAAATAATATGGTAATGCTATGTGCTATTGAGAATCTGGTGTAATATCATTGAACACAGAAATCATCAGGGCAAGGCACACTGGCTTATACGTTTAAACTATTTATCTACAAACTTCATTATTTCATCAAAATAATAATAATAATCATCGTCATCATCATCTGGGAAGTCTACATTTTAGAGAGAAATGAACAGTAAAGAGACAGATGAGTACACCATTTACACGATAAATTTCATGATGCCATAAATTTGTACTTAGTCATTGACAATTCTAACAAGCTCGATTTTTTTAGGGACTGATCCAGCAGTCTTCAAAGGAAAACATTTAAATAAAGGGGAAGGCATATTTCCTAGATCTTAAACAGAGGTTTCTATTCTTTCCAGTTGCCTGAGAAATATACATTAATATCTGTGACAATAAATCTACTGATTATGCATAATCTGATTAACGGTCAAGCTATTCTCTTGTACCTTGTAAAAACAGCCAAAAATTCTCCCTTTTTCCTGCCCCTTCCTCCCCTCTTCCCCACCCACTCTGGTCCATAAATTTTGACTTACAACACTGTGGCAGGCTCAAGGTGAGTTCAATAAGTAGGTGCTCTTGGCAGTTGTGTTAGGATAATTCATTCCACCATGCAATGCAGCATTCTGAAATATGTGCTTGTACTATGAATCATACAACAGACATAGATTCTGAGACAGAGAGAGAGGCCAGCATTCTACCAAAAGTTTGAAAACTTGCGTAATTCTTGAAAATGAGTGAAAGCCTAGAGATAAACACAAACCATCAGGACTGCAAATTCAGTCGTGATGTAAACCAATCTAAAGCTACTTTTATTAAGGCACATTAAAGTTTTTTTCAAAATACTAAACTTTAAAATAGGCAGTTATCTTCTCTCTTTATCACTGACTACAATTCAAGGGTTTATATTTAAGCAATCATATTGATTTCAATTTCTTTCTCCTTTTCACTTCTGACAACCCACTCCTCCCTCTCCATTTTTTTCCAGAATTTTCTAACTTGAAGAATATTTGGAGGACAGTGTGCCAAAATCAGTTATCACCTCAGTATGGTCTACTATTACTATAAAGACCTTGCAGGTTTCTAAAGTTGGCAGTTTTAAAATGAATAAAAATGGGAAAAAATAAACTAAAACCAAATGAAAAGCATACATACAGGAGCTTCATTCCCTGAAGGTCCTGGGTGGAATTCACCATATTACATTCAGTGAAAACACATAACTGAAGATAAAAAACAAAACTGGACTCTAAAATGTTCAACGTTGCCAAAAAAAAGGAGAAAGTTTTGAAATAATGTGATTTTTATGTATGTATTTCTTTTTTAAATAAGACAATATATTTTAGAAAAAAAATTTCATTTGATGTGGAATTTTTGTTCTGAACATGTCATATTGGAGAAAAATAGTAACAGAGAAAAAGGCAAATCTTGCTTGTGGACCGAGAAGGTCAAAGACTTTTGATCTAGTTCTCCGTGGTACAATATACACACCCATGAATGGTCATCTTTCTTGAATCGCCACATAGCTTCTCTCATGATTTCTTCATGTAAGGCAATGAGTGCAAAAATGGTTAATTCAATATGTGAACATTGTGGACTACTTAGCATTAATAAACCAGCCTGTCCTGACTGATAGTCTGTCTATATGAAAGGTATATGACAGGATCACAGAACTTTTTCCATTATTTCCACTGCTTAGTAAACAACTGAATCCATAGCAACTAAATCCCTCCTCTTACACATCCACAACTCTCAGCACTGAACAAAGATCAGTGAATATCTCATCTTTACAAGTAACATGTCATTCCTCTCCCTGACCCCTCTGCATCTTTTATATATTCCTCTGCTGACCACTGCTCTTCTGTCACACATTTGTCAGTGCAGGTCATCAACATTGCTGTATTCATGTTCAAGGCTTTCAGAGCAGAAGTGCAGTAGAACAAGACTCAACCTTCTTCAAACGTACAACCAAAAGTAATCACCCTAGTAGAAGAGCTATCTGTACTGCCCACATCATTCTTGCCAGACAGGTTCACTTTTTGAATGTTAATGGGAAAATAGCATCAAAAAAGAAAGAACATCGTAAAGGGACTGCAAGATCAATTCACCTTCCTCCCAACGTATTTGATGCACATAGACTTTAAAATTAAATAGCAGTTTAATGGGCAGGATTAAAGGTTCCAAAGGGTGTATTCCAAGATTGACTTCTGCCAGCTTGTGGATGTGTGAATAAACAAAAAATGGCTGGCAAATTCTGTGTGTGCAATGTTCTAATTCTGCAAATGGAAATGGTAAACATCCTAGGGCCTTTTTTCCTCATCTTCTTTTGTCCTTCCATGATGGCAGGTTAGCCATTCCTTCCTCTCAGGTGCTTCCCTTGAGGTACAAATGGCAGGCCAAAATTCCATACTCCAGGTTTGGAATGAGCTTTACCCATAGACATTGGAACATCTCCATTTCCTGGTGGCAAATAAACCATGTCAGAGAGCTTCCATCCCTGGAAATGTCTCCCTTTTCTCTTATGTTTATTTGCTAATGCTCTACAGACTGGAAGAAATTTCAGATATTGCACTTTTCACTGAACAAACACAGACTTCAAGAGTAAAATCACACCAGTTTTCCATTCCATGTGTCCCTGTGTGAGGTTTGAAATTGTATAAATGCGGAACCGTGCAGCCTTGATCACCAGTAAGTTCAGGCACATTTTCAGGAAAGAAGAAGCAGGGAGGGCTTCACCTGATGGTCTCTGCAGAGTCAGTGCTTCTACCCTCTGACTTGGTGCAGAATGAAAGCAGAAATAGCTGGGAGGAGAGACATGGGGTTTGCTAGCGGAAACTGAGCTCAACCAAAATTATTTTGGTCACAGTCTTGCAGCACTTCTAGCAGCTGAATCAGATTAAGGCCATGGGCCCCCTGAGCTTTCTCCCATGGACAAGGAGGATGGCTCTGGTCCCTTCTCCTGTACCCGGGAGACAGCCATGGATGAAAGGGTTGCTGGCGAAGACTGGCTACAGGCAGACACTGCACCCACCCTGCTGCCTGCTTGCTCATCCCATGCCTTTGCATGAGGAAGGTCTTCCAGTGCAATCTACAGCAAGAATCCCATTAATCCACTGGAAAGAGGCCTAAACAAAAAGGAGATTTCCTAAGTTTAAAACTGGAGGGCAGGGGGTTTGGGAAAACCCTTCATAATAGGGGCTACACTGAAATGAAATCAGAGTCTATTATGCTACTTCAGGTAGGAGGAAAGGGACATTCATTTTTTTTTTATTTGCTCAGGTAGCTGGTGGCATGCCAGTTCCAGGGGAGAATAGAGATTTTTTTTTTAGAGAACACTAGAATTAAAATTATGAACATCAATGAGGCTTTCATTTCACTGAATTTCTCACTAGTCTAGTTAGATTTGTATTTTGTGGTTGGGTTTCTTTAGGAGAAAATAATTGAAACCCTCTACTGGCTGCCTTGTGAGACATCCCTGTCTTTTTAAATCTATGAATAATAATGCTTAAATCACCATGACATTTACAAGAAACAACAAGTGGTATGCTATTTCTTTTAAGATTTTAATTGGTACAGCATATTAACAGTATTATTGTCACAGTACTACTTAATAGTTCTCCAGCATTTAAAAACAAACCCAACTTGAATTGAGTTAGTACCTGTTCTTACTTCTTTTTAGTACAAATGTACTATACAAAAAATTAGTGAATGAGTGAATGAATGAATGAACAAGTAAATAAACCCAACACATTATTTTGCAGACTATCCATATATTAGAGTTCATTCAGCTTTATCAGACTGGGACGTTATTTCAATCCTGACTTTTTCCAATGTATGTTTTCCCTCAAAGACAATCCTCTCCAAAAGAAAGTACTTAACAACCTTCCCCTCTTTCCATTTTTTTTACTTTTTGAGAGTTTCTTATTGTTCCATTTTCATTGCTACTTAGGGTAAAAGCTCATTAAAATATTATGAAACTCATAGAATAATTATGTGGCAGCACTTGCCAATGAATAACATCTGCAGCAATGTGTATGTATATTTATATTTCAGTAAGCTTAAACCCACTTGTTTATTTTTTCTACATTGCCTCAGTTCTAAATTCTTCATCCCAAGTAAAGCACTAGGCAAATGTATAAACCACACAGGTTATACAGTGCAGCCATTGTTGCTGTGTACACTGCCAAATATAATTTCGTCATTAGACCAAGGTTCATGACAGGGTAAACTACTTTATGTTAGATGTCTGCAAAATGTTATTTACTCCTTTTATAATATTATTATTTTAAAATTATCTGTGCTGAGACTGTTTTTTTTCTCTGTGTCTGTTTTTGGTGCTCACTATCTGTGTGTGGTATGTCCTAAACTGCATTTGGAAGACCAGCAGAGTTTACTCTTGCAGTAAAACAGAAATGGAGTCCTCTTATAAAGAAGATTTTGTCAGTAACAAGAGACAGTGTAGTGCCCAAGTATTTAGGTAAAGCACTATGTCGTTTCTGTTTGACAGCTTTTGTTTATGGAATTCGGTTAACCATAACATGGTCATATGAAAACAGAAAGCAAGTAAGTTATTCTCCTTCTAAAAAATAAAAAAAACCCTTGTAACATGAGAGAGAGAATACCACAGTCTGTGACACAGACAATAGAGCGTACAAGCTCTCCTGAGCAAAGCACATTGACCTAGTCAATCTATATAACACTGCATGTGTGTAGCCTTAGAAAATTGCATGTTGAAAAAAGAGACACTATAGACACATAACAAAAATACTTCGGGAAATGTAAGCGATTGGAATATTTGTGGTTCTGAGGTCTTTTCAGGACTGTGTTTCTCCCTTCCTCACTGGCACCACCCAAGAACTGCAGTTCTGACTCTTTGCCAAGAATCTGACATACACCTACCTCACATTCAAAGCTGTCAATTGTTCTCATGCTTATATATAAAATGAGATTCCAAAAGAATTTAGATCCTAGAACAACTGATAAGAGAGCTTAAAAAGTCTATGACTGTAGTGTATGCCTTTCATTCTCCCATTTTAATCATCCTATTGTTGAAAATATTGTCCTTTGGGAAGGTTCTTGGAGCCTACAGTGTTCTAAGGTTTTTCCCTTTTTTTTTTTCTGGCAGTTGTTTGTAGGTTGAAACCATTGTGCTAGACAATTACAACAATATGCATTTAAAACTATATATTTTCTTGAATAACTATAAAAATATATCAGAATTCAAGTAGCCTTTAGGAAGGTTCACATGTCCTAATGAAATATGGCTCAAAAAACTTTATTAAGTAGGGAGAATAGGTAAGGCAGCAATCTTTTATTACATATTTTTAGAAACACTGAGTCTTGCAGGTCTGACATAAGCTTTTTGGTATTTTTCAGCCAAGCCCAAATCAGAAGTTCATTTCAGAAGTCCAGCCACTCAGTTTTCTCAAATATCATCACTACAGTTCAGTTAGTTGCTTTTTTTTATTATTAATATGCCTCTTCCCATACAAACTTAGGTTAGGATTCTGTTCAGGGCAAAATAATGAAAATTGGGGGCATTCTTGTACCACATGTAGATGCTTTGTAGGCAAAACACAATAAAAAGACATGGAAAATTAATCTCATAGAAATCTGCAAAGAAAGAAAAGCATAACTTGCTGTTTGTGGGCCTTTGAGAATAAGCTGATGAAGGCATCAGCTTTTCCCTGCTAACCTAAAATCCTCCAAGTCTGCCAGGGCATGAGAGCTAATTTTCGAGCTGGTGAATAGAGTGGAAAAGCTATTTTGTATGTGAAGAGAACTCTCTTTCCTTAGCAGTGCAGAACTGAAAACACTAACTCTCCCTCTCTGCTACCACCCAATAGACATACTGTCCTTATGAAAATAAAAAATCAGGAAATAGTAGAAGCACCAGCAGAAATCTCAGTCTTATTGATGGAACAAAGCAGAATTTACTGTCTAAGGTTGGCTCTGATAATATCCTGTATGTTTAATAATAATCTGACTAATTTAGAGCTCTTAATGTTCCTGATTGCTTTTTGTATTATGTATTTTAAAGCCTTCCCAAAGAGAGATTAAAATATTTTGTGGTGCTTAAAATAAAAAGACAAAACTAAATAAAAAAAGAAAACTAAATAAAGATCACTGGTAATATATGTTGGGGCAATGAAGGGTTAACCAAGGCTTTACGTTGGGTAAAAATTAATGATTTCTATCTTTTTTTTATGTTTGTTTTTGCTTTTTTACATTCCAGACCCCGTATCTTCAAAATGTACAATATTGCCAGAACAAGATAACAACTATGTGTGCCTGCTTGAAAGGAGTTCCAGTGGAAAAGCCCATTTATGTTCTTCTGCACACCTCATGTTTTCAAGTGAAAAGCAAACAGGCCTCCACCACGTTGTCCAGAATTTAAAACAACAGAGATCTACTTCTTATCTGATAGTCTAAGATGGCAAAATGGTCACACTCACAAATTAAATCTACTACCAAAACCTGGGTGGGGGTAGGGGGAAGAATCTTTGGCAGTCCACTTGATTTTACTTCTCAGATCTTTGTTCTGGGATGTTAATCAAGGAATTAAGAAAAGCTACATGCTAAACAATTATTTAAATAGCCTTTCTAGAGCTTTTGGTCTTCAGTGGTTGCAAATGAACCCTCCTGCAAAGCACAGTTTCAACTGGATGCCTTCAGAATCTTTATCAAGATATGGACCCAAACTTTTGCAGTTGGGAATCCCTGGACTTGGCTCCAGAAAAAAGATGTAGGATGAATAAATTAAAAACAAAACAGGAAATGAAGGCAGCAGCTGCCAAATCTACCATGCAGAGTAAAAGCAATTTACCAGTAAACACTGTAAGATACCAGAGCAATATTTCACGTTAGTTTATCAAAAGTAGTCATGTCTGCTCTCGCCTTTTACTAACATACTGTATTACAAAATATGAAGAACAGGATAGGATTTGTGCTTCAAGACTTATTTCCGTATGGCAAAAGCAAAGATGAATTTGCTTTTTACGTGCAGGCAGCCATGCACTGATCATATATCCCCATGAGTATGGGACTTCAGAGTTAAGTCACTGTCACTCACTGGTGTAAGACACTTGTCATATGCAGAGGGGAAAGGAGAATATTCCTCCTTTAGACTAACCAAAAAGATACACATAAAAATTAGTTCTGTGAGAATCAAAACTGGCTACCAGAATAACAGATGGCAAGTATTCCAGTTATAGCTATGATCATGTATCTACTAACACCCTTTCACACCCTTTTCTAGATGAAGTAGTTGGGATAGAGATGACTAGTGCAATATCAACTGCAGACAGCAATCCTTCTAATTCAATTGTGTATGTCATAAGAACAGTGACTGAAGAGCCCGGAAATTCAATGCATCCCCTGTCATTGAGAGAAAGTGACTGGTGAGATTTTATCTTTCCCTAATAAATTTCTGTTAAAGCTTGATTTTAATTTAAAACTCAGGAAAATTAGGCCCAATTCATTGTTTTTTATGTGGTTGAACTGATCACAATCCAAGAAGAAGAGTAAGCCTGAACAAAGGACTACATAATAAACAGGTGTGCAGTCAGCTCTGGATTATTCATGGTTAGAGTATCTGGACTAATCAGTGCCTAATGCCACTGAGTAATAATTAGGGCGTGCTATTCTCTTGGGCTCTACTCTTCATGTCACTGCTTACTCAGTTATAGTTCTGGACAGAAACCAGTTTCAAAGATATTTTCCTAACTATCGTGTACCAAAAATATATTTGTAGCCTAATTTAAAATCACTCTGTGTTATCTATGCCTTTGTTTTTACACAGGCTGTTCCATTTCTCTCCCATCCAGACTGTCCAGGATGACAGGGTTAACTCTTTCCTTCCCAGTGTTACTTTAATTAACTCAGTCCTGGTTTAAACTCTGCTAACAAACTTGGTACGGATCTCCTTCTCAGTATTAGATACTGTCAAGATTATTTTTTCTCAAACCTGACTAGTGCATTTTGCACTATTTAAAAAAGAAGAGTGGAGGGCTGAATTTAGTCTGTTACTAGTACAGGATTGTCAGACATTATGAAATTTATTCCCCTCAGTCTGCCTAAATCAGGGCTAAATTCACCCAAGTCAAAGAAGGTAAAGCAACAAATACAAGAGAAACAGGACTTCAGTGTATAATTTTTCCTCTCCCAGATCAAAAACATGTTACAGTGAGCCAGTTCCCCATTGTTACAAGAAAAATGTGTGATAATGATTAATGTTGGTGTTATGCATAGTGCAATCACATCTGCTGAGAAAAACAGAAAAAGGAAAGTGGTAGCCAGATGCCACTGCTTGAGAGATTCATTCCAAGGGCAGCACATCTGGATCCTGCAGCTGCCAAACTCATAGTGACTGACTGCTTCCAGTCCAATTGGAGGTGAGGTGACGTAACAGAAGAAACAATAAGTGATATGAAAAATACCCCTCACTAAAGAGCGATTGCATGTATTGTCAATGTTCACAAGATGTGAAGCTGTTTGCTAACACATGAGTATCTGAACCTCTAGAAGTGAGAATGACGAACAATGTTTTTTCAGAGTGCATTTTCTAAAATAACATACCTCCCATTAGCATACCACCATTATGTATGGTGATACTTTCCAGTTAGAAGGATAAAAACCCTCAGTCTTTGTTTGACTGGCACAACTCCATTGTTAGAGCTGGACTGAACATGTTTCCTGTCCCTTTTCCTCCCTTTCTGCTCATCTACTTATACCTTGATAAATACTAATAAACCCCTACATATTTCCAATTAGAAATCAGTATTTTTCAGTAGAGGCAATTATTTAAAAATTAAGTAAAAAAAAAAATAGTAGAAAGAATTTTTTCTTAAAATTTCATTTAATCAATAGCTAAATCAAAAGAAATAAGAAAAAGCGGTTTTTTGAAAACTATTCGTGAGAGTGACTTCTGGTTTATATTGTTACAAAATCTGAATCAGACCATTAAAATGATCTTGCAGCTATTTTCAGTGTACACTCACACTGCTATTTCAGAGGAGAAAGAGACAGGATATACAAGATTTAAGAGGTTTTTGTTTCTTTTCTAAATCAGAGCAGTTACCTACAAATATACATCCATCACATCTGTTGATTATAAACATATTTTGATTAAAGAGTGTGTGCTTCTGCAAACTAAATGTGTGTTCCCAATTATCCCTGGTGAGGGGGGGTTTCCTAATAGATACTAAATAAACAAGTCTTCCCAGTGTTACTAAAACTTGCTTACACCTGTGCATTGCTAGAATTTGACAGTTGTATGTGCATTTTGAAATAAGGATATAGCTTTCAGTAATATCCTGAAGCATAAGAAGTCTCATCTAAGAATAGATAGAAAAATACATTATTATTGTGAGGTAGATAAAGGTAATTGTGAATGCTATCTCTGAATATTTCTGGTCATTAGTATTTACCAGACTTCATTTAAATGGTTTAATATTTCTCTCAGTGATGTCAGCAACTGCAAGATCCTACTCTGACGATTACAGTTGCATCTAGCTGTGTTTTTGGTCTTTGCAGTGTTCCTATTTTATACTATTATGTCTACCACATCCTTATATATGCATTGAATAAAATCAAGATTTTGGGGTTTACTTTACAGAGTGCATAGAGTAGCAAGTATACAGAAACAGGTGCAAAAAATGAGAATGGTGACGTTAACAAGGAAGCAGTACAAATTTCTGTGGTGACTTAACCAAGACTCTGCACTGAATCAGTGGCAGAGCTATGAAAATAATACTAGGGATAAACACAGAATTAAGGACTTTTAGCAGGTTATGCAGGTAGAAATTTAGAAATATTTTCAGTCTGTCCAAGCCAATGGCAGCTAATTTCTCAAGCAGAATACTGTGAGAAAGAGTGTCAAAGGCTTTTCTAAAGGCCAGATACACAATGTCCACTGCCTTTCCCTCCTCCATTAGGCAAGTAACCTGGTCATAGAAGGAGATCAGGCTCTTCTGGCAGGATCTGCCTTTCATAAACCCACATTGACTGGGAGTGATGACCTCATTGTCCTGTATGTGCTGTATGGTAGCACTCAAGCTCCACGACCTTCCAGCGCACTGAGGTCAGACTGAAAGGCCTGTAGTTGCCATGATGAATTGATGGGAAGAATGAAAACATCTGGCTTGCCTATATATGGGATTTTCCATTATGTTTCTGGTTTAAAATCTCGTGTAAAACCCAGGATGCACAATGGCTATATTTATTCCAGTTTGATTAGTGGAGGACCGAGAGTGTAGGAGCATCTCAAAAACTGTGTAAGGACTGAGAGTGTAGGAGCATCTCAAAAACTGTGTAATCAGAAAACAGACTGACGGAAGTAACAAGAGATACTTCAGAAAAGTGGATACCATGTGCTATTGAGTACTTGTATTTAGGACTGATGATCCTAAAAAAAATGGTGGGCCTGCAGCAGCAGGGACAAGATACATGTGCTTCTTTAGAAAGAGGTTCTAGGACTGGGGATATTGTGTTTCCATCAGTGGAAAATATACAGCAGATTACTTGGATCAAAGCACTTACCCATGGAAAGGGATGATTCTTCTACTGAACATAGAGCCTCAAGCAAGGTCAGGACTCTGGAACAAGTATCTAAGAACCTTCACTTATTTCTAGAAGACGAAGACTTTTAAAAAGACATCTTCAATTCCAGGATCAAGTGTCCTAAGAGACTAGATGATTACTGTCCCTGGGATATCACTTTTCAATTCTCTGTGTTCATATTGAAAGTCATAGCTACTAATCATGCCAAAGCTATTTGCTTTCTTTATCTCCTATCAGAAATTTGGTTTTCCTATGTAAAAGGTAAGATCCTATCAAAAGTTAAAGAACCTAAGGAAGTCAATATTTAAGATCTCCAGCAGTTTTCCCTTTTTCTTCCAAAATAGTAAAAGACACCCTCTAGTGGACCCATAATTTTTTTTTACAGTGCTGTAGACCAGGATGAAGGAAGTATCTTTTCTAGAGATACCTTTTTGTAGTGTCTGCACCCATGAGAATGCATGGAGTTGACAGCCACTTGTGATCAAAATTGCATTAACTGCAGTAGCCTGACACCAAATACCCTCAGCTACCTTTCCTAACAATATAATGGGAAGCAAATTTAGGTAATTAGCCCCCATGGTTTCCTGTCTGATTCAAAGATCACCTGCTTGTCACATTTTATTAACAGCACTTCTCCCCTGTATCAATACTATGTCCTTTCCTTCTGCTTTTTCTTTCAGGTATTTGTTAGTGTTGATGTCCCTTCCACCGCAGACAAATGAGAAAAACAAGGATTGTTTTAAAGAGGTGATAATCGAAGAAGAAAGGTATAAACCCACTCAGTCATTTTGTCATCACCTGATGTTGATTATTACCATCTGCATATGAAGGCCGTCTCCTATATTCACAGACGCTGAAGCAGCTCCCATTGTACATATGTATCAGAGCAGAATTTGTTTCAGTGACTTTAAGAAGAAAGTTGTAAACTGTTCTTTTCTGTTCCACTTATTACATGGTAGATTTTGCCACTTTGCCCTGTAAATTACATCTGAAGCCATAATTATGGTCAGAGGAATGAATGTAAAAATGGTGTGTGTGTAACAGAACTGTTTCATGTTTGCGCTGAGATATATATGCTTTGCTTTTTGAAACTGAGTAGATGCTTTTTCTTCTTTATTTCACAGAAACTGATCCACATAGGGGACAATAAGTTTGTTTCTATCATGATTCATACATTATCAATATAATTGTTAAATAATGGCTTACAGTTGCAGATAATTTAATACACAAAAAGGAATGAATTAGATGGATAGGAACAATAAGCAGCTTATTGTTCAATTTCTCTTTCATACATAGAGAGGGTTGTTTTTAGTTATGTCTGTTTTTCATTAGCTACAAATAGTATACATATTAAATAGTAAAGTTTTACCTTATGGTCAGTGAGAAAAGTGTAATCGTAGCTGATTTCAGACAGAGAATAGATCTAATTTAGAAATGGGAAAAAAACAATTTTCACCATATTGCTTTTTAGACCAAACTCTGTTTTCAAAGGAATTGATGAGGACTGTTCAGGATTTTCTTGTTACTCTTTTATGTCTCTTGTACTATTGACTATGCTCATGGTGAACAAAGAGGACTTCTGTGTAGTTCAAAGACACACATTATTTTTATTAATTTCTAGAGACTCTTTTTTTTCTTGTTACCCATCATTGTCTTCAGACAGCAGTACTTAAAACAAAAACATCGTATGGAAGTCAGTGGCTCTGTAGTGACAATACTCCAGAACATGATATGATCCTATTTCTTTGACAACAGAGGGAGTTCCGAATGGCTGACAAGTACATATACTCTGAAACACATTTCCTTGCTGTTCAACACTCATTGTAGAATGAGCCCATGTGAAAAATCTAATACTGCTAAGCTACTCACTAGTTTCAGCAACCTGCTTTCATTTTATTTTTGTCTCTAGTCACCTTCTTTTCCATTATTACATTACTTCCTGTAACAAGCTTTCCTGCTTTGAATATAGTACAAATTTTAGCAATGCCGTCATGACATACCACACCAACCAGGACTATAGCTTAACCCTATTACCAGTGCTAACTATAGCAAGTGATGGTCTTGCACTGGTATAAAGCCCGCACAAAATTCTCAGTATCAATCATATTTGAGGCAGTCAGCACTTTGTATTTTCTCAAAACTTACTTTAAAATTAGGAAAAAAACATTCCTTTTAGATTTGTGTTATTCCAATCCTGTTTCAAATGTAGGGTTCAGGAATGAAGCATGTGCATTAAATTCCATAAACCATTTAAGAAGGCAAAACAAACCAAAGCAAATCAGAACCTTGGTACCTTGAGGACTGTATAGAACAATCCTTCTCATGCAATGATTTGAGCATTTTTTATTTTAATATTTGTCCAAAAATGATCATGACCTTTTCAATATTAATTACTAAGTGTCCAGAAAAATTACTTTTCTTTGCATACAGGGAAATTCCTCCAAAATCAAATTTTTTTCTGGATATTTTCTGCGTCCTAAAAGCCTTCAGCACATGGTACAGGGGATGTGATTTCTGGCTTGATTAGGTAAGGCTTTACCTTTCAGTGAAACCGTTTAGGTGTGTATTATTACAGTTACCTCGAGGCACATTAGTATCACACCCAGTTCCTTTGCAACCTGAACCTTAACTTAAAAAGAAATAAACCATCCTTCAAGGGAAAAGAGAAGGATGTTTACGTGAATGTAATATTTTCAGGGAAATGTGCATATGAGTAACTTCCCATTCTTGAGACAACTACTGTCTCACTTTGACTACATGTTGATGAAAACATACCTGAATTAAAGCAGTCATTTTATTTGGGGCTGTTTCCTCTTAAAGTGATTGCAAATTAAGTGTGATGGTAGAGGTTAGCTCCTTAATTGCAAATTTTCTAAATATACTTGTTAAGTGTTTTGGTTAACCAGCTCCCATGACCACCACTTCTGCAAGCATTTAGTCTTGAATCCATTTAACCTGGTCAAGTGGTAATGGGTGCAAGTTTTGTTTGCTGGTTTGGGGACTTTGGTCTTACAAGCAGAAACAATGGCAAAGAAAAGCACCCAACGATCTCTACAGAGAGAAGAGAGACAAAACCCCACTTTAGAGTGAGTAGAAAATCAATAAAACAGTACAACAGATTTTTGATACTGAAATATTTTCCTGCATATTTTCAAGAAAGATTTATATAGATGCCTTTATACAAGAATGTCAGATTGAAAAATACTTGATTTCCTTCCCAACAAGAGAAAGATATAAACCAGATTTATTAACTACCAAATAAATGTATGTACTCTTTTCTAGTCACATTCCAACCAAGTAATCGAGTGTATGAAAATTTTATTAAGGAAGTTCATCAAAACCAACTGAAAATACGAAAATACTTGCATTTGTATTTTCTTCAAATATTTTAATGAAAGGACTGATTTTATGAATACTAACTAACAATCTGCTAGGAAGGAGGGTGAAATTGACCTGTCTGAACTACGGTGCATTTTTAGTATGTATGAATTGGCTCATTCATCTTTCAACATTACAGAAAATATAGCTCACTTTTTTCTTTTTTTTTTTATTTATTTCGAGGTTTCTAATTAGACAATAATTTAGGGTTTGGGCAATAAACTAAGCAGCCTGGCTTAAGATGCTATAACCATCTAAATTTTTTGCTAAAATATATCAGTTCTCTGTTCACTCAGAACTATAAGCATCGACAATTATAAATATTGACCTGAGTTTCTATGTGACAGGTTTAAATACATCAGCGATGTTCTTAAATTATCTACTAATTAGTAAAAGTCTCCTAAGTATGTACTAAATAAACAGCCACTGAATTTATTTAGCAGATTTTTCAGCTGTCTTAAAACTTTTTAACTTTCACGACATGCTATTAGCAGGAAAAAACCCTAACATTATTTAGAATGTATCAATATCCTTCTAAAGGTACAATATTTTCTTGAAAGCTTGAATGTGTAAAAATTAGAAACATGAAGGAAAATAGCAGGACTACCAGCTTCAGGACAAGGAATTTAAGCCCCTCTGTCGCTAAAATCGAGAGAATGACTTAATTATCTGAAAAACAAATAGCACATTTATGTAGTAGTTTATATTTTTTTTAAACAATGTTTTGTATATGTCTATATTTTTATTCCGTTTTTTTAGACATTTATATATATTTAAGTCATTCGTTCTCTCTTCACTTAGGAGGTCTGAAAATGAGCTTTAGAAAAAGTCAAAATACAGCTATCATTTTCTGTTCTGAGGTTTTAATACAACATAAAATTCAGCAAATGAAAGACTGTTCTATTACTATTAGTTCTTATGATTTCACTATATTTTATGTTTATAAAACTGATACTCCTGAAAACAATAATATTTGCTTTCATTTTTTTTTAATTAATGTTTGCACAGTGTATTGCAGTGATCTACTATATATATTGGTCTCAGAAATTTACTTCTAATAGATGATTCTTCGGGAAAGGAAGGGAAAAGAGAAGTTGGACTGGGATTTTTATATTTTTTTAATTGTAGGGGCTGTTCCTTTTAGGAAGGACAACTGTGTTTTGAAACCTGGTCCTCTGCTAACTGTTTTCCCATAGAAATAGTTTGAAAGTGATGACTCTTGATCATTTAGGTTGAGGTAGAGGAAGTTCATGGGTCAGTCACATAAAAAAATCGTATAGAAATAATACTCAGATAGCAAGAATGTGAAATTTCCGTACAGATTTGTCAGACATTGTAATGCATATTTGCACTTCACAAATATTGCCTAACATTTATTCTTTACTTCCATACTAATTCATGTGCATCTGAATAACACCAAAAGAGATGGAGTATAGAATATCTCTCGGTGCCACTTTCACAATCACTTCTGTAACAGCATCAGTTGATTTTTATTTCTGCTTCAGTTCATAATAGAAAGATTAAAAAAAAACCAAAGAACTTCTGAAGGCTGTATTTCCTTTCCTGTTTCACAATCAACACACATTTTTCCATGTCAGTTAAATCAACATCGCACCAAATTGTTCTGCAGCAATCAGGCTGGTGTTTTACCCGATAATACTTCTGAAAGTTAAGTGATAGTGTCAGCTAATCCTGGTCATTCTGTAGCACATGTGAAGATTATGCAAGTTTGTCAACTATCTCACCTTTGACTGGTATTCTTTCGTCAACTCTGTTCCAGCTAGAAGCGTACTAGCATTGTAATCCATCTTGTACAAGCTTTCTCTAGTGATGTGATTGCACACTAGACTACTTATTTTATTAGTGTTAGGTTACCTCTAGGTACTAGATTCTATTGGTTGCAATAAAGTAATTAAAATAAACGTATTTTGAATGTTCTTCTCATGGCAGCTTACTTGCTAGTGTGACATTCAATAAGAAAGATTATTGGTTTAATACATTGTGGAAAACTATGACACATAATCATCAGTTTGTTTCAAGTTGACTGAAGACATGTTTACTGCGCTTCTACATCAAGCAGTTCTTTTTATTTAGGGCACTTTTAAGTACTTGAAATTCACTGAAGGTACAACAAAGTAACAAACCTATTTAGCATGCACACACAAATTTCCTTCTTTTTTTTTTAATTAAGCACTCAGACTTACTTCAAATACACAAGTTAATAATTAATAATTATAATTAATAGCTTCAGACTCAAATGCTTTTATTTTTGGTTTTCATAGAGAATCTATTATTTCCACTGAGATGTCTTCAAAAACTTAATCTGTATTTAAAGTTAATGAGTTTTTCAATTAAACCTTCAGATATTCAGTCTTTGGATAACACTTAGGTGTACCAAATTTTATCTAACTATTTGGGGTGAATTCTTAAGAGGCTGTGCATTATCCTTCATTCATAGCAAGCACATTTTATGTTGTGGGCACAAACTGGACTTCATTTTAGATTGAATGCAAATAGCCCCTGTGAAAATGGTATTACCAACAACACTGAGAGTTCAAGGAATGACTGCACTAGCAAATGCTCTTGGGAGCATGTATAACATCAACCACTCTGAGTGGCAGAAAAATCAGGACTGCCATTAGGGTAAAAACTAAACAAGCTGGGTAAAAATATAAGATCGTTGTCTAAACTGGGCAAAACATGTCAGAAGAGAGTATTGAGATCTTGCTGCCTTCTTAGGAATTAGCAGTGAAACAAAGGTATTAAACAAAAAAAAAAAAAAAACCAAAACCCAAGCCGCTACTTTAAATTGAGAAAAAATATAAAGAAAAAAAACGAGGAGGAAACACTGCTTTATACACTAACTTCCCTGGGAGCTGTTATCTTCTGCTTTCCTGTGGGAGTCTTTTGTTTTCTAATCACTCTTTCAGACTGCTGAGGTACTGAGGAGAGCCCAAGAGACTGCCTAGCTGGCCCAAAAGTTGTTGACTTGCATTCAGGGTAGGCATTTTAATCTGTGTCATGTGTATCTTGTACAAGGCTGAGAACATCACTTTCACTCTTCTGTTCTAGAGGCGTCATCTGTAAAATCAGAATGGCATTATATCAATATTTAAAACAATTGTAAGGATATTTGTTGCAGCAAAGGGCTGATCATAAGGAAGGAGTGAGATAAAGACAAGTCTAGGTAAATAATAAATAGTATTAAACTCCAAAGTTCTTCAGACTGGGATTTTAAAAATTAAATTTTAAATTTTAAACCTTAAGACTTGCTGAGTACTACCTTGTGTATTCAGCTGCTTAAAGACAAGAAGCAAAACGCTTTAGAAGGTAAAACCTGATTTCAGGTTTCAGTTCCTTCCTAATGCAGATCTGTCCAATTGTACAGCATAGAAATGTCTTCAAAGAATATATTTTCAAAACCCCAACTCTCTTCTCTGCATCCATGTTTTAAGTTCAGAAAAACAAATCTCTCAGCACCCCATGCTTTTCTCAGCTTTGTTCTATGTTTGTTTCCAGGTTGGTTAGCTGGACTTAACAAATGCCATGAAAGATTCACGATAATCTGTGACTTCAACTTCAAGTCAAACTTATTGATGGGAAAACTTCTCAGTACAAAAAGCAGACTGAGTTGCAATGGCTTTTCCTTCAGATTTAATATTTTAATTCTGTCTTCCCCCTCCAGTTGCCTGTTTCAGAAAAGTCAATGAAGATATAGTATTATGGACATTCCTTTTCCTTTCTCATATTTTCTGAAGTTGAGCACTGGCTGCAAAATTGTCAGAGGTGATGGCACAGACAGACAAACAACAACAGTGTGATCTTATAGGTGGGTTTTTTTGGAGCAGGCACCGTAATCAGAATTTAAAGTCAGGGAAACAATTTCACAGGCTGTAATTGGAGATCTAACTGGAAGAACTACCACTAAAGTAATGGTCACCTTTCTCTCCTCCATTCCTTCCTTCTTCAAGAAAAACACTAACAACAGTGTGCAAGAGATCATAGTTCTTAGGTCAAGAGTTGTACTGCAGCTTTCTGACACTATACTACAGTGAATGATAAAAAAAAAGAAACTGCTTTTTGTGGTGGAAGGCTGACTCTAAACCAGAACAGAACAAAGCTGACAGCTGTTTCTTCAAGATTATTCTGAGAATATATCTGATGCAAAAGAAAATGTCACCTTTCCCCCAATGAATGCGGCATTAAAGGGGAAAAGTGGCAAAATTCCAATCAGAACTTGCCAAAACAGCAAATCTAAAGGTATTTGCCTTAGGAAGAACATCCACCATTTCTCAGCACCAAAAAATAAAATAGTTATTTTCCTCCTATCCAAATTTCCTGTGTTTTTTTTAAGAAACAAGGTAGCAAAAACTTATAGAGGCCACAAAAATGCTTTTTCAAATTATTTTGCTTAGAGAATTTTCTCTGCATAGCATAATCCAAATACAATCTAACACTTCACTGAACTTTCTTGCTTTTTATTTTCATGATAACAGATCCACTTTCATTCATTTGACTTTCCATTTGCCCAGTAACAAAGGCTTTTTTACCTTGGTAGACGTGGCCACAAGGGAGTTATTATTGGAGAAGGGCCTGCTGCATAGACAATGTATATGTCATGCAAAACCGCCTCCCTAGTCAGTTAAGAACCAAGATGCAGGACAGAGTGCACACTGGGCTCTAGACCAGGCTTAGCTGTTGGGAGGAAATTTCTCACACAACTACTATATCTTTACTGGTAACCACCAATTTGGCTTTTTTAAATGCTTCATGTGACTTGATTGCTTTTAGTAGTTACTTGGCTTTGGCTGACTGATACATGCACTGGAAAGAGAAATATGTTAAAACAGCAAGCACAGTTGGAGCTACAACAAATTGAAAAAGGTGCTTTAAGACCTTACCAAGATACTTATGTCATTCTTTTTTGGGCTTCTATCCCAATGACTTCAGCTTGAAAATATTAAAATGAGTTCCTTATACATGCTTTGCAGGTGAAGGGGTTTTTTGAGCTTTAATTTGCAGTTCGATTCGCCCCGGGATTTTCAGGTGTTGTATGAGGGAGTAAAGAACAGAAAGTACCTCACTTCTTGGTTGTCAGCCATTGGATGATGGCCACAGCATTATTAAACCATCCAGGCATGCTGGGTCTCAACTACAAAATTTAATTTTCCTTACTGCAGGGACTAATCAACTATTAGAGGCACTAAGTCCAGAGAAGGCTGGTTTTATCTGTAATTTTTTCTTTCAAAGACTGCAACACAGCTAATTTTACAGTTGTGTCTATCCTCAGGCTTACAAACAATGACAGAAATGCAGCTTGATGAGAAACAGATAAGAAGTGGAATTTATGCTTACACTATGATGTAAATTAAAGATGAAAGGTTTAAATAATTAACAGCACCTCTGTAAGTCAGATAGAAACAACCAGACTCCCTTAAGTGAAAGAAGAGAAAAGACTGAATGGGAAATAAAGTGTGCTGAATGGTGTCAGAAGCTTTGTGTGAATCTGAGAAGGAAAGTTGATTCTTAGTGCAATTGCTCATTTCCAAAAAACCACCTTCATAGACAAACTAAATTTGCATTTCTAAGTCTTCAAAAGACATTTACAGTACACATATATTTGTATCTCAAATTTAGTATTCAGAGAACTATTTATGAATTCATTGCATAATAATACTTTATCTTCTTAGCTGCTAGCATTTTTTTTCAGGAATTCCATGTGTATGTTCTGCACCTTAGAAGTATGACTAACTATTTGAATAGTTTATGTTTCATTTACTGACAAGTACAGGGCTCACTTCTAAGAGGGGAAAGCTAGGAGGGAAGTAAAAATAAAAAGGAAAACAAAGAAACACTGCAGCTCAGCACCACCTCAGTATTCATCTGTATTATTTTTAATCACAGGAACTATTTCTTGGAGTTCTTCCAAGACAGACTGGGGGGCAGGGAGGAACTCCACAATGAAGTAATGATAACTTAAAATGCACCAATACTGGAGATATAAGCTGTACTATGCACATGTTAAATTTATCAGAAAAAGATGTTTGAAAGCAGCAATTCACATGACTAAGACAGGATTCCTTCAAAATGATGACTGTACAAAGTTTATAGAAAGCATTAAGTTAAAAGACATCTGGAACTAGAAGAAAGTTCCAACTAAAGAAAACAATTATAAATATTCTTAATTGCCTGAAAATAGTTTCTCATACAAAATTGGACTGAGATTCAGTTATACAAAAGCTTCAGATGCATTAATGTTGTAATGCCTTTTAGAAGCCCAGAATGTTTCTGTACAGTGTTCTAACAACACATTAAAGAAAAGGATACAACTTTCAGTTTTATGTTCTCCCTCCCTCCTTTCTTCACTCCCTCCTCCATTTTTTCCACTTCACTATTCCTTTATTTTCATTTTCTTTATATTTCTTTTTGGAAGGCGGGGTAGTACATAAAATAACTGGAAGACTCAGTAACTGCTACTCAGTGTATTTTATTATTTCAGGAATTCATTCCAAGCTGGGCTGCAATTAAATTTAAAACTGGAGAATAATGGCCTATTGACATGTATATGGTTTTAGAAATATAAGGCCTCATTTTCTCAGCTGGAATTTCCCCACAATGTGCATTTGCATTACATTAGAGATGCTCTTTTTAAAAAGAGCATAGCCTGCATTCAGACATTTTGACATTATCTGGGTCAGAGGCAATATTTAAAAGCAATAGCCCTACATGTACTGTGAATCTCTTAGAAGCACACACAGTGCATTAGTGAAAATTAAAGAAACACTGAAAGGTTCTTCATGTTAAGCCATAGTTTATGGTATACCTCTCTGCATCAGACATTAATCTGCAGGAGACAGATTGTCATGGTCATGGTCCTCTGCTCCACTCCAACTGCATATACATTACCTAAATTGAAATCTGCACTTCTTCGTGCCCTGTGCAGTTTGATGTGACCAGAAATGGTAGGATATGTAAACCAGCAAGTTTTCATGGTGCATATAGTCATCTCTGTTTTCCATGTATCTACCTACATATATAGCAGCTGCAAGTTTTTCTTTCTGGCTCAACAATGAGGACATTATTCCCCCTCAGTGTACCTAGAGTCTAACTAGCTAGCCAGCCTCAAAATTGTATGGCACTGGTTAGGTATGTAAGCAACTCAGTACCTTTCTTGTTCCCATTAAGACATAATGAAAAAGGAATGCAGAAGGTTTTCACCTGTTGTAATTGTTTTGTAAAGCCCTGTACAATGAATTCTTTGTCATCTTCCAAGAATGGGTCATTTGTGAATGGTAATGCTTACACAAGTGTGTTTTATGAATAGAAAGATCTGTGTAATTTGTGTGGTATTACAAGTGAAACCCCACGGCGGTTGCACAAGATGCATTTAACTTTCTAATTCACCACTTCCAAGATTTTCAGTTATCAGATGTCTAATTTATCCTTCATTGACATACACCCTTCTAAATGTAAAGGTCTCTAAATTAGTAGCATCCCACTGTAATTACTAGAGAAATGAAAGCCAGAGGAAAGTATAGGGTTTTCTTCCTTTCTCTTTTCATGTCTCATTTCTAGCATTTCTCCCCACTCCCACTTCCTACCACCATCACAAATTTCCTGCTTTCAAAGTAAGTCCTCTTTTAATGCTCTTCCTCGCTTTCCTTCTCACAAATCTAACATTACCTTTGTTGCTCCCTTGGCTCTCGACTTTTTAGAATTCTAGCCAATCCCTCTCACACACTACATCTCTCCTAGCATTTATTCTGAGTCTTCAGCTGTTTCTTTCAAAGCCTCTCTTCCTGTTCCTGCTGTTTCCTGTCTTCCTGCTTTAACTCCTTCCAACCAGCAGACCAGTTTTCCAGTTCCTTTCCCACTCTCTCTCCCTTTCCTTTTTAACTGAACTCTGAATTTGCTTTGCTATACCAGCTGGTCTTGATGACCTGTCCCCATCTCTCCTCCTCCAGCTTGAAAAATATAGTTCTTTTGCATTCCTTTTCTTGAATTTTCCAATTCTAGCATCTCTACAGTGGTTGAGCCAATAACCATGACAGAAGTAGCTGCTTAGTAGAACAACAAAATGTGTCCAATAACAGATGTCTGTCCAATGACTTTTGGAAAAAAAAAAACAACTTAACATCAGCAGACTCACAAAGAACTTCTTAAGATCCTGTAAGAAGGACATCCCAGAAGGCCTGAAGAAATCAGGATTTGGAATGGTGTTTGCCCTACCTAAATGTTCGGAAATATCACTCTTCTTTCAACCTCTGCTCAAAAGTTTCACCACCTCTCCATGGGGTTCATATAAATCCTAAAAATGTCCTAGCCAAAGGTATGTACTTCCCGTCTTCTGAGGGAGAATTTGTTGTCTTTGCTGCAGCAGAGAGGCAACAGTTACTTAGCGGTTTAGATGCACTGCCCCATGAGGCACTATATCACAGACTTCTTTAACCAAGGCAGAGCAACTCTCAAAGATCTCTTCTCCCTAAGTGGAGAAGATGTTGTGAAATATGAACAGATGGAGTGGTATTAATTTTCCACAGCAAGTAGGCAGTTCCTGTTCTTTACCCAATACAATCTAGCTGGATGGCAACTGATCTTCTTGTGAACAAAGCATTCCTGCATAACATATTTGCTTCTTATGTTGTGTTCCATTAGATAATATAAAGTGGTTTCACTTGAATCCACCATAAGATATCGACATTCATGCTACTAGGTAACCCTAGAAAGGACAAGCTCCCACACAAGGACATGCTCTCGCTCTTATTTTGATCCTTTTTCTCACAGATAAATTTAGTAGCTATCACCCTGCCTCGGCCTGGGAGAGAACACAATGCTCATGTGATTCTGTTAGCAGTACTACTGTCTCATTACTTTTGTTATGGAAATCAATCCCATTAAGAAACTTCTTGATATTTTAAACATGATTTTACAGTTTTAAAGACACTATCCTGGGAGACAAAAAGAGGTAAAGATGGAAAAATGCAAGGACATGTAAGTTAGTTGCTAAAAAGCAGCAGGGAGTGATAGAAGGAGGATTAAGCAGAGACTGGTTTTATAAATTATATTGATTTATCATTTTAGTAGAATTTTTAGTAATATTTTATTCAGTTTGAGAAGGAAATAATTTTATCTTATCATTGTTTTTAAATTTTCCTAAAAGCAAAATTTAGTAGAAACATCGAGTGTATGTAACACAATTGGAGGAAAATTCCTCTGAAGCTGCAAAATCTGTCACATAAAGAGATATTTTCTGGCATTCCTGGGATGAAGAGACATCCCAAACATACAGCTAGATTTTAATTTGCTGGTAAGGAGCAAGACCAGATGACTCTAGCTGCTGCGTAAAAAGTAAATAAGTATTTCAACAGTTTTGTAGAGTAAGTAACTTTGCTTAATCAACCAGAAAGTCTTTTTTAGAAATGAATATAACCTGACAAAGCAGAACATGAGTGCTTTGGCACATATACTATCTGATGTGGCAGCAAAAAAAGACCTGATTAGGATTCAGCATCACATCTCAGAAGATCCATGAGGATGAAACAGTGACCATGCTGAGAACCAAGTATGACACTGCTGCATTCCATTTAGGGGCACATGAGTCATGGCATTAAAAACCAGGATAATGCAGTCCACTGTCTACTTTGAGCCTGAATTAGTGCTCCAGTAACTCTAAACATCTTTCCTTCATGTCATTTTGCTTCAGGAACAAACGCCTTAATCCGTTTAGCATATGACCAGTTATTATTCTTTCATCTGATATAGCATTTTTCCAAGTTCCTTCTATCCTAAGATGATGCAGAATGTTCAGTGGCAATTTCACAATTTAACCCGAGTTAGCTTGGTTTTCTCATTTCTCTTGGATGCTTCACTCCCTTATCTAAACAGCTACTGAGAGGCTATCTATTGAGTCATCCGTCACTCATTGCTTCTTTTAAATATAGATGCTATCTACCATATGTGGAGATCAGAATTATATTATGACCTTTCCTCATGCAGTTTCCTGTGTAAAACTCCTGATAACCTGGTTTAGAGCATACAAAAAATACAAACGCTACAGCAAGTAGAAATTAGGCAGAGATATCCTGGTTATACTTAAGTGCTACTAATGCTAACACTTCAGTCTGGTTACACTAAAATTTAAAAAAAGAAATCGCCATTTCTTTTAATGCAAATGTTGCTCAGACAACAATATTTTTTTTAATTTTTGACAAAAACTTTTTTGTAGGAAGAGTCAATTCAATAAAACAAGAAACTTTTCTACAAAAGTGCACCTCTCTCAATTAAACTGCAAACACGGGATGGTGTTTTTCTTCAAATAACAGGGAACAGTAACTTAAATACACCTAATGAC
This sequence comes from Tapera naevia, assembly GCA_033556795.1. NCBI lineage: Eukaryota > Metazoa > Chordata > Aves > Cuculiformes > Neomorphidae > Tapera > Tapera naevia. The sequence continues at coordinate 5,640,432 of JAUMJJ010000016.1, forward strand.
AAACAAGAGTTGGATGGGTTGGTCATTTACCTGACAAAGGGAGATGTGTGATTTCATATTACGCACACCTCCTAAACTGTCTGTCTGGACCACAAGGGGTGAACAATTTCCAAACAATTTCTACTGGCATACAAAGCTTGGAAAGTGGTGAGGGAACTAGCAGATAGATTTAGTTGCTGGGAAAGAGTCAAAACAGTTGGCTTTTTCTTGTTTAATGATCATATTTCAAAAATATTTCTAACTGAGTTATTAGAACCTTGTGTCAATTTATGTCTAAAAATATGCACTTATTAATATGGATAAATTACCAACTACCAACACACCAAGATTTATTCATGTTAAAATAACTGACAAAATTCCAATATGCACACACAAACTTTATTCTACCATTATGCCAAGAAATCCTTCATTCAAAATTAACATGAAAAGTAGTTCTATTATATTAGATGTGGCAGGCAACCAAATAGCCAAAACTGTAAAATTCAATAGAGCTACCGGTTTTATTACTGTTTGCTCTTGTCTGTCTGTCTGCATTAGCTATGCTACTTATCTAACAGTAGAGAAACAGCACGTACCTTGGGGGGCAGCCATCTAGGTGTTACTTAAGAATACTCTGAAAACAGAAAAATCATGGAAATGGAAAGTCCTTCAAGTCTTTTTCTGTGATCTCCTAGTAGTTGTGTATCTTATCTGTTAACTTCCATGGTGTACCTCAGAGAATGTACCCTCTCTGTGTCTCCTGGAGAACACATCTTTGCATGACTTCATTATTTTTTATCCTTTTCTTCCCTGTATTTCATTATTTTTTAAAAAAAACATATTTGTGATGTTCCATGAAGATCTGCTTGTATCCAGTTCTTACTTCCCCAAAGGAAAACTCCATTTTCACTGGTAAATAAACATACTGTTTTAAGTAGGCCACCATAGTGTTTGTGGGCATAGAAAAGGAAAGGTGGGGTCAAGGGAACAAGTGCCAAAAGTTGTTTTGCTGTGTTAAGCAAACATATAGGAAACAAATATTTGCTTCAGGGCAGAATCTATTTCAAAAGAAGAACACTGTGTTCGCCATCAAAGACTGAAGGATTTGCAACCCTAACCACATTTTCAAAGTTTTATGGAGTCTGACAACAAGAAAAAGAGGTATGGATACCTAGAGACAGAAAAAGTCATTACAGACCTACAGTCAGTAAGTGTGAGTGAAAGGAAACAGAAACACAAAACAGGCAGAAAGTGACAGAACAGTTTCCATTGAGGAGTATACAGCTCTACCTTTTCTATGGAGCTGCAGTCACTGGAATGGGAGGGAGATGGATAACACACTAATAAGGCTAAGCAAGGCCAATACCAACTCAGACAGGTATGTTTGTTTCTGAAGTAGCTGTAAGCTGCTAGTCTACGTGTTCGGGCTGTAGTAGCTTCAAAAAAATGGCACCACAGGCTAGGTCATTGCAAAATATTAGGCCATCCTGAAATTAGGAATTTTCTTTATTCTTTTCCACAAGACCAATATTTCACTCAGGTGCAATGAAAAAGTCTTCTTCTGGACTAGCATTTATGGATTTATTTTTTTTCCTGTTCTAGTTATGGTTTTGGAACAAACCTTCCTTTGTGTTTTGCCTGGAAATTCTCATCTGCCAGCTGCATTGCAGCTACTGCTACTGTAGCTCTATACCTTTGTTCCTGCTCTATTGTCCTTTTTTTCCATCACAGGTTTTTCCTGAACTCATCTATTGGCTATCTCTCATCCAGGTATCTAGAACAATGTTTCCCAAGGGGACTGTTTCCTTAATAACTAGATCCTCTGTGTCAAGCACTCTGTGTGTTGCCTCCAGTGGAAAGGTGAGCAGAAGATAAGTCTTCATAAGTTCCAGGTGGAATTACATTCACCATGTCATTTAGCTTTTAGGAATAATTTCAATTTGGATGAAACTCATATTTTCCATGAGTTATTACCTAACTTCTAAAGCAATATCTCCGCAGTCCCATCAAGGTATAAGGACCACTACACAATTAGAGAAGGTATCACAGAGGAGACAAGGTATTTAACAGCTGGAATCTCTTGAGATTGTTTTGGTTTTTTTTTACACCATTTGTCTTCGGTGAGGTTAGAAAGGTTAGAATTTGACAGAGTGAGTAATTCACAGTCAGTATGTTCTTAGGAACAAATAGTCCTCCTTTTCTATAATCAGAGTAGCCTATAGAAGGGGCTAACAGTAAACAGCACAGAATTGTTCCCTCAGGGAATGTCTGTAAACACTGAGGACTTCTTCCATTTATTTTCCTCCTGTAGTTACCGTGTTTTTCAAGTGAGCACTTTGGCAACCCTGAAACTTTAGCCTTTATTTCTAGATATAAATCAGAGTTGACAGTAATATAAAAACTTATGCTTTCAAGTTTTTAAGTGGTTCAGCATATGAAATCTAAGAAATTGAAGAACACATAAATCTGAAGTTTTATACTCAAGTCAATGACTTGCTTTTAATATAATGCAGACAGGATACTGAGAAACCAATGTTGAGGGTGATGGTAACAGCTGTGGTAAAAATTATTGCCATTTTTCCCTTCAGCTTCTTCAGCCTACCTAATACAGTAATGGAGAGACTTACACAGCTAGTGTGATACAAACACCTTTAAAAGCCTAATTAAAAGACCAGAAATCATTCAGACACAAATTATATTTGTGCATAGATTTGCAAATTGAACATCAGCGATCTGATGCAATTTTATTAAAGAAGTTGTAGAATTTGCCTTTTGCAGAGGCCAGAAAATATGCTGTGTTTGAGGGCTTGCAATGATGTTAACAAAGGATTAGGGGTCAACATGGGCTTTCAGTGCATTGTCTCCCCATTGATGCCACTTTATGAAATGGGAATCCACTGTACTGCCAAAAAAACTCCTTTTAGGCAAACTGTGTCTCTAACATGTTAATCCAACTAGAGACATTAAGAGAGCTGCAGGGTAGTATAGAATAACCATGCAAATAAACAACAGTGTACTTCAAACAGTGATGGCAGAGTTTGTCAGGGATAACTCACTTTTCTTTGCACCTGAACTTATTACTGTCAGCAGTTGGATATTCATTATGTAATATGAATAGTGGGTCTGTTCTCTGTATTTCACTTTTCTTCTATTAACTGAAACCTGGCAATAAATTCTTGGATGGGTCTAACAACACTTAAATGACTTCGGGGATTTTTTTTTTTTAATGTAAGAAAAAAGTGATTTCAGAACCACTACTCATGCTGTAATAATACCCAAGGAAAAAAATATCACATTGTCTAAGGACAATGCAGAAACACAGAAAACTTACTGAAATAATCCATCCACACAACTGTCAGTCTTTTCTTCAATGTCTGCTGGAATTCGTTTATGTCGTATGACTAGCTCCCTGGGTCTGGAGCTGCTGGGTCCAGTCAGAGCCCTCCTTACCTCCTGCTGATGATCCTGGGCCAGACCCTTGATGGGACCTGAGATGTAGGTGGAGACAGACCCAATTTCTGTCCCCACAGACAGGCACCATGGGTCCTGGTCCCATAGCCCTGTTAGGGTCTGAACCCACAGTTGTGTCCTATGGAGCCCATCTGCCAGGGACTTTGCCCAAAGCAGGACCGGGATGCAGCAATGGGTCACATTTAACTTCTTAGTGGGCTTCTTTAACCCACTGCACTCTGGCCCCAGTTTCCCAAATGCTTTAATGAGGATGAGGTGAAGCATGTAGGTTTTTATTGTCAGAAAGGAGCTTATAACCTTCAGTGCTGTGTGATATCTAGCCTATACAACAGACATTAACTTCTCCTTACCAGTAATTTCCTGGTCCCTCAGTACGGCAAACCTGGATGTTGCCCCGGGAAGAAGGCAAAGCCCCCTGACACAGGCTCTGGCCTCCTGCTCCTCTAGAGCAGCATTTTGGAATAGCAACTCCACAGCCACAACTGAGACTCCCTCACTGGATCTCCAGAAGAGCAGGGAGCCACAGCCAGCATGATCTGGTTTATGGAGGTGACTGTGGGAATGTCTAGAAGGGAGTACATGTTTATAGCCCGCTATTACGTTAATGTTGACTCAGGCCCTCAATGATGAGGTGTCCAGATTGGAGCCTGTAGATCCTGGTGCAGCTCTTGGACGTGGGTTTCACTTTGGAGAAGTGTGCTGGCACACAGAGAGATAACCAGAGCCTTCAGGGCAGCTCAGCCACACATTTTTTTCTGCTTTACTTACAACCCACAGATGAGAAGCCCATGGAGATGGGCAGCACTCAACCTCACTCCACATCCAAAGACTGATGGCAGAATCTGGGGGAAGGATGATGCTTTGCTGTGGTGAGAAAGCCCACTGGCTTAAACAGTATCCATGTCCAGACTAGTGATAAAGGGAGCGCAGTCAAGAAACATCTGCACCAGCACCCTGTCACACAGTACAACTTGTCATCCTCCTCTTGGGGTGCATGCACTGTGCAAACCACTGTGCCCGTAGTTTTGTGGCCTCTGAGTTTGTCTGCAATGCCCACATGTATCCTTGGCCCCAACTCACCTCAGCCATGTTCATTGCTGTGGATGGGAGCTGCAGAAAAGTTCACCTTAAGGTAAACCATGAGACCTGGACAGTCAGAGACTCCTTTGTACTCCTATCTCTCCTGCCATTCTCAGGCATTCTTGGATGTAGGAATGCAATGCTATCACTGACTGCTGGTTGTGCTGTCACTCTCAACTTCCAGTCCTTCTTCCCTTATGGTGCCACTCTAGTCTCGCCACTTCCTGACTTGGAGGGTTTCTTTGTCTTCTTGGTTTTGAATTTAAACCTCATTCAGTGGGAAGAGCAACTGAAATTAGATGATTGTCCCCCTATACCATTTATTAAATATGTTAATCATTTTTGTCCTCTTCCCAAAGGATATCTGTCTTGTCACAAGATCGCAAAAATCACAACTTCAAATGTCAGTCTTCTTAATAGTCTTCTCATTAAGAAACACAGAGTTGAAAGACCTGAGGGAGTGAAGTGCCGTTTCACTGTAAGTGGTCCATAAAAACTAAGCTCCACAAAAGACGTAACACTGTTCTGGTATTGTAGCACCCCTGCTATGCCCTGTCTTTGAATACATGAGAGATGGACAGTCTCCAAGGGTTTCTGACTTAAAAAATAAGAGGTATTTTTAATCTCATAGTGGTGTAAACTTACGTCTGTTTCTCCCTGCCCAGTAACTTTGTGGGCTATCGTTGAGGTCACAGAGCTTATTCATCTCTTCTCCCCCTCTAAAGGACTATGAATAGTATTGCATGATGACCTTTGCCGAGCGTGCATGTACTGTCTGAATTTTACACATCATTGCCTTAGCACACCAGTTCTACAGAATTAACCTGTTTTATGAACCCTAAATAGAGCATATTTACAGAACTGTTCTTTCTGAAGCTCTCACAATTTAAAGGACCCATAAAAGGAAGAAACAGAAAATTCCTAGAGCATGTTGCAAAAGAATGAAAAGGCAGAATATTTGAGTTAAGTATTTATGTGAATCTGTATGTATTTATAAACCAATAGGAGTACCTTAGCATGTTTCAGAGTTTTTTCATGTCTCATTAATATTCAATGAAATGTGAACTCCGTGGCCATCCTGCCTGAATCTCAACAATCTAATGAGGTAAGGTCTCAGACAATATGAAAGAGATTTGTTCACCTGTCCCCATGAAGTGTATTTTCTTCAAAATATCCTCAGTTCCTGTTATGAAAGTATAGTCACTGGAAGTGATCTTCTTTTCAAAATTACTAGCTGAAATTCTGTGATGCTACCTTATTGGCATGTTTGGAACTACAATCCCCTAGAAATAAACTTGCATATGATATACGTTTAGCTGGTATTATTGCTGTATAAACACTAGACTGCAGATAAAAAGGATAGCCAGCTGTCTGTGACATACAAAATAGGTACGATTATAACAGCACAGATGTTCAGCTGTCATGCATGTCTGTCAAAACTCCACTTGAAAATCTGATCTAGCTTAGGTAATTACTAGCTACCTAGTTAAGTGCAGCTGTTTAGTAATCCTGTGTTATACATATCCACAGAAATAATTTCATTTTTTTCTGTTATGAAATCCTGAGTGAGAAAGCATAATAATTGGACTCTTTTCTCACTTTAATTTTAATTGTGGTTAAACAAAATTTATTTTCAGATACTTGAGTGCTGTTTTGTTTCTGTTGAATAAAATGTGATTGAAATTGATTTGAACAGTTTTCTTAGCTGCAGGAAGCCAAAAAACATTTTATTCTGGACAGATTTGGGGTATGGTGCTGCTCCTTTTTCACTCAGGCTGAGAAAAAATCTTCATTAAGAAGTGAGAAAAATTACAGGATCTTAAAGAACACAGTCAAGCCCTTTATAGCTGAAGTTAAATGGTTGATGTATTTATAAAGAATAAATTCATCTAATGAAAACTAACTTATTTTTTTCATATTTTTGTTTTATACTCAGTTTGTGCATCAACTAGAGCAAGTCCAAATCCTTCCATTTCTTTAAATATTGCTTTTTTCTAGTTGCCTTGATAGTATAAACCGAACTCTTCATCTGGAAATATGATGAAACTAAGTCAGTTCTAAGATTTTTTTTCCATACAAAATCCTACAGTTTATGCTCTGCTAATATTTAAATTTATGGTGCTATACATTTATATTACATTCGGAGATCCTGATTCAGTCCCTGAGTAACCCAACAAGAATGTCTCCATTGACTAGACTGAAGCACAGAACTACAAAAATATCAGATCCAAAAACCTATAAGTTTGAAAAAGGTTGGAATTTTATCCAAACTTTTGACACAAACCCATCCGAAATTAAACTACAAAGTAGAATCTTGGTTTCATCTTAGACTGCAATGTCTATTTTAATGATGCAAAATTTTAGCAAAGAACGGTAGGCTTATCATAGAATCACAGAATTATCTGGGTTGGAAGAGACCTCCAAGATCATCAAGTCCAACCCTTAATCCAACACTATTATGATTAAATTATAGTGATACATAAGGAGCTGTAAGTGTGACAATGAAAATACTGTATTATTTTTATTGGCAACTTATTTTGGAGAGTCTATTGACATGTTTTGACATCAGTGGATGTTTCATTACAAATTTATATTGTTATTTAAATACTTATTAAATACGTATTAAATACGTTTTAATACGTATTAATTCTTATTAATCATTTTTCTTATTAAAATACAAATTGGTTGGTTTTAGAAGGTTTTATTGTGAAAAACCCACCTCAAAAACCTAATTGCAATATACTACTACTGTGAATAATAACTATGAGAAACCTGGTTTTTCGTTCAATAGCTGTGTTCCTTTGGTAGATTCAGGTTCATGTGTACTTACACTAGTGACAAGAAACAATGTCTGTATTTTTTCTTTCTTACACCATCCACGCAGAATCATGAAACTAAAGCAAAAGTAGTTTTGGGCTGGATTCTCTCCTTTCCCATTCTGAAGAGCAGAAAAGGATATTTCTGATTTGAATACTGTGGGTCTCATATTCATGTTCCACATAGATGCTGACAGCCTGTAGTGACTGTAGCACTTTTAATATATTGCCTTTTTCCCGATCGTACTTCAGAACAGATCGTGAATGCATATAATTGCCTTTGGTGCTCCATCCTGATCTCACATACCCTGGACAACTTCTTCTAGGGTATTTCCTCAAACCTTGCTTAAGGACAAGAGCAGAGTACTTCTTGCTGCACTTATGTTTCAGCCTGGCCTATGATGCACATGAAAAGACATGGAACAACTTCTCTTTGGTTCCTAATGAGATCTGATGACTTGTCAAAACTACCTGTGCATAACTATTAAAAAGTAAGGCACAAGGCTTGAGAAAGTCCTATGTGCTAAGAGAGTAGGAATAGATCACTGCAAATTTTCTGAAGATCCACTTTCGTAGGTAGAAATTATAATAGAATTTGATTTGCAGACCATTAGTGACAACAATAGATTAGAAACTAATCAGATTGCTTGTCAGATCATTGCTTAACTTCAGGAAGAATATTGTCACTGCTGTTGCTTAGGTTTTCATCTATTTTTCTTGAAAACTCAGCACATATTTAATACATAAGCCCCACATTTCCATTAGTGGTCTGAGTAGAATCACCTCTTAATTGCTCTGAGATTGAACTAATTATATTGGTAAGAAGACAGATTAAATCTGTCTTTATTCACACAAAATATCTAGTGCATGCATGGCTTACAATTTCACGGTCTGGACCAAACTCATACTTTATATAAGAAAGTAAAATTTCTCTGAAATCCCATGTTCCTTGACCATTTTGAATTTGATACTTTCTTCTCAAAGTATGAGATTACACTTTCACAATTTCACAGTATCATAAGGTTGGAAAGGACCTCTGAGATCATCAAGTCCCATCTATCTAATCCCACACAAACACCAACACTAACACCAACCCATCATCTAAACCATGGCACTCAGTGCCTCATCCAGTCTCCCCTGAAACACCTCCAGGGTCGGCGACTCCACCACCTTCCTGGGCAGCGCATTCCAACGACCAATCACCCTTCCAGTGAAGAACTTTTTCCTAACATCAAGTCTAAACTTTCCCTGACGAAGCTTGAGTCCATGCCCTCTAGTTCTGCCACTGGTCACCTGAGAGAAGAGACCAACCCCTGCCTGACTACAACCTCCTTTTAGGTAATTGTAGAGAGCAATGAGGTCTCCCCTGAGCCTCCTCTTCTTCAGACTAAACAGCCCCAACTCCCTCAGTCGCTCCTCATAGGGCTTGTGCTCCAGCCCCTTCACCATCTTCGTTGCCCTCCTCTGAACAAATTCCAGCATCCTAACATCTTTCCCAAACTGAGGGGCCCAGAACTGTACACAGTATTCAAGGTGAGGCCTGACCAGTGCCAAGTACAGGGGGACGATAATTTCTCTGGTCCTGCTCGCCACACTATTCCTGATGCAGGCCAGGATGCCATTGGCCTTCTTGGCCACCTGGGCACACTGCTGGCTCATGTTCAGCTTCCTGTCACCCAGCACTCCCAGGTCCCTTTCTGCCTGACTACTCTCCAGCCACTCTGTCCCCAGTCTATAGCTCCGCATGGGATTGTTGTGTCCAAAATAATGTACCCGACATTTGGACTTATTAAACACCATCCCATTAGAATCGGCCCATCTCTCCAGTCTGTTCAGGTCCCTCTGTAGGGCCATCCTACCCTCTAACAGATCAACCCTTCCTCCCAGCTTGGTATCATCTGCAAACTTGCTGATGATGAACTGAATCCCCTCATCCAGATCATCAATAAAGACATTAAACAGGACTGGACCCAATACCGATCCCTGGGGGACACCACTGGTGACCGGCCACCAACCGGATGAGACACCATTCACCACCACTCTCTGGGCTCAGCCATCCAACCAATTCCTAACTCAGCACAGAGTGCTCCCATCCAAGCCACGGGCTGCCAGCTTCTCTACTGTGGGAGACAGTGTCAAAGGCCTTGCTGAAGTCCAGGCATACCACATCCACAGCCTTCCTCTCATCCACCAGGCGAGTCACATGGTCATAAAAGGAGATCAGGTTGGTCAGGCAGGACCTACCCCTCCTAAACCCATGCTGGCTGGGCCTAATCTCTTGACCGTTCTGCAGGTGCCGCATGATTGCACCCAGTATTATCTGCTCCATAATTTTACCGGGGACCAAGGTCAGGCTGACAGGTCTGTAATTGCCTGGATCGTCCTTACGGCCCTTCTTGTGGATGGGCGTCACATTGGCCAACTTCCAGTCTTCCGGGACCTCTCCAGTGAGCCAGGACTGCTGAAAGATGATGGAGAGTGGCTTAGCAAGCTCATACGCCAGCTCTCATCACCCTAGGATGGATCCCATCCAGTCCCATAGACTTATGAGGGTCCTAGTGGCTCAGCAGGTCTCTAACTTCCTCCTCATGGATTGCAGGAGGGCCATATTTCACCCTGCCCCCATCAACAACTTCAGAGGACCAACTGTCAAGCGAACAGACTTCCTTACTGTTGAAAACTGAGGCAAAGAAGGCATTGAGTACCTCAGCCTTCTCTGCATCTTTGGTTACTATATTTCCCCCCACGTCCAACAAGGAGTGGAGGTCTCTGCCGCCCTTCTTTCTACCATCGATATATTTATAAAAACTCTTCTTATTATCCTTAACAGAAGTGGCCTATTTGAGCTCCAGCTGGGCTTTTGCTTCCCTGATTTTTTTCCTACACGACTTAACAACATCTTTGAACATGACCTGGATTACGTCCCCTTCTTTCCAGCGGCTATACGTCCTCTTTTTCTTACTTAGTTCCTTCAGAATCTCCTTACTCATCCAGGCCGGAACAATCAGATTAGATATAAGTATTTACAAGATGAACTGAGTCTAGCTGTCATGATTTTGAAAATCCTTTCTTTTGCCAACAAGCACATACCACTGACACAGAGAATAAGCACGTAGAGTAAGTAGGAGTGTTTTTCAGCTTTTTTTTGTTATTCTTTAAATGCTTGTAAATGAGCATCAGTTTTGTTTCTGAAATGAACCTGTGGTTCCTGTTAAAATAGCCTTCTATGGTTATAATTTTGGCCATGCATATGGTTTATATTTCTAAGTTCCAGCAATTTATAATACTTACCCTGTTAAAAAAAAAGGTTACTGTACAATTCATTATTTCAAAAATATTTTTTGAAATCATTCTCTGTAGGACATATAAGTATCCTAAGTAGACACTTATCATTTTCATCACTTATCAACAGTCTTCCCTGAACAGCCCTTTTAGACATACTGATATGAACCTTGCCTACTTCACATGGAGTTATTGAACAAATGTTAAAGTCATTACCATTGTGCTATCAACTTGCTACTATCACAAGTCTGTAGTCTTACAGATATGGCATGAAAAGTAGATTATTTGTGTCTGTTCCTTCCTTCATTTAAGAATTAGTGGATCTGCATATATATAACTCCTCTTTTGTTAAAGAAAACGTTACTGCAATCCTGAAAATGTTTAGTGTCTCTCTAATGCAGAGAGAAAATTAGAAATGAAAAAGCCCAGCTCAAAACCAATATGGCCACTGTTCTAAGAGATAAAAAGAAGAAGCGGTTTTACAAATACATTAACAACAAAAAGAGGGCCAAGGGGAAAATGCTGAGGTACTTTAAGCCTTTGCCTCAGCCTCCAGTTGCTAGACCAGTTAACCTCAACTTATTCACATCCTGAGTTGGAAGACAGGGACAGAGAGCAAAAATAAACCCCTCATAACTCAGGAGGAAGCAGTTAAGACCTTCTATGCCACCTGGACACTCTCAAGCTATGGTTATGGGACCGTATGAGAGAGTCCTGAGGAAGTTGTCAGAGGAGCTTTCCAAGCCACTCTCCATCATTCATCAACAGTGCTGGTTAACAGGGAAGGTCTCAGATGATGGGAGGTTTGCCAGTGAGACACCCATCTACTAGGACGTCCGGAAGGAGGGTCCAAGGAACTACGGGCCTGTCATCCTGCCCTCAGTGCCAGGGAAGATTATGGAGCAGTTCATCTTGAGTGTTTTCACCAGGCATGTGCAGGATAACTAGTAGATCAGGCCCAGCCAGAACAGGTTCATGAGAGGAAGGTCCTGCTTGACAAACTTGATCTGCTTCTATGACCAGGAGACCCACCTGGTGGATAAGGGAAAGGCTGAAGATATTACCTGGAACATAGTAAAGCCTTTGATATTGTGTCCCACAGCATTCTCCTGGAGAAGCTGGTAGCTGATGGCTTAGACAGGTGCCATTGTCACTGGGTAAAAAAATGGCTGGTTGTTGAGCCCAGAGATTTGTGGTAAATGGAATTAAATCCATTTGTTTGCCAGGATTGAATGCTCTCGGTAGTTTTGCGTATGACACCAAATTGGTTGGGAGCATTGATCTGTTTGAGTGTAGGACAGCTCTGCAGAGAGATCTGGATAGGCTAGGTCGATGGTCCAAGGTCAGTTGTACAAGGCTTAACAAGACCAGAGCACACCAACATGCAACACTACAGCCTTGGAAAGAAGGTTGGAAAGATGCCCAGTGGGAAATGACATATGGGTGCTGGTCAATAGCTGGCTGAACATGAGACCTTAGTGTGAACAGGTGCCAAAGAAGGCTTGTATCAGAAATAGTGTGGCCAACAGGACTACGGAAGTGATCAACTCCCTGCACTCACCACTGATGGGGCCACATCTTGAATATTTATTCAGCTTTGGACTCCTCTCAAGGACATTGACGTGCTCAAACGTGTCCAGCAAAAGGTAACAAACATGGTAAAGGGTCTGGAGAACAAGGCTTATCAGGAGTGGCACCTGAGGGAACTGGGCTGAGGGGAGACATTAGCACTCTAAAACTACCCAAAAGAAGATTGTGGTGAGGTAGGTTTTGGTCTCTTATCCAAGTGACTAGTGATAGCAAAAGACAAAATGGCTTGAAGTTTCACAAGTCGAGGTTTAAATTGGATATTAGCTAAAAATATTCTTTACTGAAAGAGTTGTCAAGCATTGGAACAGGCAGCCCAGGGAAGTGGTTGAGTCTCCATCCCTGGAGGTATATGAAAAATGTGTGGACATCACTTTTAGGGACATGGTTAGTGGGCATGATGATGTTGGGCTGACAGTTGGACTGTATGGTCTTAGAGGTCTTTTCAAACCTTAATGATTCTATGATTCTGTAATTCTACCCATATGTATTCAAAACAAGGCAATAGGGCTCAAGAAAATCCTGTATGTTAAGAGCTTGATGGTCTAACAAAAGTAGTCACCTTTGTATGTAATGGTGTCTCCTAGAGAACAATATCTATTTACTTATGTTTATTCTCCGTTTTTGAAAAGATCACAGGTTTACTTCCATTCTATGCTTATCCAAGTATTTTGGTGCCATTCTAACAAACTTTGGCTAGTGGGCTCATTCTCTGGAGAATCGTGGTTTTCATGAGACTAAAGACTATGCCTTCACAGATGCTAAGAGTTAGAGGAAACAGCTTGAAAGCCTAGGGTAGGTACTTTGAAAGTCCTGGAACGTCTACATCATTTCTATTAACTGAAGGGCTGATCGTATGTACTGGGCAACTCTAAGGCTGAGTTCATTTTTGATTTGTAAATTCTCTTTTGCACCATGCTATGTTCTGTATACTTCTTATCCTGAGGCAGACTGAATGTTTCCGGTTGACCCAGAGGAGGAAGATAACTTCAAAGCATTTCCTTAACACCTTCCTAATAAGGTGCCATTATAAGTAAAAGATGAGTGACAGATGGAAATATAGACACGTGTATGCCTTAGTGCTTAATTTCCTGGACATTTTGAAAAGAAGGATAGTAAGAAGTAGCTGAATATTTAGGAAAAGTTAAACAAAAGAAAAAGTCATTGCAGATATAAATGCAAAAGTGGTTAATCAAGCAGTATGGACTGAAAAACTGAAATCACATTACTTCAGAATTAGCAGTCTGTATTGCTAGAAAAACAAGGCATTTTCAAGACTGCTACTGCAGAATTGTTAGACAGTGACCAAATTAGTTTCAACAGTCTTTTCTTAAAGATACAACAGGAGAAACAAAAAGCACAGTTAGTGATTTAAAATCACAGTATTTAGAACATGGTAAGTGAATGATTTCAAAACAGAAGGCATAGAGAAGCACACATGTGTGTTGATTTATTTTTATTTTACTCTGCCCAGGTTGTCTTTACCTATTGCCTTTTCTTTATGGGAAAAGCAAAGCGAAAAGTAAAATCTCACTAAGAATAGTAGGAATTTCTAAAAAGGCTACAGAACAATAAGGAAGACCAAATTTGGAGCTCTGACTAGAGGATGTCACATCTTTAATCTGTGCAAACAGTAACTACTAAATGATCAAAAAAATTAAAGTTCTTAGCAAAGAATTGAAGAAAACTTCTCACCTTCTGGCATGTGAAATTCAAGAGTTTGGGTTTTTGTCATTGTAAGAAGACTTTTTTTTTTTTTTGTTTTAATTTCCTTATTATTGGGGAATTTATCTCCTCTTGAGGTATGCCAAAGTTAACCACAACCTCTCACAAAGTTTCTTTCAGAACCTACCACTACCCTACAATCTATCCTGTACCTGTCATTCCCTGTTTTTTACAACTGATCTTAAGAAAAGGAACAGAAACCATTTCACAAATCACGCACATTGCATTTTAGTTCAAGAATGTAAATTCTTAGCACCTAATGTTTCCTGTGATGCAGCTTATCAAGGAGCAATGTACTAAGTCCTGAACTGGTGACATGGCACAGCAAAGACAGAGATTTGAGCTAGAGGAACGGCTCTGTTCCCAGGCCCTGGACTAGCCGGGGTGGGAGTCTGTAAAAAGCAGCTTGCTTGGAGGGTGAAACAAGGGGAATTAAGAAACAGATGCTCTCAATCTCTAAAGGAAAGCTGCTGTAATCAGCATACAGCATTCTCTCGGACAATCCAGGGTTTTAAGGGAGGGGGGGGGGCGGGGGGCGGGGGGGGCGTTAAGGGGCGAATCTTTTAGTTCGGTGCATAAATGTAAGAGGATTGTCAAAATGGATAGGCAGGAGTCTATCACACTAAAAATTATTATTCAAGTTTAAAGTTAAGCTTTGTTTAGCTTTAATGAAAGCAACAGGATTTTAACAACAGAAGTTCTGTTCTTTCTCTTTTTTATCTCCCTTTCCACATTCAGTTCCTCTGCACCTGCTTCCAGTTTTGGCTTCTTGGCAGTGATGCTTGAAGAGGCATCAGCTGGCAGTAGCAAACTGTTAAAAGCTCCCCTGCAACGCAGCTTTGCAAATGCCAGCCATTTATCCACTAGTGTATGCCAGCTTAACACAAGGTTTCTTTCCCTCTCTTCTCTGGTCTCAGGTTTCACTTCTAAGCAACAGTAAGGAATCCGTGTAATGGCCTAGCTCTTTCAGTATCCAGTAAATGTGGTCACTTCTGTTTGTTGTTGTTGTAATATTTTGATCCACAGAGCGTTGCATAGAATTTCAGCTGTAACACTGTTTCTTCTTTACAGGCATAGCTGTTGCACCGCAAGTTTTGTTCTGTTTTTGTGTTTTGTCCTTTTAAACAGATGGTGGGATAACTAAGCTTCTGAGGTCTTGTTGGTATTTTTCTGCCTTTGTATTTTCTCTCTTCTGTTTTTCCAAGTCCAAAATGCTACCCTAGTAAAAGAAATATAGATGAAGAAGGCAAAGAAAGTGGCAACCAGCTTAAATATTCAACACAAGTGGGCTATCCCCATGCTGCCACAGAGTTCACAGCTCAGTTTGACTTCCAGTGTCCCAGCCTAATCTGGGGCTATTAACAACATTCATTAGACTCACTGTAGAATTCTGTGTGTGGTAGGATAAAAAAATTGGGGCCAATAAGAAATTTTTAAATTTACTGCATCATTCCAGGAGAGAGTGAGAAAGTACCACTGATGCACAAGAATTTCGCAATATGTAGTCCTTGCAAATTTAAAGCTCACCTTTAAAGTGTGTTGTCTGAAAGTTGTTTCTAGGCCATCTGGGGAGATGATAAGGAACGTTATTTTCCTAGTCTGAACAACAGAAACTTTTCCCTATATTCCAAACTCTTTCCACAGATAGTTCTGAGTGGGGAAAAATTGCCCCAGAGCCCTTAATATGGATAGGTTAAAAAACAAAGTTTTATTTCTGTAGCATTTTGTCATGGAGCAGGAACCAGAAGCATTATGAACCTGTTGTTCTCATATTCTCTTCCAATAAGGCCTGAGGCTATTCCTGTTTATTGAAAAGATTTCTATTGACATTCAATAAGTCCTTCTGCAAAGGATTTAGCAAAGGCTGAGTACCCTCTCTTTTGGATTAAAGAAAAATGATACTGCAGAAGAGTTAAAATAAAGCCATGAGGGATAAAAGCCATATTGAGGGTGGGGGAATAAACAGCTCAGATGATTGGTAGAGCCAATGCGAGCAGTAGGTTGTTCTAGACACTTAGCTGGATTGATATTTCTTTACCAATTTACGAAAAAGCTTAGATGCAATCAGTACAATGAAGGTGAAAAGCAGACACAGTATTAGTGGAAGAGTAAAACAACTGCATCCTAATAACTACTCATCCACATTTATGTTTGAGGAACTCTAAGACCGATGCTTAAAAATCAGATGTGCTGGAAAAATTTTATACACATCTTCCTACATTTTACCCCAGATGCTGATGTTCATATGCCCGCAGCAACATTTTACAAGATTTTCTCTCTATTTTATGTAAATATAGGTCATTAATCTGGAAGTTAATGACAGGGCTTGGGTTACACTCTCAGGATGAAGGTCTATGAACACAACCACCAGCTTGCAGGAGAAGACGGTATTAAGCTCTGGTAAGTGCATTTACCACTGAAACAAACACAGCCCTCACATCAATGCAGGAACTCACTGCTGCCCAAAATAATAGTCCAAAGTTATTTTGTTGAGGTTCATTCTCTGAAGGATCAATTGACTCATATTGAAAGAAAAGAAATTATAGAAATCTTGAAGAAGGCACTCTTGAAACCTGACCCACAGAGAATGGAAATAAGAACAGGTATAAACAGCTTTTAATATGAGGTGAAAAAGTTTGAAGTTGTGAGTAAATAGCTATCTTCTGCTTGACTTCTCATTATTAAGGGGCAAGTTATTTCTATCTTCTTTGTAAATAAGAATAGTATCTGCTTCCATACCATGAAACAACTTCAGTAGTCTGATTTTTTACTGAAAGTGCTTGGGTCACAAAAGGAAAGAGGATGAGATCATTAAGCACATTTCTACTTACAGCTTTGAATTTTAAATCTAAATCAATTACCCTAAGATTATGAGGAAAAGGAGATGGAAAACATACCTAACTGCAAATGTTGACAAACAGCATATGATCCTTGAAATTAATGAGATGGAGCAGAAGTGCTCCAGCACCATTTTGTCTCAGATGTATTTCAGAGCTATAACTGCCGCAGAAAAGTACAGTATTAAGTGTGACATACTTCTGGTTTTAGAAAGTAGATTTTGTAAGATGAATGAAGCAGATCGTTTTCTTGTCATCTCTTAAAAGGAGGAACAGATTTCATAATAAAATATGGGCTTGGATCAAGTTCGACCTGGTTCTGGAAGTGCTTGGTCATATGTTGTGTGTCCTAGAGAAACACCAAGTAGAATTTCTTGAACCACTAAAAATTTTGCAAACTAAGAGACATCAGAGAAAACCTAAAAAATTGATTGATTTTATTAGGAAATAACTGTCTTCATCCTAGTTCAAAACTGCTTCAAAAATTGCACGGAAATTACAGGTCTCTGAACTCCTGCAGGCTGATGAACGTGAAAGAAATTCTGCAAAACGCATGTGGACCACATTTCCCAAATTTATACTATCTTGAACTTTTCTGGCCATATCTTTAGCAGAGTTTACATTTCTAGCTATTTCTGATCTTACATGCAAACATGGCCCATAGAATCACAGAATCATCTGCTTGGAAAAGACCTCTCTGAAATCATCGAGTCTAACTGTGCCTGTCCGCTAACTAAACCATGTCCCCATTGGCTCATAAAGCCCACTGCTGAACCCACATTTATCAGAAGTACCTCTGGAGAGGTAGAGAAATCAAGCTCTCTACAATTCCAATAGTAATATCCTTTTCAATAACAGCGCAGGACATGCTTGAGGCTTAAGCTGTTTATGCTGTCACAATAACACAGTACAGCAGTTTGGCTTTTTTTTTGTTTTGTTTTTTTCAATAAAACACCATACATTGCAATTTTCCCCTTAGGCTGCATGTACAATCACATCCAAATCCCAGTCTAAAATAGCTCTAGTATCCATATGCCTGAAAATACATCCTTCCTATCTGGTGCGTGATGCTTTTACAGAAAGCAAGCAGAGTACAGTTGGAGGTGAAAGTATCTTCAGTAGATAGAGTACTTTATTTTTGTTATGTCAGTTAACCCTAATGAAAACTTAAAAAGGAGGAAGCAGTCCATCAGACTCCAGAGCCTATGGTAGGTTAAATAATGGAAAAATGTCAAGAAAAAAAACCTTATTAATAAATGAGAGAGATTGCCCAGACACATTCCACAGAAAAAAATGTCATGGCAATGGAGTGTTGCTAATTGTTCCAATTTTAGTCTCAGAATTATTTAACAGGAAAACAAAAATCAGACACATACATGCTTTTGTCATATAATTATGGGATAATTCGAATCATTTGGTTGGTAAAGGCCTTTGAGATCACTGAGTCCAACTATATCTGTACACTAGCAAACCTTATCCCTGAGCACCTCTTCTATCTGCCTTAGATACCTCCACAGATGATGACTCAACCACCCTCAGGGCAGCCTGCTCCAGTGCCTGACAACTGTTTTGGTGAAGAAAGTTTTCCTGGTATCTAATCTGAACTTCCCCTTATACAGTTTGAGGCCATTACCTGTTGTCCTATCACTTGTCACTTGGGAGAAGTGATCGACAACTTCCTTTCAGGTAGTTGTAGACAGTGATAAGGTCTCTTTTCAGACTCCTTTTCTCTAGGATAAACAACCCAAGTTCCCTCAGGGGCCTCTCATAGGTACAAATAATTCATATGCTTTTATTTGTACAAATTATTGACAAAACTTTTGAAAAACTTTCCAAAAGAAAAAAATCTCTTTCATTACTCAGGGTATGACTATATTGAGTGAGCCAGTTATCCAGGGCTTCCCAATTATTCACTTCATTTGATGTACAAAAATTATAAATCAAATTCATCATCAGGAATTTGAATGCAATGAAAACGTTGGAAGACATATTGAGGCTTTAATCCTCCAGTGTTACATTTGGCTGAAGAAATAAAGACAGAAGAGACAGGGCCAGAACAAATTCCAGAGCAAAACTGATTTCCTAAAAGGCTTTGGAAGATAGGGAATCTGTAATAGCAGTTAGCATTACAAGATAATAGCTATATCTAAAAAGAAGTATGCAAGAAGAGTATAATTTAAAGGAAGCAAATTAATCTTAATTTGTCACTGTTTGCTCAAAATCAGATGCCTTCTCGCAGGTAAAACCCAAGAATACTGGGAAGGGACAGTGAAGGCTCAAACAATCCTCTCAGAAAAGCAACATCAAGTTGAGGTTAGTAAAACCTGAATCCATGTCTGTAGCACTACCATATTTTGTAAAACAAAACACTGTTTTCAAAAATGAAATTTTCACAAGGAAAGAAAGACTTAACCAAGACAGAATATTTATCGGGTTTTAGATTCCTACTGAAATTACTTAACCCCTTGATGTAATGCCTACATTTCAGTGAAAATTAATAGAATCAGGGTTTCTTTCCCATTTCTTGATTGAATTACCACATAAATAGCAGCATTTCACTCAAAATCCTATTACAGTTTGAATCTATATGGTCTGTCATTCACTTCTCCCTAACTGGAAGGCAGTGTTAACTAGGCCCTGCTAAACACCTGGCACATTTCCACCCAGAGGTGGTTACACTTCAGAGATGGCTTCAAAGTGCAACATGATGCTTTCTCCCATGTTTGCTTTTAAACTAGTGCTTTTAAGAAGGCTCATAAGAATACGTATTAGTGAGATGCCTTTCCAGGGACCAAGCTGGGTACCTTGCATGAGTACTAAATTGCTCAGATACTTCGGCAATAGATGTTGCAAAGTAGTTCAGAGCATGTTGATTAATCATATTCCAAATTTGCAAGCAAGAACATGTTGATTTAATTCCAAATGCATTCATAGTATTTAATTTAAGTATGCATTCAGCCTAAGTTATTAACTGTTACATAGTTCTTCATCTTTATCACTCCCGAACAAGTCAGTCTGTGGGGACACATATGAACAGATCTCCAGATGAGGAAGGGCAAGGATGCCAGACAGCTGTAAATCATTGTTTTTCATCTCTGTGACTAGGAGGAAGCCTGTACTCTGAATGTCATGAATGTGGAGATGGTAATGAGAACCCTTACTCCTTTCCTACGGTGTCTGCATGGAAGTCACAGTGCTGCCTGGGGCTTCAGACTCAACTTTGCCCTGATTTTCACCGTATGTTCTTTTTCCCTCACATTCAGATCTAATTTAGCAGTTGAGCTTCCGACTAGAAAAGCAGACTAGAAGAGCAGGTCTATTTCAAACTGCCACCAGTGTGGCACAGCACATCCACCAGCTGCACTCCTCTCCCTCCAGAAAGGTGCGGTCACCTAAGCAGAGACTGGGCCATTTTCACCCTTTCATTTTAATTTGGAATAAACCTAGGATGTGAAAAGCAAGGCAAAGTGCTTTCAGCAGCTCCTTCCTAGATCTCCTGCTCACTTAACTCCCCAGGCTGGATGTTACTAGTTTTCCAGATCAAAAACTGTAGCATTTAAAAAAAAAGATATGGAGCTTGTATCTGGCATCTTAAGATCTGTCAACCTAAATGGCATATAGTAGTGTCCTATGTCCTCTGTGAAACCTCATTTTGCATGTGTCATACTCTCAAGGTATTTTGTATTCTTTTCTGATTTTTTTCTCCTCCAGGAGGTCAGATGAGACTGTGAAATGCTAACAGCGTACATTTTTGTGCACTATTTTAAAAGAAAAACACATCATCTTTTTTTATGAGGGTCCAAGAACACCTTTAGGAGGTGTTCTATGTAGATTTCTGAATTGTTGGCACAGATAATTCCACATGGTTTTCTTTCAAATTTCTTTCAAGCACAGCTAAATGTTCAGCTCAGTTCAATTATAAACAGGCAATCAATAATTTTTTCATGTAAAAAAACAAATGTTCACTGACTAAAATCTCCTTTAATCAAAATCATTCTCTCTGCAACTGAGTTGTCTTTTCAGGATTTATTACACGCCATTAGAAAACTCTTATTTTTTCTAAATTCTTTTTCATTGGAGTACTTCAAAGAAGTTGGATCCTAGAATCTTGTTTGTGGTTGATATTGTCTGGTACAGTAATCTTCACTGAAGGAAAAAAGACCTGCTCTCTTCCTTTAAAAAAAAATATTTCTATTTCTATCTCTATGTATATATACATACCTATACATTCATAAATGGACCTATAGAAAAGCTTGACTTCTATGACTATAGAAAAACAAAAGTTCTCAATGTGGTAGAAATACAGGCAAAGTCTTATTCTACCTCCATTGAAATGGCTTGCATCATTCTTCACTGCAGCTTAAAAAACAAAATAACACTGATATCCTGGACTACAGCCATAAACACAATATTTTGGAAGGGGAGACAACAGAAAGTATTACTGATAAATAACCATGAAATAATTTCCACATAGTTGTTCTACCATAAGTTTGGAGTGACTCCTTAACATGACGAAAAGAGGTTTACAAATCATCAGACTAGAATGTGGCTCAGTATCTGGTATTTTTAGCTCTTTTGATAAGATTTCAGAAATAATATCAATTTTGTTTACACCAGAAAGCAATTCCGATGTCTACAGACATACAGCTCTGGTTTTCCTTTCCTTTCTTGCATCCCATAAGTGGATATCACCTCAGAAATCCCCAGCAACTTTCCGTTCATGTTCCCAGCATTGTGTGGATCTTGTCACAGAGTTCTACATGCTCAGAAGACCCATCAACTATTGAGAGACCAAATCTCCCGCAGCAAGGAGAATGCCACTGTTCTTTGAGTGCTTTTCTTGGGGCAGATTTGGCACAGCAATACGGGTCAGAGAAATCTGTAAATGGGGGAAATAAACATGGTAGACACAAAGCAGCATATAAGAGGGGAGAGGAATAGTTCCTCCAAGAATTCTCCTTTATTTCCCTCACTTTGGTATCTCAATTAAATTTCTTTCCTTCAGATCGTGGGAGGTGATTCTCCTCCTCTACTCTGCTCTTGTGAGACCCCACCTTGAGTATTGTGTCCAGTTCTGGAATCCCCAGCAAAAGGAGGATATGGAACTTTTAGAATGGGTCCAGAAGAGGACCACAAAGATGGTCAGGAGGCTGGAGTACTTCTGCTATGAGGACAGGCTGAGAGAGTTGAGGTTGTTCATCTTGGAGAAGAGAAAGCTCCAGTACCTGAAGGGGGCCTACAGAAAAGCTGAGGAGGGACGTTTTACAAGGACAAGTAGTGATGGGATGAGATGGAACAGCTTTAAATTGGAAGGGGGAATGTTTATATTAGACATTAGGAAGAAATTCTTCATAATGAGGGTGGTGAGACACTGGCACCGCTTGCTCAGGGAAGCTGTGAACACCCCCTCCCTGAATGGGACCTTGAGCAGCCTGGCCCTGACACCATGGCTAGGGGGTTGGAAATGGATCATCTTTAAGATCCCTTTCAATCCAAACCATTCTGTGATTCTATGATTGCATGTAATCAAAATCTGTATATTTGGTTTTCTCTTGCATCTAGTCCTTACAGGTGAAGTTTTGATTCTAGAGGGACAAGAGTACAACACTCAATTTTATTCCCTGAAGACATAAAGCGTGATCAGAAATCCACTTACACTCGTGGAAAGACTCCTCCTGCCTTCAGCAGCTCTGGACAGGCCAAGTGTGCTCTTTTGAACAGTTAGTTCACATTTTCTATCACACATAGGACCATATACTCACTCCTTCATTGCTTTGTTTGGATTGTCTGTGTAAAATAGAGTTCAGCATGGGATATCACTTCAACAGAGCACAACAACAGTGATTTAAATCTCTGCCCTCTTCACATCTCACATTTCCTTTCTCACCATTTATAGTGTAGGTTCCAGGTATTTGTTAACTTTATCAGTTTGAAACTTTAAACTTTTTTTGTGTTATCAAACATCCTGATCAGTGAGACCCTTCATCCTTCCAGTAACAAGAGACACAGGCAGACCAGAGAACCATGTCTCTGAACAGCCATACTTTGGCATATGCAGAAACATGGATTTATCTGTACATTTTCTACCTGTTCCTATTGTAATGGGTTAACTTTTGATCCATGTCTTCCATGTCTTCCTTTAAGGTAACCCGACATAGCACTTAGCCAAGGCCACCTGGCTAGTTAGTACCAGGGGCTCTGTCAATTGAGCTGGGCCTGCCCAAGCAGAATCCCTCCACACTGTAGATGGAGACAAAGTTCCAGTGATCCAACTAAGGGGTATGTTAGGTAAGGCCGTTTGGATTACTCCTCCCTCAGGCCAAGACAAACCCATTCATGGGATTGTTTTTTCTCAAGGACCTGGAAACGCCTGGTGGGTAATGAGAAAGGATGGAGAGACCCAGTGTGTGCCTCAAGGAAATCTATCCTTGGAGAAAAACTAATTCCGTGTCTTGAGTTGAGTTTTACAGGAGATGTCACCAGATGAGAAAGACCTGAACAGAGCTGATACCAGTCTCCAGTGATGAGCCCAGTAGAGTTGGTCCAGCGCTGCATCACACGAGACTCTCATTACTACCTGAGAAACGGCCGCCAATAGATCTTCCAAGCTTGAACTCTTTAAGCCCAAAACCAAAACTGCGACAGACTGAAATAAAATGACTATATATATATGTGTCTATGTGCAGGATATAGACAAACACAATGTACAGGTGTAGCGTTAAATAAATTATATGGAATAAGGAGTGGAGAATGTAATGGGTTAACTTTTGATCCACAGAATTATTCCATATCTTCCTTTAGCATAACCCGACATATGAATTGGGGGTAGATAAGAGAGTACACTTTCTTCTTCTTCCGGCAAGGTGGAGGAGCAGAAGGTCCCTGCGTTGGTCCTGTCTGCTGCTGAGCCTGCGGAAAATTTTTTAATGGGTAGGATTTGGTCTGGCTCTCCACGGAGGAGGTGGCGTGGTAAGATTTCATTTATTCCTTACTCTGTTAGTTGCTGGGTGTTATAGTTGAGTGCCGGGTGTTATATAGATCCTGTTTGTCCTTTTCCCCATTTCCCTTCCCCTCTTCCCTTGCTCCTTTGCATATCTTTGTGGTGTAGTTCTTTGTATTTAGAAAAATATAGAAATACATATATATATAGTGTGATTTTGGTTTCTTCCATTGTTTTTTCCCTTTGAAAGGGGGTAAGGTTTGGGAGAGAGGAAGACTGAGTGGTTCGAGAGCTTGGGAAAGCGAGCTCAAACCAGCTCACATATACATGAAACAGAGAGGATGTCCAGGAAAGGTGAGGCAAGGCTGGTTAGTGTGCATGTACCTCACTAATTCAATAGGAGAAGCTGGAGAAATGCCATGGCATCCCAGAGCAACACGATATTCTCGAGGACCTCTTGGTTATAAAGATTGTTTTTCTCTTTACTCCTCCTTCCTACATCTGCCTCCTCCTGGATACTACTTTCTTTTAGCAAAAGAGCAGGCATGTAATGTCAATTTTCACATTGCTTCTGCTCTTTTTCTAGCGGCATCGTTCCTCTAAGTAATGAAATCTTGTATCTGTATGTGCATGCACAAATACAAACACATCTTCTCTAACCAGATACAAAACCAGATACACTCCCTGTTCTGTGCCTGAATTCTGCCATTTCCATAGTTCTTTTACGATGGTTTTTCCCGGAGTCATCACGAAATGCAAAGCACTCAGCAGGTAAAAACAAAATAATGTTTATTTTTTCCTCTTTCCTAAGGACTGCTTGCTCAGGGTATATCTCTGGTCAGCCTGCTCATCTTGTTTATGCATACCGTGTTTTGCAACAAGCAAGAACCGCTGCTCAGCTAAGCTGATTGAATATTGATTTGGTTTACTGTTCACCTCTCTCTCCTCCCTCTCTTGTCCAAAACAAAACAAAACAAAACACAAAGATGCCTTCAGAATTCCTTAACTCTGTGTTGGCAGGACTCCTTGTTTGTGGTGCAGGTGTGCAGGAGACTTCCTTCGTGTCGTCGCCACAGCAACCTGTCTGTCTAATCTGCTGAATATAAAAAAAAGAAACAGACAGAGAAAAGCCATCCACCCCCTTCTGCTCTATCCATGAGCCCAGAAGAAAGACATAGTTTACAAGCATTCCTCATAATTTCCCAGCCATTGCCCAGGCAACCGTCACAAGGAGCTGTCAGGCCCTGTGAAGAGAAAGCAGTCCCTGTCTGGAGTTCATTGCACCACTATTACCAAATACATCCCTCCCCCACCTCACAATTTTCTATTCTCCTTTCCCGTACACAAATGGTGTATGTATGTAAATGGATGCACATGCTTCCATGCACAGAATTTTGAGCCTTGCATGTCATTCATGTCTTCCCCCATGCAATAGGTGAAACCATGAGCAGAAGCATTCCATCACCCATGGCTTTGTGTGACCTCCTGTTCCCAGAGTGCACACCGGGAGATGTGGACAGAACATTTAAAAACTGTCATCACCCTAATATTTATTCTAAAATGACCCCATGTCCCTTCTATTGTGTCTCTTTTAATGATACGCTGTTGCCAATAACAGGGTAAATATTAGGTCTAACTTTGTAAAGTTCAACCTCCCATAGGAAAACTCTACAAAGTTTTACATTACACAGTAATTGTTGAGCTCATGTGGCTCAGTAGATACTATAGTGACAGATACTTCAGAAATGCCATACATGGACTCAACATAAGCATGTGGGAGAAGTTACAAAATGGTTTGGAAACCTTTGAAGTTACTTAAATCTTCAGTTACCTTTCAGATGGGCTGTGTTACTAAAAGTGTTACTAAAAGAGAAAGCACTGGTGAGAGAATCTTCCTTATCAGAGTTTATGGTTTAAAAAGCAGTCCCTTGCAGCTTTAGTTATGACAGCTGTTTCTGGGATATGAAGAGGTTTTTCAGAGCTGTGATCTCTCTATCCCCTGTATCCAGCAGTGAAAGCTCTCATTTGTCTTCCCACCGTCATGTTGATGCAGCTGGGTTTGACATCGCTTACCTCAGCACTTTTTTTTTTTGTTAGAAGACAGAAGGCTTACTTGTGATCCCAGGCTTTTCCTATCAAATGACACTCAGCTAGTGGTTTTGGTAACTTATTTACTGGCACTAACCAGGTAAAAAACAAAAATGAACAATCACTACTTACAAATTCTTGAGTCCAGATAGATTCAGCTACATTGGTAGGATATCAAACCGTCCAGACTGATAACCAGTGCTCCACGGGAACCTTAATCCAAGCAAGTACAGGGGAGTGCATATTGCATCCTTTATGCATTCACATGGGCTCCACTTTGATCATGTAGCTTACGGGACAGTTATGGGCACAGTGCTAGAGAGCGGGTGTGCATTAAAATAGAAGTTTTCTTCTTCCCTGTTGATTGTTGTGTTTATTTGGACGCTCTTAGTGTAAACTAAATAGCTTAAGAGTATAAACAGCCTGCATAGTGTAACAGTATAAACTCTGCCAGAGACTAGGCAGATGGGAAGAGAATTTTCATCTTTCTTAGCTGCAGTGAAGGACACCATTTTACTTCATTCAAAAGGTCAAAAAAGTTTAGCTAATGCAACTCTGTTCTGTGCTTTGCTGCATACAGGCTGAAGTCACCCCCTTCTGTAATACTATATGAGTGAAAACATTCCTTCAGTGTGCTGATGATAATATTGTTTAGCATCACATTCCTCTTTCTGATCACTGTAACTTCCACTTGTAACTGATATTTCCATTGGCGACAGGCCTCTGCTATCTAAACCTTTGACGTAACTCCCTGTAAGATCTTTCCACATTGAAGCTCAAGAGGGATAGTGCAAAGCAATTGTTCTTATGGCAAACTCTTTCTATTAACTTACAGGCATGAATTATTTAACATTGCATTGAACACCCCAGAGTTTGGTAGACTAGGATGTCGAACTCCATCAGGCATGTCTTGTTTAAAGACAGGGAGCTGACTTCATTTCAGAAGAAAGTGACTACCTGAAACACACCAAACACATCAAACACATCAAAGCCTAGCATTTTTTGCAGCATGGTTTATTCACTTCCTACTACTTCTTGTGAAAAAAATTACCTAGTGTATTAGTTAAGTACTGATGTGGAGTTGATCTGTTCTCCATGCCTTATAAAGAAAGACCACAAACACACTGTTGCCCAGAAGAACTCTTCCTTACAGTCCTAACATCTGCCTAGAAATGGACAAAGCCTGAGAGTTAGTGTTATCACCACAGAGAGGAAAACGTGTCTAGCAAAACAGTGAGGAGAGGAAATGATGGGGCCATTTTGTGCTAAACTGTGTCTTCCAGAACAGCAGTGTGGGAGGGTTGTAGGTGAAGTTTTGTTGAATGGGAAAGTATGGAAAGTACTCTAGCTCTGACACAGAATAGTGCTTGATAAACCAGACATTCTGCCACCCTGTGACATCCACTTACGAGAACAGAACATGAAAGAGTTAGGAAGAGAGAAGGTATCATGAGTAGAAAGGTGGTTCTGCTGTTAAATTTGGCAGTCAGGAGGCAGCAATTTAATGCCAATAGCTGCTAGATGTTGCCTGCATGACCCTGGTCACATTAAATAATTTAATATTGCATTGACTCAATTTCCCATCTGCAACATAGGAAAAATTCTTGGTCTGACGTTACTTATTTTCTCTTTTATTTAGACCATAAATTTAGCCTTTTGTTTATTTAGAATTCAGGACAATGATTCATGCTTAAGTGTTTAAATAGCATGTTGCAGAATGGAATTCTAATTTCCTATGGGATATTTATATAGGACAGATATTTCAAAATTCGAAAGTAGGAAACCTGTTATTAGTGCAGCATAAAATACATACTGCCCTGTAATAAAAAAGTACAGTAAGTTGAGGAAAGTATTTTTCTTCCACATAGTAGAGTTAAAATGTTAATAAGATGTGTGACTTCCAGAAATTTGAAGGAAAGATTTGAATTAAGTTACTACAAAAACAGAATTCCAAAAAGCTCAAACAAATCCATAGTATGTTATTTATAAATATTTCTTAAGTAAGCTTTTGGTTAAACATTTTAAATTTTCTTTCTTCTGTCTGCCCTATCTTCACCCAATATTTCACCTGTCTTTGGAAACTGTCTTCCTGTAGATAAATCTGAGATATGTTTTCTTTAAATCAAAGGAAAATACTGATGTTCTAATAATCAAAGGAACAGAAAGTTGTACATTCATGGAAATGAGAGCCTGTTATCTGAACACTGCAGGTATCACTGCCTGTCTGAAAAAGAGGTCTCATACTTCTAGTATCTATCTCTCTTGTATATATGTCAATTCATATCTTTATTTTACTGGGTACAGCAGGCTTATTGAGTTATCATAAAGCAGCAACCTGATTCTACGTTTTTACACTTTTATTATTTATGACATGGAAGAGCACCCATTTAAATCCTGCTTGCCTGGTTGTGAGATAAAGAAAATGATGGCTTCTATTACACTGACAGTACACCATTCAGAAGAGTGGAAAATATTTTAATTTCTTTCGTTCAGCATTCACTTATTTTCAATTATGTTAAATTAGAATTCTGTATAGATTAATATGGAACCAGGGAATAAACCTGTTTAACAGACACATCCTGATTGAGTGACAAGTTCATAGGCTGTAAGGTCAGAAGGGATCATTGTGTTTATCCGGGCTGACCTCCAGCCCAACACACACCATTAGACTTACCCAGCAGTCCTTCTCAATTGTAACAGGTCCTGTGCTTGGGCTCAGTATAGATGACTCCTTAGAAGACACATTTTCACAATCTCCATTTAACCTGAAAACTACCTCTAACCAGTAGGTCAAACAGATAAATTTATTCACCCAAGGGAAGGATAAAATTTTACAGTCACTGGCATTAAGTACAAGTGTTATAACTCTCAGAAAGCACTTCTGCCTTATGAAATTTCCTCAAAAGTGGAACATCATTAGTTTTCTTACACTACTTATTGCTCTCCCCTGCTACATGATAGACCCTTTCACTCTTTGTATCTCCTCAATGGTTTGACTGCATATTTAGTTGAGAAACTAAACATAATATCTATTAACTAATAAGGGATTAAATTAAGACTTGGTTCACTCAAGGCCAAGGTCAGCCATACATCAGAGTTCTGACTGGATTCTTGGAATCAAGCTGTTCCAGACTCCCATCAGGTTACCTGGTCTTCTCTGGGCTCAATCAGACCAGAAGGAAGCTGATTTACATTGAATTTTGGAAGTAATTCCCTGGACTTGGAGAAGTATTTTCAATATTTCAGCTCTGCAGCAAGAGAATTTAAGTAATACACAGAAAACAGCAGAGTATTAAAGGTCTTTTCTGCTCTTTCTCCTTGTATATGATGCTAGGAAGTAATATGATTTAAATATAGGTATGCTAAAATCACCAGTCATTGAATCTTTACACCTAAATAAGTCACTGCCCCTGAATAAACACTGACAACGTACTCAAACAAGGACTATAATTCTTCACTTGAAGTCATTGGAGGTCAATGAAAAGTCTGTATTGCCTGGAAGGTTTTTTTCTATTAATCATAAGCAGTCAGTTCTGCATTTTTGCCCTTAAGTGCTTGTTCCGCAAAAACAGAGGTACAGAGAGCAAGAGAAATGTTTAAAGAGACTGGCAAAACAAGAACAAGAAAGAAGAATTAAATGAGAAAATATCTACTGCTTTATGTATACGCATTTCTAAGAGTTTTAAAAACTATATACCTAAAAGGAATACTGTATTAATGTATGGCTAGCAACTATAAATGCACAGATATGGACACAGGTAGTTGTTCAAAAGCAAAATCCTTCTTCAGTATGTAAGGTACATATAGCATTTACCCAGTTTGCTACAGAAATTTCATTCTCATGTCAGATTAACAGAATAAATAGGGAATAACACAGTGCTCAAGATTTCTTTTTTATTTTATTTTGTAATTTTTAGTGTACAAGGATAGGTTGGCCCATTTAGAGAGACAAAACTCTCTGTATAAAAGAGTTCCTTACCACCTGCGCTACAAAAATCCTCTGTTACGATATACCTGTATTACATTTCTCAATTACTTTTTGCAGTGGGATATAGAGTATACTTGTAGTTAAGGAATGATTCAGAATTAAGTAGGCTCAAATGAATTTCTCAGTTCAGTGTTACAGAACTCCTGTGTGGTCTTGGATGTTTTCCTTGAAGTCTTTGCATCCCAGTTGTCCATTTGTACCAGTGCAAAATAACAGACTTCATCTCCCATTCTGACTCTGTCTTTCCTAGTTATACTATAAAGTCATTAGGAAAAACATTTCACTGTTTGTTTGGATGACTAATGAAATAGGGTCTTGATCTTATCCAGGGCTGCCAGACAGTTCATGTTATTATTGCTGTAATTGTCATCATCATTGCTATTACTAGTATGACTACATGGCTGTTTAGTAAATTATGACTGAGTTGTTGCTTTGCCCGCAGAAACAAATGCATCTTCTCCCCACAACAACCTCTCTGACTTATTAGAACAGGTCTTAGGCTCACTAGACCCTGTCCATACCACTGAGATAACAATATCTTTCTTGAAGTGAGGAGTCTAAAACTGACTATACTATTTGAGATGTGGCCTCACCAATGATGAATACAGGGACACAATCACTTCTTTTGTCCTGCTGACCACACTATTTCTGACACAAGCCAGGACATTATTGGACTTCTTTGTCATCAGTGCACACTGCTCACTCACATCCAGCTGGCTATCAACCTACACAACCAGGTCTTTTTCTGCACTGTTTCAAACCTGGGTTCTCAGAGGGGGAGTCTTCATATCTTGACCAGGGAAACAGAATCTTCAAAGCATAATATGGAGCTAACCAAAGCCTAAAGCTTTGCAGGTATCAAACCTAACCTCCTATCTTGCCCAGGCTTGACATGGGCCATTTAATTTGGAAAAGTTTTTCCTGAATTTGTTATAAGCATGATTTTTTTTTTTTGCTACTATGCAAGTGGAGTTTTTGTTTGTTCAGGAAGAAAGCTCGTGTTAAGGTTTCTAACTTCTTTATTACTCTTGTCCCTGGCTCTCTGATTTCTTTCTGCTGAGTTATGTTTCTCCTTAGTCATTAGAAGCAGGGTTAAAATAATAAATCTTTAAAAATAAATCAGATAAAATAACAATATGTGCTGTATTAAAATAAATCACGCCAGGAGCAGGGTTCATTAATCAGGTAGAAACATGGACTCTAAATCAAGCAGAGAAAGGCAGAGAAAGGGAGACTGAATAATCTCACTTTCGCTTTGGAATATTATACAGTATTAAAAATGAAGGAGATGTTCCACAGGCAATTTTATACATTTCTGATTCCTTTGATACACTTTCTTAAATAACTGTGCTAAGCAACTAATCCTCTTATACGTGGGTAAGAACAAGAGAAGGAGGGAGAAGACAATACCGCAGTGATCTTATTCTTCCTTTAAAACACTTGACAAGAGAAATGGGAAAACGTTTTCTTCCCAAAAGTTAGTGACATATTACTCCAGTTTCACCATATATTCCTTAGAATCATTCTTCTTTGGAGAAACTGTAGTAGAAGATTGTTAATATCTCCCACGCAGGACAATTCACAGCCCATATTCCCCTGTGAGAATATGACAAAATTTGGAAAACGACTAAGGTTCAAATTTGAAGTTCATATTTGGCATGTTCTGTGGGACTCAAGTTTGGCAAATAGAATATAATAAAAAAGTGGCATTATTTTTCAACACCTTTAAAAATATAATTCCTAGAAGATTAAAGGTGCTGTAGAGAAAGAGGCCCTGCATCTGTTCTTCCCTTTTTGCAGGAGGTTTATAATAATGAGTTCTGTTGTAATTAGCATGGCAGTGGCCATTTTGACTCTCGTGATTTTCATTGGTTTTCTAAAACTGTCCTTTGCTAAACCTGTCCTTAAAAAGAAAATTCTAAATGAACTCAAAGTAAAGGAACCAGTGTCACATTTTAGCCCTGACCCAGCTAAATTCAGCAGCTGAGAACCATACTGTTGGGCTCCCAGATTCCACCCCTCTACCCCCAGGGAAAAGGGATAGGAAAATGAGAGGAAAAAAAGACTTGTGGATTGGAAACTAGAATTAGCGCTTCAATGAAACCATGATAATAGTAGTATTAGTTATTGAAATAATTATACAATAATGAAATATGTTCAAATTTACAAGATTGCACCCCCACCCCCAATGACTATACATCGCCACAAATGCTGTAAAGCAGACACATGGCAATGGGTCTACAGCTAAGAAGGAGTTGAGCTCAAGAACGGGGTTCAGGGGCGCATGGAACTGGGGTCAAGAGCAATCAGAAAAAAAAGGTCATCACTGAGGATCAGCCATTGAAGAAGAGAGCAAGACCCTCGTGACCTCTCAGTTTTATACTGAGTATGATGTATAGGGGTTGGAATAACCTGTTGGTCAGTTTGGGGTCACCTGTCCAGTCTGCCCCTCCCTGCAGGTGCGGCCTTTTTTTGCGGACTCGAGGATGGCCTTGGTTACTAAAGCAATAAGTAAAAACCTTGGCCTTTCTGCATACCAATGTCCCATGTTATCACTTCTAGAGAGACACTGACTGAAAAACATGTAGTTAACTTTCAAGAAAACACAATAGGTCAAGTAAAGGAAAAAGTAATCATTTTTCTGGCTTCAGTCAGCCTATGTGATAACCTAAATGCTTATAATGTTACTAAACAGAAAAGAATGGATACATTATTTTTGTATGAAGATTTCACTTTATAGGGCACAACTCCAGAAACCCATGCAAGAAAAAAAGGTTTAGTGTCCATCCTTCTGCAACGTCCAGATACAGAGAGATAAAAGGGATAAACGAGCCTTTTACAGCCCACATTAATTGTTAACGTAAGGCAACAGTACATTGCCCCAGGTTCCAGCTTGAAGGGATACCTGCAGTCAAATTCATGTGTTTTAGGAGTGAAAGTGCTCAGTGAATCTCAACTCTATAGTGCATGCACAGTAAGTGCACTCTCATCATAAATGTGCATCAGATCAAACTCTTCAGGTGAAGTTAAGATGTATTCACTTCTGCTAGGACATAGTTCATAAATCCTACATCCTCACTAGTGGTATGCTGCCCTCAACCATAAAATTTAAGATATCTTAGCCCCAGAGCAAGCTAAAAGTTCTTCAACTGCACAAATGTATTTCCTGTGGTTTCCATTATTATTTCTTAAATATGCCTTCTTGAACTTTTGGAAAAATTGCCTTAACTGAAAAAGAAAACAAAAAGAAAATATGTAAGAGGTATTTTTTTATAAATTTTCTTAGCTCCACAAAAATTGACATGAGTTAAATATGAATTCTGGTTTAAGAAATGGCAACATATGGCCATATACAAATCTTTGACAACATAGCTCTGGCAAGGATGAAAGAGAAGAGACTCATCACAAATGCAGTTCCTGAGTTCATGGTGGTAGTACTCAGAAGTTGCTTTTTACTAGGTAGATGTAAACTTTGACAAAACTGGTTCATTTCAGTGGTTTGCTTTACAGAACATAGTGAAATTACTTTGCATACCCCTTTGTAAAAGTAGTAGGTATATACCTCCCTGTAGAGTCTTCAGTAATAAACTTCCTACTGTCTGTTCACTGCAGTTGTCAGCTGCTTCCATTTACGAAATTTGTGGTGACTGTCTTGAGCAACCGCAACACTACCTTATTTCAAGTGCCATAAACAGGCAGCACGACTACTTTTGGTAGAGTTGGAAGGATGAAACATGGTTTCAGCAGGTGTACTGTTAAGCATAACCATACCATATCATATCTTCCTCAGCAGCAAAGGATTATTAGGTTGAAGATTGTTCTACCTCGTTGTTAACCCTCTTAAACTACCTCACAGCTTGCACTCAAGCCCTTCTTTCAGCCGTGCACTGGCTACTTTGCCCTCTACACAGCCAACTTCGAGTACACTGCCTCAGTCCTGCTGCTGGGGTTTTTGAGAACTTCCATGTAGAGTCAGGGCTTCTGCTCTCCTATGCCAGTATCTCTCTTTTTACTGCCCTATAGGGAATTCAGAGCACTATACCAGCCAAGACTTTCATAAAGAATTATCACAGAATCCAGGCTGGGGCCCACAAGTCTACAAGAGCTGTGTACACATGGGGCAAAATGAGCAAGAAAAGTGATAAGCTGTGGGATTGGTTCTTCTTTCATCTTACTTTGCTATGCATCAAGAGTATTTCCACTAAAATCACTCAAATGATTAGGTAAATTGGACTTAACTCATACCATACTGAGTTTTGGGAGAGATCAGTCTCTTGTTTCTGCACTCACGTTCAGTGTGCATGACAGAACGTTCTTGCAGGTGTTGGATAAATAGCTTTGTTTGCCTGAAAGCTCTCTGTCATTAGTATTACCAATGTCCTTATTTTTGCTCTTGTTCATATGATGAAAAGTTGGCACTCATCTGGAGGAAATGTAATTTTATTCCCCTACAGATGATAATATAAAGGCAGCTAAGGGATAGTTTATCACAGGAGATTATGACATAAGTATCAACTGACAATTCCTTTAGACAGCACTTCTTACTCTTTTTCTTCTTCCCTTTTCTAGATTTCTTCATGTTGTAAGTTCTCAGCTAAAGACTCTTTCAGTGATTTATTAAGGAGTCAAGCACATACAATAAACATACATAACATGAAAATCAGTGTTAAGCATACAGCGTGATTTCATTTGTTCCGACAAAGTATTCATTTCATCCTCTACAGTCTCACTGATAAAATCCATTTATTCTACCTTATAGATCTATTCACGCTCACAACTCATGTTCTCCCTGATTTCATCAATGATACTTCTGCTTTAAAACACTAAATGCAGTCTAAACGCAAAGCATAGCTTTCTTGGCTTATCAGCTGTTTCAGAAACTTTGTAAGATATGTTCAGATACGAGCATGTTAGGAGGACATTAACGTTTCAACGCTGAGAAGCAAGATATAACTTTGTTTCTAGAATAAACAATACATTGGTTGTAGAGTACAAAAATACACTGGGGATTTTTTGGTAGGACGTAATACTAAGCTGGCCATATGTGCTGAATGACCTTCATTATCAGCAAGTGTGCAATGCTGTTGTTACGAACTTGCTGCACATACACAGAGCACAATTTTACTGGGTCGTAATTTAGTCAAATCAAACACTGATTCCAGAATACTCAGAAGATACTAATCTGCTAAAACTGTTCCCATTATTTGGCACTAAGAGCTCTTGAAAAAGAACACTGCAAAACCTGGTATATAAACAAAGAAAATGGATGCTGTTTCTTTTCTCCTATGTTCTACTGTGGTAAAACTAGTTCAGTTATACTCAAGCACTCATTAAAAAGCTATTCTTCAAGAAGAGAGATGGAGAGGTAAACTTCATCTACTGTCTCAATGTACATGAAGAGTACATTAAGGTCAACTTTGTAGTCATACTTTCACAGTTTTCTTGCCTCCAACCAGAGATGCTGGGCTTCTTTTCATAAGATGATCTTACCTATCATTATAGCCTACTCATTCTAAACCTTTTTCATACCCATCAACCCCTAAATTCCCCATGTATTTAAAACATGAAAAAATTGCATTTTCCAAACTACCTGAGTGGCCTCTAAACAAATTGGTAATCAATATGGCTCTCCGTACCACAGGTATGAACATCTCAGTCTAATATATGTCACAATCTAGTAAAGCCTGAAGTTTTGCCAAAGTGTGCTGATGCCAATATATGAATGGGGATATTAGAACTATACAAACTAATCTACATGTCCAAGCTCACAACGGATGTTTACAGTGCAGAAGGAATTCAACCTAGATCTTGCAAATTACAGAACAAACGTTTTAACTGACAGGATTCTTAAAGTCGAAGGATCTATATACAACTTTTTCTACTCTTAGACACCACAAAGTGCCTTCACTAGATTTACTTACCTCCACATAAAAGCATCTATACGTCTTTTGAATCTTGATTGTCATGTAAGATTTTTCATTCTAAATAGAGGTGCAGGAGCACAAAACTAGCAGGGATGCAAGAGCACCTTTCATGACTGCTTTGTCCATGAGGAAGCCACATGTTAGAAACAGTAATTTCATGTGGATATGGGACATATATCTGCCCTTTCTGCTCCAGAATCAGCATATGAAGTGGATTTGGACAAGTTATTAAAGTAGGCTTATCAAGATAATTTATGGTAATTTTTAAGTAAATGAAGTCCCAGGCCTTTGTTCTCAAGTTTGGGAGTGAAAGTGAGACATCAACCATGACACATACACTTCAACATATAAAACAGTGTCTTTGAGAAACAGATTATTTACATGTGCAGATTTTTCACAGCACAAGATGTGAAGAACAAGGTACAAATTATAGAAAGGTTTATAACTCATGACCAAACCACAAGAGCAAAGTTATAGGAGAGGCCATGTGACATGCAATGTCTCAGTATACACACTATCTGTGTCCTGTGTTTTGTTTTCCAGCATGCTAAAGAAAGTCTTTCTTCTGATTTAGATAATCACCTCAACCAATGACATATATTTCCAAGCAGAAGTTTACATCCATTTTTTTTAAACATTTCATTTCCAAAAATATTTTGTGCTACTAAGCACAGAAATAGAACTAGTGTTTCTAAACATATCACTTCTGGAAACAGCCTTGCTGAAAATTGACCTTAGTATCATTTATTCTGGGTGGTTTAATTTAGTCAGCTGCACAGGATTTGTAAAGTTCATTATAGAGAATTAAATGCACAGAGGAATTTTCAGTTGAAAGCCCAGGCTCAGTTCCTCTTTTACATGATAGAGAACACTTTTCTCCACAAGTAGCCTCACTAATATTGAAAGTTAAAATCTGTTCAAGGCTAATACAGGGAACAGAAAGTTGGATCATGAAATAACAAAAGGAGGCATGGCAAACACATGGGTCAAGCAAAAGGCAGAACCTGGACAGCAACAATAAAACTAGAATTTTCCTTGAATAACAAACAATACTGTCTTAAGCTGTCATTTAGTCATAGTACACCGCCAGGCAGAGTAAGCGTTAGTACTCCATAAGAGTTTAGGACAAGACATTTTTTTAGCATGATTAGCAGAGAGTTTTAAATACAGAAATATGCCAGAAAGACAGCCAAATAAGTATCCATATGCCCAAAATTGCACATTTTATTTTAGTGAGCACTAAAGCTGGCCTCTATCCTGAAATGAAGGCAATATGTGCTGAAACCATAATACCAGAGTGCTTCCTGGAAACAAGCTACGAGTACAAGCATGTAACATAAGGCAGTAGCGATGGTAATTTCCAGATGGATCTGCATGTGTTCGGCAATGGTTTTTGACTACTCATTGGTAAATTGTACTGATGGAGCATCACTTATGCTGACACAAGCTGCAAGTGGCATGTCTTTTATAATGTAATGACAGCAAGCACCGTCCACAGAGCTTCTTCTCCATGTCCACAGCCATTATAGGACAGCATCAACTAACGTGCAGGTACTATTGCTCTTGTGTGCACAGAAGTATTATAGAAATCAACAAAGAAATGGGAACTTGAGTGGAAACCAAAATGAAAGGTGGTTTCCTCAGCCTCTGTGTCATCTTCCTGAGGTACTGTAAAAGCTCCATTTTCTTCCAGATTACAGACCTCAAAGATCTCACAGATAGATAAACATGCTGTCTGTGGTAAACCTTAAAGAACGTATAATTAAATCCATCCAGTAAAAAACTCTGTGGCTGGTTGCTGAAACAGTCATTACAACTGGAAAGAAGGTGCTCTATTACTGCAGGTCTTCGTGGTAAATCTTGCTGACCACAAATACAGTTACTGATACAAGTATGTAGGCCTTGGTTTCTTTAATTAAATTGGTTCAAATAACACTTGTTTTAGAGTTACATCAAGAGACTATGAGAAAACTTTGATCACGAGGAATGGTAGCTGCTTAACAGCCTCATTTATCACAATGAATAATTACTGAGATCTTAAGTATCATAGAACCATAGAACTCTTCTGGTTGGAAGAGACCTCTGAGATCACTGAGTTCAACTGCGCCCATCATTCGCTAAATTATGTCCCTTAAAAACTCATCTATCCTTTTTTTAAATACCTCCAGGGATGGTGACTCAACCACCTCCCTGGGCAGCTGTTCCAGTGCCTGACCACCTTTTTGGTAAAGAAATTCTTCCTAATATCAAGTCTGAACTTTCTCTGGTGCAACTTATGGCCATTTCCTCTTGTCCTATCACCTATCACTTGAGAGAAGAGATCAGCACTCTTTCTCCCACAGCCTCCATTCAGGCAGCCATAGACAGCGATGAAGTCTCCCCTCAGTCTCCTCTTCTCTAAACTAAACAACCCCAGTTCCCTCAGCCGTTCCTCATAGGACTTGTTTTCCAGCCCCTTCGCCAAACTAAGTGCCCTTCTCTGGATGCGCTCCAACCCCTCAATGTCCTTCTTGTACTGAAGGGCCTAGAGCTGAACACAGTACTCAAGGTGTGGTCTCATCAGTGCTGAGTACAGGGGCGCAATCACCTCCCTTGTCCTGCTTGTCACGGTGTTTTTGATACAGGCCAAGATGCCATTGGCCTTCTTGCCCACCTGGGCTCACTGCTGGCTCATATTCAGCCAGTTGTCAACCAGCACTCCCAGGTCCTTCTCCTTCAGGCAACTGTCCAGCCATTCTTCCCCAAACCTGTAACGCTGTATGGGGTTGTTGTGCCCCAAGTGCAGGACTCGGCACTTGGTCTTGTTAAACCACATCCCATTGGTCTCAGCCCATCGATCCAGTCTGTCCAGATCTCTTTGCAGCACCTCCCTTCCTTCAAGCAGATCAACACTGCCACCCAGCTTGGTGTCATCTGCAAACTTGCTAAGGATGCACTCAATCCCTTCATCTAGATCATTAATAAAGATATTGAACAGGACTGGACCCAGCACTGAACACTGGGGAACACCACTCGTGACCAGCCTCCAACTGGATTAACTCCATTTACCACCACTCTCTGGGTCCAGCCATCCAGCCAGTTTTTCACCCAGCAGAGGGTGTGTCCGTCCAGGCCAGTGGCAGCCGGTTCCTCAGTCAGAATACTTGTATGTTAAAACATGCTAGAAAAATATGTGTTAGTCATAGCATATTCAGTCACAACACCATGCAATGCTACAGGCTTTGGGAAGTTGGATTGGGAAGATGCCTGGTGCAACACGACCTCAGGGTGCTAGTCAAAGGCTGGCTAAACAGGAGTCAGCAGTGTGCTGAGATGGCCAAGAAGGCCAACAGCATCGTGGCTTGTATCAGAAATGATATGCCCAGCAGGCCTAAGGGAGAAATGGTGCCCTGTACTCACAACCGGTGTGGCCACACCTTGAATATTGTGTTCAGTTTTGGGTCCATCACTACAAGAAGGACCTTGAGTTGCTGAAACAATTCCAGAGAAGGGCGAAGAAGATGGTAGAGAGGCTGGAGAACAAGTCTTATGGTGAGCAGCTGATGGAACTGGGGTAGTTTAGTCTATAGAAGAGGAGGCTGAGGGGAGACCTTGTCACCCTCTTCCACTATCTGAAAGGCGACTGAAGTGAAGTGGGTTTTGGTCTCTTCTCCCAAATGACAGGTGTCAGCACAAGACAAAATGGCCTCCAGTTGCTCTAGTGGAGATATACTTTGGATCTTAAGAAAATATTCTTTACTGAAAGAGTGGTGAAGCAGTGGAATAGGCTGCCCAGGGAAGTGGAGGAGTCACCATCCCTGGAGGTGTTCAAGAAATGTGTGTATATGATGCTTCAGAACGTGGTTTAGTTGACATGGTGGTGTTGGGCTGACAGCTGAACTTGATCTTAGAGGTCTTTTCCAGCCGTAATGATTTTATGATTCTATGAATTATTGGGCACAGGATATACATAAATACAGCTCATCAACCCACAACAGCGCCTGGATAGAATCATGCCTAGATGTTAACACCATCAGGATTGACCGCAACTGTGTAGATCTGCAGAGCATCAGCAGCAGTTTAGTACCTTACCCATATCTTGCTTTCCATTGCCTTGACTTGTGCTATATCCTTTGCAAATGTTCAGTTATGTGATTTACAAAAAAAATAGTAGACAACTTCAGACAAGGTAGGAAGCTTATTTAACTTTTCTAAAAATTCTCATTTCAAGATTTTTGCATATACTGTTAGAAAAAACTACTCTTCTAAGAGAAAAAAAAAAGTGAAAATTATGATACTTATGTCCTTATAGGCCAAGAGAATAGTAAATATCACAAATCTTATTTTAAATATATTAAATGACCACACTATAATTGAACTTAGAAGAGATACTTACAAGATTAAATTTTCACACAGTGCAGTGTCAGTAATATACCTGGAACTTTTCATAATTTTATATAAATGCCTATTTTTACTTCAGAGATCTATTAAAAACAAATAGGTTTCATTTATATATCATACATTTAATGCAGAGGGAAGACGCAGATTGCACTCTGCTGTAAGGAAAATTCAGAATACTAAGGTGAATATTTGGGGTTTTTTTTCATTCTATTTCATGATTCCTATTGACACAGAAATGCTTCCAGTTCTGTCATTCCTATTTTAGAGCTATGCTAGACGCGAAAAACATGGTGAAACTTGTGTAGATAATTAACAGAGAAATACTTTTCTGATGAAAGTTCTGAAATAATACCCAACTACAGTTCTCAGCAAAATCATATCTACAGTCTTCAACCCATTCCAAAAGAAACTGAAATTGATACTTTGTCCAATCTCTAAAACAGCAATATTTAGGATGCCTTTCCTCTATTTTATCACCACTCTCATACCTGGGATCAACTTAGGCAGCGCCCACTAAAATATAGTTTCAAAAGAAGAGAGAGAAGGGCATAGTTCCAAATTCTGGTCCCACGCCACTCCTATTGACACAATAGCCATAATACAACCTCTCATCACAACTTCTGTTGAGACACTGTTGCAAGAGGGTGAAAGGAGCTCAATAAGGCTGAAGACTCCTTGTGAGACGTTAGCAGCTGACAACACTTAGGTTGACCTTGAGGTTGCTCTAAACCCAGCCAAGCTGACAAGACATCAGCTGAGGGTTTGGGGAATCATAGCAATCTTGACAGTTCCCTTATTCCCACCCTTTCATGGTCCGTGGAGACTGACTTCAGCAGACTAACTGGTTCATATTATGTAAACAGCATAGCTAAAAGGATGTGAGAAATCTCAGAGGATATGTGCATACTGGTGCAAGAGGAGGGTTAAAAACAGGGCGCTTCCAACCTTTTCCTTTTTTTTCTTTTCTTTTCAGAAAGAAACCTCTTACATGATTACTCAGCAGTTGAAGACTTTTATTTTGAAGAAAAATGAGTCATCTCCATCTGACCTGGCACAGACTGCATGTGTATGTCTATTGTATTTGCATGCTGCTGACAAAGGACTTAATAGATACTGATATGGATGTAACATGCTTTACTCTGCACTGCAGTGGAACTAGGAAAAGAAGAAATAAAAAACCAAACATTGCTCACTATTTTGCTACCTTACTCTAACTATTTATTATTAATTTTTTCTTCCGCAAGGTGTCAAACATAGTTTTATACACAGAAAGTATTCTTCATATCTACGTGGGACCAGGTGCCTGGACCCAGCAGCCTGGGTTCATAACATCTCATAATATATAATAGCATCTTCGAGCAGTGTTTTCTGTAGAGGAGCACGGTACAGGAGAGAAGAAAAAGATGAAGAAGCAGCTGTCATAGTCATCAAACTAGGTCAAATGCACTAGTTTTTAACTTTACTGTATTATATCTACCTGCAAAACACCAGAAAATGAAGGTAGAGACAAAATATTATGGGTGGAAGGAAGGAAAGATCAGGATAAATGTTTGGGTGCAAATATATTGGGAACCCAATTCCTTACAATTCTACAGGTTTCTTTCTTTCTTCTCTAGAATCATAAGCAGATGTGAGAAAATACCATGGAAAAGACTGAACTTCCACCTTAAACAGAAAAAAAAATACCAAAATCTAGCAAGTAAAGCCTGTGACAGCAGTACTTTGAGAACAATTTTCAGGAATTGAAAGGTTTGGATAAATTTCAGGAGAACTTCTCAGCTTTGATGTGCTTGTCTGAAAGAAATCTGGTCTCCAGAACTTAAGGTACACAACTTGCCACCTCCATTGCTGTGCTAAAAACCATCGTATGGCTAAGAGGGAAGAAAATCTTGCAAAGTTAGCATTCTGTACGTTTTCTTGAGTAACTGAGTGTTAATAGTTTTTCCTCCTCAGTCAAAATAAATTTTATAAAGTAAATCTCTATACCATAAGTACCGTTGTTCAGCTTGTAGACTAAGTGAATTCACACAAGAGAAGGGGTCCAGAATAGGGGAATTTTTTTCCAGGAAAGCACATATAAACTCTACCCAGAGTTCAGAGGCGGGTGAAGGGGAGGAAAACAGACATGCTTAACAACTACTCAAACAGGAAGACCTGAATCCTGGTTCCCTGTGGGAATCCCAACAAGTTAAAAAAAAGACCAAACTTAATTTAAACGCTGTATTTAAAGCTAACAACTGAGTATTAAAATGTGTTTCCACTGACATGATGGCTTAGTTTTCCTACTCAACACTGGACTTGCTCAATCTGGCAATTTTGTTATGATATTCCTTTAATTTCTCCAGAGTCAGTTAAATCTAGCACAACATAGCTGGTAATTTTCAGGACAGAATTGACTATAAACATAACTGCCTGCCTAAACAGAACACAAAGATTCAGAATTTGTGGGCAAAGTGTGATACGTACATGTACGGATATGGTGTACAATCACTACATTTCACAGGCAGCTCTTTTATTTTCTATTCTTAGTTGCTCAAGAAATGTTACTTTTGATCTATCACACCCCAGTCATGCAGCAGAAACCTTTTATGGAAAAATACCAAAAATAAATGTAACCCTAAGTGCAGGTCACCAATTCCTGTAATTTATAGTATCAAACCTTTCACCTTTCAAAGTCTGCAGCTCCCAGAATCAAGACAGCTGCATAGGAATCTCAGTTTTCAGATCATTAAAAGTAAGTCTCTAACCTTTATAACTGAAGAAAGAAGCTGAAATAAATGGCGAATCTACATCAGCTCCTCAAAGATACCACAACAAATTCTTAAACTTTAATGCATCAATTGTATCTTTCTTCAGGAAGTTAAGGGAGTCTAGCATCTCTTGATTTGGGGTAGGTTTTTTTGTATTTGATGCTGGCAGTACTGCAAGTGTCTCATCATCTCCTGCACTCGTGCTGTGATGAGTAAAATGCTCAGTATAAAAGAAGGCAGCAACGAGATCTAAGCTCCTAAATCCATATCGAGTCAATCACATCTGCACATACCTTCTGAAGCAGGGTTCTCTAGTGGCTAAGGTGGAGGACAAGAGGCACTTCTTTACAACAGAACTTGGCTTCCTGTCAGAGACCCCAGGCTCTGGGCGTGCTTGCACAGTTCTCAGGGAGGCTTGTTAGCTGAGGCAGGTGCTGACTGATGCAGCTGCCCAGCTAGCAGGTCTTTGGAATCAGGCAGCACTTACGTGGGTAGCTCTTATGCCCTGTTGCATTTCATAGTACACAGGCAGCCTCAAGATTCACTGTAAGAGAGATGCTGGTCTTGCCATGTTTGTTCAATGATAGCATTCATTAGTAGCACAGTAAAATTCCCAGGAACAGATGTAACAATGCAATGAAAAATCTGCTGGCAGAATGCATACAAAATAACCTCAGAAGGATATTCTCAAATGCTTCATCACCAGATGATTTGCAAAACCTAACCACTGCTGGAAAGATCTCTTCCTGATGAGAAGCTGTTCACAAGGGACTACAAGAAGAATGGCTCAGAAAAATAAAGAGGCTTTCCCAGTTGTTCATGCAGTTTTTGTTCTTCTTGATGCAATTTTTGTCATCACAGACAAGAGTTCATGGACCCT
Source organism: Tapera naevia (assembly GCA_033556795.1). NCBI lineage: Eukaryota > Metazoa > Chordata > Aves > Cuculiformes > Neomorphidae > Tapera > Tapera naevia. The sequence continues at coordinate 5,684,159 of JAUMJJ010000016.1, forward strand.
GAGCTGCATTTTAGTATAATTGGGCATTTAGTTTCTAGTTCTAATCCACAGCTATTTACTGACCTTCAGCAAGCTCTGTTTTTACCAAAGTTTTTTTGTCAATAAAGCAGCCGTAGTATTTACATGAATCTCAGGCGCCTTTTTCCTGATGTTAATAAAATAATTTGAGATTCTAGATTAAAATAGATACTATGGAAATTGTCATTCTACACTGTAACCCAACCTTTCCATTAGATGATCAAGGAAGGGGGGGAAAAATTTGTTAGAGATCTTCCTTCCAAGCCAGGAAAAAACCAAAGATTTCTGCTAGGTTCCTGAGACATCTCATAATTCCTGGGCATTAAAAAAAGATCAAGATTTGTCAAGTAGTGTGGCATTGATTTGGGAAAACATAGCTTCTGAAAGACTGAGTGCTAGCTCTTTCTCCCCTGTTACTCTGTTAGATCCCTCCCTATTTGTAAAAGCTCAGAGTCTTAGAGTACTTTCTATTCTAACTGTATAGTCTGGTGTCCATGAAGGGATGACATCCCATAGCCTGCAATGGTAGTGACTTCATGCCATTGTACCTATTTTGCTGTGAAATAAGAGAGGTCATTCTTGTGAGCTCACAGAAGCAATGAGGCAGAAAAGCACAAGCATAGACTCAGGAGACAAGTATGTTATCGAACCCACTTAAACTTCTTCTTCTCCTTTCTTAGACACTGTTGGAGAATTTCACACAGAAGGGTTATTTTTTATGGTTCTCAGCTGTACATCCAGTATCCGAGTAGTCACAAAAAAAAAAAAAAGGAATTCACTCATTTTTTTACAGCCTTAGAAAAAGAACTCTGGAATCTTTTTTTACTCAAAAAGGTTAAAGAGAAATTTTTAGCCAAAAAGGTCTTTTACCTGATCAAAAAAGCATAGGCAGTGCTCAGCACAATGTACAGAGGACAATAGGATACAGAAGTGTCTGTTTTTTCAAAAACAGTCAGTGCAGAAGACAAGTAAAAACAAACTCTTCCACATAGACCACAGCCTGCACTCACTGAATAGCTGCCATGTAAACTGTATTTATAATCAACAGTGTAAGAAATGGCAGTAGGGGAACAGATGAAAACTTTTAAATATGGCGGATTTTTAAACAGAATCAAACAGTCTAATGACAAATCATACTTTTTATAAGGAGACAACGTTATTCTCCAAATAAGCAGAAAGCAAATAGTTCCAGAAAGCAAATAGTTCACAGAGATATTTTTTCCAGAACTCTCACTTCGTTATCCTCATAAAAAACCATAATTTGCTCAGTTTCCTTCAGCCATTGTGAGTTTGTTTATTTCCAGCTGCAAGCTGTATAGTAGTGCACAGTGTTCAAAATTTGGAATTTATTAAAAAGTGGTTAACAACAATGTGAATTCCAGGCTGCTGAAAAGAAAAAGGGATACTATTAATCTAGAAAATACTGTTAATATGACCCCTCTCAGCACTATAATTTCAGTTTGTTTATTTTCAGAGACCTTAAGCAGACATGAACTAAAAAAACATTTGCTGTGATACTCCTGTCAACTATGCTCACCCAGAGAAAAAAAATTTATTGGGGAATATACATAATATACCTCTTTCATGATTGTCACATGGTCTTGAACACTCACCTCCTCCCTAAACACTTTGTTTTTTGGAGGGGATGATGGAAGGGGGAGAAGGAGAAGGGAGAAAACTGCAAGCGGGAAAGGAGAGGAAATTTAGAGAGTAAAATCACTTACCCTTTTGTTTAAATATACAGTGTGTGTATTTCCCAGAGGTAATTAGTTTACTAGGGCAGCTGCAGCGCAGGAATTATAAACCAGTTTTATACATCCAAAACTGGTACCACACAAACTTCCAGCTCAGCAGTATATTCTTGGAACATTAGAAATGTGGCCATTAAGGCAAGATATTATGAAGCACTTATTGTCAGAAATGTTTATTATGTTTATCAATGGGCCTGATCCTGCAGAGTAATGGGCACGTTCAATCTCACATAAAACCTTTTTTTCCTTGTTTTTTGAGATTGTACTTAAAAGCAACGTCCTAGTCTGGTAATTGTTTCAAATATTTTTTTTCATTTTAGAGATAAGCTATGCTGTAATTAATTATATTCTGTACACAGCAACTGACTTACATGTATCTTTAAAATCCAGGTGGAGATCAAAACTACGATCTAAGATTCCTAAACTGCAGGTCTTCCCCAAAGACATATACACTCGCTTTTTCGTTAGTATATTTAATACTCTGTGAACCATAGACTATATCACAAATAAAAGAAAGTGTAATTAATGTTACTCTTGGAATCGTAACTTGAGCATTTGTTGACCATGTGACTTAACCCATTAGCTGGGGTTATGGTAGTTTTTGTAACCTACTTAACATTCTTGTACATACCAGGAGACATGCTTCTGTTCTAATGTTTTTAGTCCATTTTTGCAGATAAAACCACAAAATATCTCAGCTGAAAATTGTCTCTTAATTTTTTTATTCTTTCTTTTTCTTGCTTTCTCATATCTTTACTCCATAAGGTTTTGTACCTCTTGTCCTGGAACTGCATCTTTATTTTTGGCATGGTTAACTCTCTCAGGTTAACTTGTCTGTAACTTCCTTCTCCACTCCCCCTACTCCCCAATTATTCTATTGTCCTTTCTATCTTAATCCTTCCTCTCTACTCAGCACTAGTAAGGTTGCACTCAGAATACTATTTTCAGTGCTGGGCTTCCCATTACAAGAGACACAAGACATACTGGAGCAAGTCCAGCACATGGCCGTGAAGATGATGACTAAATTGGAGTACTTGTTTGAGTCGAGGAGAGGCTAGGAGCTTTGGGACTGTTCAGCCTGGAGAAGAGAAGGTTTAGGGGGCAATTATTTGTGTGTATAAATACATTATGAGAGGGAATGAAGAAGAGGGACAGGGTAGGATGTGGTGGGTACAAATTAAAATACATTTAATCCTACCTGGGCACAACAAAGCACTTTTTTCCCTGAAGACAGTCAGACACTAACACGCTACTAGCGACACCATGCAGTCTCTGATTCTTAGAGGTGTTCAAAACTTAATTGGAAACAGTCCTGAACAACCTACTGCAACTGACTTTTGCTCTGATCAGGAGTGTCAGACTAGAAGAACTCAGGAGGTCCCTTCCCACATCTCACCTGACTCTGTGATCCTGTAACATGTTGTAGTTCATTATACCAGTCCTTTCCTATTCTGTCTTCTCTTCTTCACCACCTAATCTCCACATGCCATGTTGATAGTTCTGCTGCATTGCTCTTGATTTCCTGCTGCTTCCTGTAGCCTTTCTTCATAGGCTTTGTGTGTGACTCTATTTAAAGCCTGTCCCCTTGAAAGACAGACATGTTGACCATTGCTAAAAACTAAGGTACAAATCCATAGATATATCTGCTTCATTCAAGTCATAGAGAGAGTACTCTAAGCTTGAAATTATTAAACTCATTAAATATAAAATAAAACTTAAACCATCCCAAGCATACAGATCTCTCAACTTGAGGGTTCAGTCAGAGTTTAGAAACTGAGAATGGAACTCTAATCTAAAACTATTTTAGGTCTTGTACTTAGTGGAAACAGAATCAGAAGTTTCTGCTTCAGAGTCAGGGTGCAATCAGTATGTTTCATATTATATATAGTTGATGAGCACTCAGCTCCTAAAGCAGGCTGTGATAATATCTCTCCCTCTTCACCCCTTTACTCATGCAGAGAATTATTCACAGTCTCTCTCACATCACCTAGAGTCAAGTGGGAAAGATGAGGTGTTCTGCTTTCACATGTTTCAACAGTTCTGGTGTCTTAGTTCTGAGCTGGAGCCAGAACACTGCAAGAAAATTCATTTTTGTTATGAAGTGACCTTATTAATCAAGGAAGTTCTGAAAATCTCATAAGAGAACAGAAACAACATGAAATTTCACACCTGCTTTCCAGACTGAAAAAGCTAGGTGGGTTCAAAAAACCTATTCCCTCCAAAATTATCTTATCCTATTTCACCCAGCTTTATTAAGTAAGCAGGTGCCTACCAGAAACCCTTTAGCAGACCCTTGACTGAATCAACTCATGTGCAACCTACTTGAATCTGTTTACACTGATTGTGTTGTGTAGAGACAGGAGAATTTCACCTTATTTTGAGATTCGTTATATCACTATGCTTCTTTGCAATAATGTTTCCTTACAGTTTTGGTTTTCCCTGTACTCCTTCCTCATCTACATGTCATTCTTTCTGGGCAGACTGTTCAAAACTCTGCTGACATCTTCATCAAGACTATCTTATTTTCTGTGCCATGTCAGACAAATCAGTCATGTTTAACTTCAGCACGGTGCAATGAATCTAAACAAGAAACATAAAGGCATGCAAGCTGGTATAGAGCTGAAATATTTACAGCAGCCTCCAAAGGGTGCATAACATACCATCAGTTTCTTTAAAATTCTTAATGAAGGTAAGCATTTGAAGTATCTTGATATTTTGGCACATACCAAGAGAAAAGAAACAGCTGTGTGTTGAATGTTTGTGTGAACGTAGGCAGCTGCATATACCTGTGCAAGTATCTATGTGTATATCACAGTATCACAATATCATAAGGTTGGAAAGGACCTCTGAGATCATCAAGTCCAACCTATAACCCTACACTAACACCAACCCATCATCTAAACCATGGCACTCAGTGCCTCATCCAATCTCCCCTTAAACACTTCCAGGGTCTGTGACTCCACCACCTCCGATCTTTTTGTCAACACACTGACTTACTGTAGATCTCCCACAGAACACTGTACACTTATTACTAGATCTGCAAATAAACTAAAGATAAGTTAATCCTATTCTGATTTTTTTTGTCCTTGTTTTGGAACAGAGTAGTCCCTTTTTCAAAGATCCACTCACAATTTGTACAGATCTTAAGAGGTACCGAAATCTGAGGCTCCAAAGTAATTGATGAAAAAGATTAAACACTCTCCAATAAATATACATTTTAAATGCAGTTTGGCTGTAGATAATTTTCTCCAGCAGCTCCCGAGGGAGCAATATATATAAGCTAAATTAATTTCCATTGGATCACCAGAATTAAAATAAAAATATCCCAAAACTTGAAAGGCTAAAGAAAAAGTGTATGTGGTGAAAATTCATTTCATTAGGACAGACAAGATGCTGTAAATGGAAATACTGTCATATAGCACAGTTTATATATAAAACCAACATATTTCCAATACTGCAATACAAATAATAAAACAATTTCATCTACATGCAATATGTAAAATATAATCCCTTAGCTTCATGTAAAATATCGTGAAAGTAAGTCTTTTTGCTTTCATTGTAGAAGAACTATGAAATGAAGTTTTAATTTAGTTTTAGATAGAATATGCATAACATGTAAATATTCATATTTGTACATATTTTTGCACTTCCCTTCTAATTTAAACGTACAACACACAGGAAAAGATGCTTTTGTGTGTATTTTCAAGTATATAACTTTTCCCAAAGCTATTAGTTGCAACTTGCATCCTCTGCTTTGTATCCACAGCTCAAGGTATGGTGCTGACAGCCATAATACGAGTTTTGTCACTTGGCCTTGTCAGTGACTCTAAACTGAGAGCAGATCATTGCCATATGGCCATGCCACTTTCTAGAGGAATGGGAGACATTAACTGAGTCAGCTTCGTTGTGTGCTATTAAATAAGGCAGTTCCATAAAGCAGGCATCAGTCCACTAAGAAATTATGGACTAACAAGATTTGAAAAAGACCGCTTCCTGAGTAGAGTCCGCCTTTCTAAGGGATGATGGAGAAGGTAGTCATACAACAACTGTGTCACACTATACAGTTGCAGACATAGTGTTTTTACAACATATAATGTTATTAGGGTTGGTCTCTGATACGGTAAATTATGGGGAAAATCTTGGATTAGTCACAGTAAAAATGCCAAAAGCAATAGGAACTATGCTTAAAAAACCACATACATTTCTGAACATGAAACTCTCTTGAGGCCTAGTTACCATTTTAGACCACCTGTGGTTGCAATTATTTCTTATATATACAACATTGTTTATGGAAATACGTTAACAAATAAAAGACAATATCTTATCCTGAAAATTTACAGTGTCAAATGCTAGTCTTGTCACAGGATTTTGTTCAGCTGTAATAGGCCTAGAGTCAATGGGCATTCCTACTAGGTCCCTCCAACATTACATGCTTCAAAACTGGCTCTCCAAGCCCCTGCAGCTGGATCTTTGGTATTGTTCTAGAGATGCAAAGAGGATGTGTAAGTAGCACAAAACAGGGGAATTGCAACACAGGTGGGAGTCGGGCTGGTTTATCTAGTCTCAGAACCAAAGGAAGAGGAATAGCTGGTCAATGATTAATCGTATCTTCACTTGTTCTGGGGCTTATCCAGGTTGCGCATTAAGCCAAGCAGATAACCAGGATTAAGGTAGTGCAAAAACACTTATATACCGTAATCTGTATGGACTCAGACAAAGACAGCACTGAAAACAGAGCTAGAGATACACAACTCCTCTTTGGAAGATGAAATACTTGTTAAGGGAGCCCGTCAGTCATGCATGTCATCTCCAACAGTGTTTTGCCAAGGTCATTAACAGATAAATTAACAGTTGTTGCTAGAAGGAATCTATCTTCCTCATGTCTGCTAAATCCTGCTTTAAGATATCACTTAGCAAATAAAAAGCATCACTAATATCACTTTTGGAGAAGGAAGGAGAAAGAACAGCTGAAGAAGTGAATCTTGCAAAAGAGTTAGAACTTCCAATACTTCCTACCTTTGCATTATGCTAATCACTGTGAAATCTATGTGATTGGAGAGTACATGCTTTAAGAAGCACGTATTCTTTGAAACATCCATTTGATCAATAACTTGACAACTTCAATTTGAGTTGCAATGGCAAAGTCAACGTTATACTGTTCCTTGGGACAGGAATACCGGTGATATAAGATTTTACTTAAGTGATAGCAATAGTAGCATTGATACTATTAGAATGAATTTATAGTGTTTTCATTGCTTGAGTCAAGTTAAAACGGGCAAACAAGAAACCTGACACAATCAATTTTTTTTATTAAAAGTTAAATTATTTAATTTTTTCTCTTTATTGAAAAAGCATTCACTTTAATCAATCATCCTCACAAGAAAAATATCTGAAGCGCTGGGAGCTATCATGATGTTGAAAAACAACTTTGAAAATGAAAAGTAGTAAGATACTTGAAAATCAGGAAAATACACTGGCTCTGTAAGTTCATTAGACTTGCTTGTTAAATCTCCTAAATTTGGGGCCATTAGTATAAATAATTTTCTAGTGCCTGAACTATATCAATAATGGAATGTTTTAGAGAAGAGCACCATTACTCTAAAGTGTTTATAAAGAGATAGTGGTCAAAGTGCCTTAAGGTCTGTGAAAAAACCTCTTGCATTGTTGCAATAAAATTAAAAGGAGTTTTTCTCAACACTCTGCAGGATTAATATTCCCAAACTTTAAAAAAATATGGACCTGTTCCAGAGAAACTACGAGAATTTTAGGAACAAGATGTTTATAAGACTTTCTCTTTCCTGGCTTTTCACCTTACATTACTCACAATAGAACTACCCACCTTTTTGGGGGCAAGGACTAGAGATTCATTTTGTAGTAGCAATTGGCCTGTCACACCACTCCTGGGTGTATAACTAGAGCCAAAACCATGCCAAAGTTACTATGAGTGTCACAGTTCAAAAAAACAAGGTAAGAATCTGAAAAGAGAAAGAGGAACCAACAAGTTTCCCTGTTGTTTTTAGGAAGAAAGTAGACAATCTTATATCCTACTGGAGTACAGCCTGAAAAGTGTATACCATTTTATACTCAGAATTAACATTATGCTTTATGCAGCTTGTAATTTTTTTCATGCTTAATTGCATCTGCTTGTTCATTCCATGTTGTTATGACACTAATTAATTGCTTGGAAAGCATCTTCTTCAGGGTGCAGTGGCACCTTCCTCCAAATATTTATGTGCAGATGTCTTATTCTCAGTCCTGATCTGAATAAAGTTCAATCAAGACAATCAGTTTCTTCATTTTTCTCTCAAAAAGACCCTCTTTTCCTTTTGCTATCGTTACTTACAGCAGGTCTGTATATATATTACAGATTTAACAAAGACAAAGACTAAAATGGCAATAAATAATTAACTACCTCCCCCGCCACTGCTACTACTACAACCAATACTGCTGCTGCTACTACTACCAAGAGCAAAAAGCCAAAAGGATGTTTTCCACAAGAGCTGAAGTAACATTACTTTGCTGACTGAACCTCAAGAGACCTCTGAAGCTCAGAGAAGTGTTATTATCCACATCCCAAGGCTCTGCAGTCTGTTATCTCCATAAAAGTCCTCTGAACCACACTGCAAGCAGCAAAGGAATTGAGAAAAATGCAGGTACAGACTGGTTGGGAGAACATTTTTAATTATAGGTGTATTAAAGATAAGACTTCTAGAGCATATTATTCTTTCCTTCTGCTAGGCACTGAGAACAACGCAGGTCACAAGAAGGCTTCATATGGACTAAAATGAGAGAATCTCTGTAACATGTTATTATTCAGGTACATACTCTGAAAAGGCTGTTTCCTATTAGAGCATTTATCTTTGTCTAAAGGCTCATTTTGGCTTGAATTTCGAAAAGATTCATGAAACTTACCTGCAAGTATAAGGTAGTTGACCTGTTCTATTAGCCATCACCCTGTTCAAAAGGAGAGACAAAAAAAATCCATGTCATTCCAGAGAGTAAAGATACGCACAGGAAAATGTCAGAAATGCATGGTTTACATAGTATAATTATTTTTCTCTAAAGAAACTCCTTTTTTTTTTCACATATGACTTCTTCACCATTAACTCATATATCCATGCACTTCTCTTGAAGGAGTAGAATTTGGATAAAAGTCGAATACAGAGCTCAGTATTTGCTTAAAGTAATCTAATGTCATGTGAGGAAAATTAGATGTCAAAGAATGAAATTAAATAGATACAGCAAAACGTGTCATGAGAGAAAAATGGAACCAAGGCAGGTGTCAATATAAGTTTAACTGGTCAAGTAGCAGAGTTCACGAGACTAAGAACTGGGACTCTTCCTCCATCGTCACCAACCGTAAAATTTCATTCCAAACCAAACTATTTCTTAAACAAAAAGCATATTTTCTCATCAGGATTAATATATTGCTATCAAGTTGTTTATCAAGTTCACTAATAAAAATATTTTGGAAACCTGCTGTGGTCCCTAGGGTTGCCTGAAGCGTTCTATTCCAGGATGCTTCAGGAATGTTGGCCAGCTGCAAAACTGCAATGAGAGAGGAAACTTCTGGCATGCCCACATATACCACAGGATTTTCTCCCTAGAGAAGCTGTTCAAGAACATGGTGTGTTATAAAATCCATTCCACAAGTGCTATGAAATTCAATATTTCATTAAGGGCCTTCAGTGGGATGTTAAATTAAAAGTCAACATATATGATTTCTTGATTGAAGACAATTGTGTCTGCTGTTTTTTGATACAAAATCTCAAGTTATGTTTAACAAATGTCCTTACTGAGATCACAATGTTCTTTGGTAATCTAAGGGACTATGTCTGAAAACGTGAAATATCACATCAGAGTCTGAGGTACTAAAAAACTCACGTCAGAAAGAAACATGAATACATTTTTTCTTTGTGGAACTGTTTTTGGGAAAGCTGTGATTTCATGTTTCCACATATAATTATTCTGTGAATATAATCTCTCTCAAAGAAAAATTATACAGGTTTTGTATTTACGTCAATGCATCTGTATCAGATAGGTTTCTAGGTCAGAAAAAAATGAGTTGGAAATATGGAAAACAACGGGTTGTTTGAGATTTTTGCTACTTCCTACATCTGAACAGTGTGGCAACATGAAGAGAAACAAGATTGCATCAAAGTACTTCGACACTTTAAATCCAGATGCAAAGTAAACAAGAGAATAAAGAAGAGGACAGAATATTAAAGAGAATTGTTACTAAAGTTTATGATTTTGGTCTCTGTTGAAGCATACTGTGTATTTTTACTGCTGTGTAAGATATATGTGCGTATTACTCAATAAGTTTCTCAGATACTTTCTCTTTATCGTAAAGACAGATTTTGCCCCCTAATTCTTCATTCTTTATTATAAAGAACCTTCTGCTTTATCATAAAATGATCTTACTGTTTTCACTTAAGAACAGACAATATTATCACCTGTGTGTGGAATGTATTGGCAAGGTAAAATTTGCTTTCTACTAATTCAGGATAAGGAGATGTAGAACATCAGCCTGAGATGAGTGCAGTCAGCGAAATCCAATTCCGTTTTCCAAGTTACTCCAAAATTCTAGTTCGAAACCCTGGCTCTCTTTCACCCTAACTGACTGTCAGAAGGGAGAAAAACAGTGCAAGTCGATGTTTACTCTAAAGCCAGAGATTTTAATAAAAGCCTCTGACCAGCGTTTTTCTCAATAACAGTTACACCATGTTAGGATTAGAGAAAAAGTTCCTGTACTCACAAAAGTTTGTATGGCATTCAGAGAATCCTGTCATGTACATGACAGTGGAAAAACATGGAAGTTGAAATTATCCCCATACTAAACACAGAAAACACCTTCTTTGGGCTGTGATGGCAAAAGGCAATATTGTCATTTACCAGTTCAAAATTCTTATTCTACAGGAAGAATATCGTAATTTATTTATCAATATGATTCCTTACGTCATCTGTCTCTGTACTATATTATATAGAAATTTCAACATTAGTGAACTTCCTAGAACTTCATTCTATAAACATAAAAGTCTTGCCAATTATATACTTAATGCATGCTTGTTCTTGAAACCGTGATGAGAACACACATCTTATATTTTTCAAACAGGTACTAGTGTGTCAAGTAGAACCTAGTCCATTCTCTTAGCTGTATCTCCAAACAAAGAAATAAATAAAAACCGTCTGTCAGAATGTCAGTCCTAAAAAAAAGGTAAGGAAACCAGCTCCTATAGACTCCAGGCAATGGATACTGCAGAATCCTACCAATGCCTCACTCTCCTAATCATTACAACGTGGGGTTTTTTAAGCCTAACATACGTTTTCCTAGATTCAGTCATGAGCCTTGTTTTTCTTTGTTTGTAAGTGGGAATAAGTTGATATTTTGTGGTTCTATTTTCTTCTAACATGAAATCTAGTCATTTTTAGAAGGCCCAAATGTCTATAGGAAGAAAGAAATAATTGAGGAAAAGGACAACTTTTCACTTGGCTTGATGGCCTTAAAACATCAAACTTTTGTGAGACTATAAGTCTGTATGTAATTTGTGGGAATTTTTATGTCCTGGGTATTGTTACAAAGAGTTCTGAACTTATAATCCACCAAGATCGCTTTTTTCATGAACATCAACCCCACCACTTGAAGGATATTCTTCCCCTCCCATTCTTCCTCCCCACTCAACACCACAATATTTCCTATCTCATTATTTGCTTTTATTAGCCAATCAGAAGGTTGACTATTTTGGAAGGAGAACAAGCAAAGGAACTAAGAGTGGTTTTGGTTTTATGCCAACTAGATCTAAAAGCAGATTATCTTGTCCTATGCATCTGATGTCTATGTCATGGTATTCCATCATGACACCACACCAAAAAACTTCACAGGTGTCTGCCAAGTGGAAAGAAAGTGATGAAAGAAGAGAGCTACTTATCCTCTCAGCCTATTCCCGGAACCCAGAATGAAGTGCCATTGGGACTTCACATCATTCCCATTCATAATATTATGTCACTGTAGTCATAGCTCTCAGTCTTCTAAAACTTAATTAATTCATTATTCTGTCAGCTAAAATTGCCACCTACAAAAGCTGAGAAATAACAATTTCTGGTCTTTTTAAAAAAGGCTGTTTACTCATGTGTAGCTGTTCTGTACATGACCACATATATGTTTTACTGTTTATTGTATAAAATCATGATATATTTCTGGAGCTACTTTACTGAAACAACAAGAAAGCAGTGCAGAAGGACAGATAATTCTGTCTTCCTCCTGTGATATCCACTGGCAACTCCAAGTCATAATTAAGGAAAATTATGCCACAATCCAGGACAAAACTTGCTTTCAGAGGCCAAGGGGGGGAACAGTTTGCTACTGCTTCTCTCTAGGAAGTCTTTGTTCTTACATCCTTCGAGGTTTGCAAATATCATTTGTAGCCTCTACCCACCAGCTTGCCAAGACTATCTGCATAGACAGGTCCCAGGCTGAACAGTTTATTGTTCATGTATGGCCTTACAGAGATAAAATGTAAAATACATTTCTGCTCTGCCTTTTTTCTTTCAGCAGTGAAACCTAAAAGCCTGCTTTTTAATGTACTTTGTTAAAGGAATCCTAAAATACCTTTCAGTGTCCTTGCCTATGAATGAAAATGTATGCATTTTCTATGAAAAAGCATTTCAAGTAGAATTTTACTGTGAAACATATTTGAAACAAATCTGTATTAGCAGTCAGCTTCAAAATTAATCAGTGTTTCTTCTAACATCGGCTGATCTGACTCGTTCTGTGATTGCCTTCTGATTTGATTTTGCTGGTATTTGTGTCTAAGATTTGTTACATTTTACATTTTAGACTCGGGAGCACTCCTCAAGCAAGGTTCTATGCTCTGGTAAATACTGCAGAACAAAAGGATTCAAGAATTTAGGGTTATTCCTCCAACTTTATCAGCATTCTGTTGGGTTTAATCACCTTTGCTTACCCATGGCTTTGCTTCTCTGTATTTTGTAAAATACTTTGAGAACTAATAACAAAAATTATGTACAAAAACTAGTTAGTACTGTGCTTATGGTAGAACTTATTTGCACTAAGAAATCCAAATATTTGCTACTTAAAAGTATCTTCTTGTCTACAAGATCTCTTGTTTACAAGATCCCCCTTTATCTGAACATTTTTACCCTCTATTGTTCCAGGCAGCATCTTTGCGCCTTTGATGGTTCTCGTCATTATCATAGATTCTCACTTCTAATCAACTTACTTCATTGTTTATATGAAAAAGTTCTTTGCCAGGAAAACAAAATTAGGTGTTTTTTTTAAAAAAAAAAAAAGAAATTTGACTGAAATACTGTATTTATTAACATAATGCCTGGAAGTAAGTTTAATTGTTGAGCTGAAACAGATTTTTTTGGTTTTTTTAAGTTCATGTCTCTAATCATATGTAAACTTTAAGTGGCCATTTTGATAGGAAACACAGTATTTCGGACTGGAGTCTGTCCCTGCCGAAGGCACTAGAGGATTTTGCTGGCAACAAGTCTTAGCCTGAAATTTCATCTGAAAATCTTGGATATTCACATTTCACATATATAAAATTTCTTTCTTATCTCTCATGTTACTTTTTCCATTCTTCTAGTTGCATCCTACTTTTTATGCACAACTCTGTAGGAAGGAATTAAGGAGGAGAACAAAGTCTTTGTTTTCTAATTTCCCAAAGTTTTTCTGAAGAAAATAACGCCTATTCTGGTATATGATCTGGATAGTCTTGTCTGTATTTTGAGGTAAGGATGGTTCCTCAAGGGACACCAAAATGTATAGTTATACTGGCAAGAAATGGTCGAGGGTGCAGCACTCACCAAAGTCACTACGAGACTTCCAATGACCGACTGGCATTATCTACTTGGTAAAGCATAATTAACACAGCAGAATTCTTTCACCTCAGAAGTTAATTATTTCTGACCATCCCTAGTGTAATTACATCAAACAATGCTCACTAATGATGAATTTGTTTCACTAATGTTAACAGCTCCAAGCATTCCACTGGCAGGATCTCCATTATCCACTGTCCTGATCTCCATTATCCACTGTCCTGGTGACCTTCAGGAAGAGGCAATTCCTCTGGATATTTGTCTTTAAACTGTGTCCTTTGATTCCTCTTACAAGCATATCACTTTGGCATGTTATGGATTTTAATTTTTTAGTTACAGATAGTTACAGACTATCACTTGTTAAATAAAGTACTACGACAAATGTATACAGGCCATCTGAAAAAACTTTCTACGAACTGGACAGCACCTACTTAAAATTCAAGTGCAGCAACAATTTAATAAAAATAACTCCTCCAGAATGTGGCCATAAGGAAAGGGTTTGCACAATCTGTTCATCTGCATAATTAGTAGTTGAGGACCTGAGAACAGTTGGAATATTGCTGTGGGCAAGGCAGGTCAGATCACTCATAACATAAATAAAAAAGATACAGATTTCCAAAAACTACAAACATCAGAACGGAACTAATAACAACCCTAGTAAGAGCACCAAACAAACAGAAAGTGGAATAATTCAGAAAGGCATAAAGGGCTGTAAGGCTATTGCAAAAAAACCCAACCAATATAACATAAATTCCATCTGAGGCTTGAAAGAGTCATGAAATGAAAACTAGGGGGAGAAAGAGGGACAGGGGGAGAAGATATATGAGGAAAGAGAATAACTTGTTTTGCTTATCATTTGCCTAATGGTAGGTGAATGTTTCTGACAGACACATATTTACAGCTATTCCACTTTCAGCAACAGAGAAAAAAATAAATCAATTATTTATATCCACGTGGTAGTATGACTAACCATTTCAGGAGCAAAAAATCTTGCAGCCACATGCAATCATTCGCCTTCACCACACTGCAGTGAAAGAAGTACAGAGTACAGAAGGCACTGAAAATCCAGGTGCACTGCTTTGAGAGATGAAGAGTAACACAGTAGAGGCAGTGATGTAGTAATCAGCTGTGATATCATTATTTCTAGTGACTTAGTTTGCTGCATCTTCACTGGATACAGACATGTATCAGAATACCAGACCAGGGCAGACCCTTGCTAGATCTAAACATTTTCTAAAATGGCTTCAGTTTGTCAACTGCTAAGATGTTCTGTTTATTATTCACAGTACAAAAGCATCATCCAAATAAGCAGAATATCAACAAGTAGATTACGTATATTTATTTGTTTCAGCCTCCTGGATGATCATAAGTCATAGTGACACATAACTCTATTGATCTGTACTGGCAGAAGGCCAGATTTTTGCGATGTGATACTAGATTACAAGATTAATTTTTTTGAGGGGACAAAAATATGAGTAGCTTATCTACTTGGGTGCTCACCAGTGTTCGATTATGATAAGTATTTGGGGACCCAAAATATGAAAAAAAAATGGGACTGTAGGATATCTACTTTTACAAAAGACGGGATTGATTTATCTCAGACTCAGGCTACGTAAAGAATGATGCCTGGAGGCAGAGCTAGTTTTCAGTTCTGTCCCATGTGGAAACATTATGTTATTTACAATGGGATTAACATAGGGGTTGGAACAGACCCTTGGATATATAAGGTTAAAGATTAAGATAAAGGATGAACACAGAAATAAAAAGTGCCAGAAACAAGAATATAAATATGTGAGAGCAGTGGAATCAGTTGCACAGAATATAAATATCATTAATTTATCAGTTACTGGGAAAGAGAATTGTATTTATTTTAATTATATTTAGTAATCCTAAAAGTATGTACCTACTGAAAGCAAAAATTCTATTGATACTATCAGGCAGGATCCGCAAAAACCTGTTTATCCAAGCCCAGTGCATTGTTACCCTAGTCTTTTTGTCAGGATCTAGAAACAATCATATGAAATCTATGGATATATCTGAATATAGAAGACCAGCACACAAATGAAATTGTTTGTAATGGAGGTAGAAGTTATTACTAATAACAATAAGAGAAATAAAACTGGTATGGACAAGGAGAACATCAAAGCTACTCCCAGGTTCACTATGCCCTGCAAAATTAGCTTTATATATGTGTATTTCTCTATTTTGAGTTAAAGAGCAATTATAGATTTCAGTCCAAAATACAGTTAAACTGTAAAAATCTAGCTGCAGGTTATTTTTGTTACAGGAAAACTAAACGTAGCTGATGCCATTTTTTACAACTGTTACACAGAAATAATGAATTATGTATCAGATATTCTGGTTTCTCTTGATAAAAATTCTCCTGGACCCTCAAGAACCTCAGGTCATTCTGTTGAAGTAAAAATGTGAAATCATTTAAAAGGTCCAAACCCTAACTACAAATTAAGTTTTTTAAGTGGGTCCGATCTAACACTTGAAGTACATGATTAGTCCAAATATCTTTCCTTTAACCATTACATAAATCTCACTCTCATAATTTTTCGGGTTGTTTTCTGATAGTACAGTTTTACAAGCATCAACCATTTCCATTTCTACATAATTTTTGTTACCTGTCCACCGCACCACAAACTCTGATATTGTGTGATCTACTTGATAACCTTCTATGATGAAATGACCAGCTTGATAGACAAGGGGAAAGCAGTAGATTTTGTTTAAATGGACTTCAGAAAGGTTTTGACACTGTCTCGTGTAAGATCCTTGTAGACAAGGTGTGAATGTATGAATGGGATAAGCATCCAGTAAGGTGGATTGAAATCTAGTGAATGGTTAGACCCAGAGGCTGTTGATCAGTCTCTGAGAGGAGTGATTGTTGTCACCCAGAGGAACCTTGGCAGTCTGGAAAAATGAGAGAACAAGAACTTCATTAAATTCAGCAAGAAGCCCAAAGTCCTGCAATAGGAGAAGAAAAAACTCATGCACCGATATATACTGAGGGTCATCTATCTGGAAAGTAGCTTGGCAGAAAATGATCTGCTGCAGTTCTGATTTGTCTGACTTCAATACTCAAGTCACTATCAGGCACACGAGATCTTATCTCTTCAGTCTCAATCGAATTTTCAGAAATGTCATGAAGGTACAATTGATGATTTGAGGCAATTTTTTATTAAGTTATATTCCTTCAATAATAAGAAAAATGGCCACCTATAACTTCTCTGGAACTCTCTTCACTTTCCAGGAATACAGCACGTAGCCAGAAAGAGCACTGCTAATAGCATATGACAAAGATTATGTAACAATGTTTCAAAGCATTCAGTTTACAAGAAATTTCATAAAATCCCAAAGTAGGTCATGCCCTATCTCACCTTTAGAAGGCAAAAAAATACACACAGTCACCATACACAGCTATGAGTTCTTCTTTTCCCTTTGTGCAATTGATCACTCAAATCAGTTTTCTGCTTCCTTACTAAATTGTCTAGATTTAAACAGATGAATACTAACGAAAACGAAAGAACACTTGCAACATGTACATATATTTTTTATTAAATCCCATTAACATTTTACGAACCTCAAAATCTGTTCCTGGGTACCTAAGGATAGTCTGAACTTCCTGGAATAACTTCCTTTGGGTGGCTAGAATATACTCACAAACACAGTGATTGATCCCGTTTTAGTTTTAGAAATCATTTTTTTTGTTAGAATTATGCCAGATTCATTCAGCTATGATCAAGAAAAGACGTCTGTTTGGATGGTGAGATATGGTGTACGGTTGGATTCAATGATCTCAGAGGTCTTTCCAACCAGATGATTCTATTATTCTACAGCGCGCACAGTTGTCTATTAGGACCCATATGCATGCAGCACTCACAGTGGACATCGTGAACTAGCTTACCATTAATGCACAATGAACAACTGCTGAATCCAAACCCAGGCAGATTAGAATGCAAATGACAATATTGAAGCACAGCATCTTGTGTAACTCCTCTTTTCAGCTACCACATTTAATCTTTTGTCTATCCTTCCTACAATGTGGGACATATTTCCAATTAACTGGGAGTTCAAAATTAACTGGAAGAAATTTCTTTATGTGAGGCAGTGGGAAACCATGATTACTAGTTTGTAATGATTTAAAAGAAGGCCAAATTTACATTAGATTTGTACAATTTTGTAGATACACTGCGTGGACTTGTTCTTGTTGGTATCTCTGGTGAACAGTTTCTCCAACTACTGATAGCTGTCATGTTCTTCTGAGTGATTTTGCACTGGTAGGGACAAGGATGCATCACCTGGCCTTGCACTATGTGTAATACGTGTACAGAAGGGGGAAGGAGAAAAAGCCAGAGATAGCTGGCATTCTACCTAAAGGAAAAGAAAAGTTTTGTTACATATTTCAGCCCATGACTTTTGAGCTCAACATGAACTTGAGATCTTGAGTACCTGTGATTACCAAAGATCCCCTGGCATGTTTTCCAGGAGCGGAAAATGTTAATTTTAGTGTCATGGCAGACTTTCAACAAGGGTAGTTGTAGTCTGCCAGCATAATTTCCTTTGGAAATGCAGCTGAAGCAGTTGTTTTTCATTTCATCCTTCTAAAGACAGTATTTTACTTTTTCTGGAATGAAGGAGTTGCTGTGCTCCTCCCAAGAAATGGTTACATTTCAGTGGTAGAACTGATCTTTAAATGCATACAGCTGGAAACTCACTTGGAGTCTCTTCTGGAATAGAATGTATTTTGTAAAAATAGTCTTAAGAAGGTAGCACAGGATGTTATACACAAAAATGTTGAGGAATTTCTTACTCTCTCAATTTGAGCAGCCCAGCCTTCGAAGCAAATTAGTATGAAAACATATTTTGGCCCTGAAGAGTTAGTAAAATTACTACAAAAAGCCCTACATTTTTTTTCTCTTGTGGGACATAGGATGCTACACAGCTCTTAGTATAATGTATGTGAATTCAATACACTGCCTTCCTTCTGCTTCTCACAAATACTCACACTACCTATTAAATAAGAATGACATCCTTGATTTAAAAACAACCTTTGTGGGTGGCAATTTTTAAAGTAGCTTAGCACAAAACTCAGCAAAACTGTGAAAAATGCTCTGGTTACACCATTTGGCACATACTGGTTTGGATCAACCCCAAAGGCAAGCCACTGAAAATACCCTTTTACTCCAAGTGTTGTGCAAGGTGACAATGCCCCCACTAAGAAACATAAACTTTACTCACTAAACTTTGGTTTAGTCTGCCAATTGTTCTCATGTAGTAGATCACATGTTCTTCAAATGTGCTTTGAGACTAGCATGAGGAGTGGGTGTGAGAAGTTAACAACGTGGCTGCTGAGGGAAGAGCTGGCTCTTTGAACTAAAAGGCTGAGCACACAATAGAAGTAAATATATTTTCAGCATTTTGCTCATTTCAACAAGTAGTACCAGGAAAAGTCATTTTCCAATTAGTCGGCAGGTTTCAGCTTCATTACCTTCTCTATCAGATTTGCTACCATTCAAAAACGCATCAGGAGACAAAGCAGGAAGAGACAAGTATCTTTACTGGAATCTGAGGTCTGTAAAGAGGTGAAATTAGATTAACTCCCTGGAAATGGGGACAGTTTACATTACTAGAGGGGCCCTACCTGTCGTTAGGCTTGACAATGAACAATGCCTTCAGCATATGGCATTATAATGGAGTAGTGATCAAGTGCAATTAATCCTAATATATCCTTTCTTGAACGTCAGTGGCTTGTTAGTTGAAGAAAAAAAAATTTGCTGTCCCCAAAGTGCCAGGTGAAATTCTCATTTGAGGTAAAGCTACCACGTGGAGCTGTGCCTCTATCAGGTGACTGCCTTTTGTGATACTCAAACAGAACTTGTTTTAATGAGGCTTTTATAGAAGGCACCACCTGTCACTGGTCTTCCTCTCTAGAAAGGTATAATTGAGGATTGATTTTATAGTAGGGCTTGAATCTTAACCTTGGAAATTCATCAGGAGATGTAAATGTGGGAGTGATGTTGCAATTGTAAAATGCCATTTTGCCTTTTGGTTTAGAGAGTATTGGTTAGATAAAATTGTGGTTTGGCAAATTGCAACCAGTTATATGGTAGCTCCCCTGTTTTCAGATAGATTAATAGAAGTGTAATCTCAAAATTAAATACCCAAGCTGACGATGACAGTGTCTCCATTCAGGCTTATATATATTAGTGATACAGCTAAACTACAGGCATACTGTGATGTCTAAACTTCAGTTTTAAGGCAAGTTTAAACTAAAGAATTAATGAAGGAGAAACTTCTGCTCCAAACTAAAATAAAAAATAATTTATTTTGCATCATGATGCCTTCAATTCATAGCCTGGGTAAAACTTATCCTGAAGGGTGCAACTGTCTCACCTACCGTGCTCTCAGAAATGAACAAGGTGAAGGTCTTAGCTTTGCCTCATAGAACTTCATTACACTTTCACTAGCCAGCTGAATTAACTTCACTTACAGGAACATCTCATCACTCCTCAGACGCAGAGTGTAAGCTGACTTGGACCCATCTGCACAACAAGCAGTTCTGAAAAATATTCTTATAAACTCAGAGTTCTATCAAATAAAAGCCCATATTTATCTTAAGGTCCCCACCAGCCCTTCCACCAATTCTGTTTCCATGCCTAAGGTTTTTGAAAGAAAATAGTAGTTTCTTCAATATACATGCATTTCTCCCTACAATGCATACACTTTTCGGAAGAATCAGAGGCTGGGAAGAAAAGGTAGCAGGAAGATTTTTCAGACAAAACTAGAAAAGATAGAAGATTAATGTTTCATCAAGGCAATAAGTGACTGAAACAGAAGTTTGGAGCAGAAAATGTTATACAGTCTTAATTGTGGAAGTAATGGGCAAAACTCCCTGAAAGGAGGTTAGGATGAGGCAGGTGTTGGACTCTTCTCCCAAGTGACAGACAATAGGACAAGAGGAGATGGCCTCAAGCTGCATCAGGGGAGGTTCAGACTAGACATTAGGAAAAATTTCTTCTCCAAAAGGGTTCTCAGGCACTGGCAGAGGCTGCCCATGGAAGTGGTGAATTCACCATCCCTGGAGGTGTTTAAAAGACAAGTAGATAAGTTTCTTAGGGCTCTGGTATAGTAGTGGACAGGTACAGTTGGAGTCCATGATCTCAAAGGTCTTTTCCATCCAGACGATTCTACGATTCTATGATATTTGTGCATGTCACAGAGTTGCTATATTCAGCTGGTGCTTAGTCGAGATAGAAAGCAAAACTGAGGCATAGGCTGAAGGAGGAATGAGCTGTCTACGTTGCAATGTCAGATCTTTAATTGTCAGCATCTGGCAGCTCTGATCCTCATCAAAAAATAGGCCAGAAAATAAGGTTTTATTAGAATCTTTGTTATACATTTTGTAAAAGACATATCTCGCTATAAAAATGTGAAGTCTTTGGATGTGAATTCATTACCCATAACATGGGATAGTAGATAACTGTTCCTGAAGCCGGTGTAATATTGGAGCTTTCTTCTAGAGAACAAAGACAAGAATTACTTCGAATAAGACTTGTTTCTGAGGTATGTTGCCCAAAAACCAAGATTCTTTATAGCTTCAGTGCTGGATTTAGCCTGAACCTTCAGTAATAGGAATTTAGCCAACTATACCATGGAGTGAAGAAAATTACTTTCACAAGGCTCGTAATATGTCATTCATTAAGATGACTCTCCTGCCAGCGAGTGTGTGTCTGCCTACTCTACCATAGAACCTGAGGGAACATGAAACATGCCAAGCCACTAAAAGAGATGAACAATATAAGCCACTGTGGTCACGGGGCTAATGCCAGCACCGAAGGCGTGTACCAACCAAAACTACAGATGTTAATTCTGGCTATGTAACACGGTATGTGGGCGTTTCAAATTCAATGAGCTGAAAAATTACAAAAGTTCTATCCTCTACCTTGTGTGCATATGCCTAAGTAGGCCCATAATTCGCTATTGCTCAATATGATCTTTATTTTTTTTTCCCTTACATATTCAGTTCTTCTCCCAGCTTCCTTTAAGTGGGCTGATATT
This sequence comes from Tapera naevia, assembly GCA_033556795.1. Taxonomy (NCBI): domain Eukaryota; kingdom Metazoa; phylum Chordata; class Aves; order Cuculiformes; family Neomorphidae; genus Tapera; species Tapera naevia. Next base: position 5,705,836 of record JAUMJJ010000016.1, read on the forward strand.
TAATGGCTAATGTGGATTCTGTAAATGTTGTATTAGGAATAACCCCCTGTTTATATGAGCAAATCTTCTTAATCTGATAGGTGAAAATCTATATATTTATAGTCAGCAATACAAATGCACAAAATTCTTTTTTATGTCTTTACACGTGAAACATTTCAGACTTGCTGTATTGAGTCTAAAGAAACTGAAAAACCTGAATGTTAAAGAAATAAGTATTCTAAAGACATCAAAAATAAAGGCTGAATGAGAAAAATCAATCTCTAGATTTTGACAAAGCAACTTTTTAAAAATCCTCAAATCAATTGATGGTTTACAATGAGTTATATAAATTTACAAATCTAGACTTCCTTAGGCTAGGTGAGAGAGGGGAGAGAAGGGATAAGGGGTTTACAGCTCTGTTTTATTTATGCAGTACAACTCAAACTCATCAGCTGCATTTGTTAGCATGCACTACAAAGTGCTAATCCTCGTCTTTGACTGTGTGAACACACCTAAATGTCTGTCATCAGTTGACTCACATGAATTCAGGATCTGATTTCCGTAAGTATCTCTGTTCCTATACATAACCTGAAGCTTGATTACATATAAGTGAACACAGAAAAGTTGTAAACTTTGCACTGGAAAGAAAAGTTCAAATTGGTGACAGCTTAGAAAAAAACTGTTTCATAGTACAGCATTTGATGGTATATATCAGAGCAGAAGAAGAGATAACTTTTCAAGTGATGAGACACAAGGATTATGCCAAACACACTTACTGATAAGCAGAATCTGCAGGATAACCTCATGGTGTCTTCCTGTTTACAACCTAAGGACTGCAACTTGGGCAAATAGATTTCAAGGCTGAGCACTGAACTGGTTTTGAAGTCAGACTACAATTATTTCTATGGAACACCTTTGAGCAACTACTAATCTGCTAAGTATTCTTCGCAGTTCACCTTGTATCAAGCAACTTCTGCATCTCAGAATACCTTTCTCCTTCCCCTTCTTCCACCTGCCGATCTGTGCAAAATCTTAGAGGCTTAGAAGTCTTCCCCTGCAAATTGGTGTCCATAGCCTGAAACCCCTCAGTGCTTCACTTCAGAAGCCTATGTGCCTCACTCTGTGATCCTTCTCTGCCTATTAGACTACAAGAAATGTAAGATACTGGTAGCTAAATCAAACTAGCCATGCCAACTCCCACTGTTTTATGAATGTTGCAATATATGTTCTTAGTTAAAGTTTTATATGATACTATAGTTCTTGACTTTGAATCCTCTAATTTTCCTTCATTCAAAATGTCACAACAGTCACTCTCTGTTTCTGCTACTGAGCCCAAATTTAAGGTGTTCTTTTTTACATCTTTGTGAATAGTAGTAAGGTTACTCTTCATAGAGATGGCCACCAACTCCCTCTACTTTCAGATTCAGTGCGATCAACACTAAATGAGGACACCCACAGGAAAACAATCATAAATCTCATCACGGGAAGACTGATAAGAGGCAGATGGTGCAATCAGTTCGCAAGATCCCTGAAGTGCAGGATAAAAACTTTGAGGGTGTTTGAAAATAGGGAGTGAAGAGGAGGGCATCAAGGTAGCACTGGGACTGTCTGTATATAGCCACATTACAGAAATCAAGAACCGAAGGGCCTAAGCCCCACCCTACTCCTTCTTTTCTTGCCCCTTGTTTTTTTCTATAACCTTGCTGAAGCACAATAGTGCTGTTCCTCTGTTATCATCAGTCAAGGACGTCCAGAACAAAGTTATCTCTGAACAGCTCCCAGGACCCACTGATGGATCTGGCAAGCAGACACATGAGATGGAACCATGTCCTTTCCCCTGAAGACCCTCCAGAGGTGTTCAGATATAGCAAAAGCTTGTCCCACCATGCTTTTACTGCTTCCAAAAAGGACAAGGGACATGGGCTGAGTGATTCAAATCCACCTTTCACCTTAATTTCTGTTTGAAATATAAGGAATATTTGAAAATAGAATGGTCCCCTGCCCTACAAAATAGACTGGGTGAGCTCGATAGCACCAGCCACCTCCAGTTTCTACAAATCTTACTGAAGTTTTCTATTTTTTTGCTGCAATTCCTTGCTATATCTGAAGTTGAAATCTTTGTACAAAATGGTGTTAAATATTTCAGAATGACAATTACTTTCTTGGTATTTTTCTTCTGCATCCTACCCACTTTTTTCCATTCAGAAATAGGTCTGTGCCTTATTCCTTTGTGCTCTTTTCTTGAAGCTCCTGTTCCTCACTTGTCTCATCCTGTATTAAGGCATTTTCTTGCCTCTGAACTGGGGCTTTCCCAGCTGGTCATGTATATTTTCCCCATATGACATAAAAAAGAGTTTTCCTGCAGTCAAGTGATAAAGTTGCATTTGCTTCCATTGGCAAGCATCTAGCATCCAAACAAGTCACAGGGCTGTCAAAGCACTATTTAGTTAGGGTACTGCATACAGTAGCACGACTGGAAAGAGTTTTCTTCCTATTGTGCCCTGGGACTGTGGTTGGACTCAAGTTCCTCAAATATAACTGAAAAGTATTTACATTCTAGCCACAATATCCAATACATATTAGTTTGCTATTCATCTCCAGCATTGAAAATCTCCAAACTCTAACTGGCAAAGGATTCTTTCCTAATGAAGAGCACTATGTCACTGCAAATAAATGTCTTCTCAAATGTGTAATAACATTTGTGGTATCCGCAGGTGGGAGAGAGAGAAGAAAAGAGCTGGGGTTATTTCTTTGCTGGGGGTGATTTTTGTACTGGGGAGGAAGGGAAGAGTTCTCCTTCCCTGAGAATGTGCTTGAAGATTCATCCCTAGAGGTGCAGCTGAGGAATTCTTTCAAAAGTGCCTGTGATACTGAGGGTCAGATTAACACAAATGCAGAGGGCCAGCACCATGTCTGCAAACTTATTAATTCCAACTAGGCTCTTGAAATAAGGTTTGTGCAGTACTTAAGAGCCACACATATGCTTTGGCTTTTATCCTTTTTTTTGAGTGCTGATATGTCAGTAGCGTATGAATCACCAGAAGGAATTAACTGTTGAGTAAGGTCATTTGGTAAGGCACAGCCCTTGTTACGGAAAAAAAAATCTCACCTCCAGCATTGCTATTATTTTCTTTTATAAAACTTTTACCTATTTTTGTGTCACCTTGAAGAAAACCGTTGATACAGCAAGAAGGGAATCCTTACTGAATACCAAATATAAAATCTGCTTGATTACATGTTAGGAGAAACATGACCTCTTTTTTTCTTTCACTGTATAGTATGATTAAACAAGCTGGTGGTATTCAGGTCACTTTTGTGCAGCATGACACTATAATGGCTGTGCTAACTGTGTCATTATTACTGATTCAATGTCTGAAAAATTATTTCCTTCCTAGCTATCATTATGTCCCTTATCATCATAACATCAAACCAACTACTGTTTTAATTACGTCAGCAGAGTAGAAGAGGAGAATCATCTCCCTTGACCTGCTGGCCACACTTCTTTTGGTACAGCTCAGGATATATTTGGCCTTTTGGGCTGCAAGTGCACATTGCCGGCTCATGTCAAGCTTCTCATCAATCAGCGCCCCCAAGTTCTTCTCCACAGGGCTGGTGTCAGTCAGGTCGTACCACATCCTATATTGAAACCATGGGTTGACCTGACCCAGGCATAAGACCTTGCTCTTGGCCTTGTTGAACCTCATAACGTTCACAAGCCTCACTTCGCTACCTTGTCCAGGTCCCTCTGGATGACATCCTATCCTTGTGGTGTGACAACTGCACCGCTCATCTTGGTGTTGTCTGCAAACTTGATGAGGGTGCACTTGACCTCGCTGTCTATATCATCAATGTAAATATTCAACAGCACTGATCCCAATATGATCCCCTGAGGGACATGGCTTGTCACGGATCTCCATCTGGACATTGAGCCATTGACCACTACTCTCTGAATCTACATCCCTGGCATCATCAGGAGGGGGTGGAGGAAATGCAGCCAGACTCTTCACAACTATGCATGGTGGAAGGGCAAGAGACAGCAGCAGAAGCTGAAACATTGAATAGTCAAGCTAGAGATAAAGAGGAGCCTTTTCCTCTCTGTGGCCCAGGGAGGTTGGGCTGTCCCTAGCCTTGATGGGTTTCATGCCCTGACCGAGTGAAACCCTGAGCAGCCCACCCTAAGCTCATAGCTAAGCTCGCTCTGGCCAGGGGCTGGAGTTGGAGAACATTGTTCCTGCTAGCCTCTGTTGTCCTGTAATTTCTGTGGACTGTTTTCCCCATGGTATTTAAAGGAACACAAGCACAGAGAAACAGGGTGATTCACCCTATAATCCAAGGTTACACAGAAGGCCAATGGCCAAGCAAGGAATTTAATTTCAGCCTCCAAAATAACAAATCTTTGGATGCCACTGAATTCAAATTCAAGACTCTAAGGCCTAATTGTAGCTGGTGTTGTATTGAAGGCAGTGATGTCCAAAGTACTGAAAAGAAGAAACTACTTCTGCTTTATGACCACAGTCATTTACGTTGTCCACAGAAGTCAATTTTGTGGGAAAGAATATGAGAAATTATGGCCAATAGCATATGATTGCTCAAAAGGACAAAACGATGTGCAGAAAATCTCTGTTACTAGGCTGCATTTACGTCATGCAACCAGTCTAACTGGAGCTGTTTGGAGGATGAAGGGCTGCTGCACATAGTATTTAAATCTAGGGTCATGTTAGCACAGTTTCTTGTAAGGAAAAAGGCTAGATCCTGTACTCCTGCCTTGATTATTGATTACTGTTGTGGTTTAACCCACCCAGCCATTCGTTCATTTGCCCTGCCTCCAGTGGGACTGGGGATAACATTGGAAGAGTAAAAGTGCGAAAACCCATGGGTTGAGATAAAGACAGTTTCGTAAGTAAAGAAATGCCATACACACAAGCAAAGCAATATAAGAAATCCATTCTTTGCTTCCCATTGAAAGGATGGTGTTCATTCATCCTCAGGAATGCAGGGCTCCATCACGTGTAACAGTTACTTGAGAAGACAACCACCACCACTCCAAACTCCTACCCTTTCCTTCTTCTTCCCTCAGCTTTATTGCTGAGCATGACATCATATGCTATGGAATATCCCTTTTGTCAGTTGGGGTCATCTTTTCCTGTCTGTGATCCCTCTCAAATTCTTGTGCACCCCCAGCCTATTAACTGATGTGTTGATGAGAGAGGCAGAAAAGACCTTGACTTTGTTTAAGCACTGCTCAGTAGTAACTAAAATATTCCTGTTCCCAACACTTTTTTTCAGTACAAATCAAAACCACAGCCCCATAGTACATAATATGAAGAAAAATCAACTCTATCCCAACCAAAACCAGCACAGTTATGTAAGTTAACATGAAGAGCAACAGATTGAAATGCTTACAACTGTCAGCTTTTACATGTAACTTACCAATTGGATTCAATTCGACTAGAAGCGGGACTGGATGTAACAGAACAAGAAATTCCCAGCATAAAACTCTTAAATCTTTCATGCTTAAATCAAACGGCAGGTATTCAAAATTACAGAGGAAGATGGAAATGAGGGAAAGACACTGTAAGAGGAGTCTTTGGAGCTCTGACAGGTGTAGCTGATGTAAATGGAGAAGACATACAGCAGAGGATCTGATGCAAGGATGACTTCCACAGGGAGCAGGAGATACTACTCGCTTCCTGTGATCTTGGAACAAGGTAATCTTAAACAGTGACTAGATAAAAACTTCAGAGAAAAAGAAAGACTTACAGCTTGACTAAGTTTTCTAGGACTTCATTGTCTGAAGAACTATCACTTACTTGATGGCAGTGTGAAAACTGCATAAAAAATGAGTATGTCAATTTGTTCCACACAGGCATTTTCCTGAATGATCCTGAATCACAGGTTTTCCATAAATTGTGTTAACACCTGGGATGCACATACAGAGTTCAGAAAAATAATGTATGGATGCCTCCGTATCTAGAGGGTTTTTTGAGCTTAAAGGATACAATAAGGTTTTTTTTCCTTAGGATACTTGAAATTAGTGGCTTACTCTAAGAGATTATTTCTCTTTTTTTTTATACTTTCATTTTGTCAAAGGTTTTTATTTTGTTCCAGCTAGTATTCACCCTTATTGAAAAGACTATGTTATCACGTTCTCGTCAAAAAACAGGTTTTGTCTTACGTTTGACCAACACTCCAACAAAGCATTTTTGTTGTTCAGATCTGTTCCAGAGCTATATGTATGTGAACGTTTACTTATGACCTAACTCTGCAGCTTTCTTAAAGCAGGTGAGTGACATGTTTCAGAAGTCCCTAATTTCTGACACACCGGCTAACATCAAGTCACTGATACTGGTGACAATATACACAGTCTTTTAATACATGGCTCCATGGCTTGTGGCACTACTAGAATTTGGGGATTTTTTGATGATGGGAGGGTTTACACTATATCAGGCCTGCTGACATCAGATGTGATTCATCTTTCTCAAGTGGGGAAGATCTTTGCTCATTAGCTAGCAGGACCCATTTACAGACTTTGAACTTAAAGGGGAAGGGGACAATATCAGGCTCACCTGAGACAGGTCACAGGAACCCACGCAAAGGTTAGAGGAATGGGGTGCTAATGAGGGCTCTCAGCCTATGTGTGGTGGCTGAGAGTGGCTCTACTGAGTGCTGGCTCTACTGGAGCACACCTGAAGTCTTACTGAGTTGAACCAGGGGCACCTGCGGTAATAGGTATCAACGAGGCAATACCAGTCAACTCAAAGGTGTATTCCTCTGAAAAGGTGACAAGGACAACAGTCCACATAGAGTGTCTCTACAACAATGCCTCCAGCATGGGCAACAAGCAGGAAGAGTTGGGAGCCACGATGTTGCTGGAAAGCTACAGCCTAGTTGCCATTACTGAAACTTGGTGAGACAAATCACGTGACTGGAGTGTGGTTATCAATGGCTTTAGGCTGTTCAGAAGGGTCAGGCAAGGAAGGAGGGGTGAAGGGGTTGGTCTTTATGTGGAGAAATGGATAGATTGGGAAGAATTGTCTCTGAAGAGTAGCGATAAGCAGGCTGAAAGAATTAGATGCTGAGACAACAAAGGGAACCTTATGGTTGGTGTTTACTTCAGGCCACTCAATCAATGGGAGCATATTGAAGAAATCTTCTTATACCAGCTACAGGAGACATCACACTCAAAGGCTCTTGTCCTTCTGGGGGACTTCAACCACTCCAACATCTGCTGAAAAATTAGCACAGCAACCTGTAGAAAATCCAGGAGACTCCTGACTCCTGGAGTGCATTGAGGATAAATTCTTTAACCAAATAATAGACAGCCGCACCAGAAGCGACACAATATTGAACCTGTTGGTTACCAACACAAGTGAAGTAACCAGAGACATCAAGACTGGAGACAGCCTGGGCTGCAGAGATCATGCACTTGTGGAGTTTACAGTGCTGGGGGATACAAAATATGCAGAGTGTGGTTAAGACTCAAAATTTTGGAAAGCAGACTTCCAGCTGTTCAAGGAGTTAGTCATTAGGCGCCCCTGAGAAACTTCGCTCAGGGCAAGAGAGCAGAACAGATCCGGCCGATCTTTTATTACTGGATGCTTGCAATGCAGAAAAAAAGCTCTCAGTTTCCAGGTACAAGAAATCAAGAGAGGAAGCCAAGAGACCAGCACAGAAGAGTAAAAACTTGCTGGTCAAACTAAAGAGCAAGAACGAAATGCACAGAATGAAGCAGAGACAGGTGTTCCAGAAAGTGTACAGGGATGCTGCCCACTTGTGCAGAGATGCAGTCAGGAAGGTCAAGGTGCAGCTAAAGCTGAACTTGGCAAGGAGCACAGAGAATAATAAGAACTTCTAGTTTTGTCAGACAGAAAAGAAAGGTCAGAGAAACTGTACAACCATAATGAAAACAATTTGCAAATTGGTAACAACAGATGAAGAGAAGTCTGATACGCTCAACGTTTTTTGCCTCAGTCTTCATTGGAAATCTCTCTTCCCACACCTCTTGAATAGGTGGACCTCAGGGCAGGAACTGAGGGAGCAAAATTCCAACCACTGTAAATGAAGATCATGTTCAAGAACACCTTAGTCTCAAATACAGCCTGAATATAAAGAAGTCTATGGGACCCAATGAGATGCATCCCAGAGTCCTGAGGAAATGGGCTGATGTAATTTCCAAACACACCCCATCCCCCCCCAATATTTGAAGAGTCATGGCATTTGGATAAAGTCCCTAGCAACTGGAAAATGAGAAACATTGCACTCATTTTTAAAAGAGGTATAAAGGAGAACGCAGGGAACTACAAACTACATGTCAGCCTCACATCTATGCTTAGGAAGATTATGAAACAGATACTCCTAGAATCTATACTAAGGCACATAAATGACGTGAAGGTGATTTGAGACAGCTAACATGTCTCCTTCAAGGTCAAGTCTTGTCTGACCAAACTAGTGGTCTTCTGTGATGCAGTGACTCCATCAGTGGACAAGGGAAGAGCTACAAATGTCATCTATCTGGACTTCTGTAAGGCCTTTGTCATGGTATACCACAACATCCTTCCCTCTAAACTGGAGAGAGATGGATTTGATGGAAGAATTTGGTGAATGAGGAATCAGTTGAATGGTCACATCCAGAAGATCAATGACTTAATCTCTTGATGGAGACCAGTGACAAGTGCTGTCCTTCTGGAGTTCACATCTTTCAATATCTTTATTAGTGATCTGGACGAAGGGATCAAGTGCACCCTTAGCAAGTTTGCAGATGACTCCAAGCTGGGTGTCAGTGTTGAACTGCTTGAAGGAAGGGAGGTTCTGCAAAGAGATCTGGACAGGCTGGATTGATGGGCTGAAACCAGTGGGATGAGGTTTAACAAGACCAAATCCCTAGTCCTGCACTCGGGACACAGAGCCCCATGCAGCATTACAGGCTTGGGGAAAGAGCGGTTGGAGAGCTGCCTGGCGGAGAAGGACCTGGGGGTGTTGGTTGCCATCTGGCTGAATATGAGCCAGCAATGTGCCCAGGTGGGCAAGAAGGCCAATGGCATCTTGGCCTGTATGAGAAACAGTGTGACCAGCAAGACCAGGGAGGTGATTGTGCCCCTGTGCTCACCACTGGTGAGGCCAAACCTCAAGTACTGTGTTCAGTTCTGGGCCCCTCGGTATAAGAACAACATTGAGGGTTGGAGCGTGTCCAGAAAAGGGTGACAAGGTTGGTGAAGGGGCTGGAGCACAAGACTCACTAGGACCAGCTGAGGGAACTGGAGTTGTTTAGCTTGGAGAAGAGGAGGCTGAGGGGAGACCTCATCACTGTCTACAGCTGCCTGAAAGGAGGCTGTATCAGAGTGAGTGTTGATCTCTTCTCACAAGTGACAGATGACAGGACAAGAGGAAATGGCTATAAGTTGCGCCAGGGGAGGTTCATACTAGGTATTAGGAAGAATTTCTATACTGAAAGGGTGGTCAAGCAGTGGAACAGGCTTCCCAGAGAGGTGGTCAAGTCACCATCCCTGGAGGTGTTTAAAAAATGGGTAGATGATTTTCTGAAGGACATGGTTTAACAGAGGATGGGTATGGTTTGACTCTATGAACTCAAAGGTCTTTTCCAACCAGAAGATTCTATGATTTTAAGACCAGTACCGTTTAGTGTCTTCATCAATGACATAGACAGCAGGGCAAAGCATATTCTTCACAAATTTGCAGACAATACCAGGCTGAGTGGCGTGGTTGACACATCTGAGGGACAGGATGCCATCGAGAGGGATTTGGACAATATCAAGAACTGTGGCTGTGTGAAACCTGAAGTTCAGAAAAGCCAAGTGCAAGGCCTGTATTTGGGTTGGGATAATCTCTGTTATTAATACAAGCTGGGATGAAGGGGTTAGAGAACAGCCTTGCAGAGAAAGATTTGGGGTATTTGTGGACAGAAAAGTGAACTTAAGTCAGCAATGTACACTCACAGAAGAGAAAGCCAACCATCTACTGGACGGCAGCAAAAGTCGTGTGGTCAAGAGCTTTGTTCTAATGACACCCCCACCCAGAGCCCTGCATCCAGCTATGAAGTCCTCAGTACAGGAAAAACATGGACCTGTTGGAGTGGGTCCAGAAGAAACAAAAATGATCAGAGGGATAGAACATATCTCTTATGAAAAAAAGCTGAGAGAGTTTTCTCTCTCATAAAGAAAAGACTCAGACTAGATAGAAAGAAGAATTTTTTTACAATGAGGATGGTGAAACACTGCAACAAGTTTCCCAGAGAGGTGGTAGATGCCCCAGCCCAGGAAACATTCAAGGTCAGGTTGGATGGGATTCTGAGGAACCTGGTGTAGTTGAACATGTCCCTGCTTACTCCTGGGGGGTTTGGACTAGGTGGGCTTGGAAGGTCCTTTCCAATCCATAGTTGTCTATGATTCTATGTTAATAATTAGGACATGAATGAATTCTAATATCAAAAGATAGTGGCATTAGAGAATAGTCTTTTTCTGAAGATGTTGTAACTGTACGCATTTTTCACCTAAAACATACCTGTGGCAAATTAATGGCTTAATCCTCAAGAGCTACTTTCAAATTTTGCTCTCAGTCTGAAGGTATAATCAGTCTTCATCCAATAGTACAGTAAATAGTAGTCTTTCTGACAGCCGTTAAATCATGTCCTCCTGAACAGAGACAGAGAAAGAAGGTTGCATAAAGAAAATAATTGGTCACCTCCTCTCCCACTCCCCCATCATCATGATACTCTCAAAGCATTCCGCATCTCAGATCCAGTGACCCTATGGAACAGCAGATTGCAACCAAGTTGGTGGCATTTTTGGAGGCTTCATCCTCCGTTTGACTGTCATCCCCTGGCCTAAGGAAAGTAGGTAATATACTTTCCTTATCACTCACCAGATGGCTGTTAAAACCAGAGGCTGTCTGCTAGGATTTAAGTTAATGAACAAAAGTGCTTTTATGAACTACTGGCATGTACAGTCAGAAATGTAATTCTGGTTATTCAAGGCAGTGCAAGAGGAGAGAAGGGTATTTATTCATTTAAAAACTATATTTAACAACTTAATCTAGCAATTGTAACAGCATTTCTGTCTTATTTTCCATAAGCACAGTAACTCTAGCCATAAATGGATCAGGCACAGAATGTTAAAGCTCTTGGAACTGTGCAAAATTCCATATTAAATAGAATTGTACTGCTGTTCAGTGGTATTAATACAAAATTTTAGAAGTCTAAAATGTTTTTACAGAGAAATAAATCCAAAAATGCGTTATATTTCCCTGTCACATAAAGAAAATTTGATTTCTTATCATCACTAAAAAGATATGTGATGCCTGTTTTGGGAAGAGAGCACAGCAGATCTCTAGTAAAGTTATGTATCTAAAACCTCTCCTTTTGTAGAAATAATAATTGCTTGTATCATACAAACAGTATAGACTGAACCAAATTCTAACAATAGACACTGCTATTCTGAGAGCCAACAGAGTAACTGAAAGAATAACAGGGACATTTTCTGGAACTGGTTCCTTTATATAGGACTGGTGAAATTTATTCAGACCATATATTAGTCGTGTTGAAGGAGGTATGATTTAACTTTATGAATTCAAGAGTTCTCCCAGCAAACTTCAGAGGTCTGATATCTCTCAGATTTGCTGAATTGTTCTGTGATTGTAGATTGTAGGTTAAAGTAAAAGAAATTACAGCAGAAGTTAAAGTTGCTCCCCATCAAGCTCACTATCAAGTTCCATTATAATCCTATCATTAATTCCTTTATTATAGTGACTAACAAAACTGGCTTGATGGAGAAGTTGCCAGGTGTACTCTGAAAGACAAGCATAATTTTTTTGCAGAGACTGAAGAAAATTTGAACTACCTTTTTTTAGTACAAGCTATTACTCTGTCCAGTTTTCTCTAGTCTCTTACTTCTTTATGTTTTTCTAATAAAAAAACTGTGAATTTATTCATCTAAATTTTATTTTAAACTGCCTTTTAATTGTACTAGTAAATCTAATTTTTAAAAGAAGCTGCAGTTAAGCAATTTAGTGAATTGCTGAAATCAAAGAATTCACGAGTTAGTACAGAAAATCTATCAACTTTCCTATTTTTTATCCAAGGATTTGAGATGTTTTCTGTTAATGTAACTGGCAAGGTTCTTTTTTTAAAGTTTTGTTTGCTTATCCTACCTTTTTAAATCTTATATTACTAAATTTCATGTATTTATCTATTTATCATGTTCTTCTAGGAAAAAATAATGCAAAAATAAATATTTGCAACTTGGTTCCCCTGGTGATATCAAAGCAACTCAAATTTTTAGAATTAGATTTTTGAGTTTTTAAGCTTGGAAATTTATCATTGCGTTAATGAGAGATCCCCACTGTCAACTACTGGTATCTTCTCAGTTTAACTGCCTGAGATTTTTTCAAAGACAGAAAGTAAATCAAGAGATATTGAATTTTCACAGCTTACAGAAATTCCTACAAATTCCTTGAGAGAACCTTGAGAGAACTTTGAATTAAGGATGGTAAAAGTGAGAGCCAATCCCGCTCTCTTCAGCAGAGTAAGAACAGGAAGTTGTGAACTGATTTGTTGTTCTTAATATACATTCAGAGCAGCTGTATTCCAATAAAAAGTAGCAGGACATAATTTGAGATGCATTTGTCTTGTCTTGGGCTAAAGCTTTGATCCACGGATGTCTTCATTGACATCTACCTGTAGCCAAGGATGTGCAGCAAGATAACTAACAGATAAGTGCACATTGCAAGAGCTAGGTACAATCCCATTGCGCAATACACAGCGCAGGAGCCGTTAACAAAAACTCCTTTGAAGATTGCCTGCACAATTCTGTAAGAAACAGTCAATTTGTGACATCCCTAAACCAGTTCCTGCTATCAGACACACCTAATCATATGCGCCTCAAAGTATTGGTTGATTTATTACAACCATAGGTACAATAAAGCTAAAGACTTTTTTAACTGCAAAAAAAAAAATATATATATATTTTGTAATTTCTTACTTCTCTTGTTTGTTTCGTTCACATAAGGATGGCAAAATTTTTAGCCAAAAATGCATCTGCCTGTAGACAGATGCGGAGTATGTAAATTGTGTTATTTGGCAGCATTTTGTTGTATACATGATGGTGTGAAGGATATAAAGCTTTTCATTTCACTCATATTGCTCTCCCACTTTTGGGAAAAGTGTGCCCTGTGCTCAGTAAGGCACTACTGAGAGTACAGGAAAGACATGTTCATGCTCTATTATTCATATGGACAAACATGCATACACAAGCGTAGTATCCACCGTGTACGGTCATGCAAGGATGATAATGATGCACACATGTGCAAGATCAGAGTTGAAAACCCTTAATAAAATGATACGATGTAAAGACTATTAAAATGTATTTTTGTCACCTCAATTTCTAAAATCGTTAAGAAAATAAAAGAAAAGCCTTTTTTGTCTTCTGCTTAGCATGTTCAAGTTTGAACATATCTTCCACTTGTCTTGAAAGATCTGTTTCAAGTGCAGCAGGTGTGATTCAGAGGATAGACATCTGTGACTGGTAGCAGAAAATGGAGGGGAACTGCTGGCAGAAGATACTAGATGCTACGAAGTAACAACCATTGCTCTGCTATGTGAAGTTTCACAAATTAATGCGCAGCTCAGAGACCAGTAGATTTTACCAGCTGCACACTCTTACTTTCAGCAGTCTACAGTAGAAAGTGGTCACAGGTTAGCTGCATATACAATTTCCATGTTTCTATGCAATCTACAGTAAGGTCTTCATTTTCTGTTCATGCAGTCTCTGTGATAAAAAGTTGTTTGGTATTCAGTCAATAGAATGTCAATACTCAATGTTATCAAAGACATTTTAAAAATTAAGGAAGAAAATAAAGTATTAACCACTGACCCAGTGTTACCTTCCCTAAAAGTAATCCAACATTATTGTGCAAGAACCAAATCTCACTTCTGACAACACCCAGATATATTTTTATATGTATTATATATATATTCAAATTCACTTCTAATTCACTTAAATATCCTAAGGACTAACAGTGGCCAGATTCTGGCACCCTCACCTGAACAAAGTTAATTTCACTGGAAGCTGTTCTGGAAGAGCTACAAACCACTCTTGCCTATGAATAATCTGTGTGAACCCAAGCATTTCAATACACTTACGGTTTGTGGTCATGAATATTGACTGCAGTTTCCATTGATTTTCATGGAGAAATCCTATCAAAAGTTTTGTCATTTTAGTAAAAAAAAAGAAAGTTGTCACTAAACACATACCTGTAGGTACCTGTGGTTGAGGTCTTTGGCTACAATTCTTGTTCAGTCTCCAAACTATCAATCTTTTTCTTGGAGGTGCTTTTGTTAGATTTGATTATTAACATAATCTCTCTCTTGCACCTGAGATAAAACTAGCTGGTAATTCCTGACAAATAAGAATGGACTTTTCTTAAATCAAAAAAAATTAGTGACTATCCAGCTTATTTTCATGGAGTGTAAATTGCTAATGTAAATACAACAGATAAAAATACTGAAGTCTAACACTTACACAGATGACAGAAGGAGGGTGATAAAGCTATGGTCATCAGGGTTTTAATAGCTGTAGCATTAACTGTTTAGTTAATACCAATTTTAGAAAAGAAAATGAAATTGAATATAAATTAAAATATTAATCCTTTGAAGCACTGGAATCCACTGAACTCCTTAAAGCCAAATAAAATTTACCTTAAAGATTTTATCTCTGTCATGCAAAGGATTAACAAATAAAAACCTATTATAGACAAAGTCCTAAATCTATCCCTTTGTAGTGGAAAGATCTAGTAAAGAAATCACATTTTGTTTACACGTGTTTGTGCAAGTTTCACTGATGTTACCTAATTTTTATCTGGAACTCTGTGGATGCATGCCTAACAGACCCCAAGGAAGAAACAGACATCCCGTTAAGAAAAATAAGGTGCTGCCGTGTACTTCAGTTTTTGTAGTGGCTGGCTAAAATACAAAAAGACACAGCAAGATTTTCCCATCCTTTCTACTACAGCTTAGTGTCCACGTGCTTCTGCTCTCTGAAAATTGCTCCCATATCCAGGCATCCACAAAGTCGCTTATATTTTCCTCTATCGAAGTAAAGAATTCAAATGACTACTACTGTGTGTAGAGTAGTTGATCTGATCTCCAACTGATTGACAGCTGGACAGCTGAAGTATGCTGCTTCTCTGCAGTTCCAGTTCTCTTATTTCTTCAGTCCATCTACAGTTTCAAAATTTGCAGATCACCTGCAAGAAATACTGTTAAAGAGTACATAAATAGGTGCAATAGTAGTTTAGAACTATTTTCAAAGTTACGCATGTGCTTATGCACTTTTTTGGGGGCAAGTCTAGTGTGGTCAGGAACTTTTCAAGTGCACTGGAGAACATCACAATTCTTCATGGAAATAAAGCTACTGAGAATGTTGAAGCATGGAGTGCAGTATTTGGATGCTTTGTAATTCATCATGACAGTCATTGTACTATGGGAATGTTATCTGCTAAAGACCATCCGGATTGTTTCCACACATTTAGATTGTTTTTAAATAAGTGTAAACAATCCAGACAGTCTTAAGGAGATAACCTTCCCCAGACTGTGCTGATGCTCCTGTAGCAGTTATACTCCACCATTTATTTCGACTGCGTTCTTCTTTACCTCTCTAAGGATCGTAAGGCCAACAAAGTCTCCATATCTATTATGTCGCAGAGAAGAGCTGTTGTACAGGACACTGGAAATAGAGTTTGGATCTGATTTGAAATCCTTTCTTGTTTCTCAGATTCTATTTTTTATATTTTTAGTAACAGGCAGACATTATGAGAATTTGCTCACACATGATCAAGGCATCACTGTTTTAGAGAGTTTGCCTTAAAGTTAATCAGAGTTGTATGCGTCCATCAGCAGGAAACTATATCCCTGTAGCTGTGAACTCCTCATTAACGTATGTCCTCTGATAGCCATTCATATTTGAAATATTTCTGGTATTACTTGGAAGTAAATAGGAAACTTCCAAAATAGAAATATTTTTCCAGTATATTTCTCTCTTTATAAAGCAGCTCCAGCTAAAGATACTATAGCAGATTTTTTCAATGGTTATGTTTACTTGGCATATTAACACACAGTGAATTGGAGTTTAAGTTTTTTCCTGTCTGTTTGGGTTTTGTCAGTGCAAAGAAAAAAAAGCACCAGCACCAGCATAGAGTCTGCTTACTTGCTGTGGATGCAGAAGTAGAACTATCTGTGGACTCAGGCACTCACATCACTAGCACCAAATAAGCAACAATTCATCTCACAAGATGCACCCTCTAAATACACTCTCAAAAGGGACACGCATGTAATAGAAGTATTTCTTTAAACCACATATAGTATTTGTTGAAAGTGTTGTTACATTCAGAACAATAACTGCTTAAAATTACATCTTGCAATTCAACAACTCTTTGCGTAAGAAACATTCTGATATCTTGTTTATTTTCTTATCACTATAATCTGGAACTACCTTTCCTTTTCTTGTACTTCTGTTAGACCTGCAAGGACAAACTAGCTGTGGTAGAGCAAACTATAGCTAACACATCTCTGATAAAATATCTGTACTTCAGCTACAACCAGAAAATATTTAGCTGGGCTATAGGATTACATTGGAAAAGTGAAAAGTTGGCTTTTAGAGGTCTGGATATATTTCCAGATCAGGAACACTGGTGGGAAACACAGGACAGGGCTCCTTGTTATTTATTTTGCAATTTCCTACTTTTTTATTGCTGTTGTATTTTTGATGGGTTGTTTGTTGAGTGGCTTTGTTTTTTTTTTACTGTACATTTTTGAACTTAAGACTTCCCAGGAATTTTTATTTCATTATAAATGCACATATTAAGTGTTGCACAGTATACAGTGCATATATATTTGTACTATATACTTATTTTCAGCATTCCTAATATTTTTCCTTCCAACTGAAGATACAGAACACTCAATGCAACTCTTAGCCAGTCAGAACTGTTACAGGGTAGGGACTTTGCTACTCTTTTTTCTCACCTTTGGTGAAAATTCAAGATGCCTCAGATTAAGCCTACAGATGTACAATAAGTGACTAGAATAATTATACATCCTTGTAAGTCATGACCCTGTGTGTAATTCTGCTTCCTTATGAGTAAAAGGGAGTATGAAACTCCTTTTTTGTGAATAAGGAAGCTGCATGTAACAGGTGACCTTCATCCTACTTCAGAAATGTTAGGATTTAACGTAAGATGGCAAATGCTGCAAGAAGAAGGAAAAACTCCAGAAGAAGAATGAACTTTAAATGCAACCACTGCATACGCTGATTTTCTGAATAGGATTGGACTGATTTCTAACATAACATCTAAAAAATGTCACTTTAAATTATGAAAAGCTACACTTACTTATCTGACCTTAAATAGAAAATGATCTTAATTTTCACAGCAAGTTTTGTTTCATATTACTACCACAACTCCACCCTCAAAAATACCAAAGATACAGAACTGCCAAAACTAAAAAAGGGAGAATATTTAGTGTGTGGTGACATTATTATGATACAATGAGAGATTTCCCCACTCCTGCCCAGTTGCCAAAGTCCTACAGAAATGTTTGCACTTAATGACAGCTAGAGCCAAGCCAATTTTGTGAATAATTTTCTGTATGCAACATCTGTACACGAGAATCATCTTCTGTTATGAGCGTGCCGCCTTTTTGATTGTTTCTCAAGATAGTCAGAGGTGGTTGGTTTTATGAAGATGACAGGGCACCAAATAAAATGTCATCATTTCTGGTACATCTCTCCACAAAAGTGATTCTAAGTTGACTCACAACAAAATAGTGGATTTGCATGTACATTTGCAACTCCAAATAAAAAAAAGGGGCAGGTCAAAGGATAGGATTCGCTTAAAGATTTCATTGAAAGGAAGCTTTTGCCTCAGCCAAGCTGTGAGACTTGCAAGTTGTCACATAAATGCAGCTGAAAAACTTTTGCCTTTTCATATCTCAACTGGTTTAAACCCCTTCTTTTGGACAGGATGAGTCCGTAAATAATGCAAAAAGGCTTTGGCTTTTTCTGCCTTTCTTTCCTCTTTCTTTTCCGTAAAAGGAACAGAAGCATCTGCACTACACATTTGCAGAAAACATTTAGTTTTTCCATATTTAATATTTTTATTCTGCCAGCCAATGATGGGATAGGAAGTTTGGTATAGATCTACAATTTGGCAGGCATCATATTAAAAATTACTTGATGAAGTGAATGCACAGAAATTCTGGATTAAGGTAGCTCTTTTGCCAGTATCTTTCTAAACTTTATAAAAGACTACAGAAGAGGTCTTCTGAATAGTCACAAGCTAACATAAAGTTTTGCTGCATATGACTTTCTTTGATTTGAATTGAAGTTCCTGAACAAGTTATAAAGAGTTAATGCATTCAAAGCTTTAAAGGTTTTCAGTCTGAAATTGCCCCAGTTTCAGTAGAGTGACATTCTGATCGCTCTTTTTATGTAACCGCTGACAGACTGCAGACATAGACTGTAGTCTATGCATACATGCAGCATACGTGAAAACAAATGTGTCCCACCTAAGTCTGCCAGTACACCACTTTGACATTACACTTCCAAAGAATTTGACCTCTCAGCTTTCAGTTTGACTTGTTTCAAATGTCCCATATTATTAATGTGGGGAAAAAGATTATTTCTAAAAAAAAATTAGCCTAAAAATAAAATTCTTTTTTTGTGGATCCTTGAAGAAAACAAACATTTCTTTTAACAGGTTTTCTCTAAGATAACAATAATAACAGCATTCATACTTTTTTCCCCTTAAATTTTAGAAGAGTCTGTATCTGTAGAAATGGTGGAAAAAAACTCCCTGTAAAATTTGTGAGTAGGTCTTCTGCAATTATAAATGCTTTCTGATCCAAACCTACATGATTTTGCACAGCCCTTTCTCCCTTATGGCTGCATTACTCAGATTTCAAACTCTATTGCAGTGAAATATACTTTCCACACATCACTAGTACCTCCCTATAAAACAGCATAGAGCTGTTTCAACAGAAAATTGTCTGTATATATGATTAAGTTTTTGTTATGTAACTATGCCATTTAGAAACTGTTTTTCGGAATCATGCTGTCAAAACATCCAAAATATGTAACGAGCTCTCAATTTGTGAATTTTTAAATCATTTTATAAAAGAAAGAAAGAGTTAAGAGAGGCCCATGAAAACTCCTCCATACTGTATAGCAGGAATATAGATCCTGCCATACGAGCCTCACTGGGGAAATTTAAAGAAGGAGTTCTAGTAATGTAACGTGATTTGGCAAGAACTGAATTTGAATGTGGTTGTGAGGTCCCCATGAGCAACATATGCTTTTAGTAAGCTGCAGTATGCCTTCCTTTCATAGCCCAAGGTTTTAAACTATTACTTCATGTTTTCTAAAATGACATAGCTCCATGCCAGACCAAAGTTGTTAGTTCTTGATGAAACTATCATATTATGAAATTATAGCTCATCTACAGGAAGAGGGAAAAAGTGGGTATTTAATTCTGACCTCTTTTTTTCTTTAAAAAAAAAGAAAAAGAAAAATAAACAAAGTGCAGGAAAGGAGCAGGAAAGAATGAAGGAGGAGAGGGAGGGAGATGACTGCTTATGATTATGTGGTGACCTTTGAACTTTTTCTGCTCCTGCAGCCAGGAATTTCTGATTTTTTAAATACCTCACTAGAGAGAAAACTTGAAGTATACACTGAATACAAAAATTTTACTTATGTGTTCATGGAAAATTATAGATTAAAACGGGGGAAAAAAATCCTTCCAGACACAAACAGAACTTGAAACACATCTAAAAGCAAAGCCTTCAATCCAGAATTTGAAAACAAAGAACATTTTTTAATTTCTTTTTATTCCAACTTTATGTGTGGGATGAAAATGCTGCCCAGGAAAGTTCAGACATGCCCTCAAACTGTTCTGCATACTTTTACTTCCTGTTTTCTTCATCATGTGGAAGCTGACAAGCTTTCATTTTCAAATCTAATTAGTTTAACAATCTTAATAATATCACCCTTATTTTTCTTGTAATATCATTAATACCACCTCAAAAGCATGCCAGGGCAAGCATCTCTAGCACACAAGCTCCCAGTTACTACAAGACCAAGACAAGAATGTTCCTTCTCTTCTTCCGGGCATAGCTTGCAGCAGAAAGACAAGCAAGATTGAAGGTAAATCACTACAGGTTTAGCAGGATGATTATGTCATTTTCAAATAATATTTCAGAACTTACTGCTACTGGGCTTGCGTGGCTCCACAGAACCAGAGTCATGGTGTAAGGGCATCATTCTGAGCCGATATAGGTGTGCTCTGCCCTCCCTGTGGCACAAGACAGGACCCCTCAGGCAAGTAGTGTTCCACCATGAAGCCCACCCTGGTTTTGGAGGAGGATTACCTCCCAGTCCTTCCTCTGTCCCAGGTGTGATCTGTCTCAAATATACCTTCAGAGCTTCTCCAGGGGCTGCTTTAGCCTCTTACTCAGGAGCCTGTTGTTGAACTGCAGGCAAGATACCTTTTCAGGAAGTGAAAAGAAGCTAGGGCTGGGAAGGGAGGAGGAGGAAGTCTTTTCCAAAGAAGCGGATGTGAAAATGGACATCACTTAAAGCCAACTAAAGAGGAAAACAAGCAAACAAACAAGAACAACAAAAGAACTACACAAACTGCAACCCAATGAAATCAGAAATTTTATTTCCAGGAACACAGACTTTATGAGATCAGTCTGGCTTTTCATTCTGCACTTTAAAATATCTCTTTTACCTTCACTAGGGACTATCAGATCAAGCTGACCTGGCAAACCGCTAATGCAAGAAGCAGCACAGAAGCCACTTCTCATTTCCATGTTCTACCACTTGACTGCAGTAGGACTTGAAGTGGTAGCTTTTGAGTTTTTAGACAACAACATTCAAGTATTCTGGCATATCCAAGAGGTACATCAGTGTCTGCTTGAATGCTGTATTGAATCATGACCTCATTGTTCTACTGACTTTACCAGAACCAAAGCTTGGACTGGTAAGAAAAGCAGGAAAACGGGATCCTAAAAACCAATGATATTTAGATTGAGATGCTAGACTTTATGTTATTTTTCTAAACTCTATCTACTCTTTAACTGGAAAGAAACAGTGTTTACCCTGTTAATATGACTGTTGAACATTCTTTATGTCAATGGATGGAAAAAGATCTCCCAGTCTGCAGCCAGAAACCACTTATAGCTACAATGAATGGCTAAATAGCGGGACACAGGCAACACAATGAGACCAAAGAAAACTGTTCACTTATTTTTCTCTCTCTCTTGTCCTACTTCATCTCCCAGTTTTTTTAAAAGTTTGGCCCTGGCTGTAGATATCTAATCTTAGCTATTGCACCTTGTTTCAAAAAAACAAATTATGCATAGATCCCAGCCCTTCTTCTCCCCAAAACACACGCATTCACTTGCCAGTAGATATGAGGCTTCTGCTCAGATCCAAGGCTTTGACTTTCTCCTTTTACTGCCAACTAAAACATGTTTGGTAACATTTAATTAAGGTTCCCATTCAGATTATATGGTCTCAATGTGAAGAACAAGGTTTTAGCTACCCAACTCCCAGTAGCATGGTTAAAGCCACAAATATCAAATTGGAAACAACACTTCATTTAGCTGTAATATGGAGAGTTATTGCAAATTAAATAATTACCAAGTGATTATTAAACCTTACCTAAAGATGAACAAGCATTATTAATTTCATAGCTGTTAAACCTCTATAATTTTAGCCTTTGTAACTATTTATAGACATTTACTCTTTAGTCTTACAGAGTGCTGTCATAGCTTTGAACATTACACAGCTGTTTTATCCTCATTAGGGTTATTTTAATAGTCTTCAGTTAGTTGTGTTGTAAGAAATAGTCCTCTTAATTAATTATTATTTTTTATGTTTTATATGCTTTTGAGAACTAAAATTCGAAGTAATACCTACCAGCCATATTACAACGTGAAGTCAAACAATAAGGCGTACTGGTCCTAGCATATCAGTTACAACATACATTTTTGTGCAGAATAATACAAATATATATTCCTTTTTCAAATTTCTTTTTTCATGTAGGGAAATATTTTATATACAGAAGTTCCCATTCAGCAGATGTGAAGTACTGAAGCAGGCAATATTAAACACAATGATATTTCGTGTTCCAGGATTTAATGCTGTGGACTTGATTTTGTATAGAACATGCATAAAGTGCTCCAAGCATCAGTGTAAGTGCAGTATAAAACGTGATGAGTAGAACAGGTAGCAAGACAATCTGAATCCGTATTCATGAAAACGATGTAATGAGGTCACTGAGCGACTACTGTCTGAAAACAGAGAAACAACGCTCAAACTAGGGTTGCTAAAGTCTTGTTTCACCAACCAATCATCTCACATGAGGTTCTCTTCACACAGATGAGCTTGCTAACTAGCCATGCCATAACCACAATTTTTGTATGTTCTTTTAGCAGCATATTCTATAACCAGCTGGAGAAGTCTCACAATCACTAGCCCTTGTTGTCATGGGGGACTTCAGCCTCCCAGGTATCTGCTGGAAATACAATACAGCAGAAAGGAAAAAGTCTAGGATGTTTCTGGAGTGTGTGGAAGATAACTTCCTGATGGTCCTCCCTAACCTATTAAATAAGACTCAAGAAAACAAATTTCTTAAGCACACTTTCAAGGATATCTTTTCCTTTCTTTTATTGATAATTTGGTAGTATTCTGTGTGCCAATCAACCACAGGTATGTCAGACTGATGAAAAACTCTGGAGTTTCTATCCCTGTCTCACCTCTAAAAAGGCTGATGCGGTCACGTAAGACCAAATTAAGCAAAAAAATTTCCTTCCTGTCTCTGCTATGTGCTATAAAAATTTGTTCCCTATATAAGTGGAAGGAATGTATCTGCAAGGAAACTGTCTCAGCCCAATCATTTTGTACAAACTAGTGAAGTTACATCACCGGCCAATGACAGACCCAGCCCTTCACAGAGAACACAGTAAGCCCTGAAGCAGTTCAGCTCCTCTCTCATAACTGTCTCAGATTATGGGTTGTGACAATCTGGAAGATTTAGAGGGTGGAAAATGCTTCTGCGTCTACTTGATGATGAAAAAAAAAAAAAGGATCAATTATATTAAAAAAAAAAAAGAAGAATTTCAGTCTAACAATAACCACTGAAACTTCAATTTTCTTACTGTCATTTGTAAAGACTTCCCATGCAAGTTAGCTGACTGATTAACAGGCATCATTAAATTACTGTGTCTAAAACGCTGTAAGGTACTCAAGTGTTGGCTTCCTCTCTTCCTGAGGCCAGGGATGTGAAACACATTTGCAATGCTATAAAGACACTTCTAAAAAAAGAAAGCCGCAAAAACACATGACTGCTTCCTCTGTGAAGTAAACTAGTACATCTTTAGTGGCTTCAACAGAGCAGGCGTGATTTTTACCATCTGGCCCATGGTATTTATTGTTCCTCACTGAAAGAATCTTCCCTTGCCTGCCTTCATATATGTAAATATATTCAGCCTGTAAGATAAGGACTATAAAATGTTCTAGGACAACTCCACATGGAAAGGATTACCTGTGGTAGCCACCTTGGGAGTATATTTAAATATTGCACGTGCACACATTGATGGGATCAACTCTCAGAAACTCATAATGAAAAACTCCTTGTGTCTTTCTGAAAGTTTAAGGGAACGTGGCCTGTAGGGAAAGGTGATCCCAGTTAAAACATTCATCTATGCCATGTGCAAGTGGAACTGTCCAAAGAAAAGCATCATTTTTTTTGACAGAATTCTCTCGCATTTGGAAACTTAGTCTGTAATAGACAGGAAAAAAAAAATCTTTTAATTAAAAAATATACTGATTTTTAGCATACTAAAAATCCTTAGAACCCATCAAATATCTTGCAGCACATCTCAGAGGTCATTCTGAGGCTAGCACATAAAATAAACTACTACACAGGGAAACTGCCATGTGTCTTTACAATTTACTTTTGTGAAAAAGGGATAAAGGAACTGTTTTAATGAGGTGATTTTCATGTGTCTTTTTTTCATACTTTACATAGGCAAAATGAAAATGTTTCTTCCGTTTGGGACATCTGAATTATGTACTCAATGGGACAGGCACTTTTAGGACTGTAAGTTCTGAGGTATAAACAGCCTTCTGTGAACTGAACCATAATTATCCTGTTTTTGTCATACGTGCAAACACAGATTTCAGAAGTTGTCCTCAAGTTCTGTTTCAGATAAACACTATATCTATGTTTAAATTAAAGGTATTTTGGCACATAACAGCTCAAAAATACTAATTGGACAATATAATACATCACATAGTGATGAGAAACTCCATTATATCAATGAATGCAAATATATTCCAGTTTTCTGCATACAGTCAGTGTCTCTGGTCTATAAACTGTGCAAGTCTCTCTCAGTGCTGTGAAAATTCAATCCAACAGCTAAATAATAATCACTAAAAAGTGAAGATGGGGAATAAATCTTCAAGGTTGAGGACAGAGGTTAATCCTCTATCAGAAGACATTCCGAACAGACAGAGTAGTGTGTTTGTTATTTTCATCTTTCAGTTCTGATGCTAAACAAGCTTTTAATTTATTTCTGCAAGCTTTCATTGAGGTTGAGGAAAATCTGAAATAACTCATTTACTTCAGTTCAGTTCTATACTTTTTTTAATGGCCTGTTTGATAGCAGTAGAGCTTGAGTACACCTAGGACAAATTTTTAAGGTCCATGACTGTACTGCCATCCCGGGATGATGGTACCAGGAAGTTGTAATGTCTGTGACCCTAATCTCACAGCCCCTTCACACAAGCTACATATGCAGAGATCCACAAAGATCCAAAGGAACTCCACAGAGGGCAGTTTGTGGGTTCAGGGCTTCAACATCCCTGCCTGATGCCTTTGTGTTTCTAGACATGTATCAGGCAGATTGTATACTGCCTTGGAAATGTTGTTTGTTTTATGAGGGGTGAGGGACGTAATACTGTTATACATATTAAAAAAAAACCCTTAGATTCATTCTTTCTAGCTCTCTAGCCTAAAACAATTTGCAGGATACTGATATATTGTGTGTGTGTGTGGTTCAGAAGAGGGCCACAAAAATTATTCGAAGGGATGGAACACCTCTGCTATGAAGAAAGATTGAGAGTGTTGGGGTTGTTCAGCCTGGAGAAAAGAAAGCTCAAGGGAGACTTTACTGTGGCCTTTCAGTACTTTAAGGGGGCCTATAAGAATGATAGGGATAAACTTTGTAGCAGGACTTGTTGCAATAGGACAAGAGGTTATAGTTTGAAAATAAGAAAGCATAGATTTAGACTAGATATAAGCAAAAATTTTTTTACAGTGAGGGTGATGAGACACTGGAACAGACTGTGCAGAGTAGTGTTAGATGCCCCAGTTCTGCAAACATTCAAGGGCAGGCTGGACAGGGCTCTGAGCAACTTGATGCACTTGAAGCTGTCCTTGCTTACTGCAGTGTTTGGAATAGATGACCCTCCTACCCAGGCCATTCTATTATCATATGTTTCTATGATTTTGAAGCATTTCATAGCAGACTATTACCCAACAACAATACAAGTTTAAAAAGTTTTAAATGAAGAAAGACTGATCATTAAGTATTCATCAGAAAAAGTATTTTAAAATACATACACAAACACAAAAGCAATCTTTAGGTCAAGACTGGCTTTCCATTTGTGCCGTAAAAGATTTTTTAAAGGGGACAGTCCAGCTTACCACTCAGAGTCCAAGGCAAAATAAATCTTATGAGTGTTAGTAAAGGCATACAGCATATAAACAGCATGCAAATTGCATTTTTCACTATCAGTACATTTGAAATTCCTAGCAGACTTTCAAGACTCTGCAGAAAACTAGCAGTATGAAAATTAAATATTTCTTCTGATGCTGTGTTCCTCTCATGGCAAGATCCTGCCATAGGGATTGTTTTCTACTATGTGTTTGCACACTAACCAGTGGACCTACTTCTCCACATGGCAACTATATTCATGACAATAATAAAAATAAGAAAAAAAGGCCTCATTAAATAAACGTTTCAGGACTCGGTCTTTGAAGGTTTCTGAAGATGGAAGAACAATTTACATAGAGAGAATTAACTATGTTGCTCCTCTTTTCTCTTTCTGCAATAAATCACTCCAGGGCTTTGATCGTTCCGAGTCATGTATGGATATCAGGACAGTGCTCCAAGCTTCAGCTGGTATTAGCTCGAAGACCAATGTTTAACATTATAGCCGGTGGCTCATGATCCATCATGTATCTGTGTCTAATGAGAGTGAAGTGCGTGAAAGACTTGATATTGAACATCATCTTCTAGCAAAGAATTAAATTCATCATATTTTACCAGGGTTTGTGCATGCAGAGAATGATCTCTGATACAGTCATCATGCAAATAACAAGAAAATTCAAGTGAAACACTGCACTGATCATCTGAGTCCAGTCAATACTAAATGTGTTATGGAAGACAGAATGTCTTGTTGAAATCATAGGTTATCTTCCCGAGTAAGACAGTTGACACAGAGAATGGAGACAGGAAACTGCTGTTGTTTTAGCAGCTCTTGTTTATGAAACAATTTATGCAAACAACAAAATTAATATTTTTTATTAAAATAAGTGTCAGAAAACTATTGCTGCTGTCCCAGAATTAGTGCCTTGAGGTGGACAACATCATAAATTCAGCTAGAACGCACTTGCTGAATTTCTTTTATGATAAATTCTAAGCTAGTATGTCTGAGCTATTGACTGAATAATGCCAATCATGTGATAAATTTGTAAAGTGATCCCAGAAAATTGAATATTATTGAAACCATTTCAAATAAACTAGCTATTTGAGTTACTGGATCATTTCTTATTAAGTCACCACTAAGTTTTTAACTCAGAAATTACAGCTTTCCTGTATAATAAACATGCAGAATTTAATGATTAGTCCTCTAAGTGTTTGGTTTATGATGAGTAAATGGACATACTTGGTAAAATTTAATAGGCATTTCATGTTTTTCATGTGTAAAAATTTTCTCTCATAACTATTGTTACAATTTGGCTTATGAAGTGAAAAAAAGATACATCACGATAAGGTCTACAATTATTCAGAAGCTAATAAAACAAAAGTGTCACACTCAAGGAATAAGAGGCTGGAATGTTCCAACAATCATAGCATTTAAAAGTGCTTTTTTATTGCTATCTCTTTCTTTTTCCTTTAGTTTTAAAATTTAACCCTAATACTGGGGAACTTGTCTCACACAAAGATCATGCTCAAAAAAATATGAGCCCATCCTGCAGTGGGAAAAGAGATTTTGTCAAATGGTTTCAGGCCTTGAAATGTAGATTTTCTTAAAGTTATGAAGTTAACAATAATTTTGATTAATTTTCACATATTGAAGTAAATTCTTAGCATAACTCTATTTAGTGTGGAGACAGTATGTTTGAAAGTTTTTACCACAAGCTTTTAGCTAGAAAATTTATACCACTTTATTTTTGTGCCAGAAGGTAAAAGAAGGTTTTAACTACAAGCATTTAACTGAAGTCATTAAAGAACTTACGGGATTGTCCATCCATCTCAAAATTATCAAGTACCTTTTTGATCTGAACTGTATTGCAGTTTCAGATAAATTTGGATGGCAGAATAACACCTGCAAACTCATTAGCCAAACCAAAATCTTACAACAGTGGCAGCCATAGAAGCCCCTCCAAAATAATAAATGTTAAAGACATTCCATTTGTACTGTCATCCTCACCTTCAGTTCTTTAAAATAGATGATACAGATTCCTGAGATAATCTCAGAGCTCAGCTTGATGACAGCAGGTTCGTTAAAAAGATTGTGAAGAACAAGCACAGACAGGTGACAAGTCAGGAACCAGTTTAATTGCAAAGTCTGACATGAACAAGAATGATTAAGCATTTTTATAGCATTTTTCATCTTCAGATGATAGCTGCTTTCACACCTGGAGAAACTGAGACTCAAGATTTGATAAACTGCCAAGTTAAAAGGAACAACAGAGAGAGAAAAAAGACTAAATGGGAAATAGTGAAGGCAACATTCAGCTTCCTCCCCCAGAACCTTTCATATCTTTGAGAGATGATTTTTCTCTTGGGGAACTCACACTGGGGAAAGAACTATGGAGAATGGCTGCAAAAGTAGTCAAAGCAAGACCCCTCAGGCATGTAAAAGAGAGTGACCAGCTTTTCACTGCTCTCCTTTCCTCCTCTCCTTAACTAAACCAGCCCCTCAATCCTCTTCTTATTTTATCTTGTCTGTTCCACTTTTCCTTCCCTTCATCCTGCTTTCTTTAAGTAATCTTCACCATTCATCACACCAGAGGGGCATCTGCTGTTATTGCATTGTTCACACTGTTTGTTGCAGCTGAGCCTTCACTCTGTCCTGTTTGTCCTGCTTCTCTGGAACAAGGAGTTTAGAGCAATTCTGAAGGCTTTGAATTTTTTTAGCTTCTATTATCATAAGCATAATTAATTTCATTAAATCAAGGAAATAGCTGTCAAGTTTTGAAAACTTTGTTAGTGTGTTGAAATAATCTCATTTTACCACTACCATTTTAACAGGTAGCTGGATCATCTACCTTAATTCACCTATACTAAAAACTTCTCTGATTCTTAATTTTTTGTATTTTGCTTTGTTTTCAGAAACATAACTGTACTTTCTCTGAGCTGGCATAGCTGATGAGGCTAGACAATTCCGCTGCCTTCAGACCTTTTAATATCATAAAAATCAGATCTTCTACTGAAATAAACTAATGTAAAGTGACACCATTGGGAAATCTGGCTATTATAATTTAGATGGTTATTATCCCCCTATCATCCATACCTAGCCATAATTAAAAATAGTGACTTCAAGAAAAAAAAGTATGTTCTCCTTTCACTGAATGAAAATGGAAAAGTCCCTAATTTCCGTTTGCAGCCTTCCAAAGATATTTCTAGATGTATGATTTACAATGCTAGGAAACAGTTTAAATAGAGCTAAGATGGGAAAACAGATGTATCTTGTAATTAAGATAAATCAATGAATGTTTCTACTTCGTTCAGTTTTACCTATAGGCTATGTGCTTTCCATGGAATTGGGCCACCCATTGAAGCAATCCACACCAATGATGGCAACTGTTTGTTCAGAATCCCCCAAGAATAAAATTCCTGTACAGCTCAACAAGTACAGTGTGAAGAGGCATAATAATTTGCACTCACATAACTTAAAAATTTCCTACTCAGCCTCAAAGCTTGTTTTGCTTCTGCTTTTCCTCTCCACAATTTTGATGTTAGATCAAATATGACAGCCCTTATCAGTCAGCAAAATGAAGCAAACTCAGTCAAAAGGCTCAGGGTAAGAGATTGCTTAAATCACATTCACAGAAGTTATGAGGATTTCAGCTACATAGACTAATATATTGCAGTATTAACTGTTGTAATTTAGCAGCTCATGAGAGAAAAATAAAAACTTGCATTGATTATTGATTTGCTATATAAGTAAGGAGGATGAGTGTTAAAACATGAAAACATATTCACACCTAAGTTGTTCAAGGAATCCAAGAGGGCTACTAGTAAGGCCATCTGGGTAAGACTATACCCATCCTAGTTTACAAGTGAACTAAAAGTAAATTACAATCTTCTCTAAACATCTAAGGCTGCGGAAAGGGAAGATAATCTATTTGTGTCATCAGTGCAGGATTTGTGCTGAGAAAGAGAGACAAGAACTGCAGTGTTCAGCAAAGACAAACTGAGAGTTAAAGTTGCTATTATTTGTTGGGGGGTAACTTACCATCCAGCACCAAGTTACTCTGAAATTTGGTAAAGAAAACCTGACCAAAGGAATTTTGGTTTTGTATGAATGCCGAATTTATTGTTTGTATAGTATGCATTGTAAAAGATAAAGAGTACAAAAACACATAGGCAGTGCAACTGTTGAAGTAAATATGATAAGACAGCTTTAGTATGTCCATTTCGGTCTTGTATTGGAGCAGTGGCCTCACCAGTGCTGATGAGAAGGAAAGGATCACCTCTCAACCTCCTGTCAATACTTTGTCTGACACATAACAAGATCCCATCGGCCTTCTTTGTGGACATGGCACATGCTTGGCTCATATTCAATTGGTTCACCAGGACTGCCAGCTCCTTTATGCCAACCTGCTTTCCACCTGGGTCGTTCCCAGCATATGTTAGTGCATGGACCTTACTCTTCTTCATCTTCAATTCCTTCAGTCCTCTTGGCTTCAAACTTTCTTGCTATTAGGATACGGTTGTGATGTCTTATTACTTCTTCCATTCAAGGTAAATTAATTCTAGAAAGCTTATGTTATCCCTAAAGAACATTTTATTCTAAAGGAATTTAAAGTCTTGCATCACTTTGTAGAAGACTAATGGTTCAACTGTGCATTAAGTCACACTTTCATCAAATGGTCACTGCAATATCCTTCTCACAATGACACTCCATCCTGACACTGGTTGCATTTTAGTGGTGTGATGTAGTGAGTTTGTAAGGAAAACTTATCCCCTAAAGCAGACCTAGGATCTGAAAAACTTTTGATTGCCTCCGAAAAAAATACATTATAAAAAAGTAAGTTAGAATTATGTAGCCCTCTGTGGAAAGGGATGTTTGAGCTAAAAAGTACTGGAAAGCATTGTCACACAAATCAACGGTGAATAGAATCTAACAAGTCTACATATTGCCACGCGGGACAGAAAAGCGCTGTGGTAAGACCACAGGAAACCAAATCTGGTGTCTGAAGAGCTTTGTGATTTCCCAAGAATTTAATCCGTGAAGAATAAACAGCAGACAGGTAGATGTGGTCTTTTTAGACAGCAAGACACACACAAGTAGACATGTGTTAGAATGAACCTACACAAGACTGCTGCTTAGTAACTGCCTGTGAAAACCGGGAAGGTGTAAACCAGTTTTTTTTTATTTCGCTTTCATATTGTATTTGAGTATGAACTAAGGACAAGGGGAAAAAAATGAAAATATAATCTAATCTACTTCAGTGTCATTTCATTTAGACGACAGGCGCATTCAAAGGTAAGCAATCACACAATCAGAAGTAATAGATGCAAAAAGATTGTAACATAATGAAAAATTAACTGAGAAAAAAGTTCTATTATCCATTCTTAGATTGTAGTATCATAGATTGCAGCATGGAACTAGAAGAGAGGTAAGGCTTGTACTCCATTGGTGATTTATAAAGAGAAAGAAAACCCATGGCCAACAAGAAGAACTTTACATTTTGATAAATTGAGAGAACCAGTTTGCCCAAAGGACAAGTCTAAATCCTGAGTCAAAAGTTGCAGTCGCAGCAGGGGACTAGTAAAATAAATGAAAACTCAATTAAATAATATTCTTGGCAATAAATTGAGCATCTCATCATCCCACTTCATACTAGAATAAACTATCAGCACAAAATCCCTTAGATAAATATTTCATGCTTACTTGTCTCTGTAAGAGCAATGATGGTAGGACTTAGGAAATTTTAAGGAAAAAAAATCAGTTATCTCCTTAAAGGAGTTTCTACAGCTTCATATTCACTTTTTAATACTGCCTAATGCAACAATTACTTAAGTTAACTAATATTCATTCAAGAGGCAGAAAAGCCTTTTGGAAGAAGTGACTCACTTTTCTCTCAAGATCTTATCACAAGCTTATATATGCTGTGTCATAAGGGGACATTTGGTCACTTTAATTGCCTTGGAAATACACATATTTTATTAACACAGAGTAGCACTATGCAAACATACCATGAGCAGTTGGTAAGTTTTCCTTGTCTTGCTTAATGTTGCAAAAGTTATCTCTTCAGTGTCCTCCAGAAGCAGCAAACTCTGCACTGTATCCCCAGTTCCTGCTTCCCATTTCTGGGATGATATTTCCTCTTAGACCAATATTCTATACCTCACCATCCCCCATAGCTCTTCTACAATTCTGTGCTGTAAGTAGTAAGAAACTTTTTTACAACGTAAGACTTTTAACAGTAAAGCTAAATCTCAAATCAAAGTTGACACTGTGACTTTCCACGGGAGCTACTACACAACCAAAAAAGCCTTTATTGAGAGAGTATCTTATAACTCTGCCTTAGGTGCTGCAGTAGTCGTTGAAATATATCTAAATGGTCAAAAAGGAAGGTGTCAACATACACCATCAAGCATTGCTCATGGAAGGAGGAGGATTAGTAACATTTCACTTATCTTTATGGCAACTGGTTTCCCTTGTAAGGGACAACAAGGAAGTTTGCATTCATCTACTACCTATTCTTGTGTCATACATCCAGAAAACCCTCCAAATCATATTTGTAGCTTTGTTAGTATCATGTGTCTTACACAGACTGGTGTGGAGGTTAGAGGCCAAGCATTTCTTTGTCAGGAAATGTTAAGTAATAACTGCCACCCAAATAGTTAAGATCATCTAGCTCACCTTCCACAATTCCTCCAGAAGGAAGGAGAAATACTGCGATGTCTTAGAACAAGGGCCCATCCTCAAGTCCAAACAGATCAAGAGCAGAAACAATAGTGTGCTGTCAGAGGTACAGCTTTGCTGTGGAAACATATGCAGTCTTGGATATTTATTTGGTTAGATGTGCACAACAAAAATTGAGGTTAACTGTGAAGTATATGTTTACACTCAGTTGATTCATAAGTTGTTTTTTTGGGGGCTTTTCTTTATGATCCACTAAAGATACATTATTTATGGCACATTGATACTATAAATCAATTAATTGCATACCCTTGAAACCCATGGAATTGGACAGAAGCACAGCCTTTGAACTAATTACTTGCATTACTATTCAAGTACAGATTCAACCTGACATAGCATTCCCATCTCTTCAGGAGCAGAAAACAGGCAAGGCACTCCGAAAAAGCACTCTATTTACTGGGAAGCAGAGTCACTTCAATGTGTGACAATATTGCTATGGATGTCTACAGACAACCACCATGAACTAATATAAATTTTTTGTCATTTCCATGCAGTTTACCTGCAGCAAATTACCAAAATGGCAGCAACAAAAAAACATGCATTGCTAACCTCTTTCTAAAACCAACTATAAGTCAATGGATGCACCTGGCTTCCTCTAGTTCAATAACCCTCAGGCGTTTCAGTAAACCAGGGTGAGGAAATATGATGGGGAGAGTATTGTAGCTGTTAGACCACAAGATGAGGCAGAGCTTGACACCGATGTGTGATAGACCCAAGTGGTTATTTCTACAAGTAGATCATCTAAGCATTCCAAGAGACATGCCAACACCTTTCAAGGTGAAAGCATGCCAGCTGACCTCATTCAGGATATATGTTATTAGGGAACAAAAAAAAATGTGTTTTCATTTCACTCAGAATTCAAACATCCCCAAACTTTCTAGTCTTCCAAATCAGAACGAAGTTAATTAGTCACTTTAAAAGCAATGGAACATAAAAACCTCAGGCTTCTCTTTTTTAGTTATAGCCAATCCTGATATGGTGGTGGTACTGTTGTATAAAAGCTAAGATTGGTCAAGAATCTAAAGAACTTACTTCAACTGTTTCTGTCAAACACACACACACACAAAAATTCTGACATTAGGGTGTCATGCTTTAACTCCAGCTGGCAGCTAAGCACCACACAACCACTTGCTCACCTCCCTGCACAGCAGCAGGATGGATGGAGAGGAGAACGAAAAGAAAAGAAAAAGAAAAGAAAAAGAGATTAATAGGACAGAAAAGCGAGAGATGATGATGATAATAATAGTAATACTAGTAGTAGTAGAAGAATATACAAAACAAGCGATGCACAACACAATTTCTCACCACCCAATGACCAATGCCAAGCACCTCTCTGAGCAGCAATCACCGAGTGCCCCAGGCAACTCCCCAGTTTGTAATCTGATCATAGTATTGTGTGGTATGGAACATCCCTTTGGGGAGCTTGTGTCAGCTGTCCTGTCTGTATTCTATCCCAGCTTCTTGTGCACCTCCCTGCTGGTGGAGCAGGGGAAGATGAGAAGTCATTGATTTCGTAGAAATACTACTTTGCGTCAACTAAAACAACCAGTGTGTTATCAAAATTATTCTCATAATAAATCCAAACCATACCACTATATCAGCTACTAAGACAAAAATGAACTCTCTCTCAACAGAAACCCAGACATAAGGAAACAGGTTTTTATTTCAGTTTCAGATATATAAATATATAAATCAAATCAACCAACCTTACTTGAATTATAGTTTGATAAGCACATACAGAACGCAAAGTTTTGACTCCTTTAGGTTTTAAGGTGTTTCTTTGGAAACTGGTCCAATTTAGTTTCATTGGTTTGAATACCATTTGTTTAGACAAATGAATTAAGTGAATGAGTATTTAATACTTTTACATACTTTTACACTTAATATATTAATAATTAAGTGCAATGATATTTTTTGGGTTAAAAACTGAGACCTACCTCTATATTTTGCTAATAATTTCTTGTTAAACACACATGTACTTATTTTAAAAATAAATTTTGCATGATCCAGTAAAAATCCTTTTAAGCAAAATACATCAATAACTTATAAAATGTAGCATAGAAAAAATGAAACTGAAATCTTATTTTCCTACATTATTTTGACATAAACATTGGAACCTAAATAAAATCTTGTCTTCTTCTAAGCCTTCTAGTTCTAAGGTAACCTGGTCCTTATTCAACACCCATATGGCTGTATTGTTCTTTGGTTTGGAGAGAAATCAAGGAACTACATAAGCCATGTAATCATCCTTCTTTACAACAGCTTGGTGGTAGAACAGAATACAGTGGTGTGTTCATAAACCTGTCCAGAAACTCTGTTGTTTTCCACTCTTTATCAGCATTGTAAAGAAATATGTATGAAGAAAGAGCTTCCAAGACAATATCAAACGGCTAAGCACAGAACGCGGTTGAAACATCTTTAGTTAGTCTTCTCAATTCAAATCCTATAAAATACAAAACAAAAGTAAAACAGATTTGAGGGTTTTCTTAAGGCTTGTTTGTTATGAAACACAAGCTAATGACACTCTCCTTTCTCAAAAGAACACGGCAATATGAATAACAAAAGAAGCTTTAAAGCTCATTTTTGTTAATATCTCAAGATATTTTGAAAGGCTTTTTTTTTTAATTTGAAGATTTCTGTGTAACAGTGCAGAAAAAAGATAGCATTATACACAGAGCGCAGTCCTCCTTGAGATGAACAACAGTAACAGGCAATAAAAATACAGATAAAACAAACCAAATTCATTTCAAAAGAAGTACCTTAAACAACTTTGTGTGTCTGAACTGGTAAATAAGAATTTCTTTCTGATCTCAAATCTGTATATAATCTGTTTGTAAGAGTGAAGGATGCACATCTAGCTACATACAAATGTATAGTGTTGATGTTCCCTGACACCTGCAAAGTGTAGCTTAATTAAAATTGAAGTTGCACAAAAATAACACTTGCATATAAAGTAATCAAGAGTAAGAAGACTTTCTTTAGAAGATATATAGGATGAACTAATCTGCACAGTAGGTAGGTAGAAATCGAACCAGCATGTGTAAACAAGTCTTTTCAATAGATATCTGGATTCAATATTTCAAACATAAGCAAGAAGTTTCAGAGTTTGGTCTGTTATCCTGACCTTTTGGTTTTTTTTTTTAAATTTTCGGTGTAGGAAAATATTTGAGGCGGTCAGGAGGAACTCTGGTCTACCTAAAATTCACACTTCTGTCCTTGTCAGTTGTCCCTTTCAGGTTTGGTTTAGAGCATGGAAAAGATATTTGTGTCCCTAGAAACATTCACAACAACACATTAGTTTCAGCCTTTAAAACAATATTGCAAGAGACAGCACCTTCATAGTCATGTCAGACCTTCATTTATCAAGATGGACTGAATGCCTTTAGCAGATACCAACATGCCAAATCTTGTTTCCTGCATGACGTTATTACCATATGAAATCCTGGCATTAAAAACCTCTCTTCGCTAACCCTCCATATTAAGTCAGTCAAGCAGGAGAGGGATTGAAAATATGTGGCTCATGCATGTTCAGCTTTGAGACGCTGCTAGCATGTGTGCCATCTCAAAAGCTATTCTCACCAGACTGGTGGAAGTTTGGTACCTTTAACCAGTCAGGTTACCCGGTAGACCTATTTACTAATTATTTTTAATGTTCGTTCTGTATTTATTTGCAATAAGAAAGTAATTTGCCTGTGTATTAAAAAAAAAATCCCATACACAAAACAAAAAAGAGTAGAAGTAAGAATTTTAAAAGGATATTCTATGTAATTTATTTTTCTTGTCATTTGGCTGGTGTAAACATTTCCCCAGGTGATCTTACACAAAGACCAGAGAAAGTGCATGTGATTTCTGTCATCTTTCTCATTGATGTCTAGCTAAAGTTATTTGAGAATGTGGTGTGTCTTAAGAGTGCCCACCTTGGGATAGATTAAGAAAGATATTTTAAAATATGCTTAATGTCTGCAAGACCAACTATAGAACCACACACTGGACATCTAGTAAGTTTCAGATCTTTGATATCACAGATTGAACTCACAGTCCAATTGACCTTAATTTTTTTACCTTTGAAGTGCAAAACTGAAGAAAAACCTTGATTTTTTAACTTGGGTTGAGTACCAGCAATAAGATGCAGCTGTCAAACCTAATGGATTCCAAGGTGGAAATAAGACATGACAAAGATCTCCCTATCCTGGGATCTTCTTGTACCTAAATGTTAAAGTGTTAAGACATATGTTCACTATGATTTATCTGCATTTATGCAAATATTCAGTATGTTATTTCTTGAAAATATGTGTTGACAGATCTGCATTTCCGTTAAAATCAGAGTTCCTTTACCTCTCAACAGTATGCAAAACAGACATACATCCTGGAAACATAAAGAAACTAGTGCATGTGGAAGTTTAGTTGGAAAACTAAGCATTTAGCAGTTTTGTTGTTGTGTAGATGTTTCTTGTTCTAAAGTTCTTCCATTAATAAAAAAGAGTTCTCTTTTCCTCAGATTTACAGCAGTGTTATTGCCTCTGAAAATGAATCAGAGAAAAAAACACTATACTTACTGCTGATTTGTGTACTTCTAAGTATAATTCAATTTGCCTGCTTACAGAAGTAACGTTCCTTACTTTTCTAGCAAATCAACACATTTGACATGACAAAAGTCCAAACTCGGAAACAATCCAAACCCTAAACTGAGATCCAACATTATAGCACACATCTCTAAAATATGGCGTTATTTATAGAAATGGAATTGGTTTGGGTAAATCTCCAACCCAAAGCTCAAATTGAACTTTGATTTTGACTCAAAGTGCTAAAACTACAGATTCCTTTTTACTCTATCCAAACCATTTGGTTCACTACTTGTTTGAGGTACAAATCGCTCATGCAGGAATTGTCCAGAAATTCATTCACTGAATGGTGATTTAATCTTTTCTGCAAAGACATAACATTAAAGCTGATACTATAAAGTTTGCAGTCAAAGATAAAGCATTTGCTGTTGGAGGTGGTGCACACTGGGAATTCCTTAGGAGGGCCTAAAAACCACAAGATGCACAAACTACTTTTTCCCTTTTCAGGGCCCTTCATTTTTTTTTTCATTTCAGAGTGCAGTTTGAACCTTGATCCAGTTTAAGTAGGTGGGGACTGGAGAGGAGAAGGAGGGAGAGGAAAATTTAATGCCAACAGAAGAAACACACCAGAAACACTCCAGAAGTATGCTTCCCTGTAATTAATAGCATGATGTTACAACTTGCAGCTGACACAGGTTACAGTAAAAGGTCAGCATCCTGCTGCCCTTTGTATTTACTGCTTTCGAAGATTGTTTCAGACTGTCTTTCCCACCTCCATGTACCCACACTCCCCTGGGTTTCCCTGTCTAACTGATAGTTGCAACATTCTTTCCTTTAACTGCCTTGCTGGCTCTATAAACTGTGGACAAAGCTCCCAAAGGTAAATTAATTCTATGCATTTTTCCCTGCCTGTTTCTCTCATTACCTTCATATGCCATTTTTATTTTTATCACTGCTCTGGGATCAGGACTAATGGGATAGCATTCACCTCCTTGACTCTGGATGTGTGCCCCAGCCAGGTCCCAACATCTTAAGGCGAGAACCAGGACAGCTAAAATAGAAGGAAGCAGCAGCTGGATTTCTGAACAGTGTTAATGAGAGGCCGACCTCCCAGGAAGACCTTAGAGATTGCCTGTGGTACTTTTTCATCACAACTACTACACTGCTTGCATTTGCATTGCCTAGCACTACGTATTGAACCCCACTGCAGCCTCTGGACACGTCCACTGTATTGCTAAGTGAAACTCAGGTACTCTGTGAGCGCTAGCAGGAGATGAAATCCACTGGAATTTTTATGCTTTCTTCCCCCTTTTTTTTCAAGGAAGCAAAACTTCAAGATTTCTTTCCCCCACCTCTACTTGGAGGGATATTTTCTGTTGAGCAGCAGTTTTATTATTAGAGACAGTTACAATGGAAATCTGGATAGGAAGGTAATGACTGCTGGCAACATTTCTCACTTGTAGCTGTCAAATACTCCATATGAGAGTATGAATAGCTCAAATACCAATCATGCCTTGGGGACCCCAGGAACCACATGTCCCCTGTGCCATTGGTGCAGATCAAATAACTAAGAACTTAACTGAAGTGACAAAAGAAAGTATTCTGAGTGGAAAAGAGAACTTCCAGAGTCTCAGAGACTCATCCTACTGAAAAGCCTGTCTCAGAGTTGGGAGCAAAGTATGAATGACCTATGTTTGTATTACCTTCCTAATAAATTTATGAGTAAGGGGTAGAAGGCTGATTCCACTGTAGCTCCTCAATATTTTGACTATCATTTACATGGACATTGTTAAGCCACTCAGGGCACAATGCATGTATCACAGTATCACAGTATCACAATATCACAATATCACAAGGTTGGAAAGGACCTCTGAGATCATCAAGTCCAACCTATAACCCAACACTAACACCAACACTAACACCAACCATCATCTAAACCATGGCACTCAGTGCCTCATCCAGTTTCCCCTTAAACACCTCCAGGGTCGGTGACTCCACCACCTCCCTGGACAGCCCATTCCAATGGCCAATCACCCTTTCAGTGAAGAACTTTTTCCTCACATCAAGCCTAAACTTTCCCTGACGAAGC
This sequence comes from Tapera naevia, assembly GCA_033556795.1. Classification (NCBI taxonomy): domain Eukaryota; kingdom Metazoa; phylum Chordata; class Aves; order Cuculiformes; family Neomorphidae; genus Tapera; species Tapera naevia. The sequence goes on from JAUMJJ010000016.1 coordinate 5,744,979, forward strand.
TTAAGTCCATGCCCTCTAGTTCTGTCACTGGTCACCTGAGAAAAGAGACCAATCCCCGCCCAACTACTTTTAGGTAGTTGTAGAGAGCAATGAGGTCTCCCCTGAGCCTCCTCTTCTCTAGACTAAACAGCCCCAACTCCCTCAGTCGCTCTTCATAGGGCTTGTGCTCCAGCCCCTTCACCATCTTCGTTGCCCTCCTCTGAACACGTTCCAGTATCCTAACATCCTTCACAAACTGGGGGGCCCAGAACTGTACACAGTATTCAAGGTGAGGCCTGACCAGTGCCGAGTACAGGGGGACGACAACTTCTCTGGTCCTGCTTACTACACTATTCCTGATGCAGGCCAGGATGCCATTGGCCTTCTTGGCCACCTGGGCACACTGCTGGCTCATGTTGAGCTTCCTGTCCACCAGCACTCCCAGGTCCTTTTCTGCCTGACTACTCTCCAGCCACTCTGTCCCCAGTCTGTAGCTCTGCATGGGATTGTTGTGTCCAAAATGAAGTACCCGACATTTGGACTTATTAAACATCATCCCATTAGAATCAGCCCAGCTCTCCAACCTGTCCAGGTCCCTCTGTAGGGCCATGCTACCCTCTAGCAGATTAGCCCTTCCTCCCAGCTTGGTATCCTAGGGCTTAAGAGTGTCAAGAACTGTTAGAAGTTTAGGACAAAGCCAAGGTCAAGGGACCTTGACTTCATTGCTTACTAAATAAATGGTAGATATTGAAGTTGCACAACAGCCTTATAAGAAGACATAGTTGGGACTACCCAGAACAAAAGTAGTTTCTGGCTGAAGGATAGCATACTGTTTTGTGAAGGGTGGTTAAATGTATTGTTGTAGGGTGCAATACAGCTCATAAAACTGACGAGGCATGCTGGATGTTGTGACTTTACTGCCATTTGTTCAGCTTCATCAGTGAGGTAATTAGTAATAATTGTATGCTTGGAAACATAACAGTTTTGATCCAGCATGTGACTTGAAGACCAAACTCAGTTTATACTGAACAAAGCACATTTCAGGTATATTTCACATAAAAAAAAAAAAAAACACCAACAAATAATTTGTGGAGAAAGGCAAATCCCAGAACGCAAAGTTTCTGGTAGGTGATTCCATAGTGAAACACTGCTGCTATTTGCTGTGCCTGTGGACACTACACCTGTCTTCTTTCAAATATAGGCAGTGGTCCTGTGGTGGACAGTAGGCTGGTTTTTTTCAGTTCAGAATTTGCAATATGCTCCTTTCACAAGAAGCATTCGGGTGATCTTTCCTGGAAAGAAGGAGGGAAGAGAGTGCTGGGGTCTGCAGAGGAAAGTAACATGCCCTGAGAAAGGCTGAGTGAGCAGCCACACGAGCCAGATACAACAAAAAGTATGTCTTGGAACTAGAGGAGGCTGCAGTGCCGCCAAAACTCTGAAGGTTACAGAAAACAATCAAGCATGAGACCTAACTGCTAGGCCATACTGAGAAGTGGGAAAGCTGTGTATAAACAATATTTTTATAAAGAAAACTATCCTGTCTCCCTCTGATATTTTATGTTTCTCTTTTACAACTTAAACGCTCCACTCTTTATTTTTATAGAATTTAATATTCTTTTTTAATTTTTGAAGTCTTCTGTCCTTACACTGGGAGAGGATTGCAGCATATTAATCTCAAACCTCTGTTTAACTTGGTTCCTGTAACATATCAAGGATTATGGTCTCACTTACTAACTCCTCTTGCAAGAATATTAACAGACCAGGGACTGGCATTATCTCTTACAATCTCTTTCAAACTGGAACTGTACCATAACAGTTTAGCTTTTCAGAGAAAGCATGATCAAGGCTGTTGAAGCCCTCACAGAATAAAGCTTAACTCTCGCAAGCATCTTAAGCAATGAGCAATCCCTTAATATTACATAGGACCAGAAAACTACAAAAGTGCTCTAAGTAGCACTCCCATCTATATTTGCAAAGTTCCAGGAAAAAGATGAATAGCTGAAAGATGGTCTTTCTTCAGACAATATCTTTGCAGAGCTAGCCTGCACTGATGTATTTGATGTTTTTACTTTGAAGTTCTGCCTGAGTTTTCATTTGGCTTCTCTAGGGATAACGAAGCAGAAAACTCTAACAAATGGGTTTATCAGAAGTGTTACATGGTGCTTACGAATGGGATACTGCCAAAAAAAGTTTATAAAGAGAGGAAAATATTTGGCAGTGGTAGATGAAGCTGAAGGGTTAAATAACATGGTTTGGAGGGACCAGATCTGAAATAGCTACTGGAATAACATGAGTTGACCAATATAAGCAATCATCTGTCTGAGGCCAAAGCTTGTGGAAGGCCGACAAAGTTCTGGCACTGAATGCTTTTTAATAAATGTAAAATATTACGAGAAACAAAGACTTCAGGAGCTCCACATCACAGGGAAAAATACTAACCAGGTAGAGCTTCACTTGCTATTGCAAACAGCAAAAGTCAACACCAAAACCAGCATGTGATAAGAAATGCAATACCTTACATCATTTGGCAAACATCAGCAAAGTCAGCAAAGAGAATGAAGTTCAGGTAGGTTTTTTATAGAAGAGATACTTTCTGTAGTAAGAGTCATCATCTGCAATATCATCTTCAATGCAAACATTGTATATTAGTTTTCAGCTCAACATGGGTCCACAATCAATTGTACAAAAGAGTGTTCAATAAAGTTCAAAAGTTATCAATAAAAGAAGGGAAACTACTTGCATTAGAGAACAGAACGTGAGGAGAAGGAACACTAACTACATAGTTAGAGGCTGATGTTAATAATAAGACACAGGGGAGAGAATATACTGAGCATATGCAAAATATGATTTTCAGTCTATTCGTCCATCATGACAAAGATCTGCTCTTGTTATTTACATGTGAGGGCAGTTGCAAACTCCAATATTTTCACTAGTCAGGGAAAGTTAAAACTCAGACACACATGCATATAACTCCATTTCTTCTACTTTGCCTATCCAAAGCCCTGAAGGAAGATAATAAGGGACTTCATACCTATCCTTTTGTCCAAATAAATTACATGTAGTTAAAAAACAACTCAGGACAGATTGAACAAAGAGAGCATCAGGATATAATGACCAGAACAAGCGGATTTTATTGTTCAGAGCTGCAGTGTATGTTTTAGAAAGAAACCCTCAGAGGTCCAGGTGCAGGACTCAAGGCGTAATCAGGCATACTTACAGAAGTCAGCTATCGGGTGCAGTATGACTATTTGTAACTGTGTTTTATGCTGTTGATTTAAGAGTTGGGGAGTGACATTTTGGCTAGGGGAAGAAGTTATGATAACATGGATTGTGTCTTTCTGTGGCATAGAACCTGTACATGGGGGTGTCCCTGATCATCCAGATCATTAATGAAAATGTTAAACAGAATTGGATCCAGTATTGACCACTGGGGCATGCTGCTACTTACTGGCCTCCAAACAGACTTTTTTTCACTCTCTGGGCCTGGCCATTCAGCCAGTTTTCAATCTACCTCACTGCCTGCTCATGCAGCCCATACATCAATAGATTGTCTACAAGGATCTTATGGGAGACAGTTTCAAAGCTCTTACTGAAGTCGTGTAAGGAATATCCATTGCTCTCCACTCATCTATTAGGTCAGTCATGCAGAACATTATCAGGTTGGTTGACCGTGATTTCCTTGTCGTGAAGAAATTATCAGGATGATTTTCTCATCCTGAATGTGCTTGGAAATGGTTTCCAGAACTAGATGCTCCACCACTGCAACAGTGATCAAGGTGAGGCTGACTGGCTTTCAGGGGAAAAAAAAAGTCAGCTGCAAATGAGCAGAGAAAGAAAGCACATCATGTAATTCCACTTCTTTGCTGTATCAGTGTTCAATACAGGAGGGTTTATTAAAAGGACAGCACAACAGGATTCATTACATGCATCATACCACAGCTTAGCCTTTCAAAACTCTACCTTATGTGCAGATTTCCTCTCTCCTCCCACTCTGTATTTTCAGTTCAAGAATATCAATATTTAATAGTAAAATGAAAATAACACGTTCAATGTATGCAGTGGTTCAGGTCTGTTCCAATTTAACCAGAACTTTAGACTTAACGGTGTCATACATTCTGATATTTGGTTATCCCTCGGTTTTCTCCTCAGTGTGGAAAGGCTAATTGATTTGCTGGGGCAGTGCCATGCCAGAAGTAGCTGGGAAGGAGTGAGATAATTAATTAAGCTCCTGCTGAGAATGTAGACCTTTTATGTTTTTTTCCTTTTTTGATAAGCTTCTTTTTTTTCTTCTCAGATCCATTATTAACCTTTCCATAACTGTTGAAATTGCAGGGAGTGGAGGACCTCAAATCTAACATGTGACAATGTAAAGAAAATCAGAAAATCTAGCCCTGTAAAGTATTCTTTTTTAAAAAATTTCATGTTCCATGACAGAATATTAAAACTATGTAGGCACAATCACAATGAATACCCTTTGTTTTATTAAAATTGCTCAAGGATTAAAAAGCAAACTTTGAATTTTAAAGGAATAAGAATCCTTCAATTGGACTGCATCTGGCAGCTGTGACTAAGATGGCATAATTTTGTAACTGTCTTACAGGTTTTATAGCTATTTTATTGCTGTTTTCTGGACTTAGAGGTCTATGCCCCAGAACCTGGAATGAATGTAATGGATAAGGCTGCATAATCTTAATGTAGCATCTTTTTTTGATACGTTATTTACTTGCTCTGTGCATAGTCATCATGGGTTTTTTCATGAGCTTGGTTATTGGCATTTTCTCTGTCTGACCTTATCTGATTGTTACATTGGACTTTCATCCAAACCTGAACTTTTCCCACACTAGAATTTTGAAAGAATACATTCTGGCAAGCATTGAAGACCATTTGCAGAGACAAATGGGAAACTCCCAGGTAGCACACAGCAACATTAATGCCAGTTACTCATCTATAGAGCAGAGGAAGAACCTGGTCTTTACTATCATCATCGCTATGGTTAATTCATTGTAGGTGTGAAAGTACATAGCTGAAATCTGACAAAACACCTGTCTTTTGTAGCAACATTAGACCTGTCTAGTGTGGGACACTACCTCCTCAGGTGTGTTTTATGATGCTTTGAAAGGTGTAGTAAGCATTGTTCTGTAATTACGAAACCAGAATCATCATTTACTGGGAAAAAATCTTTAAAAAATTACACCAAATTACTTTGAAATTATCTTTGATTTATGCTAAAAACATGGCTAATCTTCTATAACACCTTCCTTTTTATCTTTATGCAAATATGATTGCATACTATCAAAATGGCACAACCAGTCATAATAAACAGCTGCAGCTCATTCTCTAGTTAGTAAATGGGAACTGAACGTATGCCATAGATTATGTTTTCTGGAACACTGCATTAAAAAATGCCCGGTTCTTTCCCTGATAACACTAATATTTTGCCTCCCACTCAAGCTGGGAGTGTTGGGATTTGAGTTATGTCTCAGTCCATTATATATATCAGAAAGAACAGAGGAGATTGCATCTGTCTCTGAATTTCAACCAGTACAGCGAGCATTCAGAGCAAGAGTTTGAGCTTACATCTCAATTTACTACCTCAGAGAGCCAAAACACAGCTTATAAAACTTACCTCATATTACTGAGTAAGATACAGATTTGTAAACATATATAACTCAATTTTTTACTATTCACATATCACTTCAGACAAGGTGTCCATTTATGTATAATAGGAAGACAAAGAATTCTGAAGTAGAACTTAACATGCAAAGGGAAAATGCAATCTATTTCACTATATAACATAAAAAAAAATAATTATGAAAAAAATATTATCTCAAATACTGATAATTTATTACAATGTCATAGATTGTTTCTAGACAAGATAGACTTCTTTCTGAAAGTAGGGTATCATAAATTGTTTTTCCTCTTTACTCTCTTTTTCTAATCACTTCGTCATTTAGAAGACAATTTTAAACACATTTTCTTGTAAGATGACTAATTAAAATAAACGTAAGTCCCTAGTAGCACCCACTCAAAGCCTAGCAATGATGAATTTAACATTTAAGGAATTAATACACAATAGTAGCTTTCTTACTCCAGGCAGATATGTTCATCAGCAAAGATAAACCTAATGTATGCAATAACATTCTTTCTATTTCTCTCTTTCTTTCCTTTTCTTCCCCCACCCTTTATTATTTATTACTCTTTCTTTTTCTCTTTCATTTTTACATATGTTGTGGGACATTCTTCAAGAAGGAAACCTTAAATGCACAGGAGCAGGTTGTCCTTATGTGCCGCAAGACAAACCAGTGGGGAAAAAGGAGCAGCCTGGCTTGAACAAGCAGCTTTTGTTGGGAATCAGGAAAAAAAGTTTACCACTTTTGGAAGAAGGATCAGGCAACTCAAGGGATCCAAGGAGACTCTGTGCTTACTGGATACGGGGCAGGGATGGAGAGCTTTGTCATCAAGGACGAGGAAAAGGCTGAGGTCCTTAATGCCTTCTCTGCCTCAATCTTTATTTGTCAGACCAGCAACGCCCAGGGTATTCACACACTGAGCTGGAAGACAAGGAAAGAGAGCAGAATAAACCCCTCATAATCCAGGAGGAAGCAGCTGAGACCTGCTAAACCACCTAGACACTCACAAGTCTATGGGACCGCATGGGATCCATCGGAGAGTCCTGAGGAAGCTGACAGAGGAGCTTTCCAAGCCACTCTCCATCATTTGTCAGCAGTCCTGATTAACAGGGGAGGACACAGATGACTTGGGTTTGCCAGTGTGATATCCATCTACAAGAAGGGCAGAAGGAGCATTACAGGCCTGTCAGCCTGACCTCAGTACCAGGGACGATTATGGAGCGGTTCACCCTGAGTACACTCACCAGGCATGCGAAGGAAAACCAGAGGATCAGGCCCACCCAGCATGGGTTCATGAAAAGCAGGTCCTGCTTGACCAACCTGATCTTCTTCATCTGACCACATGACACACTTAGTGAATGAGGGAAAGGCTGTGGTTGTTGTTTGCCTGGACTTTATTTAATAAAGCTATTGATACCGTCTCCCACAGCATTCTCCTGGAGAAGCTGATGGCTAATGGCTTAGACAGGTGTGCACTAGTCACTAGGCAAAAGAACTGGCTGAATGGCCAAGCCCAGAGACTTGAGGTAAATGGAGTTAAATCAATTTGACAACTCGTCATAGGTAGTGTTACCCAGGACTCAGTGTTGGGCCCAATATTGTTTTATATGTTTATCAATGACCTGAATGAGGATATTCAATGCTCTGTCATTAAGTTTTCAGATGACACCAAAATAGGCAGGACAGTTGATCTGCTTGAGAGCAGGAAGGCTTTGCAGAGGGACCTGGGCAAGCTGGATTGATGGGTCAGAGTCAATTGTATGAGATTTAACAAACCTAAGGTCTTGCACTCCAGTTACACCAACCGCATGTAATGCCTTGGGGAAGAGGGGCTGAAAAGCTGCCCAGTGGAAAAAGACCTTGTATCAGAAATAGTGAGGATAACAGGTCTAGGGAACTGATTTCTCCCCTGTACGTGGTGCTAGTGAGGCCTCTCCTCAGATCTTGTGTTCAGTTTCAGGCCCCAAAATAAGAAGAATATTGAGCTGCTGAAGCACGTCCAGAGAAGGGTAACAAAGCTGGTGAATGATCTAGAGAACAAGTCTTAAGAAAAGCAGCTGAAGGAGCTGCGGGTTTTCAGTGTGGAGAAAAGCAGGCTGGGAGAAGACCTTATCCCTCTTTATCACTGCCTGAAACGAGGTGGTAGTGAGGTGGGTTCAAGTCTCTTCTCCCAAGTGACTAGAAATAGGACAAAAAAAATGGCCTCAAGTTACATCAAGAGAGGTTTAGATGGGATATTAGCAAAAATTCTTTGCTGAAAGAGTGGTCAGACATTGTAATAGACTTCCCAGCGAAGTGGTGGAGCCACCATCTCTGGAGGTATTCAAAAAACATGTAGACATGTCACTTCATGATATGATTTAGTAAGTATGGTGGTGGTGGGCTGATGATTGGCCTTGATGATCTTAGAGGACTTTTCCAACCTAAATGATTCTATTATTTAATGTTTCTGTGATTTTATGAAATATACTTTGTGTTTAAACAGTACACAGTAAAACAGTAATGAGAAGAGCTTTAAGTATTACCGATATACAGATTCATTAGAGTTCGAAGTGTTTCCTTACACATCTGCTATATCATTTTAAGGTCTATCTTTCCATTGGGAGTTTGTGTCTTCAGAAGGTTTTGCCAGAAACTTAGAAGAATACAGTCATAAAGCAGTTAAAATATTGAATAGCTAGCACTAACTAGTTAACGTTTATATATTTTATAAGGAACCTTTTTAGATCGCCCTTTAGAACATATGCTGAAATCCCTCTAAGCAATTTTCTTTATGGGGTTTCTTTTCTCCAGTAAGAGATACAACCAGTGGGCCATAAATCAGTTTTCAGAGCTACTTTAATGAAAACATTCCTTTTTCATTTAATGCTTCCAATGCAGCATCATATTCCCTTCTGTGTAGCAAGAATGGCTGATAGTGGAACTCAAACACATACATCCCTAAACTACGATCTACCTGTTCCCTAAAGGTTTTCAGCAGTTTATTACTGGTATGTCAGAAATAAGATAATATTATTGAAATAAGAACAATTGCTTCATTAAGCTGCAACAGAGTTGCAAATCTTTTAGGTGTGTTGGTCTGCAACATTTTGGTAGTCTTTATTATCAGAGTGTGCGTGCATCCTAATGCTTTGAGCAGGTAGTAGAAGAGACGGAATGAAAAAGCATCCAACTGCATGTACATAACAATTTTCATCAAAAGGCCTCTGTTAACCAGTTGGACCTTGTTAGATGCAGTTCAGACTCAGTGACACTGTTACCACTACAATACTGAAAAACTCAGCTGCAAAACCCCTCATAAAAATTAGCGTTAGAGATGGTACCACATATAACAGAAAGGTTCAGTGGGGCAGGAGTGCTTTAAATGGTTCATTACATCAGTATGGTTCTAGGCACAGCTATCATATAGCAATTTCTGTTCCTTTCATAGAAAGTTTCACTCGGAATGCTTACATCCCAGGACCCACTAATAGGCAAGCCGTTAGCACCTTTGCCCACTGACCCACAGCTGTGCATGGACAAGCTGTTGCAAAACCACAGCTGCTTCCTTCTCACAAATTCTCTGTTCTAGATCCAAATACAAAAAACAGTTTCCCTGCAGTCCAGCCTCAAATGAAAAGCCTCAAAGCACCATGAAACCGTCTACTCTGACGTATTTTCTGGCAGCACAGAAATCCAAGAGCACTTCCTAAAGCAGTTATACAAAAATAATTTGTGCCCTTCTTACCCTTTCACCCCCTTTGTACCTGTACGTGCACAAAGAAAGCCCTAGAACTACCAAGAAATGGTAAGAAGAGTCCAGATTAAAGTAATAAATAAGAAAACAATATTATTTACATCTGACTAAATTCTGGACATTGAAATGTATTTTTATGCAACACTTTCAAATAATGTTATCTTTATTTGCAAAGTAAGTGTAGAGTTGTTGGAAACTTTACTGTGGAAGTAAACGCAACAGTTAACTAAATCTTTAAGTTTTCAGTCCGAAAAGGCATTCTGTCAGAGTGTCTTGGCCCATTCTGCACAGTAATTGGTCAAATACCGCAGTACCTCAAGAAACAGGCATTCATGAACTGATACACGAGGTTCTGTTCCCCAGGTTCTGCATTTGAACAAAACAGAACTATTTCCTAGTCTGGAGCAATGTCGTCATGTAGTTCTACACAGCAACACGTCACTGTTCCCATTTCATGTGAAAATGTATTGGTTCTTTCTTTATTCCAGCAGATTTAGTATTGTCTTTCATAAGACAGCCATTGGTTTGAAAGGTCATAATTGCCTTCAGAGAACCCTTGAAATGTTCTCAGTCCCTTTAATCATACAGAGAGACGTAGATGTTTTTTGAAGCACAGGAACTTCTGTCTTTATAGTAAGTAGCCAAAATTTAATCACAGTACAAATCATCGTCATTCAGTTTCTGTTTGCTGCTAATTAAGCAGCATTATTCCTCAGCCTTTTACATGGGTGCACCATATAGGTACAGATATTTTCAGTATCCATATTTTACACATGTATCCAAGCAATTGCAACTCATTAGGCTGATACAAGGAATTCACTTGCTCCAAAGCAGGCACAGGGAAGGATGTGGATGCCTGTCAAAGATCCAGCTAATCAGCATCAGAAAAAGACTAAGGCTATATGCACAGCTCTCCCAATCAGGAACATTATCCACTTTTTCTCTTATTTTTCGCCATACAATGCTGACCCATCTTATTTGTCACTGATACATAGAATTAGACTTGGGGCAATAAAACCCTAGTGCCATTTAACCCCTTGAAATCTCCACTAGAATATTGCAATGCTGCTGTCAGCATAGTGCCCCTTCCTCAAGTCACAGGATTTTGGTGCAGAAGACAAAACAAGCCATATTTCCCTTCAAGAAAAACTCCTGTTTCCAGTGGTCCCTGTCAAATACAGGCACACTTGGATGATAGAAAAAAATCAAATTGATTTTCTTGTGACTGAACTATAATTTTATAAAAATTCCTGCCAAAATGCAAGCAGTTACAAAGAAGTCTTCAAGCTGCTCACTGGATCTTGTTCTTAGACAGACACATGAAGAGAATGTAAACATATATGTATGTGCAACTGTATGTATTTTTATTTTGCATGCAGTCATATACATATCTATACATATTTTTTAAAAAATCTCATCACACGCAAATGCACAGATGGGGAGTTCTGAAGCTATGACTTGGAGCAAAAAGGAAGAGAAGACAGCATCTACCTCCCTTGTCTTACATTTCCTGACACATTCACTTCACTTCTTCGTGGTTTCAAAAGCTGCTTAAGCCAATAACAATTTAATAGTCAGTATTGTAATTAGCTGGGCCTGAGCTGATATTTTGGTAAGTTGTTTTCATAGTCCAGCTGAGTCAGAATGATTTTCCAGGTGGCCTTGACACAAAATAAAGCTACCCAGAGATGATCAACAGGGCATTCTCCAAATAATTTCAGTATTTTGCTGTAAAACAGTGCACTTTGGGGCTTATCTTCTGTCTCATCCACCAACCTCTGTCGTGAAGGATCTAATAATGGGTCTCACAACATGGTCAATATGATCTAAGTGAGCCATTTATTGAGTGTGCTATACAATCTTATGTACTCGAATAGCTATACGTCACAATTACATTGGTTAACTGGAATTAGTAATCATTATGAACAAAGCTGTACTATTCATGCACAAGTAAATTTCTTCTAATCAATACATTATTGCTTATCACGCGTCTCTACTCTGCTGCTGAAAACAAGCTTGTTCACGTAGCAACTAGCACTTTCTGCTGAGCTATGCTTCTTGTTTCTTCATCTACAACAGTCTTCTCGTTCTTCCTTCAGGATTTGTTACAATATTCTTCTTCCCTTTATCCGTAGCCCTGATTCACTTAATTTCAAATGCAGGGTTGCTCACGTACATCTCATACAGATGTCCTTTGTCTTGTAAAAATTCCTCAACAAGCCTCTATGTGCCAGTTTAAAATGCTCCATGTCCTGGCAAGTTTCCATCCAAGTAAGAAAGTCAGGGTGCAAAATTCTCCAGGATTTTTCATCCACAGAGGTAGTCAAGCCAAGAATCCTGCCTTTACATTGTTTCTGGCTTGCTTTGTGATTCTTGAACAAACTGGGATCTGCAGAGTAGCCACAGTAAGATATATTTAGCCACCATTTACCGACTTCACATATTGCTGCTTGGCACTGTTTCTTGACAGAATTCAAGTCTGAAGTATAAGAAAAAAACACATGCCAAGCAGTTATGCTCGTCCAACAGCACAATACGTTAATTGCACTGTTGTCTGTCCTAAAGGGTTTAATGATAAGTGCTAGAAATGCTTTCTTTACTATGTGGTTTGGAGCAAGGCAGAGGATGGAACGGAAAACTATCCAGTGAGAAAGAAGGCATATGCTATTATAGTAGTTTTTACAGCTTATGTGTTATAGCTTAGCAGCCTCAGACATGATACTCTGTTGAAGAGAAGTGTACCAGTTCTGTTTGTTTCTTTGACTTGATTTGGGACAAGTAGTATAAAACTTGCAATTTCTTCACATTGAATATTTCTCAAAATAGTAAACTCTGCCTGCTGTGATAAGGCATGGAAGATATTCACAATCCCTTCCATCTTGCACACACCATGCTAGTTGAGCTAGGAGGCTTTTGTTCCTGCCCACTCCTCTTCGCCTTCAGTATCATCAGCTCAAAGATGCTGTTTTATTCACTGCCCTTGAGTGATGGCTCTTGTGTTTCTAGCAGGTCAAAACCACAGATGAATTGTCTTTGGCCTGCTGGGTGAGTTGGATAATATCTCTTTTTTCTGCCTCAGCTTTCGCAAGTGTAAGATGGCAAGAATGGTACTTTGAAGCCCATAGATTACTGTTCTAAATAATGGACGGTTTTGGTAGTATATATTCAGAGCTGCCAGATCTAGCAGCTCAACAACACTGAGGCTGCTGCAGCTCCAGGTGCCCAGGTACAGCAAGCAGTGAGCCTGAGCATATACTCCCAACAGGCACATAGGCAATCACACACAGTATATGCATACCACTAAAAACAACGAACCTCACAGATCGAAGAAACAGCATTTATGAAAACACAGACATCACTAGAATCCTCATCCTAGTCCCTGTCTAGCTGGTCAGGAGGAAATCCAATTAATGGAAATACATACATATATTTGTATAAGTATGTGCATGCGTGTGTATATGTACATATACTATACAGTAGCTCTAGACCTCCTTGTCTCCCAGTTGCTTCGTGCACCCACACAAAAGTATCTCTGGTAGATGAACTAGATCCATGAAACTTACTAGTACCCAGCTCAGAACCCTGGTTTATGTAGTAGCTGGCCCACGGCCATTTCAGTAGCCGAGTCTCAGACCTTCTAGTTTCAGCAACATCCAGCTTAGAGTGAGGGCCACTCTAATACATGGCTCCAAAAGCTTTTATTCTACTTTGAATTAGTCTTGCTTGATGTTTGCTAGTGATTGCACACACTGACAAACACGAGGACACCACTGTGCAGTTGCTGGCACACTGAGGCATATCCCAATGACCTGTGGTCCCACCCCCACAGCTGGCACTGAACCTCCACACAAACATGCATATGGGACAGAGCCCTTTCACCCAGGAAACAGAAGTGGAGATAAGCGAGAAGACAGGACAGACAGTATTTATCAGCCCCTCTCACACGTCTTCAGCCCCTTGCAATAAGTGGAGTATTGGACCACACATAACAAAAGCACCTGAGGCAGAGTCCTCACTATCTAGAACAAGTTTCCAGCTTCTCCCAGGACCATCCATCAAGATGCATTTTTCTCCCTGCCACAATAAGGGTTTCTAATGAGATTTTGCATCATAAACTGAGGCTTTCAGCAAGTTTAAAGAATTCAGGTTCTCTGCTAGAAGGAGAACTGAAAAATGCATTGGGAGAATTTCTATTAAATGTGACTATTCAAAATATCAGCCCAAAGCATGGATATTGGGAGCTCTAGCTTGGTTGTTGGCCCTCTGTTTGCATTTGCGACCTAATGGAAGAACTGATGATGAAAGGCAATTCTCATTTTAATCACCCAAAGGATAACCTCATAAATGACAAGTAGCAGAGCAAAGCTCCAGGCAAGTTATGTCCTACTATCTTTAACACATGAAAATAAGAGCATATTCCATTGTTCGTCTATGTTTTTGAGACTGAGGCTGTTCAAATCGACAAAAGCATAATAATGTTCATAGGCACAGCATAGGATTACATAGTAAATTTTGTTAGATGTTTCCAGTGTAAAGTATTATAGTTGTTTTACTTTGCTGACTATCAAATGGTTGCACCTAGGAAACATTTCAGAGATGTGATTCTGCACTCTTGCACCGGTGCCTGTGTGCACTACACAACACTGGCATAAGGACAATTCCTATTAAATACCTAACATATTAGCACCATGCTATACACATAGGTCCACTGATTTTCAGTTACTCTTAAGCTAGCATGTTTGTCAAAAGGAGAAAATGTCATAAAAAAAAGAATGGAATAAAGTAGCCAGATTTATGCCTTTTTACTGTCCAAGCTGCCTAAGAAATAAACCAATCAGAAGTTGAATGTTGATGGAAAAAAATAAAATGTTCCCCTACACAAAGATTTGCAGCACCTTTTTTTTTTTTTCTGAAAAACCAAACACGAGTGAATAGCTTCTTTATAGAAAACACGTATTGTTTTTGGTTTAATTTGTTTATATTTTAAATACGATGGACTCAGGAAGTCTAAAAAATCCGAGAAAAACAGTTAACTGACAGGTTTTTGGGAGGATAAATGTTGGTGTAAATCGTCCCACCCTTTTCACTAAACGTTTTTCCAGAGGCAGCTGGGCAGCTGAATGATTGCTTATCCAACCTAGTTATTTTGATCCTGTTCTAAGTAAAGTTCCTATTGTGCAAACGTATTGTAATTTGTCGTGTTCGTTTCTAGGCTCTTGTATATTATAGGCCTGGAAGGAGAGCGGCTGGTCCTCCCAGACTTGTGTCGTTAGCCTTGAAGGGTTTTTTTACACTTTTTATACTGAAGTAAGAAAACTAGAAGGCAAAGACAGATGGAGCAATGACTTTTTCTCACATCTACTTTCCACACACTTACAAAACTCCTTTACAAAGTTGGTCAAAACCATAGTATGCTTCCTTTCAAAGTACTGTAAGTGGATGATACACAGCTACTCTATGGAAGTAAATGTAGCAAATCTGAGCAAAGGAAGGAGGGCTGAGAACGTTTTGGTATGCACTAGAAAAAATAAAAAAGGAGAAAAAAACAACCCTGCTATGGAAAAGAAAACATGCATGTCTGCTAAAGAAAAACATGACTAATTCAGTAGAGCTGCTATTAAACAAGAGTTTGCCCTGGTGAAAATATTACTCCTGTAATTTAGCCAAGGTGAATGTCAGTTTAAGTTATCTGCTGTGGAAGAGCCAGACAAGTGGATAAGATCTTCGGAGGAAGAGTCAGCAGACGTGTACTTAACTGTGACGTCCAATTTCAAGTTTTCTTCAGTCATTTATACTGGCACATCTTTTTGCTTCATACTCTTCCTCCTGTGTATCTTGTACACTCCCTGTGGTACATCTTACCTTCTCATTCACCCCTATTAAAGAGGTATTCCTGGGAGAATATTCAGGATGATATCCAGGACATTTTGTTGTACAGGTGTTTTTCTACAATCCACAATACAAAACATGAGACATCTTAAACTGGAATCACTCCTCAATAAGCTCTATTATGTTTCAGGAATTAATCAATATTCCACAGAATTCATCTCCTCCTTTCAACTTTGCTGGCCGTGAAGAACTGTGGAAATTCAGGAAGAGAAAAAGAAGAAAGGTTTTGTCCCACCAGAGGCCCAGGTTCAGTCATGTTCGTGTGGCTGCTAGCCTAAATCTGTAGTAGCTCTTCGGCAAGATCCCATCAAACCATTAATCCCGTAACAGACATAGTTACACAAAACCAACAGTGCCACAACACCTCTAATGGTGAACTGTGTTCTCATAGTAATGGTTTAGCCCTTCCTGATTAATATACACTTAAACTTTGAGTGATATTACCCCAAGGCCTATATTGTTCCCAGACATTTGGACAAACTGTGTATAAAAGGTATATTTACAGACAATGCTGCTGAGATTCAGGGAAAATATTTCCTTATTTCCACATTTATTAGCTGAGTAGAAGTCACTCTTTGTTGAGCTACCATCCACCTGGGAGTATTGCCATATTGAGGAGGGAGGGGATCTTAGTAGACAAAGAATGGGAATGCTAGTACAAAAGTTAATAAAAGGTCATTATAGCTACAGCCTGGTTAGTCTTGACATTCAATTATTCCCTACAAGAGACTGCTGTGTAAAGATCATTTCCTGCTTTCTTGTATACTTTCTCCCTTTCCGACTAAAGAAACTGAAAATATCCTTAATTAATTTAGTGCAGGCCAAATAGAGTATTCAACAATGGAAATAATGTATTGCCTACATTTAGATAAAGAATTTAGACTGCTGCTCCAAAAATACCTTTCAAGTGAAACTGGCAAGAGCTGAGCTGACTCAAAAAGTCTTTCAAAGGAGCGAGGGAGCATGACAAGGAAGAAAGATGTTTTATAACCAACAGGATACTCAGCTAATATGCTGGTTAATCCCTTTATTATTGGAAGGGTTTTTGCAACATCTTCAACAGTATTGACATTAAAACGGTATAAGGAGAGCCCATTAACTCTGAAATTTCATAATCGTCACTTGCCTTGTCAGGTTAAATAGTTCACAGCAATGCTATTTACTGAGAGTTCTTTTTCTGAGGGACTAAAAAGGTGTTAATGACATTTTTTCTCAGAGACTGGTTCCTTGTTCAGCACCCAGTCTTCTAGAAGGACTTCCTTCTCTCACTAATTCTATCTATTTCTCTTTTTCTAACATATTCAAAAAAGATTTTTGTTTGATCCTGAAGCCTTGTACAAATGTTAATGATATACAGTCTAACTCCCCACAGGCAGACAGAGCAATTAAGTGCTCAGGGTGACAGAATCAGTGATATAGCTTGTATTTGAATATATATTCACCTGCCTATCAGATTCACCATTGCATAAATCCACATTTCTTCCTCACCGCTTATTCTCCGTGCTTAAGTTTCAGGCTTGTACACCTGAGAAAAAGAGAAGATTGTACAGGCCAGTTCTCTGGCACTGATCACTTTGGGAATCATAATGAAGGCCAGATTTAAAGTACAACCCAAGCAGCACGCAGACCGTTGGAACCATGTTTCCCCTCAAGCAATTCCAGCAACATCTAATGTTATTAATCTTTACTGGCTTCATAGGGGATATACTTCTTATTTTTCTTTCCTGTTCCTCAGCTCTTTCCAGAAAGAGCCTGAACTGTTTTATGGAAATGCTAATGAACTGCTAGAAGTTTAAGTTTTACTGGGATTTTTCGAGAGATGGAATGGAAGAAGAGACTGTAAACATCAAAACAAGTACTCTTCAGATAGCCTAAGCAAATAATAAGGTCTGTTCAAAGTGAGTAATTAATCTAGGATCTAGACAGAGATAACTCTGTAGAAGTACATTGGGTCAAGCATCGTATGGTAAGGCAACAGCATCTATCAGACAAAATGTTTAAGCCTGCACTAGTCATTTTATATAATGGAAAAAAAATGCTGTTCTAGTAGAATGCTGTTAGAGAATCAGTGCCTGCTGCTTGGAAAATAAACACTTCCACCTTTATGAACCAGCAGACGGCCATTAACCTACGACAATATTCTGTTCTATGGACATTTGCCCTTAATCATAAATAGTTTTAAAATGTTCTGTCAAATTAGTGATTATATGAAAACTGTTATTCTAGAAATAGAAGGTTCATTAAGGAATTTTATGACCAACACATCCCTACGGCATGTCTATACAATTCTGTTTTCATAGGAGGCCACAGAGAAAAAATGCATGTGTTAGGAATACTAGGACATGCAAGAAATACACTCCTTGTCTCTCCAACAGCTACTTTTTGTGACTTCTCACAAGTTATCACTGTGTTAACCTTACCGTCTTATAACACATTACATGTGGAAATCTGTTTACTACCTCCAGCTGTAAAAAAGGCCCTCCATTCAAGGATACTGTGGTGTTCTCAACTGAATCGGGATGAAGCTTGCTTTGTAGGTTAGTAGTGATAAACGTGTTTGTGGTTTTGCTTCACCTCGTTGGCAACAGAATAGAGCAAATCTTTCTACCTGCATTTTCATTAATAATAATCTGAAGTTTAGAGTAATAGCTTAGAAAAGAAGAATAATTAGCAGATACCAGTAAATTAAATGTTAACATTTGGTTGATCAGGGTTCTTTTCAGTCTTGAAACATAGTATTTACACTTCTACAGTATCAACCAGTGCCCGAGATCCCTTTCCATGTGATCTTTCAGTTAAACAAAGGCAAAACCTAAGGATCATAGCCTCTGAGTACCTTCCAACACGCATCATACACCGAGGCGGTTTGCAGTTATGATTGAGGGTCTACAGAAAGGAACATTGAACAAGAACAAATTCCACTGGAAACTCTTTTGAGTCATTAAGGCATGTGTTAACAAGCCAAAAAAATTTCAACACATGTGAAATACCTTGTTAGAATGCTAAATGTGACTCAAAACTCCAAAGCTAGGAAATTGCCACGTCTCCTTACTACAGTTCACAGTGAGAAAGATGCACATATGGTCTTCTGCCAGTAGGCCCCCCAACAGTGGGCCAGTTTACATACCCTCCACACATGCCTGGAAACTTTCATGCTTTGGCTGATCCTGAAATATTTCAACAAATGTATATTTTCAAAGAGGAAAGTATGACTGGAACATCATCAGTCATGTAAAGATAGTATCATAATTCTGTCGGTTCAGATCATTGGTTGCCACCATAAAATGTAAGAATTGTGAAAACTATTCTGGTTTTAAGAAAGCTAAAATCTCCTCTGAAAACTGCAGGAAAATTGGTATAATCCATCCCTAATATAAGCTCTGCTTATACAGTACTATTACACATTTCTTTGTCTCTAGTTAAAGAGTCTTAAGAAAAGATAGTAATGGTTGCCTCTTCATTAGATTTAAGAGCAGCCTAAAGTTCTAAGTTTTGAGGGCAGCAAGTGAGGCTACTAAAGGGATATCAGCAGCAAACAAAAGCCTGAGAGAATTGTGGACCAACTTCTAAATAGGATAAGGGAACTGACGGCAAATGACATGGAATGGCAGGAATGCTTAACACCTCTTCCACCTCAACGTTCATTAAAGAGAGTAGTCTTCGGGAATCCCAAGCTCCTGAGATTGTGAGAAAGCCCAAGGGAAGGTAGTTGTACCCATGGTAGAGGAAAATCAGATTAGATAACACTTAAACAAACCCGGACCCCCGGCAAGATGCAGCCAGTGAGGACTCCCTCCCAGTGATGGAATTGGCTTATATCACTGCAAGGCCACTCTCTGTTATCTTTGAAAGGTTGAGGGGAATGCTCCTAATAACTGAAACATTGACAGCAAATGTTTCTCTTTTCTTGAAGAAAGACCACTACAAGGATATAGGAAAGAACATGCTGGTAAAGCCTCATATTAATCCCTTGGAAGGAGCTGGAGTGAGTAATTCTGGAAAACATTTTAAACACATGGAGGAGTAATAAACATGTTTCACAAAAGTAAATTCCCAGCAGCCTTCTGCAATGAGATGGGCAATGAATTCCACTCCTTATTGGACGTCGAGGGATATATAGTAACTAAAGATGCAGAGAAGGCTGAGGTCGTTAATGCCTTCTTTACCTCCGTTTTCAACACTAAGACAGATTTTTTCACTGGAAAACTGGCCTTCTGAAGTGGTGGATGGGAGCAGGGTGAAATATAGCTCCCCTGTAATCCAGGAAGAAGATGTCAGAGACATGCTGAGCCACTTGGATCCTCATAAGTCTATGGGGCCGGATGGGATCCATCCTAGAGTGATGAGAGAGCTGTCAGATGAGCTCGTTAAGTTGCTTTCCATCATCTATCAACAGTCCTGGATCACTGGAGAGGTTCTGGATGACTGGAAGTTGGCCAATGTGACACCCATCCACAAGAAGGGCCTTAGGGATGATCCAGGTAATTACAGACCTGTCAGTCTGACCTCGGTTCCAGGTAAAATTATGGAACAGATAATCCTGGGCGCAATCATGCAGCACCTGCAGAATGACTGAGAGATCAGGCCCAGCCAGCATGGATTTAGGAGCGACAGGTCCTGCCTGAACAACCTGATCTCATTTTATGACCATGTGACTCGGCTGGTTGGACAAGAGGAAGGCTGTGGATGTGGTATACCTGGACTTCAGCAAGGCCTTTGACACCGCCTCCCATAGTAGACTCCTGGAGAAGCTGGCAGCCTGTGGCTTGGACAGGAGTGATTTATGTTTGGTTAGGAATTATTTGGATGGCCGAGACCAGAGAATGATAGTGAACGATGTCTAATCCAGTTGGCAGCCGGTCACCAGTGGTGTCCCCCAAGGGTCAGTGTTGGGCACGGTCCTGTTTAATATCTTTGTTGATGATCTGGACGAGGGGATTGAGTCCATCATTAGCAAGCTTGCAGACGATACCAAGCTGGGAGGAAGTGTCCATCTGCTGGAGGGTAGGAGGGCTCTACAGAGAAACTTTGACAGACTGGAGAGATGGGCTGATTCCAATGAGACGAAGTTTAACAAGTCTAAGTGCCGGGTTCTGCACTTTGGACACAACAATCCCATGCAGAGCTATAGGCTGGGGACAGAGTGGTTGGAAAGTAGTCAAGTGGAAAGGGACTTGAGAGTTATGGTAGACAGGAAATTCAACATGAGCCAGCAGTGTGCCCAAATGGTCAAGAAGGCCAACGGTATCCTGGCCGGCATTAGGAATTGTGTGGCCAGCAGGACTAGAGAAGTTATCATCCCCTTATACTCGGCACTGGTTAGGCCGCACCTTGAGTACTGTGTCCTCTTGGCCCCTCAATTTAAGAGAGATGTTGAGATGCTGAGGAGTGTCCAGAGAAGAGCAAAGAGGATGACAAAGGGGCTGTAGCACAAGCCCTATGAAGAGCGACTGAGGGATATGGGGTTGTTTAGCCTGGAGAAGAGGAGGCTCAGGAGAGACCTTATTGCTTTCTATAACTACCTAAAAGGAGGTTGTAGGCCGGCAGGGGTTGGTCTCTTCTCTCAGGTGACCAGTGACAGAACAAGAGGACATGGTCTCAAGCTCCATCAGGGGAGGTTTAGGCTGGATATTAGGAAAAAAATTTTCATTGAAAGGGTGATTCACCATTGGAATGAGCTGCCCAGGGAGGTGATGGAGTCATCATCCCTGGACTTGTTTAAAAACAAATTGGCGCTTGGTGCCATGGTTTAAATGAGAAACAGGTGTTGGTGTTGGGTCATAGGCTGGACTAGATGATCTCAGACGTCTTTACCAACCTTGTGATACTGTGATACTGTGATACTCTGACTGGCATGGTGAATGAAGAGAGAACAGTAAAAGACATTTACCTCTGCTTCAGTAAGGCTTCGACACTTCTATCTTGCTCTTAACATCCTCATAGGCATGTTGGTGAGGTATGGTCTAGGTAACTGGATAGTGAGGTAGATTAAAAACTGACTAACTGGCCACTCTTGGAAGGTTGTGATAAAAGACACAAAGTCCACCTGGAGGACAGTAGCCACTTGTGTACCCCAAGGGTTGATTGTGGGACCCTTATTGTTTGTCATCTTTGTAAATGGACAGTGGGATAAACTGCACTTTCAGTAAGTTTTCAGATGAGGAAAGCTTTGTTCAACAGAGCATACTGCTGTGATCCAGGAGAACCTGGACAGGCTGAAGAAACAAGCAGACAGGAACTTCATGCAGCTAGACCAAGGGAAGTGCAGTGTCCTGCACCAGGGAAGAATAATCTCAGGCACCAATACACACTGAGGGCTAACAGGCTGGATAGAAGGCCCTGGGGAGTCCCGATGGACAACAAGCGGACCACAAGGCAGTAAAGTTCTTCTGCAACAAAGGCAACCAACAGCCTCCTAGGTTGCCTTAAGAAAAGCATTGCCAGCAGGTCAAGAGAGGTGATTCTTTCCCTCTATTCAGCCTTCGTGAAATACTTGTAGGGTTCTGGGTCCAGTATCGGGCTTCCAAGTATAGACGGGACATAGGCATAATGGATTGAGTGCAGGGAAGAGCCACCAAGGTGGCTAATGAATTACAGCATCTTTCATATGAGCAGAGGGTAAGAGAGCAGAAAGTGTTCATCCTGAAGAAAAAAAAAATCCTCTGGCAGCTGTTTTACATGTGTATTAACACCTGATAGAAAGGAATTAAGAAGTAGCAGCCAGAGTGAGTAGGTTGGGTGTGAACAAGAAGTTGGATGGGGTCACATCTAGGGCAGCTGACCAGAATTGACCAAAAAGATATTGTATACCTTATGTAGCAGGAGTCCCATACAATGCGATTTAGTGACTTGCCCAACAATCATAATCGGTACAATCATCAGCTTTTAAAAGGAAGAAGCTCAGAAGAATATGTGGCAATCAGCTAGTTTGAAGGAAATGCTGCCAAATCTTGTGTTTTCCGGTACCTAACTCTACTTACTTCCATCAGTTCTCCTCTTTGAGAAGACCAGTAGTATTCAGCTAATACACTGTGTGACTGAACAGATAATCGATTGCTGCATCATCATTGGCAGTTTCAGTTACATCAACACAAGCAAGCCACATTACTGAGTATTAGATTGATCAGATTAGCTCACTCCCCTTTCTTGAGCCGAGAAAGTTCAGAGATTGCATGGAGCAAGATTCCTGTGAATAACAAGCTCCTTCCTTTTTACTTGAGTAACTTTGGACTTTCCTACAGGCTAAAAGAACTCATGCATTCATTCTTTGTAATTGTTTTTCAACTGTAACATCACCTTCTCACCCAATTTTAACAAAAATTGTACAATTTACCTGGACTCTAATGAAAGTTTTGACAGCATTCTTCTGGAGAAACTGGTTGCTCATGGCTCGGATGGGCACAGGCTTTACTGCGTAAAAAGCCGCTTGAATGGCTGGGCCCAAAGAGTTCTGGCAAATGGAGTTAAACCCAGTTGACAGCCGGTCACAAGTGGTATTCCCCATAGCAGTGTCGAGCCCAATTCTGTTTGATATCTTTATCAGCGATCTGGATGAGGGGATCGAGTACACCCTCAGTACAGATGACATTGAATTATGTGGGAGTGTTGATCTGCTAGAGGGCACAAAGGCTCTGCAGAGAGATCTGAATTGATAGGCTGAGGTCAATTCTGTGAGGTTTAACAAGGCCAAGTGTCAGGTCCTGTACCCTGATCACACCAACCCTATGCAACGCTACAAGCTTACGGAAATGGGACTGGAAAGCTGCTTGGTGGAAAATGACCTGAGAATGTTTGGTAGCCAGCTGAGAATGAGTCACCAGTGTTCCCAGGTAGCCAAGAAGGCCAACAGCATCCTGGCTTGTGTCAGAAATAGTGTGGCTAATAGGACTAAGGAAGAGACTGTTCCCCTGCACTCAGCAGTGGTGAGGCCAGTCCTTGAATCTTGTGTTGAGTTTTGGGCCCCTCAGTACGAGAAAGACATTGAGTTGCTGAAGCGTGTCCAGAGAAGAACAAAAAAGATGATGAACCATATAGAGGACCAGTCTTCTGAGGAGTGGCTAAGGGAACTGCGGTTGTTTAGTGTGGACAAAAGGAGCCTCAGTAGAGACCTTATTGTTCTCTATAATCATCTAGAAGGAGGTTATAGTGAGGAGGGTGTTGCTGACCTCTTCCAAGCAGCAAGTGAAAACACAAGAGAAAATAGCCTCAAGTTGTACCAGGGGAGGTTTAAACTGGGCATTAGGAAAAATTCCTTCACAGAAAGGATTGCCAAGCATTGGAGCAGGCTGCCTAGGGAAGCTGTTGAATCACCATCCCTGGAGGTATTGAAAAGATGATGGGGTGCTCAGGGATATGGTTTAGTGGTAGCTTGGCAGTGCACGGTTAATGGTTGGACTCATAAAGTTCTTCCAACCTAAATGACTCTATGATTCTGTGATTCTATGAAAAATTACTGGGTTATGTGGACTTTTGTATTTAATGTCGCCTTTAGCAATTGTAGCACTCCATCAGAAGATTTTTGTTCTGCCTTGGGTTTTGTTGAAAACAGGTTTTACTTGTCTCCCTCAAGCATAAATCTATGTATGCACGTGTGCCACTTTCTCAATAAATTACTGTCCACATCTTCAAACTACAAGTTGTCCCTTAATGTCTTTTAAATCATGTTTTAGAATATAATTCTAAATAATATTATAAATACCAAACAAAAATTCAAGGAAGTGGACCTACACCTTCTGCAAACACTTAACAACACTACACCTCTGTTTTGTTCCTGCTGGCATGAATCATGGTCTTACATTTAAACTCTCTCACTTTTGTCCCTCTAGGCCTTAGTCACTGCTATTGTTACTGTAATTTTGTCAGCGAATTATCCAGGTGGTGCAGAATGGACAGGAATTCTCAGCAAAGAATTGTAATCTTCCACATCACGTTAATATGGTCTGGCTTTGCTATACTAAAATACGTAGCTCTAAGACAGACGGTGGTGGAAATGTAATTTGTGAAGAATTGTTAGGAGGCACAGGGCCCCTAACGAGATGAGTAATTCAGAAGTCACGATATCAATCTTATTTCTCCCAGTAATATCTTTGGCAGCAAACTGGTTTCTCTCTCTCTCTCTCTCTCTCCTGGTTTTCTGCTTTCAAAGAGTTAACAGCAAACCAGATTGGAGTGGCATGTTTTACCATGTCTCCTGCATGACTGATACCGCAATCGATCTGCAGCGGTTCATTTTCTCTCTGGAATCTCTGCCTACTGAGAACACAAACACATGTGGAACCAATAGGAAGCAGACCAAGGGGTTTAAGAGCTCTTACCAACGTATGTCAGAAAGTTCTCACTTAACAGATGGGGCAATTAATAAAACAGTCAAGTGGTATGACTGCATCAAGGTGCCTTTAAGTGCTAACAATCCTCTTTTGTCTTACTACTGTAGTGTACAGATGTATTCCAACTGAGAATAAGCACTGCATTGTGCCCATGTTTGCTATTGTACAGTGCCACAGTATTTATAGGGTGCCAGGTGTCCAAAGACTTTTATTTTAAAGACAAACAGGAAGCTGGTTCCCTGCCTTCTAATTCCTCCCTCCTCTAGAATTTCAGATGATAAAGTGATCACTAATCAGGGTAAGATTAAACTCTGCAAATAAGTCAGTCTTTTTATCAATTTGTAAAGGAAGGATTTGCCATAAAATAATGCTAACACAAAGTGGCCTCAGTTAACATGCATTTTTACTGTACTGATTCTACACAAGTAAACACTTTATATGGCTGGGCATACCCTGCAGTATGCTTTCTTACATCACCTGTTGATTCCCATAATTAAATAATAATTTTAAACTTTCATGTTGAGATATGGATGTAAAACTCTGGCTATTGTTCATTTAAGATTTTGTGAAACTTTATCAGGATTATTAATCTGGGTGTCCTGACCAAATTCCACTTTCCTCCTCTATTCCTATATCACATCTTCTTTGTCGTTTTCTTCTCTTCCTTTCTCCTGTCTTTTTCCATTATCTTCAATCTGAATATTACACACCACAGCCGGCGCAGGACAACTCTCATCCTTGGAGATGCCTGTTCTTGGTTAAGCCCAAACAATTTTGGTCTTGTTTTAGATGAAATTGCTTTAAAAATGCTCTTAAAGGATATATACTGATTGTTTGTTTGCCTCTTCTGTATGTCACTGTACTTTAATCCAGGATGGAAATACTACAGTGAAAATGAGACTGTTTCCTCAGGATCACTGGCTTACAGACCTACAACCACTTAGCAAAAATTAAGTCTAAGGATATGCAGCATGACATAAAGTAAATTGAGCCAGCCTTAACCAAATTCAGTCCTAAAACTCCACTGATGCCATTTACTACTCCTCTAGACAGCGAGCCTGGCGGATATCTCCCAAGCTACTGTGACCTTATGTGCGTGGACTGCTGCCATGCTCATCAGTGTGCCCTACCTGCCCACACTTGTGTGGTGGGCTGCAGAGCAGGCAGACAAATTGTACTTCCTGCTGTGTCTACAATCATTGTTCATCCTTGTTCAAACATCCAATAGCCACTTCTAGTAAAAAAGAGTAACAGTTCTAGATAAAAGAACTACCATGTCAAGTTTTCAGAATAAAAATGGCACTGTCGTTTCATCTGATGAAATCTTTATCATCCCTGCCACTAATGCATCTGCAAGGCTCAGTTTGGTTAGGGCTGGCGAGTTTCTTTGTCTCATTCTGTGTATCTATTATTTATAGATTAAGATATTACTTATAGATGAGAAATAGCTGTACTGTAGCAGAAACCCTTTCATAATTGAAAAAAATAAAACCAAATTTACTGGCATCATATTTTTCATCCCAAGTTTATTGGAAGCTTTCTTTTATTACCTAATCTAAATTTTTATAGCAACAATATCTAGAACTCATGCCATTACTATTTCTTTTATTCCATTGATAGCAAATGCATTCAGCATGAAAAAAAAAAACAGAAAACGAGTTCTGCAGATTTTCTCATGTCTGGTGCAAAGATCCTTCAGAAACAAAACAGCCGATTCACACGTTCATCACGGCAACCTTGCTCATCACTTCCATGTTTTGCATCCTCTTTTTTGTGATCTAGCTGCAGGTTATCTCAGTGGTTTCAGAAGGTGCTTTGGTTCTCACAGACAAGCAGGTATATTTCCAGATATGTCTACAGGGAAAAAATACGAAAAAAAGCAAATTCTCCTTCCCTCTTTTGACTACCCTTCAAATATAGTTTCTTTCTTGACACACCTTACCTGCTTGGCTGCTGTATAGATAGCTAAAATAGTTACCTGATTCCCTTTATAAACATATAAAACTAATAAATTGCTTCAGATTGCTTTTCAGGAAGAAGGCATCAAAGACAGCCAGAAGGCTTTCAAGTTGGAGGACTTCAATCACATAAAGAGATCCCCCGTCTCTTCTCCATCTCAGAAGCCTCCAGGACTCAGCACAGCATTAAGAGTTTTGAAGAGTTGCTGGGGAGGAGGCGTGGCCCAGTCAGCCAGTTACACACTTGTACAGTGCAGCCACACTGCAGCTTTGGCCAACTGAACTTGTATACAATGCCCCACAGAGTTTAAAGACCTCCTTCTGTAGAATGCTAGGACGGCACTAGCGGGGCAAAACCACCTGGTCTGCCTTGCGGTGCGAGCTTGTGGTGTGAGCTGCAACAGACCAAATAAGCAGAAGGTCATCTGCATTGCCCAGTGACAGTGAAGGCAGATCTAGTCAGATCAAGATAATGTGGCAACTAATGCCGACTTGGTGCACTGGAAATGGGCACAGTGGGCTGGGCACATTCAGATCAGTGGTTTCAGTTCCATGCATACTGAAGTGTAGCTGATGCACAGCCTATCTGAAAACAAATGTGTATAATGTGCCAGTAACGTTAAGCTCCAGTTAAATATATCAAGCAATCACACTCTCTAACCATGCCTCCCCCTACTTACCTATGCAACATACTAGTCTAACAGCAAATATTTTAACAAAATGCTCCTTTGCAATCATGCTATTGTTTTGGGAAAACAATTCTACAGTTTTTGTAATGTCCATATTCCCTTTCCCCAAACACACAATTTCCTGCCGATCATGAAGGAACACTGAGTGCCAGGCACTTTGACAGGATGTTTGCTTGCTGCAGCCGTTAGCCAAGTTGCAAGTCTCAGCACTTACTTATACGGAGTATCCAAGCATTAGAAAATGTCTTGAATAATTATTTTATCTTTAATAGGGTTGTTTATACTCTGGAAGAGAGACAGATTATTCCCAAGTGAGGAAAAGTTGCTAGTGAACCCAGAACATTCAACAGTTCACAAATTTTAACAGTTCTGTAGAGCAGATATAAGACAACTCACAATGTTTCCTTAAACACAATTCGATCTTTTTAGTATTGTCAGTAAAGTAACAGAAAGCACAAGCATGAGAGGCCTTGAGACTATTTTGCCATTGTTTTGCAAAAGATCAAAGTCATCCAAAACAGTCTCTGGTTAGCTTTCTATAGGCACACTTCTACTCTGACTACAAAGCATTTCAGGACATCAAATACTGATATTACACTGCAAGATACAGTGGGAAGGCAAGGATAATGGCCTGCCATGAATCTCAGTATCTCATCATGTGTTTTCTGTGTACTGCTCCATATTCTGCTATTAACCTTCTTTTGTATCTTCCAGATAACAAACAGGTGCCACTGTGTGTGAAGAGGCTGGGTTAAAATTGTTGTAGTTGTGCCTGTTTGGATGGAAGAAATTTGGGAATTCAAGACAAATGAGATCCTAGAACCAGCTTAAGCAGTAATTTGTGCAGCATTGTTATTCTGTACTAACTTAAAGCCACTCAGAAAGGGGGATTTATTCGGAACATAACTAAAGGTTCACATTGAACACAGAACAGAGAATTAGTTTCTTCACTAGTGTCTCTCTGTCAATGCCTTTGTAAATGTTTTAAAGTTTCTATTTGTTTCTTTCACAATACTCTATGCTTCCTTATGTATCACTAGTATTTCAGCGAGTGTGCTCAAATTTAATGTACTATTTGTTTTCTCAGATAGGATGAAAATGCGGTATGTGAGAACACCTAAGTCAACATTCGAGGCAGGACCTTTAAAACCCACGGCTCCTAAATATATGTTTCAGAATACCTCAAGATTCAATAGAAGGCAAGAAAGTGTCATGCTAAACATCAGTCTTGGGAGATATACACAGTGAAGTCACACAACTGCACATCTCTGAGTGACAGAGCATCTGCTTTCCCAAACTAACAATTTCTTACTTTCCAGGCACATGCGTAGCTCTTCATCAGGTTTCCAATTTGTGTCTTTTCTCAAACAAGAAGCTGCACTACAATACAACAGTTTGGTATGCCTGGACTGGTGGGTAACATAAGAAAATCTATGATTTTCAGAAGCCTTCAGAGAAAGTTTTTTCTGAGTTGTTGACTTTGCACATACCCAAGAGGCCAATAACTGAGCCTAAAGAAATCTATCAGTAGCATACTGACCCAGGAACTGAAAGAGTTGTCAATCTCAATAGCCAGTGTTGATTGAGCTTTTTCTGCTATTGACTGGCTAGTTAAATTGATCTCCTAGAGATTTAATTCTGACTGAGCAAGAAAAATAATCTACAGAAGCAGAAACATACCTGTGTCATATTTTATTAAGCCAGCCCCCTTGGCAGTCTCTTCTCTGTCATAACGGGGTCTGAAAACAGTTTAGATTAATTTTCTGCTCTCTGCATATCCAAAATGAAAGCCTGATCTTTCATCCCTACAGCCTTAATACGCTGAAGACAAAGTGAACTCTCAAGTCCATATTATGATTTGCAGCTTCTCCAAATAACTGTGCAAATCAAATATGTGGAAGTTATCTATGTCTTCAGTGAATCTCATCAAAACAAGATCTTGTGTTTAAGGACCTTATAAGGACTCAGAAAAGGTAAAGTAAATTTCTTTTTCTGCTGACATTTTCCTGTTACGTCATAGAGTGTATTACTTTGTCTTACCAGCTGTAGCTGGACTGAGTGGACTGAGTGAAGGAAGGATGCCACTACATATGCCATGGTCTTGTGCTCCTAGTTGCTAGGGCTGGGGACATGGCCAGGGCACTCTCTGGCCACATTAGATCCAGAAATCTAGACATGGAACAATGTTACTCTTGTTCTGGGTCTTCAGTTGAGTACAGAACTGGTATAATGCCGTAGTAGACCTGAAAGTACTCTTAGATGCACCAGACTAGATATGGCTTTTGCCATAATTGTTAATTTGTAAAAAAAAAAAATAAAAAATAAATACTTGTTTCCTTCTGTACTTAGACACCTTAGATTTAAAGGTTTTTCAGCTAGTGAGGAGATGTAAGAATTTATACACAGAAGTTATGCGTTTTTGTAACAGGTACTTCTTGCTTCTTCTGGGTGGACTCAGGCTTTCAACATACTGTAAGTACAAAATACCGAATAAGATGTGTGCTTACTGTGCAGCTGTGAAAGGCTTTATCCAAGATCAGAGCACACTCTAGGCTGATAATTTTCACTATCCAGTGTAAAGACAGTTTTTCGTATCAGTCATTCTCCTGCAACAAAATTTGGGAATGCAGAGAGAGAATATGGAAAGAAAGACAATATAATGAAAAGAAGAAACAAATCCACCCTATTTTAGGTCATGATGGTTTGAGTTTGCTTCTGTTCCATGCTGTATTTTAGCTCTTAGGTACCATGGTGACTGAATGTCTATTTAAAATTCACATATCAGCTAAATTAAACAGGCAAGTTTCCCCACAACCACACCTGGCTGTAAATATCCATGAATGGTGCCACAAAACCTTGAGGAATTTTCTTCTTCAAGATCCTAGAGGTCACTGTCCATATGTTCAACCCAGGCATGTTGAAGTGTGGATCCCTAAAAGCTCCATAGGAGAAGTACTTATTCACGGCTCCAGGCAAAAATCCTTTTAAGAATAGAAAACGTCAGAACTTATAACATAGGATTTAGTTAGAGGTGAAAGGACAGTACAAACAAAATTTAATTTGTGAACCGGAAATATAATTTAAAAAATATATTCATGTAGATATTAGCTACTGAAAGTATTTTAATTTTCAGAATCAAATTGTTGCCAATCTATGTCAGAAACCCTGCAAACAACAAAAGAAAAAAAAGGGACTTTTTACAATAAGAAGCAGAGCTCACCAAAAGAAGAAATAGAGAAAAAGGAAAAAAAAGGGAAAAACTAATGAAACTAGGGTTAAGTGTATTTAGTTTTGTTCCTTACATAAGTTTTGATGTTGTAAATTATGGCACATTTTGTACTGTATGTTCCCTCAGCAAGCCAAACAGAAACTTGTCATCATGGTTTTGAGAGCACAAGGCCTCTCCTTTCTCATGTTTCAACTAAACAGTCTCCACTTGGGCTGAGGAACATATCATATAACATAAATCACCCTCTGATAGATATTTGGCAGCCAGTCAGCACCACGGGCTATGCAACGTTCAGTACGGAACATTTTTAAGGTGGAATATAGATTTTGTAACTTAAAGCCTTAATAGTATCTCAGAACAGCTTACTACTTCCTGGTAAAGAAAAAAAAAGAAAGAGAGAGAGTCAAGAAAGCAGAATTCTCCGTATGGTCTGAATAATGCATGCATACATACATACATACATACATACATACAAATAATAAGCTATGGAAATTTAAACCTGCAGGGTTTATTCAACCGAACAAAAATGACAAAATAAAGAGTATAATTACAGCTAACCCTATAGCAATGAAATAACAAAGAAGTACTGGAATCTATTTCTTATGTGTTAAAGTTCTTAATTATTTCGTTGCTGTAGAAGACAGAGGGTTTAGATACCCAAGCACATATAATCCATTCTCTGATAGTTTTGATAAGAAGATTTCATCCAAAATTTTAATCTTGTCAGTTATTTGTGAAACGCAGTGAGAGAGTGAGGGAAAGCAAGAGACCTGATGAGAGAAATGGCATTGAAAACACAAATGATCATAATTAACCCCTTAATTTTAGTGTCATTGGTTCACTCGGGAAGGTATCCTGTATCATAATTCTGTTAATTTCAGGGAAGCAGCAGCTGCTAGGAGGGGTGCACTGGTTGACAAAGGTATGTAAGACATTTTTCCATGAATTTATGCAGTGCACCATGGGACACGTAAGGGTTAACTTTATGGTTTTGGGACGTGTCTTAGTGTTCTCAATGTACTTAGACTCAGCAGTTCTCAGAAGGATGAAATGGACACAGGAAGAATTGCAGAGCATGTGGTATGGGGGTTGGATTGGAAGAAGCAGGGACGCTTGAGGAAAAAAAGCAAGCTGCTGCACAAAATCCAGAGCAAGTTAAAGTAGATATTAACTGAGTTTTTTGAAGAATCAAGTGTGATGTTCTAAATTTTTTTTTATTAAACTCTCATCTTGTTAAAATTTGAGGCTGCAAAAAAAACCTACACTTAAAAATTATAGCAATTTTTTTTTAATTTATGCAGTGTTTTTTGCAATGGTTAATTTTATTTAACATGAGACTATCAGAAATTATAACTCAGTTACTGCTTTTCCTTAATCATACAGGTTGTTCATACAGAGAAATTTCAGAATTTAAGCTTAAGTCTAGTCACTACCTACTTAATTACGAAGCCTTCTGAACTTAGAATGTGGAAAATTTAGGTAAACATTTTGATTATTAACCCCTCTCTCTGAAATTCTCTAAAGCTAAACACATAAAAATTAACAATCAATAGCACATTGCACATTTCCAAAATGGTCAGCACATTGCACATTTCCAAAATGGTCAGCATAAGGACATGATACAGAAACGTTCTTCTTGTTGTTTACATGTTTGATTGTTTCTCTCATCATCTGAAAATCAACAGAGGACTCTGCAAAGTAACTGCTACAAGCATTAGCAAAAATCAGTTTTCTCTGTTCTTTATAAAGACAATTCTCTGAGCTGGCTATTTAAACCATCAAGAAACGAGACTTTACTAATTGCTGTCCTTGCTGCTCCTTCAACTCGTAGTATAAATGGTTAGCATCCTGTTTATGTAGATGTATATGGCTACTCAGACATGTTACAACAAAATACTACAAGGTCTTATAATTTTTTTTTATATTTGATTTATTTATATTTGATTTATTTATTTATATGATTCATTTATATTTGATACATATTTATATCAAGCATTTCTTGATCTATAAATGCATATATGCATGGTCGTAACACTACTTTGTGCTCTCTGAGAATGAAACTACGGTTAAAAGAAAAACTACAGCATGCAGACATGTCTGTGCTTTCAAGTTCCCAACATCCCTGTAAACAATTTGTGATTGTATATATTTAAAGGAAATATTAATTTAACTTAAATTATTAATGAATGTCATAGCTACAATACAAAAAGTATGACATAGCCAAGTAGACAGCGGTATTTCATGCAGTATTTAAACCTGATACTCTGGCCCAAAACACCATGAAAATAAACATAATTAATCCTGTAGTTTGTAGAACAATTTGAACACACACCAGAACTTTCTCCTTACCACCTTTTCAACAGTTAAAGAGATCAAGTTCCTCCGAAAGCTAAACCTATGTGTTTGATTCCATGTCTCAATATTAATGAATTAGTGCATTGCACCAAAAAAAAAAAAAAAACAAATTAAGAAGGATTCATACTATGTCATTTACATATGTAAGGTTTATGTATGAAACTGCCAAACCCATCCAAGAGTGACAGTGCTTTTCTAGTTCTGGCCAGTGATGAAAAATGACAGTGTTCTTAGTATGGTCTCCCTAATGGCCCCTAATTTCTGCAAATGTTCCCTCAAGTTGCTGTTAAGCATGGAGATCAAACACAGAACTGATCAGTACATCACCAAGGGGGCAAGAAATGGTTCAAGAGATAAAGCAGAGCACCATCAGTGTCCATGAGGAAATGACAAGCCAGGCTGTGATGAACAATTTGATTTTGAAAGGCAGTAAAGATACTTCATGTTATTTCAGCTTGTATCATACTTTGGACCTCTTTCTAATCTTTAATACATGGAATGAAACTATGTTTTTAAGACACAGTCATTCTTTCTAGTAATTTTGCTAACAATAAGTACAGTTAGACCAGCACTTCTGTGCAGATTGCATACCAAATAAAGGCCCTACTTCACAGATGTCTTAATGGAGTTTGAAACAAAACACTAGTAAATCATGTATTGATCGAAAGGAAAGATAAGTGCACATACTCAGTGATGAAAACTGTTGTAGTAAGTGAATTGATTTCCCCGGGGGCTTTTATAGGTTAGCAATGCTTATCAGATGTAAAAACAGAGGAAGAAGCTCATAAAACAGACGTTTCAAAATACCTTGTTTGTATTAATGTAAATGAAGGTTGCGAATATTTCAGATGCCTCGTATATTATTTTCCCCAATGAAAAAAAAAAAAAAAGAAAAGCAAGTCAAATAAACCCCCATTAGAGAAACCAGCAAACCATTCTCCAAGGATGAGTTTAGCTACAAAATTAGGTTTTCACTTTCTTAAAAGATGGCACTAATACACTTTAGAGAGTCAGACTACAGCCTCCGTAACTGCATGGTACAGAAACGAATTAAATTTTGTTTTCCCATATCTTGCATGAATGGAGTGGGTAGTCCAAAATAAGGTGTAACTGATTCTAGTCCTGGTGGTGTCAAGACATTTCATGTCTTCTGAAGGAGACTTTTCTTTGTCTGGGAGTTTCAGAAGATATATTACCTCATCTCTTAATGACTTCAGCATGATTTGTGAAAACATGTGCTGAAAGCTGAGCTGTAAATGAATAGCAAAAGGAAGGTGCAATAGTAATGTGTGATAGGGCATTTCTGTACCTCTATTAGTACAGTACAGGTATAAAAACATAGAATCATAGGATCATACAACAGCTTGGGTTGGAAAAAGGCTTTAAAGATCACCTTGTTCTACCTCACTGCAATGGTCAGGGACACGTCCCACTAGATTAGGTTACCCAAAGCTTCAACCCTTGAACACCACCATGGATGGGGCATCTGTGACTTCTCTGGGCAAATTGTTCCAGTGCCTCACCACCCTCAGAGTAAAAGATTTCTTCTTAATATCTAATTGAAATCTTCCCCTTTCCATCTTAACCCCATTAATCCTTTTCCTATCACTACAGTCCCTAATAAAGAGCCCTCTCCAGCTTTCCTGTAGGCCCCTTTAAGTACTAGAAGGTCTCCCTGGAGCCTTCTCTTCTCTAGGTTAAGCAACCTCAACTTTCTCAGCCTGTACTCATAGCAGAGGTGCTCTAGCCCTCTGATCATCTTTTTGACCCTCCTCTGAACTTTCTCTAACAGATCCATGTCCTTCCTGTGCTTAGGACTCCAGAGCAGGATGCAGTTCTCTGGGTAAGGTCTCAAGGGAGCAGAGTAGAGGGGGAGAATCGCCTCCATGAACCTACTGCTCACGCTGCTTCTGATGCAGCCCACAACACGGTTCTCTTTTAGGTCTGCAAGCTTCTAATCCACCAGCACCCCCAAGTCCTTTTCTTCAGGCCTACTCTCAATTCATTCTCCTCCCAGTCTGTATTTGTTCTTGGGATTGTCCCGACCCAGGTGCAGGACTTTGCACCTGGCCTTGTTGAACTTCATGAAGTTTTGCACAGGCCCACCTCTCAAACCTGCCAAGGTCCCTTTGGATGGAATCCCTTCCCTCCAGTATGTCAACAATGTCACACAACTTGGTGTTGCCAGCATACTTGTTGAGGCTACTCTCAATCCCATTGTCCATAGAATCATAGAATATTCCAGTTGGAAAAGACCTTTGAGATCAGGAAGTCCAATCACATCCATCATCCACTAAAACATGTCCCTCAAAAACTCATCTTCCCGTTTTTTAAACACCTCCACAAACGGTGACTCAATCACCTCCCTGGGCAGCTGTTCCAGTGCCTGACCACCCTTTCGGTAAAGAAATTCTTCCCAATATCTAGTCTGAACCTCTCCTAGTGCAACTTATGGCCATTTCCTCTTGTCCTATCACCTGTCACTTGTCAGAACAGATCAACATTTGCTCTGCTACAGCCTCCTTTCAGGCAGCTGTAGACAATGATGAGGTATCCCCTCAGCTTCCTCTTCTCCAAGCTAAACAACCCCAATTCTCTCAGCTGCTCCTTGTAGGACTTGTTCTCCAGCCCCTTCACCAGCCTTGTTGCCCTTCTCTGGACACATTCCAACACCTCAATGTCCTTCCTGTAGTGAGCGGCCCAGAGCTGAACACAGTGCTGGAGGTGCAGCCTCACCAGTGCAGAGTACAGGGGCACAATCACCTCCCTGGTCATGCTGTCCATGCTGTTTCTGACACTAGCCAAGATGCCATTGGCCTTCTTGGCCACCTGGGTACACTGCTGGCTCATATTCAGCCGGCTGTCAACCTACACCCCCAGGTCCTTCTCCAGGCAGCTCTCCAGTCTGTCTTCCCCAAGCCTGTAACACTGCATGGGGTTGTTGTATCCCAAGTGCAGGACTCGGCACTTGGTCTTGTTGAACCTCATCCTGTTGGTCTCAGCCCGTCGATACAGCCTGTCCAGATCTGTCTACAGAGCTTCCCTTCCTTCAAGCAGCTCAACATTGCCACCCAGCTTAGTGTCATCTGCAAACTTGCTAAGGATGCACTCAATCCCTTCGTCCAGATCATTAACAAAGATATTGAACAGAACTGGCCCAGCACTGAGCCCTGGGGAACACCAGTCGTGACCAGCCTTCAACTGGATATAACTCCATTTACCACCACTCTCCGGGTCCGGCCATCCAGCCAGTTTTTCACCCGGCAGAGGGTGTGGCTGTCCAGGCCAATGGCAGCCAGTTTCTCAAGCAGAATACTGTGAGAAACAGTGTCAAGTGCTTTACAAAAGTCCAGGTACACCACATCCACAGCCCTCATCCATTAACCAGGAGACCTTGTCATAGAAGGAGATCAGGTTTATCAGGCAAGACCTGCCTTTCATAAACCCATGTTGACTGGGTCTGATCACCTGGCTGTGGTTCATGTGCTGTATGATAACACTGCTCCATGGCCTTCCCCAGTACCAAGGTCAAGCTGACATGTCAGTAGTTTCCTGGTTCCTCCCTCCAACCCTTCTTGTAAATGGGAGTTATTTTTCCAATCTCCAGTCAAGCAACACTTCCCCAGTCATCCAGGACTGTTGATAGATGAGGGAAAGGGGTTTGGCAAGGACCTCCTTGCCAGCTCTCTGAACACCCTTGGCCCCATAGACTTGTGGATGCCTAATTGGCATGGCAGGTCTCTAACCAAATCTTCTTGGAACATGGAGGGTTCACCTTCACAGTCTTCTGACTCAGGAGGCTTGCAGTTCAGAGAACATTCTATCTTACTACTGAAGACTGAAGCAAAGAAGGTGTTAAGTACCTCTGCCTTGTCCTCATCCGTTGTTACTACCATTCCCCTTGCATCCAGTAAAGGAGGGAGATTCTCCTTGGTCCTCCTGTTGTTGTGGATATACTTGAAGGAACATTTCTTGTTCTCTTTCACCTACCTGGCCAGTTGAAGTTCCAGTTGGGCTTTAGCCCTTCTAATTTTTTGCCTACATGATCTCACCTGCTCTTTGTAGTCCTCCTGAGATGCCTGCCCCCTCTTCTAAAGCTCATGTATTTTCCTCTTTTTCCCGAGACCAACACAGAGCTCTCTGTTAAGCCAAGCTGGGTTTCTTCCTTGCTGACTCATTTTACGGCACACAGGGATGGCCTACTTTTGCTCCGCCGGAACTTCCTTCTTGAGGAGCATCCAGCCCCCATGGGCTCCTTTCTCATTTAGAACTGTCTCCCACTGGACTTTATCAAGCAGCCTTCTAAACAGTTTGAAGTCTGCCCTCTGAAAGTCCAAGGTGGCAGTTCTTCTGACCATGTCTCCAACAAAGATGTTAAACAACTCTAGTCTGAACACAAGCCCCTGAGGAACACCTCAGGTTGTCATTGGTCACCACTTGAATATTGAGCTATTGACCACATCAAATCTATCTTTCCAATTTAAAGTAAAGGATGTCATGAGGGACAGTGTTAAATATTTTGCACAAATCCAGGTAGATTATGTTGGTTACTCTTCCATTATCCACCAATGCTATAACCCCATCACATGAGGCCACCACATTCATAAGGCACGATTTGCCCTTAGTGAAGCCATGTTGGCTGCCATCAATTTTGTCCTTACTTTCCACGTGCCTCAGCAGAGTTTCCAGGAGGATCTGCTCCATGATTTTGCGGGGCACAGACTGCGAATGGTCAGCCTGTAGTTCTGTGGGTTTTCCTTAGTATCTTTTTTTTAAAATGCGGGTTATATTTCCCCTTTTCCAGTCAGTGGGAACTTCACTATACTGCCACAACTTCTCAAATATGATGGACAGTGGCTAAGAAACTTCATCTGTTGGTTTCCTCATGACCCACAAAACATCTTGCCAGGTCCCATGGACTTATGCACCTTCCAGTTCTTTAGAGCATTTCATTCCTGATCCTCCCTACAGGGGGACTGTTCTTCTATCTCCTAGTCCATGCCTTTGCCTTCTGTGACTTGGGCATTGTGGCTTAAGCCCTTGCCAGTGAAGACTGAGGCTAAAAAGTCATTGAGTTCCTCAGCCTCCATATTCTGGGTCACCATGTCTCCTGTTTCCTTCCAGATAGGACCCACAGTCTCCCTAGTCTTCCTTTTATAGCCAACTTACCTAAAAGCTCATCTTGTCATTCCCCACCAGTACTTCCTTGTTAGTAAGAACAAGGTACAACGTAACACCTTCCCTCATTGTCTCTTCGATCATTTGGAGAAGGAAGATATCACCAACGCACTCCAGGAACCTTCTGGATTGCTTGTGTTCTACTGTGTTGTCCCTCCAACAGATGTTAGGGTGGTTGAAGTCCCTGAAGAGGACCTGAGGCACATGAACACGAGGCCATGTCTGTCTGTCTATAGAGAAGATTAACACCTCACTCTTCTGGTCTGGTGACCTGTAGCAGACCTTCACTACAACATTACCTGTCACTGCCTTCCGTTTAGTCCTGACCTATAAGTTTTCAGTTGGCTCCTCATCCATGCTGAGGTGGAGCTCCATGCACACCAGCTGGTCATTGACATAGACTGAAACACCCTCTCCTTGTCTCCCCTGCCTGTCCTTCCTAAAGACCCTGTATCCCTCCATTCTAACACTCCAAGAACAGGACTCAACCCACCATGTCTCTGTGATGCCAGTGAGATCATAGCCCTGCAGGCATGTGCACATCTCTAACTCTTCTTGTTTATTCCCTATGCTATATACATTTACATAGAGGCACTTCAGTTGGGCTCACAATGAAGATTTCACATGAAATCTGTGGTAGCGTGGGTTTATGTCTACTTAGATGTGTGTCTAAATTCGTACCATGTCAATATGTCTATCTTAGCACTGACATGGAGGTTACAAGAATTAACTTAGATTATGTTATTATCAGAACTTTACTTGGCTTTTGAGATGTGTTTTGGTTATATTAAGTATTCACAGGTAAAAGAGAATTACTGAACTGGGAAAATCCAGGCATGTCTAGAATGAGCCAGTTTTAACTTGTTGTAAATAAGATCTCATTTTGATCTTTGTTCTTTTCTCCTGTGTCTTAGATCTAAGGTGACTTCTTGCACTTGAGGTTGCAAGTTTAAATCTTCTTGCACCTCAGGTTGTTCAAGTTTAAATCTTCAAAATACTTTTGTAAGTCTACCTATAAGTCTAAAATTAGGTGTCTACTGCCCCTGAAATTCAGTAAAATAGATATCTAAGTCTGTAAGTAATCTTGGAAAGTGTTTTGTTCTTCTGAATAAATTATTATCTTGATATTAATATTTTAATTGTAATCTCATCTTCAATCTGAAACACAGCAGAGCAAAAACGTGTCTTCCTAAGTAATCTTTGAAGAGTGCCTGTTCAAGCATGCCTTTTGGGGAGTTTTTAATGAAAGTTAAGAGACATAAGACAACAGAATGCATTGCAACAGTGAACTCTGAATTTTGATTAAGTATCCTCATTTTTATTTAATTCTTCCCTACTTCTTTCCTACTTAATATCTATTTAGAAATGCCTGAAATGGAGAAGGGATACTGATTACTAGAAAGGAGTCAGTCAAAAGAGATATGTAGTCTTCCTTGCCTTTAAAAGATGATGACTAAAATAGACCTGACTTTTTTCGGGGCGGTGGGAGGGACAACATTATTCATTATTAGTTATGAATTAGGTCATATAAAAGAGGAAAACTGATTGCTACTAAGATTTCTGAGCTAAGATGCTCTTTTCTGTAATTCAGTCATCATACTTACTAAACAAAATACAGAAAGACCACACTTCCATCAGTAAGGGGTTCTAGACTTTTTTTTTTTTAGGTTATGGACAGCACAAAACCTTTCAGTTTGTGTGTGACAGCACACCAAAAACAGAGCATCTGGAAAGAACCAGGTATTTTTTCAAGTAAACCAGCTTGCTCATTTTCTTTCTGATGCCGTAATTTGACCATCAGTGCTTCCAAACTCTATAAACAAGGTGTCAGCTACAGGAGTGAAGTTTTACTTTTTCATAATTAATCTTTACTCAGCTTCACAAAATTGATCCCCTTCAGCTGCCTTCCAAGCTGTGGGAACACTGCCCATAAACCACTGTTTTGATATGAAAATAAACACAATGGAATTCTTTACACTCACGGGATGGTTATAAGACAAAGATGGGGAAATAAAGAAGAAAGAAGCCTCTGCAATATGCTAAAACTTGCATCAGTAGAGGTTTAATTCGCTATTTTTTTTTACTAATTGTTTAAGTTACAGGAAGCCACTTGGTACGAAAGAGACGTGGAAGGCGGGCTAACAGCACATGGTTCTTCCAGTGCCAGCATTCCAGGTAAGCAGATCTGTGAACGTACCTGTAAAAGGCAGTGCTTCAGGGAATAGCAATGGCTTTTACACAGGATGGGGAGAACCTGACTGTTCTCTATAGTAGATAGCCCTCTAACCACCTGGATTTCTGCAACATCACTCAGAATGCCAAGAAATGGCTTCTTTTATATTCTCTTATAAGGCAGTTTAACAGACAGGTCTGACCTTCCAGAATGCATTCTTAAAATACAGATGTAGAATAGTTTTATCTAACTAAAAAAAAGAAAACCCACAAACAAAATCTCTCTTTGATACTTAAAAAATTATCTAACATTATATAATCATTCAAAATACACGCATTTGAATCTTGTACATTTGTAGCCCCACACTGTATGAGTAGATTAGCTTTTTCTGCTTGTCTTACTTAGCTGCTGTTTTCAAGAGGTGATTTCTGTGCATTACTTGCCACATACCTTCAGAAACAACACTGCAAATTTCACCACAGTACTGAAGATCGCCAGTCCGAGGATCTGATTTAACAAATCAGAGAACCAGCAAATACAAACTTCCAAACCTGACTTCCTTTAAAACAACGCTTTTTAGGGCCAGGCATTTCTTAGTACAGAGCGATTTCCACCATAAGATTTTCACCATGTGGCAGTATAAGATACCTAATAAATCCTATGGAAAGTGGATGTGGCAAGTAGCCTATAATAAAACTTAGAGACTTCAGCCTACTTCCAAATGAAGTGGGTTTTTTTATATTATGAAAGCTATAAATTGCTGCTTTACCTAAACTGAGAAATTCATTCCCACTTACAAAATTAGAACCCCCAAAATCCCCAAACTCACCTTGCAGTTTTAGAATATTCATACCCTGTTCTCTGTGAGGTGTTGGATGGGCACCTCTAAGCGTCCAGTCATACTTAGCAACTTCATATGGACTTTTTGTTTCATTTAGTCTTGCTATTTAAAGACTCAGAACAAGCTCTGTTCTATTCAGCTGAGGTTAAGAGTAATCCATTCTATTTTTATCCAATGAAAACACAGTCAGATTTTTTTCATAAAGCACCCACCCCATTAAGTATGTTGTATTACTATACATTCAACCTTCTATGTAGTGAAACCACAAAATCTTTATTGTTACTGATGAAATCCACAGATCATCATGTTTTGTTTGCTGAATAGGAAGAAGGAACTTGGCCAGATTCCTGGGGGGAAAGATAGCCTGTCATATTTGCTGAGACTTATTAATGAAGAAGTACTCAGGATGACCTTTCTTGTGCATTCCCACTTCTTCTGCTTTGAACACCATTATCAGAAATGAAATTTCAGGAATTCATCTGAAATCAAAATCACAAGCAGTTAAGGAAGGCTTCTCTCTATTGCAGTCATTGACTCCTCCACTTAGTTATGCAAAATTTCCTCATAATTATGGTTGCATATTTTAACGTCATGCATCTGGTTCTGTCTCTCCTTCCATTTGTTTTCCTGTTCCCAAGATAATTACATTTTGACAAAAACGTATTGAGACATCTGGTTTTGCTTCGGATCCCCAGGTCATTCTGCAATCATAACAGCAGCACAGCACAGTTCAGCCATTTTTAACCGGGGAGAGATTTGCAGCAACAAAATTGATGGTCAGATTTGAGAGAATCTCAGTATAAATCTGCCAGCTGTTTTAAGGTGGAAAATGTCAGGATATTTGAGAATGGGAGGGGAGATGAAGAGGAGAATCTTTCTCATAATGCTATCCTTCCAGTGCTTCTAGCTCACCTCTAATAATGCTAACTGACTGTCAGAAAATGTTGAATTAGTGTGGAAAGGGACAGGTAAGACTGGCAAAAGTAAAAGCAATTTTTGATTGCACAGTGGACAGAAACTATATTAGACCATTTTGTGAAACAGCAGGCAGGAATAAAATGATTCATTGAGAGCAGGGGGGCATGTATTCAAATAAATGGGGCATGTGTTTAAACCCACTACCACCATGGCTGGTCCAAATTTGAAGCACAGTAACTCAGATTGCATTTCAGCATCCTGTCTTGCATGTGACTACCTTAGAGTTTAACACATACAGCAAACCAAAGTTTATCTTTATTAAAACTCATTCTAGGTAAATCCTACATAGTGAAGAGTTTCCTGCTACTTCATAGGACTCCTCTCACAAAACAGTATGTTAGCCTTTCTAAAGTTAGCACAAAAAGTTAACTTTCCCAGCCTTTTTTCTACCAGAAAAATACTTATTTTTTACTGTGGCATCAATAATTTTCTGCCTCATCAGATTTGGGAAGGCAGAAGTTGCTTTCTCATGAAAACCAAAGTTTGTCTTTCAGCTTTACCAAATGAACTATTTCTCTTGAATGTGTGATGTTTCCTCCCTGCCCAGGGCAAACCACGTGGCTTACTCTCCAATCATCTTCTTAATGCACTGTAAAAAAGACAGAAATGTTCATGGACCACAACAGAAATTACTTTATGCACTAAATATTTTTATGTGAACTGAAAATAGTTAGTAGCCATGAAAAGGAAGATGCATCACAAAGACAATAGGTGATCCTGTTAGCCTATTAACTCCACAGACCAAAACAACATAAGAAAAAAAGAAAAAGAAAATAATAACACTGCAATTTCTTGGGTTAAGGTGTTAGGTTCAGGAGGAATAACCTTCAAATGGGACACACAATTGTGATTCTAAAGTTTATTTAGCCTTTACAGAGAACTTTTTCCCTTGCACCTTGAAGTTATCATTGGGCACTTTTGCTTGCTCAACAATTTTTTGACCAGTACTTTTGGTGAGTAGTTCTATTCCTCTTCCTAGTGTCTCTGTTATCATCTGTGTTAATAAACCATTGCATATGAGCAAAACCAGCCTGACTTAGAGAGGTCAAAGAAGTGTGTTTTTGAGAAATGAAGAGGATAGGACCTACTACCTGGAACAGTTCCCATATCTCTGGGAAAATAAAAAAATTCCACACCCACCTATGATCCAAGGAAGCAACTGAGTGCAGGGTGCATAAATTGGTGAATGGATGGACCACTGTCAAGCGCTGTTTCACTTGTTCGCCTAAACATTGCCCCTGAGAAATTGACCTTTATGGGATATATGAAGTGTGAATTCAATCTCTATCTTCACTCAGTTTCTGTCATTTGCTGAGTTCACATTACCAGCTGTGCTGAGCCACATCTGTTGGACTACTGATGATTCCGTCAGCTTTAGGTGTTTCCCAAAGAGGCCCTGCAAACTCGTCTCAGGTATAGAACTCACTTCAATCTCCAATGAGAATATTCAGCTGCGACAGGCAGGGTATCAGCTGCATGATATTTCTTTGTAAAGTGCAATGTTGCAGCTCATAAAAGACTACTTCAAAATAAAAAGGAACTCAGGAATAGTTTACTCTTCTCATTACATTTTCTGTAGATAGAACTATGATATGTCTACTTACACTCAAAATGAGTGTGTGGGGAAGAAAACAAAAAACAAGCAAAATTCATAAAACAAGACAACGTATTCCCTCATTTTTCCATGTGTTGTAGAATCAAGTGCAGTTTATTTAGCTTCATTAAATTTCTACAACAGGTATTGACAAGGAGTATTAAATGTATCTAGCACAAAGAAAGACCAAAACCCCTAAAGCTAACATATTTGTTAAAGCTAAAGTTTTACTATGTGCTCAGATTTGGTAAACATTAAAACAATAATGACGACAGTATGAGTAATTTTATCTCACAGACCCATTCATAATTTTTTCCCATGTCATTGTTCACAAAAAGAATGAGGTATGAGATTTATTAAAATAGAAGTATTTCATGTGTGTTCTTATTTATTGGCTCCTGTATGTTCTCGTAGTTTAATGCATCTCTTTATGCCATACTTGCTGTGGCAAGTTTCATCTGACACAAACAAAAAGCATTTTGATTCTTGAATTAACAAAAAACAAATCAGAACTCTTATTGAACAAGA
Organism: Tapera naevia; assembly: GCA_033556795.1. Taxonomy (NCBI): domain Eukaryota; kingdom Metazoa; phylum Chordata; class Aves; order Cuculiformes; family Neomorphidae; genus Tapera; species Tapera naevia. The sequence continues at coordinate 5,789,062 of JAUMJJ010000016.1, forward strand.
GCCATGCAAAAGTTTGAGTGGACATAATGTTTTAGTTTAATCCAATCACAAGTCTTCTGTTCAATTCAGGAATATTTTCAGTAAAAGGAAACATATATATACAGGCTGCTATCTTACATGTTGCATTTGTGCAGTTCATTGCAGTGCCTTGTTAACTTGTCTTTTGGAAAGATGTTACTCCCATGAAAATGCTCTCAGTGCTCTGAAGATGTTCTTAAATCACGACCAGCAAAAGTATTATTCTTACTTTAAACCTCTCAGGTGTCAGGTTTCTTTAGTTTACTCCCACCCTGAATCTAAATTTAATTCTGCTATGGGAGCTCTGAAAATACTGTATTTGAACCCCAATATGTCACTGAATGGCAACATACAATCATGCAATCCTACAAGGCCCAGCAAGAAGTAAAGGATTTTTTGTGCTAAAATACAATCCCCCCACCCTCTCAACAATAATCTAACAGAAGTCATACATTCACCCATACCAGAAGAAGGGATGAGAAACAACAAGATGTGTTTATTGCATAATTTTTCACTGGCTGTTCCTCCTGCAGAAACACCCGTAACAGGGCTGCAGCACACCTCTTTGTGCTTCTCCTCACTCCATAATTGGTCTGGGACAGGTGAAATGCCCAGTCTTTGTACAATAAAAGCCCCTACATCACACTTCTTCATATTCTGATACTGCACCGTTAGCATTTGGAGTTTGTTTTGCACTTCCTCTTCATCTCCTTGAGACCCCTATGCAAACCTTCTGTTATGGCTGATAAGAGTAACCTGAAAGTGTCAAAATAATTTTGAACAAGTGTTAATCTGAGCTAATCTCTGCACAGCTTACATTGAATGGAGGGTCCCATTTTTTTTCCTAATCTCTGGAATCAGTGTGAATGTGTAGTGACAGCCTCTGACTGGCCTTCAACTCACCACATAGAGGGAAGAACTGCTATTACTCACATAAAACGTGCAGCCATTAGAATTTGTACTGTTGGCCAGGGATCAAAAGAAAAATTTCATTTATTCCTTTATCTCTAGAAATGAAAAAGTGCCCATCCGATTCATGTAAACTAGAAAGTGTGAGTAACGATGGGTTCAGCTGGTGCGTAAGCTTTACATACCACTGCATAGTCTTCATTTCCCTGTCATAAATCAACCAGAAATCTTACTACTGCCTCTTCCCTCAAAGTAACTTACTTGCACAGCTACTTTATTGTCTACTTGTCTCTGCTGTACTATTTCACAAAACTGCTGGGCCATATTCTCTATTACTAAGCTAGAGCCCTTTCAAATGAAACTGTCATGCATATTGCTTTGGAGATTTACAGAAGAGGAGTTATTTCAAATTCCTTACAGTAGGAATCCCACACCCACAGGCTGGCTCTCAGTCCTTTGCTTTAGCCACCATCATCATGCTCTGTTTTAGACTCCCAATGAGAACAGGGTCCTTATTAGAAATGTGAGCATTATTCTTGTGTTAGCCAATATGCTAAGAGTTGAATCAAGGTCTGTGCTAAGTTAAAAGAAGTAATCTAAGGACATGAATTATGTGGCAATTTTGCAATTCCTTTAGATCTCCTTTACCAACATTTTTTTTTTTCCTTTCTGCACAGTCTTTACAGGTTTCAGCTGGAAACAGAACCTAGAGGACCATAAAATAAGTAACATTCTTGTAGGTTTTGTACCCTTAATGAAAGGACTATCTTGTAAATTCCCCAAGCAAGCTGTACCTTCTGAAAGTCCCAAGTAAAAGGATTACACAAACCCAGAAATTATAAATATTTTTCTGTATTAAAATAATCCTCCAAAAATTTATGCCCCTTCCCAGCAGTGCCATTGAGAAGTCCATCACTTCCTCTGTGACTTCATTCAAAGAAATCACTTTTCAGCAAAAACAAAAAAGTTGCCAATAGCGGAAGGAACTTGGCATAAGTTATTCCAAAAAGTAATATGAAATTCAGCTGCTAAAAATTTCTGGTTTCTAGTGGCCACACAAAGTACTGCTACACTACCTCTAATCTTGAAAGTTGATCAGATGGGGGGAAGTGGCAAGCATACTGTAGAGGATATAGGTATCGAGGTGCTGGTAGGGGGCAGCTGCAGGAGAAGCTTCTATGGAAGCATTTGGATCTGTCCTGTGCCAGCCACAAATGGCTCTGACAGATCCACCAAAGAGCACTGCTGACCCATCAGCCAAGCTGGTGTCACCCTGAAGGAAAAGTATTTAAAAACGAGCATAAAACACTGTCTAGGCAGTGAGTTATGAGGAAAAAAAGTGTGAGAAAAAGCTCTGCGAACTCCAAGGTCAGAGAAGAAGGAGATGGGGAAAGATCTGAAGCACAGATTCCCCTACAATCCCTGGAGGAGACTACACTGGAGCAGATATTTCCCTGCAGCCCATGGAGAGGACCACACCAGAGCAAATACCCACACTACTGCCCATATTGGACCCCATGCTGGATCAGTGGGTTAGTTCTTGAAGGGCTGCAGCCTATGGGAAGGATCCCATTCTGGAGCAGCAAAGAGTGTGAAGAGGAAGGACCCAGCAGAGATCTGTTGTTACAGACAGGCTGTAATGCCTTATTCCACATCCTTCTGTGCCACTTGGGGAAAGGGTGAGGTAGAGGATTTGGGAACTGAAGAATGAAACTGAGCCTTGGAAAAAGAGGGAGGTGGAGAAAAGGTGTAAGGGTTTTTGCTGTTTCTCACACAACTCTATTTTTAATTGACAATAAATCTAATTAGTATTCTGCAAGCCAAATACGTTTTGCTTATGAGGGTAACATTTAAGTGACCTCCCCCATCTTGATCCAACACGGCTTTTGCCATCATTGCAGACACATGTAAAACCATAGCACTGCCTCTCATAGGTCAAGTAAACAGGTCTACTGCCCCTTTTTATCTTAAGTTGCTTCAGGGTTCAACCTGGCTATTTTGCTCCTTAGAACTTTATTAGAACTTTTTGAAAGCTACCGCTGCTTTAACGTTCAGTATTTCTTGTATTGGATATGTGCTTTAGTCCAGGCTCTTGGTTTGTTTACTCTGATTTTATTTTCCAGAAACTTTTGCTCTTAGTTTCAGTCTTCTTTATAACATTTACTTAGCTTGATTTTTTCTTTTTTTTTCAGTTCTTGTTAATATTTACAAAACAGTTATTTTTCAAACTACCAAGACACTTATTCAAATTAAATTACTTTTACAGGCTTTTGGAATGTCGTTGGTTCTTAATATTTATAAAGTGCATGTATTTGCAGATATAAAGAGCCCTAGACTCTTTTGAGAACCCCTTTCTGGCCCTATGTGTTATCTAGTTACTCACTCTTGCAGATAGTGTTCTTACTCCCCAGTAATGGACTGATAAGCACGTCAGCATCCTGATGACTTACCAGAACTTTATTCCGCCTCTTTCCATCACCTTTAATGGAGAACTTCTCTGGGATCGTTCTATCTTTTCAGCATCATTGCGCTGGGTTTTTTTGATGTGTTTTGGGGTTTTTTTGCTCCATTTTGTAAATGGTCTTGTTTTGATGCAAGAATTTCTTTGTTCCTAATCTGCTCTGGCTCCTTCCTATTCCGAGCCCTGCCAAATACCCTTTCCATAATATCCTTCATTTCCCTTTGTCATTTTTATTATGCTACATCTACACCATTTTGTCCGGTTTTTTTAGCAGACAGCTCCACTTCCTCACTAAAGAGAGATGAGATTTTATGCAAAGTTGTCTCTTTGCAGGCAGCCCGGGTTTCGCAGATATTTCATGAATGGTTACAACTGCCTTAAGAAATCAGAAGACTAGGTAAATGTTCTCTTTGCTTTCTTTTCCTTTCTTTTTTTTTTTCTTTTTCTTCTTTCTTTCCTGTTTGTCTTTTTTTAAACATAGTATTCAAACTCATCAGAGAAATGAAGATATGTCAGATTCTTTTATTTTATTATTATTCATGAGAATTTAAGCCTGAAAAAAAAAATCCTGTGAGGTGACTATAAAAATGATTGCCAGACCACAATTAAATTTCTTATTGTTTTATGTTCAATAAGTTAAGTGATCTCTAGGAAAAAAAGGCAAACCAAGATAGCACAAACCTTATCAAAAGATAAATATATTGTAAACCTTTAAGGCAACAAAACATACAGCAAATGAGATTTTTTCAGTTGTTACAACAATAGAAGTTACAACTCATGTTAGATATGTTAATAGCAAGAGATGGGGCAGCACTTAGTTCTGAGCACATCATCAGCATGTATTTATAATTTAACAGGTTGTGGACTCTTTCACCATACAAATTCCTTTACAATTAATGACAGATGCTGAAAACACTGAGGAATGGCAGCCACTTGTTCCATAGTATGTAAAGCATCTTCTTAATTATTTTCAGAAGATATTTGGGTTTTCTATTCTGTCGTATTGACCTAGGCTAACTATTCTAGCTTTCAGACTGCACAGGCCTTTCGTTTTGAAAACGTTTGTCGAGAATCGCCATTTAAGAGACCATGCTGAGAGTATTTATAGCAAAGTAAAATATGTAAAAACCCTTCAAAAAATCATTTGTCTGCCCAGTATCATCGAAATAAATACACAGAGTGCACCGTTGCTCTTTTCTTCCAGGATTTCATGCCCCATTGGTTGAAAACTCCTCAGAGCACCAGCATGGAGGAGATGGGAATGAAAGGCTGGCAGTAAGGTGTGTGCTGAGTGCTTGCAGGTGTTGTGCTCTTCCCCAGAAACCTCAAAGACACATCAGTCCTCATGGCAGCTCAGACGGGTATAATTTGATTTCAAACTAATCTAAAATTTTCTGCTTGTTACCAAATTGTCTGCTTCTCTACTCTCAGGTCAAAGCCACATGTCCACATAAAAAGGGAATGAAGGGAAGGGAAGACCAGAGAAAAGATCTTTCCAGTCATTGCATTCCATATCAACAAGAAAACAGGCAGCAAACACCAGATAATTTGGAAGTTCTACCTGCAAATTAAGTGGAAAGTTCACAATGTTTCTCTAGAACAAAGAGAGAGCAACAAAGCCTTGAAGTTATACTAGCTTCAAGAGGTAGTTTTGGCTATGAAGATACCCATTTCTTCAACCATGCTTAACAAGGTACTCAGACAGGTTTTGTTTGCCAGCATTTGCCAACCATTTTTGCAAAGTCTTTCTGGCTTTCAACACACTCCTGAAGCAAACACATAAAAGTGGAATAATTTCTGCCTACAACTGTATGGCCACCTTGACTGTTTCTATAGGACAAAACCAAGGAGACCCCAGCAGCCACAGATACAGCTACTACATACCCTCAGATTTTGCTTATCTATTTTGGCAATTGTTCAAAACTGGAGATAAATGCCACCAAGGAAGAACACATATTGTGATCTGAAGATAAAATCCTGAGACAACTTAGCCCTGAAGGTCCCACCTTCTCCTGAGGCAGTATGTCAGCCAAGCTCAAGTCAGGCTGGAGATGGGCTCCTCACACTGCAGCACCCTGGCATAGCCAATCCTTTGCAGAAATCTTACTGTTGGAGGTGAAGGAAGGGGAAGGCATGTGTGTAATCTTTGCAGGTATCCTTCGTGCTCCTGCAGGGCTCTAATTACCCTTTTCATTCTGCTGCTCCTTGAGACAGGATGGGATCCTCCTAGATCTCCTTCTCACCCATATTATGCCACCTCCCTCCCTGAGGCAGAAAGATATGACTCCACCACCTCTCACCCTCAGGAAGGTCAAGGTGGACATGTGGCATGAGGGAAGCATTATGTGGGAACTGCATCTGTGACTACTAATCAGCTGAGACTGTGCAGAGTGTTAAGTAAGGAGTCTGAGTATATAAAGGGTAAAGGAAAGAAAGAGGAGGGGGAGTGGTAAGTGTGCTGGAGAGGATGCTTGTGAGTCCAACTGTTAGGCCAGGACACAGCTGGCAGCAGGAGTTTTTTTATGAAGCCTGCTGTGAGTCTGGATATGTCATCTGTCTGTCTCTCCAGTTCCAAGTGCTCTGGGAACATGGAATTTTGATGTCACACAGTAGGGTTGCTGTGCCTAACCTTGGAAATTTCCTGCCTGAGCACTGGGCAAGACTCTTTCTTCTCCTGTCTTACCCTAATAACGTCTTCCTAGGATCCCATTGAAAAAGGAATTAACACGGTTTTTTTAAAAAAATAGCAGGGCTTTCTGTTCCTCCCATTGTTCCTTATTCTGTCTGCTTTGCTTGGATTTTTATTGTTTCAACTGTTTTTTTCTTTCTTTGTGTGGGTGTTCACAACTTATTCTGACAATACAGGGTTTATATTTTCAAGGAAACGCCTTTGAGGCAGAAAGACCTATAAATGAGAGCCACTACCTTGCCAGAGAGGCATTGTGAAACTTCAGTAGATCTTTAGAAGGAGAAAACATTTTTTCTTCATGGATGCGAGAAAAGAGTGGCTTTATAAAAAGCCATTATGGAGAAAGACCTGAACATAAAGATGAACGGTAATAGTATGAGGAGAAAGTGGGTATAAAAAAATTCTTTGCTACAAATCTGAAGATTTGAATACTATACCAGAGAACTCAGCTGAAAGATAAACTGATGCATGAAACAAGGAACTGCAGTAGAGCCAGAATATTATAGAAAGTTATTAAAAAATCTTCAAAAGTATTTGGATTGGCTCAGCAGCCAATGGAATCATGTAATCACACATACTTTTTTATTTCACAGTGAAAACTGGTTTGACTGACTGGCTTAGACAAGGAAAGCTTGTATCATTGCAGAATTTAAGTAAAATCACTTCAATTATAGGAAGGCTCCTATGTGCTAAGTGCTAATTTAGCACTCTGAGAAATGATCAGTATGTTTATGTCTGCATTGATAGTTAATAGTTAATTAACTGATAGTTAATTCACCAAAACCCCACTTCTAATCCCAATAATACCATTTAATACCAATGTGCAAACTGCTAAAGGTGTGATCCTGCAGTATCAAGAAGGCTCTGAGAGTGATGTTGTATCTGGGTCACTGTAACTCTAGCCACAGGTAACTTGGAGGTTGTATTCATGGTATAGACAAACTACAGTATACAACTTAACAGACAGTTCTGAATAACTTCCAGGAAATTAATCAGAAGTACATCACTATGCCAATTCCCACTCTTATTCTGAACTCTGTCATGCTAATTACTCTCCAAAAAGACCTTTAAAAATATAGACTTGATGACCTGGGGAGGGATCATTGTATACTCAGTTTATTTTCGCATTACCAATGTATGCAATGGCTATTGTGGTGTGTGTTGTCTTCTCCTGTTCAAAACCAAAACAAACTAGCATACACGAGCACTTCATGTGTTACTACAAAGTAAATTCTCATATTGTATTTTATTTTATCACATTTATTTTAAAGGGGAGGATCTGGGTAGAAGGAGATCAACTACCGACAAAAAAAAGAATCTCATCTTTGAATCCTTGTCTTCATAAAATAGAAAAACATATTCAGCTTCTAAGAGTTTTCAGAGGTCCACGTTTTCTAGGCTGGAAAACAAATCTACTGTATGTAACAGGGACATTTTTCAATACACTGCAGCAGAAAAATACGCTGAGGGAAATACTTCAATCTCAAATAATTTGGGAAATAAGTGTTTTAAAACTAGAATTATGTTTGAGAAATGATCAGGTACTAAAGCTCCCACTTACTCTTGGGTGACTTCATTGCATTCAGAAGCATTTCAGTATTGTAAATAGCGGCACCATTTGTTTCTTGAAACAGCAGTAATTATCTGATGAGAGAGTTTTTGCAAATTGGATAGACAGCTGCTTACAATTGATATGGTTCCAGCTTCACAGCGCTGCAGTGTTTGACTTGTCAGTTATGGGGAGATATATTTTTTATCCCAGTCCTGTTGTGTATCAGGTTTCTTCATTTGTCTGCCCACAGCGATGTGTCCTGGTTTTGGCAGCCTGCGGTGCAGTCAACAGAGAGATGTTTTAGTAGTAACCTTTAAGTTCGTGAGCAGAAACAGTTAGGTTCTGCTTTGAACACCTGCGGCACCTGTTTTATGGGCAAAAAAAAACAAATACCCAACTCACGTGTTAAGACCTGGAAACCCACATTCACCTGAATTAAGGTGCCTTCCCAGTAATGTTGGCCTGATCCAAACCTTGTTAAAAAAAACAGCTGAGGGATTTCTATCGACTACAGTGGCACCAGATCAACTTCCTGGCAGAGCACGCTTGCCCTCCTTTTTTAAAGAGCAAGTTCTCTTTAGGTACCGCATAACAGCACGTGTAGAGGCCAACTGCAAATCAAGCTTGAGATGAAGTCAAGCTTGAGGATGTTGTCACCACGTCCCATATATTTAAAACTTTGTATCTTGCACGAAATTATTCTGTGACTTTGTTTACTTCAGTCTTTATCCAGAGACCGTGCTGATACTCTACACAGAGCAAGGAAAGCAGACAGGAGCACTACAGAGGCACTAATGCCATAGAAGGCAAAACTAATTCAAGACACACTTGAATTTGTGCATAGCTTTGGAGAGACCTTCAGAGGTTTCAGCAGCTCAATCAATAATGTTTGCATGTAATGGCCCTGGTAATAATGGTTGACCTTATTCCAATAAGTAAGGTCAAGAAACCATCAGTGGATGCTCTAAAGATGCATATGTCAGGCAGAAGCAGGATGACTCTTATAACGAAGTTCTCATTGCTAGATCCTTCTTGTACTTGTCAAATTTTGACCAACAATGACAACTGCTTGCCTTAGACAGCTCTCCCATTTTTAAGTCTCAGAAGACATGATTCTGTCATTCTTGAGGGCGATGTATACCAGTATACCCTTTATCTGTATCTATAAAAGAATTCTGTAGCTACCTTACCAGGAAGACATAAGGCTGCCGTTCTGTTAAGCCTAGAAGCAAGAAGGGGCATGAGAGTTACCTGGACAGCAGCAATGAACTTTTTCTCCCTTCTGAAAAGCACAGACAAAATTTGGTTCAGTTCTGAGCATTCAATAACCTTCTGTTGATAGGCACTCATGGATGTGACTCAGATTCTGCCAGCAGAAAACCCTCCAAAAGTACCCTAGTATTCAGTGTCTTCAAACCCAAGGAAATAGATACCCAATGGGCCCAGGCTAACAAGCTAGAAGCTGAGATTTCATTTGTTTTCAGCTTTGCCCTATCAGTCCGAGGTTCATCGAGCAACAGCTGTAATACACAAAATTAGATCAGAAACCAGAATGGAAAGAAAAATAAGACTCAAAAAGAAAGGCCCAAACAGAAAAGATTATTTAACAACTTGATTTAATGACTTAAGCAGCAAAAAAGATGTGGGGTGGCACTGCACATTATTACTACCTTGTGTCTGGGTCTGGTGACAAGATTTCTGTTCTTTCTCAATTATAGTGTTTAAACTCATGGGAAAACACAAAAAAACCCAACACTCAATTTAAAAAAACAAGGCATTAAACACAATTTCACAGGTTGTTTGTCTGTTTCTTCTCAAAAACCTAGCAAATGGGAAAACAGAAAGGCTTTAACCAGGATCTTCCCCTCCTCAGGATGCTCTCACCGTCAAGTTGCAAGTCACGCTCTCCTTCCTGCTTCTTATATCTTGCCATTCTTAGGCACTACACTGCATATCTTGAGCATGGTATTGCAGCTCCGTCTCTGGCAATGGCAGTGTGAATAAATGCAGGCAGCTCTTATTGTTTGTCCTGAACTATTGGCATTACTGCCACTGTGCAGCTGGCACGTATGGAACGGAGAATCAAAGTCATGTAGGAAGCTTGCTGCAGGATTCTGGAGGTTCCGTGCAGCAGTAGGCTATTTGCAGGGGGTTGAAGAGTGGCTGGAGAAGCAGGGAACTTCCTTAACAGAAAGAGGAGGAAGGACTGAATTTAAGCTTCTCTGGACTATGCAAGAAGGTTTTCTGTTTTTGAGTTTTAGACATGGCACTTGAAGCCCTTAATTTAGTTTTGAAATCATGTCCAAATGACAGCATTCAAGGAAACTCTAGAAGGATAAATCGGTAACATTTCCTAAGTTTGTAGTACCTGACCTCATAGAAAAATCTGTCTGTTTAATAAACAAAAGGGTTGTTGTGTCAACAACTCAGCTGAGCAAAATAAATCCTTTTACATTTTTCACACAAATGGTTGAAACTGGATAAAGCTTAAGCTCTGGATCATGTAGAATACTTTTATCTGAGTAGATGTAGAGTTGTTCAGCTTCACTGTGGGTAAAACTTTGAGTACTTTTAGATAATCCAGTTTACACTGTGGTTCAGCTACTCAACTCTTCACCATATTCACGTTACTTGCTGTTACTACTGGTTTATGGATTTCTAATGATATAAGAAGAAAATAATGTATGCATTGGAACATGAGCTGAATGAAACATTGCATACATACAGCTAATTCACATTTACAAAATATAATTCTTCTTTTGTAGAGTTCAGAGACCTTGACCTAAAACAAATCTTTCCAAAACCAGGAAGAACTTTGGGAAAGTTGGTTTTGCTGTCTTTATTTAGTGAAAACTTTATCATGAAGGCTATTAAGGAATCACAGATTTACTTTCTGTCACAATTCAATAATATTGAAAGAAACCAGAGGTCAACCTCACATGACAGAAGAAGCAGTTCAGGTCACCTGTATTACTAGGGCTGATAAAATATGATGGTCAAAATTGAGCTGATTTAAATTGAGCTGATTAGCTAATTAAGTCTTTTTTTGTTTCTATTCTCCACCTTCTTCGGTGTAACCACTAAGTCAAATTTGTGCAAACAAATATGTTAAATACAAAGTATACACAGAAATCCATAAGTTGTGTAATGCTCTCAGGACACAAAGTTTAAGGTTAGTTTCTAAGACATTACTAATTGTGACTCATTAAAGATAGAAAAGAAAACATAAGACCAGGGTCTGTAGCATAGCTCATTTTTATTGTTTAAACAGTTTTTGCATAGGAAATATATCCGCTTCCAGTAATTGACTGCAGTATGAGCAGCTGCTAGCAGTATAGGCTGGATATAACAGTAACAATCACATTAAGTCAAGCTTGATTTACACCAGTTTAAAACTTGTGGCAGTTGAGTTCATTTGTAACCTAAAAAAAAAAAAAAAAAAAAAAAAAAAAAAAGTACCAGAAAAAACATTATTATCCTCCAACCAGGAACAACAAAAAACTTTGTTAATACTCAGGCTAAAAACAGGTCTGATGCCGGAGGGCCCTAATTCCAAAATTAAGTAGCTCTACTGTAATACATCCTACTCGTGAAGTGTGCACACACCTCCTTTTTAATTAAAATGTAACGTTCAGGATTTGTGGCCTACAGTATGGGTAAAAATGCCAAAAGTTTTAAAATGGATCAACCCTGGTGTGTAGCTAGCAAGCAATAACTGACTAATTGTCACCTACAAGTTGTACTAAATGTATCTATAGAAACACACAGCCCTACAAAAGTTGTTCTCAGAGAAATATCATTGAGATGGGGTCCCTCTTCCCAGGTTACTAAAAGTTCTATATGATATAAGCACAAATTAACAGCCTGATGAAGACGTAATCTACTGCAGCTCTTGAGAAGCCTATACCTGGGACTGAGGTACCCCTCACATTCTACAATGTTGTAGAGATTTTTTTTTGAAGAAAATGTTATTTGAAACATATTTACAATTGAACTCAACAGAGACTGTGAAATTGAACAGGCACTGCTCATTTGTTTGAGTTTTTTGGTAAACATTTTGCTGGTTTTTATTTCTTTCTCATTTTGCATCAACTTCTATCAGTCCATGCAACTTCAATGCCCTCAATGAAGAATGCATAATAAGCCATACTTCTTAAAAAACTTCCTTCTGCATATAGAGATACATTTTCCATATCAGTCCCTGTAGCACAGTTTTCAAAACCATTCTGTCAAAAATACAGTAATACAAAGACTGGCTTTAGTGTCACTAGCTCACACTGCTCTCCACTTATATAGGCCACCTTTTGTTCTACTGTTACCATATCATGCAACAAAAGTATCAATGCTTATTCTAGGGTATTATGATGCTAGTGGCACTGAAGCCCCTTTCACAAATTCAACATACATTTGAATTGCAACACACAGATATTTCTAAAGAGTAATAACTAGTGAACCCTTTTATTATAAAAAAAAAAAAAAACCAAAAAAACAACTACTTACAACCATTGAAGAAAAAATTGCAACAAAAAATATAAAATTGACCGTCTCCAACTTGTCCCCTTTACTATTAACAACGTGACCAACAGAGCTGTGGCATGGAAACAGTACAAAGAGTTGTCATGGCAATAAGTTTGGCTGATGCAAAAGTTATTGTGCAGGGTTAAAGGGCAAAACCAGTGGTCCATGTTCTCCTCCAACTGCAGTGCTCCACCACACCCATGCAATTTTGAGGAATTAGAAAAAACAGGGGGACTAGCAGAAAGTGCAAATAAGGAGTCAGTTTTCAGCTTCTTCAGTGTGGAGTAGAATATTCTAATTTGAGCTTTTCCTGTTTAACTTGATTAGCCTGCATATGATTTTACTCTTTTTTAAAAAAAGTTTTCTATAGAAACCCAATTAAAAAGTCCAGGAGCATGCAGCTGGTTAATGTTAACAAGAGACCTTGACAGGAGCACGAAAACTATATTGGAAGGCATGCCTGGGTCCTTACTGCCAGCAATAGTAGAGAGTTGTTTCATTAGAAGTAAATACTGTACACTGAATATGGGATAACTTTCTGCAGCCTTCATAATCTTGCACAGTAAATAGAATTTAGATTTAGGTACAGAACACACTCTGGTGTCACAATTGAGTATGTCCTTATGCAATCTCTTTCATTCAGTCCTTTTGAAGCTACAAGTTGCAAATCCAAAATTCTGCTCCCTGAGGACACAGCTATGTGAGACACAAGTACTGTTATCATTCTCTGCCTATCCTGAATTGCTCTGTGAACCTAATCTTAAATACCATCATGTAACAATCACAAAAGCTTTTGCTAAAGGCCATATATACTAATAAAAAGACAGTGGTGCTTCCGACATTTTGAAATGCTCTGAAACCCAACTTTTCCAATACTAAATACAGCAAAATAACCTTCATAAAATATAACTTTTCTCCATTTACATTTTTAAATGTAACCTACGCTTTTCAAGCACAGGAATCTGCGAAATAACTCCTAACATGGACAGATTTTTTTTTAATACATAAATTATGAAACTGGAGAGTTTTAACCCAAATCCAGTTTCCAAACAAGGAATATTCTTGTTTACTTTAAAAATGGAAATGGCATGCATTTCCATTATAATTGTTAAAAAGTTAGATTTACAAACAAGGGTATTTTAATTAAAAAAAAAAAATTCTTAACAAAACTATACAGTGTACAAATTACTGTCTACAAGGTAGGTGGTTCATTCAGAAGATCCTCCTTTCTTCTCGCTACTTGCAGCTTCACAGATTAATTCACATATTTTCAATGGAGCTGCCCACCTGACCATCACCCCACAACTATATTGCTATAATTAATATTTTTGCCATGTCTTTATGTACAGTCTCCTTCACTGCCTTTTTTTTTTCCTTAGTCAAGCCTGAAACGTTCATGTCACTCCAGGGGAAACACACTTCAGTGGCACAGCCATGAGGCCAGGGCTGCAAAGCAACATAATAAAGGCAGAACAGTGCACATAGAACGGGGTGGCTTGATTTAGTCAGAATACACTTCCTGGTGAAGGAGGAGGCCAGAGACTGGATTTGAGTTCTGAATCTTATCTTAATCTTTTGACTGCTGAGCTTAAAAAAGCTAAACAAAACAAAACAAAACCTACAATAAATGAAAAGCTCATTTTCTTCCAAACTGGCTTTCTATTCAAGAGGCAGATGGAAAAAAACCCGCAGGTGCTTAACAACCCAATTCATTTAGGTGGAAGGAAGGAGTCTGTTTTGCAAAATACTGCACCTGTAAGATCCTTTTATTTTTTTTCATGCAGGAGGCCAGAGATAAAAAAAAAAAAAAAAAAAGGATATCCATCTTCCTACAACGGCAACCATCACTTTAACTGTTGCATTTTGAAACCTGAACTTGTTTCAGTTTCATCCTGATGTGCTTAGTGGGGACACCTTGCTAACAGTACAAATCTGGGACAGCCTCCCAGCATACCCCTCTGCTCCTAATGGCTCAGTATCAGTGGCACACAGAAAGGACAATACGTACTTTGTTTTACCAGGCCAGAGCCTGATCCGCACTCTGGGTGGATCTGACACATTTCAGTAATTTCAATAGTCACATGCTTAGTGAATGAATTCACTTACTATGGTGCTCAGAAAAAGAGCAACATAAAGTTATTTTCCAGTTTCTTTGGGTGTCTTATGTTTTTTATGTGGGGTGTTCTTTTTTTTTCAGTTTAGTTATAGATAAATATCAAGGATCTTTTCTACAGCTCTTGTCTTTGTAGCCATTCATGCTGCACACATATCTCCTACTGAAGATGTGGGGATGTGCCACCACCACGGTTCATTAGCTGCTACATGCTGACCAGAGCCAGAAGGGACTGACTTTGGTGTGTCACTGCCCAGCACTGCTCTGTGGGGTCGCTGTTCCTAGAGCTGCTTCTCCAGGACTGCTCCAGTGTAGGAAAACCTCCAAAACACAGAGACACTTGCAAAGGGAATTTTCACACCAGGGTATATCATATTCACAAGTCTACACTCTCCTCTGCTAGCTTGCTAATAAAATTATGTGATTTTAAGAAAAAATTACCTTGCATCATAAAAATCCCAGCAGCACAAGTGGTCTGTAGCAACAGGTCCACTGCAAAATGTGATTTTACTAGAAATACACTTTTATTCACACTATATCCTAATTCCGTGCATTTAGAAACTCCTTCACCACCATAGCTGAAAGCTCTCATTCTGACCTGCTGCATGAGAAGACACTACAGATTTCTGACACAGTCTCAGCAGGCTGGAAATTGTAATTCAGATGCTTTGAGCTAACAAATTTGGGGATGGGAAAAAACATTTTTATGTAGAGAAAATAAAATTTTTAAAAAAAGAATATTTAACAGCCAAGCAGACTAAGGGAGGTAAATTCTCTGTAGGAGCAACTCCAGAGTCAATTGGAGTCAGTGGAATTATGCTAGCAAAGTTTTTGGCCCTGTACATGAATTTCTTAGACAAAGCAAGCGTTCTTGTCATTCTGAGCTAAAAACATTTTCTGAAGTGAACACTTTAGGATGCAGTGTCTTTGCCAGAACGAAAAAGGCTTCATCTCACTGTGGGTCTTGACCTCTTCTCTGTCTGTCTGTCTGTCTCCCTCTTTCTCAAGAAAAAAAGTACTTAAACAATTTCCTCAAGCCAAGTCTGCCTCCAACAGAATTCATTATCTATTTTTTAAATCCAGAAATGATTTCAGCTTGCACCCCAGGTGGGAAGTTTAAAAGAGGGAACCGATTTGAAAGTTTGTCACAGTAGGCAGAACAGTCGCTTTGCAGCCCTTGCCTGGCTAAGGGTGCACTGCTTCACAGCTACACTGTAAAGTGATAAAAATACTCCCCACCCACCCCAGAATATATATATATATGTATGTATAAAAAAAAAATCCCCTGTCCACCTCTCAGTACAGAAAAGGACCTCATCACACTGCAAAAATAGCAGTACCCACTTTGGTCAATTAAAACAAACAGAAAAAAAGCATACATTATTCTTTTTTTTTTTTTCTTTTAAATCTGTGTACTTACCTATAATAACCAATACAGCTAAAAGCACTACCTACATAGGCAAAACTTGGTATTGCATAATTCGTATAAATTTGTATCCCCTCCCCCCAATATTAATTGGAAGATGAAAAACATGAAAGGTTAATAGAAAAAACACCAAAATACTGAAAATATTGCTGGTCGATTACAATTTTAAGCGGCAACTATACACAGCCATGATATGCTTTATAAATGTGAGATAAAGGTATAACTGTCTAAAAAATCCATGATGTCACACTTTTTCCCATCTGGAGTACAAAATATTTGTCATAAAAATGGTAAAGATTTAAAATGATAATAAATGCAGCAAAACAAGTGTAGTGATGTCAATTTTTTATAGTTTTTTCTTTTTTGTTTTTTTTTCCATTTTTTTAGATTTCAAGGCAAGGCACGTAATGTGGACATTATATCATCGTGCAAATCAGGATTACTGGAAAGAGTATTTTAATTATTTTTTTAAAGAGACATAGAGGCAAAATGTCTGCCCATGCACATTATATTTCTGTCAATATGTGATAATTGTTGAACAAGGCTAACTTCTGAAAGCACCATGCAAGTTTTCAGCACCCTGTAACTGACTTACATTAAGAGTGCATTATTTAAATATTACATATCCCCATCCTGGTATTACCAGTTTGTAAACGGTAAGCTTTGCCCTTGTGACATGGATTTGCCTATCTCTTTGTCTCTATGATGCAGATTATACAGAAATGTGTGAACCCTATGGGTTCTTGATGCAACCAGTAACTTTAAATAAATAAATCCTACCCCTCTGAGGAGGCAGCAGCTAAACCAACATAAGTGCTGTGTTTCCATTGATTTATTTCTTTTCTCAAGGACATGATTTGTCTTGATTTAATGCCTTTTAATGCCCTCAAAAACTGAGGGGAAAAATAACTTTGTTCAAAGTAATCTATACCTGTTTTTAATCCCCTCAATTTAGAGTCCAAGGGCTGAAGGACTTATAGTGATGACCCCTTAGATATGATTTTTAAATTGCACTTGCCTCTGTAAGTGTTTCTTTAGTAGGGAAAATGTTCACCTTTTTCCTTTTCTTTTATACTGTTGCATGAGGAGATAACACTTTTACCTATGTAGAGGCATTTCTTCCATAGAGCCTGTGTGTTCATACCGATTGAAAACTTCAAACTGCATAACACACTAGAAAAGGCTGAATTAAGAGCCAAAGTTTAAGTAATCCATACTGATAACTAAAGGCTACAGAGCTTATTTTTAAAACATTTAGAAATCAGTGTTGAGAAAACGGCTGGCTCACAGCCCTTGTCCTCCTGCAGCTCTGTTGCTGCTGCCTAGCCTTTGTTTTGTGAGATAACCAGGAATAGTGATCCCATGCGTAAACAACAAGAATACTAAACCAATAAAACTAGCTTATCATGCAAATATTAAGGCATCTAGAAAGTCAGTTAAAATATATTGTCAGAGACAGAACATCTATTTCCCAGCGGACTTCATATAACAAAGGCTACTTAGCAGGGGCTGCATTCTACTCATCAGTGAAACATCATCGACCCTTTGTATGCCATTTCAGTTTCAATCATAAGGGAATTAGTGATTGTAAGAGCTGCAGTTGCTGGTCTACTTGTTCTTCTTTCTTCTGTTTCTTTTCTGATCCTGTCTTCTTTTTTTTTCCCCCCTTTTTTTTAATTTTGCTTTTATTTTTCTTTTATTTTTTCCCTCAATTGCTTGTTTCTGCTTGAAGGTAAGGTTCTCCAATTATGTTCAAACCATAATTTGGGACATTTGTCGGCAGGATCGGTGTCCTATTTGATACTTGAAATGGAACCAAGCTAGCCCAGGTACCAGGACTGTTGAAAAGGGGAAAGAGATAAGGAGAGAGAAAAAGAGAGAGAAAAAACATAAATTAAACATGTGGCAATAAGTAGAACACAATTAATTTGAATCAAGATTAAGCGAATATTCATTATTTATAGCACTACTTAAGATAAAATAAATCAAATTTGTGAATACTACTTGAGCTTCTACTTCACTGTACCCTTGTGAAAGTATGGCGCATTTGAAAGAAAGATAACTGTGCTGATATCATTTGCAAGTACTATTACTGCTGTCTTATAGGAAGCGGCCTATTTGTTTATGAAAGCCCCCCAAAAATTCAGACTGAAATACAGAGAGCAGAGCTAAGTAAACCATATAAGTGACACTACACGGCACCATGGGTGTTATTTAAGAGCTATTGAAATGCACTGCAGTATACAGGTTTGCTCTGTTCAAGAACACAAGATAAAGTTTCAGTGGTTAAGCCTCCTGCATGATTTCCTACCTTCTCACAACCCAGCAGTTTATCTTGTCTCAGTCTCAAAATGTGCCTCTGAGGTGTACGAGTCCCCATGAAAGCACAGGACCCTTAATATTAAAGCAACGTGCTTTCTTTACCAAAAGGAAAGGTATCAGTGCCTAAAGATCACTCAATAAGGCCCTATCACGTAAACACTTGGAGCCAAGGGTAGCCATGAGTCAAGGGTAGCCATGAGTCAAGGGTAGCAGCGAGTACCATAAATTTTTCAACACCTATGAAAGAAAATATTTTCAGAGGCAATTAAATGACTTTGGAAGTTAATCATCATTTGAAAAGCACTTTGCCACCAAGTAGTTTAAGTCCCAATGACATTCATATGTTTACCACAGACCAACCCATCATAACTGCTAGTATTGCAAGATTGACACTCGAAAGATCTCAGCTGCTTCTATTCAATCTCCAGCCTTTTCCTCAGATGTATTGCTGGCAACCCAGAAACAATGGACTTTAGAGAAAGTCTCATCAAATTTATTCACAGGAAAAGAACATTATGCATCAGCAATCATTGCCAAATAAAAACCACCAGAACTGGACTTTCCTCTGCACTTCATTGTTATGAGATTTTCTCCACACTATGTTATTTCCACAGCAGTTTACCTGGCTATACACATTGGGATTAGATGGATAAGCTTCATGATAACACATCTGAAGACTGAAATTTCCAACATATATTTTGTGGAGGACAGATGCTGGAAGCTTCTTTCCTTTTCTCTCTTTGTCCAAAGATGAGTAGATGCACTTCTGTGGCATCAGATGTAAAGTGGAAAGCAGACCCTTTTATTTATTTTAAATGTGTACAAAATATCTACATTTCACTTCGCAGATTTACGTGATGCTTTCAGTTGCTGCTGTATGAACATTAAAGAAAGAGTACAACTTATTTGGTAGAACACAGGGGATGCTTTCCTCAGGTCTTCCATACTAAGAACAAGGAAATCAGATTCTGTCATTTTTACTTTTTTGGTACTCTTTACCTCTTTTAACATGTTAATTTACCAATTTGATTCCTAACTATTAATTTCAGGTGCTCTATTTTACACACACAAAAAACAAAATTGGAAAAGATTGCCAACCCCTTCGTATCAATGGTGTTCAAATTCTGAAGGGAGCAGGACTAATTTTTTCCTCAAAGAAATACAATATGAATAGTCTAATGTATTTTAAATGCCTGAAGTATGAATATTTTTCTAGAGAGGTGGCGGGTTTTTTTCCAGTTAGGTGTATTATTAAATGTCATCAGAAAACCTGGGGAATTTTAACCTCTTCAGAAATTTTTAAAATCTTGTTATATATTAAAAAACTAAGATCAGCAAATATGTCCAATTAAGGATTTTTTTTTTATTTTTTAAATTCTATTGACTATGACAAATAAAACAAAGTCTGTTGTTGGAGAAATAGCCCCTTTTGAAATTAAAAAAACACAGTTACACCTCAAATCTTGAAATATTCACAAAGACTTAAACCCAGTTAGGCATAAAAGATTTGTCCAATATAACCTGATGAAAAGATTATGTTTAAAAAAAATTAGTACCAAAACCTCATTTAAAAGGCTTGTTTCAACTTATTCATCTTCCTTCTTTTTTTTTTTTTAGGCACACTTTTTGTTCCTTCCTCTTCAGATTTAAGTGATAAGAAGTAAATTTGGAAACCACAGACATGATGGAAATTATTTCCAAGACTAAGGGTTTGCTAAAAAAAAAAAGGAACTAGTAATAAAAAAAAATAAAATTTAAAAAACAATCAAGCAGATTTGTTTTCTCAGGATCTATCTGAATATAAGTTCTACAGTGCACAGTTCTTTGCTATTCTGCTACATGGGATTTACACTGCTTAGGGACTTTAAACAAAAAAGAACACTAACTGAAAGAATGTAAATTTTACATGAGGTCAACATGGTATTTAAAGAATTTATGTTGCAAAGGGAAAATACACAGCTTCCAGGTTACATTTCT
Source organism: Tapera naevia (assembly GCA_033556795.1). Classification (NCBI taxonomy): domain Eukaryota; kingdom Metazoa; phylum Chordata; class Aves; order Cuculiformes; family Neomorphidae; genus Tapera; species Tapera naevia. The sequence goes on from JAUMJJ010000016.1 coordinate 5,809,047, forward strand.
GAAGATTTACAGTCTCCTACAGTAGTTGTATACAAATATATATGTGACTTTTTTCTTTGTTTTAAAGTTGACAGCCTTCTAAGGACTATGGCAGGTGAAGGAAAGCAGTTAGTGCTGATAAAGAACAAATTACTATTTGTTGAAACTTTCTTATCTACTACTTCATATAGGAGACATATATCTTGATTTTGTGGAAAGTGGTTAGTAAATTAAGTTGCAACAAGTGACTAATAGGACCTACAAATTCAATAAAAGTGTTTATTTAAACCTTTCAAGCCTCCCAACTTATATTACAATTGTGACAAAAATGAGGATTGCAACACATTCATCAATGATCGTTATGAATCCTCAGGGAGTAATAAATCTATCATGTTAATGCTGTGTAGATTCCGCAGTAATTTAGGAAACCTCTCACGCTGCTCACACAAAGACTCGTGACCCCACCAGTGACTGTGGTGCAGGCCCCAGAGCACCTGCACTGCTAGGAGGTCTACACATCATCTGTGTGTGTTGGATGGAAAAGCCATCACTCTGACACCTCTGAAGGTGAGATGCAGTCCGTGATGCACACACACATCTGTGGCTGTGGCTGGCCCCACCAGCAGCCAGGAAGAAAGAGACATCCCCCGTGTTTGCCAGAACTTCCTAAACCACGATCTTCAAGGCTTGATGAGGTCCAGTTGTATATTAAAAATTAGCCTTATCGTACTGTAGTCTGATGTAACTCTGCCTCAGACCATTGTAGTCTTAATACCATGGCGAATTCTTTACTACAGACAAAAGACAAAACTTGAATGAAAGTTACTGAGGTGAATTAGCACTAATCACAGCACAAAGCTCCGAGAACAGCTATGATACAAAGAATAACTGAAAGAAATAACCCAGGCTCTGCTAAGCTGCCTACGTATGACTGTACATTCAATATTCACACATACCCCACTACATCTACAGTAAATTTAATTGAACTTGTCAACAGCAAATGAGACACACACTGCTCTGTAGCTTGCCAGTGCTCCTGCAGGGAGCCAAGTCAGACTTACAGCCTACAAGAGCAAGGTCCTCTGTCAGCTTTATCAGTCCTGCTCTGTAGGTAAGCCCATAAGCTTAGTTTAGCTTCTGCCCTGGAGACCATCTACAGTTTTCCTGCAGACTATCCAAGCAGAATCACCAGTTACTGCTGACTGCGAAGCAAACTCTGCCTGAGGGCCCACATGGGTGGCAACAGCAGGAAAGGAGAAAATACCTTTCCCTTCACCACACTATACAGGAGTTTGCATACATCCCAGGTAACTTCCAGCCTTCAGTTTCAAGCAATGCTCTGTCTCCGTTCAACTAAGTACTTCAACATGTGGAAAGCCAAAACTCTTCCCGTTGCTCAGGAAACAGACAAGCTGGTTGTCCTTGCAGAAGTTAATGAAAAGCCCCTCTGTCCACTAGCTTCTCCTTCAGGTAAAAATCTTTGTATGTGTGACTGGAATAAAACAGGTCTACCCCACTCTCCAGCTCACAACTCCTGAGGAAATCTGTGAGCCTTGCACTGACAGAGGTGATAACATAAATGCCTGTCCAAAAGCTGCTCTAGAATAAGTTTTGGATAAAATTTAATGAGAAGCCCCAACAGACACTGCCGTGAGCTTCAGACTAGTAGCCTTTGTGATAAAAAGTATGGTTTGCAGTACCATCTTCCTTTCACTACTATCAAGTGTCTTATACAGTTGCTAGTCCCCTCTATATCCATGGCAAGCATAAAGCATTTATCTGTTCATATGTGATAAAATAGCAAAGGAAAATTCTGCAAATGTTTTACAGGGTTAATATTCTGTTACAGTTCCCATTACAGTTTTCATGTTAATTCAATCAAGATTTCTGCCATGATTTCCTCTTAAAGAAACTGCTGTTTCAAGAACCTCTGATTAAAATATTACTGGAATGAACCACAAGCATTATTAACGTTAGATGAATATACAGTCTCCTTTGAAGGCTATAATAACAGTAAAAGTATAATAATGTTAAACAATTAACTAAATGCAATAAAAAATAAATCCAATCAGACCTGAGTAAATCTGAATTATTTTAAGAGTCTTATTTTCCCCCAGTTACTACCTTCTTTCTGCTATATCTTCCAGAGTCTGTAAGAGTTTTTCACCATTCAGAAAGTACATCTAAATCAATATTTCTTTCTTGCAGCTTTACTAGTCTGTGCAAGAACACAGTAGCTTAGGCAAGCTAGATCATATCATGCCAGGTCAGTTTTCGGACTGAAATGTAGACTGGCCTTCTGCGTAGAGAGATGTGGTACTAGCAAGTCACCAAGCAAGATTCTTCTATTTCTGTACTAAGCAAGTTCTCGCCCACACAAGTACAGACAACTTGCGCATTTAAAATTGTTATGGGTGTACAAACTTTGGAAATGTAATTGTTCTAACCTCAGTGTCCTGGCTAAATTCCCACTTGTGCATTTCCATCAAAAGAATAACCACCCCTCCAGCATCTACTTAATGTGGTACTTCTGTTGCAATTCAAAACTGTATCTGTAGTAAAACAGCTGCCAAATTTCACCTCCAAGGTGAGCATTTGTTTCAAGAGATATATTAAGTATACCTCAGATTAATTTAGGATGACTTCTATTGTTTAGCAAGCACAATACCACCCATCTAGCAGATGGAGGAGGTAAACACCTGAAGATTTATACCCAGAGGAGGGAAAAGGGAATTCTGCTGTAAGGATACTTATTCTATTTCCTGCAGACCCGTTTTTGTGATGGTGTAGCAAAAATAAAAGCAAGGAAGGATCAGGAAGAGGCCACAGAGCCCACCACTAGCAAAGAAAATCCACAGCAGAGGAAGGGCCCAGAGAAAAGGTGCATGTCTGTGCTGAGCTCTGGACCATGCAACCATGAGCTTTGGTGCAGGGCAAGGCTAAGGGAGGTCTGTAAACAACGCATGTGCACAGAGGGGCCTACGACCAAGTGGACGGCTGCTTCCCTTAGAATCAAACCATGGAGAATATAGACTCCTACCAGAGACCATTGGCTCACCTCTGAAAAACTGAATCTCCACTTTCCCCTAAATACAACCATTTCAAATTTTTATCTGTTAGATTTTTTACCTTAGCACTTTTAAAAAAACATGACTAAAATTTTATTTATCAAATTAGCATGACTAAACAATGACCAAAAAAAAAAAGAAAAAAAAACCCCATGGTGTAGTTTTACTGCTTCAAAACAAACAATTGGATAAAAGAAGATGAAGAAGTAGAAAACTAAAGTAACCAATGGGTTAAAGATACCACTTACGCTTGGGAATTCTCTATAATATGCTCCTCTTTCCCTAGCAGTGCTGCCAAAAGTCATCTGACAGGAAATACAAGATTAAGTTTGTCCTACCTAAGTGAACAAAGAGTGCTCAGAACAGGCAAGCAGTTTACTGCAGAGTGGGAACTTCTCTAATCCTGATGGAATCTGCAGTGTTGCTCAGAAAAATATTAACTGAAGTTGTTCTCTTTACTTCAACATCTTGCTTCTGGATCATAGTATTCATTTTGATCATACTGCAGTTCTTCCTTCTTCTCCCATAAAGGTTAACTTAAAGCTCCAAACATAATTATGTGGAAAATAGACATTATTGATTCCTATGGTTCATTGTTCCCTCATTCTAAGTCCCTGAAGTTCAAGTTCAATCTGGAATTACATCATGTCTGGTTTCTCCTGGTTACCAGACGGCTTGAGACGTGACCACAGCTACAGAAAAAAACAAACAGCCTTCTTCACGCTTCAGCTCCCCTATCGATTCAAACATAAACTTTTTTCTTTCTCTTAAGTATGCTTCAAGTATGGAGCATGGTTAATTTAGAGATTAAGTTCCAAATTAGATTATCTAATGGCATCTTAATGGATTGCTGACCCATTTCCTGCGGGATGGCAGCATGCAAGTCTGGCTTGAATACAATTAATTTCTTAGGAAGTGTTCTAAAGATGTTTGCCTAAATGGAGAGGAAACATAATGTTCTGCATTACTGAGTTGGGCAAAACTACTAGAGTTTACAATTAAAGTTGATAAATGCCAGAAATCATTAGGTTTTATTTCAAGATACTTCAGTGGTTTTTCTCTTAAATTTTAATGAATTGATAGTGCTATTCCAAAATTCTGCTGAAAGGGAATGGGACAGGGAGGGTGGAGGAATGGAGGAAGAGGGTGTGAACCATTGCTCTAACAGGTGCCTGTAACAGGTGTCCTCGCCCCAGAAATGCTGGCTGGCTCTATTACTTTAGCTATGTGTTTGCTCCATATCAAACACACAGGAGGTACTGTGCTACAAAAGCAATCTGCACCCATTCTCAATTCTCCTACTTTTTTTCACACTTCAGAGATTCTCTCATTTGATTGCCTTATCAGCATTATTATCATAAACCTAGAGTGGTGCTGGGGGAGGAGGGGGCAGGTGTCATGCTTGGAAAGCTGAACTCTCCTACTACTAGAGCTGAGAGGGAAATTCTGCACTCTGAGAGCAGATCTCCCCTCAGCATCTCCAGGAACAAACCAGCTGTCACACTACGCTTATTTGTCAGGCTAACAGACGGAAAGCAAGAAACGCTAACCTAGTGCATTTGCTTGGGTAGTGCAAATGTAACAAAGTAACAGTTAACCTGTAAAAGGAATACAGGCAGATCTTTTTAAAATGCATATAAGTTACAATAGTGGGAATAAAAATATATGTGGTAATAGCTGAGCTAAAATGTAAACTTTGGCAATGAAAATTTGCTTAAAAACTGTGAGAGACTTCGGTAGATACACAATAGACTCTGAAGAGGCCCATCATACCAGTGAGTGGTCCCACTGGAATTAATATCAATTGCACAATGGGTGGCTGAGACTCAGGCTCAAGCTCATGCTATCAGACTTGCACACACACACTTCTTCTCACTCTCATTCATGTCTTCAGTTGACTTGCTGCATATGCTCTTACTCTTATGCAGTAACTTAGACTGTATTTTCCTAATTGAGCCTTATAAATTTTCACAGCTTCCCCCTCACCTCCTGTCTCTTGGAAAACAGTTCTTGTCACAAAAATATGATTATGAAAAAATAACTTTGTTTTTTAATCAATTCTGAGTATCTTCTTCATATGTATGACCAAAACTTGATCTAAATGATCTTAAAAGTATTTGACAGCTACATTTTTATCGATGTGCTTAAATGTTTTTCAAAGCTTAGCAGATGTGATAAAATGCGTATTAAAAAATTCTCTAAATAACCAAAATTTTTACAATGTAGATAGGAGAACAGGAATAAAATAAAAATTATTACTTCCCAATACCTTACTAAATAACTGGGAGTGCTCCCCTCATTTTTAGCATGCTCACAGGGTGCATGTATTTCCTTTAAATATACTAGAATGCTCAAATCTGCAAAATAAGCTATTCACCTAGTTTTTATTACTCCTTTTCCTTGCAAGTCTCCTGGTTTTGAAGAAAATGGTGCATCAGTAACTTAAATTTTTGTAGGTTTGCTGGGTTTTTTTTTTTTTTGTCTTATGTTATACATATTGTCATTTTTTGGCAAAGTTCAGTCTTTTATATATTGACCCCTATTGTCTTATACCTGGGACTTTAAATGCCAACACATACATAAGGAAAGAAAAAGCCAGAAAACATATTTTGAAATCTATGTATCATAGTTTGAAATTCATGCAATATATCTACTATTGGATATGACAGGCAGCTACTAATAAGCAACACAAAATGACAGAGATTTTATTATCATTCACTCTCTCCAAGTTTCCAAGATGTGGTTCACCAATAATGCTCCATGACAAAGACTTCTGTTTGGCCATCTCTCCTACCTGATTTCTGTAGAGACAGGGCAGCTAACATTGAGACACTGTCAACTCTTTACCTTCTTGAGGTCAATGCAGATTTGAGGAAATCACACAATCAAACATTTCTCTATTTTCTGGACTAGAATATATTTCTTTGCCAATAAGCAATAATTCTCTTTGCAATGTATTCTCTTTTTTTTAGGGTTATTGTTAATGTTAGATGGGCTCAATGCTCCTTCGCCTGTGCATATATCATTTCTCTTCTTAGATCCTCACCTACACAGGATCTGAAGAATGCTTTATTCCAGAGCCCAAATCCTAAAAGCCATCTACATAGGGAGAACGAACAGTTTGTTTCTTTGTCCTCCAAGACTGTGCTTTCAAGGCCAAGTAAGGATAGCCGAGCCCTGTAAAGAGATGCCCAGGGAAGAATTTGTGCCCAAGCTCATTCGGTAGCACTTCTGGATGTTGGTAGGGTCAAACTGACAAGCAGCACTCTGGGAGCAACTTGCAAAGTGATTTTGTCTATAAAGGCGAGTGGATCATGGAGTGTGCTTGGATTCGTCGCCTGGGTCGTGTCCATGGTCATCCTCTAGAAATCTTTTTCATCCTTTTTCCTTCTTATAAAAACCCATGTACAAGGCTCTTGTGTGGCGGATACTAAAACACAGAACTCACGAAATACTGGAACAGTGTTCAGCTGGTATAAAGTGACATTGCTTTAAAGGGGGGCTCAAGTGATGACATTAAAACCATTCAAGGGTATTCCTCAATACATAGTTGTGACATGATTTCCTAACACCTGTCAATGCCCTGGAAAATCAACAACTTTTGTAGTGAAAGTCTAAACCATCCCCTCTGTGCTACTTCAGCTCAGTTTGGATTCATTCTTGGCAGTATACTGAAACTGTGTCGATTACTACATGATAAGAATTTATAATATGAATCATCCTTGAGGAGATGAGGTGAATCCATTAGCTAATTTTCTATTTGATCTATAAAGGAAGAGATGACAACACCTCACTTTTCCCCACAATTCTTCCAGCATTTCAATATTATTTCACAAAATACACAAGAAGGAAAAGCAAAGAAAAAATATTCAAGGCATTTAAATTTCAGAATTTTAAAAAAGACTGATTTTCAAATTCCATAATTACTCTTTCATTATCCAAAACTCCCAAACTTTCTAGCAATCCATAGTAAAATACAGTGCACCAAAAGGCATTATGTACATAATACATATGCCACCTCACACATACATACTTACACAAACTACTCTCAAGTACACATGGGTGAGCACACCAATGTCCAACTAAAATTATGTTGAGAGTCAGGAGCTGATACCTCATATGACAGACTCCCAACATTCAAGCTTTACAATTACTACCACCATTAAGTGCTGAGCGTTGCAGATGATCCTGTACATGGAAGACGTGAAAAACTGATGTATCATAATTATTGCGATCTGTTTACATACCTATTAGAAACACACACCTCTGCTGATAGCACAGTTCATTAAATACCAAGACATTTAAAAGATAATAATGAATAATTTACTCATGTGCCAAAGGTTAACCGGTTTTACTGTTTGCTTTTAACATGCAGAAAGAACCTCTCTTTTGAGTAAATCATTCCTAATTATTCTGTTATTTAGTTGAGAAATGCAATGATTTATGCCTTACCTTAATGTAGATGTCAGTGACCTAAATCTACACCAGATACTTAGTCAGAAAAGTCTCTACAAATAGTATGGTTATTCATTGGCCAAAACCACCACCACTTCAGACATTTATTATTATAGTCATCTATACCTGTTAGAACAGCACTGTTTTCTTTGTGTTGACCACTAATGTCCTAAAAACACAACCTTTAATTCCACAAATGACATTTTAATTTTCTAAGCCTAAAATCAGTATTCCCTTAAATTTAAAAACCTTTTGCTCTCGACAGCACAGCATTATTATTCCAGGTGCTTAATTAAGGTAATTTCTAAATTTGGCTTACACTAAAGATAAACTGAATGTGTATGGGAGAATATCTACACAGGTGTTTTGCTCAAATGCTGTTACATTTTCCTCTGGAGGCCCACTAAAACAGACACTGTAGCTCAATGCAACTTTTTTAGAGGTGGTGCAGGGATGGAAATAATTAAAATGTTACCTTTGCCAAGTAATTCCCAATGTATCCTCACTGGCACTGGGGTATAAATGCCTGCCGTTTTGATTCACGGTCCAGTCACAAATTCTCAGCTGTCAATTGAAACCTAGCAGTCAGATATGGATTGAGCAGTACTACAGTTTTTAGTATATAAATTAACACATGCAAACTAGTACTATACATGGCAAAAGCCTTACTTTCCCAAGAAGTAACTTTAAAAAATAAAATAATTTAAACAAACAAAAATAACTTATTCTGAGAAATAAATGCCTATAGATTTGCTTAAGATAATGCTACTTTAATATGCTGCTCTATTAATAAAGCATAAAAGAGTAAACAGAGTTTAGTACATAACAATTAGCCATTATTAGATTAAAAACTGAGCTGAAATAAAAGGCAATGTTAATATTGAATAGTGAGATATTTTAAGAATGGAAATAATGCTGTTTTCTCTAAGCAATTTTCTATATAATGTGTATAAGTAAAAGTCAAACATAATAAATATCTTGTAGCATGCATTTTGAGAAACATAAAAGACATGCAATTTAAAGAAAATTTGCCCAAATTAAACAAACCGTATGTCCTTATCTTGCTAATTAAGAAGGGTAAAGGTATTTTATAATAGACTTTTATTAATCTAATATTCCTGGAAGTGGTATTACTTAGCAAGAGGTGATAAAATAATCTAATCTTGCTTTAGACTCAGAATAATAGCATGTAGTATCATTTATTGTGTTTTAATGTAACGAGGGATGTACTAAATGTTAGTTAAAATAAACTCTTCCCAGATTCTCAAGTCATCATTTCTACCTTCATGGATTGTTCAAGCAATTCTCTATAGCTCTTTTAATTTAACAGCTGCCCAATACTGTTAGTAGATTATTGAAAAAATCTACAGCTTATTTTTAAGTTTTAAAAAGTGAACCTATCTGGCTTGAGAAGAAAGCACACATTTTAACCTCTGTATAATCCTGCTGTCTATAAATTGCTGTATCATTATGATACAGCATTATGAATTGAAGGTAATATTGTTGCTGAGTTTAATTGCATTTGCTGGATTTCAGCTTACCCTATCTGTACTCACAGTCTCTAGATAGTGTATGCTACAGCAAACAAACTACAATAAAATATTTTCACAGGAGCACAATCAATTGCAGTCTTTTCCTGAAAAATACAAATGCTGAGGATGAGACAATATTGCAAAGCTGACCTTGTCTGGCTGTTAGACTTATAAACTTCCTGCTGTTGAGGTCTGACAAATAGAAATGTTAGCCTCTGATGTTTTCATAGGGTTTGTTTCTTGTTTGCTATCTAAAGAACTGCAAGGGACCTTCTAAAGACCATTAAAAGCATGACTAAACCACATGAAACTAACCAGAAAATGAAAGAGGCAATCAAAAAGTTTGCTATAGGTGACAATGAATAACACAATAAAGATTTTTTTTAAAAACAACTAAAAATTTAAAGAGTAAGTAAAGATTTGGTTTAGTCACTATACAAAAGAGTAGTTTAAACCTGATTTTAATATTGAAGACATAGTGAAATGTATCACCTTGTTTACTCACAGTATGGTAGATTATTTCTGCAATAATACTTTAGAATGTAATCATCTTCATTACAGATGTATATTTTAAAGCTTTATAATTTATCTACAAAGGCTCGCTTCTAGCTGAAACACAAGACTGAAAGTTTAATATACACCCCTCCTTTTCCTCTTTCACAAAATATAAAATCTATGAATAAAAGTCCTTCGGCTGATTAGAACCACAAAAATATTAAAATCAAACACTTAGTGTTTGACTTTATGCACTTAGGTCTAGCTCAAAACTCTGGCAAGCACTGAGATTGCTGTGCAACCTGATTGCATTTGCCATTTATGGAAAACGGTAACGGACTGATACATTATATTTCAGTAAATCAGCTTCTGCACTAAATCATTATATTTTTCCACAGTATCTATGAACACTTTGTATGTATAGAATTAATCTGTGAAATTTATTATTAAGAAAGCTCGAAAAAGAATTTTTCAAACCTATTACATAAGTGTTAATAATGACACACCTCTTATTATGAACAATCATACACACCTCAATACACATGCATCTGAAAACCATGACAATAATAATAGAACATACACATTTTATATATATGCTGTAGACACATAAATGCTCATGTATAAGAAGATTCATGCTAAATAGACATATAATTAGTGCAAACTGTAGTTCTTTTCAGTGCAACAACTTGCAGTACTGAATCCACCTTGTCTATATGACAACAGATTCTGTGATAAACCCAGGAATGAACCACCTGTGCTGGAAACCACCGCCCCAATGTTAAAAACTATTTCTTCACAGTCCTCAGCAGGCATACACCGCTGTCATGCTGTCCTTAAAAATTAACCTGCCAGGAAATTGGGATTTTTTTCTTATTCCCATAAAATTTCCTCTCCTAAATCACTCCTGCTTAGAGATCAGAATGTGTAAGATTTAGAAATATACTTTCAAAAGTTTGTAGAAATACACTTTCAAAGTTTGCATCTGTATCCCTCATATGTTGAGTCCTTTCTTGTTAAAAAAGCTGGGGAAGCTTAAAAAGCTCTATGACATTTTGCAATGGAAGAAGATATCTGCTCACAACATCAGCAGGAACACTGCGCTTGGAGAATGTCCACACAGCCCAATGGGGAAAGCATAGCGGCACAGACCTGACATGAGTACATAGCTTTGGAAGGACGTGGGGCTCTTCAGTGTAGTATTTTGAGTGCTATATTTTGACTGGAGTCATACTGGAAGCCTTCCGGCTAGCTATAGTCCTCAGTATAACTTAAGCTACCTTTGAAATCATGACGTACTGTCATCTGGAGACGAGAATCCACATTCCGTCTCACACACAGCTAAACCACCTAAAAAAAATTTCTCTGCAGGACATGTGAAACTGAGAGGCAGGAAACTACTTGAAGTCTGCTTGAGAAAAGTTAAATTCCTCAGGAGTCCTTAGAAGGACTTAAGAAATAATCCTCATGAGATACATAGTGAATGCTGAGAAATATTACTAACTTTCTCAAAAATATGCTATCAACGTTATGATTTGGCATGCCACATGGTGAAAAGTCTTTCCTAGAAGCCTGTTAGACAGGCCTGCTCTTCAGACCCATGGCTTTGTCATTGCTGAAAATGCTGAAGATGTTCAGCAAGGCAAGACACAGAAACACCACTTCAATAACACCTTCCATTTCTTAAACATACTCAAGGTTTTTTTTTATTTATGTCTCATCTAAACTCAGAGAAAAAGAACATGTATCTATATTCCAAAGTGGAAAAAGATTTACAGCCTTGCAGCAGATGGGGAAACCTCACAGGCAGCCCAGCTGTTTTCTGACATGTGGAGCTGCAGCAGTCTCTCATCCCTGTGATACTTCCTCAATGTTACACTCATGAAGTAGTAGAGAGCACAAGGTTCCCTACTAATATTCCAAGTGTTTCTCTGTGGAGGCAGTGCGATTCCCTTGTCCATCTCAGCTATGTCATAGGAAGAGGCCAAATAGAAGCAGAGAAGCAGATAGGACATTGTTTCCCATAACTCTTCCATCTGCCTGAAACTCATCCACCCCCCTGTTCCTGTTTGGCCCTCTAAAATGAGAGGAAAAATATTTTGGTTTACACTTTCCAGTCCTGTGCAATGTACTAATGTGTAGTTCTACTCAGGAGCTAGATTTCACTGTAGGAGCCCTTTCAGTTTAAACTGTTCACCTTCCAAGCACAACCACTCTGCAGAGTTTTAAACATGCAAATCCTACATACATTAAGAACCCATAGTCAACAGCTCAATATCAATCATACTCTGAATAATTTTTATGGGTTAAGACTTAAGTAGGTTTTGTATTCTCCTGTTCAAAGAGTAGCTGAATAAGACTAATATTCATTTGAAGCTTCTGTGATTGCTAGTGAAAGTAGATACATATTTTGCAAAGCGCAATAGCAGATTGTGCTACAGCTCCCATTAGCTGAGAAAAGCCCATAAAACTTAACATTTGCATATTGTCATTGTTTTGATTGAAACTTCCTTTAAATGTGTTTCCTTTTCAGCAAGCATATGTGAAAGGTGACCTCTTATCCATTTACATACCTCCATAGTGGTCATGTGTCCCCAGTATTACGTCAAACTGTCCATTATGATAAGGGACACAATAAGAACAGACCAAGTGTTGATAAGCTGTTTCCTGGCTTTACTGAGAAGTTCTGTTTAAGTGTCCACTTGTGTTCTTCTTTCAGCCTTCTGCTGAAAGCAAAAGCAACATCTACCCAAAATATATTGCAGATACTCAGTGTTCAGTGGACATTTAAGTTTACAAATTCCATGATGAATAGCATTAAGAAACTCCATTTTGAAATGTGATTCAGTAAATAAAGGATTCATCCAGTAAGAACAGCTTCCTAATGAAGAGGCAGGGCAGTTTTGTGCATAGGAAATAAAAAGCTATCAATAATTTTCTGATTTTGCATTTCAGAGACATTAAATGTTTCTAATTATTACGTACATGGCAAATATCTCACTGAAAACCTCAAAGTTGTGTGAAAATCATGCGTACCACACACCACACCCAAAAAGTCCATGCCCTAGTGAAAACCATGCCATTATATTAATCAGTATAAAGACTAAAGAGACCACTAGCCCCTCAGTAGCTGGGCCAGTATTAGTTAGCACAGTTTACTGCAAGAAACTGGGAAGCTCTAGAAGTCAACAGATCTCAATAGCTATACCGTTTATTCATATCCTCTAAATAAAAATAGAATCACCTATACTAGACTCCAAGGTGCATTAAAATTAAATAAATGTCTAAGAAAGAAAATCTGTTAATTATTTCAGTAAGTCCAACAAAAATCTTCTTATTTCTGAAACCATTAATCTGTATTTGCAATAAATACATATGTCTATCTCTCCAACCACCCTATCCATCTATCTTTTTATATTGTTTACACAGGCAAAGTCCATGACTACCATTTCTGGCAATGTTCTAGCTCTATAGTCAGAAACAACATCAACCTCTCTCTAAGCGTCCTAATTTCAAGAACATAATCACAGAGTAACAGAACAGTTTGGGCTGGAAGAGACCTTAAGGATCATCTAGTCCCAACACCCCTACCATGGGCAGGGACACCTTCCAGTAGATCAGATTGCTCAAATCCTTATCCAGTATAGCCTTGAACACCACCAGGAATGGGGCATCTATAGACATTGAGGTGTTGATCGCAACTATGAGTGCGACCATTGGGCCAATATCTTGTTCACCAAGTGGTCCATTCATGAAACTGAGAACAGTAACACAAAGAGGCTACAGAAGTGCCATGAAATAACCATTAAAATTCTGATCCTTGAGACTTCGTTAGTAACTAATGATCTCTTCATTAGAATTATTTAGCCAAAAGAATGGAGACACAACTAGAATCTAGTAAGGGACTTTGTCCACTTGTAGAAGATTTAATTTGACTGGCTTTCCTCAATATGTTGCTGTTTCCTCTACCCTAGGCTTTGAAACAACAAATATTTAGTAGATGAAAATCAGAGAAAAAAGGGGGGGGAAAGGCATTCCGCATTCCCATATAATTTTTAAGATTATCCAATCTTTCTTTTACAAACAATTAATTTAAGACATTTCTCAGCACAGATGATGAGCACTGAGCACTAGATTTGACTTCATAAAATAATCCCACAAACTACCAATAGTAGAATTAAGAAAAAAACCTCTTATTCAGCTTCCAGCTCTTCTAGTTCCCTTGCATTTTCCTATGGAGCCCTCCTTGCAGCTGTATTATTAATACTTCAGAAAGCTCAAAAGCTGAACCAAGAAAAACAAATAAAGTGGTAATTAACAATTTATAATAGATACTGTGAAGGGGGTTGAGATGAGTTTTTTTAAACAGAATTATAAGATACATGTGAATCTCTAAATGCCTCTAAAGTAAGAAATATGTTTTGTAACTATTCATGTTACAGTATAGCAATACCAGGCATTTCAAAGCAGGTAAAAGGAAGACTCACCAGCAGTTGCAGCAGAAAGTGAACTGAATAGTTAAAATTCCTTATTAAAACCTTATCTTTTTAACTATCAATGTAACACACTAAGAAATGCATGTAACAGCATATTTTTCACTGTATTCGGATCAGTAAAAGCAAATATACACCCACTGCTGCTATTATGCGCTGTCAGCTGTACTCAGTGTTCCCCAATTAAATATGAGTATTCCAGGTCAGTTGTGTTATGATTTTTTTACCAGGAGTTCTAGCAAACTTTCACTAGGTCAAAAAATGTAATTGTGTGTTGCAAAATATATGTGTAACTTTTATATTCATTCTGGTTACTGTAATTTAAATAGGCTAGATAATCGTTCTTTTAACAACAACAAAAAGTATCCAACGGTAAATGCCAGTATTTCTCATAACCAGAGAGAATAAATCTTCATAAAGACCCCTCCAATGAAGCAAACGTGACAATATTTATTCTTGAGGGGTCAATGTGCTTTACAGGGCATGGTGAATGTTTAAAAGACCTCTCTGTAACTAAAACCTCTGGCTTTCTAATTTAGAATTTCTCTCCACTAATACAAAATGATTGATGGTCTTTATTTTATGTAACCTTTGATTTTTCTTTTCATTCATCATGGGCTGCTTTAAACAAAATGCATTTAAAATGCATTCTGCCACAAGAAGAGTGGTGCCTTTAAGTTGTTGTAGAGTAATGAAAGGACAGAGCAAATCAATCTCATTTGTGCATTACCATAGGATAGCCTTTGCTCTATTAAAGTTGTTTACACTATCTCAGTGCTCTACCGCACTTTCTAGGTAATAAACATATATGGCACTGTCATCTCAGAGATGCCTTTAGGATTTAAGTGAGTGAAGGTAACTAATCCATTTGAAACTTATGTGTACGCATTTATATATTAATAACTATCCATCTGAAGAAAACTTTGTTATTGAAATATTCTATTCTTCAAAATAGTTTCAGCAGTATACACTATTCCCTAATTTTGTACTAATTTATATGTGTAAGCATCCACAAATGCACCCCCTGAAACACACTCAGGCAAGCATCCACGTGTAGCCGTAGCGTAAGTCAGAAAAGAATAGAGAATTTACAGGGAAAATTAAACTGTGACACAGTTTTTAAATCTACTGTATGATCACTGGTCACCAATTACTGCTCTCAAACTAATATAATGAGACTATACTTTGGAGGGAAGAACACTGGTTTCACACAATGGCATTGAAGAATTTTTCTATTTATGCAGTGTTTGCAAAACCTACTTTATTTCCCCTTCCCCCTAAGCCATCTGGCCACATGTTGTATCATTGAAGGGAGTATAAGACACAGTCAACATAAACACCAGAGACTGTGACGACCCTTGAGATATCTCACTTTCATGCTCCTACGACACTGCTGAAATCTCAAAATGTATTTCTATCTACACAAAGCCAAAAACGCATAAAAAGATGCGTGAAATAAGCAATATATAATGACCTTTAATACTGCCTCCCTGCCCTGGGTGTGAGTAGGGATAGGGAGTTCAAGATGAAGCACACTAGCTATATCTCAGCAAACACAGAACAGGTTTGACTGAAAAATTAAACAGGCATATGTACCAACTGTTGACAAGAACGTAAGCCTGAGAAAAAAAATACAGTACAATAAATACCAAGGATTATTTAGCAGCCCTTTTCTTACTGCCACATTCAGCTTTCTTCCTTGTAACATTTTACGTGCTGTTGATTACACAGTTCTCTGCTATTAAGATCTAGAAGCAACAAAAACACGTATCATCATATATTAAACTTCTAGAGGGTCTGAATTTGTTCCTGTTACTAGCAATGTAGTATTTCTGTATACGCATGGTCTTGTTACTGACTGAAGCTAATTTGTTTGTAAGCCACCATTAATCTTGGCTGTATATTTTCACATTTTGGATAAACACTTCATTTGCATTAAATTTACAGCATTAATGAGATGTGAAATTTAAAATGCTACTTGAAACATAAATGATGTAAGGAAGGAACTAAAACAAAACCATGGATTTATCATGTTTGAAATCAACAGACCAATTTAAACCTATTAAACTAGAAATGATGTGTTGCATTGAGAATTTGATTTTATAACGCAACTTCTAGAACTGAAATAAAGAAAAATAAACTTAAACATCAGTGAAAAAGAAACAAAAAAGCTCAAAAACAATAAGTTGGTCTGCTTGCTTTGGAAATTTTTCTTATTTTTTCAATTGACTTTGAAATTAGCATTTGTTCCTTATACACCTATTATCCTTCCTAAAATCCTATTAAAGATTACACGTGTGAGCTCTTGAAATAAAAAATAATTGAAATAAATATGATTGGAAGTTCCATTAGATGGTGCAAATCTAAGAAATGAAGCATTTGCTAAACTGATTTTTTTTAAAGGATTCAGTTTTGTTTTTAATAAACTTCATCTGCAGATGACCAATACTGTATTCCTTAGGATTTCAGCATAATCCAAGAAAATGGTGGCAGCATGTAAGAAGGCAATATTGCAAAAGCTTCTCTATATCATTACACCTGTGTGAAACTTGCCCACCTGTTGCTGGTGTAGGAAGGATGGGTCTCTTGGGCTTAGTCCCACATATCGATTGGCTTGGGATGTGCCTGAGGCTGTGTAGGCTGATTAAGGAAGAACAAAACAGATTGATAAAAACACCAACCTATCACATCTATTACCCTGTGCAGGTACAATACAAATATGACAGATTCAGAGTTATGATTTTGCAATATATAGGATGTGTCTGCGGTTTTCCTTTATTTAAACTTTCATAGAGTGGAAAAGAAAAACTGGACCAAATTCAGAAAAGAATGTGTAAATTCCTATAAACTTCAATGGAAGCTGCATGTGTAAATCATAATGATATATCTTGTTAAAGAAAAATTTCTCTGATTAGTAAATTTTTATTCTTTTAAAAGTGATTAAATAAGGTATGTGCTTGAAGGAATCATGAGCCTGATTGTCATTTCCCTTACACTAAAGCACCAGTGAAATCACTGAGATTACAACGCCAAGATAAAATATTAGTGCACAAAAATTCTTCTTAGTGTTGCAAAGGCCCATCACAAATGAAAAACAAAAAGTAGAATTGAAAGTTCCATTTACTTATATGGCATTAATTGAATCTTTGCAGACCTACAGAAACAGGATGTAATCTAATTAGCATTTTCATGACAAGAGAGCTCATTTTTACTGTGCAATGCAATATTAACTATTCAACCCCCTTATGCATCAGGAAACATTTTACCGGGGGAACAATTAAAATAAGTCTCTTCCTGTGTGCTACAAAAGCTTAAAGAAATCCATTTCTGAGGAGAAAGGGGATGGTAGATGATGGTGGGACTAGTTACAGGATATGGGTCCTTCACCTGTAGGTCACATTCCTGTCTGGTCTCTGTCAGTAGTTCCTAAAAGTCATTTCACTCTCACAGCTTTTGGTGGCACTTATGAAATGAGGTAGGTGGTCTTACTCCACTTGCCAGTGTGGAGATGTCCACACTGCAACTTAATAGCACCACAACCTAGAAAACTGCTATCAGACAAAGCGGAACTACTAAAAGTGAACAGATATACACAAGGATGTCAGTGAAGAGCTAGGTAGGTGTACTTGCGGAATTGGCCTCTAAGTATTAGTGTCACACAGCAAATATGAGCAAATGAACAGTACACAGGCTTTAATGAAAAACTGTCATAAAAATTAATCTGTTATTAGAAGGAAATAATAAGTTGGAGGCCACAGGGTTCCCCAAATATTATCAAAGCCTGCTGTGATTTTTCATTCAAAACAACTCTGGTATTGCACTTCAGAACAAAAGGCAGTGCTAATTATTTTCCCATTTATTTATTCTCACCAAACTGAATAATAATGATAACTGTTGGCCAAGCACATACCTTTTTCTTTTGAAACAGTCAGTTATTGCACATAAAAGTAAAACTATGCCTTAAAATATACTTAGTCTTGATCTTCTTATTACGCTAACATAGCAGCAATCCATGTGGCAGGTCTATTATGAATGATAATACAGTTTATATGTATTCATACTTAATTTACATATCAGCAGGACATGATCTCTCTGGGTTTTTTTTGCTACTCTCTGAACTAACAGGCTATATTCCTTAATTTTTTTGATCTTACGGTTTCCAATCCAGTTTCAAAATACTTTACCGAGCAGACAGACTCCTTCAATGCCATGAAAACCATAACACTCTGAACATATAGATTTTAAACACCATCTCATAGGCAGAACTGGCAAGTTCAAATAAAATTTGAACATACAAGGATTTTTATTACTATTTACATGCTGTAGTGATAGACATTGGATCTTTAGACAAAAAGTTGCTTGCACACTGCTGTGGAAGTGTATCTATGCCAAGATGTTCTAAGCTTCACAGGGAATCAGGTAACCAAGTTCCAATACATTGCATGAGAAACTGGGTGCTGTATTCATTTGAAAATATAGTCCAAATAATTCCCTTAGTAACAGCATAATGGACAGATTAGGTGTGCTTTCCTGTAATGAGGAATGATGTGATCAGATTACCAGAAAACATCTCAATGCAGTTCTGACATGGTATTTTTGCCATTTCTCAGTTTTCTATTCTGGACTAAAGTTTTAGAGCAACAGTTTGTCATTTGCTGCTAAAACTAACTCTTCTTAAAATATGCAAGAACTGTCCAAGCCAGCATGGAGAATACAGATATACTCTACCACATTTTAACAAAACTTCTGTTATACTAAAAAAAAAAACGTCAAAATACTTCCATAAATCTATCCATAGGTTTATTCATTTACACTTAAACAATAGTTTGCCCAAATGTTACTACTACCTTTTTGTAACAAAGGCATGAACACTTTTCCTCCTTTGCATCTCAACTACTCCTACGCATTTGAGTTTTATCTCTGCTTCTTAGTGTAATGAAAAGATCAAAAGTAGTGTAACACCTAAGAAAAATACATTTTATGACAGATCAAAGGTTAGGTACTGGATTCACAGCTCAAATACTGCACAGGTCTAAAGCAAGTCATTTTAATATAAGGAATCCTAAAGAGATTGACACTGGTATGTTTTCTTCCAAAGTATATGTTTGGAATTGTCTCCTAAAAATCTTCACCTATCTAACATATATTGGTAACACTGGCCATCTCAAGTCCAAATAAAAGTTCAAACACAACAGAAATGCAGCAAACAGTTAAAAAGCAACATTCTGCATCACTGAGCACAAGATAAGTATTTGGAAGAGAAGAAATTACGCTATACATAGCACCACCTTTGTTCTCATTTCCAAAACTGCAATTCCATTGAAGGTAATAGGATAAAAAGCATGGTCCTATATAGTAATTAAGAGCGCAGTATGTTAAAGTTGGAGTTGGCTTTTTTTTTAAAAAAAGGAAAGAACAGTAGATCTATCATCCATTGCAGTGATAACAAGGAATTGAAATTTTCTTTTGCCACATCAGTTGTTTTTTGCTAAAAATGACACAACCTATATTAACATGCAATTGTCATAGCTCGGACTCAGTATGTGTTGTAACAAGGCTCGATTTCTGTAGGAAAGCTCATTGAGGAGCAAATTATCCAATTTCTGTTTGGAACTATACCTGTGGGTCATTGTAAAACCTTGCTGTCTGGGTGTGCTTCTCAATGTCTTAACAATGTCCACCTTAGATGAACAACCAGATTTTCTTTTTCATAAATAGTGGTCAAACACACAGGCTTTTCCTTTTCATTTTCGTTGTCATGTCACAAAACTTAGCTCACATAACATGACGCATTGGTTGAAATTTGGGGAGGAAAAGCTTTGCAGTCAGATCACCTTTGCTCTACATATAAAATGATGAGCATCCACTTGGTCAAATAGTAGGAAAAGGCACCTTTTTCTGGCCTCAATTTGAAATCATATTGAATCTTCGATGGACATTTTTTGTTTCCTAAAGAAATACTTACTGATTGCTGTAGGTGAAGATGCCTCACCTTCAGTGGATGTAGTGATGGGTTTAGTATCTGTCATGGTCAGAGTCACAGGTCGCACCGCACTGTGATGGGGAGAGGGTGCCAAAACTGGAGTAAAATGGCCAGGCACTTTCCCTACTACTTGACCACTGCTGTTAGGCTACAAAACAAAATCAAAAGAATGCCTTGTGAAACATACATGTTGTGTTTAAGGAACTCTATCCACCTATCTTTGAGTTCTCCAGAATACCCATCACCGTAGTACCTCTGTGCAGCATTCTAACAAAGCTATGAATTTCTTTGTGGTATTTTCAGTGGGTAGATCCCTCCTTAGATAGGTAGCACACGCCTAAGTAGCAGTACTTTTTGGGTAAAGTTTCTTTTTTTCTGGATGCAGAATGCACCAGGTATTGTTTCAAAATGTATTTGCTCTTCATACAGTGGCTGTGAACCATAGTAAATCCCATGACAGCAGGATTAAAATGACCAGGCATAGGCCCTAATGCACAAAGTATTTAGATCAAATGAATGATGCAAAACCTCTGTTTTCACATGCCATACCACTCTGGCTTGGAGCATAACCAGGACTTGACCACAGCTGTCCACAGAGATTACACATACTGAAGCGCTTACTAGCAATTCATATGCTTGGGAGTAGGTTACAATACAATGCACTGTAACACATATGTCATAACATCTGGACAAAAGCCACCAACCAAAAACACAGAAGTGTTTAATAATGGGAACGCTGCAAATCAAGAGCCTTATTAACAAAGACACTTCTTTCATACATATGAGAGGAAGTCTGCATATGGCCTTATGGCACAGGTCATCAAAATAATATGCCACTTTCTGCATATAGGCACATCTGGATTTGGTAGAGGTCACCAGTAGATGTATATGTTTATCCAATGCTTGAGCATGCCTTAGACATTCTATATGACTGTAAATACTTCAATGGTAAATAACGTATAGTAAAAATTGTTCAGACTATAAACACATGAAGAGGAAGGAATTATTTAGAAAGCACAGAAAGTATCAACTTCAGGTAATGGAAAAACCTTCAGTGGCAGAACTAGAGGGCATGGACTTAAGCTTCGTCAGGGAAAGTTTAGGCTTGATGTGAGGAAAACGTTCTTCACTGAAAGGGTGATTGGCCATTTGAATGCGCTGCCCAGGGAGGTGGTGGAGTCACCGACCCTGGAGGTGTTTAATGGGAGACTGGATGAGGCACTGAGTGCCATGGTTTAGATGATGGGTTGGTGTTAGTTTTGGTGTTAGTGTTGGTGTTAGTGTAGGGTTATAGGTTAGACTTGATGATCTCAGAGGTCCTTTCCAACCTTGTAATACTGTGATACTGTGTAATAAAATCGAGAAAGAAGAAATTTAAAATCAATAGTAGGAGAAACTTCCCAGCAGTATGATCTACTGGACTTCGCAAATGTCCCCAAGGGAGAATCTTGTTCCTTAGGATATCTGAAACTAAGCTAGAAGAAAATATAAATGCAAATGGACACTGAACAGTTAGCAGACTATTTTCCTTTCTAAAATCACGAGCCTTACAAAGAAAAATGAAAGTAAAAACGTAGACTAAGACAAGTGGTCAACAAACTACCCCTCAAAATGAAAAACATCACACCCTAAACATAACTGTATGTTTGGAGAGGGAAGAGGTTAGAGCTGGGGTGGGGATAGAAGAGCCATGGAACCCTTGGATCTTGCAAATACAGAAATTGGGTGGCATTTACCACTTTTTCAGTCCTATTCTTAGTTGCATAAGATGAGGAAATTCTACTAGGAGTTTACTAATGGGAACAAATGTCAGCTGTTAAAGTAGCTTCAAAATTAAAAAAAAAAAAGAAAAAGCAGCATGGATTTAAAGGACAATACTTTCACAAGTAACATAATTTTCCCAAATAAGTGGCATGTTACATTATGTTCTATTCACTGCAGGAAACTTAACAGTTCAATTGATCTCCCTTTATGTGTACTTGAAATGAAAATGAGATGTCGCAGAATATATACAAGAAAATTATTAGATAATAACGTGGTATGAATTTTTACTAAGCATCTCCTTGCACAGCTACATGACCAATAAATAGGTCAGAAGTGGGGAACTCAATAATTATAGAGGTTTTTCCTCAAGAATACAGATTACATCTTTACATTGCAGCAAACAGTTACATATTAAGTATGTGTCTATCAGTCCACTGTCCTTGAGATCTATCTTAGCAGTGGTTAAGGAAATTTTATTTTTCAGGCTTTATTTTAAAGGCCTGTCAACCTCTAAAACCAGGTGTCTTGGTAACCAGAAATCTGACTCTACCTGCCATTGACAAAAAATGTTTAATTAACATAAATTCAGAACATTTCTAAGAGTTACCTAAAATAAATTCCCCATAAAAATGACCCAAGATGGTCAAAAACTTAGAGGCAAATATCCTCCCTAACTGATGGTTGGTTTACATTATAGAATTCAGCTTGAGACATCTTGATGTCGCAGTAAAACTGGTTCTGTCATAGTTAGGGGGGCCATGACATAGTCTGATATATTGGACAGGTAGGCCTTATGATAAACGTTTTTCTACAACACGAAAATTCTTGCCAGTAAGACCTGCTTACTATGTCAGACTGGATTCTCAGTGTGTTGCTGGGCAGCCTGCTGCAAATGGAAGCCTCCACTCCTGCCCCGGATGCCTAGCTGTCCACACAGCCTGCTGAAGGGGCAACAACCACTCAGCTGCATCCAATAGCTCCTGGGTGGAATCACTGACCTGTGACCACAGGACTACCTTAGGAGCCTTAGCTCATGTGATGGGCTGACGGACCACAAAAACAATAGAGAATCCCTCACGAAAAGACCAAACTTTGTCCAAAAGTAACAAAGAAGTTTATGGATTAAAATAGCCAGTGTCACCAGCTTCCAAAAGCAACTCTGTCTCTAAAGCCAGGCTCAGATGAATTAGGAGGACACAGCTGGGGATCAGAATAATACAGAGACATGTATCACCTTCTGCTGTTCCCTAGTTATCCGGGTGAACAGGAATGCAATAAGATTCCACCTTAGTCTTTGTACATATGGTCCAAACTAGTAAACCCTTTCCTTGCTGAATTCTAAGACAAAGAATATACTTACACCCTACCCTCATGTAAACAATATTTTTCCCTGTGACGCATAACAGCAGTACATTGCATCACCCCACTTCGCCCAAATTGGGAGCAAAATCTTGCTCTTGCTGAAATCCAGAGGGAATTTGATAATTATTTTAGAGGATGTAGATCATGACACACACAGCCTCCTCAGGTGTCTACATTCCTATTTCTTTCCTTTTTTTTAATGTCTTCTTAAATGGCAGACAGTGTTTCACATCTGTACTACATGTAAAACTGAGTGCAGACACAATGAAACTGACAGAAAAATAAACCACCAAAGTAAGAAAAGGGAAAGCTACTCACTTCACTAAGTTTGATTCTTATGGTTCAAATATTTCAGGCTTTGACTGCACATTAGATTTCAAAAGCAATTATAATCTAGGTACCTGCCTCTTGATTCCATTGCATATTGTCACCTTTCGCCAGGTATCTTCTGACTGCATCTTACGATTTACGTTGTAATTTCTAACATCTAGTTTTTTTCTTTTTTCAAGTACCTATTCTCTTTATCACATGTGTAACATAATATCTGTTAAAAAATTTTGCAATAATTTCAATGAAGTCACTGCACATTTCAATATCTGTTCAGGTTTTATTGCTTAGCAAAGAAGATAACACAAGAAGAGATAAATACACACGGGATGGAGCTCGGTGTTCTTTGTCTAGGATGTAATTTCTCTGCCCATACCAAAACTTTCCTGTATCTAAATTTTTAACTAACCTCAGTTGTAGGTAAGCACATACCTACTGGGACTTTTACATACGTAATTCTTCTTCAATAATCTTAGTTATCTTTCAAATGTGAACTAAAGCCCTCCCATTGAAACAGGTTATCATGGGAATTAGTACACATGAAATTTTCTTAAAACATCAGTGTTTCTCCTAGGTGTGCTACATTTAAAACAGTTCATTAAAAGCAGTCTTGTAGTCTTCTAAATAACTGTTACACGAACGTCACTCATAAGAAAACTTCCTGAAATGTTCATACTTGTTTTTCTTGCACACAGTGAATAATAGTTAACAAAACTGATATTAAAGCTATCATAATTAGTTTGCAGCTTAAGGTCATACACCATTGTATCACAGTTATTGCTTAGGCCTGTCTTCAGATTCACACTGACATTGCTGCATTGGTTTATACACAATTCGCAATTCTACAGTTGTCTTCGGAAACACAAAACCAAAAGCTTTTGAAATAAAGGTATAGATTCTGCAGAGCAGTAGCTGATAGCAGTACAAGCTCAAGAAAATTTGCTCTTTGGTGTCTCAGATCTTCTGTCCTGCTTTTAAGCTTTCAGCCCTCTGAAGTTGTCAATTCATAATCTTATTGAATAACTGGCTGCTAGAAATAGATTCTGCAATGTGTTCTCCTTTTAACATTTTTAGTTATGTCAAAAGATATTTTAGCATGGAAACTACATATCTAATTGTACTGTATCCACTTAAATTAGAAGGAAAAATATTTACAGCTCATCATTTAATACAAATTCATTTTTTCCTTGTGTGAAACAAGTTCTATATTCTAGGTTCTCTAGAAGACATTCTACAGACAAATGTATTACAGGTGAAAAATCAACTGTTACCATCAACTAAGGCATCAATATGCCTGTGTGATGGATTGACAAACAGAGAGATGATGCCTGAGGCACAAACCTCAGGCTCATTGAATGGAGGCAGCTGTGTTATAAAAACAAGCTGTGCATTTGAAAATAGGAGAAGGAAAGAAGCTAACACAATGAAGGTCTGGCAAATTTAGCCCAAATTTATGTAGGCATAACTTCTTCTAATGTTCATTTGGAGGTTAATTTGACTTTCAAATCTGTTACATTTTCCATCTTTTTAATTCACACTATCTTGAATTGTCACAGACCCATTCATGTGCCCAGAGCCAGATGACATATTCAATGTCATAGCTGCAACATAACTCACATTGTCGGACTGTTAAAATCTGATTGTACTTCCTATGTACACTTTCAGTCAATCCCTAGGTCTGAAGTCTGAATAGAACCTCGTAACAAATATGACAGTGAACTTTCTTAAAATCAGGATTCACTATACCCATTTTTCCTGCTGGGATTTTACTAACATATTTATAATCAGTAATCAATCAACTTCCTCTCAGACCTCTGATCGCATATTTCCCTAAATGTCAGTGCATTTACACCTTAGGTCTTCAGCTACATTTTAGGACAGCATTTTGTCATATAGATCACTACATCCAATGTTAAAAAAAAGCATTCTAATGCCACAATGAATTGGCAGCAATAACACCTACAGGTGATACATTCAAATATAAGAGTAATTTGACATACATTTTAAACAATTCATGGAACAGGCTTCCCAGAGAGGTGGTAGATGCTCCATGCCTGGAAACATTCAAAGTCAGGGTGAATTGGGCTCTGAGCAACCTGGTCTAGTGAAAGATGTCCCTGTTCACTGCAGGGGGTTGGAGTAGGTGACCTTTAAAGGTCCCTTCCAATGCAAACTATTCCATTATTCTAAGTTGCTTAAATGATAAAGCATATTTTATGTTTAAATCCGCATCACGTGTTTTTTACAAAAAATTGTAATCATAATTCCAAATAAAATAATTCCAGTTTTCCTTGGAATGTTCAATATAGAGTATCTGCTTAGAAATAACCAACAAAATCCAGAAATCACCTTAATCCTGTGCATATTGTAGGTGCAGCTATATATGATACTGTGTTAGGTATTTCAGAAAGAAGTTTCAGAGCTTAATAAAGTTTATATTATTCCAGCTAAGCACTATATTCAGACAACAAATACTATCTTCTTAAAACACAGTTTTTTTCCCTATGCAGTTTCATCAAACTGGATTTAGTGTGTTTGAATATCCTCTGACACTCATTTCTTCTCAACAGATCCAGTCCCTTGTACTGGCAAAATTCAGATACTACGGTGAAAAATATCATTGCAAAACCCTTTAGCAGTGTAGTTTTGAGACTATTGAATGAACTAATTTGATGAAGCTGTAGAAAATCCAGCTCTGCATATTCTGCTCCCCTGCTAAAATATCTTTTTTTTTTAACAGCTGTCTACTGGTTATGTCTATGAACCTGGAGATCATAATTATAAGTTCTGTCTTTGAGCCCACACCATTATGCTCTGTGATAACCACATACAGTGATGGATGTTTCAGAAAATCTACAAGAAAAAGAAACTCACAGAAGTATCTTCCTTCCCTCTTTTTTTGGGGGGGGAGGGAGGGGGCTCGGTGTTATAAAAAAGAAAACCAGACTTTTATTTCAATAGAGTTTTAGCTTAGAGGACCCTAG
Organism: Tapera naevia; assembly: GCA_033556795.1. Classification (NCBI taxonomy): domain Eukaryota; kingdom Metazoa; phylum Chordata; class Aves; order Cuculiformes; family Neomorphidae; genus Tapera; species Tapera naevia. Next base: position 5,835,486 of record JAUMJJ010000016.1, read on the forward strand.
TGCTACATCACCTGTAAACAATCAACAGCCATGTTAGCCTCCCACTGTAAACAGCTCAATGGTTCATGAAGCAGCTTCATTAAATGTGTATAAGACATACGCTCAAGTTATCACCTATCCATATAAAACACTGACCTTTAAGACTCTGCTAAACATAAAGAAGTGTTATTAGAGCACTGACAGTGAGATTGTAGAAGGTACTGTCAGGCAGTTTGTCTTCAGGCTGAATGTGGTGTGTTCAATAAAGCTTTTGTTTAACAAAAAGCAGGACTATGCAGATTTCCTTTCTGCTCTTGGACACTACGATAGTAATAGGAATGTACCTTGCCTTTTTATAATACCCCTTATTACTTTTTATAGTCACTAGTTTCCACACCCTTGCAACATCAATAACTTACTGCTACAGCACATCTTCCATGGACCTCAATGGGAGATGCCACACAAAAGCCTCAGGTAGTGTGACACTCAGCTATCTGCTTACTCGAGAAATAAGCTTTAGGAATAACAGGTTTTTGCCAGTTCTTGGCTAAAAACTTCACTCTTGTATTACTTTCTGAAAGAAATCAAGGTGTTGACATTGATCTATAAAGCCATGAGTTTCATTCATTTGAGAAAGTATTTTCCTTTTGATGTAACACTGATGAAACTGAGAGCAACGGCAGAGCTCCAGGAAGCCATCTTCAGATCCAGATATGAGACATTCTAGGCAGAGTCCTCCATTCTGAATCACAATATTACCTGTGAACTCACAAAATCTAAATTATTTGCCAACAGGTGGAGGACAGTGAAATACCCAGCTTTCCTTGTATTATAAATAGAGTAAGTTCATGCTACATAAGAAGGGGAATGAAAAACTTTTTGTAGATAATGTTCAATAAATATCTGTGGGTTAGATGATGTTTCCAGCACTCCAGAGATTTATAACTGTGCATTTAAAATGAGCAAACTAAATACAAGGTAATCACTTACAATTGCAATTAAATCTTTAAATGCCTTGTCAATACATAGTTAAGCTAGTACTGCCTCTCTGCCTCCTAATTACAATTAATTCAGCATATTTCTGTATTTACTGTTCAATAATTTTTTAAAACTTACAAAGGAAGGTCTGCTAAGGAAGATGAAAACTATTAAAATGTCGAGAAACAAAGGTGTTAGTTGTACCAAAGACACCACATGCACACATACCACTAGAGTCAGCTTATTATGCTAATATTCTCCCAGGCAAAAAGAGTTGTAAGATTGCCTCTTGTTGCTATTAATAAATGACTGCAGTTATTGTACTGAAGACTGACAAAGTATCTGCCTGGCATTCCATGGAAGAGCATTGTCCATCTTTCACTGAACAGAAATTTGAATACCGATATCAATTATGAGAGGAAAATAAGTGGTCTCACCAGCTTCCAGAAGCAGCTCTTCTCAAGCAGTTCAGGTATTTCTGTCTCCAGAAAAAGTTAAAACTATTAAAAAGATAAAGCTGCAAACTAGCCCACATCGCAACAAGGTATTTTTTAACAGTCCCAGGAATTTTAGGCAATATATGTACCGTGGTTCACTTGGTCTGTAGTATGTAACAAGTTTAAGTTGTTTATTTTAAGAAGAAAAGGGTCCAATACTGAACTCCCCCAAACTGGAGGTAGTTACCATGCCACTGAAACCTACTTATTTCATGAAAAAGATCACAAAATTTTACTTAAGATCATCTGTAAACTGTGCCTCTCATAATCCAACGTCAAAGGGCTTGCAAGATTGCCTTCTTCTGTTCGTTTGGTTGAGTCAGGAAAAAAATTTCTTACTGATGTCAGTACATTCTTCAGCAGGATTCACCTTAACTGCTTGGTTTACCATCATTTCCCATACCACACTTGCTGACCTGTCTTCCATGATTTACCATACCTTAATAAGGAAATTATTCCATTTAACTCGATGAGGGATTAAGTTTGGAGCTTTTGGGTTTGAATTCAGCCACACAAATGTTTTTGTGCTTGGTGATCTGTTCAGGCTCATTGGAAGTCTAATATTGATATTGTGTATTGATCCATACACTCTTGATTCTTAGTGCATTTCAAGTGTGTGCAGATTTGTGTGTTTGTGCATGCAGCTACATACACACAGAGGAGGAGATGTTTTCCAAGATTAGAAGATTCACCCACCTGGAATTATTAAAAAATCTGTAATAGCTTTGAAAACCTGAAAACACTGCCAGATGGATAACCAACATAGGTGGATTAGTCACATACTAATTGATCAGTTTTTGCTGAAACTTGCAGTGGTGAGTTATCAAGATGAATTTAACTGTGGGGAGGCGAGCACCCCATAATAATATGATTGCATACTCATACACACAATCTCATCCAGTAACATGTGTGCCTAGCTAAGAATAATAGTGTTGAAAGAAGTGTGATAAAAAAGGCTCAGCAGAATTACTTAATTAGTGTAACGTACAGCAGTTCTCAAAACCCTAGGAGCTTTTCAGACTAACAGTTACTGGCAAGCCCAGCTCCATATCTAAAAAGATCCACTTCCATTCAATAAATTTGTTTACATATTCCCCAGATTGAACAGGGGATAAAAAGCAGATATGTATGAAAATGACAGCCACAGCTCTCTAGCATCATCCATTGTTGAATAATTTTTTTCTCCAGCCAAAGGGCCTACTTGAACTTCCCAACTGTTCATCACACATAATTTAGGATATTCAACATTATGTCAATAAAATTGCCCACTGATTCCTACCGTGAAAACCTATGGGAGTTCTATATCTTTAAACTGATTTTACTTAAAGTATTTCATTGAATAGTAAGACTGTCTCACTATAATCAGTGCAGCAGTAATTAATCTCAAAATTGCTGTAGGGAGTACAAGGCATCTCAGTTGCTTGTCGTAACAATCTAAATTAGAGTATTACCAAGAGATGTTGGGGAGGAACAGTTCATTTTAGGTAAATGCTGTCATGGTATCATCCTTTCCATTTCTAAAGCTGAAATAAAAATTATCATCATAGTTCTCCTTTTGAAATCCAAATGAGTATGTTTTGAGGTGGGAAAGTATAATTAAATTTGATGTGCTATTCCTACAGATGCAGTTTTGCATTTTATAATAATTAAATCTGCTTGAATAAAAATTATTATTTTATTTAGAAAAGAAAAACTGGTTTGGCTCAAAGAACGCCGATATACCAGAACAATTCCTTTCTGTCACTGAAACTTCACAGACGGGTGCTTCTTCTTCTCCTAAGCAAAAAAATTATTCTTATTGGTTTACTTTTTGTACAGGCATCCTTTAACTGTTCTATTTATGTTGACTAGGCATGCAATGTCTCTAATGTACAGCATAGCTCAGAGGTGAACTCTGAAGCATTAAATTTAAAAGAGAATCCACTAATAATATTGATTAGTGATAATAAATTGTGAAGAATAGTTGATACAGATGCTTGGAATCCCATGCTTGGTGTTGTTTAACCCCATGACCTCTTCCTAGAAACTAAAGCAAACATCAAATGAAATGAAAAACACTATCCTTATATAAAGGTTAAGAAAGGTGACGCAAGTAGTGAATTGAAACCAGTTTAGCATGTTATTCCCAATGGTGCCACAACACAAGAATAGGTAGTTTCAGTTTTCTACTACTCTTGAAAAATATCAGCAGAGAAATATTTTATCTTTTAAGGTCTAAAGATTAATCTTTCAGCCACAGAGAAGGGAATAGATTAAGAGGCTAGTTCAGCAAAGAGTTGGAAACGCTTCTTCTGCTCAATAGATATACTTCCCAAGGCTAAAACCACAAGACAGTATAATTGTCAACTGTTTGAAAGGAAGTCAGATACTTCATTTAGATCTTAATATTTTTAAATGATGATTAAAAGTAGAACACTGAACAATGCAGAGAGAGTATCACATAATCTGTTCTTTTAATATATGTAAGAAATCAAAATGTAAGTAAAACAAGCACTGAATAATTAAAGAAATGCATAACACTAAGGGTCTGATTTTAATTTGCATGATTTTTCCCTTAATGGTGCCTAATTAAGACAACAGTTTAAAAAAAATAATTCAACAAAACTCTAAAATTTTCTGCACTGAATTAACATTAAGGACTTTTAATGGATGTCTTAATCAGACTTTGTTATTCATGGAAATTTTACACAAATCAAAATCAGGTCCTGCATGTACCATTCCCAGCTGAGTCTCAGCAAAAATGCTATATGGGACTGAAAGACTTTTAATCCATGTGCAGATAGTAATTTGTATTCTAAAGCCAGTATACTGCTTTTTTCACGTTTTGGTTTAATTTGCATTAATATCGTAACCAAAAACATCATAATAGTTAGGCCTTCTCCCTTCAAAGTAAATTTTGATTTTATGGACCCACTTAAAAAAAGTTCATAAAACTCATGCAGCTATGCTAGAGCAATAGCTGATCGGGACAACAGCCACAATGACCTTCTGAACAACCCAGAGGGGCTTATCTTTTATTCAGCATCGAAAGTTTGATTCAGTCTCAAGTTCCATTCCTGTTGTACCTGAAACACATGCTGAAAGGCCCGTCTTTATTGGTGAAAAATAAAACAAAACAAGCTCAAAACAAAATGCTGTCAAGCAACCTCTTTATTCCTGATAAGACAGTACTTCCAAAGGAACTTAACCCTTACGAGCAGGAAAACTGACCATTGTCTCTTCAGTTGACATTCTGAAGGCTCTTTCAAAAACCATGTAAGAGCACAATCTACAAGGCTCCACAGGAGCCTTTCAGACAAGACATCAAAAATACATAACAGACTGAGAATCGAAGATTATATTACATTGATATTGGAAATGTTCCGAGTATTTATAGACCAAGTCTCAACTGCAGTTTATCCAATAGAGCAGATCGCATCCTAATGCTATATGTCAATGCCATCACAGTAAGTAGTTCTGCACACAGTCCTTTAAAAATTACTTTGCTAATGAAAAACATGTTAATTTCTTATATCACGCACAAGTCTGAATAGGCATAGCAGCCAGGAACTAATCTGTTACTGCAAGTTCTCTACAAAAGGAAGTAAAAACAAGTTTGTGGGTCAGTGCTTTGTTCACTACAGTAATGTCTTTACATTTGTACAAAGAAATGTCAGCTGTCTATGGAACAGGGCAAGCATTACCCTCCCAGAGTTCATCATTTTCTTCACTAATCTGTAAATATCCCTGTATTTCCATGCGTGTGCATGCACATGTGTATATGTATCATCGCACTCCTTGCTCTGTCCTGCAGCAGGAGCTTCATCTCCAACAGCCTTGCATGGCCACAGAGGCACCTAGCCTGAAGGAAGGTTGCAGGACTAGGGCCTGCCTTCTTAATGCTGCTGGATCATTCAGTACAAGCATTTTTCTTAACATTTGACAGAGCAACAGTGAGTAGATATGACTAAAGTGCACCCTTTGTTCACCGTGCTGAAAAGGAAAAGTTGCTGGCTTGCTTATACGCCAGCTCCTAGCTTGCTCTAAGAGCAGAACAAGTGAGATACCCGTCTAGACACCCTGGGAGACGCACATTCCTCACGGAATTTCTTTTTGAGAGTGTGCATTGTTTTACAGTACCTGGCTAGTCTGCGGGCTGGACGGGTCGTAAGAAGGTACATAATTCTTCAGAGTATCCTGAGGATTCAGGTGGGGAGGATATCTGATCGTTGGATGAGAGAAGTAGCTAGATGGGGCAGGAGGGAGAATAGCTTGTGCTGGAAATGGCAATGGTGAAGGTGGAGGTGGAGTTCTAGTTGAGATGACTGGAGAAGATAAAATAAAATTAAAATTACTTCGCGTCTTGTTTCTTCTAAACTTCTTCACCTCTGTGTTACAGCAAGAAAAATAAAAAGTTAGTTATAAACCAGTACTCTGCACTCCCAATTCATGGCATCTCTACAGAAAAACTTACACGTCCTCCCTTGAAACAATCCCAGGTAATGGAAAGTGCTACTGTTTCAAATTCATAAATACTGCATCTTGTTTTGGTGTTCTGGGTTATGCCTCCATATTTTTTCATTTTCCTCTTTAAACAGTAATCACTCTCTGGCATAAAAGACATTTCAGTTATACAGGTTCCCCATCTAGAGCCCAAATAAACAAAACAAATATTTTACTCAATAAAACCTACACTTTTATCCAGAGTACTCCAACAGAAAGCAAAGTCACCAACTCCCAAGAAACAGTTAGTGGTTCCACTGCATTGCACTCTGCCTGCCTGATGGGGAGACGAGTTCATAACTAATCAATAACGCCATCAATATTAACTGACCTTTGTTAAAATGCTAATGAACATTCAGCTTCAGGGCCCGGGAAACTAATCCATCCAATAAAAATATCCCTGACAAATAAAAAATTATCTACCCTACCCATAATTTTCTTTGCATTCACTTTCTTCCTAACCCTTACAAGTACACTTCTCTATCTATAGACTCTATGTAATGCCTAAACAATGAGAAAGGTTTTCACAGTGAAAGAAGTGTACAAGCGTATAGCATGTCCTGCTGCTACTCATCTGACTGGAAGCGGAAACTGGTCTTGTATCACATTGCACAATAACCTGCTTTCTACCTTTACTATATATCTAAAACACACCTACTTGGTAATGCATTAAAAAAGAGGTACTGAGTTCATGAGAAATGGATTAAAGATATACTATTTCCATTAGTGCAAGGCTACAAAATCAAGTCTGTAAACCCAAGGTATTTTAAAAACTTCTCATGATTCTATACTGTGTTTGCACATGCACATTAACTCCGCTATTCCGAACTAACTCTCGTATCTTTGGTTATTCTTAGCTTAATTTTCATATTACTTGCTATTTTTGAGCTGGGACCAAGCCATAGTTTGCCCAAGAGAAAACAAGAGTGAGAACGTTCCAAAATTGCCGCACTTGGTAATTAAAACCTTGCAAATCTCAAGCCGTTGCTCACTGACATAATAGAACAGGCTACAAAGATAGAAATCAATTTTCCTAGGAAGCAAGTTGCTTATCAACCAATTAGATTTTGATTGCCATTCAAATATATATATATATATATATATATGAAAACTATATACTAAAGAAAATACAAAGATATGCACACAAAAGTATAGGACCACAAATAATTATGGAAACTTTTTTTTTGTGACAGACTCATTTTAATCAGAGCCCCACCAGTTCAGTTTAATCATAAAACATTAGTTAGTGCTCTAACATGCAGGAGCTGTGTGAAAAAACACATTTTGTGAGCAGAAATCGATCCCTTTCATTTTACCCATAATCTCTGATGTGCTTGAGTATTTGCTGATAGCGGAAACCTTACAGAGATCAGAAGGAATCCAGGCCACTTTCTTAATACAAAGAAAGTGGACATTATGGGGAAAATAGTCTTTACACATGAAGAAAGAGAGGAACTTGAATTTATGGAGCAATCACAAAGCAAAAACTTCTAAAAGCAGATCTGCATGTTACAGAAAAGAAGAGTCCTCAGATCTGTTTTACTTCTTCAGTCATCCAGCTCTGTTCAAGAAAAAATTTCCTTCATATGCATTCTGCCACATTTTAAGTGTCTCCTTCAGACTTTAAGTAAAGTTTTATTATGAAATTACTATGGCTTTAGAATCATAGATTCATAGAATGGTTTGGGTTAGAAGGGACCATAAAGATCATCCAGTTCCAAACCATCTGCCATGGGCAGGGGCAGCCCCATTAGACCAGGCTGCTCAAGGCCCCATCCAGCCTGGTCTTGTATATTTGGAGGTGGCATCCATAATTTCCCTGAGCAGACTGTTCCAGTGCCTCACCATGCTCATCACGGAGAAATTCTTCCCAATGTATAATCTGAATCTTTCCCCTTCCAATTTAAAGCCATTCCCAATCATACTATCTTTACTTGCCCTTGGAAAACACCCCTCCCCAGCTTTCTTGTAGGTTTTCTTCAGGTACTGGAAGGCCACTATAAAGTCTCCCCAGAGCCTTCTCTTCTCTAGGATGAACAACCCCAACTTTCTCAGTCTGTCTTCATAGCAGAGGTTCTCCGGCCCTCTGATTATCTTTGTGACCCTCCTCCGGACCTGTTTCAATGGTTCCACCTTCTTCTTATGTTGGGGATTCCAGAACTGGACACCATATTCCAGGTGGGGTCTCACGAGAGCAGAGTAGAAAGGGAGAACCACATCCCTTGCCCTGCTGGCCACACTTCTTTTGATGCAGCCCAGGATGCAGTTGGCCTTCTGCACTGTGAGTGCGCATTGCTAGCTCATGTTGAGCTTCTCATCAACCAGCACCCTCAAGTCCTTCTCCACAGGGTCGCTCTCAATCGCATTGACCCCCACCCTGAATTGAAACCATGGATTTCCCCGACCCAAGTGCAGGACCTTGCACTTGGACTTGTTGAACCACATGAGGTTCACAAACGCCCACTTCTCCAGCTTGTCCAGGTGCCTATGGATGATATCCTGTCCTTTTGGCGTGATAGCTGCACCACTCAGCATGGTGTCATCTGTAAACTTGCTGAGGGTGCACTCCATCTCACTGTCTATATCATTGATGAAAATATTAAACAGCAATGGTCCCAGTACAGACCCCTGAGGGACATCACTTGCTATGGATCTCAATCTGGACATAGAGTAATTGACCACTATGCTCTGGATGAAACCATCCAACCAATTACTTATTTACCGATAGTCCACCCATCAAATCCAGATCTCTCCAATTTAGAGAGAAGGCTATTGGGCGGACCATGTCAAAGGCTTCCTTCACAAAGAAAGTCCAGATAGATTACATCCATTGCTGTTATTTCAGGAAATAGGCGCTGAATAGTATTTATCAGGAATCTACCTCTTTAGACAGAGCGTTCAAAAGAAGCACTGGTACTCACTTCATTGTGTCACATAGAGAACATAGTTGTGACTTCTCTTGTGTAACCCTACCTATTCTGGTATTTAAACACCACATAGCCAAAGCAACAATAACAACCAAGCATGTAGGTGGAAGGAGGAAATGCAGGGAGGATATTCCCTCTGTCATTTTTCCCATGCAATTTGCATCTTATTTTATTCACTGGTTAATCCTAAATCTTTGCAGCAGTTAGACTATCTGCATCGAGTTTAATTAGCATTCCTGCAGGGATACTCCAGCCTCTTCCATTTCTACTCCCATTGGTATTATAAATGGGATTAGGTTTCTAAGAAAGATTGTAAAAATGTATCCCAATCCGATTGTAGGAATGGAGAACAGACCAAATGAATAGGGAGGTTCCTCCTCCATAACCCTCACCACTGTGTGCAACTCCTGGAATTCCTGGGTGGTGATGCTGGGGAAAAGTGCTCAGTCTTGGTGAAGAATCCTGGGGAGAAGTAGGACTAAACAAAGGCTTTTCAGGTTTCTTCATTGTAGGAGAAGACATATCTGTAAAGAAAAACAATGGAACAGTGACATTAGCTTACAAACCCATCTCAGGACACATCATTTTGTAGACCAAAGATATTTATTTTTACTGCTCTTGCATAAACATTGTTTGGTGACTCAACTCCCCTACGACCAATAAACTAATTTTAAACTATTGCTTTGAAACTTCAGAATAAATAATAACCCCCTAACTGGTCCTTGTCCAGCAAAACAAAAACTACATTCCTTTCATACCAGACAAACCAAACAGTGAAGAAATGCATGTCTTCAGAACTCCCTAGAGATTCTCAGCACCCCAGAACATCACCAAATCATCTGTTCCTTCAACAGCCACAGAATCTATATTGCATTTTTTTAATGGAACACCTACACTCAGGTGTGTAGAGTAACTGCCATACACACGCCCCTTTATGGTATTTGTTATTTTGTTACTCCAAAGCCCATCCCTTCCCCTTACCAAAACCATGGTGAAACAATGTAACCTCGCTAAGAATAAAGGGCACTTCAACTTCCCCGAGGTCATATTTTCCACATCTCAAGTAGGGCCTTCTCACCTCTTCTTTCTGGTTTCCTTGTCACCAAAAACACCTCTTTAGAACTCACTGTGTGACGATAACACTCCAGTAGGGACAAACATATGATTTCTATCATACAGGGTTACTGATTGCATAAAGGAAAATACCAGATCCTTCCTGAAACTTTAAATTAGTTAATCAACATTGTTGGATTTTGCACTAAATTATTTCAAATTTAATTACAATATTTTTATAGGCCAATATCAATATCGTAAGTGGGTTCCATTTCAAATCAGTGGGACTAACTCTTCTTTAAATCAAAGGTAATCTCAGAAGTACTTTACTGGACTGGGGCCACATTGCAGTTGACTTTCCTACATAGACGTTAGCCCTTAAAGAGATTTTGGCACTTTTAATATTGGTGCACTGTATTATGCTATTCTTGGGACCACATGATCATCTCAGAAGCCAAAGACAGGTCTGCAAAATGTAAGCACCTTACTGAGACCAAAATGGACCAGTGCTTTCTTAATTAGCTGGAGTGTAAGAGTGGGGTTTGACTCTGAAAGCTGTACTTAGAGCAAGGCCCATCAAACTGAGAGACCATTTTTCTGCTCTGCCCCATCCCACCCTGAGCCCTGCACAGGCACTGGCAACAGACCCAGAAGAGACTCTGACAGTGCCCCTCCACCATCCCCTTGCAACTCCTCTGCTCGCTTTGCTCCTGACTTCTAAGTCTGCTGATTCCCCAGATAGCCTGAAAGGATGGGCACTTTCAAGAAGGCAGCTGAGAAATGATTTTGTTGAGTGACAAATTCAACAAGAGTGAGGAATTGCTATATAGCCGAGCAATTCAGCACTCATTCAGCTTTAACATATATGACAAAGGTTAGTGTATTTTTTTTAATATAGTGGTCTGTTGTAATTTTCGGTTGTTACCAAAAACACTGAGTGCTGACAAAAATACCTCTAGATGTCCTGTAAAAAATTGCTAAATAAATTGTTTTTGAGGAAGAGAACAGAGGAATATTTGGGGTTTTTTTAATCTATCAGCAGGTAGCAAAGACAGAGTTTCCAAATGGTTACAGTTTTGTGGAATGCATTCTGCTAAGCTAAGAAATAATTTTTGAAATTGAAAGAACAATTTTTTTTTAATTGAGTTTTGCATAGGCAAACTAGTGTAACACTACACATTAAATCAGAAATGTTTTTCAAATATTTAATTTTGTATTATTCTCTGCTGAAATGACAGCCCTAGTTCCTTCATATAAGGCCCTAGTTCCATGAGAGCAAGAAAATTCTCACACTTCCACAACAGATTTAGGATTTTATGAAAGTCCAGGACAAAATTAATCAGCTATTCTCTTTGTACCATGGTTCAGTGCATGCACAGTCTCTGTGTTTTCAGAAACAGCACAACGTTATGGCCTGAGAAAAAAGATAAGTGTCCCTAATATCTTGTAGACCCAGCCGCCCACTACAAAACTGTGGTCATTAGCAGTTGTCACAGAACTTATCAGTGACCAAATATCTTGTTGACTCTACCATTTATAGGCCACCACAAAAGACAGAATGTACAGGTTAATTTTACTTCAAATTGAAAGCGCACTTAAGTCTCCCTAAAGGGAAAAAAAAAAACAAACAAATCATGGACTGAAAGTCGAAAATCCTTTCCTTATGTAAAACTCAAATTCAACTTTATGCATGAAACATGAAAGAACGGGCTGTCTGACTCCTGAAGGTCTGTATGCATCAACAGCTCTGATTTCTGGAATGCAATAGAGATTTTATTTGGTTTGCGACTTGTTACTTCATTAAAAAAAAAATCAAAAGATGTTGTGTTTTTTAGAAATGTACTTTAGTTCCTTGAAAGAAGTATGCTACATGAACCCCAGTGTAATCAGAGTATCCATTAACCCCCCAGGGACATCAGTAATTTGAAAAGAATCTACTAAAAAAGGAGATTGGTGACTATCATGACCCTAGCACTGCCTTCAAAAATGTGTTCCTACATTATGGAAGTAAGAACTGTAGTTAGCACACGTAGAAAACAGAGAGCATATATTAAAGCAAACACAATGAACTTCTCATTCAGAAGACTGTTTCCTCATCAAGGTGAATGTGACTGGAATGTGACAGGAATAGAAAGTTCAGCACTTCCATAAAAATATTTGTTACCCACCAAAAGAGCAACTTTAAGGTACCCTGCACAGCACACCACAATGAAGCACTTTCAGAAGTCTCATTATGTACAACATAGGCAACCGCAAAGAATAATGGCTGAAGTGCAGGCAGCAGTCTCTTTGTTAAAACAATGCACTACGCATAGAGAAGTAATTCAGATAGCCCCTTCCCGCACCCCTTTCTCTACCCCCACACCCCCCAGCTCTCCCCTGTGTGCGTGGCCATCATAACAGAGCATTCATGCTCCTGTCACTGCCGAATAACTGATGCAGTTGACAGGGGAGACAGAACAATAACTGTTCGTATAGGTTAAAAAGAAAGGCTGAAGACATCTCCTCCTTGATGAAGAGTGGAAGTCTAGAGCTTTCACAGGAGGACACGTAAGTTACTTTTCTTCAGAGAGTTACCAGTTACAAAAACAAAAAGTGGAGAAAAAAAATGTAAAGCAGTTTTCCACTGCCTTTGATTTTGCTCACAAGAAGCACTGCCTTTAAATAAAGCAGAATGAGCTAGAGATTTCATATGATTTTACTAGTAGTTTCTACTTAATAGAAAGGACACAATTTTCTCAGCTTAAAAAATATCTTATTTTTTCCAGGCCATGAGATATGGCTTAGTAGCCGTACAGAATTTAGTTATTACTGATAACTACATAATGAACGGCAAACATCAGTCACAAAAACAGGCCACTTGCTCTTATGTCTGTGTCAAAGTTTCAGGAACAAGATTCCAATCCTTACCGCTTTGAGAATGAAAATAAAACAGTTTCAAGTGTGATTTATTTTTAGCCTTTGGGGAAAAAAATGCTAAGTACGGATGAAAACCAGAAAGATGCCAAAATAACTCGTTATTTTGGTATCAAAAGGTAAACCTTAATCAGATACTGTGTCCTATCCTGCCAAAAATTTTCTTCAAATGTGAAAAAACAGGCTCTTTTTTTTTTTTTTTTTAATTCTCAGTGCTGTTCTAAATCTTTCTTTCCTGTATTCTCATATCACTGTGGATATAGCAGTATTTATGCACTCAAAATAGGTGGCACATTACATATTTTAAAGCATTGCATCAAATAAAAAAAAAGAAGGGTTTATACAAATAATAAGAGTTAGATCATCTCATCTCCCAACAAGGTAAATCTGTCTGCATAGGAAGGCTTAAGAGCTGCTGTGAAGCATAACGTATAGCTTGCACAAATGAGGCTCCGGATGTATAGCTGTTGAGACAGCCCAAGGCCACAATTTTGATCAGTCCAAATGTGATAAAATGTTGCAAGGAAAGCATGCAGAAACGTGTTTACACCAGCATTTAATTAAACTGCTTTTCACTTCCAAAGAACCTTAGGAAACACTAATGAGATATGAGTTTTGGCAATCTCCTCATCAAAGCAAAGACCCTCTTCCTCAGTCTGACCCAGCTTGTCTTCCAGGCAGTTCCCTGGACAAATGTCACCTTGGCACATCACTCAGCAAGCCACCTGTTAGGAGAACGCAGTTGGAATCAAGCAGTGATCCAGGGCAAGTTCAAACATCCACCTGCCTTTTTCTGGATACTTGATCTGCTTTCTTGCTCAGCACCATAACAAGCAGTTATCATTCTTGCATGAAAAAATACTAAATCTCTTTTAATCTCATTTATTCTTTAACTCTTCCTATTAATATCTTTTCTATTGCTTAGTTTCTCAAGTTTTCCTTTACAAGTTACACTCCTGCAGACTACAATCTGTAAAGATCCATTTACAATTCATTAGTACAGCATCACCTCCACAGAAAGCAAGACAGAAAAAAACATTTGACTTACTGTATATACAAATAGAGTGAAAGCAGGAAAGCTATGGAGGCTATGGCACCACTGGCAAACTATAACAGGCATTCTTTCATGCTATAATTTCAAACAAATTGCTCTCTTGCCAAATGCAGTACCTGGGATAATTTCTGGTGGCTGTATACACTACATACATGACATCTAGCCTGGCCTGTCTCTCCACTGCCTGCACTGCATTTCGTAGATGTGCTTGTGCAAAGCACATATGAAAGCTTAAGGAAAATTTTAAATTCACATCAGGCAGCTGTATGACAACAATGCATCATGACAAAACCCACTCTGTTTAGAAGAATCAGTCTTGGCTTACACCTGTGCAGGTGAAGAATGAGAAGAGACACTCTGAACAGGCAGATTCAGCCTGGAAATCATCAATTTCAGATGTGCTTAGTCTGATCTTACTTAACGCTGCAAGTATACCATATTTCTCAACTGTGGATCTTAATAAGGCACCTAACACAAACTACAGACAGTTGAGTGATTCTGAAGCACAACCAACTCTCATCTGTAAGAAAAAGCCTTTGTTACATCTGTCCTAAAGACTTAGCACCAGGGATGGATATCAAGAATCCCGAAAATCAAAAACAATTGAATTATTTTATCACCTTCACAAGAAAAGGAATGGTGACATATTTTTTGTGAACAAATAGGAGAGAAAGACAGGTGTGCCTGAACAGCTTTGTATCTGAGAAACCTGATAACTAGAACAGGGAAAGATTTTCTAGAATATCTATTCAGTATCAGACAGAGATCTGGCTTTGCCTCTAGCTCTCCTAATTATCTAAACCTATTCCCTTATCATCGACTTGTTGGTGTCTTACTCTCACTACGATTTTTATTTTATCGCCTAATTTTTTTTTTTTTCATTCCCACAAAAAAAAATCAGTTCTGATAATCAAGGTTTTCTTGAGTGGAAAATCAACAAAAAAAAGATACAAAAAAAAAAATCAAAATCGGTTCTGTTCCATGACTTTCCAAGACACATATATGAATTCTCAGTGTGAAGGTCCTTGTAGTCACTTTTGAAAGAAACAGTGAGGTCTTACATGAAGATATATACGTATGTTGCTTAGCAGCTGAGAGTGTTTTAAACTTGAGGAGCAGCCAGTGTTAAGGTTTGAAGAGAATTGCTCCCCACACTTTAAAAATTTTAATTTTCATTTTATTTTTGCTTCTACATCAAGGGTAAAAAAGCATTTTACATATGAAAGTTTTATACTACGGTAGAATCTTTCAGTGTACAAGCATATGATAACCTCCTAACTTCAAATCAGCCTACATAAAGGCAATGTTATTTTCACAGGCACACCGCTGACATTTTGCAATTCAGTCTACCAGACTTTAACACTGGTTTTCCTGTCAGGAACCATGCCAACACCTAATCAAACACTCTCTTGTGCTATTTTGCCATTTCACAACAGAGAAACAATTTCAATGTATTATCTTTTGTGATTCATAGTGAAAAACCTAAGAAGAGGAACTAGACTGGAATTTCTTTCAATGCCATTTTCAGTACTGCAAGCTTGCAAGGAAAACATTACAACAATATTGCTATTCAGCAACGCTACAGCGAAACAAGAGTAAATTACTTACAATAGCAACTCAATTATTTCCTTGTTCACTCTCTATTATTTTTTTCTAAGAAATTACACTATTTTGCAATGCCCAGTAAGTATTACTATACATTAGAGAAGAAAGTGATGCAAGAACTTTCACGTAACTCAAACATGACAGTCAGAAACCCTTTAGATGGAGTAAATATGTCGTTGTTCTCATCCTTACCCACATGTAAACTCAGATGACTCTCCATACAAAAAAAGTGGTAGCATGTTTAGCATGCTTTTTGTTGGTGTTTGTGACTAACTGTATAAAGTTCAACAAACAAATTTCTTCATTGTATTACTGATCACGTTACTTTTAATGGACAGAAAGAAAAATAAGTCAGTACAGTTCCTGTTAAAATTACATATAAGTATAATTGTAGTGCACATTTGTTTAAGTTACCGTAATTGGGAAACCTGCCTACGTATTTTCTAAAAGTAACTTTTTTTCCCCCAGTTTTAACAAAACACAGTTTATAAACTAGAAGAAAATAGAAGATAGGATGGTCAGATTAGAGCGTTAGTATTGAATATGTGCACATCAAAACCACCCACCCACATCACAAAGTCATTTCAAAAATGTTTATCAGTAGGATGGAACATACAGACATAATCCCATACCAGTTGTTTGACTATGTCATATGACATGTAAGTAATTAACTGCCATACTGAAGATAATATTCCTATTTAAACTTACACTTATTTCCATTGAGATTAGTCTGAAACCACAGCACACGACTCTAAAAGAAAAGCGAACAACGATTCTTCATCCTGATCCTTGAGACACACCTTGCCACTCCTCATCAGAAAGTAAGAGTAAGTTGCAGCAGCAGCATGACTATGTTATCCCACTTGCACTATTTCTTGTGAGGAGAAAAACAACTTTTTTCCATGCATTGACCTGCTGGCATAACGCTGGCAAGCCTTGTTCACTCTGCATGCCTCATACCAGTAGAACTGTCCAGCTGTGGGACCTCTAAGACACAAGGACCACCACGACGGAGACCATGGTGACCTGGGGTGTTGCTGCTGGAGGGAAGTGAGAAGGTCCCCACCAGAGAAGCCAGCAACAGAGTGCCAGGTTTCTATCCTGCAGCAGCCTCGCTTACCTCACTTCTTCCCACAACTTCAGACTCATTTTACTCAACCACCTCTTTACCAGCATAGTCCACGAGACATCATATGTGACATACTTTGGAGTAACCCAGAACTTAGTGGGATGGCCATCTGTTAGACATGGCATAGGCATTACAAGTAATGAGGTTGACTTTGGAAACAGAGATAACAAGCATGAGAATAAAAAGACAAGGTTCATGCCACAAAGAAAGTACTATAACTAATACACAAATATATATACTGTCATTAAAAACCCACATGAGGCTCCAAGTACTCTTTGCTGCCATAGAAAGCCCTTATGCATTTAACATTGTACTTAGGTACTCAACTACTCTTTTATTTAACTTTACACTTTAGAAACAGACTGGGCCATTTCATCCTCTATGAATCATTGTTAAGAGATGTGATTCCAGTGGATAGCTGTGATACAAGAGCATTATGGGAGACTGAGAGAAAATCTAATTTAAAAGCCAAACAAATTATAAAGACTTTAGAGTACATTTTACTAATTTATTAAATTATCCTACAGAAAGTCACCCAGACTCCAAGGAAAAATGCACAGTTATAACATCTTCTTAATGCTGAGAATCTAAGGAACTTGGCTAGAAAATGAAATCAATATTGTAGCCTTAACACCAGAAATCAGAGAAGTATTTTCAATTTCTAATGCAATAAGATTAAAAGGCATCTAAGATAAAACAATGTAAGGTATGTTGTTGATTTAGAAGCATTTAGGTTATGGCATCTCCTTTTTGTTAATATTATACTCGATACTGGTAACAGTTGAGGATGGTTTAATAGATGCGTTATATTAATTTAATTATAGCTACATCTGGGGAATGGATTTGAACTGAGATAAGATCATTAACTCACACTGGAACATACTACTTTGATAAAGTTTGATACTGTTTGTATGAAAGTAGTAAAAAGAGAAATTACATATTCAAATGTACCTGTGTATATAGCAAAGAAACAACCTACCAATAAAGACAAAAAGAGAAATGACTAAAAAAGGTTACCATCTGTAGGCTAAATTAACTTTTTCCATCTCATAAATGTACTGTAACTGGAAAAAAATATTGATGCAGACACCTATGATTCATGAGGCACTAAGTTCCTATTCTCTTGGTAACTAAAGATACTCTGCATTACATAGTTTATATCATAAATACTAACACTTAACCTACAATTTCTAATGAGAGATGATCAGTTACAAAAGTGCTAATGAAACCTCTTATTCAGCAACAGTGGAATTGGACAATTACCCATAACAACTCGTGGGCCAAATCTCTCATTAAGAGATGCATTTTATCCCTAATGTCAACCAAAGAATATCCAGAGCCACCATCAAGGTAACAGGATGTCGCCATAGTATAATATTCATCACAGAAAAAGTCCTATGTGTACAAGAAATATACCCTTTGCATTTATATCTTTCACTGATGTATACGGAAGGTACATACGGTAGCAACTCACACACCACACATGGAAAACAATAGATTTTTCCACAAAAGTAGAGGGAGTGGGATAAAGATTAGATATAACTTAAGACACCTAGGAAACTCCTAACTTCTTTATTCCGATCCATTTCTATTATTATTGATTTTTTTGTGGCTATTTCCAGTTGCAAACTCCCACTGTCATCTCATTTTGGCTACTTTACAAAGGTAGCTAAATAAAGACATGAAAAGCCTTCATAATAAAAGAATGTTTCAAATCTATGTCATTTCTATTTCTATGAAAATACACCACACTTAGGTATGCAGATCGAGAATCTTTATTTCAGGTCAGAAGTTAGAGGCTTTGCTCTGTCAGATTCAAAACACAGACAATGGAACTGAAATCAAAAATGCTATATCTTAATATCAAACCTTTTTATGTTTTTTCTCTTAGAAAAAATAAAATTGCATTATAGTGAAAGAGAATCTACTTATTAATAAACATGATGCCTCTGCATATTCTCGTTTGTGTGTACTGGAAAGATTCATATTTCTGGTACTGATGACCTTTGAAGACTGCTTGGAAAAGCAGTGCCTGTTGGAATTAAATAAACATTCCCTAGTGACATTGGATGAATGCAAACATTATCCTCAATAGCTTCTCTTTTCTTCATTTATGTCTAACCTCATATGACATGTAGAATTCCACAGGAGAGAGGGAAGTAGCACCAATGATTGCTCTGATGTAGAAATCAACTCTAAACTTTTATTCTATTATCTTCGTGTTCACAGGTATAAGGAAACAGAATATAAGTTTCCACAAATATCAAATTCTGATAAGATCTCGGTGTCCAAATACATGCTAGTATTAAGCTGCTATCAAGCATCTAACAAAACAGCAGCAGAACAAATGTGCCAGTAGCTGCCACATATCCCTTCCCACTGGTGCCAGGTAGCAACAGCAGGTATTGTTGTCACTACCTTATAGCGTTTCCACAGCAGCAGGATAACTTCAGAGAGTGACTGAAGCCAAAAAAAAATGGTTAGGAGGAAAAGGCTTTTGCCTCTCCCAGTATAATGGTTTTAAGACTGGACAGTGGTATATCTGTCCCTCTGCAGGAATGGAAGAATATCTTAAGGACAGAAAAAGTCCCTCAGCGCTCAAAGGCAACTCCTCTGCCTGGGATCTAGTAAAGTTTCACTAGGCCCAGCAGTGCTGGAGAACAGGATAATCAGGGAGAATTGTAAATTCCAGGAAGCAAAAACAAAATACTCTGATTCAATTCTATTTACCCCTTCTGTTCTCTCTTTCTCATTTTTTGGAGTTCTCTAGTTTACGAAGCACACATAGAGAGATAAAGGCTTCTTCAATCCAGAAATCTAGCTACCCAACGGCGCAGAAATCGATTAAAGGTTCATTGTAAATCTACTCAAGCAATCTGCTTGACTCAAGCATTGTTAACTACTGATAAAAGTGACGTAAAGAAAAATTGTAAAAATGAATAAATCCAGCGTTCACAGAACACAGTTCTTTGCAAGCAGAATGACTCAAGCCTAAAAGCAATTGAGATAGCTGAGAACTACAGAGACAATCTGTGAAAAATTTTGTCAGCAGGACTCGGGCTCCTCTGTCCAGGTAGCTCTTCATTTCTCAGAAGCCCGTATAGCTCATTCATCAGCAGAAAAGAACTTCCTTTCACAAATGGGGCTATGTGGAGACCAATTCAGAAAGGAATGATGGATTGTTCTCCCCACAACCTCAAGAGTCATTTATTTTAAAAGCACAATAATTACTTGGGGTAAAATCCTGCCTTCTTTTACAAAAAATTATAAGAAAGTGTCATGGCAAAACAGGTAACTGTCACACAGGAAAATATTTCACGCAAGGGGGCAAGTTTTTTTTAAAAACTTCCACAGTGAATGCTGCAAACTGTTAGAAATAAAATGTCAAAGACTCCATGAGAAACAAACAGTACAAAAGAAACAGCAAAGAAAAACACTAGTAAACATCGTGTGACAGGAACAGCCTCATGATGAGAATATAGGTTAGAGTAGGCAGAAGCAGACTAAAAGGAGACCAACTATAACAAAAATGGAAAAATAAAAGGCAGCTAAATTAACTACCGATCACATGCTACCTTGCACACAGAGATGAAAGACAGAATTTAGCGTCGGAAAGGGGAGTGGAAGAAAAAAAAAAAAGAAGCCTATTAACAATACAAAAATGAGGTAAGACCAAAAGATTGGTTGGTTACTGAAGAACTGAGAGTACCAATGAGTGGTGGATGAGGAAAAGGAGAGCAAGCATTATCAGATCAGCAAAGGAAGCAACGGCATATCTTTTTCTCTATTTCACTTTTACATACTGTGCTATGTATTTCACAGACTCTCCAAAATCCATTAACAAACAGTGTTCAAATACATGTGAGTTTGAGTGTCTTTTCACATCACAAAGGTGAGGGAAAAAACTACACTAGGTATCTAGGTTTACAACGCATCACTATAGCATGAGGAAAAGCTATGACAATTAAATTTGCTGTTTTGACAGACATAACTTTTTTCTCCACGCAAATAAGTCCCTTGCTTCTGATAACCCAAAACACAGATCATACAAACACCCTATACTATATCGATATAATCCCCCAGAGCCATATGAGTGCTCTTCAGAAAAGAGTCTACTGGACCTCTTTTGAGACACTTAGCATTGAGTAAACTCACATACAGGAGTCTGTCATGGTAAAACAAAAACTGGGTAAACTAGCATTGACAATCAGAGTATAGAGAAGTTTGGTTTTTATTTCAAAATGTTATACTCAAAATTTTGCTGGAATGATCATAGAATACACAGTATCAAGTACCTCACTTGTCACACATCTTTTCGAAAACTAGATAAGGCAGTCACCAAATTGAAAAACTATTACGCAGTTGTTTGTATGATAAGTTGTTGATTGTTGGGTTTAACTACAGTTACAAACCAGTAAATATACATACTACACAGAAAAATAATTATTCTTCTTAAAAGCCATCATTTTATTGCAGTAATGGAAAGGTAGATGTAGAGATTTACTGTATATTTGAATACACTTCACCATGAAGTGGTCCTATGTTACTCACCTTGATCTCTTTCATGCCATGTCCGACTCCCTGCAGCTGGTGAATTTGGAGAAGGATAAAAGTCTCCTGTCGGGCTTGGCTCCATATTTTCATCTATGGAGATAGTTTTGGGTCTTTTGCTGTTGAAGTAATGTGAGATTTGGCAGTGATTATGATGTGCAGCTAGTGGTAGTATATAAAGTGTTTGGATTTCAACGAATATTTCAATATATCATAACTCAGGCATACAAAGCACCAAAAGAAGTGGATATCAGAGCTTATATTAACTTATGCAGACAATGTTACTTAATAATATGTAATGCAGGTTATGTCCTTGCATTTTTCTTGTGATTTAATATTTCAGAGACGGCACAAATGAGTAACATATAAAAGCCTGAAAGTATTTGGCTAAACAACCACAAAAACAGTTCTTGTCGCCTACCAAAAAAACAGTTGTGTTGTGAGAGTGTTAAATGCTGCACAGAAACAATGAAGGAAAAACAAAGCACTGGAAAAGTATTACTAATAAAGTCAAGGTAAACCAGGAACTCTTCTGAATGTGTTAATAAGGAAAAAAATGTAGCTTATTTCACCAGGTCAAAATTTGAAGCTTTCCAAAGAGGTCTAACCTGAAACAAAGACTTTTCATTGTAGACTAGTGTAATTAAAAACAACAAAAGGCCCATATTTCAAGTCACACTACATAAAATAAGGCAGCACTTCAATACAGTGGAGGGAAGTCAAATTTCTTCCTAACAATATGTAATGAAGGTGTTATACTGACTGCCAAACAAAACCAGTATTAAGGTTTTACTAGCGGTATTATTATTAATATTATTATTACTACGCAGACAATACTATGAGAATTAATCTATCCATTTCTGAAATGTACTAGGTGAAATGCCAAGCCAAAAATACAATGGAATGAAATAGGGGAATATGAGCAAAATAAGAAGAACCAGGCACTAGTGGAAGACCACTCCAGCCCCCTGACAATCCTGTAAAATCCTGTCTCACTGTGCAGACACTTTCTGACTCACTGAAGTGCAGAAACATGGAGCAATGAGACATTTTATAGTACTTATGATTTCATGGTACATCAGAAGGTTTCAGAAAATCAAGAATTTTCAGGGCTGTGACAGACAGTACATTATCCAGGAGTCAAAGGGAGAGCACAGCAGCTTCTGAGAGAGGGAATCAGGTCTTAGACTTGAGAGGTGGGTGCATGTTGAAGCAAGGAAGAAGTGGGAACCTTGGATCAAACTGCCTCTAGCAGGCACCTGGAGACTCTTGAGAAAAAATAGAGAGCTTGTGACTGCCTCACATGCTCCTTTTTCCTGCTGTACTGGGAAATGCCCCTTGTAAGGGTGAGGCAGAAAACACACCTTCATGAGCTGGGGTGATGCTACATATAAAGACACCTTATCTTTATATACTTGTTCTAATGTCTTTTCCACAGGAAATACTATATGTCCCAACATATCTTTCAGGATGGACGTCCAAGAGGGAGACCTCAAGACAGCCTTTGGGCCTGCAACCCCTGCGGCATCGATCCCTGCTAGCAGGTTCCCAGGTGCTAGACCTTCCTACAACTCAGTAGCAGTTTCAGGATGTGTAACTGTCCTCTTGTCAGATGATTTAGTGAGCACTGCAAACCCTTACAAAAGTTACTATCATCTTTGATATAAACAGGAATGGCAGATAATAATGACACCACTTTAGATTAAAAGATTTGTAACATACAGATTTCTCTATATATTATGGTAACGTTTATTAGTAGACTACTTCACAAAATCAGAGGAAATTCACAAAATAGTTGTCTGTTGACAGTATTTGCAAACTGCTTGTCTTACATTTTAAACCTGTTTATACATTAGCACTTATTTCAAGTTTTTACCTGCTTGGTGGAGAGGACAAGGACCTCTGTAGATTTACACCCGAATTCATATCATGGTAATACGGCTGGCTCGGAAGCTCTCCAATCGGGAAGTTCACTCCAGTTCCCTGGGTTATGGGTGCTAAAAAAGAAATCACCATACCAAGTCATAGATAATTTTCTATCTTTGTAGCCATATTTTCATTTTTAACACTGGGAAAAACATCAAGATGTTACTACATGTATCTAATATTCTATCTCTTGCAGAATCCAAGTACAGGAAAGTTCTATCAATGTTTATGTATACAGAAAAAAAGCAAATTATCTTCCCCAGTCCCTAGAAAACCCTTAGCATTTATGCAGAGATAATGTATTAACTTTATAGCAGATAACCTGGAATCACCAAAATGAAAAAGGGAACATAAACCTCGGCATAAAGATAAGTCTTCTGTAGAAGGACATTTATAGTGAATGAGGCAGGGTTTATAAGGATAAGCAACATCAATTATTACAGAACTGAAATAACTAAATAACTGTCACAAAGAACAAACTCGAGGACACAAAAACTCTTTTGCACTTAATGTTAACTCTTTTACATTAATAATAGCCTTCTGTACTGATGGCATGTTTTGCTGCCTCATTTTTCTTCCATGCAGTGGTACAAGTTCTGCTTTGCATATGTAGACCTACACACAAACACACACACGCTCAGTGTTAGCTTTACCGCCTTACACAGTCTGTGCAATATACATCTTGACATTTCAAGAATAAATTATATGTTACATATTGTGTGTATTTACCTTTGTGCACCGTCCATGCATTGTGCATTTTAACTACTTTTGGCACTTAAAAGAATAATTGCATGTTGCATAATGTATCTGAAGGTTTGTATTTTTCCTGACAGTTAAAGTACAACACTTGTGGTTTGAGGTTAAACAAATGCATGGTAAGAAATCCCACAGAAACCACATGCTTTAAAGGTTATTATTACAAGTATATCGTGTATAACAGCTGCAGAAGCTATGATTTCATAACATAACTACAATATTGATTCCTTTTTTACTCTGAATGGCCTGGTACTTTAAAATGTATTTAACTACCTGGTACCTAAAAGAAAGCTGTATTTCGCACAGTCTTAGCTACCTAAAAGAGCAAAATCATAACTTTAGCAAGCACAAAAAAAGAATGTTTTAACACATGATGGCAATGCACAGTATTTTGCAGAAAGACTTAACATAATTTTAATTGTTGAATATTAATTTCTGATCACCGAAAATCAAATGGTACATGCATCTTAAGACTCACTAAAGTGATTTTATTCCTTGAGCATCCTGACATGGCATGAGTTAACTCCTTTACAAAACTTGAACAGATAGTCTGGAAACTTGTGCTTCTCTGCCTTTGTCCTCACCTCATAAGAAAAGAGATTTTCCTGGACCATTTAGTGGTTGTAATTTGGAGTCACCACTGAACATGTTTCTAAGCATAACTTTCAAGTATTTCTGTTCACTTCCTAGTGAAGTCTTAAAAGAAACACTTGAATAGTGTTGATACTAATAGGAGAAAAGAAGTATTCAGAAAGCAATGTCAAATGAAAATAAACACTGGTTTTATGTCATACTATCAGAGAAGCCAACAAAACAGTTCGCTTTTTTAATATTCATTTTGGGTTCTCCTTCTGCAATAAAAGCTTCACCTACCCTATATTTATATTTTATGTCACTCTTTCTTTTGCATTTTCACATGCTTAGCATTTCTGATACGAAACCAAGTCAATTAGTACTACAAGTAAAAGAAACACAAGTATATAATATATTGCTAGCCGTCTTTTATATCCATGCTGTGATATTTCTTTTAAGTATTAAAAATTAAAAAATGAACCAAAAGAATAATCAGTTGTTTTAGCAAAATCTAAGAATGTATAGGACAACCTTAAGAAGCTACAAGTTTAACAAATAGAAGATTTTGTTACATATGGCAATTTTACTGACATATCAGTCCATTAAGCTGTGCGGAGGGACATATAATGAACTGATTCAATCTTTAAATATTGAAGAGACAAAAGAAGACTTGTATTTATTTTACTACAAACACATTCAAGATGAACTGTAATACTATAGCCAAAGATATCACAATTTCATGTGGTTGTAGGCATTTTCTATACATCTCACATCTCAAAAAGGAAAAAAAACCTCATGGGGAAAAAAAACCTTCACTTGACTATAGCAGTCTTTGGAAATGATTGAATTTAAATCATAACTTACTTCTGGACACCCTCACAAGTTCTGACACATTGAACACTCCAGATTTTACAAAACTGTCCTCAAGGTACACTGAAAAAGATCACAAAAACATAATCAAGAGAGTGATACAATCAATAAATAACTATAAATAATTTTATACATCAGCTAACAACAGTATCAACAGAGTCCCAGAACTATATATGTAATACACAAATGGACACTGAAAGCTGTTCACAGGATCTAACAAGAGCTGAAATTGAAGCAGAGGTGTAAAAAATTTTGAGGAGCGTAAGAAAGTAATTTCTTAATATGTGTACGAAAACTAACCAGCAATACACTGAGATCCTAGCTAACCATGAAGAAAGTGTCTAAAAACTACTTCCTTTTACTAGTATCTTCAATTTCTAAGTTGGTATTGAATTGACTATATCAGCTGAACTAAGCAATTCCACCATCAGCAGTCCTGTCCTTGCATACATTCCTGCTAAACAGATTTAATTTAACCCTTTTCTTGCTTGTAGTGACTTTACACTACCACCTCCATTACCAAATCACAGTATCACAAGGTTGGAAAAGACCTCTGAGATCATCGAGTCCAACCTATGACCCAACACCAACACCCACTCGTTGTTTAAACCATGGCACTAAGCGCCTCATCCAAACTGTTTTTAAACACCTCCAGGGACGATGACTCCACCACCTCAATGGGCAGCGCATTCCAATGGCCAATCACCCTTTCAGTGAAAAATTTTTTGCTAATATAAATCATCACCTCTGAGGCAAATGAGGTTCTTACACAGATGATGAATTATATACCTATAAACCTATGTTTAAGAAGTCATATATTATTGGTTTAGCTTATGTTTACTTATTTGAAGGTAAATGTATATGATCAACAGCTACTAATCAAGACTTATCTCAGTAGTCTAACTAGATAAGCTTATAAAAGGGGAGCTAAGGAAGTCAGGTTTCTGTAGAAGCCTTGTATCTATAATCACTGCATAAACTGATTTGACTAGATTTGAGATTACATAACATCACAGCCCTTACAGGTAGGAATGCCAATCCTTTACAGCATCTACATTTGGTGCACACTGCTGTTCCAGCATTATTACCTTTTAATTTGCTTTCACATGAGTCAGTGCACGAAGAATTTCTTACTGAAGTTTCCCTAGCCTCTTCTGAATTAATACACTATTTTTCTTATGGAAATACACTGTCAATTTTCTGTTCCAAACTTCTGAATGAATAAAAGCACTCTAAATGTTTTAACTAACCAAACAAATAAACAAAAAAAAATCACCTACTGGAATATATACTAGTTTAAAAAACTACAATTCAGTACTACTTTCTTCAGTTTTCTTTGGTTGACTAGTACTTTCTTCAAGTAATTTAAGAAAATAATGCCACTATAATCAGAAAAGTGAGTGTAAAACCAGTACACATCACTTGAGAGATCTGTTCTTGGTATATCCAGAGAAGTCTCTACTTACTTTTAAGGGTCAAACAAGGAGGGAAGAGACAAAAACAGCATTTTTCTCTGTTTACTAGCAGTCTTACTAGGGCCACATAGCTGTCTCAATCCAGCACCTCTGATATTATTTACCAGTGTAGGTATAACCAAGGCAACTGGCAATTCAAGATGAAAGAATGTAAATACATCCAATTGAACACATTTCCTGACATCTTTGTTACACGGCTAGATCTATAACCAAATTTCAGTCTTCCCCAGCTGAAAAACCATCTGCGGAGCAAGTGTAGTGGGCATGCAGCACAACACAGGCTTGTGAGATCATCCTAAACAACACTATGCCAATGTTACATCCTCTTATCTTCCAGTCAACATCACCCCATACAATACCCCTGTATGACACTTCACACAATATCCCTACATGTCTTTATTTCTACTAGTAGCTCTGCAGGTCTCTGTTCCCTGTACTTCCTTTCAGATTCCTCTCTCTCTCATTTTCAACAGCTTCTCTCCATTTGTATTACTTTTTCCTCTCTTATTGTCCTTCCCTTGGATGTTGCAGGACTTTCTGCAATCATATTAATGTCTAGTTTCTAAGAAATAAGAGCTTTTCTCTCTCATCTTCTGCATTGTCATGTGCCCTTCCTTCATGTTTTTCATCTGGATGAAAATGTGAAATGGCTTCTAAAGTATTTGCTTCTTCATTTGACAGAACTTGGCATACCCATATCATAAAAATTTCCAAAGAGTTGATGTTTCTTTTAGCCTTCTTCCTTAGTTTTCATTTTTTAACCTAAGAATGGACAAGCTGGAGGAATGTTATAATTCCGCCAACAATGGCAATACTTCCCTTCTCTGACAATTTCCTCTATCAGTAACAGTCTGAAGTAGTACACACCAGAGAGATTTCCAAAGAAATATTTGGTTTCTTGATTTTGTTTGGCCACTAAGTGAAGTGTGGCTTAAAGTCAGTGTACAAACATACAGCCAGCTCTGGAAATGGTATTGAGACAAGACTGCACTTCTCTGCTGTGTATTCAAATAACACTGTTTTGAAGGACAACTTTTCTGATCCAGGTTAGGCTAACTTCAGAAGAGCTCTGTCCAAGTATAGATTAGTCAAGCTACCATTACAGTGAGAACAAGATCTAAGGCTCATATTAAAAAAGAGAGAATGTCCTTGTAGGTTTTTATATGTAACACAGCTGTGTACACATGTACGTGCACACAGACACGTGTGTTTAATCTTCAATCTTCTTTCATGGATTCTCGGTTTTTCTCACTGACAATAGTGAGAACAGCCACATAAAACATAGGAATATAGTGTTTCTCTCATTGTGATAATGAAATGGGAGCAGGGAAAACTGCTATTGGGTGGTATCATTATATTCAACTTCCTCACAAAAGGATGCATTGTTGACTAATGGATCGCTGTCTTTCATCCAGGTTTCACCCTACTTTGGAAGATCCAAAAATACTGATACCCACAGATACATGCAAATGCTTTACTTGGCACTAGGAAAGAAATCTACTCAATTAACGTAACAAAAAAGCTCGTTGTTTTTCTCAATGATAGAATGTGACAAAATAGTGTCAAAAAATTGATGCAATGGTAAACCACGGAGCAACTTCATCCTAAGCCTTATATTCTGTCAGGGAAGGTAGATTCTGGTGGTGTCTCAGCGTGCAGAAAAACGACAGTGTGTTTAGCCCCAGCACCAGCAGACCTCAACAGTTTTAACTAGTTAGAAAGACAAAATGGTGGGTATGTTACAGAAATTTTTTTGGCTCCCAGCTGCGTAACAGAAAAATGTTCTGAGCCATTAAACTGCTCTAAGTTGTTGCAGAAACATGAACTCTATATATGATAAAGGATAAACAGTAAGTGTACACAGCAAGACAATAGTATAGGACACTTCGACTTTGTAGTGTGACACACTGCTTTTTACCTTGAGAAGCTGATCTTAAGCTGATACTTAACAAAAGTTAGCATTCATATTCATATTACTAGAGTGCATGTAAGAAAAAAAATGTGGTGATTCCCTGTATGATATTTTTTTTATTAAGCATTCCTTAATGCATTGCTTGCATTAACATGTAAAGAGCCTTAATTAGTATTCTTGGTGTGAGTTTCTGATTTGTCCAGTACTGACACTAACATACTTGGTAATAGTTTATTGCTGTATACCTAAGAGGATTTACTGTATCTTTTGATGGTCATGATAACACCTTGCTGCCTTTACTGTTAAAACCCAATATAAACACTGAGCTATTTTCTGAACTTCATCTTGCCTGAGAGATGAAAATTTCTGAAATACATTTCACTAATTGTAATTTTTTTTTAAAATCTGAGTTCTACTACCATACTGCAATGCTGTATAAAGAGTAAATCCAAAACCCATAAAAAACAGTGGATTTTTTCTGCATTACCTTTTAGATTTGTACAGAGTGTGTATAAAAACCACTTTTCTGAAAAAAAATTTTATTTTCCAAACAAAAACTACAGTGATAAGACCAGTTCCATCAAGGATGAAAGATTAACAGGTTAAGCCAAGCAGCAGTTCTGAACAAGCTGCTCTCATACAGTCAGTGAAAGAAGCCTCCAGTAATGGCTCCAGCTGCTGTAGACATTATTCTGTCCTAGTTCTTATACATTTTCCTCCTTTGCTATGTGTTCAAGAGCTAAGTTACATACTTTTAAGCATGTTAAGTCTTAAAATGACCAAAAAAAAAGTTGCTTACACCCACTGAAAAATATTTTCAGTTTGTACTAACATGTACTGTCAAGGCTTTGTTCTCCCATTACTTAAAGCTTACCACTGACATGTGGCTTTTCAAATCTTTAACCAGCCTTTTTTGTGTCTCCTAATTTAATTGCACTTTTATGAATAGAGTGCCTGTTTACATTCTGCTGTATATTGACTAGTGCCAAAACATAAAGTTGCATCCTAGAATCATTAAACATCTATTTTTTTTCACAGATACACCTTGATTTTGAGCAACTTATAAAACAGGAGTAAGGATCCAATCAGCACAGGAAACAATTACTGTACTTTTATGTCTGGATCTTTAAACAGAGGAATTACAGAGCGGTAGGTAGGCTTACTAGCAATGAGATAGGTTCAACATTAGGAGCTACTACGAGAAGAATGGCTGGAAGCTTCAGCCTGCTGTACTAAACACTAGCAGATACTTGCAGCTTGACTTTAAGTTATACAGAGTAACAGTTTGGATGCCGTTACAAGTTTCTTCTACTTCTGAAACTGCTGCAATTAAAGATTAAAATATTTAATTGTACAACTTCTTTCATTTGAATCTTTGAAAACTTACTTTTTAAGCTGCTCTCTATAATATCCGTCTTTTATAGGAAGCTCTTTAATTTCAGCTGGAATCCTAGTAGCATACAGCGACTATTCACAGTCAGAACTGGCAGTGAAAAATGTGTCACATTGTTCACAGTAAGTTATCATACAGTCAGCAGATTTGCAGTTTGTTTTCTTATTGCATCCACTTTGAAGCCAGTATTTTAAAGAGTAACAGAAACAGGTCCCATTGAACCAGAATTTTTTAAAGGCAGTTAAGAGTGGATAACCTAAGCCAAGAAACAACACAGAAGATTTCAATGATGTCATTTGAAACAGTTGAATTAAGATCTGTCCAGAGAATGAAGCTATTTTGGTCACTGCATGACTGTCTCCAGTCTTGTTGCATACCCAGTTTGTTTTGGTTTTTTTCCCTGAAAGTTGCAATGATTTTGTAACTGGAACAGGAGACATGCTACAAAAAGACTCCATCCCCTGACTCCATCAAACTTTTTAGCATACTAAGGAACTAAGAAGCTTCCTGTGTCATTTTCAAAAACAAGTTAGATTTTCAACACTCTCAAGTTAATAACCAGAATTCTAAACCAGAACTTCAACACTGCAGCAATTTGAAGAAGTAAACACCTGGATTAATGGACTCTGAAATCTATGTACTAAAATCCAAGAAGTGAGTTGCCCAGAAACCTAGCAAGAAACACAAAGGGTAACTAACACAAATGCATACTCTCTTCCCCTCCAGAGGATGTCAGGTATGGCCAATATTTAAAAAAGAGATTGGAAGAGATGCATTTTAACTGCAACAGAACTACCGGGTACCAAAAAGGAGTTTTGTAATTCCAAATCGGGTTTCTGGAACTCTAACTGGTAACATCACAGTTTTTAGTAAATTCTTGCTATAGTTTGTGCTCACCATTGAGCACAACAGTATCAGAAGAGAATACAGCATCAGAAGTGTTCACAGCATCATTTATTTACACAGTATGTTCATTAAAAAGGATAGGCAATGCAAACAAAAATTCAGAAGTAATCCTAAGCCAGTAGACAGTAGTAATTACCCACACCAAATTCCCAACAAGCTTGCAAGGTCAAAACCTCTTCCTTTCGGAAAAAAGTGGCTATACAATCTGTGCTCATTTTTTGATTGTTGAGATAGCACAGCTGCACACTGCCCCCAGAATGCCCCACCTGGCTCAGGGTTGACAGGCTGACAGGGAAGAGTATCACCTCTCAATCACTGGCATTACTAATTCACAGAGCATTTGGGAGAGAACTCCACAGAAAATCAAGCCATGACCAAACCCAGCCCTGTTTTATTTTAAGATCACTATCTGAGATGGCATAGCTGCAGGCATACGAGAAACAGCAAGTATTTCAGAATATCCATTCCCATGTTGAAAAAGTGAGGTTGAATATATTTGTTTAAATACAATTCTGTCCAAATCACCAAACTGCTACTAAGGCATTGTTGCTTCTACAGGAAAATCTGCATACAATGATGAGGCCTGGGAATACCTCTTCAGTTTCTGTTAATTAGGGGGCTAATTCTGTATTCACAACAAGGTAACTTGCAATGCAGTAAAATAATGAAACCATCTGTGTTCTGAGTCATTCAGAACTCAAAGACATTTGCTTACTGCATTTGTAAAAGAGAACAAAAGTTGAAACCACATTACTTTTCAGAAGTTATTTCTGAAACTATATATTCTGAAATCTAAAACTGAAATATTTCTACCTAAAACAATCATATATAGGCAAATTCATTACACATTTCTTGGGCCTTGACCCAAAACGAATGCTTTCCCTATGGCTGCTAGTCCATATGAAAGTGCAAAAAAAGCCTTTTGGGCTCTACAGCTGCAACAGAGATTTGCATATTGAGAGATAGGTGAGGTTGATTGCAAGCTTTTTGGCAACACCTGCTTAAATTAGAAATATATATATATACAATAATAGAGGGTGATTTCACTCAGTTTGTCTTCGAAAATATTTTCCAGCATAAAATTTCTGGTGAAAACAGAAAGAGGAAACCAATTCCAGAGCAGTAAGTCTGGAGCTGGGGATTCACATACCTATGTTTTATTCAGATTAAGGATCTTGTCAATAGATTAATTCTCTGACAACATATCATGGGTTACTGTGGAATAAAGAAGATGGGAAATAATGGGAAGAAATGAAAGGCAGAGATATCATATCTCAGTCTCTCTGTTTACACATGTGTCAACCCATATAAATAATTTAATACTCATCACAATGCAGGCTCAAACCTGAGTCATTTCTCGTTCAGCCCTGATTGGCATTATAGCATCTACAAAATTTATTTGAAGATATTCCTTGAGCCAGCTAAAGTAGTGTAAATTCTATCCAGAGGTCCCACTTGCCAGTAAACATACAGCTAATAACCTCTGAACTCAACTGCTTGGATAAAAGCAAAAATCTGAACACACTTGCCTTCTCTCACCAACGAGGGTCTAACTACGTCAGAATGGTTAGGTTTCCTTTACACCTTCTGAAAAGTTCTTTTCTATACCTCAGTGCTGGACAAGAATTTCTTATTGTCATATCAAGATAATATTTTACTCAATCAGTATTGCTATTTTTTACTCTTATTTTAGCACCTTAAAAAGTCTGTCCTGAAAGATTTAAGCAACACGGCAACAACTGAACACAGTAGCAGTAACGCTGGTGTAAAAATAAATCAAGTCTGCCAAGCAGAAACCTCACACCAATGTCAGGTAGCCAGTAACCTTATTAATGTCAAGCAGTTGCAGCCAGCAGCCACTAAAGCAGTAAAGGAAAGAAAAATAAAGCAGAACAAAACCCAGAAAACCCTCTACTAGAAGAACTTGCTAGTAACAACTGTATCACTGGAGACCAAATTATTATGGCTAGTGCCAATATCATTACTTTAGTAGTAGTTCTTGGTGTTTTTCTCTTTTTACTCACCCTCATAGTTTTCTTATGCCTACAGATGGACTTAGTGAAAGATCACTCCCTCTGTCTTCAGCACATAACCTTCCACATCTTTGCACGTTCTTCAAGACACACACTTTAAGGAAGGCTCTTTTTATAGTTTTTCTTAAACTTACGGTACTTGCAAGGAGCAAATAATACAGCATTGCTCTGAAACTGCCACACTAGGTCTCCTTCAACAGCATGCCCTGCAGTAGCAGCCCTGAGCAGTTGCCCAGTAGAACAGTAAGAAAGAGGGAAGGCCTAAAGTATTCGGGTTTTGTTGGGGTTGGGTTTTTTTTAGTGATCGTGTCCAACACTCTAAGTATTTTCAATTGGAAAACTTATTATCCAGATGTGTCTTTACCTTCTTGATCACTCTCAACAGATAAATGGATGTACCCATTCTCCCTTTGAAACCATGCAAACTTTTAATAGTTAGTACTATGGCTAGCATAATATACACTTTCAGATTCCATGAACTTAATGACTGATGCAGACAACGGCAGTGCTCAAACTTTTCTCCTCTCTCAGTTCAGTTCAGTTCAATTCATCTATCTGTCTGGAGTCTATCTGACCATCCCTGCGGAGAAGCAACCTTTACAATCCATCTCTTAGAAAATCAAGTTTCTTTCTTTATAAACTTTCCAGATTAAGGTTATTGAAAAATAAATCTTAGAGGAGGACATCCCTGGATCTTTCACCACAAGCTACACCATCTTAATACTGTATTACGCTATCAAAGTATTCAGTGTATTTTTAGAAACATATTGTAAAGAATTCAAGCAAGTACTCTTAACGTTCTTTCGTTTGGCAAGTGGTGTTGCCCTCCCTCCATGGTTAAGACAGCAAATTACCAGACACCCTAAAGAATGCAACAGTCTAG
This sequence comes from Tapera naevia, assembly GCA_033556795.1. NCBI lineage: Eukaryota > Metazoa > Chordata > Aves > Cuculiformes > Neomorphidae > Tapera > Tapera naevia. The sequence goes on from JAUMJJ010000016.1 coordinate 5,869,384, forward strand.
CCAAACCTAGAAAAACCCACTTTTAACACCAGCAGCCTGGCCAACTACCACTCAGTTTCCAACCTCCTCTTCCTTGGCAATGTCTTTGTGAAGGTAATGGCATCCAAAAGCTAATAGCACCTATCCCTTGGCAATGCCCTGGCTCCTTGAGACATACAGGCATCAGACCAAAACACAATAGAAAAACAAACCCTCCTGGCACTACCATTCTGTGTGCTTCTGGACTAGGACAGAAAACAAACCTCAGAGTGGCTATCCTCTGAGGCTCTGACAGAAGTGACTGCCTGGTTCTAATCATAAGATTCATGTGAAGTTAAATAAGAAAGAACAGGACAGCAGCCATTTTTTCAAGACAAGCTGAACAGAGTGCAACTCCTTCTCATTCTCCTGCACAGCCCCAGAAGTCCTGCATTCTGCAATCTCACAAACGTCAATGTTTTTTCCCTGCCAGTTTAACCCTAAGACAGTATCACACAGGGAAGCTGAACAATGCTAGAAGTTCATGTATCCTCAAATAGACAGACGACATGCAATTATGCCACTGTCTCTGCTTAAATGAAGGGTTTCAAGAGAAGGAAGGCACAGCTTCCGTTTTCTGTCCCCACTTGGCAGAAGATTAAGGAATAATTCTGCCAGCAGTAACTCCAAAGCATGAGAAAGTGTTATCCTCAAATTTCAAACAGAAAGTTTCATGATGAAACCAATAACAGATTTTTTCTGCCCTACATCTCCCTCTACGTTCTGGGACATTGGAGTCTGTCAGACATTGGGGGATCTAGTCCTGCCCCATCAGGCTGCCAAAAGAAAGCCTGTATAGCCCATCTGCTACCCTTCCCAGGGCTCTTTTGCTGGCAGCAAGGATATTCCTTGCTGGAGTAGCGTGGGATTGAGACTAAGGGTTCGTGAGACTGGACTCACTAGAGGATGTGATCTTAACTAGTGAAATATGTACTTCTACAATCCTACTGCAAATGCTAAATGGTACTTTAAAACCAGAATTTTAGAACATGCTGAAAGTGAATTTCCAGACCCTGCCTTCAGCTTCCCAAATTCAGAGTTTACAAAGGATCCTTCAAAATTATGTGGGGTGGTGTATTTGGCCTTCCTTGTACTCATAAACAGAGATATATTAAAAACTAAACTAAACACTCTACAGCTAAATGCTCTAAGTTTTACAAAACTGTGATTATCTGTGATTATTTTTTTCAGGCTTGTTTTAGGTGTACATTTGCTGTTTGGGGTTTTTAAACCACTATCCTACATAATTTATGTCACATATTTAAAAGAGAAATAGAAGCCTACTCATAACATCCCACGCAGTTTGGAGAGAAACAGCATCAAAGTCTCCAGCCAAAAGTGATTTCAAGCCTGTATCATCCCTTGTAAAGATAAATCACATTAAAAAAATCACTTTGAAAAAAGCTTACCACATTACATGGCTTGTTCTGCCATCACATCTCTAAAATGTATTCACAATCTTCCAGTATTTGCTTCCCAGAAGGAAATATAGCATTTGTAAAATGATCTCTGATGGTTCTCTCACTTTTGGGTATTCATGTGCAACGCGCATATTCCACCACATGTAAAGAATTCCTTGATCTTATGCATACTACAAAACTGTACAGGCACAATGCAGGCTGATTTCTCTAATGTCTGGACAGATCCAGAAAATATCCATGTATATGCAATAGCCCAGTATCACATAATTACTTCTTGGTTAAAGCATGGTTCATTTTGCATTTGGACAAAAAGCAAAATCAGTCAGCAGCACCTTATTTCAGATAGGCACTTCTTCCCTGAGCCAAAATGTGAAGATAAATCATGACAGTGGTGGCAGGAGTCACTCCTTGCTGATTAAGAAGTGACAGTATGTCTGTCAAACTTGTTTGTCTTACTCAAAAAAAATTCATAAAACAATATAGATTTATGAAATTTTCTAGGACAGCCCAATGATAAAAAGGATAACTCCATGGAAATATAAAGAATTTCTGGTCTAAACAATGCGGAATGGCAGTCTGTATTTGATTTTCTCTTGATTTTTTATTTTTAGAGAATCCTTGAAAGGACTATTTACATTAATATCCCTCTCAAAAACACTCCAAATGTCACTAGCATGGTCCCTTAACAATGTGTTCAAAAAATTACTCTGATGCACATATAAAATAAAAGAAAATAAAAGTAAAGAAGCCAGTAGCTCAGGTGACAGACCTTAGAGATAGGTCAGTTGTGTTTCATCTGAGATGAAAGAACAACTGCAGCATTTGAAGACAATAAAAGTGAAGTTGTTTGGGATCTTGTCTCCTTATTCTTCTACCCATCCCCACTTACGAAATTCTAAAAAGCATGAACTGAAAGAAAAATTCCTTAGATTAAAGGAATGTTGATGAAACTGCAATTGAGGCATTGCCAGTTAAAAAGGACTAAAAGAATCACAGCTTGTCCTGATTATATGTACTTACCACTGCAAAATAAGTTGCTGACCAATTATACTCTCTTTAATTATTAACAGTAGAATCTTTGTTTTCAAACAATGTTAGATGCACATATTCTGGAACTTATATTTACCTGGTGGATTCTTGGCAGGATCATTGTGGCTTGGACTTCCTGGTTGTCCAGAATCTATAAAGAAATGAAAGAAATGTTTTACTAATTTGTTTTGAAAGTACCTCACAACCTTTTAATACCCTACTTCAGTAATACTTAACTTTGTTCTTTAAAGGTCATTTCCTTGACTTTCTACATGTAGGCACTGTTGAACAAACACACTATATGTAACCCATTTCGCACAGAAGCAGAAACATTTGAAAGATGCAACTATCCTAGTAAGAAGAACTCATAGATCACTGAATAAGGACAAGAAAGTCATTCATGTAAATAACCAAGTTGTAAACTCATCTACATGAGTACCTCTTCATTCCCTTTTCCTCCATCCCTCAAATATAATATTGCACAATCAGCAAAGCGGAGACAGTTTCTTCTCTGGCAATGACCAGAAAGGTGTACTGGATCCGGCAACTAATAGCATTTGTAGTAATGAGTCCTCTTTCTTGCCCCCGTCCTTAAAGGGCTAAACTGTTTCCAAACACTCAGGACTGCACTGATGATACAAGTGTCCATTTTAATACAGTACAGGATTTGTGTTTCTAGCCTTTGAGAACTGCTGTTTTAAAATCAAAATTATGTAACATAAAAAATAACAAAGCCCAAACTCTGTAGACTTCAAAGTGTTCTTTTCATGATACATCAGCCTAATGAATAGAGGACAATGCAATTTGATGTTAACACATAAAATAATAAATAATGTCCTTATTCATAGAAGCAGCTTTTAAATCTACTTTTTGCTGTATCACACCAATGTTATAAAAAGCCCCTGCTCTGCAAGAAACTGTAATTAACAAAGTAAGACACGACACTCTTGTATGCAAGGAGAACAAGAAATTAAATGAAGCACAACCATTTGTTCTGCATACAAGTATCTAAAATGGAGCAGTTTTATAGTCTGTATAAAAAAAATAGCCCTTTTTTTTTCAATACAAGAGAACTTGTTGGTAGCATCAGACCAGGAGATTGTATCATAGCACTAGGGAATCTGCTATTACCAAACACGCCCCTGAGGGAAGTTAAGAGTTCTTGTATATTGTTGCTTACAGTGTCCCGATTAAATAAAAAAAAAAGATAGAATAGGAGAAAAGTATATATCAACAAACACTTGTCCTCAGTCTCCATCACTGTTCTTAAAATCAACGTAGCCCGCAATCTCAAATAAAAGATTCTTTCCAGCTGCTTTAAGAAGTTCATTGATATCTGCTACCATCTGTTATTAAAGCTTAGCAAACACGGCTCAACACACTGTTGGGGTAACACAAGCTTGATTCTACAGAAGATTTATCTGAGATGGAAAAACATTTCACGGTTCAGGTTCTAGCAAATTCATCAGAGGACAAGTATCTGGGGATCTACTAGAGTACTGGAAGACCAAGACACGTGTGAAACCCAGTTCTGATGGTATTAAAAACACAACTAAATTTTCCAACACTGAATTAAATCACTCTTGCACACAGTAAAATACATATCGAATAGCAAATTTCACATGAAATTTCTTCTATATTCTTGAATCCTGAGTAGGAAGAATGAAGGGCAGGCCTCCCAGTCAGATTCTGCATATTCCATGGTTTGGGCACTTAGAGTCCCACTGTACAGCACAATATGTAGCCATTCAAAATGTCTGGTTTTTTTCATAAGACCCAGCACATCCCTTTAAAAAAAAACAAATCGAGTTAATTTGAAAACTCAATCAGCTACAAGAAATGCTAAAAATATGATGCTTCTCTGCAGATGTATCTTTTATGGACGAACATCCTTTCTCCTGTGTTGCAATGGGAAGGTTCACCCTGCAAAGAGTAAACTCTAATATTCTTCTAATAGGTATTCTCTGATTTTGCAAATCATACTTACTATCACTTAAATTAGGCTTGTCAGAGAGGAATAATTTTACAGAGCAATAATCTAAGCGTAAAACTACTGCAGATGTGTGGCTAAATGAAATATCTGTTTGGTAGCAGAAGTACCAAATAGAGCTTGGATAGCGTAGTTGGGAACAAAGAAATTTTAATTAGTTTAATGAGGTCTAACAGAAAATAGCCTTTGAAGTTTTGTCCAGTTAATACCCACTAAAAAGATGCACAAAGTGAAAAATGTTTTTCAGCTCTTACACAGCAATTTGCCTTTACCCCTACTTTCTCATTGTCAACATGGCCACTTTCCAGATTCCAGATTTAAAGATTGATAGTAGTTTAAACAATTCTTTTTCATATTGTCAAAAGTAGCAAAGGATTTTCCATTTATAGGAATAAGAAGTTGACTAGTTAATATAAATAGCCAGTCAGACTTAGTTTTATGTTAACAGCTTATCAATAACAATTTATACAGATTGAGTCTCACACAATGTTTTGAGCAGTAGATGCTACCAACATATTTGCCAGTGGAGTCTCAATGTTGAAAAAGCAAAGATTTACTGTAAGCTGAAATATGAAAAACAACTTATCTTACTCTTCACTTAAAACAGTTGAAAAAGCAAAGAATTAGATTCTGTTTGAAACCATCTGCCTAATAAGCCTGCATTTGAAGCACACAGAAGCATTTCATTCTCAGAATGAAAGACACAGACCTGAAAAGGCCTGTGAAGATCCAGTTCTCCTAGCTGGGGCCTGCAGCTGGTGAGGAAAACAATGTTTCCCCTACTGTACACTACTAGAGAGGTGCTGCCATGATACATCACTCTTGGCTGAATAATGCAGAGGGGGGAAAAAAGCTGATGGTTTGCCATCCAGTGAGGGACAAGCTGCTCTCTCCCTTTGCACCACCTTATCTTTGAAAGGCAGCAGCAGGAAGGAAGCACACGCCAGCAAAGCCAAAGAAATGAAACTGCAGATCACCAGCTCCCTGAAGGATTTTTAGTATTCCTCACCTCAGTGTGTAATCTTTCATTTTTCAGGTGATAAGAGAGGATACTGTCTCTACAAAACAAGTTACACTTTATCTCCCTTATGCCCCTTACTGTACAAGAAATTTTGCTTTTGAGGGTCTCTGCATTAGCATAGTATTAAAGGGCTTGAAAACAGATAGAAGAATCTGTAAAAATAAAAAATACTTGCTTGAGCCATGTCTTAGAAATAAGCAGAATCCTCACAGGTGTCACACCAATCAAATAAATTTCCTCATTTGTTTCAATGAACACATATCGTTTTTCATTTGCCACAGGCTAAGAAAAGACTTGTACACTCAGTTCATCTCAGCTGACAGACACTAATTTAATCATTCACCAGCAGGTAAATACACCCTTATTCTTTGATTGTTCATGATTTGGTTGTTGAAGAGGATAAGGAACCAGGGAGATGTGGTACTATGTACGTATCAATTTAGTGCTGTTCAGGCCTTCACACACTTACATGGCATCTGACTTGACAACTGACAGAGTTACTACCATGAATAACAATCACAGTCACCTCCCAGACTGTCATCATACAGGATTAATTTGCTACCTGACATCACAACCTAGAAGCAAATGATTGCAACCCTGAAAATCACAGGACACCCCAGTCTGCTGGGGAGGTCTCTAGTCTCTGACGCTACCCACAGCTCAGCCGTGGGATCAAACTGGGCTGCTTAGGGCTTGACAAAGTCAGGGCATGAAAGCCCTCAAGCATAGAGATAGCCCATATTCCTGGGCTCCAGTTCCACTGCCGGGCTCTCTTCATGGGTAAAATCTTTCCAAATCAACACTTCAGCTTCCAAAGACTTTCAGAACATTGTCATGCTAGGAAAGCATTCATGGCAACAAAAACACAAGGTATCTTCCTGTCCTCCAAAGCCAAGAATGTGATCAGCAAAAATCCATAAAGCAAATAAAGAATTTCATCTGTGTACTTTAAATCATTACTATTTATTATTTTCCTAATTTTACCACACACTTACCTTCTACTTCCTATATTATTGTATTTTGATAAAGCAAACTGATTGGATTGACAAGCTTTTGTCAAAGGCTTTTAATTTTCATTTTGCAAAAGCAACATCTTTCAACTCCAGTGATAGAACAGTTTTTATATGGTACAAAGAAACTGAAAGTGTTTTATTATATTAAGTATCAGCTGAAATTGTGCTACAAACATGGAAATGGAATTGGAGCAAGCATCACTCTTGTTTTTGCAAGCATTTTAACTTGAGGGAGGATTTATATTTCACATTTTAACAGACCACTACATTTAATGGAAATACTTCCCCTAAAAATTTGTTAGTGACATGCATTCATTACACCCAAACAGATAATCTCCACAACAAAGAAGCTGTAACTTCTTTTAAAAATGTCATTCTGCTACTCTTAGTCTGTAAGCAGTTCCTTTGTGTTCATCAGGACTGCTAAGTAGTTCAATGCCATTGCACTGGATAGATATACAAGGTACTATCCCTACAAGATTTTAAGATGCTTGTTATTCATACAGCTGGTAAACAAGTAGTGTAGAGAAATTAAGTTAGACATTTAGGTGCAAATCACGGAGCAGTGGCACTGGCTCCCAGACAGCACTGTACTGATAAACCCCATTCATTAATTTTCACACAGGAGGCTTGGGAGGGACATCTTGGGAGACTACAGGAATAGCAGGAGCTACTCTGAAGGCTGGATATGCTGATCCTCCAAGGGCAGGTTTCATCAGCACTCACGTGCCACATTAGGAACTATGTTTCCTTCTCAAATTTTACTGTCAATGTGCTTTTCTTAACAATACTCTTCCATATAGACATCAGAAGTACTGATGTGACCTATATTCTTTACCTTGAAAGGGTGCTGTTGTCTAACCTTCACCTACCTGAAAAAGGCAGCGAGGAATAGAACCGACTGCTTGCCCCAGAAACCTAAGGTATCTATCTTGGTTAGCTCAGGCAGTTACCTACGTTTTAGTCCAAGCAGGCCTGTCATTTTGCAAAAAATTTCAGGGCTCAGGTATGGTGGTGCTTCTGCTGGGAAACTGCCAGCGCAGCAGCCAGAATCTGGGCCCTGTTTTCATTTTGTCTTGAAGCTGTTTGCTTTGGAGTGGGGACACAGCAAGAGCTACTCAGTCATCAACCAGCTCCTTTCACTGCACTCCCCTGCACTCTCTCATAGCAGACAAGTTCACTTGCTGCTGGCATGACTGGCAGAAACCCCACGCCTTTCAGATCCTATCTGTCCCTATGGGACACTCCCTTCAGTCCTCATGGTGGTCTCAGCAGCTGGGACAGTCTCACCATGCTCAGGCTGGTCAGGGTGATCGCCCCACTCAGGTGCCCACTACACAGACTGGCAGCAAATCAGCACATGAAGGTTCAGAGCATCAGAGCCACACAGGTCATTGCAGACTTCCTGTTTCGCCTCCTCTTTTATCAGCAGCTGAGATCTGCTGCTGCCAAGTCACTCAATTGGCCATTGTCAAGACTGTTAACTTTTCTTCAGAGTGTTTTAATTAGGTAAATAAAAAATGGTAATTAAATCAACATTACGTAATGTGTTTCTGATTTGTAATCTCATTTAAATTAATTAACTGACTCAGCCCTTGTTTAGTTTTAAACTGCCCTAGTTAAAAAGTGGAGCTCTGGGAGTAAATCCAGTTTTTATATAGTTGAAAGAAATTCAAGGACCTAGAGGCACTTACCAGAACCAAAATAGCAATAAGCATAGTCAGCTTTTCAGCTTTATGCCCCATGCACAGATTTATCTATTTAAATTTGTTTATGTAAAATATATCACAACAGCTATTTATTCAAAATATTTATTACACAATTTATAAAGATGATTATGTTTCTCATTTTGAAAACTGAACAACTTTCCCCAGCTGTGTAATATGTTTTGCATGTAAAATATACTTACTATATACATGTATGCAGACATGTACATGCTCCCAACCACATATTTTTAAGTTAAGAAAATGAATGTATTTTTTCATGGTCTGAAACAAATGTTTCCCATACTTCATAATATTACCTAAGCTCTTTTTTGACATCTACATTAAAAGGAGATTTACATAGGTATCTTGCCACATGTGGACGAATGTGAAAGAATGAAGTTTCTTTCCAAAACTTGCTGGATTCAGTAGGAAAGGATGATATATGAATACTTAATTTTGTCCATCTGGAAGACGCTGTAGATACTAGCCATCGTCAGAAGCATTCAGAAGTTTTTCTTGGAAACCAACAACTCTTTTACATTATGTATCATAAAGGGCTTTTATTACAGATTCTTCAGAAAATGAAAAGCAGAAGGTAGAACACAGTGAAAGACTTATTTTTGATGTTTTGAGAAGAATGAAATTATAAGATAGACTACATTAATGAAAAAGTTCATATTTGGTCAAAAGCTATAAAAAATAAATCCTATCTGATCATATTCATTTGTGCCTTCCCAACATGATTCCGTTATCTTGTGGCTAATACCACATGGTAGCATGTGTTTTGTAGTTCTGTAATTTTCACTACATATTATGTGTCAGCATATCCCTCATGTCTGCTGATTTCTAATGTATTAGCAACATCTACATAGGTGACACTCCCTGACATAGGTAAAATACAAACTGTAGTTCTACAATCAAGATTTTAAAAGATGCTTGCTGGTTCAATATACAGCAGAGTCATGTAAAAGGATAGGAATTTGCTTGCATACACCTTCAGCCAACTAATAAACTGTCCGCTTTATTATGTTGTGAAAGAAAATGGTTGACCCTCATCTTCACACAATGTATATTACTAAGAACCTCTGCACGGGTTCTGGTTTCATGAAAGTCAATGTAGATTTTACCAATGACTCCGATGCAGTCAGGATTTCATTTTCTGTTGTATGTTACAGCAGTAAAGCAAAAAGAGTTCAGGAAGATAAAGCATTTATTTCCATTACATAAGGCAATATTTTTAGGCTTGGGGTAATGATGGCATAACTAGGAAAAAAAAATCAGTTCTGTTTAATATGAGTCTCAGCCAAAGGTTATTAAAATCAATGGAAAAAGTTTATCCAGTGAGCTTTGAATTAGGCACTTCATGGTAAATCCCATTTCAGAAGTTCAAAAGAAAGCATAGTTCAACAAGCATTGTAGGATAGGACTGCATTCTTTTCTTCAAAGTGCATTGCATCCTCCACCAAAGCATACAGTAATAAAAAACTAATTCTTCAGTCTTTCAGACAGTTACAATCATATGCTACTTTGTGAATCTCAAACATTATCCGTCAAAAAACCACAGTTACACTAGCAGAGGCTTATGAGGTCTTTCTTTTATTCTGTAAACAGAGATCTCCTAAAATGCTAAGTACATACCACCATACTATAGGCTAATTGGGGGAAATAAACAGCCATAAAACTAAAATGTTGGGGATTTATTTATCACAGAAACTGCAAAATTAAACTACAGCACTGAAACGCTTTGTATTTCTTCAAGCCAGTAAGGAAGAGCATGAGGTAATACAGTTCTGTCATCCTGTGGCTAATACCACATGGTAGCATGTGTTTTGTAGTTCTGTAACTTTCACTGTATATTATGTGTTGGCATATCCCTCACTTCTAATAATTTCTAAAGTATTAGTAACATTTACATACGTGAAAATCCCTGGCATATATAAAATGCCAACTGCAGTTCTGCAGTCAAGATTTTAAAATATACTTGCTGGTTCAATATATAGCAGAGGCTGTTTTTTTCTCTCTGTATTTCAATTTAGTTACTAAAGATGGCACACACTCTTGTAGTACCTAAAGGTACTATATAGTTGGAAAGAGGATACTATTTTAATACTTTTGATCTGGAAAATCAGATGTATGGATTCAAATTCCAAGATTTTTGTTTTTATTGCTTACTACTTTTTTTTTGTTTGAATGAGTAAAAATTGAGTGTTAATTAAGTAAAAAAAAAGACAAAAAAAAAAAACCCTAACTCAAAATTCTTACTGTTCCTGGTAACTTGCCAGTGCCTTGAACATTATATAACCATCCGGAGTTTCTAAGGCTTATTTTCTTACCGTTGCTCCACCACAGCAGGACCATACATTCTATCAAGTCTGATTTGGTTTGCAGCTATAAAAAAAAAAGTCTTTGTAGTTATAAAACCTTGTACAAGTTTGCTGAATATAAAACAGAAACTCAAGTTTCTGTTTGTGGCAGAAAGCAAAAGGGGAATACATACTTATTAAAGGCCCTTTTTAAATTAAAAATAATTTTATGCTGGCTAAAGATGTAAGATAACATTTAATCCAAACAATCCTTTCAAACCTAATCAATATATATATTCTTACATGTGTGGGTATGTGCTGAAATTATAACTGTGTATTGCTTCCAGGTTATCTTACTTACAGATGAACATTTGGGGCTTTGTGGAGGAGAATGTCTAATGAGTTAAACATGTTAGGTCTCTTGCGCATTACTGAGAGAACAGGAATAAATGTGAACAATAGCACCTTCACAGCAACATTCCTTGCAGAAATATTTCAGTTTTTTTCTAAATACTTAATGGCAAAAAATAGCAACTTAATACTTGCGCTGTCCTTCTTCTGGGAACAATACTAATAATTTTCCCCCTCGTGCACTCAGATAGAAGGTTTAAGATTCATTTCAACTTCTTCTTATGAGTATTTGAGCCCTTTGGCAGTTCTGTGTTGTATTTTTCCTGGTCAACTGGGTTAAACTTGACCTGAAGGAGTCAGATGAGATGCAGTGCACTGCAAAAAAGTTTGGGTGTATGTACCGTAATTACAGCAGACTCTCATGAATGATTTCAAGCCGATGGCAATACTATAATGGAAACCTGTGAACTTCTTAAGATTTTGCCTTATATTCCTTCCTTCTGTCTGTCCCTCCCTGCCCTCCACAAATACCCACACACCTTGTGCGCTTCTGAAAAGACTCTCTTACTGATCCCTTTCTAGAGAAGCCTCCTTTCATTGTTATGGCTGCCAACATTTCAGAGCACTATAAAGTCAATATGCTGCTCAAGCAGCTCTAAGGTGATTTTGGAAAAGTATACAACGCCAAGACTAGACTTCTTTCAAATCAGTCCCTGTCTTTCAGTAGTTCAGGTTTCCTTGCATTTCTAAAATTTGCATTGACACGTAAATGATATCAACTGGTTAGCTAGACAATAGTCTTTACTCTTATGGACAGTTATAGTAAGCAAATTTCCAAAGCCCCAAAATGCTTTTATGTTTTAAAGCAGTGTTCCAGAAGATTCTGTACATCTGAGTAATAAAGACTATCTCTTTAATGCCTACTAAGAAGTGAAATTCAAACAACAATAGAGTCTTTTCAGGACAGTAGTATAATAACAGTAACGGGAAGAACATGAGAAAATCTAATTCTCTCACAAAGTTCTTGGCCTAAGGCTCTGTTTCTCCACCCAGTGGGTGTGACTGACAGGCAAGCATTGCTGAGAGGCCACTAGTCACACCTCAGACTTGCAGAAAACAAATCAAGACCAACAATAACAAAAAAAAAAGAGAAAAAAGCCACCAATCCCACCAAAATGCAGGAAAGTTAGGAAGCCCACTCATCAGCACACCCTAAGCTTTTCCCAAACCATCTCCAACCTGAAGCTCTCCCACAGCAGTTTACACTTTGCTCTTGTGTTCACTGGCATGTGGAACACAACAAGGGTGTGTGACATGCTCACAGTAAAGTGAGGCAATGTCAGAGCTGGCAACAGAAAGATCCACCAGCAGCAAAGTAAACACTGGAAACCAAGAATACGCCATGACCATTTTTGATCAATGTTTCCAAACCAATTCTGGCATTACTCTTCCAAACTACATAATTGTGCAAAATCACGTTGGTGTAAAGAAGCTAAAACATGCTCCATATCAAGCCAGTTTGTCTGTGTCCTTCCAGGAAGAATGAGCGTTACTGTATGGCCCCTTTCTTCTTTTTTAATCAAATGAACAATCAAATTGCTTCTATATGTATAGCTATTGATAATAACATGATGTAAGCATTCAGGAGACGGAAGCAGCACCTGAAGACAGATTGCCATGAAAATAAGAATAAAACCAAAGCTTTATACAAACTTTAGTCTACAGATTACCACAGTTTGTTAGACAGTATGTGCACAGCTCAGAAAACATGAATCTAGGAAGACTGGAAGCTTGCAAGCTTGCAAGCCTGTGCTGTTTCCCATACACAATTGGCTCAGTTGCAGTAAGGATATGTATCTTTGCACAGCTCTTGCCTATACCATTTCAAACTATACACTACAGCCTAATTCAATTTATGTCATGAAGTTCATGTAAATTATATACAATCATAGAATTGTTTGGTTGGAAAAGACCTTTGAGATCATTGAGTCCATCCATATCTGTCCACTTAATAAAACCATATCCCTGGGAAACTCATGTACCCATCTTTTAAACACCTCCAGGGATGGTGACTCAACTACCAATCACACGAGGACCTCTGAGCAAAGGCATATGTCAGCACCAAAATGTTAGCTTCTTTCCTAAATTTATTTAGAATAGACCCACTTTAATAGTCAGCAGATGATAGAAAAAATAATAATCAGTATGTTGCAGCAGTTAAAAAAAAAAAAAGACTAGCTTAAACATAATAAAAACCATGTTACGAAATCACATTTATTAAGCAATGATAAATTAAAAAGAAGTGCAGTCACTATGGGGCAGACCAAAAGGTATGGTTATCAGGCAATTTCTCTGGACCATATCTTTCCATGAGATTTGTAGGGGAGAACCACAGCAAATTGACATATCTGGGATGTATGTTTTTCCTACATTTCAATACTTCATTCAAATATCACACTACACCTTGAAAATTACAAGAGCACTACCAGGGTACGCAGAAATGCAGTTAGGAAAGCAAAAGCTCAGCTTAAACTTCAATTGGCCAGAGATGTCACAAAACATCAAGAAAGGGGTTTTCAATTATGTTAACAACGAGCAGAAACAGAAGGAGAATACTGGCCCACTGTTAAACGGGAGAGGTGAACTAGTCACAAACAGGCCTGAAAAGGCAGAGGTCCTTAATGCCTTCTTCACCTCCATCTTTATCATTGCTGTTTGGCCCCAGGTCACAGGAACAAACCTCCAGGTTAATGCAGGCACAGATCCACCATGAGTGAAGGAAGAGCTGGTGTGTGAACTACTACAAGAAGCTTGACTTGTACAATATGCCCCGATGCGATCCACCCGAGGGTGTGAAGAGAGGTGGCTGATGTTGCTGCGAGGCCACTCCTCATTGAATTCGAGAAGTCATCGAGATACCAGGATGTCACCGAAGACTGGAAGAGGCTGATGTCCCACTCATCCACAAGAAAGGCTCCAAGGAGGACCTGGCCAATTATAGACCCATTAGCCTCACTTCAGTCTATGGGAAGGTTTTGGAGTGAATACCCCTAGCGACTTTCAAAAGTCAACTGAGGCACATGACTGGGAAAAGCCAACATGGATTCACTAGAGGCAGATCATGCTTGGCAAACCTGATTGCCTTCTACAACAAAGTGTCCCAGCTTGCTGATGTGGAGCAAGTGGCAGACATTGGCTACCTTGTCTTCTCCAAGGCTTTTGACATGGTCCCTCACAGCCTCCTCCTAGAGAAACTAGTGAGCTGTGTCCTAAACAAGCGGTCTGTGCAGTGAGTGAGGAACTGGCTGACACCCTATAGGGTGGTAGTAAGCAGTTCACTCTTAAACAGGCAACCAGTCACAAGTGGGGTCTGCCAGGGAAATTGATATTGTGCCCAATGCATTTAAATATCTTCATAAGTGACCTGTATGTTGGAATCAAGAGCACCCTGAAGGAGTTTGCAGGTGACACCAAGTTGAGAGGGAAGGCTGACAATCCAGAGGGAAGAGCTACCCTCCAGGAAGACCTGGACAGGCTGGAACAGTGGGCTAGCAGAAACCTTATGAAGTTCAATGGAGATAAGTGTAAGGTCTTGTACCTGGGAATACATAACCCTGGAGGGCAGCTCAGACTGGGTTCCCCTTGGCTGAAGAGCAGCTCTGTGGAGAAGGACCTGGGGGTCTTGGTGGATGCGGCCACCAGACCAGCAGAATGGGCACATCAGGAAGGGCATCATCATAAAGAAGTCATTATCTCACTCTACTTAGGGCTTGCCAGACTGCAGCTGGAGTACTGCACCCATTTTTCTTCCCTGCTGTACAAAAAAGATGTGGACAGGCTGGAGAGGGTCCAGAGAAGGGCTACTAAGATGATCAGAGGACTAGGAAAACTACCATACATAGTAAAGCTGAGAGAAACTAATTTGTTCAGCCTTGAGATAAGAAGGCTTAGGGAACACCTTATTACCATGTACCAGTTAATAAAGGATGTCTACCAAAAGGATGAAGACTCCCTTTTACAAGGAGTCACATGGAAAAGGCAAGGGGCAATGTGTATGATTTGCTCCTGGGGAGATTCTGATTGGATTCCAGAAGAAAATTTTACACCATGAGAATAGTAAACATGAGAATAATCTTCCCAGGGAAGTGGTAGATTCCTCTATACTGTACCTTTTAAGGTTCAGCTTAACAGGGTTCTGGGCCATCTCATTTAAACTATACATCACCTAAAAACATTGGACTAGATGATTCTTGAGGCCTCTTTCAACCTCACAGTCTATGATTCTCTCAAACTGCTGAAATACATACTCTTGATATCATAACTAAGACTGGTCTGTTTTCAATCATAACAAGCCAAGATAAATTTCTAGCCCAAATGGCAAACTCCTTACTGTCTTGAAATCTGTAAAAACTGATGTTTGTGCCACTCAGGAAAGATGATCTCTTTGTTACAAGTATTGCAGACTCATGTTAATGACCTCAAAAGCCTGAAAACCCTTGGATCGGATGACTACCTATGTTCAGTCCCTGCCAACAACAAATTCAAGGTGATGGCCTACAAAGGACAATATTTAAAATGAAATTTTATTCTTATTTACACATAAGCATACCCACAATCCTTCCCCCTACAAGACAGATGAGTCAATTTTAAGGTCACAAAACAAACAGCAGCAATCAAGACCATCCTGCTTATTTCAGGCATTCCCAAGAGAAAACTTCCTGAAACACTCCACAAAACCAAGCTCTGTGAAAACTCCGCAGTGATGTTTAACTTTCAGTTACCTGAGAAAATCATTATCCCCACCTCGGCAGTGAAGAACATCCAAAACATTCACCAGCAAAGAAATGACTACCCAACTCCTTCACCATTGCTTCTACTCTCTACTTCGTGGGAAAACTTAGTTAGCAGTGTGCAAATCCCAACCCAGTTGGGAACAGAGACAGACAAGTCACCTTCAGAATATACAACAATTAGTAACAATTACTATCCATAGGCACAGAGGATTCTTCTGTTGCGTTACTAAGAGCAGTGGGCATACATGTGAGTAAATTACTCCCTGGTATGCAATGAATTCAGAATATGTGGCTTTGTGTGTGTGGAGTTCAAGTGGTTGTCCACAAGCAGTGTTTGACTCTAGGAAGCACACTGTTATTCCATTAATAACATAGGCAGTCCTTTTACCCGTATAATTAACTTTAGCAATAATACTGTATATTAAATTGTTAAAGATTTACTACATGATAACTTGCAACCAACTGTATGAATGAAGAAAATAATCAACAACAAATTCACTTCCCTACCTTCTTTTTGCAATCTCCCTCTACCTTCTTCCTGCCACCATCACATGCCTAGGAATATTCCTCAACCTTGCAGCCTTTTCAGTGTCCAGAGAAATACTTAGAACTACTTGTAGTTAAACTAAAACCACTAAGTAGGTTTCTTGCTCAACTGAGTAAGAGACAGACAGTCAAATGTTGCTTATTATGAAGGGCTTATTCTGAATGTTGCTTATTCTGAAAGGATTTTTTCTTCTCTCTCTTGCTTGTTGCAGTTACTTTAAAGAAACACCCTCTCTTTAAAGGTGTTCAAGGAAGAGGAGAGGCTGAGCCGATAACAAATAAAGTGAATAGTCCCTTTTGAAGGCTGACTGAAATACGAAGCTGTGCTTTGCAACCTGGGCTTTGATGAATCACTTCAACAGAAGGCTTCCCTTGCAATTATGCAAGATTACAACTCATGGCCAACAGTTATGCTGCATTTATGGCTACTATTATCAGCTTTAGTGTTTGGTCAAAACCCAGGAGATTACAACATTAGGTGAATATCATAGTCATGCTAAGAAACATTACAGAAATAGAAGTGGTAGATTTTACTGCATCAGTTTCAGAAGGTGGGGAGAAGCTAAACCAAAATCAGGTGAACAATTTTGTCTGGACAAAAATGTACAAAACTGTTAAGTTCAGGAGTTTGCAGACTTATCTTTGTGAAGTTTAGATTCTGAATAGCTATATAATTATTAGAACTTCTCAGTTATAAATATCACCTTGAGCTTAATTTTCTTAATTTTATTACAACAGGGTCCTAGACATTAACCTAGCTGCAGATCCAACTGCAAAGAAGTGTAGTTCTAATCCCCAAAGGAACTTGACTCCCAAATAAAATAAAACTTAAAGAGTAAGCAAAAAACCCAGACTGGGTGGGGGAGGGAAGAGGAATAATTCCACAAAAAAAAACCCCAAAATATTATTATATACCTTTAGCGGTTCATATTTCATTGAGCTTTACCTGGAATTCCTCTTAAAATGTTCAGTTTTCACTGCTTCTGTGAGCAGTTTGCAAAACTGCGCTGTGTACTTTCCATTTAGCCAAATGCAGAAGAATAGAAAGAAAATATAAATGTTGGCATAGGTGATTTCAAGTCTTAGTTGTTTAACATTTTAGTATAAGCTTTTGGCATCTGTGACTTGGCAGGCAGAGAGCAAGCCAAGGTAGGACAAAGGGAAGACAGGAAGCAGAAAGCTGGCCATGTCTCCTTGGCATTCAGCATTGCAACAGGGTGAAAAACCGCATCATTGCCAAACCAGAAACAGTGGGGGAAGCCCAGATATTTGGCAAGTCACATGCAGCTGTATTGTACATCCTAAACACTAAATGCCTGATAAAATCAAGTGCTATGCCAGAGCCTAATCTATTTAAACTGTCTTCTGCTGTACAAGGTATATTTCATTTGTCTTTGTTTATGTGTTTCCTAAAGAACTGATATGATGCTGTTACTACCACCTAAGGGCTGGCAGGTTAAAAGCTTGCTGCTACTATGCACATACAAGCTTTCAGCGTCTTTCTAAAAAATCCTCTAAGATAATGCCAGAGGAGGGGATTCCCACCACATATACACACTTTCTGTCCCAAACTCTCACTGGACATCCACGCTTTACAACCCCCCAGACACACAGTGCACGGCCAACTGTGCCAAGTTGCGTTCACCTCTTTATAAATAACTTTTCCATTCTTGCCACATTGGTTGAGCAGAACTACTTGACTTACAACTTATTAGTTAAACATACAGCTTCAAACCTGTGATATGCGATGAGGGAAGTGCTCTGGGCAGAGATTGTTGGACCTTTCTGTATCCTCACAGATCCCTGACTGGAGGGATGCAGTTTCCGGTTTTGATGTGGATGCAGGATAATATAGGTCACTTCCAGCACTGTGCTCTGCAAAACTGCTGCAGGCTGCTACCTGGGGCAGTACAGTAGCGATGCTTGTGGCCACAAAGGCAGAGGTATTAACCTCCCGGATATCAGCACTGCCAGCACAGGAGAATGCAGGAACTCCATAAATGTTTTCTCCATGAATTAATCAAGGCTCCTTGCACTCACAGCAGGTCACAAATTTTGAAGGGTACATTTTGCTCTGCTCCCTAGGAAGGTCTGCCTCCTGGCAAACAGGGAGATTGGCTTACCCATAGGAGACCCTCAGCAGCTTCACAGGAACTCTGCTCTCCCAGAGTGGTATAAAACAGCCTTGTCAAAAACCCAGCTGTGTAGAGGGCTTATTGATAGACAAAACACTAGAACCATTTCCTTTCCGAATATCACCTGCATTTCTGTAAAGCTTTAGGAAGGGAGGGAGGGATTGAAGTTTATACAGATCCTTATTTAGTTATTTTCCATGAAATTATTGTTTTCAAAGGTAATTCATATACATGTATAGATATAGAACGCTTTTCAGATCTCTCATTCTTATGGTCAGGCTTTTACTATCTCAACAACCCATTTTATTTTAAGGAATACCACCAATAAGATAAATACCACCATTTTTTTAAATGCTCATTCTGCCTATTGGTCATGGTCAGCATTTTCACATAGTTCTGTAGCCAAATGAAGGAATGAGTAAGAGTCTTACTCATGAGATCCTTTGCTACCAAACAGAATTTTGATTGCTCATGAAATGGCCAAAGCCTATCTTTCACTTTACCCCTAAAAGTACTCTTTTCTCTGCTCTACTTACACTCTAATCACTGAAACAATGCTGAATAATTAAGGCAACAGCACTTTAAAAAAAATAACCTAGATAATTCAAATTTCATCAAGTTTGATTTATTTGATTGGTAGAAAGAGTAAGGAGACAATCAATTAAAAGTAATTATCACTTCCTACAATAGGAGTCTAAGAAAATATCTTGTGACCCCAAGCAACAAGAAGTTATTCTGAATTCCTGTAATAATCAGTTGTGTGGGATACCATCTGTAAATTATACTCCCTTCCTCACAGCCAATCTCAGGTTACAGAAACAAAATAATCCTTGCAATTTATAGTTTATCCTTGCAAGAATATAGCTTACGTTGTTAGTGCTTAAACATCTGCTTTTGCTGATTTTCTGTAATTAGCTTTTTAATATAGCAATCAATCCCTGTTGTTATGCTTTTAATGATGTTTACTAACATAATCACATTTCTTTGATATCTACTATGAAAAAGTAAATATACTTTTTAAAAACAGCATTTAATTCACTTCAATGAAAACTATAAATGAACAAATCAATTTAAATAAGCTCTTGTGTGATGGCCTTTCACTCATATTTAGAACCAAATTTCATGGAATTCATTAAAAAAACAAAAAGTTAATTTCACTCACTAGCTTTGGGGCAAGAACACACCTGCCGATTTAAAAACCTCAAAGTAAACTATGCCTTCAGTGAAGCTCACAAATACTATCATTTGTATCTACTTCCACATCTTTCCTTCCCTCATTTGAAGTCTAATGTAAAAATCCTTACCCCAGTCCCCAAAAAGTTTCTATACATCAGCTGAAAAAACACGCAAAGACACTTTGGTGTTCGTTGAGTCATCAGCCCGCCTCACGCCAGCACACCCTGTCACCACGCATGTGCAAACCAAAGCTGAATATGCTGTGGGGCAGAACTTGTCATTTAGACTGTTGTGGGACAACCAACAGCCTTTCTGCTGCTGCTACTACTGCATAACTATTGACAACAATGAGTGGCTTGGCCTGGAAATACAAATGCCAAAATGAAAGCAGACGTGTCTCAATATACTTTCGAAAAATACAATCTTTCCTACTCCTCAGCTTGTCCAAACTGAACTGATTCTTTGAATCTTGAAGTCTGTCATCCCTAGAGAACATGCTAATCTAATTCTGTGAGTGTGCAAACTTTGTTTTGTCTAGACCCTAAATACAGAGCCTTCCACATCAGGAATCGTCCCTCTGACACAGTGCGATACCTCACAAGATATGGAAGTTCCCAATGCAAGGAAGGACTAAGCATTTTGGCCTTTCAAAGCCACACTGAAGCTTTTCATCCCCACAATATGCAAAAGGAATTAAAGAGAGTTACTTTAAGGTATTTGATAGTGAGTAGAAAGATATTATCTAATATGTATTGTTATATATTAAAACCTTAACCAGTTTCATGAAGTCAATTAACTAATCTCATTATAAAATACTGTAACCTCCAGCATTTTGAAGTTTACAGAAAAGGTTCTTTGGCTGCTGTTGCATGTCTAAGGCTGAATAATGCTTGTGATTGGAAATTGTTTTTCTTTTACTCTATAAGAACAATTACTGCCGCTATCACACAATTATTGCAATTATATTCATAAGAACTGTTCAGAGCTGTTCTCTATAGTACTATTCTGCAATGACAGGAACATTTGTCTTTTCTAATGATCACAAGCACAAATGTCCTTTTGTAGCTCTTTAAGTGATTTCATTTCTTTCCATTAATATCCTGTTACTCGCTTTGGGAGAAACCAAAGGAGACAGGCCCCAGTTAATATATATACCTTTAAAGCAAAGGCTTTTAGTGAAGCCAGAGCTAAGGCATTTTAAAACAGGAATTGACACTTCCCCTTTATGAAAGCCTAACATTTGCAATGTGCCTTGCTAAATGGATAGAAAGCCCCTAAAATACTTCAGATCTGTGTTTCATAAACTGTACTGTAAGAGAAGTAGCAATAAAGTTTATTGCAGACCTAAAGTATCTGCATAAACCTGGTTAATTGAAAAGTGGGTGGAGAAGGCTGCCAAATTAAATGTTTACATTAGCACAGCTGTATTGTAAAAACATTCTGCCCCCTGTGCTTTGTAATTATAAGATATTTCTGGACTGTGTATCTCTGCAAAGTTTATCTCTACTGCCAAGAGTGTTTTGGCACAAAGTGTCTGCAATTTTTGGCAGCCAGAGATCTCTTAGTGCAGGCAGTATCTAAAATGGCTGCCAAACAGTTATCCTGAAATGTCGTCGACCTAGTGTCATCCTGCGTGAAGGGCAAAAACCAAAGCTTGTTTTAAAACCATCTGATCATTTTAAATGAGGCAAGGAACTGGCTTTCCAGACAACTGGGGACTTGGCACCACAAGCTGGTCACGCCAGGCTCACCAGAACACCACACACAGCAGTGGCATACGGACTGCTCTGAGTATCTTGTAACTGGGAAAAAGGCAGGAGGAGGAGTTTCGTAAAGGGGAGCTCAGTTTTATTGTTTTAAATTATGTATAGATATCATACGCTTCCCTTGTGCCAGAAGCACATGCATTGTGACCTTTGCAATGTACAGCTTTCTGCACCCAGTTGCAACACACCTGCAAAGTCCCAAATGCCTGATACTTTCTTGGCACTGATTGTATTTGCACACTTTAAAAGCAAATCTCTCTCTTTTCCAAGCAACCAGCAAAATGCAAAAGACCCTTTCACACCTCTGAAGCCTCTGCTGTGCTAGCCTCCCTATATTTGATCTGAGACGGACTTCCTCTCTAAGCCATCCCACCGTTGGCCAGAACCAGGAAACCTTAGCTATTCTGTCTTGGGCCTGAATAATAAAAACGTGAGAATATTCTTTCACTGTGTGCATTTTCAAAGCAAATGTAAATATAGAGATTCCTTGGGCCTGCTTACTGTGCTGTAATCATAACTGACCATGACTGAAGCATTTTGAACCTTTGCTAAGACTACTGCTTTCTCACTGCTGACTAAGTAGTTTCTCAAGTGTCCCTCGTAGAGACCTGGTGGTTTGGGTAAGAATAGGTGACACTTGAGTCTTTTGTGATGTTTCCAATGATTTCCTCTAAAAAAATATAACTCTACAAGCATTCCATCATCACTTGGAATTAAAAAAGATAATAGGAACTGTCCACACTTCCATTAATAGAAGAATTGCAACCTTACAGATACTTAAGTGAACACAAACCTTGCCTTGTGGGTGCTGTCCCTGCATATTTTCTTTCCTAAGCCTCTCTATACGCTACCATTATCTAATAACACCTGAACAGATGCTTTTTATGAAAACACTAGTCAATTAATCCGTGAACTGCTTATTGTTCCATGGCCACATTTCTGCACTAGAAAACTTCAGATCAAGTCCTGTCAATTATTTATATCACTTTATTTCGTTTCTAACATTTTTTTATTCTATCGACCACATCTTTGTCCCTGTAAATATAAAGGACATTCACTGTGATAGTTCTGTCCACTCAATAGACTTTTGAATTGAGTGACTTTAACCCTCTGTTTAATTAGTAATCAAGGTCAAAGTCACATAGCTATGTAATGCTGATGTCCTTGTAAAACACAAGTGAGCTAGGGTTAAGGTTCCAAAGAGCATGGGGACTGCATCAGCATGCCATTTCAATTGGTCTATCTTCTATTAATATTTAATAAGCACAGCTTTAAACTGTTCTCCACCAAAAACTAAAACAAAAAAAACCACAAAAAAACACAAACCAAAAAAAAAAGACAAAACAACTATAGCAAGGGATTATGTTCAAAATATTTGATCAGTCAGGTATGCACAGGGTCATCTCTGTCACCTCTACTTGACAAGAATCAACTATGCTTAATGTCCTGTATGTAAACATTATCCTAACAAAATTATGTCATTTTCTCCATCTTATCTACTGCTTACAGCTTCTACAGATGAAGCTTGAAAGATGTACTCAATTCTGAAAAATAAGGAGGCAAATATTATCACCAGTTAATTCTGCTTCTTGCATCAACTTATTACTTGTTTATTCTGCACATCTAGAGACCTCTAATGCATCTTGCCTAAAGTATACAAAAGCTGTTTGCAAAAAATGAAGTTGCATAGGCAGATACTCAAAAGTCAAGATGTCACAATCAGCATGGGCAATACAATTTTTTCTTAGCTCTCTGGGCCATTTGAAATGTAACTTCTTGTAATCCTTTGTTCATATTCTGCATCAAATGAAACTAATGTCTGAAATATTCATGCATTGAACATTTTACGTGAACTTAAAAAGAAGCTTTTTAAGGTGGTATTGATACCCATGCAGCACCTGTGCACGTATATATGTGTAAGAAAAAATATCTTTATTTTGCACATAGGGTTTCTCCATTAGCATAACAATTACTACATTTTATTTGGGAAATGTATTTCTCAGTCCAAATCTTCAACTGGAGAAGATGTATTGAATGAATCATCTCCTTAGGAACTTTGATCACTAACTACAGATGCTGGTGGCCATCTTTAGCTGTGGCCTATAGACACTGGGTGTTTCTTCAGTTATCTCTAGATGATCAGAACTTAAAGGGAAAAAGGATCTATGCCAAACTACGCCCAAGATTCTGAAACACTATTCCTAGGAAAATACTGTGCACATCACCACCAAAACTACAATAATCACTGCAGAACTCTTCAGTAAAGGTCATTTCCCCAGCAAATACTATTTTTTCTATCTCCATGCACTCTTCACAGAAAAATAGTGTCAATGAAAGTCACAAGACCTTTTTATTTTACTACCAAGAAAGAACGTACTTCATGAATCTCCTTATGCATGCAAACCATTGTTATCTTTTTTTTTGCTTAAATTACATGCAAAGCACAACTGCTTCCTAAGGGAGCAAGCTTCGACAATTTCAAAGCCTGAAAACAGAATGGGAATTTTTACACAAACTTAATGGTTGTCAAACTACTTAAACAGACCGGGGCATTTTTATTTAAACTTTCTGCTTTGCTGCTAACATTTCATTTCACCACCTACTGAATTTCACCTCCACATTTCTTTCTCTATTTCCTGGTGTTATCTTCATTAAAGCTATGATTATTTTTTTCTCTGATAGTCTTTACTAGTTTTAGAGAAAAGCATCCAAGTACTGAAAACTGGGATGCTTCTCAGTGAAAAATGGCTCTAAGAGATCATTTTTATTTTTTAATAACGGAAGGAAAAGTAAGGAAACTAACTTCTTTCAAAAGAAGATTTCACATGCCTTTATGCAATGAACTATCTCTGTTCTTGTTTCCAGGAATTAGAAACTGTTAACAGTTTTACCCAGCTTTATCTACTTCATTGTCTGAGTGTATTTTAAAAATGTTCAACAGGAATTAATTCCATTGCCTGTTGAGAATAAATGTACGCAAAATAATGCTGAAATCACATCAGACAACTGACCTACCAGCAGCTGACTTCAGGCATCTATTTTGAAACTAGTTACATTACAATATGTTAAAGCTGCCTAAATATCCACAGCAATACAGTCCTCACAGTCTTTCTCATCATCTTCTGCAATGGCTTATTTGTAGGGGCATAGTAAAGTCCAACCACAACCTTTCAATGCTTCTTTTTCTGCATCAGAAATAGAATATTCTTTGCGCTAAAAGTGGGGCCTGTGCTGAAGAAAATCTTCACAATACAAATTAAATATTCTTGCAGTGCAAAGTTTTACATTATTAGAAGAAAAAGACAAAAATATGGTTAGTGAACATTAAGAATATAATTGTCAAAGGCTTAACATTTACTAGAAGGCAATTGCTTGACAACATGGTTTTAATTGTGCATACATATTTTTATTCATTAAAATAAATAACCAATAAAATCCTGCACTATGGTGTCCCAGCCTCATAACACATTAATAAAGTTTCTTAAAGGTTTTGGCAGGGAGCCAGCACAGTCCATTAACTCCTTGCAAGTTGTAAAAAGAAGTAAAGTCATTTCAGGCTGCTTTGTGGTTATGAATGAAACAGCAGGCAGTCTGTATGGAAACGTCACTTTGGATATGGCATTGGTAATGGATGTTTTGCTGTTCAATCAAAGCAGTATGGGGATAAGTTAATGCACTGAATCGCAATCTAAATCCTGATGCACTGCAAAACTAATTTAGTTAAAAGTGGAGGGGAAAAGGCAGAAGTTTCCAAGTTATGAAGCTCTGCACATTTTCCTGGTAGGCTATCACACCGTATCAAGATTAAGTTTCTCATTGTAAAACCAAAAATTATACAATCAATTTCCAATTTTTCTAATGGTTCTGTAAAGCTTCTTATTAAGATGAATCATATTTTGAGTATTACTGTATAACAAATAACGTAAGCAAATAATCTTACCCTTGCCTTATCTTACCCTTTTCTCTCTTAAATGTACAAAACATTCCATTTTTTGTTTTATTCTTTTACATAAAGGAGCATAAATAACTTAAGCAATTGGTAACTGAGCCGCTTTCTTTAGCTGTGACAAACAATTTGAATTAAAGTGCTATACTTTCCCCTTAAACTTTATTATGCCATCTGTTCTCCCTTTTCGTGATATTACAAACATTCCATTTCGGAAAAGGGATTTGATGTTTTACATCCCTTTTAGACGAAAAGGCAGGAAAAGGCAAATTTGAATCGTGTTGAATATTCTGAGAGCCATCCAAGATTTTCCAACTGAGGGAGTGAGTAGCATGTACAGTTAGAGCATTTTCCTTAAGGTGTAACCAGTCTTTCCTCTTGCCTTATCATGAAGCATCAACATGTAGTTTAATATTAAAAACATATTCTGAAAAATCAGCATATTAAAGGGGTTTTTTTAAGGAACAGTAAACGGAGCAAAAATCTGTTTGCTCCTTAGCAAAACAATTAAAATGCCACAGATTGTTCACTGAAGATGTAATAATATTTTGGGGTATTTTGACAACCATTTCAAGTTCAAAACTTAAAAGTTTCATAACATTTCCAGTATGGAAACATCCCTGAAGGATTTGGGAGGGACAACTAATTAATCAGCTGGAATGATGCATTAATGTTATACCTCTGACAGCCCCAGCTCTTAAATCAGAAATGCAGAGTTGTTTGTCTAGCACCTAGTGGGAATTTGCTACATTACAAACCCACAAAATGTCTTAAAATTAGCAGCGCCTTCAGAGGACACCAAGTGGTGAAACAGACAAGTTGTTGAGGCCAAGGGTGAAACCCAGCAGCACTGCCTACAAAAGCAACTTACAAGACAAATGACAAAACTATGTCAAATTTCCTGCTCATCTGGCTGCCACCGGGCACCAGCCATTTCATCCTTAAACAGCAACAACATATTTCTGTATTAAAGACAGCTTAACACTTTCAATTTCAATATATAAGATAGTTTTCAAAAACTCATTTAGGGAGTGCAAAATGAGCCCAATCATTTACATTACATGAAACATGTTTATTTGGGATCACACCTTTCTCATCCAAATTACACCAGGCAATCTGGTTATCTAAATATTTTCCATTGGCTAGGGATGGAAAATAAGAGAAGACATAGTGATGTTAAAACAGCTAATAAATCCTGTGGCCCCAAAAATGTTTAGAACCATAAATGATTCTAAATCTACACACTGAATGGCATCTCTCAATGACTCCAAGGTAAACTAGGAATAATTCTATAGACTTTATTAGAGCTAATGCAGATTTATGTAGCTAAGTGCAAAGTTTGGCCCAAGAATTCCGTTTCACACACAAATGAAAGTCAGCCATCTCTGAGATATGCCTTTTTAGCCACATACGACTCACAGACGCCACAGCTTATAAGCCTAACCTAATAAATCCATACTGTTGAATACACATCTAACTTCTGAGTAGTCATAGTGAAGCCCAATGGAATAATTTAAGCAGGAAGTAAGATATTCCACCCCAGCTTTCCAAAAACAACTTTTTTAGAGAATACAATCTGCAAATCGTAACAACAGATCTACCAACCTTGCAATTGTAAAAAAAAAATACCATATATGACAGAAACTGCATTAAGAATTTAAGCTGGACATGATACATGCATGTAAGTCAAATTGTCTGAAGTCTTTGGGCTCTTAAGAAAGAATATGCAAATTGCTTTTGATTCTCAACTGAAATATTCATTTTTCTTGCCAGCAGTCACCTTGAGTGGGAGTAGAAGGTTGCCTGTGAAATGTGTTTTTGAAAATCTCCCTCACTTAACTTCTGGAAAAGATTATCTAATACCATAGGACATGTCCATTTTCCCAAAGATACTATATTCCATTAAGATACTCAGGCTCACAATTCACAGAAACTTATAACAGAGGACAGAATCTCCAAATAAGCAATTCATTTTCCAAAATTGAGGACACAGATTGTGCATCCTGAGTAATCTCTTCTTCCTAATAACACCAGAGACACACATGAACAGTCATGTCTCCCTTTATGACACTTTTCCAAGCGATCACTAGCACCACTCAAAGGATCAGTCCCCTCGGTTATAGATTAGTCCAGTTTGGGCTTGTTGCTATTCAGCTCTGTTTTGCCTGAGTTTCTTTTTCAGTGTTAGCCAAAAAAAAAGAGTGTGCTGAATAAAAAAAGGACAAGATCTTTCTCAGAAACATTTTAAATTTTTTATTATTTGTTTAGTGATTGCTGTCAGAAGTTTGGAATGCTGAAATAGTCACATAAGAAAGTGATCAGCGGGTCAAGTGCTCTTGTCTTAACATGGATAACAACACCCAGCCTATTTAAAATAGTAGTAGAATAAGATTCTGTATTAGTTATCATAGACATATCCCTAACAAAGGAAAAATACATT
Source organism: Tapera naevia (assembly GCA_033556795.1). NCBI lineage: Eukaryota > Metazoa > Chordata > Aves > Cuculiformes > Neomorphidae > Tapera > Tapera naevia. The sequence goes on from JAUMJJ010000016.1 coordinate 5,897,038, forward strand.
TCTATTTTGTTTCTATAATGTTTTTTATGTTATAGAAAGATGATGTCAACTCTTGTTTCACCACTCTTAGATCAGCTCCATGAAGAGAAATTCTCAGATGAATTGAGAACTCTAGTCGACAACTGATTTAATACAATCTCTTGTAGCCTCAGATGAGGTTTCTTGAAGTATAGCCTGGGCATTAACCACAAACATGAATATTTTGCTAAAATTTAATCCACTTAGTCACTTCTAGTTTTGACAGCCATTCCTAGCATGTACAAGATAACACTGCATGCCCAAGACATAACAGACATGATGCCAGTCAGGAGAGTAACCAGAGCCTTCAACACGAGCTGACAGCCTTATGCACCATTTAGTAATGCTGGAATAGGCCTGGCATATTCCCAAAGGGCAACTTGTGTCAGAGGCTCTCTGAAACAGGAGCAACGTGGAACAATGTTGCATGATTGCCATTGAAGGACTGCTGCTTAGTTGAGAAGCCAAACTGGGCATAGTTAACACTTTTCCTAGACTGCCAGCCCTGCAAACATGGGCTCTGCACCATCTCCAGTAATAATAACATCAAACCCAAATACGTACGTGAACAGCTGTGCTGTAAACATCTTTCTTCAGTCAATCAGCTGAATTAACCAACCCTTTCTCTGGCTCTCCCATTCCTCTGTGCCTCACCTCAGCTGCAGTAAGCAGTGAAGGAGAACAAGCTTCTGGAATCAGTCTCCCTCCCGCCCCTCTCTCATTTTGGAGGGACTTGGTGTTCTCTCTCTTGCTCCTGGGAGAAGAGGGCGCAAAAACTGCAAATGACATTTTGTTGACTGGCACAGGAAGAAGATGTAGCAAAATCCACAATGGTGACTAGCTAAGACAGCTGAAGTCTATGCAAGGAAAAAAGGCCATGAAGAGGGTCCCAATGAGAAGCAAGCAGTTAAGCAGGCCTGAAGAGCAGGAACAGCAGGAATATAGAGCAGTCAGTAGTGAGAATAGCAGGGAATCTGCTTCCTCTCTCTACTCAGGACAGAATTACCCTAACACCTACTCATGGCTCAACAAGAAATGCAGAGCCTTAGCAGGAGATTAAATAACTCTCTTTCCACAAAACGTGCATAAGTGCATCTCAGGAGATGCAGGTAGGTATTCACTGCAAAACAATAAATCAACACAGGGTTATTTCTGCAGTCTCACATATACCTTCATTCATTTCCAGAAAGAAATGGAAATTCTCCTCTTTACTGAGTAAGGCTTGCTTTTGGTTTTATAGCTCTAAACATGCATAGTGACTTGAGATTCATTTCTCTGCAGATACCACTATAGTAGGAATAGCATCATCTGGTTAATTAAATGGAATTTCTACAACATAACGTTAATCTCTCAACACTATGCTCCTAACTGTTCTTGCATAACTTGATATTATAGTACTCCATTGACTTTTCCGTTTCACCATGCTTCAGGAATGTTTAATGAGTCACAGTTTAGATTCCTTCTGAGAGCCACTATCTTCCCCACAGCATCTCATTGTATCCAGGTGTAAAACAAAATGGTAAACAAACTGACACACTGATCTCCCTTTTCTCAATAGTATGGCACAATGTAGCAGTAGATGGAAACTATAAGAGACAATATTTTCAAATTTACCTCTCTTTTGAGACTTTATCAGATTAATAGAATCACACCTTTTTATTACACATGGCTGAAGTCAATTTTCTTCAAATGAGTGCACTTGTTGGATGTGAACACTGTAATTTAAACCATGAAAAGTGAGAGAGGTAAGTTGTCAAAGCGGCAAACTATTAGCAAGAACTGTGCTTATGCTACCTTTAGTGCTTTTACACAAGTGCACTACTTTTAAAGAATAATAGTATTTAGAACTGTTCTAGGGATCACTCAGGAAAACCTGCATGCTATTTACAGATTTATGAGTTTTATTTGTAATCGTTATCAAAAATTTCTGTTTACAAATCTACATTATACGCTTTTTTTCAGCATCAATTGAGCAGTTGCCATGCACAAAGAAAGGGTATTCCCAATGAATCTACTAGTCATTTTTACTAAGAACTAAAGAGGTAAAGTAGTTTAAGGTGATACTGATCAAAAGCTAGTGTCTTCCCATTTAGAGATGGAGCTTTTGTCTTTGCCAAGTAAAAGTATATATCCATTACAGGGAAAACAGGTTCTCTCCCAGTCTAACTAACTTCTCTTTGTGGTTCCTTTATCTTTCTCTCCCTCCTTTCTCTCGTGGAACATTTTCCCTTTCCTAAAACAGTCTTCATCCTGTTTCCATCCTGTCTCAATTTTCCCCTTTCCTTTCTAAATCCCCAGACATCGTCCGTTTCAAAACCCAGTATTTCTAGTTAGAATTTTCACCCTACTACGAACAGTTTGAGTGTTAGATGTTTATTGCAGGACATCTCTCTTCCAACAAAAAAAATACAGGAGGAAAAAATAACCCAAGCCATGTCATACAACTGTGTAGCCATCTACAGTTCAGTATGTACACAAGATAAAAAAGAAATGCATATCAATAGATGTCAGTAAATGTGTTTTGAAAAGAAAAACAAGTTAGTAAATGCCTACATGTAGTCTTTTACTTGGGAATGCTGCAGAACACGCTTCTTCAGATACTACTGCCTACTGCACTAGGTCCCACCTCCAAACATTAGTTCATGATCATATTTCAAAGAGTGATTAGCACTATGTACTTTTGATGACTACTCAAAACTTCCACTTTGAGAAATTATGAAATATTAGACCTGGGCAGAAAACTTCCTTTTTCTCTCAGATAGCATTTGTCCTAAAGCATAAGTGCTGATACCATTCCAACATTTTCAACTTTAGTATTTCTGTCACAGCAGGCAAAGCTGCAGAGTTTGCAGGCATTACTTCTAGTAGAGTCTGAGGTCATTTAGCAGTCACTGGAAAATTATCCAGTCCGCTTCCTTGGCCCTCAAAGCTGCCCTTAAAAAAAAGATGCAAAAACATATGGCTCTTAGATTGGTCTAGACAACCTTACACATACCAGCTGGCAGAGTCTTTTCATTATTCTTAAATATGGTGTAAGATATAGCTGCTTTCCAGATTTTGTATGAATCCCAAATATAAGTATCCACATTTAACAAGCAAGGTGATGCTGGTTTATGTAACAGTAGATTAAAACCATCTAAAAGCAGTGAGCCATTTAACTGGAATTTGACCATGTGATTTCAGTACAAGCTGTAGTCTAACTGGACCTGAGAACAAAAATGGCACATTAGGTTGAAGTGGTATTTGGACTTGGTACTGGTTACAGTAATCAGGCTCAAAGAGCCTGGAGAAAAGTGAGTACTGGCTTGTTTTTGGCTTTAGTCGATATTTCTTTCAGTAAAGTGCTTCAAGACTCTAGGATGTGTACCACACACATCTGAAAGAACTAACTTTATGTGCACCCTTTTCTCTAAGAGTCCTTGTAGAAGTAGCAAGTCACCCGACCCTTGGGAGAATAGAACTAGGCGACTTCAGAGATGATTCCTACTCTGCAACTGAAAGTGGACTCTGCAATGGCAACTGTATCTTACATCTAACCTGAATTTTATTTTAAGCACATTTCTCCATCTATTGTTTTTTCTCAATAGGAAAGGCAAAGCTCCAAAAGTAATTTTGCATTCTACTTATTTTGGTTAAGAAGACAACTTTTCTTTTTTTCCCCCCTCAAGCACATCCTTGTTTTGGAAAGCATTCCAGTTGCCTCTCTCAAAGAGGCAAAAAAGAGCTTGTGGTTTGGCTCTAACTTCCAGTGAGTACCTTCTGGAAGAACTAATTTATTTAGAATCTTTTATCATTATTATAATTGATACTATACAATTGTAGGTTTCTTGGAAATTAGTTTTGCCATGGTTCAAACCTATTGGTAACAATGTGAAAAAAAAAACCCTTGTTTAATAGATCTTTCAAATGCTTTTGGGGGAGGCAAGGAAGGAATTCAGCATGGCTAACTTCTAGTACCCTTCTCCAACAAATGAAAGTTATCTTTCTGCTATTTTTGATTTTGAAATGCAGTAGGTTTATATATAACAAGCTGTCTCTGGCACTAACATTTTTGAAAAATTACCTGAAAGTTGTTTGGTTGAATGTTTCTATTGTGAGCCGTACATGCAAATCTTGCAAAGGAGCTGTGTAACATTGGGTCTTCTTATTCAGAAAACCTGTTATTTCCTAAATACTAAGGTATTTTTAGCCTGCGCATCTTCTGGCACAAGAGCAGGGCTCTGAAAAGCATTTCTTGCTGACCTGGCCACATTGCCATAGACTTACTGTTGAGATCAATAACCAGTCTTGAAAATCTCACCTCAACCTATTTTTCGCTTTACTCACCACATTTCTATCCTGCACACCAGCAACAGACCTAGCTGATCTTCCTCCACTTTGTCTACACTGAACACAAACTTTTAAAGAATTCCAAAAGCAAGATAAAATACTTCCCGGAGATAAATCTCATGCAACAACCCCATAAGGATTATGTGGATGGTTATAGATATTATTATATGTGATGGTGCACTAGTCATGAACACAGCTCAGTCCTCACATGTTTCTTTCAGTGTACTGGATCTGCAACCACTTCCTCCCTCCATCTTTCCTTCCCTCCTTTCCTTTTTTACCTTCTTCTCTGCTTTCCCTTTTAAAACTGCAAATTTGTCAACTGAATGGTCCCACAGTAGGACTTTTCAGTGACATTGACTCTGGAAGATGTTACCTTGAAAAATATTCAGTTCAGGCTTGACTGCAACTCAGCAAAGTTTCAAAAACAAGGGAAAAAAATCTGATTTGTTAGCTTTTCATCTTTTGGCTTGATGGAGCTAAATAGGAAGAGAATAACGCTTTTACACAGGAGGCAAGACACACCTGGCAAGACACACAGGTGTCTGCCTGGCACAAAATAACCTCACATTTGCCAACAACCACTCTCAGGGTCAGTGTCAGCTTCATACCCTAGGGCTATAGTTAACCGCCAAAGCTTTTTAGAGAAAATGACTGGTGACACTCATTTCCTTATCCAGAAAACAGTCTTTATCCTGACTGAGGTTGTAAATAGGTGGTGCAGAGCTCCCTGTAATGGCTTCCAACCTCTATTACAGAAGCAGCACAAAAATCTGCCCTGCCTTTGTGCTGTGAGGCTGCCAGGAAGTTGTGATCCAGCCTTAGACACTTAAAAAGAACCTACCTTACTTGAATATAGCACAAAAAGAAGATCAACCCTCTCTGAACAAAACCTTGTGTTTATTAAACCCTTGACACCAGATCTGTTATCACAAACTATTTTGATTGAATGTAAAAGAAAAGACCTAAGTGAAAATTATTTATCCTGTATCTATTGTGCAACGAAAAGATTAACACCCTTAACGGTTGGTTCTGTCTTTGAAGGTATACATCCTACTCTATTGTCTTATTTTTACTAATGAGAGGTTTATAGTAGGTTTTAACTTAAAAATGATTGCTGATGGTGAAATGCAGTAATTATATGCCTTATGACAAGACACGGAGGTGCATACAAGAGAACTTGCATAAAATGCCTACTTAATCTCCCACATGTAAAAAACTGAATTCTTTACAAGCTGGCAGACCTTCAACTTTGAGTAAACCCTCCTTTCTTTTTCTGCCCAAAACAAGGATGGGTTAACAAAAGCAGGAACTAAAATCTCTCTATTTATTTTCTCCTCTCTCTTGTTCACGAAATATAGTATTACAGGACTTAAAGAATGTGAAAAGCCACAATATGAAAAGCTATGTGAAGCAAAAGAAGACTCCTCTGATAATAACAAAACAGTCCTATTTGAAAATGAGTTCATAAGCAGTTCGTAATGAAGACCTTTGAGGTCAATCATACCCACAGTATTAATTTAATTTAGACGCAAACTAGAAATCCTAGGTAAAGGGCAAAAGTCATTCTGGGCATAAAAGTTAACACTGTAACAAGCAACATTGCATCCTGTTTTTAAAACAAAAAAAAAAAAGAGGGAAAGAGGGAGGTAGAAAGGGAAAGAGAAAAGAAGGAGCAGCAACAAGCAGTAGGCAAGTCAATAGTGTTTGCACTGTTTCTGCATGACTGCATTTTCTCATACAAGAGGTACTTCTGGACTACAATGAGACTGTGGTAAACCATCTGTTTAGGGATTAAGAATCCAGCAACACTGAATGTTCAGTTCAACACAAACTGGTCACTTGTTTAACTCTGCATTCACCATTGTCCCCTCAAAATACTCAACAAGTATCAGCTTTTTAATTCTGTGGATAAACAGAATTGTATTTTCTTCTTGGTCTTGAAAAATGTTTTACGATAAGAGTGATGCAGCTATAATTTTTAATGCAAATTACAATCAATCTGAAAGTTTTAGTCCCAGGAATTAGACTGCAGCTGTGGGATTGAAATGCCAGCTGATGATTGACAATAGAGATTTGAAGTGTTCAAATAGTAAAAATACAGGAAACATCATACAACACATTGTAAGCAACCTGAGAGTCTAAGAAAAAAAATAAAACTGAGTATTTAGGCTAAATTTCAGGAAAATCTTTGCATTCATGAGACATTTCGTATTGCTACATCTTTTCTGAAAGGAGTGAAATAACAGTCCCTTTCCCAAACCAGAGTACTTTTGTAGAAGTAGGTATATTTGAGCTGTGCATTACAGTGAGACAGCTGATGAGAAAAGTTACATATTGAAGGTGTTAGTCTCATTTACTGATTAGTACTACAAATCCAAGGAACATGTACATGTACATATCTCTTATATCTCTAGAATTTACTATGTAAAAAGCATAGTATTCTTCAATAAAACACGATGTGTTCCTTCATAACACATACAACACTACATCAAAAACAAAAAGTACATTTTTGCTTAAAGACTTAAAAAGCAGCTCAATAAAAGAGTAAATTAAACAGATTTTATTGTTCATGTCTCACTAAAATACACCTTGCCTTTCTGCTTTAAGCTTTCTCAGCTTGCCCTGTTTCATTTGAACTGTACCTATGAATGGCAGACAGACCAGCAAAGCACAAGCTCTGAAAGTACAGCATAATTACGAAGTTTCATGTGGCCAAGTGAAAACTCTGAATCAGCAAACTAAACTGCTTGCTCACTAAAGACAAAGTATACAAATTCCTGCAAAAAGGCAAAAGAAAACCATTAGCTGCCTGAGCATCGAAAACTACTTCCCCTATGGGCAGGTTATTCTGTAACTGTCAATTAATGGGTTTCTTGCACATTCCATTGGCTGCTATCAAAGACAGGGTACTGCATCAAGCGCTACGTACATGGTCCTGGATCATGGATCCTGTCCGATATGATAAAATTCCTGTGGTCATAGCACAAGTCTATCTTACCATTTTATGCACTTCCACACAGAAATTTTGGCCTAAGTTTAAGGACTTCTCTGATTTCACATCATTCCTTCCTGCTCAGGACGTTTAAGCAGGTGTTCAATTCAGTTTCTACGAGCTCTGAGAATGTGCTTCAGGATGCTCTGTAGAGAGAACATCTTCCTGAAACGGTGACTACCTGTTCATCATCTGCCAGCGGAGTCTGCTTCCTTCACCCAGGAAGATAGTTAAAGAGCACAGCATCTTGCACCCCAAAAAAGTGGTTTATCTGTTTCAGATACACTGTACACTCACTTCTTATCTGACTCCCAGCAACCGAAATGTTCACATAAGGAACATTAAGAAAAAAAAAAAAAGAAGAAAACCCTGAAAACCTGAAAACCCTGGACTGCTAACTTTAAGCAAAATTATCTTCTTTTGGAAATAAATTCTAAAGATGCAGGTCAGTGTTGCCTTTCTGTAGGAGTGGGCATATCAACAACCAGCTGTTAAACAAGCATTTAATAAGTTGAGGCCCAAATCCTCCTGCCTACAAGTCGGTATAATAAAATCCGAGAAATAAAATTGACAGTAGCTCTATCTCATAAATCCACCAGGCCTGTCACAAGACAGATGACTAGCCAAGATTACTAAGTGCACCAGTGATTTTGTTTCCATCTTAACCTCACTGAATGATGCTGACACAGAGCAGAGTGTTTATCTAGCAAGACAGGATAGTCCTAGAACTACTACTATTCCTTGTTCTCACTGCTTGCTACACCCTCTCCTGGCATCAAGCCTTGAAGTAGACCATAAACTCCTTAGGATAGATATTAGGTCTGTGCTAGTTTTGCACAGCGCCCAGCAGGATTAAATTTTGATCCCAACTGTCATTTCTACAGACTTTTCAAATATAAAAGAAGTGGGTTAGCTAAGGAGCAGCTTTGGGGAACTGCATTGTTTTTATCAAATGTCTGTTCACTTCACACAATCACAGACATTCCTCATCCACATAGTTCTTTCGGCTGATTTAAGTGTTACTTGCTGGGGAAAAAAAACTCTACAAACAACAACAAACCTTGGCCTTTTTCAAACACCTTAAAATTGTCTTGTAAGGGGTGAAAGATTCTTCACTGTGAAATAGTCCAGTGCTTTCCAGCTGCCAGTGCACTTGCCTTATTTTCTAAATTATCTACATAATCAAAATAATATTAAGCAAGTTGCATTTTGTGTACCGATATGAATATTCAGATTTGAAACCTCAGTTCCCCAGAATTCACTTTCCAAGGAAAGTGAATAAGCTAGATCAAGATAAAGAGGCCCTCAGCATGGCTCAAGTAAACATTTGTGCTGGCCGTGTCCTCTATGATTAATAGTGAACTGGCTAATTCCTAAGCATCCTAGAGACAACTGTTCAACTTCAAACTCAGAGCCTCCCAGTCACACAGGACTGGAAGAAGTACACATTTTTTGCTATTTCTGTTTCAGTTGGCATAGCTGTAGACTAACAGGACAGTTCTGCATTATGCCTCACTGTAAATGCTGTGCTCCCAACTGTGACACAAACACTTTTCTTAGAATTCAAGATCATAAATGCCTATAAATAGAATGTAAAAAGGAAAGGAAAAATCAGCAGAAGAGGTAATCGCAGCTGCCAAAGGCACTTCAGAAAAAGAAACCCCACAGATGTATAGTGTGAACGCAGTAATTGCCACAAGGCACTGTCAAGTTGTCCCAAGCCATCACCTTACTTGACAAGTCTTAAGAGTTAAGTGTGGACACTTAAATGTATCATTCTTTGGACAGGGTTCAAAAAAATCACACCTACAGAAAATAAGCAGGTGGTTTGCTGGCATAAAGAGTCAATTGTCTGACTTGCCGCCAAGGACAACCAAGGAGCATTCCCAGGGCAGAATGTCTTGGAACTGTATCTAAAGAACAAGGGGCCTGAAAAGCATGGGTGCCCATGAATTTTTACACACACCATGTACATCCCCCTGAGTTTCACCTGGCTGTACGTACTTCCATTCCACCTCCTGGACATGGAGACACAGCAGGCGGCAGTGTAGATGGTTCATAACGAAACCCACCTTCCTCTAAACCCCAAGCATCGAAGTCTGATGGGCTCCTGCAAGTCTCTTACTTTGTATGAGATCCAAAATGTATCATCAAAACCACTACGTTCTTGAGGAACTAGGATTTTTAATCTTCATACTACAGTGTGCTTCCGTGCATTTTGCATAGCTCTTTTTATTCCACCCAATGTGTGACACACAGCATAGGTGTTGAAAAAAAATCCCCTCCCATCCTCCAGCTCAGAGATAGCCAGCTCTGAGGCTTAATGCTACTTTTGACTCATTTGCAAACCATCTCTTGACACCAGTGTTTTACCACAAACCAAAGATTTTGTAAGTTTTGTAAATTTGAAATTGGCTGGTAGGAAGAGACGGGCAGCTGTATGGCAAAGCTTCTTTTCTGTCACACATATAAGACTGTTTCGCCCAGCATTAATTGGTCATACAAGCAAAAGACATTACTAAATTTTATACCTAATATTTCCGTTGTTGCTTCTGTGATTTGTGAGTGAAGCCCTTTTTAAACTCACTTTGAAGAAGACATTAGTAAACTTTAATGATTGAGAAGGTAGTTAGAATCTATTATTTTTTCTCTGGAAGTTGATTACCTTTCTAATTAAGATAAAACTACGAGATACCAAAAATGCATCAGTTTGCAAAAGCAGCATAATACAAAATAATCAATGTTCATCTCTGTAAATCAACAGGAAAAGTGTTATTCTTGAGAACATCATTCATGTTTTGTTACTATTTTTCATATGCTGGAGAGACCATAAGATGCACATTTCTCTGTTACTGCTGAATTCCACAAAAATTTTTGGACTCTATTTAATGAATGAGGATGTATTTCCATATAGTGTCATTGTTTTACTACTTCCCATGTTTATTTGGACAGAGTCATAGCACTGGGTAGGATATGTATTGGTTGGCAACTTCAGTTTTGGAAGGGAAAGTAAACACATGGTGATTAGCAAAGAGTGAACTCTAGTATTTTTAATTTTGGCTTAACAAAAAAAACTAAAAAACATACACACAGACAAACAGATGAACTAGGGACTATTTTCTATTTTGTTCCAAGCAGGAGCATTTGTCCATACATCATTTCCTAAACCCTCACTGGAGAGTATTCAGGATTATATTTTTTTTCCTTATTTTTTTTCTGTTCACTAACCCTGATTGCAGATGGCAATAAGGCACTGCTTAAGAATAGATTAGTAAGTAAATAATAAGAAATTTGCCTCTGAGTTGTAAATGAAATCGCTAGACGATGAAAATTAAAGACAGTTTAAAAAAATTAATTTAAGTAATTGTGTCTAGTGTTGATAAACGAAAGGTTGCAAGAGTGATTTATAGAAGAACCCATAAAAAATACTGGAAAGAGTCTCAATGAATTTCAAGGCTGAAGACAAATACACAATGACCACATAAGTTTCTAATTTTGATTGTTTTTCTTTTAGTGCTCCCATTGCTTCTTTTAGTTTTTCACTGTTTACTTACCCTGGGATTTGCTTTTTTTAAGGCATTCACTCTTACAGCATGCAAACGTGCTGTCTTTTCTGAGATTATAACACCCAAATTTAAGTGGAGTTAAGTTGCCAGAGCAAAAAAATAGGACTTCAAAATCATACAACCTATTTTTAGTTCAGCCACAGAATCTGTAGCATCACTTCAGCCTAGACAAATACTTTTTTTTTTCTGCTTAATTCCATCTTGCATAACAATATTTCTCTGGTTCAAAGAACTGTTGGTGATATTTTATTTGCACCTGTAAAACAGCTTCAGAAAGATTTGGTGCAAGTAGACAGTGTTCTCACAATTCATTACCTCCCTCACCACGCTTTTCTAGCTACCTGGCAAGCATTTTTCCTTAAGTACTCCTTGGAGCCTCAGGTGGCTAGGCCTAGAGCAATACACAGCAAAGTGTTTTACACAACACTTACTGCATGTGATGCACAAAGTAATTGCTAAATACCACCCCACGCTCAATAAAGACGAAAAGCATTTCCTTCCACCAAGCCCTGCAGCCAAGGGCCCACATCCGCCAGGGCTACTCCGTTGATTTCAAACAAAGGTAGGAAATAGCTGTATCCTAATACTTTATTGTGGCCCCATGAGTCAGTGCTTTGGAACTCAGTACCTATTCTTCACTCTTTTACCAGAAGAAATAAAAAAAAAAAGAAAAAAGGAAAAAAAAAAAAGTGAAAAGCAGCAGATAAACACCCTACGCTGTTCAGATAAATGCTTTGCTCTAGAGAGATCTCCTGATCCTTAACTTCTCTTTTCATTTCCTAATCTCCAGCTCTGCAATAACATTTACACACCACCAGGAAATCACTCGTGGAGACTGCTTTTTCTATGGCTATGAAGGCACAGCACTACACTGCCATTTCAAAGCCATGGTTGTTGTGCAGAAAGAAAGAGAGAAGGTGTGCAGGCTGAGAAGATGACTCAGTAACCCTGCTGAGTGAAAATCCACTCTTGCAAACACAAACATAGGAAGGTTATTCACAATAGTAACTAACATAACCAAGCCACAACAAGTACATTTTCAATTATCAGCTAGCATATTTTTTCAGGGTTAACAGATACCTTTTTACAAAAAGCATAACCATGAAGAAACAGTGGAAGGGTTCCCAAAACCACATCGCACAGGTTTGACCGGCTTCTCTGACTAGATTACAAAACTGTTTATGAAGTGGATGACCAGATTAACGTTACAAGAGCTGTGCTATTGCATGCTGAGGGTGCCAACCCTGCTGGGAAACATCACAGTATTTTAAAAACTTTTGGGGAAAGAAAAAAGGTCTTGAAAAGTTCACTATTGGTTTATGCCACTTGGAATCATTTTATCCACCACAGATATGCAGCGGCCTCTGAGGTGAACAGAGGCAGAGGTTTAACACTGACTTTAAAGATAGTCAGTATTTCAGAAGCTTGGTGTCTCACAAGTGCCTCAAGCTGAACTATAGCAAACCTCTGTGGTTACAAGCATTCCTAGTTAACACAGTCTTACTTGCTCAAAGATAGCTGTGTTGACTTCAAGGTATTACAGTTAAACCAATGATCCTGCACAATCCCTATATGTCACCATTGCATAAAGGACTGCTACCTTGTTCTACCAGGAGCAAATTTTTAGTTAAAATGAAGATCTCAGTTACAACAATCATTAAAGAACAGCATTAAAAATGGACTAAGAGGAGAAAAAGACTTGGGCTGAAATATACAATCTTTAACAGTACTGAAAGGTAATACTGAAGTCTTCAAAACCTGAGAATTTATTTTCTAGCATAGTCTCAATGGTGTGGTACAATCCAATTTTATGTGACCATTGCCAACTGTAAAAATAATGTCATTGTTCTCCTTTTCCAAAGGTGAAGTTTCAGACTGTATATGTATGAATAATTTGTGGATTTAACTCAGAATTCTTTTTGACATTTCAATGATATTCATTAAATTTTAACTTCAACATGTGTTGCATTTTATGATAAAGAATAGTCAGTTTCTCCCTATATAAAGTAGCAAGATTAAGCTCTTCTTTTTCTTAGAAAACCTTGATCTAATTCTTGATAAGGCACATCCTTAAATATACTATTACTATGATAGTTTTGACTTCATGCTCATTTAAAAGATACAAATTGGGATTTTTTTCTAACATCTACTGACAAAATGCTATTTGTCATCCAAGTCTTTATCATATTTTAGGGAGTCAAACTGATCACATTAGCAAAACTGAATATGAAGCATAGTATAGCATATAACGAGGAGGAAAATATAAGGAACTACCTCGTACTTTGCCAACATATCAATAATCAGAACAGTTTATAGAGGTACAAAAACTATGGAGAGCACAGTTTATAAAAAAAAAAAAGGAAATGTACTCTATGCAACGGGAAAGTTAAAAGTAAAGTGCAGTAACAGCACTATCATGTTACAAGCACTTGGCAGTGTGTCTAAAACACTACGGTCAAAGGCATGATGCAGTATGTGCTGTGTTCCTGTCAGAAGCACCCTCCAATTCCAAATCTCTCTAGCCATCATCACCACCTCATTTGGCAATGGCTCCAAAGACTCAGTTCATCTACTTTAAATTTACTCCACATGAAACAGACACAAACTTTCTAAATCTGTATTGTGTTCCATGCAGCATAAAAGGAATATTGGCAAACAGCAGTACAGCATCTAGCTGGGCAGCTACAAAGACAGTTGCACAGTATCATGAAAGCACACTTGTACATCATGTCCACATCCTGTTTTAATTTTAAAATTTCAGTGACACTTCTCTTTATTTGTCTTCCTTTCTAAATTCTTCCAGTTTCTCAGCCCCGCGCTTTTTTTTCCAGGCTGCTGCTGCTGCACTGGACACAAAAGTAATGTGTTAAGGACAGATAACAAGCAGAGTTTTGAGTGTATAAAGGAGGCAAAAGGACACAAAGAGAACTGACATCTCTTTGATTGAGTTATAAAAACTCTGCGGACTGTATTCCATTTTGCTCAGTTATCACCAAAATTATTTTCTCAGATTCTCTACAACAGCCTACCATAGGAAATTAATTAATTCAGGCACACTAGTTTGAATTTACTGTTGGCTGTATTTCTTAAAAGGAACACCTACAAACTGGAAGTCTTTTCAAACAACTTTGGGAACTGAGGGATTCGCTTTTCAGCAATCCTTTAGTTAGTGTTTAACCACTCAGTAGAGTGAGGATAACGAACAATGTGAAAGTCAGCCTGGTGTGTACCACAGACTGTGTGCATAAGACACAACTCAAACAATCTAAGAGCAGAGGTGTTATGTCAAACAAAAAATATTTCTTTTTATGTTGCTCTTTTTTAAATTTCCTTGAAGACACCAAAGTGGTAATGTTATTATCAAGACCCCTCTGAGTTGAGTATACTGAGAATATGCTTCCTCTTCAGTTTCTGCCCCACCAGTTTGTTAGACAGGACAAACAAGAATGGAGGACTATATGCCCAAAACCTGCGACTCTGAGAGGCTTTAAGGATAAAAGACTCAATACAAACTCCTAGCCACAATCTACAACAAAACCAGTTGAGACATAAACATTACTCAAATGTCACAGATTAAGTCCTACAATAAAAGACTTCTTGAAAAGAAGGAAAAAGCATTTTGGTAGGTGTGTGTAAGTTCCTTCACAGAGAAAATAACAGGTCCTAAAAAGCTCATCAATTTAATAATAAATGGCATAATAAGACCTATACAGCGAGGCTAAACACAATTTAGCAACAGTAGGAAAGACAAAAAATTGGAACAAACTACTGGAACAAATAACTAAGGGAAACAATGGATACCCCTCTCCAATCAAGGCTGGATAGCTTTCTCGAAATGAGTTTAACAAAAAAGCAAGTTGCTAGACCAAGAAGAATTACTACTGGGTTATGCTGAGATCAAACTACCTGATCAAATGCGCATTCTGAACTCAGGCTCCATATATTTGTTTTCTTTTCTTAAAGCAGCCTAGGGTATTTCCTCTTTGGGAGAAATAGACACAGAAATAATTTTAGTTCTATCTTCTTAACTTTGATTTGTGGTTGTCTCTTAGCATTTTTCCCATGAGGATGAACACTGCTCTGACTCAGAGCGAAAAATCAACTCCACAATGCTCTAATCATCTCTTGCAGAAACAAAACTTAAGATGTATTTCTGTATCTCAGATGACTCATTTATTTCATATATCTAAACTTTGAAAATAGAATTTGTGTATATGGTAAATGTCTATAATTTATTACTGTAATTAGAAAGATATGTGCTTTGAGCAGAGGACTGAAGCACTCCTGTAGTCTATATTCTGCCTTTTTCAAGAGATGTGACCCTGACTAAGTAACTTAGCACTTCTGCCTTAAATTCTTCATCTGTAAAATGGAGATAATGCTACTTATTTACATAACTCAGTGTGTAATGTGGATTAGCTAATGTTTTAAAGTGCCATGAAGTTGAAAAGCCATCTTTAAACACAGTTTGACTAACAGAACTATATAAATCATTTGCAAATTAATGACTAAAATTATTCTAGAGATTTCTTGCAAAAATCAATAATAATTGTATTGAAAAGGGAGTTTAAAGGTTTTAATACCTTCAAGCTTGTCCTGGTGTAATTGTAGTCATGAGCATCACAGTCTCAATGCAGAAATACCAATGCAGCTTCCGAAAAATGACAGAGTAGCCCCACTCAGAAAAAAAGTGCTCAGGAGTTCAGGACTGAAACCCTCCCACCTTTGTATAAATTTTGTGGCTGTCATGAGCCACATGTCCTGTTCTTTCCATCATATATGTCTACTGGGAGAAAAAAAAAAAAGAGGCTATGATGAAAGCCAAGTTTTAATTTAGAATTTAATAAAAATTGATTAAGCATCACAGAGCACAAACAAAGCTGCTCCATAAATCTCTCAGCTCTTTTTGTGCAGGAATGAAAGAAAACACTGTCTGCTGAAGCAGATGACAGATGCTGGCTTAAAGATAAGTATTATTTCTACTTCTGTACCGGATTTCTTCTTATGCATATCTTATCATGCATGGATATACAATCAACAAAGCAATTACTCTGTATCAGTGAAAGACCTTATAACATTTTTTTACTCCATGGGAATTTATTTTATATGGTCCATTGTTCAATAAAAAAATGGAGAAAGAAAACTTTCAAGAAGATGTTTAAATTGTGTCTGAAACACCTTTTCACATCAAAGTACTGAAATAGTCCAACTTAGAGCTTTATAAACAGTCAATTTCAGAAATGTAATATATGTGCAACATCTGCAGTCAGAGAAGTTTTAATGAAATTAGATACAACCTAGAATAGTAACCTCTCCCCTCCCACAAAAATGAAGGGTATCTGCACACCTGCAATTCACGGTAATAGTTTTCAGCATTAACATAGGTATGAACATATATATTTCATATACAATTATTAATTTGCCCATAAGAAAAATTAAATATAACTTCCAAGTTTCCATGCCTTTTTGTTTTCCCTCCTGTGAATGTTCACATTCATCAGTAGCCCACTGAAATACTACATTTTTTTTCTGGATTAATAGTCTAAAAGAAAAGGAAGAAACAGATAAAATCAGTTAAATGGCTGAAGCAACCTTCCTGAAATGATCTACTGTAATTTGTCTAACAAACAGAGACTGAGAAATGCAGACTTAAAAGTCATGTTTCTGGTATGATACATAGGCATCTACATCATAATCACAAAAGAATGGTTCCGAGAGACTTGAAATGAAAATTCCTCAAAATTATATTGGCAAAGAAATTAACTTGTAGGCTTTTTCTTTAATTGAGTAAAGTTATCTCTCGAGAATTAGAAATGCACAAGTGAAATAGGAATCATAAATCAGCACTTCTGCTGCTATATGGGATCAATTTCTCTTTTTTGAATTATGCATGAATGCACTACAGAAGCATATCAATTAGGGAATGATAACTCTTCATGAGTTTCTACAATACTCTCCTTCCCCATAAAGCTCCATCACAGTGGAAAGAGTCTATATGAGTAAAGAACAAAACGTCTTTTCAAAATCTGGCTAGTAATATCTACTAGAAGTATCTTCACAACTGGTGCTACAATTAAGATTGCGGTATATTAAAACACTTTCAAATACTGCATCATACCTCTCACCTCTGTATGAATGGTCTGCTTTTTTGTTCATAAGGAAAGACACTCACAAAGAGTGACTACAGTATTTATGGATTTTAAACAGTTTTACATTATTGCTTTTCATTAAAAATGCTGTCACTAACAATATTCTATTCTGATTGGACTCTTCAAAGTGAAGAGATGTTCTGGGGTAGAAGAGCAATTACAGGCAACAAGTAAAAAGCCAGAGAAACAAGCACAGTTTTCTCTAGAGGAATCTGCTGCTTGCGTTCTTGCTGTATTTTCACTTCTGAACAAGGAAATTGTGTCTCGTTGGCATGCTGGATATAGTTCTAGTTGACAGAGCTAAGTAATCTCCTAATAGCAATGGGTCCAAGTTATGACAGTGTTTCAGAAGGTCTTATCTCTTAGCAGATTGTTGACGGAAGTTATTTACAACGATGGTCAGTCAGCCCATCAAATGTCTGTCAGGCAGCCATTTGAACTTATGACTTATAACAAAGAGGCTAAAAAGTAAAGTTACTCTTAAGTTTCAGAAAATCTGAGAAAGACTTCTGAAAGCAACACCAAAATAAATTAATCATACGTGGTCTAAAAGAGGGAAGAATACTTCCAAATTGCCACTCACTGGTTGAGCTGTTCAGTGCATTGTTATATAAAATCAGTGCAGTCCAAGTATTACATTCATAGCAGAAGGTAGGATGGCAGAACATATATAAATGGTTTTTTTCAAAATACTTAATGCAAAGTTTTTACACATATGTGTCATAAGAATCTATTAGCAACCAAAGTTATCTGCAGACTGTCATTTTATCTTTACATTTCTCGGCCTGCAAATTTAACAGGTAGAAAAATAGTTTTCAAACACAGCAAACTCAAAGAACCAGCTGTATCATGCTGTAAGTAATGCAAAATTATGCCAGCTTACATTATATGCATATTTGACATTCTGTCTACACATGTAACAGATGGAATACAAAGACATTCCAAAATAATATGCTGTTATGTTTCTCATAATTTTCAGGGGGGGAATGTCCATAAAGACTTCCACTGACATCATAAAAATTTGGATTAGTTTGTTTCAATCATGATATTAACACAGCAAACTCCCTTTTTCAGAAGTCCATCTAAAAAAAACCCAGTGGCATGTTTCAAATTATTAATGACTTGAAGAAAAAAGACATCTTGGAAACAATCTCATTAGCAAACAAAATATTACACAAAATACCTGCTGAAAAAATTACCTATCTTACAGTCTTTATTTTAGCACTTCCTTGCTTTCGCTGGGACAGTACAATAATTATTTCCACCAACACACAGCATCACCTGATAAACAAAATTTTCATTAATATAATCTCTCTTGTTTATACTAATAACTTATTCATTAAACTTCAGATAGCCAACAGTCAGTCTCACGTTTATGACAATCAGGTTTTCAAAGCTATTCACAAATAAAATTCTCCCTCTACTCCGAATATCCTATTTTATCTTTCACAGAGGACACATGAAAAACTTTATTGGAAGAAACATACATGAGTACATCTGTCATAATAAATAAATACTAAACTTTCTACTAAACTTTCTGGGTCTTTCAAAGAGTTGACTTTTCTTTTGTCTATCTTTCCTTCAAGGTTTTCTGCAGTGTAGGATCTTAGAGTCTGAGTAATTAGCAGAATGTTACATTTCATTAAAAAATGAAACAAACCTTAGAAACTTCAAAGCAAAACAAATCTAATGGCATTTCTATGAAATTTGGCAAGAAGGGCATTGGGGGAGAAAAAAAAAAGAAAGCCTTACTTCTTAAGATTAAAATATGCAACAAGTGAAACAAACAAGTGGCATCCTTACTCAACAATGTCCTCTCCAACACCCATTCTTCAAAGGGAAGCACTGTCAGTGCTGAGCTGCTAAACAGTTAATCTTCAGAACCTCCACTAAAGAGCACCAGTGGCAGGCTGCCCGTCATTCTTTTAGACAGAGCTTGTCAGAGAAAGTAGGGCAGCTTGTCCAGCCCAGCAGTCAACTGATTACTAGCGAGCTCAATGGGGCTGCTGGCCAACCCCTGAGACGGCTGCCAGCCCTTTGGGTATTTGAAGGCCAGGATCCAGTGCCGTTCACTTTGCCAGAATCACATGATGTCAGTGCTGGTTTCTCCTGACCAGAATAACCAGTCATTCAGGTTGCTACAAATGGTACGCAAAGAAATGGCATCAGCTCAGTAAGGCCTGTGCGTGTATTAACTTCCAGGGGTTACAGATACAGGAAGGCACAACTCACCTCTGCAGCATGCTCTTCTGTGGTTGGAGTTGGACAGACGGTTGTCCCTTCAGGCCTCTTGCAGTAACCACACAAAAGCCACTACAGCAATTGCACTGACCAAATCCTACTCTGGAAAGTACATTTCTAAACACTTTTAAAGAAAGAGATGACACCAGATCACTGGGCCTGGTAAAGCTGAGCAGAAACCAGGAAGAAATTTACAGCTACACGTATGGAACAGAAATGAGACTCCTGAAATGTGTTAGAAGAGAATGTTCCACTTAAAATCTAAGGAAATTAGAAATTAAACTACTGTCCAAGTAGTATGTTCTTCATAAAACACTTCTCTACATGCAAATTGCACTCAACCTAATACGCAAACTGTATACTCCTATCTGATACACTCCACAGCATAGCTCATACTGGACACACGCAAAGCATTTGCAAAGTGAAATGCAGTGTTGATGAAAAAAAGAACTAGGTTTCTTTTCCACTTTAAATGTTTGCAGGTTCATCAGTAACACTCCCATGACAAGGCAGCTGAGCTTTCTGTCTTTGGCTAAGCGTAGCTAAACCAGGTGACCTATGGGATACAGATGCATCATTAGAAGGACAGTCCTATGGACCTCATGGAAAACAATCATTATGAAGGAGAAAAATATGAGGAAAGGACGAGAAGTTGAAGAGTACTTTCAACACCTTTACAACAGAAGAAAAATTGATGGAGCTACCATTTTCTTCTACCTTCAGTTACAAAGGTCCATTGTTTCACATAAGCTGCAGGGCAGGGTAGATATTTTTATCACAAAAGAAAAATATAGAGGAATGGTTGATTTAACAGTCAGTGTTCAGGTGCCAGAGCAATTTTGCCAAAGCCAAATTCTACTGCCTTTGACCACTGTTAGGCAGTTTCTCCATGTCAGATGTAAAAGAGGCAGCGATGCAAGAAAAACCAGCATAAGTATAGTTAAAAAATTGGCTTTGAACACCAAGCTGGAGCCTCAGGCTCAATGCAGCTGCCCAGAATAGTTTAGGAAGCCAGGAATTCTCACAACACAGACACAGAGTTGGGCAAAAAAAGATATATACCTCTGTCTGAAAAAGCAAGCATATCAGGATGGGTGGGTGACAAAAGCAGTTGGGGTTGAAATAGAGCCTCATACCCTGTTAGCTCAAATGCCTGTCCCTGCAGATGTGTGTCAGTGTCTCCCTTACAAAAGTTTCTTGTTGTTTGAAGGACAACTGCTGATTTCTAAAGTCAATCTAATGGTCAGTAACTTTTCATCTTTTGACTTGTCCTTGTTCACTCTAGTGTGTACATCTCTTGTGGAATTATGAATTAAATCACGCATAATTTTAAACTTCAGCTAATTATCAGCAGAAGCACACCACTCTAAAATAACAACAGGTGTGTGTTTCTCAGATTTCTTTGGCATTAGCAACATCCTCCTTCCCTCCAGCATTTGAGATTTTTGATAAGTGGCCCTTCTGTCTCTTCCTTAGTTTAAGAGGAAAGGGTATAAGGTTGCACCTACAAGAATTTCTATTAACTTGAAAAAGCAGCTATGACTGTTAAAGGAAAATAATCTGTCAAATTCCAGAAGTTAAAAAGCAGTAGTCCAACAATAATAAAGAGAGGATATCACTGTCACTTATTTAATTTGCAAGACACAAGGAAAAAAAAACACATGGTTTATTTGATTTGAGCGGGAGGCACCTTTTTTGTCATTCAGATTCAGTACACTTTCACTTCGTGGCAACTAGGCTTGTAGTATATATCCTTCTAAATCACGCCAATAAAGTATATTATTATCACACAATATCAGAGACCAAGTGGTGATGGATGTTTTTCAGAGCAATGTCACTTATTCTTGGGAAAAGCACAGTATGATAGCTACACTATATACGAGCTAAGCAAAACTACGACTCATGGCTGGAAAATCATCTTCAAACACTTTGGGCAAATCTTTTGGAAATCTAAATACCCAGGACACAAAGCATGGAGTTGACATTCAAGATTGCAGCATTCTTTCAAATTCCACACAAGCTAATTGTTGTGCCTCCTATAAGCCTTGATAATTATACAAGGCAGTCATATTCATCTATTGAAAAATGTACACTTTTAATGAAATGTGAACTTCACTGCCACTAAGAACTTGTTCCATGACTTCATCTGATCCCATATGTTATTAAATTTCTCAATACTGTATACAATCTGTCATTTTGACATTTCTTTCTTGCTACTTACAGCCATTGCTGTCAATCTCAAAGATAAGATTAATTTAATTACTGGTATAGTATTAAGAGTTAATTCCACGTTTCAAAGTCACTCTCATTTTTTGTGTTTCTCATTATTAATTCCAAACAGAATAGTGTTCAATATATATATTTCATACAGAGGCTCTCTGTTGTTACTAAATCCTCTGTTATTTTCAATTTTTTAATGCTAGAAACCACCATACATGCAACAGAACAAGCCCAGTCCTTTGATTCAGTTCTTTCTTTATCAGCTGATATTTTTTTCCCCCAAATTCCAACATTAACTTTGTTAAATTGAGGTTAAGATTAAGGAACAGGGTGGGGGAAATTTGTTTTTATATTTTGCTTAAAATACAGAGCTGCAAAATGTTTATATGCTTATAACTTACTGTAAGGTATTTTACTTCCACTGAGTCCATATGGCAAGGATTAAGCTGTACTGAATATGAGTCAAATAAATACCCCATTCACACAAGCAAGTCAGCAACAATTAAATATCATTTTCTCCATGGGGTCCCCACAACCTCTCTTTCAAATTTTCCTAAAATGGGCAAACAACATGGATGTAAAAGCTATGGGTGAAGGGCTGTCTGAAAACCCTAAATGATTGTCATGAATCACAGGAACAGAGTCAGTAGGAAGTTCCCATGTTGCTGTAGAAAAATGGTCATTTCTTGGACTGGTCACTCTCCAATGAAACTGAAGGTCAAAAACCAAAGGCAAAAAGTCATTTAATGCTTGAATGAAGAGACTGAAATAATCCTGTCCAATGAACACACTGGCCTTTGGTGTTTCCATAAGCCAAGCAGCATCCTGGGTTCAGGTCTTCGCATCACTCACAAGGCGCACAGAGAGCCTATTCACCACCACACCCTGCGACACAGGGATACATAACCGAGTGAAGGGCACTCAGGTAACACCCCTAAGCCCTTGCAATCCAGAGAGCAGGGGGACCAGGAGCATAAAGTCCTCAGCAGCCACCGAGGAGCACAGAAACAAAAGTTGTTCCTCTCCGGGCCTTGAAGAAATGCCAACACAACCAGACATGGACCACAGCTGAACTGGCTTAAAGCTCTGCATTTTTTAACTGGTAGTTCCTTTTATGTCTACTTTAAGATGTTTGGAGAGCTGATGGAGAGCAGAACCTTGTGGAAGGAGTGAGGAGAGGGCATAAATTAACACTGCAAGCCTCACCTTAGTGAGGGAAAAGACAAAACCGAAAAGCAGCTTGGTTTCTTGAAACACGTCTTTGAAAGTAACTGGATACCAAGCAGATTAAATTACAGTCTTTAATGAGACATTTCAGTTAAAACCTCTCAAGTTCATCCTTTTTCATTTGTCTACACATTTTGTAGGGCTGAGGCACCTGCCTCTACAGGAGTTTATGCTTCCTTTCCCCCATACACATACCGCCACAAATCTGAAGGGATATTTCAATCACCACTTTGATAAAGGAGATCATTTTGGCATGGAGGTGATCTCCTAGAAGATTAAGGATATTTACTTTCTTCCTGATGGATCATTCCCAGAGATTCACAATACAACCTACGCAATTAGTTTTCACAGGTGGCTGTTTTGCCTCCAGTAAAACTGCTTTCCTTCTGCTCCTGCAAGTCATAGCAGAGCAAATGTATATAAAAACATTTCAGATATGAAATAAACACTTTCATAAAAGCAGCTGTGATGCAATGCATCATATCTGTCTGACCTGAGCTATGGAATGAACTTTTGTTGCCAGGATCAAAGATGGTAAGGAGAGAGGGGAGGATGAGGGGCAGGACAGGGCTGGGGGAAGATCAGGGCTTAGAATAGCACAGTGTAAAATAACCTCAAATACTCAAAGGGTAAATGCCACTTCGGTGCAAGCACATGCTTTCCCTGTACTCTGCTGGGCAATGTATGCAACCAGGCTCATGCTGCCATGCAAGACAAATTAGACAGTTGTCTACAATCTAGTCTGTACAGCCAAGAGTTACAGAAAGACAAATCTGTCACACAGGCAACAGTGAACTTCCCAAAGCATAATTAAAAGCACATACAAAGCTGTGATTTCAACCTCACACCCTTTTGCTGGTCACTGTCTAGGAAAGCATAAAATAAAAACTCTTTTTGAAACTGCTATCTTCCGTTTTCAAGAACTATACTTTCAAGATACTACAATGTCAATGTGGAAATGTCAAACTAAACATCCTTTAAGGATGTCTCTGCATCAAGGGTCTCAAATTGTTACACAGACGGGGTTAAATGTGATTTTTTTTCCCCCAAGTTTCATGACTACAGTAAATAGGAATTTGACTGTATTACATAAACATCTGGCAAGATTCTTTGTAAAAAAATTATTATTTTAGTGTTAGAAGAAGAAAACTTAGAAGAAAAATCTTCCTTATTTTTATTAAGTATCTCCTTCTTTACATGCTTATTGTAGGGATTCTACAATAGGATTTGAACATTCAGGCTCCAAAATTAATGTGGATTTTTTACAGAAATTCCATGCGGAAACCTAACCATGACCATGATCAGGTCTCACTCCTATTTGGTACCACTAAATTACTCACAAGCCTCTTGTGACCCAGAGTCTTCCACAAGGTGCCAATTGAGCAAGAAAACGCTGCCCTTCAAATTTTTTTCAAGAACTTAAGTTTTTTTCTTCCAAAAAATGGAATGTATGAAGTAATGTTCTAATGTCAGAGAAAAAAAAGCTTTGACAACTTCTTCAGCTTATTGATTTCTGAAAAAAAATTACAATATTTTTAGTCAAGTAATTTGTGCACCGTAACAGTGTAGTAAGTAGGCATTACTACTAGAGGCTTCGATCTTACTCAGAGCAGAAGTTTTTAGCCATTTCAAAAACACAAATAAAAAAATCTCAATCACTAAAATTATTATGATCTTCCATGTAAAAGTTTGGCCTTGGTATTGATTGCTAGGTAGACATGTACACCACAGAAGCTTCATCCTCAAATTCGGTGTAGGAAACACAGGCAAGCAGGAGTCTACAACTCTCCGAAGAACAATCACTACTGAATGCCAGTTTAGTCAATTAGACTGTAGTTCAACCAATAATTAAGATCTCATTGATGAGCTATTTAAGATAAATTTATGGAGACATACTAAATCTATGAGGATAAACTACCATAGGCATGTGTACATCACATAGCGATTAGGTCAAAAAGGTCAAAGGACCAAATCTGTAATTCTCTTTCATGCAAAGTGTTTATGAAAGCTAACTCTTTTAAAGATATCAGAATTGACCAGATAGGTTTTCCAGTGTAATCCAAATATACAAGTCTGTGTGATATTCCGAAGAAATGCGAATGACTGCAAAAACATGGTCAGACAAATTTATGTAAATACATGTATATAATAATTTGAATGAGCGCGTTTTTTCTTAGTTTGTTAAGAAAAGTTTCACTAAATAAATTGGAAAGTGAGGGGCATAAGTACAGGGACCTTATCTTCAAGAAGGGCCAAAGGAATAAGTAATCACCAAAAAAGATTGAAAAGACTACTATGAAAATCTGTAATGAAAATCTGTAATAAAAATCTGTAGGTTCATTATTAAAACTCCATCAACATGTTTATCCAGGGCCAATCTAAATTTTGGAAACTAAAAGAGACTTTTACTTTGATCAGCTTTGAAGAGCTTATATAGTTAAGAGTGCATGAGAACCAGATTCTAGCCCTTCTATTACAGCTACATTTGTTTATTAAAGTTGCACACCTGTGCAGATTGACTCAAGGCAAAAGTGCAATTGAGGACATAGTTCGGCCTGTAGAATATTTGTTACTGGTAACAGATGAGAACGAACAAGCCCTGGGCTGCTATAACAAACAAGCCTAAGTTTCAAGTTGATCGTGTGGAAACCAGACAAGTGTATTTTACACTGTGTTTCTTGAGCACAAACAGAGATCTCTCCTTTCTCAGACTGATTCATTTTTAGAGTTACAGCACAGTCATACCAGCCTCTGCACACCAATTAATACTGCCATTCACAGCAGGTTTCTGAAGATAACCTAAAGTAACTCAACTTTTATGACACAAACAAAACATTTGGAAGAATTTAGGGCTTGATTTTGCGTAACTGGGGCATTTATCTTTCTTCATACCTTTACCATAGAAAGTCACTTGCCACAAAAAAAGAAATAGGAACCCCTGATTGTCTAATGACTAATGGCTGCTGACCACACTAGTACTGGATCTAAAAAATACTCGTATCTCTGCAGCTTCATGGCTTCACTATCATTTTCTTTTTGAAGAAGAAAGAAACAATGAGAGGCAGTGAGAAATAGCTGACATTTGTTCATTTTCTTCATTCACTACTGCCATTTCAGCAAGCCAAAAATGGTTTCTTGTTCCATCACTTAAAATGATCCTAAAAAAAGACACTCGACTTCTAAAGCTGTATCATATCGATTAATAAATCAAATATCATCACATTATATCTTTCAATAGCATAATGTTTACAATTAACCCATTCTTCTTTATCCGACTTTATTACCATTTTTCTACTCCTCTGAAAAACTCCTTGTCTTCCCTATATTAAAATCCAACAGCTTTTCTTCTCCATTACCTATTTGAGGAAGATCTGAGACAACAAAAGGGAATGTATTCCTCTTCTTAAGTCCAAAGAGGACGCTGAGAACTGATAGCAAAGACTGCAGAAGTCCAGCACTGCTCCAGATCTGGAACATGCTCAAAGCAGACCGCACCTTGCAAGGAATTTTTCTGCCTAAGTCTGATGTGACTGTAAGTTAATGTGCAAACTGAGCCTTTGCAAAAGCAGAAGCCTTTGGCCACATTTGGGCATTTTTTCACAAGAGCAACAGGCATCCCCAAAACCAGAATGACCTTTGGGCCAAATTTCAAGACTTTGATCAAAAGCATGGAGACGCCATAGCTTCTCAATAAAACAGCTGTTAAAATGTATTTAGTACAATCCAACATATTTTTGTTTAATCTCATTTTTGGGAATTTATAATCCAGTTTTGCTGAAACTTTATAATAAAATTCATCTCCAGGTGACACTCTGCCTATAAATGTCAAGACTCAAAGGACTAAAGTTTGACTAAGTTATAAGCAACAGGAAGTATTCTTGTAGGGGGAAGATCCTGGCTCCCTTGACGCTGAATAGTGTTACCAGCTCCACTTAGAACAAAAATAAAAAGAAAGCATCTGCACCTTTAAATCAGGCATTTTCGACTTGTTGTATCATGTATATAGCAAAAGTCTCTTTTTTGTGACAAGAGCTGAAAATACTTTTGCAGATCATTGCCAAAAAGACAATGAATAGTAGCCAAGCTTGATACCCAATATGGGTCTTCACAGGGTACTGTGACAGTGCTTAACCTCTTTAGGAATTCGGCTTTGAAACAATTCTGGCTGACAAACTTCTGGGCCCAAAAGAACTTGAGCAGTTGTCTAGCTGCTTGAAGCAGAAACCTAAGCCACTCTTCTTATCCCAAGAGACGCTTTATAGTCACTGTTTTTCTAGGAGTGGTTAGAGTTCAGAACAGTGCTCAGCTGACTTAGCAGTTGCATATCTCTCTTTCTGCCTCAGATGAACTCTAAAGGCAGCCTACAATAGAGACAGATATAATGTCCTCTGTCCATTAAGAAGGGAGGCTCTTTTGTGACTTGTTCCAGCGCTGTGACTAGGAAAATGCCTTTCTCCAATAAATTCTGCCTATTATCATATTAAGTAAAAATGCCACACAGAAACCTTGTTCTCATATTGCCAAGCAGGCAGCATACTTAATTCACCACAAGGTAATTTACCTCTCAAATGTGCTTTTGAAAACACTGTAAAGAAGCCAACTGTACATGGTAATAACATGAAATAAAATAGGCGTAAAGGGAACAGTAAAAAACTAGCTAAATCAAACAAGCCAATAATACACAAGCAGCAGTTTCTTTGGCAAATATAAAGAATTTGTGCACCGAGGTCCTTTATCATAAACATGTAAAGTTAAAGTATTGTCTCTGTTGGGGGATTTGTATGACTTCAAGGAAACATGTTGCAGCCTGTCTCAGAGGACCTTGCTTCTTGGAAAGATTAAAGAGCACGAATATTCTAGCTCCACTCAGTACTTGTACATTGGGATTCCGGACAGATTTGTGTCTCTGGATTCTTGGACTCTGAAGTGGTCCACCCTGACATGGGATAATAGGGAGTCTTCACACATCTTCCACCTTTGTGTAGACAAATATGGGCATTTATCCCACTCTTACTTATATTATGTTGCACAGGACAGCTGCTAGAAAACTTCATGGGAAAGAATTCAGGCTAGGATTTTCAAAAACACAAAGGCATTTTGAAATACCTAGATATTAGCTATTTGCCAACTCACGCATTTCAAAAGTTAATGAAATCAGAATCTCAATATCTGTGAAATATTATAAAGAGAAATTAAGTAATTGTAAGCTGTTACAGGATTACAAATGTGTACATCAAAACCACAATGCTTTCCCTGCAGATGGTAACCACACAAGAAAAGGTAATTCTTCACTCCTTTGAAACAAAACTGGTACACAGATTCTTATGACTTCACACTTTTGCGGGTATCACAAATTCTCAGTGTTACTGTTATGATCATGTTATGTTTCTTTTGCAGCAATTAATTCAGTTGATTGCATATCAACTTTGCTAAAAAAATATACACCAAACAGAGGAAACTCCTTGATTGTCAGGACTTATTGAAGAAAGTTAAGTGAAGAGTAGCATCTTATCTGAAGCCTGATCTAACCTCAGGAGGTGCAACAGCACAACAGATGACTCTAACACAAATGCTTCTGTTGCTGAACTGAGCACAGACTACAGGCTTGCTGCAAAAAGTCATAGCCTCTAGCCAGCATTATTCAACTGGCAGAAGTTTTGTTGTATTTCTGGCCCTTGCCTCATAAGAAGATATTTCAGGAAATATTGGACTGGGAATCTTTTGAGATCAACCCAATAGTTTCCTTCTCCAACTGGAGCAGAAATAGTGTAAAAATTGACTGACTTGCGGGATTTCAGCATTTCTGGTCCCAGATGGAAATATGAACTGGGAAACAATGCCAGGGGAAAAAAAAAACTTAGTGAAAATCCAGTTAAATATTTGAGTTAAATATTTGGCCCACTTCAAAATGCTGCTGATTCAAGATTGGCTTTAACTAGTTGATAAACTGTTACCTCAGGCATTGTCCATCCAAACATTTAAAAACTATTCTTCTTGAAGAAAATATGTTAGAATAAGTCTCGTATCAGTGACTGCTCCTAGAATAGACAGCCCAAATGCCATCAGTCTCTTGCTTAGGATTTTCCTATTTACAAATAACTGATTCACACTTGTTGCCACATTCATCTTATTGTCTGTTGTCTACTATCAGTTTCTTTTCAAGGTCACTGTTTCTCATGCTTGTAAGAGTGATTATTATTCTTTGCTCCATACAGCTTTATATTTAGACAAGTTAGAAGACATAAAGGAACAAACAGCCGGCCTGGATGAGTAGGGAGCTTCTGAAGGAACTAAGTAAAAAAAAGAGGATGTATCGTCGTTGGAAAGAAGGGGACGTACGCCACATCATGTTCAAAGATGTTGTTAAGTCGTGTAGGAAAAAAATCAGGGAAGCAAAAGCCCAGCTGGAGCTCAAATTGGCCACTTCTGTTAAGGATAATAAGAAGAGTTTTTATAAATATATCAATGTTAGAAAGAAGGGCGGCAGCGACCTCCACTCCTTGTTGGATGTGGAGGGAAATATAGTAACCAAAGATGCAGAGAAGGCTGAGGTACTTAATGCCTTCTTTGCCTCAGTTTTTAACAGTAAGGATGTCTGCTCGCTTGACAGTTGGCCCTCTGAAGTGGTTGATGGGGGCAGAGTGAAATATGGCCCTCCTGCAATCCATGAGGAGGAGGTTAGAGACTTGCTGAGCCACTTGGACACTCATAAGTCAATGGGGCCAGATGGGTTCCATCCTAGGGTGTTGAGAGAGCTGGTGGATGAGCTTGCTAAGCCGCTCTCCATCATCTTTCAGCAGTCCTGGCTCTCTGGAGAGGTCCCAGAAGACTGGAAGTTGGCCAATGTGACGCCCATCCATGAGAAGGGCCGTAAGGATGACCCAGGTAATTACAGACCGGTCAGCCTGACCTCGGTCCCAGGTAAAATCATGGAGCAGATAATACTGGGTGCAATCATGCGGCACTTGCAGAACGGTCAAGAGATCAGGCCCAGCCAGCATGGGTTTAGGAGGGGTAGGTCCTGCCTGACCAACCTGATCTCCTTCTATGACCATGTGACTCGCCTGGTGGATGAGAGGAAGGCTGTGGATGTGGTATACCTGGACTTTAGCAAGGCCTTTGACACTGTCTCCCACAGTAGACTCCTAGAGAAGCTGGCAGCCTGTGGCTTAGATGGGAGCACTCTGTGCTGGGTTAGGAATTGGCTGGATGGCCGAGCCCAGAGAGCGGTGGTGAATGGTGCCTCATCCAGTTGGCGGCCGGTCACCAGTGGTGTCCCCCAGGGATCGCTGTTGGGTCCCGTCCTGTTTAATATCTTTATTGATGATCTGGATGAGGGGATTGAGTCCATCATCAGCAAGTTTGCTGATGATACCAAGCTGGGAGGAAGGGTTGATCTGTTAGAGGGTAGGATGCCTACAGAGGGACCTGGACAGATTGGAGAGATGGGCTGATTCTAATGGGATGATGTTTAATAAGTCCAAATGTCGGGTACTTCATTTTGGACACAACAATCCCATGCAGAGCTATAGACTGGGGACAGAGTGGCTGGAGAGTAGTCAGGCAGAAAAGGACTTGGGAGTGCTGGTTGACAAGAAGCTCAACATGAGCCAGCAGTGTGCCCAGGTGGCCAAGAAGGCCAATGGCATTCTGGCCTGCATCAGGAATAGTGTAGTGAGCAGGACCAGAGAAGTTATTGTCCCCCTGTACTCGGCACTGGTCAGGCCTCATCTTGAATACTGTGTCCAGTTCTGGGCCTCCCAGTTTGGGAAAGATGTTAGGATACTGGAATGTGTTCAGAGGAGGGCAACGAAGATGGTGATGGGGCTGGAGCACAAGCCCTACAAGGAGCGACTGAGGGAATTGGGGCTGTTTAGTCTGAAGAAGAGGAGGCTCGGGGAGACCTCATTGCTCTCTACAACTACCTAAAAGGAGGTTGTAGTCGGGCAGGGGTTGGTCTCTTCTCTCAGGTGACCAGTGACAGAACTAGAGGGCATGGACTCAAGCTTCGTCAAGGAAAGTTTAGGCTTGATGTTAGGAAAAAGTTCTTCACTGAAAGGGAGATTGGCCATTGGAATGCACTGCCCAGGGAGGTGGTGGAGTCACCGACCCTGGAGGTGTTTAAGGGGAGACTGGATGAGGCACTGAGTGCCATGGTTTAGATGATGGGTTGGTGTTAGTTTTGGTGTTAGTGTTGGGTTATAGGTTGGACTTGATGATCTCAGAGGTCCTTTCCAACCTTGTGATACTGTGAACATATGAACCAGTTCAGACTGCCCAATGTTAGTGATTTTTTTATACTACTATATTACACTCCTCCCATTGTGATTGCAATTTTTATCAGTGAGGAAGGTTTTAGGTCTTTCGTGAAACTTGTCAGCTCCAGGAACTCTTGTAAGAGTAAAGGATGATAATGGCAGAGAAGTATCTCTGTTGATCATCAGGTCCATATGCCATTATTTGCATTGTTCAAATCTTTTAACAGGGATGGTTAGAGATATCTTGAATAAATACAATAAAATATGACGAAAAACAGCTGGACTGTTACATGCAAAGGAACGTTTTATTTCACATTCAATTCAACCTTTCCTGTTTTTTTTCCTTAGAAGAGTGCTGACACATCAGATTGGTGTCCTAGGGACTATTAAAATTATTTTAATATACCTTAAAGCTCTTTTGACTTTATTTTTTCCCATGATTATGACATACTTGCAACGGAAAAATTAAAAGACCATCAGGAAAACAAAGAACCATGCTGCAAATACACAGCTAATCATTCATTGTTTTAAAAAGTCATAAATATAAACTAACTAAACAAAGTATTTTTTTTAATTTTCACTTGGTTCCTTTCCAGAAAAAAATTGTCACCAACTTCAAAATTAATATGATGATAAAAAGGCCAGAATGAAAGTGTATAAGGCCCTTACCAGTAAAGTTTTTAGTAAATATCCCTTGCAGGCTGACCTTTTTGTCCTAGCAGATAATAGGAAATATTTTTTTTAAAGAAAAAAACATTAATTGCTTGGTTTGCTGCCATATTTTTCTGTTGGCAGATATATGTTGTTGGTTTTTTTCCTAATTGGGCCTGGGCAAAAGACATATCTTAATCCTACACATGCATCTGAATCAGATGCGAAATTGGCACTATTTTGGAACACAGTTGAAGGAACAACATCTTAATGTTCACATCGGATACTTGTCAAGCAAGGGGGGAAAAAAAAGTGATGTAAAATGAAACCAATACCTGAAGATAAGAACTGATGCATGGGAGTCTTACCACCTTGGCTTCATGAAGCAACAATAAAAGTGATGTTTCTGGGTCTGCCTGTTTGCCGCATGAAGATGCATGGAAGCTGTTCCTGCCTATTCTCTCCCAAAAATATTTGACTACTTGAATTTTGAAACTCTTTTGCATTCTATTCTTTTTTTTCTAAATCACATTATATCATACCCTAACAGGGTACAGTTTCCAGCAGACTGGCAAGCTTCCATGAACTTGCTGAAGGAGCACAATGAAAAACAACATTGTTAAGATTGAGGAAAAAAAAATTCTTTGTCTAAGACCATTGCAGGAAAGAGTTTAACTTCATTCATTAAATGGAAAATGAATGTTTTAGTTTGGGAAGTCATTAGCTTTTTGCTTATGAAGCATGTAAGCCTACTGTGTTCAGACTGAAAAATCAAATCTAAGCTAGTATGAAGTACATCCCAGTAAAGAAACTCTTGCTTTGAGCTTTTATGACTCTTCCTGTTCTTGCAAGAAGAAGGAGTCCAACATTGAAAGAGGACCAATAAAGTTCAAAAGTCACACACAGCAAATACTTTAGTGTGCATTTTTATATAGAATATATAGATGTGCTTTAAGATCTCTGTCCCTTTAAAACTAATATTAAATGGTAATTAAAGGTCAAATTGTTTGTACATCTTGCCATGTGCCAGTAAATTTCCATGGTTAAGGTAACTGTAGGAAAATGCTTTGTCTGCGTGGCATATTGGTCTGCAAATGAAACGACAATCATTGCAAGTAACAAATAAAATGTAGAGTCAAGAGTCTCACAACATCATCTTTGAAGAAGTCACCTAGGTCTTGTGACATTTCTATGACATATGCAGTTTAAAAAGCATCTACTTCTTTTAAGTCATTTATTTTACACATACAAACAATCTATTGATTTCTGCCAACCGATGGATTTTTTTTATCCAGAGAAAGACAATCTATGTGTACACAAATTTGAAAGATAGGATGAAAGCTCCAAGTGTTTTAATAGCCCATTACAAAAATTACCCCTTGGCAACAAAAGCCTAGACCAATGGCTTGAGATCAAGTCAAAGAAAAATGGGATTAAACAATTTAACCGAGAGAGAGACAGAGAGATGTGTTCTAAAAAGCCCATGAAGAAAAAAAATCCAGAAAGACTAAAACACAAATCAACTCCATTTTCAGTCCAATCTACTTGTCTCCCACACACAAATCCACTGGATTTTCTAAGTGTTTTCTTATGGGGAAAAAATGAAAAAATGAATTAAAAGGCACTGATATTTGATATTTGTAATTTTTTAATAAAGAAGGAAAAAAAATCTCACCAGGAAAAAAAACTATATTGAGAGGTGACAGGAAACAAAACAGCATTTCGTCTTAAATTTGCACAACCTAATTTATAGTAATAAAGCAGAACCTAAGAGTTCTGGTTAATGTCAGGGCAGTCTTGTTCATTACATATGTTGATAGGTATGAAGCAAAGTCTCTGTAGGCCCTTCAAAAATTGCACACAGCCGATTTAATGCAAACCAGAAGTCACTGACTGCTGGATGAACATTCGGTTTCATTCCCATATGGATACTAAGACAAAGCTGGGGGGTGGAGGGATGGGGGGTAGGGGTGGCTTCCTCCTCCTTTATTTACAGTTAAAGGGTGGGTCTTGAGCAATGAGCATGAGGCCAGTGAAGGATGGATCTGGTTTATGGGAAGACACCTCCCAGCCTCCCATCCTCCAGCCACCGCAGTGAAAGCGCCTGGGCTGTGTGTAACCTCCTCCCCCATCTTGCATCTGCCTTGCCCAATCTCGTCTGGGCCCGCTCCAATAACAACATCTGCTTGGCAGCTTTTCAAACCCATGGATAGTTATCTAACTGAGGCTTTTGTGCTGCACTGTTTATTCTATGTGAAGAAATGCCTCCTTACTTGAAAGAGTACTTTAGAAAAGCTGTGCAGCTATTAGCAAGTGAAGCACAAGGCTAATAACCCCCACCTGCTCATCAAATTAATTATGACATCTGAGTCATTATAACTCAGAAAGAACACATGACTGCAGACTTGTCACATGTAGAAATAAACACAGTCTGCATTAGGGGAGGGAAATACAAGGCAAATAGGCCCAGAAGAAAAACATGTAACTCTTCACATTTCAGTTATTAAAAATGTGCATTATTAACTTTCCAAAGGCAAGAACTATAGGAGAGAAGGTAGGAGTGGATAATTTTTTCCTGCAAAACATATATTTACACCTCTGTACAGGTTTTGTGAAGAAAATGAGAAAGAAAACATATTAACAGACGGGTCTTCACAGCACGACTGTAAATCAGCATGTTCTTTCGTGAGAAATCTTGTTTCCATAACATTCCATAAAAACTCAATGGGAGAAGTGTACATATCATCTTCCCTCCCAAATCAATTATTCGAGACGTAACACATATATCTTTACTTAAGATATATTTTCAGACTGGAGTGCACTTAGAAAGGACTAAGGTAGGAAAAATACTGTGGAAAAAAGTTCAAAGCATAAGCCAACTTTAACTCTCTGACAAATAGCAAAAGGAATAAAAATTTCGAACTGTAAAATATCTGCAAGTCAGATTCTACTAAGGTCAGACTGTAAAGGATAAAGCACTGCCCCAGTTCATATTCAGATGTTGGTTACTAATCTGATTATGAAAGATATTGGATTTTATGCCACAGTTGATGTAGCTGATAGTTTCTTTCAATTACAAGTATATAACTGAAAAGTTTAAATCATGCATTGGCTTGTTACACTTCTGAAGGTCTCTGGCATTCAGAGATATGGTATGCATTTTCTGTATTTCATAGCACTTTTCTGGAAACAATAATGATTTTTCCCCATAAAAGACACAGCCCTGCACCTCACCATGTACTTTAGTCTCAAAAGTGGTTCTTAAATGTGAAGATTGATGACTAATTAATTTTAAAAAAATTTCATATTTTTTTATTATCAAAATTAAGTGATAAGTAAACAAACCAATTATATGCTCATGTATTGTGCTTAAGTTTCGTGAATAAAAAATGTCAGGTACTAAATACATGAATGTTGGAAAAGCGTTTGTCCTACATTAGTCATAACTCATTGCCAACAGCATTTCCTCCAGAACAGCACAGCCGATTAATTTCTCTGTTACAAAGAGTCCACAGTCAATAAATGTCTCTAACACAAGCAAGTTTTTTTTTAATCAGCTAGAGCAATAAAAAACATTTTCTAAGTAAGTCACAAAAAAAAACCGAAAAGTAGACGGGATATTTAATGTTACAGATCTGCTTCACCTACACTATTGCTTCCATTAGTGCATATTTTTCACTGTGTTAGTAAAAACCACCACCCTTTGCAAATAAAGACCTCCAGCATTATTTCTAGTGAAAAAATGCTGTAGAATTAACTTTCAGACAAGATGATACTGGTTGTCTAGCCTCTTCATATTTTTTAAGTAACACATATGCTAATTATTAAGAAAACCTTCTTGGAACCTCATTTTACCTTCCTACTTTCATTTGGTTTTACTTCAATTATATATTTTTCATATTTGAAAGAAGATTTTGGTTGATTTTTTTGAGTTTTCCATTTAGCCCAAATTTGAGAGGCATAAAAAGAAAATAAAGATTTAAGAAGTAGTTGCAGCTTTGCTATCACTTGAATGTGTCAGTGCTGCAGAAACCAAACAAAGAAGAAACATGAAATACATTAATCACACAGGCAGGCTGTTCTGTACAAATTTATACGCTTGGGAGGATGAATCTCACATTCAGTCTTCTCAAAAGTTCCACTTTTTGAGAAATTGTGTTCAGTGTGGACTTGTCGTGTTGATATTGAAGTCCATGCCTTCCTCCACAGTAGAATTGGGTCTGTGTGTAGAAAAACTGAGTGTGCTCCTCCTTGCTACACTCACACATCCAGTTGCAGAACTGCTTGCATTTTCGCCCCTGCAACCTATTCCTGCCCTGTCTGATCCACATACATGTATTGTTCTTTCACATCACAAAAAAAAAACCCACCAAAAACCACAAGCAAAACTTTGAAGAAATAAAGCAAGGAACAGCATGGTACATTCAGGATTCTTCACTGATTTTAGTTTAACAGACTATTTGGGAAGGGAAAGGAAAAGGCATGGAAAGAATAAGGGAAAGGAAAAGGCATGGAAAGAATAAGGGAAAGAAATAGGAAAGGGGAAGGGAAATTTGCTCTCAACTGGTATATCATTAGCTGAATTTAGAAGAGCATGCACAACAAAAATTTGAGCACTACTATCAAGTTACAAAATACCTAGTAAATCTGAATTTCATTTGAATGCCGTATCAAAATATTATCTCATCAGAAATTGAAGTAAGTAGAGGCACATAAATTATGGGTCCAAATTTAAATCCAGACTCTTACTTGCAGATGCAGCATCAGAGAGGAAAAGTTAATGCTAAACTGGTCAAAATATTAGTAAAGTTATTTTTTTAATAACTAGTTCACACAGTTACAGAGTTCCTTTACCCTGATGAGTAATAAATATGTATTCCAGAAAAATACAGTTAGAGTAAATGGAAGCTTGTGCATCCACACACAAACACACACAGACACGCACATTGCTTACATGCTATGTATGCTAAAATACAAGAAGGGAATGGTATGCAAAAGCTGTAGTCGGTGAAAATCATATATGAAAAACAGTTCTACACGGAATTTTCTGTCAGGTTGCTAGGTTTAGCAGCATTATCATTGCATTCTTAAAAATGCCAAAGGCTATGCCAGAGAGCGTGTCTTCTCAAAATTCAGCAGTTTGTAAATCTTAACACAAAGCACACAGCTTCTCATATCCACTTAATCTCTGCACACATCTCCACCCCTGCTTCCTTCCCAATGGTATGTGGTCTTGAAAATACAAATGTGCAAGCTTCCTGGAGCTGAGTGAAAGAGGAAAAGTCCCGCTCCCATGAGGCTAAACTAAAGGCTCTTGGCGCCCCTGAAGTTGTTAACCACAATGCAACATAACATGGCACTTCACCATTATTAGCAAGAGGGAAACAGCCTTTTTTTCACCTCCAACGGTATTAAAGAGATAAGCCAATGAATTCCAGATCATATCTGAAGGTGTAAAGACGTTTGATCAAGGAAGTGCCTATATGGACAAGGAGTGACACATTGTTCAACAAAGCAGGAAACAAAAAAATCACAGCCATACCAATCTGCTCAAAACCAATTGTAGCTGCAGATATTGTCAACAGTAATATTATTAACATGCAATCCGGAAAAAAAATACCACAACCAAGTGGTATTTCCTTTTTAAACTGTTATTGCTAAACATGTTCCACAGAATTCCTCCTTGTTTTATAAACTCTCTCCTCCTATGGATATGTTATTTCTAAAAGTGCCTCTTCAGGTATTCCAAATGGCTTAGCCTGAAAAGGCTTCTTTCTCTAGCCTCTTGTAAGTAACAGTACTTGTGTGAACAAGGCCAAGTGACTTTCTTTGCTTTATCCATCCACCCAGCTTTTGCCCCTGTGCTGTAAGTTATGTGAAGAACCAGACATAGTACTGCAAACATTTACTACTCTGCAGCCAATCATCATAAAACTTTCAGAAAGCAGTTCCAATACCTCATGGCTCCTACAGCAGTTTTGATTTAATTGAAAAAGACCAAATTCATTACATACTCTGTCTATGCAGAGTTTTTTTGGGGGGAGTGATATAAAACACAAGTAAAATAGCACACAAAACAGGCCTCGTAATGGTTGCAATCTTTCAGCTACAGAGCAGATCACGCACAACGGGCAGTAGTATCCTTTTGCTGATCTATCAATGTGCGTTAATGATTTTCTGAAGGACCCACATCAAAGAGAGAAATAACTGTTCAGTTAACTATGCATATTTATTCGTAGGTTTCTCTGTTGAGATTATCCACCATTTCAGTCATGCTTTTCTATAAAACATATACCAGTCCAGCAAAAAACAGAATAAACCCTCAATCTTCTCTTTTATGCCAGTGAGACTACATTCATCATCAGACACTTCCAACAAAACTGCTACTCTAGACTTTAACTCATTAATCACAGTGGTAGCTCTTATTCTTTTGGGGCAGTTTTCACCATTTTCAGACTGATATTTAACCACCCTTAACACTATTAATCAGTGTGAGCTCCAACTACAATAGTGCTTGGCAGGAACATGGTAGAAGCCAATTCTGCCACAGCCATCCTCTAAACTGCAGGAAAACAGAGAGGGGAACATCCAGGAACAGCAGAGAATAGAAAGAAAAAACCTCCAAGGCTGAGGGGATTGGGTTTTGTGATTTGCATTTGTTGGGGTTTTTTGTTCACATTTTTGCATATTCTGCCATTTGATACAGCATCCTTTGGTGCCAAAGACAAGGAGACACTGCAACTTCTATTAGATAAGGAGTGTCCAAATGTGTTGTCTGCCTGTAACTCCACTTTCTATTTCTGCTCTGAATCACGCTCAATTACAGATTATACCAACAGGGTGTATGTTTCTGGTGCTGGGTGCCAAAATTATTTTAAAAAGCAATGTAGCGCACTGTCATTAAGCCAAACCAAAACTCTGTCAGTGCCAAATGTGGCACTACTGCCAACAGTTGTCTGCAGTTATATACCACCCATTGTGGGATTGTTCTTCCTCTCTGTCTGTGTAATAAAGCCGCTAGACTCCGTTCTCCTGGAGTGACGCATCAGTGCTTTACTCAGAACTGCTAACTCATTTTTGGACATGACAGGAAGCTTTTTCCCTCCAGTCCTTCAAAAAAAATCTTTTTCCATCAGCTTAAAATTAACATTGTAAGGGTAAGATCTGAAAAACTTCTGTCAAATCAGCAAGTCAAAACAATATAGAACGCTCACAAACCTGGTCCATAGCTTCTGGACTCTCATATATACTCCTTATCAGAATTTATTGACAGTTCCAAAACCTCAGCCTCTGAAATACCACAGTAATTTCCTAATTTCGAAACAAGGTAATGCAACAGTCTCCAAGAGAGCATAATGCAATAGCCACAGAGAATTGCAGAGAATTGCAGATTTTATGCTGAGAACTGCTG
Organism: Tapera naevia; assembly: GCA_033556795.1. Lineage (NCBI taxonomy): Eukaryota > Metazoa > Chordata > Aves > Cuculiformes > Neomorphidae > Tapera > Tapera naevia. The sequence goes on from JAUMJJ010000016.1 coordinate 5,936,103, forward strand.
CACTCTTTTTTTTATCCAGCTGCCTTGAAGTGTGTTACAAACATGATAAACCTTACCACAAATGAGAGATAAACATACATACTGAGAGCTTTAGTTTAAGCGCTGGGCAGCTGAGGCACCTACTGATATCTTATGGAGTTTTTCCTTTGCCCTTCATTTAGGCAGGAACTATGAAGGACAGACCTCACTAATGAAACTGAAGAATCTAACCCAAATTCTGGGAGAATTATTTGTACAAAAACAAAGTTCATGACAATTAACCGATAGGAGCAAAGACAGACAGTTTACACACTGAAAGGGTGTGTGCAAAATGAAAATGGATCTTGAAGTATTTGAGAAACCTATACATGGATCTGAACACGTGCATTGTATTTATTACCAATTGTAAAAAACTTCTTGAATATACTAAACTGCAAAGTAAGCCAAGAGCAAATCTTTTGATATAATTTTAATAAGAATTTACCTCAGGAAATTAATGTGCCTTGTCTGAAGTTAGTGATACATATAAAAATTGTATTCATTGTGTTGGGTGAATTTTTGTGGTCCTGTAACTGTACAATAACATTCACTTAACATTAATTTTCATGTTATTTTTCACATACTTCTTATACAAATTTTGAATCTCAATTCCGATAATGATTAATTGTTAGCCTCACAAAAGTCTGAGGAACTTGTTTCTATTAAATATTGAAGAAAAAAAAATACTAAATTTTATCCATGACATTGTCAATGGAATTTCAGAGCAAATAAGACGCATTTTAGCCTTCTTTTCAAAAGTCCCAAATATGGACAACATAAACAGCTGAATTCTCTCTTCAGCTGCCCATCCACATCATTTACATAGGAAAATATGGTAGTTTCCAAGATGTACTTCATAAAACACTGTCTACACTGGGCAATCACTGTAGTGTTGTCTAGAGTTAGCAATGCCATCGTATTACTAAACTCTGCCAATGTAATAAATTTCTGTGCACAAAGGCATTCACCACAAGTTGAGAATGTTCACACCAAAGAGCTGGTACAAATCTTTTACTGGAGTGTAGAAGAGAGTAGCTAAGTTTGCAGCTGTGCTTATTGAGCTTACTTTAACCTGGTTTGCATACAGAAAGAAAACACTGAACTCATTTGACAGATAATAAATGTATCACACTACTCTCCTAAAATTGCAATTCCTCTGTTGTTTGGGGGAGGAGAAAGAATGGAAGAGTGCTGGCTTGAAGAATGGTGGCATATACTTTTGGAGCCTCAACCACAACACGAAAGCAGGCAAGTGCAAAGTTCTGTGTCAGAAGTTTTGAAATTACTAAATTGGTCCTGAAACTATAGTTTACCACAGGGATGCCAAATAGCTGTTTATGCACACTAACACAGATTTCACTCACATCTCCATGATTCAAGCGCAACCAGTTGAAGCACCTGCTGACACATTTCATCCTCTTTACATGTAGTTATGTTTGAAAACTGCTTGTTCAAAGTAGTGAGAGTAATTCTTAGTCTTCTTGCTCCATACCAAGTTCTGAGGAATTCCTTGCAGAATACATTTCAGATGCTTTGCACATCTGATATACTCTCAGCTTAATGCAGTAAGTTTGAAGGAAGCATGAAGAATAAGAGCGTCTCGGTTCCTTCTTCATTACCTATTAAGGGAAGACCTAATGCCTTATGGCATGTGCTGTGAATGGAGTCTTCCTTCCAATAGGAAAGAACATTCTCTTATGCTGAGTGTATTGAGTGTACATGTCCCGGTGTTGGTAGTGGCAATCTGAAGGGGTGGTCTCTGTGGAAGACTTAGGGACTGGCACATGCTGGACACAGTCAATGTCAGCCAGCTCCTGCAGGGCACAGCTGAGGCCCCTCGCCGAGGTGGTAGTGACTCTCAGAAAACACACTTAGGAAGGAGCAAAACAGTGAGAAATGAGGAAAAAAAGTTTGAGAAACAGCCCTATGAACACCGAGTTCACAGAAGAAAGATACAGAGGAGGTGCTCCAGGACTATGTTGGAACAAGTATTTCCCTGCAGCTTGAGGAGAGGGCCATGCCAGAGCAGATGTCCACACTACAACCCGTGGAGGACTCTGCATTGGAGCAGGCAGATATATCATAAAGGACTATGCTCCATGGAGAAAATACATCCTGAAGCAGGGGAAAAGGAGGAAGAAGAAGCAGAGAGGAGCTATTATGGACTGACCACAATTCAGACTCCCCATCCCCCTACACCACTAGGGCAGAGGGTGGCAGGTGTTAGAAGATCCAGGAATGAATGCATCTGAATCTGGGAAGACAAGGAAAGTGGGTGGAACGTGGTTTTATTTTTTCTTTGTTTCCCACCATCCAACTGTCTTCTAATTGGCAACAAATTAGATTAATTCTCCCCAAATGGAGTCTGTTCTTCCTATGAGGGTAATTTGTGATTTCCCTGTCTTTACTTCAACCCACCAACATTTTTGCTTTGTTTTCTCCTCTTGTCCTGTTGAGGAGGCAGAGTGAGAGAGCAGCTGGGTAGCAATCTGACAGCTAGCCAAGTTCAGCCCACCACAATGCAAAAAAACAAAACAGGCTTTTACTTCTTCTTCTTGTGACAAAATACACTGTACTGTGTGTCCTAGTAGTAGTGTCCAGACTAAATGCCAGAACCTCAAATTATGGCATAAATTGTCTTTCATCACTCTTAACTTTCCGCACATTCTCTACTCACCAAAAAAAACCAATACAATGAAAACCGCCAGGTGAGAATATTTCCTCATTTAAAGTTTTGAAATCTAAGGAAATGCAAATTCCTCTCTCAATCTGTCATTATTCTCCTGAATTATGGATTTAAGTATGAAATACAGAGCACAGATGCACTCACTTTCCTGAATGTACAGTTTGTGACCAAAAGATATATTTGTTTACAAAAACCTTTGTCCAACATAGCAAATTTACCAGAACAGCTATTACGCTATGATAGCCCCTTTGGAAAGCTTGCTTTGGAATAAAAGTATATTTGCCTCTTCTAAAGCATCTTTTTTTCACTTCTGAAACACCTGTACCCACAACATTAGTTTATACTAGAATAATTACTACAGAATACATACTTAGGATTTTGTATATTTACATCTAGAGCAGCAAAGAAGCATGAAAGAAACAAGATTACTCTTTCAAAACTAAATAACAAGCTCCTTCAAAAAATTAAACAGCTAATTACTTTTGTGCCATGTTTCATTGTATTATCTTTCAAACTATTAGAACATTACATGGGTATTTTAAATTTAATATTTGAACCAGATCAGTTCCCAGACTAAGTTCATCCCTTACTACCTCAATGTGAAATAGAGATCAACACAGGTATGAGACAACCAACCACCAGTGCCAAGGCAGTAGAAGGTTGCTGTGGGAAGGTGAGTGGAAGGCACTGGTGGGGAAGGGTCCTTTTTGCAGCAGTTATTCACAAAGTCATCCCAACTGTTTCATGAAATCGCACCCTTAAATTTATCTGAATATTTTTAACACTTCACTGTCAAGTGAAAGAAGATGTACCAGTGCCTAGGGGGTTTAACATAAAGAATAATTGTGACTAGAGGAAAAAAAAAACCTGATACCTTGACTGTGGAGTTTATTTTACAGAAAAGTTTGTACCTACTTTTGAGGTCTCTAAGCAGTAGTCAACCCTCTGTTTTAAAAGTCAACAGAAAGAGCATAAAGAAATAGTAGAAAATTAAGTAACTGGAAAAAAAAGCAATTCTGACTAATACCTACTCTTCACCACCAACGCATTTCAGGTACTTTGTCTCCATGAATTTTCAGTTGGTGGAAATACCACTAGTGATTCCTTGCACGCACACATACACACAAAACCAAAAAAAACCACCAAAAAACTCCTGGTAAATTAGTAGGGATACATAATTGCCCTATCCCAAATTTAAACATAACGCACACAGTTTTCTGGCAGAACTTGTGCTAGACTTCTCCAAACGCTCAGCACACGCGCAGAGGCAAATAGTATAGAATTTTTGAATCAGTAAGTCATTTGGAAGAATCCTCAGAAGTGTGCCGAGGCATGCTTCTGGTGCTGTGCCAAATTATGTGCTTCTGTTTGTGGCTTTCAAATATGAATTAGACAGATGCACAAGCATGTACTATTTGGCAAGTAGTGACAATAGACTACTCCAAATTTAACAATTCAAGCTTTACTTATGTTTAACTAGGTGAAAGTACAATATAATGACATAGTGTTTGGGTTCTGACATTATATTCTTTTGTCATCTTCTTGCTCACTTGCCAACAAATAGAAGACCCTGTAATTCCAGAATGTCCTTTTTAGATAATCTTACTGTAGTAATTTGAAATTAAATGTTCACATGTCAGGTGCATTTCAAATGGAGTTTGTATGTGTTGCTGTTTTTCTAAGGCACTGCAAATATTCTGAAGTAGAAATCTCTAATACTTCAATTTCTGGCCACAGATCTATTTGGAAATTAGTTAAAGGTAAAATTATTCGGAATGTCAAATCTTGTGCCTGTACTTTGCCATAGTTAAATAAAGGCTTCTGCACAATACATACCATGGATTTACAGACTTAATACAACCAAGACTCACAGAGCTCTTCATTTTCTTGCTTACTACTATGAGGTTGATTGACATACCTTGATTCTCTAGACTTCAGAGCTTGAAATACAGGAATTTCAAACAAAGCTTTATTCTAGATTCTGCACTCATCACAATGTTCTGCAAATAACAGACTTTAATCTTCACTTTAATCTGAATTTACCAGGAATATAAACAACAAGTGGCATCATCTTCTATAAATCACATACAAAATGTCATGCAAGGTCAATCCCTTTACAGTCTGTCACTTTCCTCAATATATAGGTAAGAATAATAGTTGAGCTACACATGGAAAACTGTACAGAAACCAGGAATATTTTTCTTTAAAGGTAGAAAGAATTGGATACTGACAGTGGCTTATTGTTAATTGAGTCCCATGTGTGAAAGTTAGAGAAAGACTAGTTTATACAGCTGCTGCTGTTTGCGAAAACATTGCTAACAAGGTACATATGTTAAATCTGAGCACTTCCTTTCAGTTTCAAAAAAAAAAAAATGACCACACTAAATTCTATAACTAATACTGGTTGAGAATGTTCACTGTTATTTCCCGGGGAATTAAACTACTTCAGATTATTCTTATTTTAATATGACAATAAGTATTTTTGAAATAGTTTTCCATCAAATGAAAACTGAGTGTTTGGAGAGCACAGATTTAGGAACAGAAGGAAACTGAAGATTAAATCCTGGTAAAGCCTCCTCTGTATCTCCAAATGTAAGTTTTCAAGGACTCTTTTGAAACAAGAAAAGTAACGTAGCAGTCATCACCAGAAGAAACCCAGACCTCTTAAATCAAAAACATCCATAATTTAATAAAAAGTAAAAGTTTGTGTTCTGAGAATAATGGGAATTTAAGTTTATTCTGCGTTTTTACAACATCCAAAAAAATCAAGGGGATTATAGATTGAATCAATCAAAGAGCTCTACAACCGGCAAACACAGAACAAAGCAATCTAGAGAGAGCCCAGTCTGTGTCCCTCCACACAAACTGTGAACAGGCAACTAGGTCATGCAAAGAGGGAAGACGTAGCTGTAGCCATCCCTGATGCTGCTGTGCTAGGTCATGTTACAAGGGTGGGCTAAATTGCTAAGTGGCAGCTGGCTACTTCAAAGGGAGCCTACTAGAAGACATAAGCTGCATGTGGAAAGCAACGCCATCACCATCCCCTGACACATGGCCTGCCTCATCCCTGTCACTTGAGCTGGAAGTGAGCTATTTGAGAGGTCAGTGGTGACCACCACCCTGTTCACATTACTATTACTATTATGGGTGATTTTACACGGTATTTTGTAGGCAGCTGTATGCAAGCCTTGACTGTGCCATGAGCCAACTGCCCAAAACAGAGCGTAGTTGCTGCGACATGCTAGGCGTAAAGAAAGTTTGCCCGATCTGCTTACAAAATGCTGTATAAATATATCCTAATCTTGCTTCAGTTTTCTTAATGTAAGTACAGTCTAATCCACTTTAGCACAAAGCACTTCCCTACAGGGGGATCTCAGCCTTCTTTGTGTAAGAATTTGGTTGTGACAACAATGCCCAGCTACAGCACGCTTCACAGCAGCACCCAGAAACATCCTTAAAAATGTAATTGTGTGCTGCCTTCTAAAACTGGACACTAATAAGAGTATCACACAAGATGAACGCAAAAGGGAGTCTAGTGGAGCCTCGGAGAACCAATAGGAAGTATAGTGGTAAATGTGGTAAGGAAACCAGCCCTAACTTTCAATAGTTGAGAATGCAATAACATGGCCCATTTGAATGAGCACAGGGACCAGACACAGGATGTTAAGAGCTTCCTTTTAAATTTGCCATTGATTTTTTTGTTTGGCTTAAGGAAAGTTGCTTAATACCTTAACTGAAGACACTTCATCTTTTCTACAGACCAGTTACTGCCTGTTGTATATGCTTAGACTTTTCAGAGGGTTCAGTATACTTAGACCTGTCTCTTGTATTTCTACACAACCCTCCCATGTGTGGCTAAACTTTTTTCATAAAATAAATTATGAAATATTTTTACCATTCCATAAGTTAAGTGAGGGGGATGTTTATGAAATAAATATTTCTTGTGTTGAATTCAAGCTTACCTCAGTAGAAAACTAATATTTAAAGAATTGCATTATTATGACAAGGAGAAAGAAAAAACATGAACCAAAACAAATAAACTATATTCTACATACTCAAACAACATTCAAATTTAGGTGCCAAATAACAAAAAATATTTATACCTGTAAATGCATCTGTGCAATTCAGTTGAACCCCAGAATGTTAAGACTTCCATTGTTATCGAAAACCTGTTGTATATTATTCTCAGTTATACTCATTTCAACCATATACAGGCAGCTGCTTCATGTAAATACATTTACTAAATGATAGCAAGTAAAGCCAGATAGAGAATATTGCCTATGACATTTCACGGTTGAACTTTGACAAGCATGCTGTAACCTTGCTTACATACTTGCACCACTAGTGGTGAAAACTGCACTGGTTCTACACAGCAATAATGCCAGGTTACCGTAAAAAGTTATTATCTGTATTTTATAGTTTTACTGAGTCAGAAGGAAGAAGCGGTGAATAAATACAACAAGAAAAACATCTCAAAACACAGAACTTAAATGCTCTTTATGTGGTCACATAAACACAATAAACAGTGGTAAACACCCCAAAACCAAATTTAAGTAACAATTATCATGAAACCAAAAGAATGTATAGCAACGATTTCACTCAGCAATTCTTGTTGGATGTACTGCATCAATGGCATACTTAAACTTCACTTTCCTAGTTTGCTGCTAAGCTTGGAACATAGATGTAATTATAGCTGCTTGGCTTCTACCTCTCTCTGTAAACCATGCAGAGATAAACTGCCATTAGTGAACATTCACACTACAAATAATCGTGTTTTGACAATATAGGTAAAGAAGACAAAAAAATCTAAAAACACCAAAAGGCAAGCCAACTACAGCAATAATAAAGATCACGCCAAAAATCACATCCAGGTCACTTATGGCTTACGCTAATTTGCTTCAGGCCAAAAGTTCATTTCATTCAAATGCATTCACATCATAAAGCAGAGGCTTCTAAAAAATCTAGGCTTGCTTAAATACCTCAGATTTCTCACTTTTCAACAAATGTGCAAGAACACCACCCAACCATGCATTGAGCCATTGACTACAAGTCTTTGAATGCGACCATCCAGCCAATTCCTTATCCACTAAGTGGTCCAGCCATCAAATCCATGTGTCTCCAATTTGAGACAAGGATGTTATAATGGACAGTGTCAAATGCTTTGCACAATTTCAGGTAGATGATGTCAGTTACTCTTCCCTTATCCACCAATACTGTAGCCCCATCGTAGAAAGCCACCAAATTAATCAGCCACTATTTGCCCTTTAGCAAAGTCATGTTGGCCATCATCAATCACCTCCTTATTTTCCATGTGGCTCAGCAGAGTTCCCAGGAGGATCTGCTCCATGATCCTGACAGACATAGGGGTGAGACTAACCTGCCCTGGCACTAAATGTATGTCCAGGATACATTATCACAAATTAACAGACCAAATCAGTTTAGTGATTTGGTTTATCTACTAATAAGAAAGTCCTGAGAAACACAGTCTACAGCCTAGAATGCAGTTGTAGCATGCCACGTATTGCTTGAGCACAGAGACTCCACGCTAAGTGTTTTAAACACCACCATACAACTCCATCTCAACAGGGATAAAGATCTTGTTGTGCTTGGTACTGAACTGAGGCACAGGAGGACATGGATCTCAAAAACCCGCTTTCCTTCTCCTCTCAGACAGTGAGTTTCAAATCTGTGTAAACGCATTTCTAGACGCAGTAAGATGAAGTAGATGTTTATATAAATAACTGTTGTTTCACTTAGGTAACCAGGAGACAGCATGTTATTTTAAGAGCAAAATAATGTGAAGGTTTTTTTGCATTCCAAATGTGTTCACTTTCATCAAGAGCCCCGTAACACAGCAGAATGACAGGACATCCTGTTATCTTAATGACTCAACAAGGTACATTGGTTCTGACGAAAAAGAACATTACTTCTCCTGAGATACGAGACAGCAATATAGAAAACTATGGAAAATGTGACAGGACATCACTTGTTACAAGTAGTCTTCTGAAAAGGAAAAAAAAAAAAAACAACAAAAAACACCAAACTGTTCTTCAATACTGACTAATTAATTTCTTCCTTGTTTAGAATCAGTTTCACCTTCTTCCCATGCTGCCACAATCTGCTGTAATTTTATATTTGCAAATGCTGGCAAGGATTGTTCTAAGTTATCAAAAAAAAAAAAATCCCCAGACCAAAACAACCAAAAAAAAAAGTCCAGTAAAATTTAAAAGGATTACTACATTTTCCACAATATTTGGATTTAACCTAATAAAACAAAAGATTAACTCAGGCCCTAAAGAACTGACAGCATTCTTTGAGGCTTGAGGCAGGAGAGGCAGCTGAAATAGCGTGCACAATTACATTTGAGAAAACTGACCTTATATACTTGCTATTTTGAGAATATTTGTTTTCTGCAATTTCAAAAAAAAATCTGCTAACTTCATTAACTAATTGCTCCCAGTTAACAATATCTCAATTCAGAAAATTAGCACAAGGGTTCTCTCAATATTTTCTTACATATAAAAAAAACTTTATAGAGATTTTTGTCTTTTTTTCCCATATTTTTCATATTAGTGTATGAAAATAAATATGTAAATTGGTCTGCCTTCAGTCCTAAGACCTACTCCCTTGAGGTTCACATTTTGCAATTTCAGTTAATAACCATCTCCATTCTGCCTTTTTAAGCACGGTGCAGTTGATTTAAGTTGCATGCTTGGCATAGATCTGGTCTTCCATATAGTTCAATATAAAAAAAAAATACACACTAAAACTATTGTCCACTTCACAAAAGCAATTACTTCTGAACAAAGCAGAACAGTTAAAATGTCATTATAAATCTTCAAGAGTATTATTCCCATTGACTTAACACCTTAAAATATAAGGGAAATTGTGGACCTATGATACGGAAGGAGGAAATGGGGCAACTACAGCTGACAAAGAAGAAAAGCCTATAGGAAAGTATTTGTTACCCTAATGTAAAATCTGCTTAATTATGAATCTTGTGTGTTTAAGGAAACTTGAATCATAATAAACAGAAAAGATACTGAGAAGGAAAGATGCTGTAAAGTTACAGCTTGTGAATAAAAGCATCATCTTTGAACACGTTTCATTCCCAAGTTGAACCGCACACAGGCTTTATTTATACTCTAGCTTTTGTGTATTTGTCAAATTACCACACCCCCAAGACTTGCCTATTAGGCTTTGAATATTATTTTACTAATTTCAGGGAGGTGAAAGGGTAATCATCTGAAATATTAAAAAAGATCAGGGAAAGTTTCAAGAATATACTATAGTCTAGAGGAATAGCATGCTTCTGTCCATCAGCTCTGCAGCTGCTGACAGCACGCTAGCACTGTCATCATATTTTCTGTCTTGTCTCTTTTTTCCCATTAGTCTAAAGACATGAGTAGCAGTAGTTTATTGCCCACTAATGGAGATCCCAGAACCTTGTCAAGTACAGACTGACTGTAAATTTTAAGTGTAGGGAATCCAAAATATGGGGGAGATGCTAGAAGTACTGTGTGCATGCACTGCAACATTGACACAGGTTCCTATCACTTTTAGACTTCAGGCAGGTCTCATACCCTCACATAAATGGCCCAACTAGTCTGCCAAGCTCTTTCTATTGTATCTTCTATGGCTGTTTTGATACATCTGTGCTGCAAGACACAGTGAATAACATTTCATTTCTATCTTCAGCTGCAAAACCCAGGGCATGCAGCAAACATACACATGAAATCTCTAGACTACACATCAAATGAGCCCAGCAACGAGACTCCACATACTTGTATGTGTTGTAAAACCAAGCATATAAGGAACTGGTAGGGTAGTAGCATATTGTCTCTTCTACACCAGGCCTCCAAGTAGAAGTCACAACAAATATTCAACTCCAGCTGCAGTAAGTGCTACCACAAAGAAAGTGAATACTGCTCTTACCAGCACAACTACCACCTGCTTTGTCTCAGATTTCTTTCTTCCTTGCAACCTTACCAACTGACCCTCCACTGCTCCGCAGTGAATGTCAAATAAACTCTTTGAATTTACTATTTTAATTAATTCAGCCAAAGCCAATACTTAGCATAGACTTGAAGTGCAAAACCCAAAATACCTTAAAATTTTACTGAAAAGTCTTCTTTCTCAGTTTACAAAAGCAAGACACCAGCAGTCATTAAACTGTATCAGAGGCCTCTTTTTCTATGTAAAAATATGTCAAATTCTGTAGTCTGGCACACAAACTTCATACAACGCAAGTGAAGAACAGCATTAATAGCACACAGCCACATATAGCATTTTTTCTAAAGCAAAGAAAAATAGGCATGCAGGGAACAGAGAAGTATATACAGTATATACATAGTATATACGAAGAGTTGCTTCTAGTAATAATCCACTTTATAGCAACAGCCAACAGTGTTACTTTTTTGCTGTTTTCATTCAGCACGGATAAAATGTTTCCTCAGAGTTTTCTTTAACAGCCATGAGATTATCACAGTTGGTGCAACAGATGTTGGTCCCCAGGAAGAATGGCATGATCCTGTAAAACCTGCTTTCTCATGTGCAGACCCTTTGAAATCAGTGGGATTTATGTAAATAGGGATTTGCAGGATTAGGTCTACAGTCTAGAGAGCCTACAGTACTTCAGTCATACGTGTTCTAGTTCTGTTGCCTGGGAACCCAATACACCAGAATAGCCCTTGCACAGGCCGAACATCCTTTATAGAAGGAATACAAGTCTGAACACAGTCCCTGCTACTATGAATTCAGCATTAGGACTTTACACTACAGTAAAACAACCTCTCCTGAGTCAAATGCGGTTCAAAGAGATCAATCCTGATCCATATTAATATACAAAATAGAAGAAGAGTGTCCCTTGCACTTATAAAACTAGTGAAAGTGGAAGAAATAAACTAAGAATTTTTCTCCTTTTTTTTTTTTATTTTTCCTAAAAGGAACACAGCATTGAATATGCATATTGTCCTTTCCCAATATCATAATCTGGAGCTGCAAATATTTGGTATGCAGTAACTGGCGTATCATGGAGATGGAAGAAGAGAGACTAAAAGGTCAAAAGACCTGTCTAATACAAGGGTTCCAAAATTGGTGCCACTGGCAATGGAGATGGTGTTCTCCATCACCTCCTCCTCACATGCACTCTTGGGCACTCTCTGCTGCCCCCCCTGCCTACTCCTTCCTAGCCCTACATGTATCTTCTTTCACCTTACCTACGCCCCGCATCGCCCCAGATTCTGGCAGGAGCTTGGTCACTGTTGCAGTTTCCATTGTCAAAGAGGCACATGAAGCCCATGGCTACCAAGCAGACAAATGGTGACAGATTCCAAAAAAAAGCTGATGAATGGTAGCTGCCTCTGTGGAGACACCCTGGAAAGCTGAAAAATGCTAGCACATTTGCTCAACACCCATGATGTCCAGCAATGCAGTTACTCTGCATCTCAGGCATGTGCCACCCAGGCAACAAGGAAAATGCCAGCACAGCACTGGTGAGACCACAGCTCAAACACTGTGTTCAGTTTGGGGCCCTTAACTACAAGAAAGACACTGAGGTGCTGCAGTGCATCCAGAGAAGAACAATGAAGCTGACGAAGGATCTGGAGCACAAGTCTTATGAGGTACAGCTGAGGGAACTGGGGCTGTCTAGTCTGGAGAAAAGGAGGCTCAGGGGAGACCATATCACTCTCTACAACTACTTAAAAGGAGGTTGTAGTGAGATGGGTGCTGGTCTCTTCTCCCAGGTAGGAAGTGATAGGACCAGAGGAAACAAACTCAAATTGCTACAAGGGAGGTTTTAACTGGATAATAGGAAAAATTTCTTCACAGAAAGGGTTTCCAAGCATTGGAACAAGCTGCCCGGGGAGGTGGTTGAGTCACCATCCCTGCAGATACTCAAAAGACATGTAGAGGAGGCACTTAGGGATGCAATTTCATGGTGGACTTGGCAGTGTTAGGTTAAGGATTGGACTTGATCATCTTAAGGGTCTTTTCCAATCTAAATTATCCTGTGTGCCACTTTCAAATAGGTCTCATGCTACCAGTGACACAGAAACCAGCCATGAGAACCAAAGTAAGAGACCTTTGTCAACAATATGCATAATAACTAGGATGTGCGCCAAACTACATAAGAAACATCACAACAAGGGACATAATCAGACTTAGAGGCATATATTAATTATTAGAAAATAAAACACATATAACTGAGAGAAGTTCAAATGAGCCTTCCAGGGTTTATCAGTGGGCATATTTTTTCCTAAGAAGGTCCACATAATCCTATGAGGAAACCACAGTGGCAGTGTACATAAAACCCGCAGAAAGATGCCATATGAATGCAGTTTTGATGCTTTCAGGACCCATGTGAGCTTGCTCAGACTTCACCAGGATATCTTTATGGATCACTGTGTTACACCATGTCAGTAAACTTCAGCAGAACCAAATTTAAAAATTCTAGAGCTTTTTTGCAACTTATACACTGTGTATATTAATGATTAAATTCAGTTCTGTTCATTTTGACACCTGTTCCTAGAACATTACAATGAAAGCCAGGGTATTCATAAATACATTTGCTACAATAAAGCTGTTTTTAATCACTGCTCCCAAAATATAAACCCTAACTATTACCATTCAACAGTCATAGCTACATGATCTAATATTGTTACTTTAAAGTGTCTCTTCTTAACTGCATATGTTGATCTCAGACACAGAGTGCCTATCAATGGCAAGAGAAGTGTCATGAGCATAGGGAAAACTCTATTATTATACTGTAATATGGAATTTAAGAAAAAGTCTAGGCATAGCCGTCTCTATCGGTTCTTCACCAGATAGAATAAGGAGTTCTATGTAAATGCTCATCCTACAGTGAACACGTCAGCAAACCAAAGTTACCATTAATATGGCTTGAATTCTGACAAGGTCAAACTAGCTGGACTATATTTAAAACCACTTACATTTTACTGCAATAGGATAAAGTGTTCTAAGACTATGTTCCCCAGGAACATAAGACTCTTCTGCTGAAGAGGCTCAGAAGCGAATGCTCTGCACCATGTTTCTAGTTAATTACTGCTGAACAATGCAGGACAACAACACAGGACTCCAGCACAGCACCAGGAGAATTAGTATGCCCTTTTGATCAAAGAAAACTAACCAGGCTATGTCCAGGAAAGTAATTACAATACTGCAGAGGTCTGAGAAAAAGTTCGGATAATTTGTGAAATCAAAGCTCAGAAAAAGAGCAAATTTGACTTCAGTCTTAACATCTTTTGACCCTGAGATTACAAAGGACATCAAGAGATCACCCGAACCATCTTTCTGCTGGACAACTTGCTCAAGCTTAGGTGTGTCATTTTGGTATATGCTTTGTAAACCAGTCCTTGAGAAAACTAACACCTTCTCCTCTCCCAGATTATATTGCCCTCACCATTAGAAAGTTACTGTTCTCTTTTCTTGAACACAGTCTTTCTTGATGAAATGTTAAGCCTTTACTTCTTGTGCTGCCTACAAGGAAGGGTCAGCAGAAATCTAGGAAGTTTCTGTCTAACTCCAAATAATTCACTCTTTTTTTCTCATATGCAGCACTCAAAACCAGACAGCATTGAACATCTTAACACTGTAAGCCCCATCATCTGGACACAATTAGTAGCCTGTGAATCCTTCTAACAACTGCTGCAACTTCATTCTAGGTCTTAGTTCACATTATGGAACGATCAATATCATTATTTGACTCTACAGTAATCCTACTCCTAAACATGAAACACATCTTTGAATGCACATGCTTTATATTACACAAATGTTAGAGGACAAACAGATTAATTGTTGGCCCTAATGCTATGTTTGTGAGTGCTAAGATGTCATTCCAAATGTTCCAAAAAGGATTAACATAGTATAACAAGTCTATTTAATTACTGAAAGACCAGTGATCCTCATTTTACTATAAGCAGCTTTTCCTTTATTTGGAGGTTGTAAATAGAACAGAATTCATTACAGCACAAATTTAATTCTTGTCCCAGAATATTGAAATTATAGGAGCAATAGAGTGAAAAAAAATGTCAAAGGTCAAGGAGGACTACATACACACACTGCATTTGTGTATGACAATGTAAGATCAGGTACATTTTAAAATACATCTGCATTCTTCACTGTAGTTAAAATGCAGAAACAATTCTTATGCTCTGTGTAACAATGAGATATGTGTTTTCGCAACTTTAAAAAAAGGGCAACAATTAAGTCAGTTAAAGTAGTTGCACATAGCTTTAAAAAAAAAATCCACAGATTCAATAAAATGAAAGAAGTCCAGGACTCCTATAACAAAAGCCTTTATAGATCACTGAACTGCAGTCAGTGAACTCACCTATGAATGCATATATGGTAAAATCACAACTTGATATAGTTAACTTTATGTGTCTGCATCTAGACAGCCCAATCAATTTTCCAGTTCTTCTTTCTGTACAAGCTGGTTATTCTTTAACTGAAAGATAAACAATAGAATAACTTTTGATGTTAACCCTCGGTTAGCTGTAAACTGTGCTGCTTCACTGTTGCCTAGGGAAGTTCCAGGGACAGACTTCTTTTCATTTTTATAAATTAATATCACTTCCCACTCTGAGAAGTAGACATGGTAGTTTATGTTGTTGATATTATAGCTGGCTCATTACTAACCCAAAAACATCATCAGAAAGGAAAGCAATTACTTACAGAGTAAAAGTATGTGGCACACTGTGTTTAAAAAGCATAAGTTACTAATAACGTATTTAGGAGAGTTTCAGTATAATCAGAGGGGGCTTTAGGCAAAGGTAGGCCCTCCAAGAAAATACCCTGGACTAACTACTTGCATACCAACAGTTTCCCTATCAGCTGCTTCACAAACCAAACCTAATCAAGCCTGAGGAATGAAACAGAATGACCAGCATATTCCAGAAACAAGCATGCTTTCAGATTACTTTGGGTTTCATCTCACACCTCAGCCCAATCTCCTCACCACCCATCCACCTCCCATTCTGGTGTGCTCTGATCTGAGCTACTGGCCCATTTGACTGGAAAAAATGGGCTCAAAGTGGAGAGAGAGGTAGGGAATTAGGCTGAGTTCAAAGGCCACCCCTGCAGGCACTGCAGATGCCTCCTCTGAGGTGGGCCAGCTGGATGAAAATACATATAAGTTCCCATAATGAGTTTCTTTTATCTTTCTGTCGAAAGCAATTTCTTCCTTCACTGTCACAAGGTCAGAAAATGCAGACAGCTCTCTGAGCACCATAAAGCCTCTGCAGCATGGTCCCATCCTCTAGGGCCAGCCCTGCCCAGGACTTCTGCAGACTGAAGCACAGGTGACCTGAGAAGTGCTCCCTTCACAGACTCCATCTCCTCTGGCAGGCCAACTCCGTTGCAGTTTCTCTTCAATGCCCTCTCCCACAGAGCAGTACCTCCTCAGGGCTTAGAGTAGAGGAATGCTTTGTGCCGGCTCTCCCTGCTTGGGCAAGTTTCTTCCGTCTGGGCATGAGAGAACCGGGTAAGACATTTCTTTAGAACACAGAGCCCACCTGGGGGCTGGGCACCAGCCCACAGATTTTGCTTCTAGTGAAATAACAGGAAGGGTTATAACTTTTCAGGCAGCAAATATCACAGTATTTCACAACCCTCACTAAGGTAGCACCATAGCAAGCAGTGCCCTCTCTCCGTGCGACTCGAGGCACGCATAGTCTAAGCAACCTGCTTGCAGTCACCTGGAGAGCTGTGGTAGGGCTGGAGACCAGGACAAGGATTTTGAAATCCTTGCTTCTAAACATTGAGTCATACTTTACATTGTCATCATAGATATAGTATTCAAGCTCCTTGCATCAGCATTCCCATCCCCTTCCTTCAGAGGAACTATATAACGGCAATTAAAAATCATACCTAGATTGTTGAGTTTCACACTGAAATGAAAGGTTAGATTATTTACAATTGCATGGGAATGCTGTATGTACACATACAATCTTTAAGTTCTTTCTTTTTCAAAAACAAATTGAATGAGTTAACAGACAAGTTAGCTGGTCCACGGAAAAAATAAACTTGACCATACACTGCAAAAGTCAGTTTGTAGTGCTGAGAAAGAAAATATGTTTTAAATTAAGTTAATTTGATTGTTTTCAGGCCTAAAGTCTTAAATTAAGGACATATCAATAATCTGCTGACCACTGAATTACAAATTTACCTCTTTTATAATGGTACTAGCATATGAGCTTTCTTAAAGCCAGCAAGATGTATCATTCCACCAGTTTTTCAACAGATCCAGTTATTAATTTTAAAAGGCATTGCTTTCTAAAATCATGGCACAATACAGTAGATGATTAGACACAATACCCATCTCAAAAAACTAAACTTTCTTAATAGCCAAATTGCAGGTAATCATGAAGAATCATCAAGAAGCTGACATTAGCATCAGGGACATTGACAGTAGGCAGCCTGTTGGGATATGGGGCCAACGACTTCCCCCATCACCAGGAGTAAGGACAAGTAGTTTCCCCTACCAACAAAAAAAAGCAGAAGACAAAGATTGTTCTTTCTCCCTTTTGAGAAGTTCAGATACTGAATCAAGAATAGCAAGCTAAGTCCTTTGCTTCGAGGTCACAGTTGCTCCTGGATACAGTCTAGGTTATTAAGAAAATGATGTTTTGGAACTAAAGAAATCAAATAGCCACTTACAACATTGAAATGAAATGCTCCTCCATTTCATGTCAAGAAATTATATTAATCCCTCCTCTTTACTAAAAATCAAAGCAGTGTGCTTACACCACATATTTATCACACAGCATTTTCAAAGCAGAATCTTCTTCCCAGCACACCCCACTCAAAAATGCTACCAGTGAAACGGAAATCCTCCCGCCACCTTTTCCACTATGGAAAGCTGTCATGTCATTCCCATCGCTGTCAGCATACAAAAGGTGATGACATCAGGACCACATCTGAGGGAGGTCACAGCCACTCAGAAGGGACAACATGAAACCCACTGGGGTGTAAATTCAGGGTCAAGGTCTTCTTGTCAGCAGCTACCACAAAGAACCAGAGGAAGTGGGGCAGCTGTTGAACAATGGAGAGGTCAAGCAGTTCACAGCCGTTTCACAACCCAGACAAGTCAAGGTCAAGAGATTCAGGTAGCAACTTGGCCTAAGCATGACTTACAGAACAAATGAATTGTTTTAACAAATTGGCTTTGGTCAATTAAACCTAACGAGACATGTTGCATCACATAACAGGGTTCTTGACACTAGGGCCAGGAGCTGAGGCCACCCTCGTAAAACACATCTTTTAACATGGCATAACAAATTTAAGGTATTCTATCCAGAAACTGCAGATGTCAGAATACTAAAATGCAAGTTGTCTTGACTAGGAGATGTTTTCACACTTTTAAATCAGGGACACCCTTTCAAGATGTCTGGCACCATTTTCAATGGTATTAATCATGCAATGGAAAATTGATGCTGCAGTAAACATACTTACTATCCCTTAGACACAGGCAGCTCTATAATAATCCTCTAAGCAAATCCAGCATTTCTATATTAGTCACTTCATCGAAAAAGACTGAAAATGGTTTGGCATTTTTGGCCAATATAATTCACAAGCAAAAAATATACACTTTGCAAATATTTTAATTGTATTTAATTTCTAAAGACATGGAGTTCGTAATTACTGGATTCTAATGTGTGCACATTTCTTTGTTTCTATTTTAAAGTGTGTAAATCCTATTACATCTTCCCAGAAAATAGCTTGCAAAGGATACGGCAAGATAAATGACTAAAAATTAAAATACTATATTAGATTAAAGACAAATAGTTCCCACTTACCTTTCACTTGTTTAAAATCATTCTTTATGAAAATATGTATAGTAATTCTGTTTAATATGACTTGAAGATTGGAAAGACAGGAATGCAAACAACATATTCAAGATCTAAATGTGTAAAAATCTCAATTATCAAATAACTGCAAATAACAGAATTACTTAGTGGTGCACTGCATTTGCACCAAATCAATATCAGAAAACTTATCTTTTTTTCTAATTTCTCAACAGTCACACTGAGTTTCTCAAACAGAGTTCATTAACTGTTCATTTTTACATTTCGCTTTCCTATTCACTCCCTAAGGAAGAAAAAGAGAACTGTTTTGTTCAATTTCAATGTGTATTTTTTCAGGGAGGAAATAATTAAAAGCCCACTTAAAGACATAGGGTTGCCTTTAGTGAAGGTACCTTTATGGAAAGATACTGGGAAACGTAAAGGCTTTCCTTCTGCTCTGGAGATAGGCACTTACTATTCAAAAGTACAAGGTTCCTCCAAAGGAAAAAAAACACTTAGTGGTTGAATGGGCTTCTGCTAAGCTTTTATGTAAACACTGCTTTACCCAGTGTCATTTTACAGTAACTTCTTCTTATATCAGTTCTGGTTTTTAGAGTAAAAGAAGTTGTTTAAAAGGTCCCTAACACCATAAGCAGTCAGGAGGAAACTACTGTTAAAATTACACTAATGTCCCTATAACGTTAAGTTGCCTTTTTGACCTAAGGAGGGGCAAGAAGGATGTAACACACGGGAGCCATGAGGCATGAAGGCAAAAAGTTCTGGCCCTCAGGCTGGCTAAAAACATCTGAAACACTATTATTGATAAATACACTTTAGACTATATCAGCCTACCCTCAGACAGAATCCCCCTCAAAGCCAAGTCTGAAGCACCCATCTCCCACTGACTGAGAAAAAAGCTAAAACAAGAGTCACACACCAACAATGAGGTTCGTAAGAAACAGCTGAAGAAATACATTTATTTAAATTTATTTTAAAAAACATAATTCAGAAAAGGGAATAACCTCTCTGAAAGGAGAGCCTGGGGTGGGGAGGGGCGGGGGGGTAGTATAAGAAAATATTTTTTTGTGAATAAAAAAGTGGGGGAAAAGATTAACAGCTGTACTAGAAGAACGTTTCCAACTTCACTGCTCCCAGACAGTACAATATACACACCTAAATCAGCTCTCTTTTCGCTTAGACAAAGCTAATAATCTAAGATTGATTTCCCCCTTACTAGCTTCTGAGACTTTCAAATCTCTTCTAATCCAGGGTTCAGTCCCCTGAGCCAGGTTAACAATTGCTTCTAGAAGTTCCACTAGAGTTAGAAAAAAATAAAATAAAAAAGGAGAGACAAAGTAAAATCATGAAACGTCCCTCTAATGAATAACATCTTGTTTGACATCTGTCAAACAAACTGGTTAATCACACTGACCCTACTTTTTCACATTCACTTAGTATCTGGAAAATGTTTCCACGCTTGGGGATTTCTTCTCCATCCCACAAGGGAAGGAGCAAGCCTAGTCAGCTAAGTTAGCCAGTTAATTTGATATTCAGATCATTGTTACCCAAGTGATTACAGCAACGGAACATACCATCTTGCTGCTAAGGCTGGAATGTAATGCTTTAGGAAGCCTCTTGAATTACTGTGCTTGGCAGTGTGGTACACTACTCCAAGTACTGGAGCTTCGGAGAGTGACCAGTCCCTGGGATGTCTAAATTACTGTACTAGCATCAGGGAGCACAAGGAAAAGGAAAAGCAGGAAAGAAGGGAAATCCAGAAAAAACAGAAGCGGACTTGACAGCAATCTCTTGCAATTAACTTTTAAATCCAACTTGCAGTGGTATTTAGTGTTTAATTATTTTAATGAAGTTTCACAGTTACAACAAATTCAATGTGCATGAAATTAAGAAATTTAAAACATAAAACTTTGCTGTTATTTGAAGTATTTCCTTTATGAATTAGTGGCCTTATTTATAGCTTAAAAGCTTTCTTTTTTTCTTGGTATTGTTCTTCTGTCTGAAACTACCATGAAGCAAGAATCTTCTGGTTTCTATTATTTTCTTTACTTCATGCCTTCTTGCTGTCAATCTAAATGTCATTCATAAATTAACACTGACCTCTAAATTTTCAACTAGTTGCACAGACTTTATTTAAACATAATCCTCTTTTGTCTTAAACACAATTAATGCCATTTAACCCTGTTAAGATTACTCCCCTTTTGAGGTACTAGGTAAGAAAAAACAGAATGAACTAAAAGCTCCTTTCTAAAATGTACATCTATTTCATTCCTGACTACAATAGTAATATTAAAAATTGAAAAATCCCTTTTCTTTCCCATGAACCTGTCATATGACCCATAACCCTGTTCTGAGGAAACAAATTAAAAAGAAAAAATACACATATTTAATTTTTCAAATCTACTGCCTGAACATCAGTTCGCACATACACATTCTGACAAAGGAAAATGAATGGGTGACCCTTTTAAACGTTTCAATATCCTAGATCTTCAAAAACAAACCATTTATAATCATCAATTGAAAAACATAATTATGCCTGTATATACACCAAATAAACCTCCATCTCCTAATAACAAATGTCCTTGCTGCCTGTAATTTTCAGCACAAGAGATATGTAAAAGTAGTTGTCCAAAATTTTACTTTAGAAAACTAGAAAAGAAATCAATATAGTGTCTTAGTTGACACAAAAAGGTTTTTAAAATTACATTTTATTTAAAATTACATGCCCAAATAGACTGAAATTTCTCGAAGTAATTCAAAGTTTGAAAAGATTTATTATTTTCTATCAGATTCTTAGAACTACAAAAAGCTTTTCTCATACAACAGTAGATAAAATACAAACTCATACTTTTCTTCTGCTCTGCCTTTCTGGTTCAAATTTAAGATTCAGTGTAAGGGATTAGCATGCTATTTCACTGTGTAAATAACAAGCTCCTAGAGCTATGAGATGGCTATAGGTACAGGCAGTAATAAGCTCTATTTCCTGTTGTTCCTAGTGTAACAAATTATTTGCTGTGTAAATGCCAACAAATCATCTTGTACTTTGACTTACCCTTCTGCAAAACAGGTAAAATGTTTTACTGTATGTTCCCAGGTAAAGTATTCAGAAGAAGGCAAGTCATTAAGTTAATGGAAGTGAGAACAATCAGGAATTCAATGGATTGATTAATTCTTCTAAGCCCATTATTTTTTTATTAATTGTACATGGAAGCATCACTGCACACAAGAAATGCAAATCTGCATCCAAAATCCATCTGGGTCGTGTGACAGACATATGACCATTATACAACTTGCACAGAAAAGAGGCTGCTGAAAACAGTTTTGATTGTGATTTTAAGCGGAATTTATTGTAGTTACAGCAAACTAACCAAAGTAATTGTATTTAGCATTTTAAAATATGAGCTGTATTACTATATCATCAATGAAAACTGAAATATAACATGAAAAAGTCTATGTAAACCTATTTCAAAATTTGAGTTCCCTATAAAAACGAATTCACAAAACTCAAAAAGCTTAGTAAAAACATCAAACCATTGATACCCTGAGAGTTCACTCACCCACTCCTGCAACCTAGATACACCACACTCAAAATATTATTAAAATTCCTCCTGGACGGAAGACACATTTTTCAAAGAAAGGCAGTGCCTACATGTTGCCAGAACTATGTTAAACTGAAAAAGTGATAACCCTGCTTGGTCAGGGATTACCAGTATGCTGGCATTAAACTGGGCCAAAACCAGTTTCAAGTCAGTACACATCCAGTACTCTGTGCCCCAGCTGAGATTGTCTGAACATGCACTTCTGAAGAGTATAAAACACGCTACCAAAAAGTGGACAGGCTCCTGCCCCTCACCTGGGCAGCCGTGGGCAGGAGGCATGTGGCATGCAGCCAGCCCACCTGTCCCTGTTGCCAGGGACTCACCAACAACCCAGCAGCACGGCAGGAGGGTCCTGAACGGAGTTCTCCCTTCGCTAGGCTGCAGAAGCCAGCTTGCACCCTCTCTCTCTCTCCCCTCTTCTCCTTTCTCTTCCTTTATTTTTTTTTCCCTGACTTTCCTCCACAAGAGACAGGACACAGTCTGGCGATTAAGAGACTCATGTAGGCCAGGCTTCCTTCTGTGTAGCCCTTTGGGCAGAGCTGCTAATCCTTCTTATTAATTAATGAAATAATAGCAGTTAACCAGAAAGCAATATTAATGCTAACTATCTAGGAAACTTCCAACAGAAATGATTTAGTCTTTTTGCTGATTTCCTGGTAAGAAAGTCATGCAGCTGGAATTGTAGCAGTATCTTGATGGTTTAAGAAGTTAAAGAAACAAGAGTGCTTGCACAGTATCAAAGGACAATTGCATCTATTTCTGTCCTCCCTGTTGAAGAGTTTAAAAGAACCTCTGTCAACTTCAGAGTTTAATAACAGCTGGGGATGCAGCCTTTCCCAATTATATCACACTCATACAAGGGCAAAGGAGAGCATAAACTGTAACATCACTGATCTGAGAAATGTACTCTGAGAAGCATATACATTACAAACGCTTACAAGTGTTTACCATTTACATGTATCATTGCTTCAGACCTTTAAACTCCCAAAGCATTTCTCAAGGTCCACTATGTCTCATTTTGTATGTGCTGAAATACCCAACATCAAGTTCGCATTTTATTTATGCTGCAAAAAAAAAACCAGCAGAGATGACTCGGAGATTAGGAATTTTGCAGATGAGACACATTGCTGTAGATACTTAACGTTTTAGAAAAAGCAGCAATGCCATTTTTATTTTTTTTTAATTAGCCATTGTAAGAGTAAGTAAAACATCTATCAGAAGAAGGGATTTATATTATCTGGGTTCTGTTGCATCAAACAAGTACCGCAGCTTTCATTCACTGATTGTCAAAAACTTTCCAATGTGCCCACTGCAATGCGGATGCCAACCAACGAATCAAAGGCATTCAGCAACTAGACAAAGAGGGTCTGATGCCAACCTCGGTGCCACTGGCAACCATTATTGGCATCAAGCACATTGTCTGCTTTTTTTTCCTCTCTCCTGGCACTTGACAAACAAAATGGCGGTTCTTGTAGCAACGGGAACACAGCATAAGCGCTGCAATGAATCAAATACCATCAAATGATTTTATGGACTGAGATGCATTTCACATTAAATGACAGACACTCTCTGATGCCTGACAGAAAAAGGAGAGGGGAGATTAGAAAAAAAAAAAAAAGAAGAAGAAGAAAGAAACAAAAAAGCAGTTTTGTCAGTAGAAACTACGCTCATGCCATTTTCAGAGTTTGGGCTTTTTAAAAACTTGGAGGGGGAGGGGGTAGGGTGAACCTCATATACACAACAAGCAGAGCCCTGTAGAAGTGTGTTATGATTAAGAATTCTTCTGATGTTAAAACTTGATCACAGTGTGTACTTCCCATTTTCTTCCTTCATTTCATTCAAAGGAGCAGCACTGCAACCTATGTCAAGCCCCTTTTTCTTTTTTTTTTTTTAAGGAAAAAATCCTAAAGCACAGGAGAATAGTAGAAAGAGAACAGAGAGGGGGGAAAAATGCTGAATTCTGTGGGAGATGAGCAAAAAGTAGAATCAGATGAAGGTGGTCAATGACAGAACTTCATAGGTCCATCTTTATTTCTTCTTTCAAGGCAGGCATGGAAGTAGAAGCTCTTTTTATTAAGTACGGAAAAGATTATTGACACTTCTAGATCTGGAAGTTGTCAATATATTGTAACATTACTCTGCACTGCAATGCGGATGCCAACCAACAAATCACAGGCATCCTAGGCTAAACAAAGAAGGTCTGATGCCAATCCTGGTGCCACTGGCAACCATCACTGCCATTCAAACTACCCTTCCTCCTCTTTTTCCCCCTCAATCTTTTCAAAGCAACAAAAAAACAAACTACTTGGCCCTTTTATTCATTTTATGTGCTAATGCCTTCATATTTCGTTCAAGGATTTAATTGTTCCCATGTCTCTGTTTAGTTTTTACATGATAATATTAGGCAGGTTTACATACTCTAAAAGAGAAATAAAAAGCTAAACAGCATGTGTATAAAGCAGTTGACTTCATGCTTATCTCTTGCAAAGACCAGTGCTCTTATTCAAGTGCACTACGAAGCGTCACAATCAACCTTCCTTCAGTGAGGATAGAGAATCAAAGTTGGGCAAAATGGGAAAAACACAAAGATAACTTAATATTGACTTCAGGAAGGGAGTCAACAGATGTTAATGGAAAATTTACTGTAAAGCAATAATAGAAAATACATGCAGTTTAAAATAACCAAAAGGGTCTACTAAGAGTGTTTTGGTACATAGAAATCAGCCAGATTCATCTTCCAGTATATTCTCAAAGTAGCATCATGTAACTTTGGAAGTTGTAATATTACAGCACACTTGTTTCAATCATTTGTGATTAGTCAAGTGTTTTAAATAAATTCATATTCTCAATAAACTTAAATCCTCAATTTTAATCTCTAAAATGAGCTATGCCCTTCAATTCCTTCTTCCACTTCAAGCTACTGGCTTCCAAAAACTTAAAAGTCAACAGTGTGTAAGAGGACTCTGACCCCAGCTTCTTCAGCTCAAGAGCTACTTAAACTATTTGCTTCCCTTTGTAGTTTTGACTTTCAGAGACAGGTAAATCCATTAGAATTAATCAGTAAGCTGTGTCTTGCCATATATGCATTCAAAATATTACTTCTCAAAATAAACTTCTCAAAAGAAGTTTAAAGCTACAAATTATTTGCAATTAAGCTGTTCTGTTTAATGCTATCAAAGAAATCTTTCCTCCTGTATTATTTGGGATCAGATTTACTAGACCGTGCAGCTACTTTAAGTCGCTGCAAAATATCTAAGTGTTGTCAATTGTGGCGGAGAGAAAAAATACAAAAAATGCAAGAAGAGGGATAAAAAAAGGAAAGAAATAAAGAAAAAAATCCAATTAACTATATTTTTTCATTATGAAACATTGAACTCCATTTATACATTCAGGAAAATATAGTGTTCCACTTGTGTGAGTAAATGCTGTAAGACAAATTCAGTAAAAAAAACCAAAAAGTTGTGTTCTGTATTTATTCTTTTAAAGAATGAGCCAAATGAAGACGTGCAATTTTACTTTTTTGTTACTAAAAAATCCATTCCATTTGTTTTTCAGTCAAATCCCGCAGTTATGTATTGGGCACCAGATAGCAGCCTGCCAGCTGCCCTTCTGCAGGCCATTTCTGCCTACTACCAGGCCAAATTGTGAAATGGCCCACCATCTGCGGCCATTTACACTTTCTCTAGTTGAGATCTGCAGCTAAAAAAGCGATGCTTTGTTACTGCTGATCAGTAAGCAATACAAAGACATCTAGAGGATGACACAATCATCAGAAAGAACCAAAATGACCTCTCACAAAGAAAAAGCATTTCAGAAGGCTTAGAATTGGAGAAAAAAACTTTATCTACTTACAGTCATTTACAATTTCAGAGAACCTGCCAATGATTATTGTTATCTGAATGTACAATATGACTAGCAGTTTTTTCCTTCATACCTGATTATAAGAAGACCTGTATTTACTTTCATTCTATAAAACTAAGTTTAAGAAGTTTTTCCACAGTGTTCCTGCAATTTTCCAGTTTTCAATTATCTGCCAAATAAATTCAAGCTCATAAATATGAATATGAAAATACACTATTCATGGAAAATTCTCTCAAAATATTACACTTAATTCTGTTTTACAGCTCAGATAGGTAAGATGAGGTACTAATGTAAAATACGACCAAAATGTTAAGTATTGTATCCTGTAATTCTGAATACATGTGGTACTTACAAAGCAGTAAAAGCAGTATTTCTGTACTAAAGTTTTTTCATGTTTTCTTTTATAGACTTGAGAAAGTCTATAACTGCTCTTCAAAGTGATAGTAGTTTCATCAGTTTAATGACAAATTCTTGACTATTGGAACTACAAAGACAATAGCAAATATTTGTAGAGTTTATTCTGATACTTGCATCTATTACTAACAGTACTGTGGGAATGAGAAAAAAAAAACAACTTGAAAAACAAGAATGTTTTCTGAAGCCACAACTGGAAAACTACACAATATATTTCCTCTTTTTGACAAAAAAAGAGCAGCTTCAGTGAAACTAAATTACTACTATGGTGTGTCCAGCTCTGTCTTGAAAAAGAACAAGGCATGAATATTAAACATACATGTCATTTACACAGGTCTGTAGGAATTTGTGTGTATATAAGTATATACATACACATGCTGATTTACCTAAGGATATTCAACCACATTATGGCTATAGACCACAGAATAATACTTCACTGGAAGGCAGCCCATAGGGGAAATAGGGTTTCTTGGAATCAGAGTTTGACATACTAACACAGAAACATGACAATCTGCTTCCTACCTTGCTCCTGCACGTAGTATGCCAAAAACAAATCAAGCTCCTTGACTGATACTGTTATGTGATGTGGCTGGACGCAAAGTGCTGGATTTGTGCAATGTGGAGATTTCATGAGCCGCTCTCCATCCGTGCTTTCCAAGGGGATGCCTTTGAACAGGATCACCATGACTAGATCCAGACGCCAGACTTTGTCAGCCTGTCGCAGGCAGTCGATTCTCCTAATCTTACCCTTCTGGTCAGGATTGGACAATACACAGCATGGGTGCTTCTTCCCAGTCACTGTGAGCACAAAATCCTCCCGGAACTCTTGGCGAATATCTTTGCGCAGCTTGGCCAGGAGCCTGGATGCCCACTTCTGTTTAATTTCAGGCTTTTCGCTAAGTAGCTCATCCTTGACTGCTCTCTCCTCGTCCTTTGACATTCGTTTCTCATGTTTTTTAAAGTACTTGCGTTTTCGAGCCTGAAGGTTGAACCAAGTATAAGCAATTGCACGGACATGTGGAAGAAGTGCCTCAATGAATGGGTGGAATTCATCCTGTGGAAAGAAGTGGAGGGGAAAAAAAAGAAGAGAAGAAGAAACTCAAAGTCAGTAAGTTCTTATAATCAAAGCAGTATCAAGAAAGATTTCTGAAAATCTTAAAGTGAATTCAAAGATGAAGAGAATAAACACTTCAAATTTACGCAAAATTCCAAATAACACCTTCTACGCAATTACCACCACCGTCAGGCAGCAGCCAAAAAGTACACAGAAAATCACATTTTCCCCACATTTCACTCTTAGAAAGAACCATGTGAAGATTTTATTTTGTATGCCTCCCCTCACTTCATCCCACAACACTGCAGAGACAACATCATTTTAAAGAGATGCTATCAAGCTGGTTTGTTTCTAACGTTTAAATATCTGAGTGAATGGCTAACATCAAGAAAAGTACCATCGCACAAAGAGGACACTATACGATTTTAAAAAATCTGAGCAGAAACATTCAGAAGGCTGAGGCGAATGCCACAGTTCATTTCTCTTCTCTGTGGCACAGAAACACAAAGCATATACATGCTCAGTGTAATGCCACACAGTTCCCGCTTTTGGAGCATGCTCTCAGCAAGAGACTGCTGGTGGCACAAAGAGCATGCGCCATTAAACTTGATCCATTTTCTTATCAAACGTCCAACATTCCAGCACTGAAACAGCACCATTCCAGTGGTGGTAACTAGAGAAACCAGTATACAGTAAGGGAAAGCAAGCAAAAGACACAGCATGTCGTATACAAATCTTGAACAGAAGCTTCTGTAATTTCAGCTCTTGGGGCTTCCCCACCACCACCCCCAAACTCTGTAAAATAAAAGTGTATGAAGTTGAGAACAAAAATTACATTTATGTTCTTCCGGCAGCTCCACTGTGGGTTTTGAAGCCCCACAGAGTCAGTTAATTTGTTAACTGATCACATGAGTGTGGCAATTATTCTAAACCCCTTAAAAATCAATCTGAGGTGTACAATGAAAAATGGCAACTTGGCATAAATTTTGCATTCTTTGTATTCCTGCATGCTGTGGCAGAGTGACATTATGAGTGCACCACTGGTCAAATGCTGCTTTTGTGAAATCCATGCAATTTATTTACAGTTCCAAAATATCAGTTTCTATCATCTAGCTTCATCTGCAAGTCCTTGTCTTCTGCCTAGCAGCGAAATGGATTGCATTAAGGAGGTAATGCTTAGTTGTCGTCTACAAGTACATCCTATAGCAATTAAATTAATTTGGTTTGTCTGCTAAAAGTAGCACCCTACACATCCATGTTAGTATCTAAATAGGCCTTTCCTGAAAATTAATGCCTCTTTCTCATGAGCAAATTCACTGTTTAAAACAGCATAATCTGCTTATCAAACTTCACTATACTCTCATTTAGAAGGGAGACCTAAGGGGAGGTATATTTCTTCCTGTGTGCAGGCATATTTAGTTTTAAATGCCATGCAGATTGCTCATCATACTGAGTGGCATGTTGCAATCAAACTATAACTGAACCTTTTTTATATAACTAGACTCAAGAACACAATTAACAAGCTAATATTTTAGCCGCCGCACTGCTAGACAAGGAATGAATTATATTTAATCAATAGGCTGATTAGCATCATTGGGTAAAAATGATGCAAGTATAACTAATAGCCGCAATTATACAGACTTCACACTGCCATTGTAGAAGCTTCAGGCCAAGAATTTAGTATTTAAATCTTCAAATTTCAAACAAACTTCGACATTTCCGGAATGGTAAAAAAACCCACTAGATCTAGTAACTTCTCTTCCCTAACCATCCTCAAAACAAACAGAAAAGTTGCAAGGAGTTTACCTATGACAGTGTGTTACAGGAAAAAAGAAAATTAAAAAAAAAAAAAAGGAGAGAGAGAAAATATAGGAAGATAATTCAGGACATAAACGATTGCATCATAGTATGATGCTCGATGAAGAACCACAAAGGCAATAATTAAACTGATTAGTAGTTTCCAGCAGAGGTTTGAACAATTCTTACACTATACTGGCACATAAAACTAGGCCATGGAAAGAGTTAAACCACAATCTGTTCTTTGTGTGGGAAGGCAATGCTGCTCTGAGTAACCACAGCCCACGATAAGACTTCCCTATCTTCATACACTTTCTGATGCTATGCTTTTTTCCCCTCTGAATTATAACTACTAAAGAAAGTTTATTTTTTCTTCTACAGAAGCCATCTTAATCAATGTATTCAAATAAAAATTAAAAAAAAATTAACATAAGCATAATGACCACATGGCGCTGAATCCTTGCAATTCACCTTAGACTAAATGAAACAAATATACTACAGATTTTGAAAATTCTGTCACTAAAGATAAAGACAGGGGGCTGAAGAGCTTTGGGAAAAATTTTTTTTAACCTCAATGCAATGATTTCCCCTACATCTAAACAGACTTCAGTATTTATAACTTAAAATGGCATTAAAATTAATGTGGAAATATTCTAAGATACTAGAACACTGCACATTTAGTTTTGATTTTTAAGAACACCACAAACTGTTTTGGAATGGCTATGCCTTTAGGTAATGAATGTACTATTACCAATAATAAACTAAAGCATTTTACATCCATGAAAATTTTACAGAGAAAACTTCCACTTTTAAATTCCAGTCTGTGGTGGTTGAATATTTGCTCTTCAAGCGGGGGGAGGTCGGGGGGAAGCACTACTTCTTAATGATATTACGAAAGAAAAGCCTATATACAGCTTTAAGTCCTAAAGACATAAACGCATATGAAAGAGTATGAAGGAGAAACACAGCAAAATACATCCTGTTCTAAAGCAATATTATCAAATGTCTTTAAGAGATTCACTGTGCATCTGGAGTCCTTTCAAATGAAACATTACTTGACAAGAAGAAGTGCCCATAAAAATGATCCTAAATGGAGATTTGCAATTAATCACACACATTCTCCACTAAACCTCCTAAAAAGCCATCTACGGATTTTGAATTCTTTTCCTTTAATATATATATATTTCAGTATTGCCTGTATGAATATATTATGTGGCACTTACCCATGTGCCACAGTTTCTCTTGCAATAAATTGATTTATGGAGGCAAGATTTTCAAATGTCCTATCAAACAGATCATGTGAACCACTGTGCACTGGCAATTTAAATGAAAATGGAAGTTATAATATAATATCTACATAGCTTGTAAATAAAGGCAAGCATACTGGTCATTTAATGACGATAGACAGGCCAGGTTTTCCTTTTGGTATAGGTAAAAGGGAAATGTAGCACGCTTCCCTTCTCCTCCATTTTTATAAACTTTGTATTAATTCACGCAACTTTGAACCGAGGACCATACAATAAATATACCATCCAGAAGTCTAAAAATTGTATACAGAAAACTTCACCTGCACTTCCCTGCATGGGCTTTCTCTGTGCCTAATGAAACAACATAGTCTAGGAGGAAAAGACTGTGACAACGTATTCTGGGTTTACAGGACCACCATAACATAAAAATAAACCACAGCAAAACATCACAAGAGATGAAGCACTTAAAGGCATGCAGTAACTGCATCCCATCATGCCTTAGCAAGAGAGCTAAATGCAGTTTACACTCATTCTGAAACAGGGGGAAAGAGGCATAGAAGAAGAGGAAAGGACATCAAACAACTTAAATTGGATTTGGTAAGTCTTCATTATTCCTTGGAGTTATTTACCACCATCAAACTTCTACTGAAAGAGTGATGGGTAACATTTCAATTGCCAAGGTTTGTCTTAAAGCTGTACTTTGGATTTTAGACTTGTTTCTAAAAGGTTCTTCAGTGTTGTCTCGGCACAAACTGAACTACTGATTTCACAAGGAGCTCAGTCCAAACAGCTGTTCTGTGTTTAGAACTTTTACTGAAATATTTTGTTCTGAACATATACTACCATAGTCAACGTGCATTGCAAAAGCCCTAGAGATGGAGGACACAATAGAGAACAATGTTGGCAGTGCTACTTTAAGGTAGTCGAAACTCAAAATAAGATTAATCAATATTTTGCTTTAAATAAATAAGACAAAGTATAAATTCTCATTGCCAGTGTAATCTTAGTTTTTAATTTATGGAGAAGAAGGATGATTTTTAATTGCCTTTATCATCCCAAATATGTAGAGAAAGATTCCAAAATAAAATACATTTGCAACTTTGTTCCATGTATGTAACTGTAAATGGAAACTGTCTCCGCACGGCACATGATACAGCATGACTGTAAAATATTATGGAGAAGTTATCAACACATAGAAGTGAGGAATTGCTTTCCTGTATTTATGGCTGTAGAAGTACAATGTTGGGACTTTGTATACACCTGAGTGTGGTATTTTAATGCAGATTTCGAAAGAATAAGGAAATCTATTACATCTGTGAACCCAAAAAGCAAGCACATGGGAGGAAAAAAAGTGTAATTAGAGCAGGAAACAACAAAATCAACTACTAGCTGTAACAGAGGCGGTGGTGAAAATTTGCGTCTTTCCAATGTAAAGACTGCTTACTCTGGTTGTACTCTCAGGTTTGTACTCCACTGCAGAGGTCATATTGCCTGGCAGTAATTTCACAGGATGGACACCCGACACAGAATTAATTTTTACTAATTGCATATTCCACCGTAAGTAATTATATTTATGTGTGTACCTGTAAGCATATGTGTATATTAGACAAAACGCTTCCTACATGCATTCATTTCTCTTTTGCAGAATATCTCTTCAGTACTCTTTCCCAGCTTTGCTTCACTGCAGCTCACGGTTACTTGCTGAAAATATCCATATCTAAGTCAATCACACTTAGATGCCAAACAAAATATAAACAATAAAAAATGTGTCAGCCAAAAAGCTACAGGACTGTATCCAATCACTGAATAAGCCTTATCATTGTTTCCATCTTCATTCACAATTTATGAACTCTTCAGTCCTTATGAATTACAGTGGTTTCTAATTGTAGGATAAATTAAATAATATTTATTTATGCACAGAGCAAACCGTAAGCGCATCGCCAGCCGCCTAACAACAGTATTGCGGGAGAAGTTACTTTCCCGCATTTTCTGCTTCTTTAGCCATTTGTTGCACCAATGTGGAAGCAAGCAGTTATCGCTTAATCAGTTTACATCATATCCTCCTAAGACAGACTTTAACAAAAGCTCCTGAAAACTATCCCCTGGTTTTGCAGACCGGGTTTACTCTCCGCAAACAGGCTCCGGGTGCCTCGGCGCTCGCTCCCCACTGCCGGCACGCCCGGCAAGGACGCTCCTGGGGCACCCGGCGAACTTCCCAAGCCGGCTTCCTCAACCCCTAAGGTCCCGAAACCCGCACTTTGCCGCGGCGCTCCCCCCCCCCCACACACACACACACACACCTCGCCCGGGCTTAACCCGCTCCCTTTTCTTCACCCGCTCCCTTTTCTTCACCCCAGTGACAGCCGCCGCCAAGGCTTGCGAGGAGGCTGCGAAAAACGGATAGTTCTTCCCCTCCTCGCTCGGGAAGGATGCACGCTCGCCCGCCAGCATCGCAATGTAGCTGGGAGGGGGGTAAATGCCATGCCCCTGCACAATCGAACAGGAAAACACTGCACAGCTTGGTCATCCCCGGTCACATCGCCCTCGCTGTTGGCAGACTATGTATTATTAATTAAGCCTGAGACGGGATTACTTTGCACTGGCGAGTGCTCTTTTTTTTTTTGTCAAAAACAGCACTTTTCCTTTCAAAACCGTTTCGCTAAAGCCTACGTAAATCGGCGAACTGAAAAAAAAGAGCAGATAGTTTGATTCCAATCAAATCAATACTTTCCAAGCGTGCTTCTTAGCGTAATTACGCTCATTTCCATTTTGTTAACCTTTGACTTCTTATGCACCAACAATTAAGAGTATTTGTCTACCGGTGACGCTTTGAATGGATCCCCCAAAAACAATGGCCTGGTGCAGTTTATTCTCTACTATTCCCTCCTCAGAGAGCAGTCCTCTGACAAGCAGTTAGTTACAATTGCTCTTTAACCCGTTATAACTATTCGCAATGACTCATTAACAGCTCACATACATATAAAAGTAATTTTTTTTTAAAAAAAGGTGAAAATTAATTAATTAATTCACAAATAAATTAAATAAAAAGCGTCTATACCTGAGTGAGACAGATTGGAGAATACATCATGACTTCGCTTTGAGAACACGCTGCCCGGAGAGTCCCTAAGAAAAGCCTCAAAAAGGAATAATTTCATCTATTCATTTTACAGTCATTTGAGACTCAAGGAAGATGAAATCAATCAGGACGGGGCTCTGCACTGGATCACCACAACTTCACAACAAACCCCAGTCCTCCTTAAATAGCCAAAGATTCAAGTTCACTCCGTGTGCTAGATTTCCCGGGGTGAAATCCAAGCTACACTTTTAACCCTCTTGTAGTCTGCTGCGCAGGAGTCTTGCTTTTGCTGCTGCTGCTGCTGCTGGTTGTTTTGCAGATGAGGGGGGAAGGACTCGGGGGGTGGGGGGGGGCGAGGGGGTGGGCGGGAGGATTTTTTTTGTTGTTGTTTGGATTTTTTTTTTTTTTTTAAAGAAGTTGGTGGCAGTGGGTTATTACGGCACTGTCATCACGCTCTCGAAAGTTCAAGGTTACAGCCCGGAGCGGAGCAGGAAAATCCCAGAGAGCGACTGCAGGAGAAAACTTGGCGGGGCAGCGACAGAGCGGGCGGGGGTGCGCCCGGGCGGGAGCGCGCGGCCAGCGCCCCTGAGGTCGTTCCCCCCACCCTCGCTCTGCGGCGATGCGGAGATACTACTTCCCGAACGCCCACCGTCATAAAAATGATCTCTTGACAATTCGAACGATAAATCTCTCTCCCTCCTTCCCCTCCCCCGCCCGCGATTTGCTTCCACCGAGTCCCTGCGTGTGTCCCGTCCCCCCAGGTTTTTCAACTTAGAAGTTGAAAAATTCACCGATTACACCCTCTGGACTCCATTCCAGCTCTCTCCCCAAATAAGACTTAAGTATTTTTTTAATTATTTAATTACACAATCGTCGCTTACACTCCTCCTCCTGCAAACACATTCCTTCTCCACCAGATCTCCCTCCTCTGCCCTCCCTCTTTATTAATCACCATCTAATGCCGCAGAAGGAACCAGCACGTTTTGCAAACATCCCTCGCTTTTCCTCTCTTCTGGTGGGAGAAAGTTGCGGGAGGGTGAGGGGGGCGCGGGGGTGAGGGGGGGGAGGAGGCAGGAAGACGGCAGGGGGTGGGGGGAGGGCGGGGGCTGCCATCTGCAGGAGGTTTCTTTTCCTTCTCCTTTCGGGGTACGATTTGTCAGCGGGGCTCAGACACCCCCACCCTTTTCCCTCGAAGTGGCCCCCGAGGTGGCGGTGGGGACCTGGTTCACGGGCAGCAACAGGGGTCTGGTTTCATTCTCCAGGAGAGAATGTGGAGAGGAGGGAGTAACCGAAACTTATTTCTGCTCCTGTAAGGAGAGCTGCTATACAGTGCACAGCTGCGGGGGTGTTCGCTGTGTGCAACACCTATCACCCCCCAGTATTCCCTTTGCTGCCTCTGCGGGAAGGAGATGCGAAGCGGCACAGGCACCGGAGACGTCCCGGAGGGACCGCTGACTTCCTCCTTGCCCAAAGTGAGATTTTATTCACGTCAGGCGTTTCACGACGACACATCAAGGAAAATAGGCAGGTTCAAGTCAACCATGAAATGGTCACTTTTTAACCCCGTCCTGTCCTCATTAGGGAAATGCTCAAACACAGCCCATTTTCAAAGAGGACTCTTAATGAGGGGAGCTTGCCAAGTCTACCAGCTGCAATTCCCATAAATTTACAAACCAAAAGAAGAAGGGGGATGGGCGAGGAAGGATAGAGCCCATACGAGACAGGTAATGTCAAAGTAAGGGCCCAACGCATTAACCCTTGCAAAATCCACGCCGCATTCCTGCAGCTCAGTTGCTGGCTGCGCTTGCCCAGTTCCCTCAGATTTGCAGGGTTCAGGCGACAGCCATGGATTTCATCTACTACAGACCACACTTACAACTGACAAGTTTAGAGCTTACTAGACAAGAAGGGATGAGGCAAACTCGGGGTTAACCACAATGAGCAAAATTTATTTCCATATCTGGTGTAGAATACCCCCCAAATCCTATCATCTTTTCTTTTACCCAGACACTGCAAAAAGCTGATAACACCAGATTTAAATAGTGGAATTTCCCTTTGAATAAATATTCAATTTAACTGGAGTTAATTTACCATAAAAGACATTCCCCATGGCACAAATGTGCTGATGTCCTTGAACACACCTCTTTGAACATCTGAACTCTTACACAACAGGCCATTACTGTGGACCTGATTTAATCACCCCTCTCCATCCCCCTTCTCCCTTGTACCCCTCCACAAGGATCAGAGCAAACCCCCAACACCACATCAGCGAGGCTGCCCCATGAGCTTCACGGATGTGAGAAATCTCCCATTCTGCAGGTCTTGCAAAAGGCCCCACTCCCTTCCAAGTCCTGTCCAAGGAGCTGCTTTGTGCTAGAGACCTGTGCACTAGAAGCAAGAATCGCCTGGTGAGCTCCTGGGAGCAAGGAGAGGCAAGCAGCCAAAAGCACATGGAGCAAGGTAAGGGCAGTCACCAAGTGAGACACTTCTGCAGACCTCACGACTGCAAGGGGGTGTGGAGTCAAGGTGAGATTGGAATTGCATCCTCAAAGGAATTCAGCTGAGGGTGGGGTTTTGATCCGTACACAGAGCAGACAAGGGGGACTGAGCCAAACCATCCCTGCAGCATGTGTCAGTACCCCACAGAATAGCAATGCTGGGGATGATAGCAAAGTCAGACTCTCGCTAGGCCAGTGTGCTGGCCAGGATTGAGCAGGCTTCTTCCATGAAGGCTGGAAGAAATGAAGCTGCCTGGCCAGCATGGCTAAATCAGCATCTCATCTGCTGCATGAACTAGGATCCTGGCAAGGCAAGCACGGTGAAGGTTGCCATGGGTTTGCCTTCAGTTTGACACACAGGCTCCCAGTGCATCAGTGAAAGCAGGCTGAATTGGGCAGCAAAAAGCCATGTTTCAGCTCTGCTCCTCCTGGTTAATCCCAGTGAGAACCTGTGCAGGAGGGAGGCTTTGTCCTGGCAGAATGCCCCTGTCATCCTACCCCCCTATCCTACCCCTGCTTCCAGCACCCTTCAGAGGAATGCAAGCTAAAGATTCGTTCCAGAATGGAGAAAGAACTAGACTCAATCAACAAAAAAGAACAACTCTCTACCACTTATGTGAATAAATAGGTACATGGGAACTTGATTAGCCTGGAGAAACATAGTCTTAATGCACCAACAACAGCAGGCACAGTGGCTGAGCCCTGGCATGCAGGAAGACCTTGTGGGAAAGCCGTTGGATTGCTTTCAACTCTTGGCTTGCATTAACTCCCCATCTCCCAAAAAATGCTTGTCTCCCACCCCACACACTAAAACCCCGATGCTACTGCAGGTTCTCAATCCTTGAAGCTCCAGGAGACAGTTGCTTGTTGACCTCAGTGACAGAGCTATGCTAACCTCCATGCCATATCTGGAAGTTCAGCTATCGTTACAATGTGAGCAAATAAGAAAATAAAAGTCACTGTCTGACCTTCCCGGAAAGGCCAGATAGGCCACCTGTATCCTTCCTCAAGCAAAATTTCAGCTGATGCCCTTTGGCCAGACAACTGACCAACTCTTTAAAGTTTTGGAGTGAAAGACTATTACTATGCATCAGAAATCAAATAAAGACATTGCTAATGCTCAAGTGTGCAGCCTAAGAGTCTGTCAGGATACAATTAGGTAATTTGGCCAACTATCTAAACATACACATGCTGAATTTCTCAGGATGCAAATATTCGTTAAAATTCCTGTAGTCTTTTTGTAAAAATCAGAAACTATGCATTCTGGTATATGTCATGTCATCTAAAAGACTGAATATCTGAGAACCAGCTCCAAACCTTTTTACTTAAGAGGTCTCTCTGATTCAAAATACAAGCTTTACAGTCTTTTATATCTAGCTTAATAATGATACTGTTAGAAAATGCCATTCATACACACGTCTGTTACACATACAATTACTTAAGAACATACATAAATACTGAGCAGCACAAATACAGTATACTTCATGCCAGCTACATGTAGAAAATATCCTAAATCCTGTTATGTTACCACAGTGTTAACTGTATGACTAGTCTTTGTGCCTTGCAAGACTTCTTACACAATCATATTAAACTACTAAGTAAAGTTCCACATCTCTGGCATAATCTAAGCCTTGGTCAGTTTTCTTACGTACAGGACTATTGTGTGCACATACAGATATATGTATGTGTGTGCACAGAAAGTTGGGTAGAAAACATCTGGGAAACAAACAGAACTAGTTAAATAAGCAAATTGATAATGCATTGGTTTATGAGGTCTTGGTACATTTCATACCTGGCTAAATTGTAAGGAATTAATGACTTAAAATGACAACAGCAATCAGTAAAATTTCTAAGTCAGTGTAGTATCACAACTATAAATATATGTATCATATTTACTAGCACTTGTTTGTTTATTTCTGGGTGATCATAAGAAAGAAACAATGTATATAAACCACGTATATGTATGATCATGTAGAAAGTATGCATATATACAATCAAAAGTGAAGAAACACACTACTGACTCTACACAGAGACAAACACACATATGAAGGGTGTGCACGCTTGACCAGTCCGCGTACATTTTGAAAGGGACTATAATACTTGAGCTTTCCACAATTCCCAGACCAGCAAACAAAAACATAAAACCTCAAATGCAAAGCTGTAAATCACGTTTTGGGTTCCACAACTGTACAGTGTTTGTCCTCACTGCAGGTCACATTCTCAGCCTTGCAAAGGCATGAAACCCTCTTACCCCAATACAGTAAATATAGAGTAAATTCTTTAAAAAACCTCATTTGCTGATCTTAAATGCTCTCGACATAAACAGCAACAACAATAAAATTTTGGCACTACTTTCTCTAACAGTTTATATCACTTGTCAGATTTTGAGAATATTGAGGGAGAGAAGGGCAGTGTCTAGAAGCTGGATTTAAATGTCTGCCCAAATTAGAATTATAAAAGTTCTTTTTTTCTTGGGATTCAAAGTTAAAATCCTAAGCACTGCAGCTCAAAACCACTTCAGAGAATGCTACAAGTTTATCCTGTGTGTTTTGGCGCCTTTTCTCTGCCAGCTACTGTACTTCAAAAAAAAAAAAAAAGTTGGAGATCTTGTCTGTCCCGTCTCAAGTTCAATGGCAGCGCCTTCCAGCAGCAAGAGGAGAAGATGGCCATGTTCACAGCCCTAATAATAATTCAGATCACGCCACATCGGCATCTTGTGTCAGAGTCCAAACTGGCTTCCCCGCCCCCTTCAACCTGAGAGCTGCCAAGTCCTCACACACTCCACATTCAACCACAACTTAATGGATGGGATATTGTGCATTAAAATGCGGCCCAGACACACAGGCGAAGAGAGGACAAGAGGGAAAGCAGACAGACACACACACAGACACAGACAGACAGACATGCAAGAGAAAGGAATGAATTAAAATACACACACAGGTCCCACAACAAAACAGCACTGAAAAAAAGGCAAAAAAAAGGAACAAAAAGAAACCCTCTAAAATAACTTTAAAAAAACAAGATAGAAATGCCACCCGAACACTGCATCCTGCAATATAGCATGAGAGACCAGCAAAAGCCTCCAGATAATTTATCCAGCAAACCATACACACAGTAATGCCTTTTCCTCAACATAATAAGTTAACACTGCAGTCCATTAACTAAGAAAGCCACAAAGACAGAGAGAAAATATTATATTAAAACAGGAGTAAAGAAGCAATCTCTACAGCAACAAGAAAGAAGGAAAAATAAGTGTCTGCAAGGTACAAATAAAGTAGCATTTGCATTAATCCTTTCCAGCATTTAACTGATAGTTGCCTGCCAGACAAGGGGCGGGGGAGGGGGGAGTGGGGTGGAAGTTGAAGCAGGAAATGTGCCAAGTTCAGCACTTTTGGACACAAACTCCCATCAACTGAATCCTGGCATAAAAGTGTGACCCATATACAAAAGCTGCCAAAAAAGCAAAATATAAACAATCCACCACTTATACCTCATCCTGTAAAGCAGAAGTGATATCAGCATGTAAGAAGAGGGTATAACAACCACTTCGAAACCACAGAGACACAATCTCAGCCTGGAGGAATTACAAAACAAGAGCCAAGCAAATTAAATATATATATATATACATAAAAATCATTTTAAGAACACATACCATTGCGGTGTATTGCATTAAATAAATGAGATCTTGAAATCTGTAATACACACCACCAGGCTTCACATTTTCCAGGAAACAAATCTATTCTTTCCTCAAGAACTCGGTTTGTTGGGGTCTTTTTTGTTGTTGATGTTTTATTTCCAGAAGTGGCCTTCTGCCTTTTAGTTTGGGGCATGCTTTGTTTTGGTTTGTTTAGTGGTGGTGGTTTGGGTTTTTTTTGTGGGGGGAGGGGGAGAAATATTATTATTTGTTCAGGCTGGCTGTTGGCTTTGTTTTGGTTTTATTTTGGTTTTGTTGACGGCTTTTTGCCTGACACCGAAAATTCTTGGCCGGAGCCAGGGAAAAGGAGGTAAAGCCACAACCTTCGGGCATCAGGCAGCCGCCTCCTCCTCCTCCTCCTCCTCTCTTCCCAGTCTTCCTTCCTCTTTTGAGCCGCCGGGCTAGAGAGCACGTTTCAGTGGCGGCTGACTTGAATGCGATCCAAGACTTTTTTTAAATTTCTTAAACTTTTACATATATATGTGTACGCGTATAGACATACAGATATACGTACACACACCGATACGGATGTGTATGTTATGCCAGGGCTGCCTCTGTACGCGTTCCTCCGCCCTCCTCCGGCAGTGCGGGCAGCCGGCGCCGGCCGGAGCTTCCCTCCAACCTCGCCGATGGGCTCCGCCGCCTCTCCACGAGTCTCCCCTGGCCCCGCCCCCGGCGCGGGAAGCGTGGCTCTCCGCTTCCGCCTGGCGGCGGCCGCACGCAGCGGGGCCACCGCGCTCATTTGCATATCGGGACAGCGACAACCAATGGAGGGGCGTGAGGCGGGGGGGGGGTGAGGCAGGGCGGGGCGGGCGGCTGGCGGCGGGGGCCTCCGCCCGTGGCGAGGCGAGGAGCGGGGGCGCCGCCAGGGTCGCGGCCGCAGCGTTGCCGGGGGGAGCGCGGCCGCGGGAGGCGGCGGCTGCGCCGCTCGCACCGTGTCGATTCTCGCTGCGTGCGCTGAAACCAAATACCGGGGTCCTCGCGGGGGTGGGGCGCGGGAAGGACAGCAGGGCGCGCGGCGAGGAAGTGGAAAGAGCCAAGCGCCTCGTGGTCCCGTTTTAAGGCTGCATCACCTACTAAAACATTCTCGTTGGCCCTCGCAGGCCGCGTTTGCGGAGGACGTCTCCTCGCACGTTTTTGTAAAGGGTTTTTGCAGGCACGTTCTGTAATTCCGTGGATTCAATTGCCGTTTATAAACTTGCACACTGTCCTGCTCCCTCCCTGCAGGATTAACTTCGCTGCGGAAGAGTTGCTCCTTAGCCCAGACGCGAAGGCAGCGAGGCACCTCGCATGGGAAGAATTTCATATCTAAAACTTCCTGCAGAATTAAGGCACTTGCGACGAAATAAATAAAACTACATGAGGCGAAAGTGTGTGAAGAGCTTTAATCAGTCAGATAACAAATACGTTCTTTCCTGTTAAAAGTTTTCTGCTGTGTACAAACTCTAAAGAATCTTCATAATTGCTCGGAGACCATTGCTGGGAACATGGGGACCTCTCAGGAAGTCAGTTTTCATTGATTCAAGAAAAACATTCTAAGCTGCTAAAAATACATTCTCTTAAATTGAAGCACAAATTGCCACGAAGTAGGGAAAAAAAAAAAAAAAAAAGAAACATAAGCTTTCAGACTTAGGAAAAAGCAAGGGAGGATTTTTGCCTTTATTTTTATTATTCTTTTATGAAGAGATCGAACCTAGACAAAAATTAAATTATGTATTTGTTTGTTCAGTGAATGGGGGGAAACTGTTGCTCATGCTACATGTAGCACGTTTTTTGTAAGCTTTGTGACAGCCAGTCCGTCGAGTCGAGAACAGACCTTTCTCCATGCCAGAGGGGATCTAAGGGTGTTGATTTTTAAAATTTTTTATTTTTATTCTTTTGTTATAAAAATCAAACTTTGAGTCAGTCACAGATGCTTAATTATTTGAATGGGTCGTCAATACTTAACAGATCTTATTACAAGAACTTTGGCAATATTTCATGATAGGATTCCATTTTTTTTTGTCGCTCCTTAAATTTAATTTTGGTGCTGCTGTTGTGATTGCTGACAAAGATTCAAGTACAAGTAGACAGGCCCATTACTCGCTGCAGCTTTCTCTGGTTTTGCTGTTTGTGTGTT
Organism: Tapera naevia; assembly: GCA_033556795.1. Classification (NCBI taxonomy): domain Eukaryota; kingdom Metazoa; phylum Chordata; class Aves; order Cuculiformes; family Neomorphidae; genus Tapera; species Tapera naevia. The sequence goes on from JAUMJJ010000016.1 coordinate 5,977,990, forward strand.
TTTGTTGTCTATATTTACTAAATCTAACTCTGCAAGTGATTTAGCAAAAACAATCAGGAACTTTTTATTTGATATCAAGTGAGAGAAATAATGATACCAGGAAAATCAATGCATATTGTAGTCTTTTAGAAAGAAAAAATGTGCTACCCGAAGCTGCTATAGTTAGTTTAGTTTAAGCTTAGATTATTTGTCACAGGCAACTTTCTTGAACATATTTTTGAGTTCCAAAATTGTGTTATGTGTAATTTCTATTGTCTTTGATTTCTCGATTGTATAGCACGAGTGCATCTTGATTATGGCTTTCTTTTCCAATCCAAGGGTCATATATTTTGTAACAGGATGACCTTAAGTTCTGTTCATTCTGGAATTTTTTTTTTGGTCTTCTGAGTTTATATACCTGTATACTTGATACATTTTAATGTTTGTAATGGATGAAACATTAAAAGACTGTAAATAGTTTTCCTCCATGGATAATTGTTACATACTTAGACACGTATCTGAATATGAGTAGATAACAATATGAAGGGAGATTGACTCACAGAATTTCCACTAAAACAAATCACAGTCTTAGGAATTATTTGACATCTTTACAACAGAATTTTTAAGAAAGATAGCTTTTCCAGGCTTATTTTCAAAGCTGCTGATTCAATTTGATTTATTGAAATCTCTGTATTTTCAAGGTTTCCTCACTAGTCCACTGGAGAGTAAAATAAAATGAGTGAAAGAGGATCTAGCATATCGATGCTTCAGCAGTAAAATCTATGAGCAGTTCAGTCACAGAATAAACCAAGTACACAAGGATCACATTAAGCAACAGTACGGTGGGCAGTCTCAGTGCAGTTCAGCTGTGCACGTGAGGGGTACGGCCATCCTCATGTATCACAGGACAACTGAGACATCTAGGTAGCTTTGGCTAAATACATTATTTTACACGTTTAATGAATTGCTCTCACTCCACTAGCTTTCAAGTTAGAGCTTCACATTTTTCAGGGAAAGACTACTGCAGCTGAAAATGTGCCACAGGTTCATCTGAGCAACACACCATAGAAAATCAACAATTTGCACATGTGCACGCCACTTGCTCATTATTTCTGAAAGTTCATACTTTCACCATGCTGCTCGTTAAAGGCTCCTGGCCCTGCTGAGTCTCCTGCATAGTTTCCTAGCAACTAGGTAGAATTATAACTCTGAGTTTGGCAAGATGAAATGGTTTCTTCTGCTGCTTCCCCCAGGCGAGTACTCTGCAGTCTAGGGTAAAGTGCTCTGGGCATAGAGATGGGGAGTGCTGGTCAGCAGGCTTACAAAGACTGGTGTGAGTAATTCCCTGTGCTGCTAAGCAGAACCTGAGGTCCCCACTGGCCACAGAGCAGGCAAGTGCCATTTGTTCTCAGCCCTGCTCTGGCATATTAAGTAGGGGAGAATTCAAAGAAATTTCATAAAACTGTTCCTAAAATCCTGAGACCTTGGCAAGCAGTGGAAAAGTTGTTATTGATTACAGAGACCAGATTTTTGCACTTTGGATAATAAGGCAACACAGGAGAGTAAATATAACATACACAATTTTAGGCAGCAGCAAGTCTCACTTTCCTTGTCCAGTAAAGCAGCCACAGAATCCTGATGCAGAACATCTATTTCTGCCTAATTAATAGTCTCATACCATGTACTTTCATTTGTTTAATCCTGTTCTTCTATTAAGATATCTTGGAAGCACTATCACAACCTCACCACACAACCATATCATCACTGGAACAAATTAAAAGGACATTAGGAGATAACATAGTGTAGGACTAAAAAGGCAGAAAATTTCCTGTTCGTTCCCTACAACAGACTGCCTTCAGTTCTTCAACTGTCCTTGATAATACAGTGAAGTACAATTTCTTGCCTCTCTCGATGCATACGATTGCTGAGGAACTGTAACATCATTGTTTTTAAAAGAAAGAAATAAAAATAGCTGAGGCTTAATGGCAGCCTTGAAATGGTATACAGAGTCTTTTGAGTTCACACCTCATTAAGGTGAACAGGAAGGGAAGGGGTGCACATCTTTGTTGTTACTTTTGCCTTGCAGCATTTTCAGCCAAGCTATGTGCACAGACCAGCAGCACTTTAACTGACTTTGTAGCAGCTGTATTTTTGTAGCAGGTTTTTGGGTTTGGTTTTTTTTTAAGTTTAGAAATTTCAGAACCTTGTGAAATGGAGCCAGGGCAGGCCCTTAGAGGACAAGTATTTTGATTTCCTATTTCTTTTTGCAAACCAGATCCAAGTCTGCTTCCTTTTCCAGTTAAGGAACATTGAACAGCAGGTACCTCACTGTTTCTGAGATGGCACCCAAATTGACTTGGTACACTATTTCTTGCTCTGGACTCAGACATGCTTACCTGAGCTGACTAAATCCTACATGAATATGTACCTGAAGAGGTGTACGTGGCCCATTGTCCTGTAACAGGCTCTATGTTGCAGTTGCAGAGGTGATCAGATTTGGTCCTAGGATAAGTTTGGTGATAGGATATCTGAGCATGTCTTGCAAGGCTTTTGACAATCATCAGCTTGAGAACATGTTTCCAAATGGTTAGAGGTAAAACTTCTCTGTCTCTCCCAAGCTTCTGTAAAAAGATGCTTTTAGCCTGTTAAGCCAGTTCTCACTTGCATTTCTGTCCTTTCCTGTTAGATCAGCCTGAACATGGATCAACCAGTCATGAATGTGGCTTTAGTGTTCTTGTAGCAGGATATAGGAGAGATTAGAGAAGGCAGCAAAGGTTATTTTCATGTGAACATCTGACTTTTACACTGGGATCTCCAGGAAAAAAAAAAAAAGTATGGAAGCGAGCTTATTTCTGCTATTGCAGCATGTGATAGTCTGGCAGACACCTGTGACATGCACTATGGATTCTCTGTAGGCACACGAGCATGACAACTTGTGCAAAAGAAAGCTAGTGTATTCTTGGGACATTCAGCATTTCTGCTTGAAAAAGAACACATGCCTGACCACAAACTTTTCCTGTCCCTCATCTCCAGGATGCTCCCATGAGGTTTTTGTCCAGAGTAGAGGATTTTGTCACCTGGTAGCTTTTTTGTCCAGACTTCTACAAGTCTGTGTCACTTTGGTGTCAGCAAGACAGCTGAAGATCTTACAGTAGCACAGATTTTTTACATGATTGATGCTCTTCTTCCTGTTACTAATGCACTTTAGATAATAGCGAAGATTTGAGAGAACAGGTTTCACAAACTGTTCTGCAGCCAGTGTTAACACTGTGGATACTACATTTTACTGATCACAGAGAAAACCCTACTATCTCAGCCTGAAAAAACCCCACAGGCTTCTGTCACCCAGAGTAGAAAGATGACCAGCATGGTGCTGTCCCAAAGATGATATTTACCAGTTTGAACAGCAAGGATCTTACTTCCTATTATCCCCTTTGTGCTGGTGTCACTGCAACCAGCAGAATACTGTCAGCTGGAGTATAATGGTAAAGCATTATCTCAGCAGGCTAAAGAAAACACAGTCCTCCTTATCAAGTCACTTCTGGATAAAAGTGTGGCCAGTGTCATTTCTGTTCCTGCCTTATGTGGTATCCTGCACAATGTCTCCAAGGAAAAGAACCTCCAAGGCTCTTCACCAGTTTTCAAGGCACAGTAGACCTGAGACGAGTGACAAGAAAGTGTGCTTATCATCAGTGGAGCAAGGCCAAATAAGCAGGGAAAGAACTTAAGGAAAGCATTGTCTGCACTTATCCTTACATTACTTGTAACGTGCAAGAAAAAATGTCATGCTTTGGAAATAAAATGGGACATGGCACACTCCTCCAGCATCCATGAAGATGTTTTCCATTGTTTTTTTGACAATCAAGAAACTGAATATTTTAGTCTTCCTAACTTCTCTCCTGAACATTCACATGCTTAGGAATACCTGTGAAGATTGTCTAATCAATTTATTAAACAATGTAAAAATACTAAAATAAAATAAAAATATTGTGGATAATTTATTATTTAAGCAGTTTTAGAACCATTATAGGCACTCCAACTGCTTATAGTAATTTTTAAACGTGTGGATTTGCTGTGCCAGTAAGTCCTGGTGGTAAAGTTACATTTGTGATCGGGAAGGATTTATGAAGACTATCATTTCCCTTTGACAACACACCAATGTACCGTGTGGGAACAGAATGAATGAGGACCGATATCTGCTTCCAGTCCTGGAAAAAATGAAAATCTTGTATTTTCTGGAGACTATACTGCATGAGAAGACAGCATGCAGAAGAGGGCACCAGTAAAATACTGGGAGTGGTTATGCTTCGGAAGTGGGAACCCTTGTCTTGGAAACCATAGTAGTGACGAGCCACGTAGCTCCTTTCTCTCTTCTGCCTTGCTTTGTAGTCTTCTAGTCCTGGTCAGAAAGATGTATCTCAGCTTTTCTAAAGACAGGTCACTTTACCTTCCTCCTTTTCCATGGCTTTCTTTTTTTTGTACTTGAAGCTTTGCTTCACTGGCTAAACTGTCCATCCAACTTCTGTCTAGAGTTGATGTGTACTTCATGCATCTGTGAGTCTTTTTATTTTACTCCGTTGATTTTGCTTTGCTTATTGACCCAGTTGAAGAGAAGGAACGTTCCTCCAGGGAAAATGAAGAGCGTATATTTTTTCCTCAATTTAAAGAAACAAAATAATTGCTCTTTCATATTCTAGGACATGGCAAGACCACAGAATTCTTCCTTTATTCCTGCGATTGGCCAGTATGTCATCTGCTAGCAACCACATTTCCAGCTCATGGGTGCATTATGGGAGGATTTTCAAATTAGTTTCTTAACTGACAGGCAAGAGAAGTCACGGAAAATGGACTGACGAGTCATTCCAAGATGTTAGTAAGGAAAGATTGCTGGTAAGAAGACAAATAACTTTTGCTGGTGTAAAAAACTCCACCTATCACTGCATGAGCCACTGAGTGAGAACATACCATGGTACAGAGAGAGCTGGGGAGGTACAGGAAGTTTATTCTGGCCAAGAAGCCTACTGAGTGTTGATATTTTAAACCAAATATTAGCATCCTGAGTAGGGGAGGGGGAGAATTTAAGCAACCATTGGCAGGAGACTAAGGTGAAGTTTTTCAGAAACCATGAAATTTATTCCCTCTGTCTCTCCCAGAATATGAGGCAGTGAATGGACAAATTCCACGGCCTTGGGTGGAGGTTTTTACTACATGCAAACAGTTTTGGTCTACAGTTTGAACTTGGAGACAGTGTTTTAGGAGTATCATTCTACAGTGATGTAATGTTGCCAATGTTAGGGAACACTGTCTGGAGAAACAAGAAGCTGCATTGGCTAAAGCAATAGTTTTCTTTAAAATAATAAAGTGAAATATTTAGGTCAAAAGCAGATATTTGAGGTAGTCATAGGGATCCTTCAAGCACACCATAGTCAAGAGCCGTACAGATGCACAGCATGGTATGGTGTTCCCATATTTTGATGCAATTGCACTTGTTCACTGGATGGCACATTCTGAAATCACAGCAGGCTTTCTCTCTCCGTCTCTGAATGTGCCTTACTGTTGATTTTCCCTACAGCTACAAAAATTAAACTGCAAACCATGATCACATTGGGGTAACCAAACACTTTGATGAGTCTGGTGTCATCAAGATCTGGTTAACCTCAGCAGCATGTCTGAGGTGAGACAAGCAAGTAAAAATAGAAAGAGCTACATGACAGGAGAGTGATATGTATAAAGCCACAAGTGACCACAGGTAATTTCTGTTGTGTAGGAGTAAACCACAAGAAGGAAGAAGAGTGGAACCGTAAGGGTCTAGGGAATTGCAGTACAGCACTGAGGAGCTATCCAAACCTGGCATGAGGGTCTTGGACTTCAGCAGCAGTCACTCCATATAGTGAGCCCCTCCAAGCCCATTTTAAAATGAAACCCATATCCAGCCTGTACCAGCAGCTGGACAAGCAATCCTGGCTCTCAAAGACATGTAAGTTCAGAGCAAAAGAAATTAGTTGGAAGTGTTGAAGCTAAACTGTAAGTCTTGCTTCATACTTTAAACACAACGTGAATTTTCTAAAAGTCTGGGGTTTATGTTCAGAGGAAGACTTCCTGGCATGTTAATAGTTTTTAATAGACACAGGAAATTTGAGTTCCAAAGGTGACATTTTTCAGAATGCTTTGAACATATGGAAAACACGTTTATAATCCAACTTCTCTGTAGTTTAATCAAACCATGTAGTTCTTTGAATATAGAGACACATGCACTCAAGTTAATGAGGGAAGACAATTAATCGTTCTGTTAGCCAGCTAAATTGATTAATGAAGTAATGTGTTTTGCAGTACAATAATACAAACAAGTGAAAGAGCAGGACACCACTCAGCTCTTGAGTACAGTAAACAGAGAAAGTCAAAGGATGACGTGTCTGCCAGCAGCAGGAGGACAGTCTAGGCCAAGATCAGCACTGTCTGACTAGAATCATAGACTCATACAATCATAAAGGTTGGGAAAGACCTCTAAGATCATCAGTCCAACCGGATGAGCAAAGACAAGATTTGTCACAAGAGTGGTACTGATTGTTAAAGCAAAACCAAAGCAAAACACGTTTTCTTTCTTTATCCTCCCAGCCCCCATCCTGGTTATCTCTATCACTAGCCCTTTCTGTCTTCCTTCTGCTTCTTACTGAGTCAAAGAAAGGAAAATATGTTGGAAGTAGGAGGAGCTGAAGCAGCAGGAAGATGTGCATATCAAACTTTTACAGTGTGTGAAGGAAAAGAGTACATGAGGCTCTCCAAAGAAGACTGCAAATTTAACTTATAGTATGTAAGTAGAAATACTACCTATTTTTCAGTACTTGATGTATTTTACATAAATGCATGTATTCATGATCTATGTATAGAGGTGGAAATGTAGGTTTGTAGATTAGAGGAAAAAAACATGATCAAACAGTACTTGCCCATTACAAAGATACGTGGTGTTTTCTTCTGCATCAGTAAAAGGGGGGTCTTTTTTCCCTAATGGATTTACTTTCCCTCCCTAAACCACATCCTCTTGTGTTTTCTGTGAAGTTTTGACAGATACAATTCTTTGGGAAAGCACAAGTTTCTTTGTTTCTGGTGTGCATTGTGCCTAGAACTCTTACGGCCTCGCTTCAAGAAAAGGATTTGTTTAAATGTCTTGTTTCATTACTATTCCTTTTTCAAGGATATGTGATAGTGGGACAGAAAATGTCAGAATTCAGGCTCCACCTGCACCAGGAAAGCTATAGTGCATTGTAACACCTCTCCGTGAAGACTAAAGCCAAGTAACACTAGCAGAACCGAGCATCATCACTAAGCCAGTGGTGTCTGCACCAAGAGGTCTATCCTACTTAAATTTTAGTCCAGACCAGGGTGGTCTGTTCTGTTCCCTTTTTCTACTATTGTAAAACTGATTTCCAAACCACTGACAATACAGGAGAATCTTTATCTTTTCCTTCCTTCCTTCCTTCCTTCCTTCCTTCCTTCCTTCCTTCCTTCCTTCCTTCCTTCCTTCCTTCCTTCCTTCCTTCCTTCCTTCCTTCCTTCCTTCCTTCCTTCCTTCCTTCCTTCCTTCCTTCCTTCCTTCCTTCCTTCCTTCCTTCCTTCCTTCCTTCCTTCCTTCCTTCCTTCCTTCCTTCCTTCCTTCCTTCCTTCCTTCCTTCCTTCCTTCCTTCCTTCCTTCCTTCCTTCCTTCCTTCCTTCCTTCCTTCCTTCCTTCCTTCCTTCCTTCCTTCCTTCCTTCCTTCCTTCCTTCCTTCCTTCCTTCCTTCCTTCCTTCCTTCCTTCCTTCCTTCCTTCCTTCCTTCCTTCCTTCCTTCCTTCCTTCCTTCCTTCCTTCCTTCCTTCCTTCCTTCCTTCCTTCCTTCCTTCCTTCCTTCCTTCCTTCCTTCCTTCCTTCCTTCCTTCCTTCCTTCCTTCCTTCCTTCCTTCCTTCCTTCCTTCCTTCCTTCCTTCCTTCCTTCCTTCCTTCCTTCCTTCCTTCCTTCCTTCCTTCCTTCCTTCCTTCCTTCCTTCCTTCCTTCCTTCCTTCCTTCCTTCCTTCCTTCCTTCCTTCCCTCATAATTTTATTGTATTTGCTATGCAGTGTGAGAGAGCCACGGCCAAAAATACTGTTGCCAAGCTGAAGGGTTGGCACATGCTGCTTGGAGTCTGCAGCAACGGTACAAGGTTTTAAATACCTCGAGTTTTGTCTGCAAGCTGCTCCTGGAGGATTACCAGCCTTACTCCAGCGAAGGGATGCGCTGGTTGTGGGTGTAGGATGAGCTGCACCTCGCTGCCCGCATGCTCATGACTGTAGAATGTCTCACTGCCACCTGCATGCAGCTCCCTGATCACCCCTAGCCCCCTAGGGCAGGCTGACTGGCTGTGAAGGCTGGCAATGCAGTGCATCCCATGGAAATAACTGCAGTTACTAGAAATCTGTCACCAATAAAACTGTGGTGGGTTGGCAGGAGTGCGTGTGCATGTGTGGGGAAGCTTCTGCTCCAAGTGCTATATGTGTGAGATACCAAGTGGGGCAAGAGCTAGCCCAGGAAAGTGTTATTTGGAACGGCTTCATGAAAACTGGATAGTGCTGTTATTCCATTGGACATTGACCACCAGTGGATTCTCCAAGACAAAGCAGTTACGTGATTTCTCCCTCCGCATCCTTTCTACAACCCAAAAATACTGCCCTCTGACAGCTCTCACCACCCATAAGTAAACAAGAACTTCAACATCTGGCGAGCCAAGTAAACCGTTTCTCCCTGGGTTATAGGGCCACGGGGCAAGGCGACCAGCAGGCAACGCCAGCAGTAGCAGTTAACGACAAAGCGCAACTGTGTTAAGATGCGGGAGGGTCCCAAAAACAGCTCCTCTGAACCCTGCAGCCTGCAGAGCTCTTCAGTGGGGGAATATCTCCCTCTGCCTAGCGCCTGGCGTGCAAAGCAAGAGCTAACTCTTGCACAGCTGAGCTGCTATCTATTTGTTCCTTCTGTTTAACTCTTTCTGTCTACTCTCGCCTCTCAGCCCTTACTCCCTCAGCCCCCTTTATTTCTGTCTTACAGCAGCCGCCGGTTATTCCACTGTCCCGGGGTCTGGTCCACTCGCTGCCCTCCAGCCACAGCGGGGACAGCCGATGGCGCAAGAACAGCCGGAGCCCTACCAGGGCCGGTGGGAAGCACGGCAGGCGGCCGCTCCCGGCAGCATCTTTCTGCACTGTGTTTTGCGGCCTCTCACTGCTTCCTCTCGACACCCTCGCTGCGGAGCGCTGTGGCTTGTCCTTCCTTGCGCTTTCAAGGCTGAGTGCGCTCTGAAAGTCACTTTCTCCACTTGGTAGCTTCGTCTGCTAACTCCAGATCTGCTTCCTCCCTAAAATCCCCATCTTCCAAATAGACGACCTCCAAAAACGGTTCGGTTTCTCCCTGTTTCACAGTGTATGCACGTTTCCTTGATTCTTGTTGCTGTTGTTATTCTGAGCACAGTACAAATGGGCATTGCTCGGTCTTAAGAAAGGGCAATGCTTTCAGTGTGATAGCAATTACTTTGCGCAGGATCGAAAAGAAAGCAGTTAACATTATATTCTTAGAGTACAGGAGGTAGATGTTGGCCATTTCCTCTCTGACATCCCTGTGTGACTTTTACGGCAGATCGCAGCCTCGTGAGTGTTCCGAAGACCGCTCGTTCCAGGACAGTGACAAAGAACAGGTAGGGGCGCCACTACCGCTTCTTTAACGAGCCCGCAGGCACACAAACCGCGGAAAGAGCACGGAAAAGTTCAGCCTCTTAGTTTTCACCGGCTGAACACCCCCCACCAGCCCCCCGCCACCTCCCTCCCCCCCGCAAAAAAAAAACCCAACACCCAAACCAAATAAAATTAAAACCCACCCTCCGCTAGCGGCTTCAAGCCGCGTTAGGAAGGTTTCCACTTGCAACAGCTGTTGCAAAGTTGGCTGATGAATCGACTGGTACTTTTTCGCTAAATTTCACGTATTTGAGTCCGACATGACGAGTGCGCCGAACCTTCTCCCGCCGCCGCCGCCCTGCCCACCCCGACAGCAAGCGAGCGGGTTCGGCTCCATCGCCGCGAAACACGAGCAGAGCCGGAGCATCGGCAGCAGCGTAGCAGTCCTGAGGTTTTATCTCCGTACGCTGCCTTCTTCCTTCCTCCGCTTCCAAACTTTCGGGCGCTCTCCCTGAGCTGTATTTATACATCTGGAGCCCACGGCTGTATTTTATTTTGTGCCTCCTTTGGTTTGGGCTTAAGTCACTGGCAAAGAAAATAAAAAGGAGGCAGGCAGGCGGACAGACAAGCAGGAGGACAGAAGGAAAAGACCTGGAAGTCCCGCAGACGGGACCCGGAGGGAGGATGGGGCAGGCGGCCGGAGGTGATGGACTTCTCCTGGTGGACGAAAGAGAGGTAATGGGGACAGGTTCGGCCCCGGCTCGCTCGGCGGAGATGCTGGAGGGATGCAGCGGGCTCTGCGGAGGCTGCGGAGCTGCTGGACAACAACGCCGAATTGCCGTGGGTTATTTTTCCTACACCGTCTTTGTTGTGCTTTAGACAATCAGACCCAGACCCAAACCCAAACCCCAAGGCGCTCACGAAAACACGGAAATAATAGCTGTCCGGAAACGCGTTTGTTGGAAAACGCGTTTGTTTTCCTCGCCTACAGAAAAAAAGTGGTTGGGGGATTTAAAATGTGGGTGTTTGGAGTTCTGCTGTTGTTGTTTCTCATTTTGGTTTTTTTCCCCCTACAGTCTGCAAGAAAAGCTCTTTTCCAGCAGCGTGAGTGATGAAAATCTCTAACCGTTATCTCGGTCACCACCAAATACCTCAATAATATGAATGGTGTAATTGTCATGTTGTTAAGCATTTCGTTATTGACGTCGACAACATTTAGCCTCCCATCTCCAAAATGTGTGTCAAAGCAGTTTCTGACATCTTTAGAGAGCCTGTCCTGCAGGTAAGGGAAAAAAAAAAAAAAAAAAAAAAAAAAACAAAAAAAAAAAAAACCACCACAACAGAAGGAGCTTGCTTTTGGGCTGAATATGAGACTTTCAAGTTTGACTTCGAGTGACAGAATGGCTGGAGCAGCAGGATTACACTTGGCTATACAGTTTGGCATTATTATGACCTTGTTCAAACGCATTCTGGTATGTCATGAGGAAGGTATAAAATTAAATTAAAGCTCCCAACAAACCATCAAATCCCGTTCAGAGCCCTGGCTCTGAACTCGAGCTTGTTAAATCACTGACACTTTAGAACAAAACTCTTTCACCCTTCAACTCTCCGGGCAGATTTTTCTGTTTGATTGCATTAATAATTTAATTTCTATTTCCTACCGGCCCTTCCAAGTGGGCAAATCACACATACACACACACACACACACACACCGCTTCCAATACGGGTGAGGGCTGCTATTTTTAGCTCATTTGCTGGAACAAAATGTTCCAACACTCCCTGCTTTGAAACTCATTGCCGTTTGACTGCTCTTTGATATTTAAGACCGTCGGGTTTCCTTGTCAAACTACCTGTTAAAGGAAATGGCTCCCTTAGCTTGGCAAATCACTCTCAACAAGGTTAACAGGAGCATTTGCCTCCGTAAAGAAATGTTTCTAAAATGTTGCAGAGAAATACCCGAAATATTATACCAGTAATTCTACCGGCGGTTCGTCCGTTACGATGACCCTAAGGGTGTGCTCGGCTATCAAATATGTAAGAATGATCAAAATATTGTCATGCCTTCACGTCCCCTTGATAGATACAGTTTGCCGGCACTTGCTGAACAATTTTTCGGCGTTCCATATGCACTTCATAAACAGCACTAAAAAGCAGATCCGAGTCAAATATCATTTAAATAGCCCTGCTCCCCCTTTCCATGTGTACTTCTGCTGCTGCTGTTTTGGTAACAGAGTACTTCAAAGTGCGTTTAAATATTCCGCCCCCCTCACCCCCACCCCCGCGCGTTGTCCGAGAGCTTCCAGATGACACCACTGTGTCCATTTTAAAAACGTCTTACTGTGTATTTAGCTACAAACTGTCCAAGATAAATAAGGTAAAAAGCCCTATGGAAGAACACAACAAAGTAGGTGAGAAAGGAAAGGAAGAAATCCAGTTTTGTCAAGCGATGTCTCCTAAAGAGTGATTTACACTGATTCAGGCTTTAAAAACTAGTGCCCTTGAGACTATACCATATACATAGGTGCAGTTTAATATGTAGAAATGTCAACAGGATTTTTAAATTTCATGGCTGTAGATTTGGGAAGCTCTCATATACTTGCACCTGGACAGCCTCACACGTTAGCAAAAATACTGCATTGAATTAAGCGCATGATCACTGCGATCTTCGTCACAAGACTTTCTGTTGCCGTCAAGAACATCCTCATGCAGGATATGCTCCGTGGCCAAGAGTCAACGACTGATAAAAGTCAGACGAATAACGTAAGTGAAAACTAGTCGTCTTTGCGCAGAGAGGTTGAAATGTGTGTAAGGAAAGAGTCTGGAAAAGATGAAAATTCGAAGTTTGCAGTTCCAGATCATTATATTCTCGCAACAAAACACGATGATTATGTACGGGAGAAAGGGGTAAAATCCTCCTCGTATAGTGATTATTGTTATGACAAGAAGCAATAATAGTTTTGTTATAAAAATAGTGGTTGTTACGAAGAAATTGAGTTAACAGCCATCCAGATAAACATTCTCTGCGTCTAACAAGCCTACAGTACTCCTGATGGTTTGTGTGTTGCTAACTTCCCGTCCTTTTCAATCGTTACTATCTTTTTTTTTTCCACTTGTAATTATGCACATTTTTTCCCAGTTATCCTAATTCCAGCAGTAACGGTCCGCAATCTCATAAATAATAGAAAGGCTATTTATGCTGTATGTGCATCGATAAATTCAATACCTGTTCCTACTGTGCAGTAAGATTTTTATATCGAGCCTACCCAAACACTGGGGTCTCTAATTCTTATGCATTTGTAGTGTATCTTAGCTGCTTTGTCCGTTCTTGAAGAATAGTGAAGATAAACTGTCTTTGACAAGTAGGGAAAACCTAAAAACTCCGAGTGCAATACTGACGTTGTGTCTCCAGTTAGGCTCTTTTTCTTTGTATCGCTATTTATTACTGTGTTAAAACCCAGGCGGAGCGGTGTATTTCAACCAAGCGGACTCTTCGGTTGTATGCGAGCAGATAACGAGACGCACAGAGAAGCCTCCGCGGACACTGAGTGTCCTGCAGTCTCCCGACCTCTCCGGTCCCTGTCGCCAGCTCCACTCCAGCAGGAGCCCTAGCAGAAACGGGAGGCTGCAGCCCAAAGCAGCGCTTTGCAGGAAGGACAGTAAAACCGCGGGCAGCGAGCAACAGAGCATTCCTTGCAAATGCGTTCCCAGCCCTCACACAATTAGAAAGGCTCCATAAAAAGACTAAATCTAGAGTAAGAAGCCCACAAATACAACGAAAGACAGAGTTCGGGGGGTGCAGGGTCGGGGGGGACAGGACGTGCGTCTTTTGTTTGCCACGGGTGCCCTTGGAAAGCTTCGTTTCAGCTCTGCCTCCTCCCCCCGTTCCGCACCGCTTCGCCCCCAACAGCCCCTCGCACATCTTTCAGCCGCCTCCCCGAGAACATGGGGCAATCAGCCCGGGACCGCATCGACCACCTCCCGCAGGGGAAGGTCGGCGGGATTTCTGTGGTTACCGCTGTTCCTGCACCTGTCTGGGCGCTGCCCTTCGCCCCCGACCCGCGCGTCCCGGGCACCCCGGGCCGGGCTCTGCGCCGACCGTCCTCGCAGGGCAGTGGCGCAGCCTTCCCTGTCTCTCACCGACAACTTCGCGGCTTCTACTCATTTACTCCTAAAGGCAGGTAGATTTCAAACCCCACTGGCAGAGCTGGCTTCCCAGCGGGGCACCCCTTTGCGCCCTCATCCAAGACCGCAGCCGCTGCCATCCCTGCCTCGCGCACCGCTGTGACCCCCCGGTCGCGATTATTTTTAGGGCGCCCGAGGCTTTCACCCCCTTCGGGGGAAAAGTCGCCTAATTTGGTCAGAGACGTCTCCGTCCCACTGGATGAGAGGTGTGGAGCTTCCCTGACGGCACCTCCTGCCGGCACACGCGGGCCAGCGACCGCGCAGCGAGGCGCCCCCTCCTCCCGCGTGCGGAACATGCGCAGCGCGGCCCCCGCGCGCCCCCTAGCGCCGCCCGCGCGCTGGCGCAGTGGGCTGGGCTCCTACCTGCAAGGGTCGACCCGCGCGGTGGGGTTGAGAGACCTGACAGCTTCGGGTGTGCGGCGCTGGTTCCTTTCTCCTCCTCATCCCATCCTCCTCCGCAGGGCCACAGCAAGCCCCTGAGAGAGCCTGGTACTGGCTCTGGGGCCAGGCGCTCACTGTGAGGCCATGTCTCAGTTACAGAATCACAGGATGACCTGAGTTGGAAGAAACTCACAAGGACCATAGAGTCCAGCTCCTGTCCCTGCATAGGACAGCCCCAACACTCACACCGTGTGTCTGAGGGCATGGTCCAAGTGCTTCTTGAATATTGTCAGGCTTGGCGCCATGACTACTTCCCTGGGGATGTGTTGAAGTGCTCCACTACCCTCTGGGTGAAGGACCTCTTCCTAATATCCAACCTAACCCTTCCCTGATACACCTTCCTGCCATTCTCTCAAGTCCTGTTGTTGGTCACCAGAAAGAAATCAGTGCCCGCTCCTCCTCCTTCCCTTGTGAGGAAGCAGTAAATTGCTATGATGTCCCCCATCAGTCTCTTCCAGGCTGAACAGACCAAATGACTTCAGCCACCCCTCATACAACTTCCCCTCCAGACCCTTCTCCAGCTTTGTAGCCCTCCCCTGGACACACTCCAGTAGCTTGATGTCCTTTTTATACTGTGTTGCCCCAAACTGCAAGCGGCACTTAAGGTGGGGCTCCGCCAGTGCAGGTCTCACTTAACCAGTTGGCAATGCTGTGCTTGATGCATCCCAGGACACAGTTGGTCTTCATCAGCCTCACACCCACCTGTGCTCACTCTAGCTTTCCTCTGGGCAGGGAGGCCCACTCCATCTCTGGAGGAGGCCCAGGACACCTGTCTGCACCTGCAGCCTGCTTCACACCTGGGTCAATCATGACAACCAGTTGGTCTCACTCCCACTGCTAGCATCTCCCTGTACTCTCCCTCAGCTGCTGGCTTGTATGGCCCCGGCCCAAGAAACCCATCCTCTGCACAGGACCTTCTGCAGGGCACGTTCACCTTCTCATCACAGTACACAGGGGCATTACAAACATGGCCTCATTTACTTGCACACAAACCCCTCGGAGGTGAAGGGACCATTAGCCTCTTGTTAAGTGAAGCAAGAGTAAAAAGTATTAAGTTTACATGCTTTGCGTGAAATAAAGTCTTGTTATACTTCAGGTGTCTTAAGTCTCTTTAGGAGACCTCTTGCACAACAATTCTTATGGACGCAGGTCTGTATTAAGGTTCTAGAATTCACTTTAGTTCTTAATTTACCGAGGTGCAGTGAGTGCTTAAAACTATTCATTGTGTGAATGGTATTATTGCATGCTTCTTCATTAAGCAAACTGAAAAATAACATTCCATAGAATCATCCTGGAAGGTTTACTATCAAACTTGATGCCTGTGCAGATGCGTATGCAGAGGTTTTCCATAGAGCTCTCATTTTCTTGCAGTCTAAGCTTTGCACCATGTACTCCCAAACACAATCTCACCATAATGACATACCATTGTTTGCTGAGGACTTTTTACTGTCCAACTTCTCTAAGAGAAGCACAACTTCTTAACCAGCTCAAATCTAACATCGATTGGCTGTTTGTAAGTCAGCACTGTTACTATCTATGTCAGCCAGCCAACCAAATCTTCAAAGGCAGCCAGGTTGCCTGTGTCATCCCATTTTATGAAATCTAGAAGCTAACTACCAGGATGCCATTATCTCCATGGGGAGACAAGGTGTGCAACTGCCCATCTCCACTATGCTTTGAGCAGATGAGGTTGGCAGAGATGTGCTCCCCACTAAAATGGAAAGCACCGGTTCCTACCGTAGTTGTGAAATGAAATACAGTTCTCCACTTAAATATAGAATAGCAGAAATTTAGATTGAAGTCTAAACAATGTCTTTGCTGGACATTTATGGGAGCAAAATAAAGAGACACCTTCAAGAATAATAACCTAAAAAGGAAAGATGACACATCAAGATTTGTTCTGTCTTGATTGGGGAGAGCCATGGTAGGCTTCAAAAGCAGCTTTAATGGTGATGGGAGGTGCAAGATGGCATTTTTTCCTTGCCATTTGAATGCATTCATGCCTAACATTTCAAACAGAGTAGCTGTCTGCGAATTTGTTCTGCACCTTGGAGAGCTGAAGTATATATGGCATGTTTAGGAATGACAGGTAAGGCAAAGATGGGTCTTAGGATGCCTGATGATAGAAAAGCCAAATTAGATTTTGGTGTGATTTATCAGAGCTGGGAGCCACCACAAGTTACAGTAGCCCTCCTGATGCTACTTATGGACAAAGTATGCCTTAGATTTTTTTTATTTTGATTTCCTTCACTTTGTGACCCACACATCAGTAATGGTGCCTCTAGTCCACTGATGATTGTTGAATACTTAAGAGACAAGTGTGAATAAAGATTTCTTCTCTGAGACTCCAGCAACCTCAGTCAGTATTTATGTGTTCTTCACATGGACACGTTCCTCAGACCAGAACATGGCAGCAGGGAGAGCCATGAGAGGAGTAAGGTTTTGAAAGGGTTACTCAAGACTTAGTCTTATACACAAGGCTCCACCTAGTCTGGTAATGGGGGGGATGTTCAGCACATATTTGTAGGCTTAACTCACAGTATCTTAACATTACCCCTGGGATGAAATATACCCTCTTTTATGAGCTCAGGAGTGGTAAAATAAGAACTTTTGGTCATCCAAATTCAAGAAAATGATATGAGTTTTGTTACCATATTTTTGAACTTCTGTTGTTTTCTGTACTTAATCTTTTACAGGGATTTTATGATTTTAACAAACTGGGAGATCATTTATAGGTAATGTTCTGCTCCTTTCCCTGGTCAATGCTCTAATATGTAAAGTCAAGTTTAATTTTTATTTTTCATTTTGCAGTTCACCTCTCAGAAAGCTTTTATATTTTGAAGGAAAAAAATCACTCCTACAATGGTAACCCATGGACCAAAGGAAAGTAAAACAGCAATGTAGCTTGCTTTTATGTTCAGCGGACTTCTTGTGAAGTCTATTTAGAGACGATCACATGACAACACTGAAGAGCACACTGACACTATATCCTTGCCTGGTCTGGGATTTCACTATATCATTTCTTTAGATTCTCTTCACATCCACAGCCGAGGACACTGACTTGTGAGTAAATGATGTGACAGTGTAGTCTTCAAGACTGTTTACCTTTGAACACTAAATCAAGTTCACTACCTCACTCTCTACTCACAGCAGAACAGACTGTGAGGCTACCCACATTCTTTCTCAAGTGGCCTGTTCTGCTGCTGCTAATCTAGTAAGTGAATTCCTCATGCCTGAAAGGGAGAGATACAGAATTCATGGGGGACTCTCCACCATACCTTCACAAAAATTATGCTTGTTGTGTAATTGGCCTGTATCAAAAAGTTTAAGAGCAAAGAGCCACAGCAAGTTGTATAGATAGTAAGCTGCGCTTCTCAGATGCCTTCCAACTGACCTCCAGAACAAAGAAGGTACTTTTATTATTAAAAAAATCCCTGTATCATTCCTGAAAAGGCAGCCAGAATTACGAGGTAACTGGTCCTTTGTTTCTGAGGCAAGCTCTGCTGAACAGCTGATACTGAGCAGGAGGGAATCGTTCGAACATCTGTCTTTGTAGCAGAGTTGGAACATTCTGAGATGATTCTGCATAACTGTAGTTATAAAGAAAAATGAACAGGCTGATTTTAGGGCAAGGACATTTTTAAACCATGTTTTAATTCTTTGACTGTGAAAGATATTTCACTTGAAAACAGAGCTTATATGATCAGGCATTTCTTTGTCATTTAATCCCTTTTGTTAAGTCTATAAATATCAAGAGTGCTACTCTTTTTTTTAAGTAAAAAGGTATAAAAATTACCGCCCTTCTTTTCATTAAGAGAAGGAAGTGTGCTATGAATGTAGTCTAACGACATACTCATGACAGTTTGCTGTCATCTTGCACAATTCCAGGCGTGTACATAAAATGGAAAGTATGGACCAATAGAAGTAATTTTCTGAGTTCTAGTGGCTACCAAGTGGAATCACAATATATGGTTAGCTGGGAATCTGCAAGATCTATCACCTAATTCTACTGGACTTAAATTTTGATTTACCATCATTACAAAACTTTTAATTGTGAGCAGAAGCAGCTTATTACATCTTTTATGGGATTGTGATTCACAAATTGACCAAAACTATATGGAAAAAATTTTCCCTTGCATACAGATGATGATCCCACTTTGGATGTTCTGTACCTAAGAATTCTTTACAATTTACTAATAAGAAACAGAGAATGACAGGAAATTGTCTTCATCTGTTTCTCTCACCCATAAAGCCCAAAATAGACAAAGTGTTAAAGCAATTGCATATCCTTGCACCTTCTTCTACTCTTCTTGCACAGTCTTCAACTAGCAAGCTGCTAAAGAAAAGAATTATATGTGGAAAGGAACTTTTATACCTCAAGAATCAGTGAAAAGATTGTTGTAAATACAGGGGGAAAATGTAGAATTAGGAGTTAGACGCGTGCAGAGAAAAAAAGAGGGAAAGAGTGCCTACTGAGACTTCTCTCTCCAGACATTCATGATCAAAGCCCACCACTGCCATTAGGCAATCAATCTGTAATTGTGTACGTAAAATTTTGGTAGTGTATAGTCTTCACTGCTTTCAGCAGAGGCTTTAGACATCTGAAACTGGGCACCCTCCCAAAATTTAGATCCAGTTGCACTATACATTCCAGAAAAGACAGCACCAAACCAGAGGCCCTCTTTTACCCATGTTATTTTCAAGCTCAGTGTATGAAAACTTAGGTGCCATCCCCCTTATTTTACCTCTTGGATTAGATACATTTGTATCCTCCAGCTTTTTCAAATGGCACACAACCGCTAGTAGGAAGTTACTACCTAACTGCATTGTTGTTTTAGGAGAGGTTACTGAAAATGTATGCCTGTCCTTATTGACTAATTCCTTCCGGGACCATTCAATCATTTAAAGACTTCTTTATTTTGTAAATATAAATCTATATTGGTGTAACATTTTGTAAGTGTAGCACCACTTGTTTCATAAGATGAGTGACCCTGAATCTCATGATTTCTCCTGCTTTTCAACTTTTAAGCCTCTTGTGACTTTTGTGCTGGGACATTCTCCTGCTCTCGATTCAAAACCGGTCCTAGCAGCCACCCAAAGTTTTAGCAGCTTCCTATTCTTGCTTACTCCACAGTTAGATGTTTTTTTCCAGCAGCTGCACTGAATTTCCTTGCAGGGAGATTAATTCAAAGGAGTTCTACAGTCACAGTTGAAGCACACAGGGCTATATCTAGATGCTTCTGTCTTCCTCTTTATCTCAGTGTGTCTGAAGAATACAGAGGCTGCCCTACATTTGCTACCTTTTACAATTGCAGAATACTCTGTTTCTTAATACTCTATCTATCCTTCATTTCATTATCAGAAAAAAAAAGTGCAGTAGCTATACATATACATAAATGCCTTGTGGACCATGCAGCCTCCAGTGAAGTTCTCCCTGAGACATCCTTCTACCAGACAAAGTCAGAGACCAAACATTACTTAATAGGATACACAAAAACGTGTGGTGAGATCCAGAGCATTACCATGAAATCATCTGTGTATTTATGATAAAAAGCTCACTCCCTGTTGGATAACCTCATGATTACTTTTTTAAAAGCCTTGGCAGCTTAATAAACATCTTGCTTTCCAGCATCTGGGCCTTCTTCCTTTTCCTTTTCTTCTCTCTTCCCCATACAAGGGCCCCTTCTCTTTACTCAGTTCCCACTCTCCCTCTCAAATGACATTCTTTCTGTACTTTTCTGCACAACCGCACAAGGCTCAGACTGTGCTTCTAAAACCCAGGAATAATGCCCTAGTCTCTCTGGGTGATTTATGCTCTATCCATGGAGAATGCCATGCTTTGGTCAGAGGGGTTCACAAAGCTATGCACGTTAAGATACATGCTGATCTACTTTTTACTTTCACTGTAATTTAAACAGAATATTTAGTGAATATTCTTTGAATATGTGGTCTTTCTTGTTAAGAAGCTGAAGCCCAAGATTTTGAGGCAGATCCAGATGAGGAATAACGTACACACAGAGATCTATATTACTCAAAGGTTTATATTTAATTTTTAAAATAGTTAAAACTTGAAGAAAATATTTTACTTGAAAAGATCTATAAGGAAAGTCATTAGTTTGGGCAGTGCTGCCTATTCTAATTAAACACACGCATTGCCTTACTTTGACTAGTATATCTGGATAGCTCCAAGCATCTGCCATTTCCTTTCTTAAACCCTTGGCCTCCTCTGCCAAGGCCAGACATCACGTGCGTACTTTCAGTGAGTATCCAAAGACTAGAATAAAGCCCAGGATGTGGATACTTGCTCACCTTGGGTGAGTGGAGACATACTGCTTCACCTTATGCCTCAGCCTGCACCTGAGGCATGCAAACATCTGTTACAAGCTCTGAAGTGTTAAGAGGTTTCAGCTTTACTGTGATCTTAGTAACTGACAGTTCTATCCTTTAACTTCACAGAAAATGTTCCAGTTTCCATTAAGTCAACAGTAGAATTTTTGTTAACTTTTGCATTAAAAGGGAATATTCACTGAGTACTTATCATGGGAAACAGACATAGTGAAAGTTAGAGAACTGTAAATGCCTTCACTGAAAGGCTTGATCCAAATGTCCTGAGATGCTGGCAGCTCAGGCCTGAATCCTAGCTGTGCAGTTCAGGAAAATCTTTATTGAAAACTCTTTAAGAAATTAAGCTACTGCTTTCCTCTAATTATGATTTTGTATAAGGAGAGCTTAACCCTTAGGACACTGACATTTTTCCAAATAGCCAGGCAAACTGTCAGAGCACAGCTGGCTTTCAGTTAAAAACTCTCCTGGGTGAGCTGGAATTTGGAAGAAAATAAGGTAATTGCTATATTAATTTATATAGATAATTAAACAATTCAGTTAATTTGCAGTTTCTAATTATATGCTGCTATGTGTTATTTTTCTGTATCTCTAAGTCTCAAGAGTAAAATCAAAACTGAAATGACTCTATAAAGCTTGTAAAGATTTGCCAAGTTCCAACTAAGTGTTGCCATCTACTGTTAGAATAATAATTAAAAAACCATAAATGGGTGAAACTAGTACTGTAATTGTGGAAGAACTCAGGGGATATTTGTGTCCTATTGTGCTAATGCACAAGGGATTTTACTCTGAATGCACAGGCAATAATATGTCTGTAAATCCTTCTGTATGTCAGAGAGAGAATAGAGTTCATTGTTTGCATGATCTCATTATGATTACTTTTCAGCTTCTAAAAATGTTGTAATAGTTTCCAGATCCAACATTTATAGTATTCAGTATGCTGAGAGAAAATAGGCTTCATTGAAAACTTGTTCTAAATATTCCTCATCTATGCTTTCTTTTTTGACTAAGCACATAGAAAAATGATAGTCATGTGCATAGCAGATTTCTAAACATTTTACTTTGCCAGCATTAAATGTGAAAAACACTCCCTTGCCTTTACTGACAAATGCATAAGGAGTAGCTTTACATCAAGATCAGGCACAAACATCTGGATAAGGACGTAAAGACCTATCAGTTACAGACTGCTTCTGTTCTGAGCTGACAATAGAAAAATTACTGCCAGTCTTTTAAACTTTGAAACAGACTTTTAAAGGGGTTTTTAAACCTCAAAGATGACAGTATTCCTGAATCTCAAAATATGAAGGCAACATGCAAAAACCTCAAAGATGACAGTATTCCTGAATCTCAAAATATGAAGGCAACGTGCATGTTTCCATGTATGACATTGGAGCAGGAGATGGATTTCAAGTAGTTACGGGATTTCTGGATTCCTGGTGTGTGTGCGCCTTAGCTGGCATAGTACACTTATTTCTCCATGTTCCATATTTTCTCCTTAAAAGCAACCCACTGAATTTTCTATATCAGGTTTTGATGGAAAAACATAGTAAAAAAACCCAAATCACCTAACAGTACCATGTAAATGTCAAACAGAATTTCTGATAACTTTGAAAAAATCCTCTGCTCATGTGTTGTGTTATTACATTCCAGACAAACATCCTCAGCTGACTGTTACAGGCATGAGTTGTGAAACTCATACATATCCATGTCCGTATCCACTATGTAGAAAAGAAGAAATCTGAATACAGAAAAGAAAAAAAAAAAAAGGCGTAGTATCTTGCAGTGACATCTACAGCTGGAACTGTGAATTATAAATGGTATTTCAGTAGGCTTCTACAGACTTCCTGTTGCTGTTGATGGAGCAGCATTTTAATAAAATAGAATGATCCTTGCTGAGCTGCATAACAGAAGATAAAACTCAGGGAATATTAGTCGTGTTTATTGTTTCAGATCTTCTTTGAATTCTGCCAAATTCTGCTTCTTCAAGGTACAGGAATCTGCATTTTTATTATGTAGGTTCTGATTCAGTAAACAATGTGAGGAAAAATGTAGGATGAACAGATATATATTGAGAAGTAGCCCTGGTCTCTGAAAGTGTGCACTGAGTAGTTTGTTTCAGCTTTGTATGTTACCAGCATGAAAGGAAGAGTGGGTCAGCTGGAAGCAGTATCAGAACTAATGTACAGGTCTTTTTGTTAGTTATGCAATACAGGCCAAATCTCTAAGAACCTTTTCAGGTACCAGAAAGAATGCAGTTAGGATGTGAAAAGCAGCAATAAATCTTCCGTGGAAACGATTAAGACTCTCAGTGACTTCTTTTTTTCTTTGCCTTGATTTTCGCTGGTCCTGTTTGCTTTCAGGTCTCCTCAGTTCCTAAGCCTACAATCAAGGCCTTGGGGACCAAGAATAGAGAAAGATGAGTTGAGTACTTAAGCAGGTTGGACAAATGTAAGTGCATGGGAGCAGACAGAATGCGTCTCAGGATGTTGTTGGAGCTGACTGATGTCGCTGTGAAACAGTCTGTACCATCTTCAAAGTGTCCTGGTTGTTCAGGGAGATTCCTGATGACTTGAAAAAAAGAAGATGATACATAGCTTTGTTCAAAATTGGCAAGAAGATGGATCTAGGATATATCAGGCTGGTCAGCCTCCCCTCAACCCACGGTAAGGTTATGAAGCAAATCCTCCTGGAAGCCATGTCCAGATGGCTGAAGGAGAAGAAAGTGACTGAAGCATGGATTTAGCAAGGAAAAATCATACCTAACCAACTGGATTGCTATCTATAACATCCCTTATAGGCAAGAGGAGAGGGCTTGATACTGTTTACATCAGCTTAGTGAGGCCTTCAAAGTGTTCTCCTGTAGTATACTTAGAGGTAGGTTGGTGAGATACAGACAGGATAAATGAACCATATAGGAGGTGGAAAACTTCCTGGACTGCCAGGCTTATAAAGTAGTGGTCAGAAGTAAGAAATCTGTTGTTCAGTATTTGTGACATTGTGCAGAATTCAGTCTGTGCTAGAAGTATTTAAGGTAATATCTTTTGATTGCAATTTTTTTTAATGAATATTTTGATGATAAATAAAAAGCGAACTTTTCTAGCTTCCATACTCCTAAGAAACTGAATCCAAGAATATGCTGAAATTTGTTACTTTTTCGCTGCTCTAAAATACTATTCCTTTGTTTGAGTCTTTTTGTGGGCTTAGAATTGTCAATCTGCTGAAAGAAAGGATGGTTATAGCACGCTAATGCTAGATCTGATAAAGGAATCATCTTACTACACCAGAGAAGAATTGCCTTCTTCCAACGGATTATCAATTCACCACTCTTTACTGCAGGTATGCTAACCCCAAGCTGTTCTGGGAGGTCTCCTGCATTAACTTTAACGCCTTTTCAGTGGTGGCAGGAAAAATTGCTTTAGAGTTAGAAAAGCTAGCTCTGATTTTTCTAATTCTGGTGATAGGTTGTGTGGTGGACACCGCAGCAGCAGGCAAGACAGTATTTTTACTAGGACTTCCCCCATCTAATGCTGTAAAACCACAGCAGAAGCATCTAGCTTTGGCATGTCTATAGTGCTGCTGCTTTGACCCATTAAAAGGCATGTCCTATTTGTACATGAGCTGTACTCTTTCTCTACATGAGCAAACAAACTAGGGATACTTTCCTCTTAACCAGGGCAAGGATACAGAAAGAAAAAAGAAACAGTGGCCAGTCCAGTGTTGTCCAGGAAGGAGAAAGTTCTTACCAATGTATATAAATACATGATAGGAGGGTGTAAAAAAGATGCATCTCTTTACAGAGTTGCCCAGTGACAAGACAAGAGGCAATAGGCAAAACCTTAAACTCAGAAGGTTCCCTTTGAACATCAGAAAACATATTTTCACTGTGACAGGGACTAAGCTTTGGTACGGTTGCCCAGAGAGGTTGTGATCATTGGAGGTATTCAAATGGATATTCAAAAGCTATCTGTGCACGATCCTGAGCAACCTAATCTAGGTGTTTCTGTCTGAGAAGGTGGGGTTGGACCAGATGACCTCCAGAGGTCCCTTTCAACATCAACCATTCTATGATTTTGTGTTTCAGTGATTCTCAGCAACTTTTTCCCACTGGAAATTGTGGCACAGTCTATTAATACCATCCTCTTTAAGAACAACCCTTTTCCACGACAGTTAGCAATTCTCCGTTTAGGTACAAAGACACGGAAGGTAACTTGCAGCCCTGAATGTGTAGCTATGTTGAAGCACACAACTCTTCTATGACCATGTAAAAAAGCGAAGAGTTTCCACAGTTATGTGGAAAGACAGTCTCGTTCCTTCTTCACTTTCAGTTTAGTACCTTCTTCAGCATATGCGTATTAGAAGTCAAAGTTTTTGTTGTGTAGATAACACTTCAAAAGTTCTAGGTATATAACAACCCCATGTTAGAGGGCTATGAGAGACAGGGAAGAGGAGTGAGATGCAGTGAGATTTATGCAAATCAGTTCCCAAATGGTCTTAAATTAGATGTGAAAAATAGTACAATTTAATATAGAAAATGCTTTCTGTCTGTTTTGGAGACAAACTGGTCTGACCAAGAAAGCTTTCTAGGCTTAATTGTTCATAGTTCCCGGTAAAGGCAGAATGTTACAAATGCCTGTGAAACTTTGCAGCTTGGAACAGAAACATGTCACACAACTTAGAAGATGCTTCGTTCATACACAGTAATTAGCATATGCTGAGTCCAAGGACCACAATAATCAACAAGCCAAACAGTAGTTATGGAGGACATATTTTGCCATGGTTGATATTTATTTCTCACCAAACTTTGAAAAATGAGGAGATTGTTGCAGATTTTATGAATTGTCATGTTGTTATATGCTGTTATTTAATTCTGATTTTGTGACATTTGGTATTTTTCTTAGGCAACTGTGGGTCAGTGAGTACTATATAATAATTATACTTACAAACTGTGATGATATAATATCGTTTTTCATTAAGAAAAGAACACTCCAAAAAGTACTTATCTCTCTATGTTCCTATTTTGCACAGCCTCTGCAAGAATATGCTCTCTTTGGTGTCTTAATGGTTTTGTATCAAACATCTTTGTTTTTAAGCTGGTGTCATTATTTTGAAAGACGGTTAAGCAATTTTTCTGCTGTCACAGGAAAGACACATGTGAGGTATAACTGTCAGTGAATTAAGCTCTTCAGGGCTGATAGAGTCATAATGTAGTTTCCTTTACTACGCAAAATCTTAGTTTCTTTTCACAGAAAGGGGTGGCTCTCTAATGGCTAGTGAAAACCAGTAGTCTCAGGAAAAACCTCCTTGTCCCTTTTGAGCCAGTAATCTCTCTCAGTGGTTCAACACCCCTTGTAGATAAACCTTTGACTCCTTGTCCTTTGAGTAGTGTTTTTAACAAACAAGATCAATAACAAAATCCACTTTCCTAAAATGAATAGCAGAGCCCCAATCGATGCCCAGCCTCCCCAGTAAATGCCCAGCCTTTGTCCACAAGACATAGGTAGATTTATACTCTTTTGTATAGATCCAGCAGAGGGAGCGTGCTTTACTCAGCAAAAAGAAAAATAATAAGCTGTTTAAGGTTTGGGGGGAAAAAAAGACACTGACTAACTAGATATAGTAAGTCAAAATTACATGAAACAAGTTATTATTTCTTAACAGATAAATCATTTTGAATGAATTTCATGGAGCGTAACTAAGTGTAAGCACATTTGCATAATAAAAAAATAGTCCCATGCTCTGTGTTTGGCAGTGGTAATAATGTCATTGTGCTACACTTTTAATCAAAGTGAAATCTAAACTCAGATCAATTCTATCATTTGAGCGGTTGTAAAAATTTACATCATGACAGGCATGGCCTTTAACCTTTTCCTGCTTCAACTTATTGTCTATATTAGGCAATAATGCTGCACAAAAAACTATGGAACTGTATTGGTTAATACTTATGAAGGCTTTAAATACTTCCAACCAATTATGTTGGAGCCACATTTAGGACAGTGTTATCCATACTGGTGTTAATACTGCATACTTGTTGTGACTCACCTCCTTTCATGTGTTTCATCCATGATTTGCAACACATTTTTCTATCATCCATGATTATTTTATTTTGTTGTCTGGATTTTACGGATATGAAAAATAAGGAGTTGTAGTTATATGTTTTGCTGAGAACTGGGAGAGAATAGAGAACAGAAGTCAAATTTCTGGGCTGTCAGTTCTTTGCTTTCTTCACAGAATACTACAGCAATGAATGCAGTATAGACTGAGGACACTGACAGTGAACTGCAAAATAAGGGAAGATAAGGTCATGCTTGATAAACATTTCATGGTACTGGTCATTGCAGAAGAAGAGATTATTTGCCTCAGGGTTACTTTAACCTTTTTACGTTATATTCTTCAGCTCATGTAGTAATTTGTTTGGTAATTACTTGATTGCACAAATATCAGTATCCTATAGCTGTTATTGTTATTAATGCATCCTAAAAGGAGTTTTTCAATTATGCTTAGGAATATATCGGATTTTGAAATGAAATTGGCATATTGTTAGTATAATTTAATTAATATCTAGGTATCATAGACAATGTATTGTCTTTTTTGAGAAACAGATTTGCCAACATTGACAAATGAAATTCTCATAGTGCCTTTGAGAGACATTTTACAGGTGGAAAACCTAATTATATATAGATTGAATAACATGATTCCTGTGTTCAGCTGATGCAAACCTATGGCAAATTTTCCCAGTTCCTTTCATGGTATAGATAGGTGAGTTATCAACCATGATGTTCCAGCACAACTGAACTAGGTTAATATCATTATTCCCTGTCACTATCCTCCAAAAACAGAAGTTTTAGTATCTCATCCATAATCAGGCTTTTCTATCATGAAAGATGTTAGGGAACCCGTGTCCTCCTGAGAGGCCCCTTAGAGGGTGAACAAAGGAATGGTTATTCTTGTAAATGTGAACTGGTCAAAACCTCTGGTGTATATAGTAGCAGTGATTAACAGATGAGAGATGGCAGCAGTAAACCTGATTCAATTATGAACAGAAGAGCATGCGACACTAGAATCACGTTACAGCCTTAAAACTTATAAAAGCTCTTACCTCATCCTATGTTGTCCTGCCAGATAACAAAAATATGAGAAAGACATGAAGGAACATGTTGAAGAAAGAGTTGGTAAACTGCATTCAGAGGAAACCTTGCCATTTTTTTTGTCCCCAATATAAGTACGTTTTTGCCAAAAAAAGACCTATTCAGAGCAGATTCCAGTGAAACAAATCAGATCATATCAGTCAATAATCTAAATCCTTCACATATGCAAAATGTAGACATAACTGGTGAAATCACCAATACAGTTTTGAAATGATAGGGCCTGATCCACAAGCCTAAACCGAAACAGGTGATGGATGATTCATATTGCATTCCTGTGTGTACTGTTTAATCTGTAACTTCTCACAATTGCCTTATCAGTAAAATTGTGTTGTACTATTCTTTAATACACTAAGTGTAAGAAAATGCATCACCTTATTAGTAGAACTGGGCTGTATCATCTTAATTGTAGCTTCACAAGCATGAATACTGTATGAAAGGGAGAAACAGCTGCACTTTAAAGTCTCCCTAGTTAAAGGTAAGAGAAATTCCGCTGCCGCCTTTCCCACCTTTCTGTAGTCTTGGCCCACACTTGGTGGGGGGCAATGAAGCAGCTCATACCAGAGTTCCTGCCTCTTTAGAATGATGTAAGTTGTTTATCTAACAATATAAAAGGTGGACCCTCTTGCAGCGATCTTTGGAGATCCCACCTATGGGCAGATGCACTGCATAGGGCCCCCCTGTTGCCAAGGGGAAGGCTCTTCTGATCTTCACTGCAAAAGGGGCTCCTCTGCGACCGAGGAACTGGGTGATGATCACAGGGCAACTGGTGATGTATCTTTCTTAATTATTATACTTTTTCCCTTGTAGCATTGCCTTTAAAGCTGTTACTGTTAACTTGTTCTTAATTTCTACTAATAATTTGTCACCTTTCTTGTTTTTATAAGTTGAGTAAAACTTGATGTCACATAGTAATCGAGAGTTTGGACTTTCATGCTGATTGTTCTTTGTGGGTTTTATTCTGTGGTAGCACATATATAAACAATCATTTAATAGCCACAGAATAGATTTTAACAGTATGAGTCAATCTCTGGGATCAGATGGTGTTAAACAATGCCTGTAATTCAGTTCTAAGATTTAGATTATGATATCATCTAGATCATAGACTGATTTTTAACATGGTAGTCACTTAACTGACTGTTTGAGATTTGTTTAAAGTATGTGTTCTCTAAAAATATTTATTCAGCATAAGAAACATGCTGAATAGACCAGCTGAATGCAGAGCAAGAGGCCACAAATTAGATTGCTCAAAGAAGCCAGAAGTTTGACATTATTGTGCCTATTCTTTATGAACTCCTGCCAGGTAAATCTTAATTGCCATGCAAATCTAAGCCAGATAATTTTTATACAATGCAATCTTGCAGTATAAAAAAACATCAGAAATATGGGATCTTAAACACTTAAACACATGATCAAGGATGATATATGTGTGGAGTTGGACCGGGATAATGTTGTTTGCTTGTTTCACATTCAGTAGATACAAATACAATAAAAAAAACCCTCATCACGGAATGTAAGTTTTTCTGACATTAGCACTGAAAGCATTAGAAAGTTCTACAATCTCCGGAGTTCAAAGATGCTCTACTAACAGCAGCTCTCATTTTGTCATCCCTTCAACAGTGCTTTCCTAACCCCAAGTAGCACATTTGAGAGCTAATTAACACAGTGTAACCTGACTACAATGATCTGCATAGCTTTATTTTAACACTAATTAACTGACATTAAAATAAGTTTTAACATACACTGTTTTGTTACCAAGAATAGAAAATGTGTTTATGTAGGGTTTATTACGTAGGTTGTTGAGCTCCTGCCGGGAAACTCTCAATGCAACCAATGTAAGGGTCACAACTGATCTGACAAAATCTATACCCAGAGATAAAAGATGGTACATAAAAAAAAACAACAGAAAACAAAAAAATAAATTATCTTCTCATTGCAATCTGAACAACCTCACAGAAGTACGACAGGCATTAGCATGTGTGTAGTCAACATCTGCGAGGTGCCAGTATGACAATATCAAAAGTGAAATGTACCTGATCTTTCATAGGCCCACTGGTACACTGCTATTATCTCATACTTTACTAGTCTAATGCTAAAGTTTATGTTGTCAGCATTCTACAGAATAAACTGAGATGTGTTTGTAATACGCACTAGGCTTGTGAGGGTGTTTTCTGCAAAAAAAAATTAAAGCTGAAGGAAGCATTGAAGACAGAGGAGGAGAAAGAGGTTTTGATAGTCAAACAACAGAAAGATTAGTCCTGTATAGATGATGCCTCTGGACTTTAACAATGGATAAGTAGTTCTGGTGGTACCCATATGACATTTTTATGAAAAAAAAACATTGGTAACAGGCTTGGCAATACCGCTAAAAAGACTCAGAGAAGAAATTTGAAAGTTCTTTTACAGAAGGTGAGGCATCATTTCAAGTGTAACAAAATTATACAAAGATTTGATCAATATGCACAACAGTCTATGTAACTGAACCTTTTATGGGCCATCTTGTCTTTTATTAGTCTCTTGCTAATTGTGTTGTGACATGATTTTACACTGGAAATTGGGGCCTACAGGCAGCAGCTGAAAGAAGAGGAATCTTCAAACAGACAAAAAGGAAAATGCTGAGCTGTAATAGTAATATTTGCGAACAGTTACTCCAGCCATAGGTGCTATGAGCTGGTGACGGCAGGCAAACATAGATATTATGTGGCTTTGTCATTAATATCCATTAGGGCAGCAAAGCCAGACTCCCTGACAGAGACAGACCACTTCTGATCCATTCACTTCTGGCTTTTGCTAGGCTTGGAGTAGCAATATATTGCTAGAAGGATTAAGTTCTGCGGCCCATGACTATTTGGGTATTAGTGGAATTAGACAAGTAGTAATTATGTAGAAGATATCAGGAAATTAACATCATCTCTTGCACTGAAGAAACACAGGAGCTTGGGATGCACACCACAGAAAGAAGGGGGATTCATGGTTTCTGGTTCATGCTAAAGGGGACAATGCTGCCTAGACCAAGGTGAAGATAACAAGCGGTTTAGTTGTGGAAGGGTGACTGAAAGGTCATTTCATTCCTTGTTACATAATTGTACTGAAAGAAACCTTCATCTTGGAACGACTCAGATCTGTTTATTTCAAAGAATAAAACCTAGATCTTATTAAAAATTGTTCCAGGTGTCACGTGAATTTTGTTTTGTGAAAGCTGTTTCTGAGAGTCTAATACATTCTCAATTATTTTTTTTTTTATCAACAACTGTTATGTAAAAAATTGGTCTTGAAATTATTTTCCTAATGCTTAAATGCCATTCATGACCAGATACAGTTTGGGTATGTGATTGGAGCAGCCTGATGATTATTCCATTATTACAGCTGCTCTAAATATTTTTGTCAGTCTTCTAGGTACAATGTCAAGCAGCCATTGCATAAGTAAGATGGTGTGACCATTTCTTTGTGGTTTTGCCTTCATTTTCATAGAACAAGATGTAAATCAACTTAAATGTGGATCCCAGAAGATTTTTTCATCATTGCCTTAGTTATTTGATGGAACAGTTTTTTCTGAAGAGATGCAGTGTGGTGTTGCCTGTACTGGGAAGGGAGAAATTTCTGTGGCTAGCTCTCTGAGGAGACAATTGTCTGCAGAGAACCACTAGAGTTAGTGTTAGGCATATGTTTAGACTTAGCTTCTTACTCTGGGGCCATTTTGCTAGATGTTATGTCATCATTCAAGAGGGAAATAACCCAACATATGTACCCATGTGTTCCTTTATTTCAATATAATTACACAGCAACAGAAATACATTCCGGTTAAAATTTAAGTCAAGGTACAAAAGAAAAGAAAGGCAGTAACATAAGGGCTAGCAGGATTTTACTGGAAAGTATAGCATAATATGAACGGTAGCACCAACATTTCCTGCAATACAGAAAATTGTATTGCAAATGGCCTTATATGTGTGTTGGGCAGACATCTCCTCTACCATAGTAAGTTAGGATGCTTATACACTTGAGAGGTGACGCTACTCCCAAACAACCACACTCTGAACAGAAAAAAGAGGTGAAGTATCTTTAGTTCAATTCCACTTGCCCCTGAGTTTTGGTTATTTTCTGGAAACATCTTTTCCTTAATGTTGCCATTGCCTTACCACCTATAAGCATAGCTACATTTCTTCTGCTTCTGCTATCAAGTTAGGCTCAAGCAGTGCCGCTTGGATTATTTTTAAGTGGGGAAAGTATTGGAAACACAGTGTACCAGGATTATTTCAAGGAAACCTACTCGTTTTCAATACTAGTAGGCCAAGACTCCCAATTTCCAAATTAATCAAGATCTTACCTAAATTTTAGCCCATAATCAGTTAAAGAAACACAACTGACATGCCACCAAATCCAAGGTTCTCCAGGGGCTCAAGTTTGTGTTCGGATATGCTGACACAGTCTAACGTGACAAGTTTTTCCCTTGGTGCCAACAACTAGTCAGGTGTAACCCTAAAAATGCACAAGCTGAGTCAAAGCCAGAGGCATATTTACTAGTGTAGCAAACATGCTTTTTGAGTTTAAAATGTTTTTAAAAATCGGTCTTTGTCTCGAATGATAAAAAGTAGCATGCAATCAGTAGCTTTGCTTTGGGTTCTCTGACAATAGCCTGTTTGGGTTTCAACAAAAGAGCAAGCACAGAACATGGAAGTGACAGAAGATTACTAGGCTGCTAGTAGGCCTTAAATATGAAGTAGATATGCATTTAATCAACGTGACACTATGCACAGGTATTACATAGAATCTTACAAAGCAACACAAATAGAGTTCTATATATGTGCTTAGGTGCACTATTAGAATAATTTAGATCTTTGGATCAGATCCAAGGCACTGTGAATATGGGGACAAGATAAACTTCTTGTAATGGAATTGATTTGCATTACAATTGTGGATATTCCTATTATTATGCCAGCACATACAAGCAATTGCATTGGGTGGAGATGTAAAAAAAGGGGAAGAAAAATGAGCATAGTCTGAATAAACTGCCAAACTGACATCTTTTTATTTATTTGTGGTTAGTAAAAGAAAAATTACCCAATTTCTTTTTTCATAATCACCAGGAGTTTGGCTGAAACAAAGCAATCTATATTCATTCACCTTGGCAAAAAGAGAAGCTTGGAAATTCCAGGCAATCTTGCTAAACTATACATCTAACCATTCATACCCATGACTTGGCACTTCTAACTCCCAGCAAAAAAATAACAGAGACATGCACTGGGTCAGATCCATGCTAGAAAGCCTTTGTCAATTCTGGAAACACAGAAGACACTTAAAAGTATTCCTAAATATTTTTGTATCATCCAAGATCCTCAACCACTAGCTATTGTTTACTTTTCTGTCTCACAGAGACTTTGTAGATGTTGACAGGGAAGGCTGTCAGGCTTTCAGCATCCCATATCTTGACACTCATAGACTCCCTCTGTTCAACTGTTTGTGCTCTTAAGCACACCTATACACCACAGAAATACAGAAATATAAAAAAAATGTAAGCACTGACATTTCATTTTGGTTAACAGGCGTGGGTTGGTTGTTATTTTTGTTTGTTTGGGGTTTTTTTAATCTTTCCTGAGAATCGGTACAGCTGAGGCTGGCCAGCACCTCTGGAAGACTCTGATCCCACCATTGCTTGATCATGGTCAGCCACAGTGGGAAGTCCAGGACCATGTCCAGTAAGGCTTGAGTGTCTCCACAGATGGACAGTCCGCAGCCTCTTTGGGCAACCTGGTCTGATGTTTGACCACTCTCAGAAGTTTTTCTTAGATTTAAAAGGAATTTCCTTTATTTCAATTTGTATCCATTGCCCTCTGTCTTGTCACTGCATACAATAGAAAGGAGCCTGACTCCATCTTCTTTACCCTCCTATCAGGTATTTATGCACATTGATAAGATTGTCCCTAAACCTGCTCTTTTTGAGCCCAAAAAGTCCCAGATCTGCCACCCTCTCCAAGCTCCAAGCCCTTCATCACCTTAGTGACTCTTCAGTGGACTCAATCCAATATGTCCATGTCTCTCTAGTACTGGGGAGCCCAGCACTGGACATACCACCCAGGTGTGTTTTATCAGTGCTTAGTGCAGAGAAAGGATCGTGTACTTTGCTGCAGTAGCCTGGACAATGTAGCTAAGGAGCATGTTGACCTTCTTTGCCACAAGAGCACTTTGCTGGCTCATGATCACATTGGTGTCCCCCAGAATTCCCAGGGCCCTCTCTGCCAAACTGCTTTCCCACTGGTCAGAGCCCAGCACGTTCTGGTGCGTAGGGTTGTTCCTCATCAGGTACAGGCACTTCCACTTGTTTACCTTCATCAAGTTCCTGTCAACCCATTTCTCCAGGCTGACAAGGTCTTCCTAAATGGCAGCACAACTTTCTAGTGTACCCACCAACATATTCCACTTTTTTAACTAATTAACAGTATTTGCTATTACCAATCTTTTCTTGTTGTCACTATCTGACATCGAATTAAAATGTGAGACTAAACGATGGATATGAGACC
The DNA here is from genome assembly GCA_033556795.1 of Tapera naevia. Lineage (NCBI taxonomy): Eukaryota > Metazoa > Chordata > Aves > Cuculiformes > Neomorphidae > Tapera > Tapera naevia. The sequence goes on from JAUMJJ010000016.1 coordinate 6,012,261, forward strand.
TTTAATAAAGATAATTACTAAAACAACTCTACTATGAACACTTGTGTTTTGGAACATTAACTCTCAAGCCTCAACAAAAATCCTTCTTTGATGACTCAGTCCTGTCAACATTTGTTATTTTGTTATCAATCTTATTTTTTTGCCATGTCTGTTCAAAACTTGTCACAATGTGCCAGCTTGCCATGACAGTCCACTGGCTGTGGCTGCATTCTGTGGCTACAGCACTTTGGGTTCAAATCTGACCCACAGCTGGAGAGAAATGTGTGGTTTTCTGCTTCCTTTTCAACAGCTGCTAAAATAATTACGTAACTTTGAATGTTGTTTTGACCCGATTTTCCTCCAACACCAGGCAAAGCTTTGGAAACAGAAAAAAAGATCCAGAGAAAAAAATTATAGTATTATTTGAAGACATATAGCCGAACAGAAGACAACAAAATGTTTCCACACCAGACTGTAAATGACAAAACAAGCAGGAATATTTTTTGGCCACCATAATATTCGAGCCTGTCATCTACTCATACTTCTGTGTCAGCAACACTGTTTCAGCTGGGGATGCCCGGGTGTACCACAATAAGCGGTGGTCACCCCAGGGACGAGGCCAACATTATAGCCAGTCTGCACTAGGTGGCAATGCTTGCACAGCTCTGCTAGAGGGGAGAAAATGCATGACACTGGAGACATCCTTTGTAGCTTGCCGTGATCGTATAGTGGTTAGTACTCTGCGTTGTGGCCGCAGCAACCTCGGTTCAAATCCGAGTCATGGCACAGGGGAGAGAAAACTGTTTTAGTCCTCGCTTTTGGAGGCTTGCTGCTGGAAATGCACCACTGAGGACATGACACTTAGCTGAGCCCTCACTGCAGTAACTGCTGAACAGGCCTCAGTATCTGAAATACAGAAAAAAAACAGAGAAGAAGCAGTTGCTGCACAAAATGTTCATGTAGCTGATTGTTACATGATGAGATGCTTGACACTCTTTGCACCATAGGGTTTTTGTCTCTTTTTGTGCGATTTCAAGAAGTTCACGTAGATCTTGTACTAAGGTTATCTGGGACAACATTTTCACTGTCTTCACTCTGCCAGTTTTTCTTAACACATCTCCATCCTCTCTCCCAGTGAAAACTGATTTATATGATCTGTCCCAGGACTGACTCATGACAAAAGGAAATTCCATACATTTTTTTCAGGAAAGAATAGCAAAAGAGGCATGAAATTACATATGATAAATTTCTTTATTATGAGACCTTTTAGTATCACTGTTCGAAGAATGATGTACTTATGAGGCCAGTAATTAACAGCAGCAAAACATATCTATATCTGAAATCATAATAAACAGAAGCAGGACACTTTTGGAAATGTAGTGCCTTTTTTGTGGGGAGAAGATGATGTGACTGGAAGAATTCCCCAAGAGGGAAAATGGTCTGACATGATTATCTGTTTATTTAAGCACCGTTTCCTCATCTCACCTAAGGTGCCTGGTGGGTGCTGCTTTTTACTGGGCAAGGGCTTTAGGGTCCCAGTGGTTTCCCAGTATGAGGATGGTGACGTAAAGAAGTTAGCTGAAAGGCATAAGGAAAGAAATCTTGAGGACACACTTCCAAGTTCCTACAGATAGGCACTTTATATACTGATTCAACAATGCAGTAACACATTTCTGCTTCTCCTTTGTTATTAATAGATGTTCACACATGTATTCATAAACTTCAGGACATATGACCAGTTCTAATTTCATCGTTAGATAGATACACATCTTGCTGATTGAAATGGAACTTCTTATTTTGACTAAAAGTTTTCTCCATACTTAAGCACACAGCTCAACTACAAGTCAAAAGAAAAAGCAAAGGATGAAAAACGAGAAGGAAACAAATACTCATTTCTGGGAAATGGCTGTATGTTTTTAACAGTTGAGGCCAGAATCTCAAATATTTTACTCTCTGAAGGCAATGTGTGTCCTTCTGAAGTCAAACAATACATAGGCATCCAGACACAGGCTTAGCAGCTGTTGACAAACTTTGTCCACGTGTCTGTCCAGGGTTCAGTAAGGAAGCAAGACTATCTTGAAATTATTAAGATGAAAAGGAATTGCTTTTAAAGTGGGACTCATATAACTATGAAGACCAGAATGGAATATTTAATTCAATTAAACTCACCTCCCTGTAAAAGAGAAATAGGAAGGACAATATGGTGAAAAATCATTTCAATAGCTGGTGGATCAACCTTAAATCTCTTCCCAGATTTTACACTTTTGTCTCACTGGAAGACTTCAAATTTCTTATATTAAGTTTCCTAGAGTTTCTTTTTTGCAATTATTTTTCAGTCAAGTTCAGTTCTTACACCAAACCCAGCCTTTCAGATTGTGTTTCTGAAGAGAATTTTCCATGATATGCTAGTTGTCCTACTGTTGCTTTAGCTAAATTATTCAGTCTTTTCCTTATGAAAGGTAACAGTAAAACACTAATTTACCTCATGTGTTTTTAATAAAAATGCCTCCATGGTTACATCATCAAAAAGTTTTCTTCTCTGTGCCAGTACAAAAGTCAGTACACCTTCTTGCCTTCAGTTGCACGGTCCAAGAATAAATATAACCTACCATGCCAGATTTTCCTGAAGAGTTTAAATGGACCTCCCACACCCAAATAAATTAGTGATACAGTTATGGAGAATGAAATAAAAGGTTTGATGCAAATATTAGAGAACAGAAAAAAAAAATATGTCAGGAGTGTAGAAGCAGAAGATAGGAACTGGGAATGCAAGGACCCAAAAGACATTGCCAGAAATAGCGCAATGGCTGTGTAGTTGGCTCTATGCACAGCTCAGAGATGCAAGAGGCACACAGGTGCTGGTTTAGCAGCACAGTGACATTGACTATGTTAACATTATAGACCATAAGAGAATTTTTTTGCTATATTAGCACAGAATATCAAGACTATGCTTTCTTCTCAAAGATTTCTAAGACATTGTGTTTTGGGATCTCTTTGTATGAAGGCTTCTTTGTAGAAAAGAAGATACTCCTTTAAAAGGAAAATCACAAAGTCGTCTTCTGAGTTGTATTTGGTGCAGATAAAACATATATCATCTTTCTTTATAAAAGAAAGCAGGAAAAAAGTTGTTAAACATTAAGCACATGAATGACTTTCACAAAGCTCTGTGAAAAAGGTATTTATCAGATGTCTTTGAATCTAAGAACTGATTTTTCTTTGTAAAATTCCAAATCAAGGACATATCCATACAGTTTTAGAATAAGCAACTGAGAATTTAGAATTCAAGGAATATAAGAATAGAGATAATTAATGCTGTTTTTTTTTTTTTTAAAAAAAAAAGCAACAGAAATCATTATTTAGATAGTTTGAGTGTTTGATAGTTTTGAGATTTGTGCTGAACTCTTGATGAAGAAGTAAAACCAGGTTCTACTCAGTAGTTTGAAATGTAGTGCAGGAAGCTGTAGGATTCAAACTCAAGCCAAAACTTAACCCAAAGCAGTACATGTGGAAAGCTTCAAAAATTGTCTACAGTCTTCATATGTGCTCCAGCATAGCTCTCTCCAGTGCTGTGACTGACTCCTGGAGCTTACCAATAAAAAGTCACACAGTCTTATTTACGGAGCAAGACGCGCTTTCTTTTAAGAAATGTAGAATATAGATTAAGAGAAAAGCTACAGAACTGCAGCATCAGACTTTATTTATGCAGTTATGTTTACACATCAGGCTCAGGAACCTCCCTGTCTGCTATTTTTCCCAATTACTACCCATCTGCAATAATACCCTGTAAACTCAGAGGTAAAATCATCCCACCTGTGAAATGAATTCCTGGCATTCTTTGTTAAAGCACAACCAGCTATTTAAGCTTTCAGGAGTTCTCTTTACCACAGAAGATCTCCTTTCAAAGACTCTTCTTAACAGAGCCCTTTGAAAAGATTTCAGAGGGGACCTATAAAAGTTCTAATATAAGCTGCTCTCCTGTAAAGAGAATGAAAACCAGAATTAATTTGATTTGATGACTGCAGATTCAAAACAGCCATTTCTTCCTATCCTGCTTAACACCTAGATGGGATATATACAACTTTGCTGCACTCTTGAAAAATGAGGGAATTTGAACAGAAATCTGTCAGGTTCAATTAATATTTCAAATTTATTCAAGTTTTCCTGTTCAGTGTTGCCTTCTTAAAAACTAGGTGTCTTTCTGTAGATTAAAAACTCTGCAAGTTTTAACTCTAATCAAAAATTAACATTAAAACACAATAACAAGAACTAAATCTCTTCCCAAGAGTTGCTAATGGGTGAACCTTATGAGTTTCAGAGCCAAAATATGAATTAGGTATGCTGGGGATATAGAGGAGTCTATATCTTAAAGGTTTGACTTTCTATACGGCATGAGCCATGCGTAAGAGAAATAGTACACACAAGAGGACTCACAAGAACTACAGGGAAAGGCATGCGCTCTTTTTATCTGTCTCTTTTAAAATACTGATCTTCATTTCCCACCAGACCAGCTTCCTGCATAAAGGCAGAGAAGGCTGCTGAAAAGAACACTTCTCTCTGGCCTTCAAAGCATTCTTAGACGAAAAAAAAAAAATCAGAGCTTCAGAAATGTGTAGATCTGGATCTTTGTTAAGGTTTTGAACGTATTTTTACTAAATCATGGTTTCCAATAGGAGAAGTGTTATCTAGACATGTCTGCTAGGAATGAAGGCTCACATATTTCAGAAATGTAGAGACAATTTGTACAGTTCAAACTTCAAAATCAGTTCCAGGATTATATTTCTGCATTTTCTAGTCTGCAGTTCTGTTTTCCTTGGAAACTGTTTTGTACTAAAATTTTTGTTTTCTATTTCCCTAATGAGATGAGAAAATTGACAAATATTATCTTAGGAGATGGAATTCTGGGAGCCACCTGCATCTGCATGTTTATATTCCAAGATTAATTTGAGTTTTAATCTTGATTCTCTTGTGAAGAGAAAAAATAACTACAGTGGGAATTGGTAACAAATCTGATTATCTCTCTATGCCGTACTTGCTCTCAGTTTATACTGCTAGCATTGAGCTAGTAGTATGGATATCAGTATCATAAATAAACTAAAGCGAGCAGAATGACCACTTTCTGACTAACTCATCATAAGATTAAAAAAAAAAGAATATTTTGAATTTGTCTAGTGTCCTATAAAAACTCTTAAAATTTATGAACATTACTGTAACTAGCAATAAGGTCATACAGTGTTTCTGCACTTTAGCTACAGATGAATCCTGGGTAGAGAGAAGTCAATTCCATGGAAGCTGAGGTCAAGCACCGGTGAGCCATGAGCATTTAGACAACCTCAGGATGACGTGTGAGTAAAGCAGAATTTCTAGCATTGCAATTTTGGACTCCTGTTCTAGGACTTCGCTTGCTAGGATGTCTTAAATAATATATGCACCTGCAATGAACTAATTTGGTATTTCTGGAGTTTATAAAAGTTTAACACAACTGATAACATTTCTGAGCAGCTACAGGAGGGACAGAGTATGAAACATCATCCTAGTCTGTTTTACACGAGTATGTGTTTCTAAATTGTTTTGTTTTGGGAAATCAGTCGCATCAGCCTCATCAATTAGATCAGACAAGAGCTAATTGCTCTGATATGCTCCTAAAAGGCTGACTGATATTTAGACAGGAAGTCTGAGGCCAACCAGAGGCCTAGTCAAAAATATTCTAAGAAAACACAACAGAAAGAGCTCTTGTGAACCTGAGGGAAGTGCTAAAATGCATGGGTCACTGTCCTACTACATCAAAACTCAAACACCTAAGCCTGCATCCTCCAGTTTCCAGAGGTGAGGTGCCCTCCCAGGTTTGAAGGCATACGAGACTGAGTTTTCCTGGTAGAGATGTGAAGAACGCTTTGTTTCACTTCCTCACTGTCTAGTAGGGCAAGGAAAGTTCCTGCTGCTTTGCAAAGGGAAAGGCACCTGACATTCACACTTTGCAAGAACTGGGCCTGTTGCATGAAGCTTGAATCCTCCTGATTCTGGTGGAGATGTAATCTGTTATGCAGTGGACTGATGTCTTGTTGAATGCAACAGTGAGAGAAAAACAGTGCTCTATCTTAAATTAACTCCTTATCAAATCAAAGCACCAACTGCCAGCAACTCTACTCAGTGGCATCCAAATAATATTATAAACTCCATATAACAATCTTTTATTAATGTAATTGTTACCAGCTAAGTAATTTTGTGGTTAATTTATCATTTATTACACAAACTACCATTAGTTACCATAACTAATTTATAAAATCCACATGGCTATTATCATTCTGAGAATCTGAGCCCATATTACCCAGTTAGCCAAGACAGTGAAGTTACACACCACTACCACCACAAACCCAAAGCAAATCACTGGAAACAGTGACAAGTGATGGTTCCTCTTGTCTGTCACCAGCAAAGAGCTTCTACTAGCAGCCATTCATGCCTAGGTACAAGTAGGAGTTCCGTATCTATCACATCACATTTCCGAGCAATTCAGGCTGACTGCTTTACTAGCTTGAAAAAGTAGTAAACATCAAAACCAAACAGACTCCATGGCTCAGTCCAGATCTTAAGTAGCTGTAGTGAGAAAAAAAATCACATGGTCTTTATAACACTGTATTTATCAAAATATCCATAAATATTTAAATTTTTAAAAAGATACTTGGCAAGAGGATTACAGAGATAATACTTGTGACACATCTCTTTTAGAAAAACATTCTTGTAAAAGTTACAGAGCTTCTAATTGCTTTCTTGTCTAAGTCTTAGGCGTCACTAATAGATGATAATAGGAATGCAAATCTGTAGGTACTTCTCTTCAAAAGATACACCTTTTTCTGCCGTGACTCGGATTTGAACCGAGGTTGCTGCGGCCACAACGCAGAGTACTAACCACTATACGATCACGGCAAGCTATCAGACAACTCTGAATTAAAGTGAGAGCTTTTTTTTTTCCCCCCCTCAGCACTCTCCAAATTTTGGAAAAATGGTGCCACCTACAGTTTTACCCTGAGGTTTAGCAGCACCTGGTTCACGCTATTCTCACAATTAACAGCGTGTTACCGTCTTCTCAAAATCGCTTCCAGACAATCTTATCCTTTCTCTTAACAATCCATGCTTTTCAGATTTGCCTAAAAAGAGGCTCAGAAAATTTATTAAAATGCTTCTCCTGTACCCCAAAGCTTTTCAGAAAGATCATTTCTTATCCTGTTCTGTCTGTGGTGGGGAAGGCAAAGTCACAGCAGCAGAAAAATTGGCAGTATGCTGTGGAGACAGATTTAGGCAAAAACCCAAAATCTACATAATGGAAAACCGCATTTGCTGAGTTGAACCAGAATTCATTCCAATGTAAGTGCTTATATTGATTGACATTCTCTGTCTTACCTCTGCAAAAAGCACAGAACATAAAAAACACCTCTTCCAGAATTCACAATATCTGCTGTGGAAGGAGATGGTCAAATGCTACAAATCAAGTCCAGTGGGAGTGAGCACTTAGCTTCTATCAGCTAAGAACATCAATTACTGTTATAATGAAGAAACCGCTGAGAGGCATCTGCCCTTTGAAAAGACTGTAAGCAACATTCAGAAAGGCGCAACAGCAAAAAGTGTTAGTTGTCTCAACACAAATCAAGCTGTGCAATGTAAAGAAATATTATCATGGGAAAGAGAATAACGTGGCAAGCTCTGGGATGCTCAAGCCTGTTTTGCCCATGCTCACCCTTCCCAGAGTTACAGTAATTATTTAATTAAAAAACCTTAACTTCTTTGCAAACCTGGCCTGGCCTTTTTCCCTTTCCCTCACCAGCCTTCAAGCCCGTTGAATTTTAAAGAAATCTCTGAAGAGCTGGACTGTGATCCTCACTTCTGGGTGAATTTTTTCACATCCTATGATATTCTACAGTGCTCCAAAGGCATTGATTAAACAGAACAAAGACACTGGGCCCCAAGATTCAATAGCCACTCTCAGAACAATGTATCAAGTGTTCTTCATTACTACATATTTCCTTTCTTTATTCCTTTTTTTGGTCTTTTTTTTTTAATATATTCATTGAAAATCGTGGAAAACTGTGGTTCTGAAAGACATGTGGTAAATTCATTAATTATACTACACTAGTACTACTTTCCATCTGTATGCATCTTGTAATTTTTTCCATTTATTTGGGCTTTTTATCATTTCTATTAGTAAACTGTTACTACTCTTTCTTTTTTTCCCCGGAAGGATAGCGTGAATGAGATTGAATATTGTGTCCAGTTCTGGGCCCCTCAGTATGGGAAAGATGTTAGGATACTGGAATGTGTTCAGAGGAGGGCAACGAAGATGGTGAGGGGGCTGGAGCACAAGCCCTATGAGGAGCGACTGAGGGAATTGGGGCTGTTTAGCCTGGAGAAGAGGAGGCTCAGGGGAGACCTCATTGCTCTCTACAACTACCTAAAAGGAGGTTGTAGTCGGGCAGGGGTTGGTCTCTTCTCTCAGGTGACCAGTGGCAGAACCAGAGGGCATGGACTTAAGCTTCGTCAGGGAAAGTTTAGACTTGATGTGAGGAAAAAATTCTTCACTGAAAGGGTGATTGGCCATTGGAATGGGCTGCCCAGGAAGGTGGTGGAGTCACCTACCCTGGAGGTGTTTAAAGGGAGACTGGATGAGGCACTGAGTGCCATGGTCTAGATGATGGTTGGTGTTAGTGTTAGGTTATAGGTTGGACTTGATGATCTCAGAGGTCCTTTCCAACCTTATGATACTGTGATACTGTGATACTGTGATACTGTGAGATGCCTTGTGCAGTACTTGCACAGTCATGTGATTCTCTGGCCCTGATCCCAGTCTTACTATGTTTACTTGGGCTTAGATCTAAATATTTGCAGTTTGCTTATTTTTATTTATTTTTTTTTGCCTAAAAATAGTAATCTTTCAAAACAATGACTTTCTGTTAAGAAATCAGTTTGGGACAGAACATCTGCCTATTTCTATTGCATATCTGGGTTTCTCAGTTGTTTCTCACCCGCTGCTAGCAGAATGGATTTGTTTCTTACAAGCTTAAAGATCCAAGACACAATACCTTGATTTAATTTTGAGTGGCAATCTTAATCTTCCTGACTGTCAGAGTAACTTCACACAGTTCAGAAGACTATTCCGACCACATGATAGAGAAGACTTGGGTTCCCATTCAAAGCTCAACATTGGCTTGATATTCTCTTTAAACTACTTAGTTTAAATTGTTACCATTTCCCAGCATGATCCTGAATGATCATTTTTAAATGGTTATTGCCATCTGTACAGTAGGCACTTGTCATAACAAAACATTTTGGGTTGTACAAATGAAAAAATCTTTCTAGTGCTGTTTTTTACTATTAGAAATAAGAAACAGAATTCTACTGGCATTTTTTGTGTTTGGTGTTTTGTCCATAGATGACTTCAGGCATGAAAGCCTATCCTCACACACGTGCACATGGATGATTTCTCTTAGTAATATAAAACAGAATTTATTACAGGCTGACAAAGTTTGGCTTCGGGCTCTTTGCTATTAAAAATATAAAGGATTAAAGTGTTTTTGATGGAGAAATAATATGGACATTCAATGAAAGTTAGCATTTGTAGGAGGCACAATCATCACCCAGATGAGAGAAGCTGCTTTAAAGAAGTAAAGAACAAGTTGAGTTCTGGTATTGTCTGGACAGCAACATCCGTGTAGAAAAATATGATTGCCATAGTGTATCTGCTTCCTAGTTTTCATTGCAGAATTAACATCCAATATTTACACTTCCCATTCTCCCTGACTGTATTTCTGATGAACAGAAAAGAAAGAGAGAGATGAAATTATGTTTAAGTATTGCAAAACATTCAGGACAGCATCTGTAGGCTTTCTCTGCTCCTTTGGACTGGTGCCATCATTTGCACAGTCTAAAGTCCTGGTGTGATGTTTATAGACAATTTACAATTGCAAGACACATTTCTTTTTACTGCTACATACATGGAGGGTATTCAAACAGTCTCTGCTGAAATTGCTGACTGCTTTTGGTTCAGCATCATCACCAGTCCATGTAAGCATACCAACTGTATTGACTGAGAGCCACCTGACATCCCAAAGGCAAGGTGTCTTCCCCTCCTGCTCATCTGTATGAACCTTCCAGAACCCTTTGTATTGCACTAGCGAGTTATTCAGCAAATCCCTCACCTCCTGCCTTGCAGAAGCAACTTTCACCAGAGGCCAGCTTTCACCTCAAAATAAAAAGTGAAAAGTAAAGCCATCAAAGGGTGTTCAGGGAAGGTGAGGGAATGTCATGCATAGCTTCAGGAAAGTGTGAACCTACTCCTCTTTCTGCTGAAAGGTCTGTCAAAGAGACAGAGTACACTGAAGTAGCTTAGATTTTCACTATTACAGGATTATAGAAAAATCATTTTTTTCTGTTGAGTATGTGTTTGCCATTTGGCTATGACCATTTTCTCAGGCAGATTCTGCACTGAAGTTCACTATAACCTTTGTATAGATGGAAAGTACAATTAGCGCCCATTAGAAGTAAAGTCTGGGCTCGAAAGCCTTTTCAGCAATTTATCAGACATCTCTACCAACAGCAATTAGTTTTTTCTCTTTCTGCTAGTATTATTTCTCTTAGTACTGCAACCACTCTTATTTTCTGTATGACCTCCTACACAAAGATGCCTAGTCCAGAAAAGTCACCTTGGGATTCCTATTTCTCTTTTAATTCAAATGCATCCATGCTATGATGCTTTTCTTTTGCTCTCTGTACCCCCATAATCAGTCAAAAATAACTATGCAAATGTCTACTATTTTCCTTTAGCACATATCATTTAACTTTTCTTCAGGAACGAATTGCTCCAGGTCCTAAGGATTTTGTTCTTCTTTCTTTTCACAGCTTTCAAAGTACCTTTTTGGTAGTCAGAGGCCTAGGATGCTTCAGGCATTCTTCTGCCAGAAGTCTTTATTTGCTTAAAGGAACAGCAAAATCTCAAAGATAAAGTGGCCACATCTGCATCCATATTTATTTAAATATAGACATTTATAACACAAAGGGAACAATGTCATGGCTAAAATCCTCAAAGGTAACAACCATCAGTCCTCAAAAGTAACACCCATCAGCATTATTTATATCCAATCACAGTTGTTTAATAGGTCTTAAAACACAACTCTCATATCCATGAAGAGAAAATTGTAGTCGGCTGGCATTCACCCCACTTCGTACAAGCTTCAGGCAGCAGAACACTCATGTCAGCATTCAAACAAATCAGATGCATCTCTACTCCCAAACTGCAAACCTCCAAAGTCAATGTCATATATACTCAATGTAATTTCCTACCCCATTGTCCAATGCTTCTGGTATGCAGCCCAAACTGACACTGGCATTTCATTCTGCCAGTTTGTGGTACAAGAAAACATGTAATCTGTTTTTCCTTTGTTTTGCAATTTTTACCCTGTTGCAAAATTCTTCATCTTACTGAGTATCCATACAGACTATATCGCTATGGCTGAAAGTGCTTATGGGTGAGATTTTCTTCTGAAATGAGTCTTGCTCTTTAAAATTTTTGCACATTTTTTTGAGTGAAACATGGAAATCAAATTGGATATTCAAAATTATCATTGTGACTTACCTGAGTGGAGCATGAAGTAGTACTGATCTCTCTCTAATTTAGTTTCTGAATCTGTAAGCTTCCCTCAGGGGTGAAGATCTAATGTCCTGGGAGGGCAGAATAAAATTACCTGTGCCTCCAAAAATAGACTGAGAATAGGAAAGGTTTCAGGACATTCTGTTTCTGTCAAACACATATTCTTATTTATTTTAAGATGTAAGAGTGACTTCCCATTTAATATTCTGCTGTTAGTGAATTAGTTGAGTTATATCCAAGGGAAGGATATTATATACGTTATGTTCCACATATTTTTTTACTGTAACACAACAATACACTTTCACCTAAAACTAGGAGACCATGTGTGTCCAAACAGTTGCAAACCATGTGACTGGGAGGATTGCTTGTAGGCAGTTTTGTAATTTGTTCAGTACCATGGTCTCTCTTCATGAAAAAAAAAAAAAAGAGGAAATATTTTTTAAAAGCCAGGATTTGCTGGTTCTTTCCACTATGCTGCATTTTAACTTGTTCTTGGTGCTTGCTTCAGCTTTCTATATGGCAGTATTTCTGTGCTCTTTCTATTGCGTGGAAGACAAGTCTGCAGAAAACACCCTTTTGCAAAGAGGCAAACCACATTTTGCATGCAGCTCAGTGAGCTGTAAACATCAAAGGATAACTGAAACTCCTTACAAGGAGATAATAATGAGCCAGGCAGTCAAACTAAAATAAACTGAGCTACAGTCTGACAACTTTTTAACACGTTAACTATTGTTAGAAACATGTCTTGGTAGAAGGTTTCAGCTACACGTTCATTAACATAGTAGGTATTTAATTAGTCTACGTTTATTGTGAATCCTTTCTAGAAGTATTGAATAAAGCATTAAGGAGATAAAACCTTAACCTTGAAGTACTCCTGTGAGAGCAGAACTGACACAGTTCATACCCTTCTGTCAGTCTGGGAGATCATGCCTCTGGCTCTTAAATCCCAGGATCTATTCCTGGGACAACCTTCACAAGCTTCGAGATGTGCTGATCATTACAGCTCTTATCTCCCCTTCCCCCACCAAAGGAGAGTGAGCATATTTCTCCGTACACATTCTGGTGGAGCAATTTGCCCCATATTTCCACAAGCGGGAAGGCCAGGGCCACAGAGTTAAGCAGCTGCATCTCCTTTGACCAAAACTTCATCAGCTTTAATCTCCTTCTATGACAAGGGTTACCCATTTAATGGGCCAGGGAAAGGCTGTGGATGTGGTGTACTTGATTTTGCTAAAGACTTTGACACCATTTCTCAGAGCATTCTGCTTCAGAAACTGGCTGCCATTGGCCTGGATGGGCACACCCTCTGCTGGGTAAACAACTGCCTGGGTAATCGGGCCCAGAGGGTTGTGGTAAATGGAGTTAGATCCAGTTAGAAACCAGTCATGAGTAGTGTTCCCCAGGGCTCAGTGCCGGATCCAGTCCTGTTCAATACATTTATCAATGATCTGGACGAAGGCATTGAGTATACCCTTAGCAAGTTTGCAGATGACACCAAGCTCAGTAGAAGTGTCGATCTGCTTGAAGGAATGGAGACTGCAGAGGGATCTGGACAGGCTGGATTGATGGGCTGAGACCAACAGGATGCGACTTAACAAGACCAAGTGCTGAGTCCTGCACTTGGGATACAACAACCCCATGCAGTGTTACAGGCTTGGGGAAGAGAGGCTGGAGACCTGCCTGGAGGAGAAGGACCTGGAGGTGTTGGTTGACAGTTGGCTGAATATGAGCCAGCAGTGTGCCCAGGTGGCCAAGAAGGCCAATGGCGTCTTGGCTGTGTCAGAAACAGCGTGACCAGCAGGACCAGGGAGGTTATTGTGCCCCTGTACTCAGCACTTGTGAGGCCACACCTCAAGTACTGTGTTCAGTTCTGGGCTCCTCAGTACAGGAAGGACATTGAGGTGCTAGAACATGTCCAGAGAAGGAAAACAAAGCTGTTACAAGGTCTGGAGAACAGGGTCTTATGAGAAGCAGCTAGGGAACTGGGTTTGTTTATCTTAGAGAGGAGAAAGCTGAGGGGAGAACTCTCTACAACTACCTCAAAAGGAGGCTGTAATGAGATGAGTTCTGGTCTCTTCTCGCAAGTGATAGGACAAGATGTAATGGCCACAAATTACAACAGGGCAGGTTTAGACTGGACATTAGGAAAAATACCTTCACTGAAAGGGTGGTTAGGCACTGGAATAAGCTGCCCAGGGAGGTGGTTGAGTCACCATCCCTGGAGGTGTTTAGAACACGAGTTGATGATCTTCTAAAGGACGTGGTTTAGTAGTGGATAGGTACGATTAGATTGAATGTTCTCAAAGGTCTTTTCCAACTTGATGATTCTATGATTCCGCTGTAAGAAGTTCCTAGACTTTCAGGGCATCATGAATGCTGTGGATCAGTACATGACATCCCTGAGACTTGAAGGAATATCTGTCTCATAAGTCTTTTGCTTTTCTTACAACTGCTTTGTATTTCTTTAATGGTGAGCCATAAGGAAACCTGTTTGTACCTTTTGTGAGGGAGGTTAGGATACAGTGGGCCACAGGATGGCACTGAGGTGGGAGGGGATTGTTTGAGGGGATTTCCAGCCTAGGTTAGCAGGCTCAGCAGGATTTTAGCCACACTATCCAGCCACCCTGATCTGAAAGAAGCACTGACTGTGGGTGAGTGGGGTTGCTTGCAAGGTGAAACAGAGCTGGGAGTAGCACCAAGGCACACTGCAGCTCCAAGCATATCATCAGAAAATATCAGCTGCTGGTTCAGCTATGAGCCCCTGTGAGAGTGAGAGCAATAATGGTACAGCAAAAGAGAGGAAGCACCCAAACTGAAGACTGTTTAAGGTGGGAAAACCAAAAAGTCACCAGGAGCAAATTCAGATAAGCAAATAAGTTGTCAGAAATGAAAGCCTAAGCCAAGCAGAATTCCCACTCAAGAAACTGGAATGTAATGGGATGTCCTCATTTTTCAGATCTTCCTCTTCGGTTAGGTAATATCTATACTATAAATTTCAAATTCTTTGTCATTCCTGCACATTGCCATAGGGGCCTTCATCTTAAACCTATACTGAAAATATACATTTTCTGAAGTTATGAAACAAAATGTTCGATTTTGTTAATGAAAATCAGCTCCTATTGCTGTCAAGGGGTATGGAATATTTGCCCTGATTCCTCTGCCTTTTCCAGGTCTCAGGGAATGTGAATTCTTGTGTTACTACTCACTCATCACTCTCTCTTTCCCCATTAAACTCATTCTTTCATGTACTTATTTCATCCTGTAAAGGAGTACACATTCAGAGGATCACTCAAAATGAGACAATCTGTAAGGAAACTTATTCACATAACTGTACCAACTTACCACATTTCATCACACAAGTAGATTTTGATAGAATTCATTTACTCATGCATAAGTATCCAAAGGGGACAGATGAGTGTAGGATGTATGCGGGAATTTGTTGTGACACCATTGAAGAGCATGATGTTAGCCTAGGTCCTGTACCAGACAACGAGCAAAAGGGTGCTGTTTTGCTGAAAACAGGATAAAAAGATCTTTTTTTTTTTTTTTTTTCTAATTGAAACCCTCATTAATAACAGTGTGATTTGCTGGGGTAGATGGGTGAAGTCTTTCCATGTCACATGTCCATG